>OY997264.1:376961542-379361542 GCA_963921465.1 Triticum timopheevii
ATGGGTGCAATAGCAACGATCTCATGTTTATCATACGGAACTATAGCAAATTCGTCTTCATAAATATTGGCATCATGGCCACAAGAATAGCAAGCATCATGTTCATCAAGGGATATTTCAACCAAATCATCGGAATCATCATTATCTATAGATTCATGCATATCATTATTTTCTTCCAAAGCAACGGTCATTCTTTCAATAAACTCTTGGACATAGACATTATGAGCAAGGTTTTCATTGCAATATTTAAGTACGACGGAATTTTCAGATTTGTTGAGAGTAAAATCATACTTTTCAATCAAAGAAGCAACTTCATGAGCACCCTTAAAAATGACAAATTCTTCAATTTGTTCATAGTAACTATAAACACCCTTTGCATAAGAAGATAAGATTTCATTATCATTGAACTCACATAGGTAGGGAAGGTGTTTTTTAGGGTTCTTAGAGCAACAAGTAAAATCACAAATTTTGCAAAGATTCCCAGCATAGCATAGCAAACTATTTATATGATACCATAAGAGTCTCCCTTTTTCGGACAAACGATGACGCACAAAATGAGCATGCTCATCTAAAGATTTGCCCTCAACTAAGCTAGTTGGGGTTTTAGCACGAGCACATAGGGATCGAAGATGATCCAAGTAGAACACTTTAAGTGGATCCATATCAATAGATTTTCAGCGAGCGAAGATGCAAGCATATAGAAGGCACAAGGAAACACAAACAAAGATACATACGGGAAGAAGGCGAACGAAAAAGAGAGGGCGAATAAAACGGCAAGGGTGAAGTGGGGGAGAGGAAAATAAGAGGCAAATGGCAAATAATGTAATGCGAGAGATAGGGATTGTCATGGGTACTTGGTATGTTGACTTTTGCGTAAGCCTCCCCGGAAACGGCGCCAGAAATTCTTCTTGCTACGTCTCGAGCTTGCGTTGTTTTCCCCGAAGAGGAGAGGATGATGCAGCACAGTAGCGTAAGTATTTCCCTCAGTTTTTGAGAACTAAGGTATCAATCCAGTAGGAGGTCACGCGCAAGTCCCTCATACCTGCACAACACGATAGCAACTCGCAACCAACGCTTAGGGGTTGTCAATCCCTTCACGGTCACTTACGAGAGTGAGATCTGATAGAGATAATATTTTTGGTATTTTTGATAGATAGATGCAAAGTAAAAAGTAAAGGCAAAGTAAAAACAAGCAAGTAAATAAAGTGATATAGATTGATATGATGAGAATAGACCCGGGGGCCATAGGTTTCACTAGTGGCTTCTCTCAAGAGCATAAGTATTCTACGGTGGGTGAACAAATTACTGTTGAGCAATTGACAGAATTGAGCATAGTTATGAGTATATCTAGGCAATGATCATGTATATAGGCATCACGTCCGTGACAAGTAGATCGAAACGATTCTGCATCTACTACTATTACTCTACTCATCGACCGCTATCCAGCATGCATCTAGAGTATTAAGTTAAAAACAGAGTAACGCTTTAAGCAAGATGACATGATGTAGAGGGATAAATTCATGCAATATGATAAAAAACCCATCTTGTTATCCTCGATGGCAACAATACAATACGTGCCTTGCAACTCTTTCTGTCACTGAGTAAGGACACCGCAAGATTGAACCCAAAGCCATGCACTTCTCCCATTGCAAGAACTACCAATCTAGTTGGCCAAACCAAACGGATAATTCGAAGAGACTTGCAAAGATAACTCAATCATACATAAAAGAATTCAGAGAAGAATCAAATATTTTCCATAGATAATATTGGATCATAAACCCACAATTCATCGGTCTCAACAAACACACCGCAAAAATAAGATTACATCAAATAGATCTCCACAAGAGAGGGGGAGAACATTGTATTGAGATCCAAAAAGAGAGAAGAAGCCATCTAGCTACTAGCTATGGACCCGAAGGTCTGAACTAAACTACTCACACTTCATCGGAGGGGCTATGGTGATGATGTAGAAGCCCTCCATGGTGGATGCCCCCTCCAGCGGAGCTCCGGAACCGGCCCCAAGATGGGATCTCGTGGATACAGAAGGTTGCGACGATGGAATTAGGTTTTTGGCTCCTATTCTGATCATACGGGGATACGTAGGTATATATAGGAGGAAGGAGTACGTCGGTGGAGCTCCGAGGGGCCCACGAGGTAGGGGGCACGCCCAGGGGGTGCGCCCTCCACCCTCGTGACCTCCTCAGAAGCTTCTTGGAGTAGGGTCCAAGTCTCCTGGATCACGTTCGGTTGGAAAATCACGACCCCGAAGGTTTCATTCCATTTGGACTCCGTTTGATATTCCGTTTCTTCGAAATACTAAAAAAGGCAAAAAAAACAGCAATTCTGGGCTGGGCCTCCGGTTAATAGGTTAGTCCCAGAAGTAATATAAAATTGAAAAATAAAGCCCAATATAGTCCAAAATAGTAGATAAAGTAGCATGGAGCAATCAAAAATTATAGATAGGTTGGAGACGTATCGTCACTCCAAATCCACTAATAGCGGAGAACAAACGAAGAGATTATGGTAGGGTACGAAACCACCTCAAAGTTATTCTTTCGGATCAATCTATTGAAGAGTTTGTACTAGAATAACACCTTAAGACACAAATCAACCAAAACCCTAATGTCACCTAGATACTCCATTGTCACCTCAAGTATCCGTGGGCATGATTATACGATATGCATCACACAATCTCAGATTCATCCAACCAACACAAAGTACTTCAAAGAGTGCCCCAAAGTTTCTACCGGAGAGTCAAGAAAACGTGTGCCAACCCCTATGCATAGGTTCATGGGCGGAACCCGCAAGTTGGTCACCAAAACATACATCAAGTGGCACGTGATATCCCATTGTCACCACAGATAAACATGGCAAGACATACATCAAGTTTTCTCAAATAAAGACTCAATCCGATAAGATAACTTCAAGAGGGGAACTCAATTCATCACAAGAGAGTAGAGGGAGGAGAAACATCATAAGATCCAACTATAATAGCAAAGCTCGCGATACATCAAGAACGTGCCATAGAGAGAACACGAGAGAGAGAGAGAGAGAGAGAGATCAAACACATAGCTACTGGTACATACCCTCAGCCCCGAGGGAGAACTACTCCCTCCTCGTCATGGAGAGCGCTGGGATGATGAAGATGGCCACCGGTGATGGGTTCCCCCTCCGGCAGGGTGCCGGAAGGGACTGCCGAGAGGTTTTTAGTGGCTACAGAGGCTTGCGGCGGCGGAACTCCCAATCTATCTTGATATTCGACGGTTTTAGGGTACGTAGGGTTATATAGGCAAAAGAAGTCAGTCGGGGGGTGCTCGAGGGGTCCACGAGAAAGGGGGGCGCGCCCTGCTACAGGGCGCGCCCCCCTATCTCCTGGGCTCCTCGATATCTTCTGACGTAAACTCCAAGTCTCCAGGATGATATTCTTCCAAAAAATCACGTTGCCGAAGGTTTCATTCCGTTTGGACTCCGTTTGATATTCCTTTTCTTCGAAATACTGAAACAGGCAATAAAACAGCAATATGGGCTGGGCCTCCGGTTAGTAGGTTAGTCCCAAAAATGATATAAATGTGTAAAATAAAGCCCATAAACATCCAAAAAGGGTAATAAAATAGCATGGAACAATAAAAAATTATAGATACGTTGGAGACGTATCAAGCATCCCCAAGCTTAATTCCTGCTCGTCCTCGAGTAGGTAAATGATAAAAACAGAATTTTTGATGTGGAATGCTACCTAGCATAATTCTCAATGTAATTTTCTTTATTGTGGCATGAATGTTCATATCCAAATGAGTCAAAATAAAAGTTCATATTGATAAAAGAAATAGTAACACTTCAAGCATACTAATCAAAGTAATCATGTCTTCTCAAAATAACATGGCAAAAGAAAGCTCATCCCTACAAAATCATATAGTTAGGCTATGCTTCATTTTCGTCACACAAAGATGTTCCCAACTTCTATACCCCCGATGACAAGCCAAGCAATTGTTTCATACTTAAATAATCTCAAAAAATTTCAATCTTCACGCAATACATGAGCGTGAGCCATGGATATAGCACTATGGGTGGAATAGAATATGATGACGGGGATTGTGTGGAGAAGACAAAAAAGGAGAAAGTCTCACATTGACGAGGATAATCAATGGGCTATGGAGATGCCCATCAATTGATGTCAACATGAGGAGTAGGGATTGCCATGCAATGGATGCACTAGAGCTATAAATGAATGCCCAACAAAAGAAAACTAGTGGGTGTGCATCCAACTTGCTTGCTCACGAAGACCTAGGGCATTTGAGGAAGCCCATCGTAGGAATATACAAGCCATTCTAAAATGAAATATTCCCACTAGTATGAAAAAGACAACTTATGAGACTCACTATATGAAAAAACATGGTGCTACTTTGAAGCACAATATATGAGACTCACTACATGAAGAACAAGGTGCTACTTTGAACCACAAGTGTGGAAAAAGAGATAGTAACATTGCCCTTTTATTTTATTTTTTTTATTTTTCTTTATTTTTCTTTTTTTTCTCTTGCCTTTCTTTTTTTTCCTTTTGGCCTTTCCTTTTTTTGGGCAATGCTCTAATAATGATGATCATCACACTTTCATTGATTACAACATATGAATTACAACTCGAAACTAGAACAAGATATGACTCTATATGAATGCCTCCGGCGGTGTACCGGGATGGTGCAATGAATCAAGAGTGACATGTATGAAAAATAATGCATGGTGGCTTTGCCACAAATACGATGTCAACTACATGACCATGCTATGGCAATATGACAAAAGTAAAGTATGTCATGATGATGATGAACGGAACGGTGGAAATTTGCATGGCAATATATCTCAGAATGGCTATGGAAATGCCATAATAGGTAGGTATGGTGGCTGTTTTAAGGAAGATATAAGGAGGTTTATGTGTGATAGAGCGTATCGTATCACGGGGTTTGGATGCACCGGCGAAGTTTGCACCAACTCTCAAGGTGAGAAAGGGCAATGCACGGTACCGAAGAGGCTAGAAATGGCGGAAAGGTAAAAGTGCGTATAATCCATGGACTCAACATTAGTCAAAAGAACTCATATACTTATTACAAAATTTTAGAAGTCATCAAAAATCAAGCACTACGCGCATGCTCCTAGGGGATAGATTGGTAGGAAAAGACCATCGCTCGTCCCCGACTGCCACTCATAAGGATGCACAAGCCAGGTACACTTCATGTTTCAAATTTGTTACACAACTTTAACCATACGTGCATGCTACGGGACTTGCTAACTTCAACACAAGCATTCTTTAAATTCATAATCACCCAACTAGCATGACTTTAATATCACTACCTCCATATCTCAAAACAATTATCAAGTATCAAATCGATCATAGCATCCAATTCACTTTCTATGATAGTTTTTATTATACCCAACTTGGATGCTCATCATTCTAGGACCAAATTTGTAACCATAGCAAATACCATGCTGTTCTAAAAGACTCTCAAAATAATATAAGTGAAGCATGAGAGACTAGCAATTTCTACAAAATATAACCACCATCGTGCTCTAAAAGATATAAGTGATGCACTAGAGTAAATGACAAACTACTCTGAAAAGATATAAGTGAAGATCAATGAGTAGCTACATAATTGTGCAACTATGTGAAGACTCTCTAACATTAAGGAATTTCAGATCTTGGTATTGTATTCAAACCACAAACAAAACAAAACAAAATGACATTGCAAGGATAGCACAACTCATGTGAAGAAGCAAAAATTTAAGCTCAACCGATATTAACCAATAGTTGTTGAAGAAGAAAGGTGGGATGCCTACCGGGCATCCCCAAGCTTAGATGCTTGAGACTTCTTGAAATATTATCTTGGGGTGCCTTGGGCATCCCCAAGCTTGAACTTTTGTGTCTCCTTAATTCCTCTCATATCATGGTTTCTCTTTTTATCAAAAGCTTCATCCACAACAAACTCAACAAGAACTCGTGAGGTAGGTTAGTATAAACCAATGCAAAACCTTATCATATTCTACTGTAAAAAATCACTAAAATTATTATTCAACATTGAATACTAAATTCCTCTGCATATTTAATACTCCTATCATCAAATAGAATCATTAAACAAGCAAACATATGCAAACAATGCAACCATAACAGCAATCTGTCAAAACAGTATAGTCTGTAAAGAATGCAAGCTTCATCATACTTCCCTAACTTCAAAAATTATGAAATAAAATTACGACTGTAGAAGATTTATCGCAGCTCATTATGCAAAAAGTTTCAACATTATATCATTCTCTGACTTTTCTAGGGAATTTTTGCAACAGCGGTAAACTTTCTGTTTTCAAACAGCAACATGTATACTAGCAAAATAAGCATGGCAAAGGCTATCCTTGACTTTTTTATTGAAACTAAAGACTCAAAACATTATTCTAAATATCATAAAGCAAATACTAACAAAATAAAATGACGCTCCAAGCAAAACACATATCATGTGGTGAATAAAAATATAGCTCCAAGTAAGGTTACCGATGGACGAAGACGAAAGAGGGGATGCCTTCTGGGGCATCCCCAAGCTTAGGCTCTTGGTTGTAATTGAATATTACCTTGGGGTGCCTTGGGCATCCCCAAGCTTAGACTCTTTCCACTCCTTATTCCATAGTCCATCGAATCCTTACCCAAAACTTGAAAACTCCACAACACAAGACTCAACTGAAAACTCGTAAGCTCCGTTAGTATAAGAAAATGAAACCACCACTTAGGTACTGTAATGAACTCATTATAAATTAATATTTGTGTAATATCTACTGAATTCTGACTTCTCTATGGTTCATACCACTTAATACTAGCCATATATGCATCAAAATAAGCAAACAACACACGAAAAACAGAATCTGTCAAAAACAGAACAGTCTGTAGTAATCTGTATCAAACGTATACTTCTGGAACTCCAACAATCCTACCAAATTGGGAAGTCCTAAGAAATTTGTGTACCAATCCATATCAAAAAGAATCAGATCATAATCACGTTTCGTTGAATTAACAAAACTAAATTACTGGGTGCAAATGTTTCTGATTTTCAGCAGGATCAACACAACTATCACCGTAAGCTATCCTAAAGGTCTTACTTGGCGCTTTATTGAAACAAAAGCTATAAAACATGATTACTACAGTAGAATAATCATGTGAACACATAAAAGCAGTAAGGATAAATACTGGATTGTCTCCCAACAAGCGCTTTTCTTTAATGCCTTTCTAGCTAGGCATGATGATAACAATGATGCTCACATAAAAGATAAGAATTGAAACGTAACAGGAGCATCATGAAGCATATGACTAGCACATTTAAGCCTAACACACTTCCTATGCATAGGGATTTTGTGAGCAAACAACTTATGGGAACAATAATCAACAAGCAAAGGAATGTAAAACAAGCATAGCTTCAAGAAATGCCTTTCTAGCTAGGCATGATGATAACAATGATGCTCACATAAAAGATAAGAATTGAAACGTAACACCACGGCCAAGCCTTTACTCGAATCGTTTTTATTATTCCACCTCAACGCGTTTAGCGAAGCGGTTTCCTTGGCACGTCTTGTCGAAGCAGAGATCGTGTCCCCTTATTCCGGGGTTCTCATCAATACGGACGTGGGTAACCCAACCGCGCCATTGATCGTGGCGCTTGGGAGATAAGCGAGTTTTACCAGGCTGGTGGGGACGCACAGTTTCGTCCGCCCATATATAAGGGGACAAAGATCCACCTTTTTACCTACGCCTTCTTCCTCCTTTGCTTATCCATCTCCGCGCACTCGAGCTCCAGCGCCCAAGTCCGCACATCTCACCTCAACCTTCTCCAACCATGTCCGGAGCGGGAGGCAAGTGGATGGCCTCCTCCATTACGGAGGGGCACATCAAGAAGCTGCGCAATGCCGGATATTTGTCCAGCGATATCGCGCACCGGCTCCCCGACGAGGGGCAGCTCATCCCCACCCCCAGGCCCCATGAGAGGGTGGTATTCCTTCCCCATTTCCTCCGCAGACTGGGCTTCCCACTCCACCCCTTTGTCTGGGGGCTCATGTTCTACTATGGCCTGGATTTCCATGATCTGGCCCCAATTTCATCCACAACATCTCGGCGTTTATCGTCGTGTGCGAGGCCTTCCTCTACATCCAGCCCCACTTCAGCTTATGGCTAAAGACCTTTAATGTCAAGCCGAAGGTTGTGAAGGGCAGCCAAGCGGAGTGCGGAGGCGCCATGGTGGGCAAGATGCCCAATGTCACTTGGCTCGAGGGCGCCTTCGTGGAAACCATCAAAGGGTGGCAATCGGGGTGGTTCTATATCACTGAGCCGCATGACCCTGAATGGGCAGTGGCCCCCGAATTCAGATCTGGCATCCGCGGCTCACTTCCTGGAAAGAGAAGGGCCTGCTGTGGGGTGATTCGGAAGAGCTGACCGGACTCCAATCCTGTCTCCAAACCCTGGTGAACAAGAAGCTCAAGCTTGTCAATGTAATCCAGGTCATGCTCATCCGCCGGATTCTCCCCTGCCAACAGCGGGACTTCAACCTGTGGGAGTTCGATCCGGCACAGCACCAGACCTTGAGCGGGCTCTTCAACACTACGTACGAAGAGGCCTGGAGGGTGCTGTTCAAGGGCGCTGAGGCTCCCGCATCCGCTATCGAAGATCGCGGGTTCAGCTCGCAGTGTCCGGCTGGCGAGGTAGGCTATGTTATCCTTTACGGGACACTTGCTTTTCGTAGTTTGACTCTATGCGGGATCTAAACTCCCAATACCTTTAACAGGCCTGGCAGAAGACGTCCGGACAGGTTAACTGTCTGGCTCCCCTTCTAGAAAACCCAGCGAATGCCCATTTGACAGGGCTGCTGGTCCCGGCGCCTTACGTGGTGCCGGTGAAGAAGGCCAAGAAGAAGGCCACGGGAACCCGGAGGAGTTCTCGGCGTCAGGTGTTATCGGATTCATCGTCCGATGACTCCGGGACGGACTCCTCCCACGAGGACGAGGAGGAGAAGAAAGAGGCCTCTCCCCCAGTAGGGGGAGAGAAGAAGAGGAAGGCCCCCCAACGGGGGAGGCCGAAGGGTCCAAGAAGGGAAGGACCCTTCCTCCGGACTGTTCCACCAACGCCGACGACGGCGACGAGGAGTGGCCCTCAAGGGCCAAGCCCCTGGCGAGATCGTAAGTATCCGGACTCCTGAATAACTCATAATTTTTCTTTTTGTCGCATAGCATCTTTTAACGCCGCATACAACCCTGTAGTCCGCCCAAGGACGATCTTCCCGCTTCGTCGAGCGGGTCCTTGGGTACGTCGGATGTGAATAGCACTTCTCTTCCGACCGCCTCCTCCCCCCGAGACGCCGACGACGCCGAGGTGGGATCCCAGAAAGGGACCCGCCAGGAGGAGGAGGCCCCGGAGGTGCCGCAGGGCAACCTCCCGGACTTTGGACCGGACTCCGCACCGGAACCTTCAGTGGTTCCGGAGTCCGGCGGGCGGCCCCTTCGTAAGAAGGGCAAGACTGTGACGCCGGCAGCCTCCGTCCAACCGGAGGCGCCGGATAACTTGCTGGAGGTGCTCAACGGCGCTTCCATCGACGAGGAACACCGCACCGTCATGAGTGCGGTGATTCAGAAGGTTCAGCCCGCCAAAAGCGGGCTGACCGAAGCCTGCAGCAGCCTTCTAACAAGCTTTGAGGTAAGAATTTTAAGATATGTAAAATAGTATCGCATAGACAGTAGCCCCTGATGCTCGGTTCGGTGTTCGGAAAGAAAAGCCGAACTGAGGATCTAAAAAGATATACGCAGGAGTCTAACAGAAATATGTCAATATGGGAATGCAGGCTGCGCTACTGACCTCTGCCGCACTGACTGCGGAGGTCAATGCCTTAAAGAAGAGCCTCGAGCGGTCCGAGAGCGAGCTCGGCCATGCCAAGAAGCAGCTCGAGGACAAGGAAGTTATGTAACGCCTTATTAAAGTTGTACCTTATAAAAAAGGATTTGGTTGCAAAAAATGACAGGAATAACGTGGGTATTGCAGGGGCCACAAATGAGGTGGCAACCCTGAAGGAGGCGGTGTCCGCGGCCGAGCGCAATGCGGCCGCGGAACGCACAGAGCGAGAGAAGCAGGAGGCGCGGGTGGCGGAGGTTCAGCAAGAGCTCCAGGCTCTCATAGAAAAACACGAGGATTTGGAGCGTGACTCGAAGACTCGAGAGTCCGAGCTTGCGTACGCTCTTGAGAGTGCCAAAGCCGCTAAGGCCGAAGCCCAAAAGGCCCTCCAGGAAATCGAGGCGGTGAAGAAGAGAGCGGCGGGTAAGGCATTCTTCATGCAAAGCAAGCATGTAAAAGTGAATTACCTGTTACTTACCCGAATTCGGAGCTCTCCAGGAGCGTTCGCATATCTGCCCCGCAGCGTGTCCGATGCTGCCGCATTCTACAGAGCCGAGGAGGGGAGCTCGACGGAGAAGGTGTTCTGGTCTCAGTATGCTGAGGTCGGACATCCGGTGCCCCTTAGCGACCAGCTGAAGCAGCTGGTCGAGCTCCACAAGGTGGCCGAACAGGCCATGAAGGGCCTCATAGTTCGGCTGTGGCCCAAAGAGGCCATGCCTGGGAGCTACTTCGGCCTGGTGCGGCGGCTGGTGGATGCTTGTCCATGGGTTGAAGTCATAAAGCACTCCACCTGCATTGAAGGTGCCCGTCGGGCCCTTGCCCGTGCTAAAGTGCACTGGGGCAGGATGGATGCTGAGAAGCTTGTGATGGACGCGCCACCGCCGAGCAAGGAGTATCCCACGCCCGAGATGTATTATAAGGCTGTCCTGAAGGGTGCCCGCATTATTGCGGGTGAGTGCTCCAAAGATGTAATTTTTGAGTAGACTCGCATTTTGTTATCCTATGCGCTGAAAACTTCGTTCATATGCGCTGAGCAACACTTTTTAATTTAAAATATTACCTTCTGTGCGGCCGTTTATCAAATCTGAGAGATGGCAAGTCGTTGGCTTCGGCCCCCATGCCACGAGTGCTGGGGTGTTCGGGATAAACTTGAGCGCTCTTGTTCCCATTTTTGGGTCCATCTAGGGAGGCGCTCAACACAACGAACGAGGCAACCGGACTTATAACACTTGAACACTCTCACTTAGCCATAGAATTCTATAATTTTAAATTTCGGCGAAGCCCCTAGTGTTCGGAAGGCCGAATTCGGGGCGCTATCCACGCCTAGGCCGAACAAAGCCGGTTCCTCGCTCTAAGCGGCATAAGTCTTTAGGGACTCGAAAAAACCTCTCGAACAGCGACCGGCTCTCACCTCATCATGACGGTCAGTTTTAGCTTTCTCCACTTAGGTGCTCGCCCAGCTCAACTGGGGCATAATCGCAGTGGTTCTCCCAACGCTACCTTAGCCGATATAACGGAATGTAAGGTACCAAAACATGGAAGCCGGGCAAACCCAACTATTGACCCAAGACATGATTCGGAGCCGATGCATATAATACTATAAGTTTGGGGTGCCACACTTGTGAAAGTGTTCGGACTTATCACACCATAATATGGGGAACTTAAGCCCCTGGTGTATTTAGCTGTACCAAAGTGTACGGATGCGACATGTCATAAATGAACATACGTATAAGAAAGGAATGCAGTGGTAGGCAAAAAGCGATGCATTGTTTATTCAAAAAATACTGTCATGAATGCAGAACGATACAAATAGTGCGATAAGCAAGGTGTGGAACTATTTAGCATGTCCCCCCCCCCCCCAGGGGTAGGCTCCGGAATGGTGTATAAAACAGGTATAATGCTTGTAATTGAGACCACCTGGATACTCATCGTAGCTTTTCTCCTTCCCTGGCTGTTGCATCGTGAGTTCGGCAGGTCTACTGCCAGACAGGGCCTCTGGTAAACGAAGTCCTGAGGATAAGAAAAAAAGGAAAAAAAGGATGACACACTTGGGAGCCGCTGGTGTGGTTGAGCCGCACTCTGGGCCTGCCGTCGTCGTGCCCCTCCCCCTATGCCCATGGTATCTCCAGAGCGTAGTGATGTACGCAAAGTGCTGGTCTTGCAATTTTGCGAGGGCTGGGGTTGGGGCCGCATTGCTACGCGTGCTCGGAACGTGCCAGGTGGTCTTGTTGTAGGTTACTCCGGGCGTGCTTGGCGGTGTCCAGTCGCTTAACGGCCGGACTCGAGAATTGCCTTAAGAGGTTGCTCTGCACTTCTGCCGCGAGAGCCGTTGTATGCTCCTCCGTTCGGAGAGAGCGTTCAGTGTTTCCGTTGACCGTGATGACTCCTCGAGGGCCTGGCATCTTGAGCTTGAGGTATGCGTAGTGCGGCACCGCATTGAACTTTGCAAACGCGGTTCGTCCGAGCAGTGCATGATAGCCGCTGCGGAACGGAACTATGTCGAAGATTAACTCCTCGCTTTGGAAGTTCTCCGAGGATCCAAAGACCACTTCCAGTGTAACTGAGCCTGTACAATTGGCCTCTACACTTGGTATGACGCCTTTGAAGGTCGTCTTTGTGGGTTTAATCCTTGAGGGATCTATGCCCATCTTGCGCACTGTATCCTGATAAAGCAGGTTCAGGCTGCTGCCGCCGTCCATCAGGACTCTAGTGAGGTGAAACCCGTCGACGATTGGGTCTAGAACCAATGCGGAGAATCCGCCATGGCAGATGCTGGTGGGGTGGTCCCTTCGATCAAACGTGATCGGGCAGTAGGACCATGGATTGAACTTTGGGGCGACTGGCTCCATCGCATATACGTCCCTGAGTGCACGCTTCCGCTCCCTTTTGGGTATGTGGGTTGCGTATATCATGTTCACCGTCCGCACTTGTGGGGGGAAACCCTTCTGTCCTCTATTGTTTGGTGGCCGGGTCTCCTCCTCGTCATTGCTATGCAGCCCCTTGTCATTGTTTTCGGCAATTAACTTGCCTGCCTGCTTGAATACCCAACAATCCATGTTGGTGTGATTAGCTGGCTTTTCGGGGGTGCCGTGTATCTGGCACGAGCGGTCGAGTATTCGGTCCAAATTGGACGGACCCGGAGTAGTTCTTTTGAATGGCTTTTTCCGCTGACCGGGTTTGGAGCCTCTGAATCCGGCGTTGACTGCCGTATCCTCAGTATTATCGCCGTTAATGCGGCATTTGTTCTTGTTGCGAGCGACCTGCCATTATGGTCCTTGGTATCCGGGCTGCCAGGATTTTTGTTGAGGTTGTTACTGCGGGCTAGCCAGCTGTCCTCTCCCGCACAGAAGCGGGTCATGAGTGATGTGAGGGCTGCCATGGATTTCGGCTTTTCCTGTCCTAGGTGCCGGGCAAGCCACTCGTCGCGGATGTTATGTTTGAAGGCTGTGAGGGCCTCTGCATCCGGACAGTCGACGATTTGATTTTTCTTGGTTAAGAACCGTGTCCAGAATTGTCTGGCCGATTCGTCTGGCTGCTGAATTATGTGGCTTAGGTCATCAGCGTCTGGTGGTCGCACATATGTGCCCTGGAAGTTATCAAGGAATGCGGCTTCCAGGTCCTCCCAACACCCAATTGATTCTGCTAGCAAGCTGTTAAGCCAATGCCGAGCTGGTCCTTTAAGCTTGAGTGGGAGGTATTTGATGGCGTGAAGATCATCACCGCGGGCCATGTGGATATGAAGGAGATAGTCTTTGATCCAAACCGCGGGGTCTGTTGTGCCATTGTAGGATTCAATGTTCACGGGTTTGAACCCTTCGGGGATTTGATGATCCATTACTTCATCTGTGAAGCATAGTGGGTGTGCGGCGCCTCTGTATTGGGCTATATCACGATGTAGCTCAAGCGAGCTTTGTCTACTGTGTTCGGCCCGGCCGGGATTGCTGTATCCGGCGCGACGGTTGTCGTCGTGTATCGTGGGGCCCCCACGCGATCCATAGATCGATCTTGATTGTCTTGCCTTATCCTCCAATATGTCTCGCAAGTCTGGCGCATTCTCCCGTGGCTTTGTACTTTTCGAGCGATGCCGGGGTGCGGCTTTAGTGGAGGGCCTAGAGGCCTCTCTGTCGCGGCCACGAGGTGGCCGGTCGGCCGTATTGTGCGCTGGTGATGTAAGTTTATATGCTTCCTCCTCTAATCGGGGCAGCAGCTTGCGTTTGGGGAAGCTTTTGGAGGGGCGTTCGAGTTCGTACTCTTCGGCTGCGAGGACTTCAGTCCATCTGTTGGCTAGCAAATCTTGATCAGCTCTAAGCTGTTGCTGCTTTTTCTTGAGGCTGCTGGCCGTGGCCATATGCCTGCATTTAAAACGCTCTTGTTCGACGGGGTCCTCAGGCACGACGAATTCGTCGTCGTCGAGGCTTGCCTCGTCTCCGGAGGGAGGCATGTAATTATCGTCCTCTACCTCTTTGTCTGTCGCTCTCTCATGAGGGTTGGCTTCTCCATCCTCCTATGCTGAATCTTGCTGGAGGGGGTTGTCTTCGGCACTGTCCGGGGTGTTATTGTCTCCGGTGCCGGAATCTCCATTCTTACTGTGGCGGGATTTAGAGCGGCGCCGCTGACGCCGACGCTTATGATGTTTCTTGGAGGGATCTTCCTCCATTGTTCCATCGCCATTCCCATCCTTTGGGATGTCCACCATGTATATGTCGTATGACGAGGTGGCTTTCCAGTGCCCCGTAGGCGCTGGTTCTTGGTCGTCTCCAACATCGTCATCCATACCGTCGATGTCTTCGGATTCGAAGTCTAGCATGTCGGTTAGGTCGTCGACAGTGGCTACAAAGTGGGTGGTGGGTGGGCTTTGAATTTCTTCGTCGTCCGCATCCCAACTGTCCTGGCCATAATCCGGCCAAGGCTCTCCTGATAAAGAGACACTTTAGCGAATTCAAGATGTCGCCAAAAGGCGAGTGCTGAAAGATATCCGTAGCGGTGAACTCCATGATCGGCGCCCAATCGGATTCGATTGGCAGGGGCGCGGAAGGTTCAGGGTCCGGATAGGAGTCCGGCACCTTAGAGTCACGAGCTTCATGAGGGACAGGGTCGGTATTCGGCTCTATCGCCGTAGAGGTAGCAGCCCCCGAGGCGGTGTCCAACCACCCATCCTCGATTGGCGCTGTCGGTTCCGAACCAAGGATTGGAGCGGACTCTTGTGCGGCCTCCAGGGCACTGTCCGGCAGCAGGGCTGAATCATGCCCATCGGGACAGTGCGGCACGCTCGGCTTTGCCTCGAATCCGTCGAAGATCAAGTCTCCGCGGATGTCGGCCGTATAGTTCAAACTTCCAAATCTGACCTGCTGGCCAGGGGCGTAGCTTTCGATCTGCTCCAAATGGCCAAGTGAATTGGCCCGTAGTGCGAAGCCACCGAATATGAAGATCTATCCGGGAAGAAAAGTCTCACCTCGGACCGCGTTGTTGTTGATGATCGAAGGAGCCATCGGGCCTATAGGTGACGACACAGAGGAACTCTCAATGAAAGCACCAATGTCGGTGTCAAAACCGGCGGATCTCGGGTAGGGGGTCCCGAACTGTGCGTCTAGGCGGATGGTAACAGGAGACAAGGGACACGATGTTTTTACCCAGGTTCAGGCCCTCTCGATGGAGGTAAAACCCTACTCCTGCTTGATTGATATTGATGATATGGGTAGTACAAGAGTGGATCTACCACGAGATCAAGGAGGCTAAACCCTAGAAGCTAGCCTATGGTATGATTGTTGTTCGTCCTATGGACTAAAACCCTCCGGTTTATATAGACACCGGAGAGGGCTAGGGTTACACAGAGTCGGTTACAATGGTAGGAGATCTACATATCCGTATTGCCAAGCTTGCCTTCCACGCCAAGGAAAGTCCCATCCGGACACGGGACGAAGTCTTCAATCTTGTATCTTCATAGTCTTGGAGTCCGGCCAATGATGATAGTTCGGCTATCCGGACACCCCCTAGTCCAGGACTCCCTCCCTGGATTTTAGGGCTGGGCTTAGGTGGGCCGACAGGGCCGGGCCTGAGATGGCCAGGACTACTTGGGCCCTTTCATATCATAAGCATAATCACTCTCATCATTAAAAATATTGATAGCACCAATAGTATAGCAATTATCATCATCACAATGAGTAGTAGGAGCAACATCATTTGGGAGGGATACCTTTCTACCTTTGTTGCTCCTTCTTTTCTTTTTCTTCTTCACATTATGTGTGGCTTCAACCTTCCTTTTTGAGCTCCTTATTGACGAGATTGGTTGAATAGAAAGCTCCTCCTCGTCACCTGATTCATCATAAGAAATAATAGGAGGATATTGGGAAGTCTCTTCCCTTTCATTAGTATTCTCATCATCTTCTATTTGCTTTCTTTTCTTTAGGTAATTGGCAATATAAGGATTTTCAATGCAATTCTCCACACAAAACAAATAAATCTTTTCTAGATCAATATCAAGGAATTTCTTATGGGCAAATTCTGGAAGGTCCTTAATTAAATGTTTCAACTCTTCATAACCCAAAAGCAAACTAAGTTCATTATAATGTGCAAGGGAAATCAAATCATCACAATTTTTGCACACGATTCGCTCATGAAACAATTTGCATTGGAGTGTAAATGACCACGTTCATTGCAAAGTTCACAAGTACGACAAAGGAATTTTAAATTTTCAGCACTCACATCTAGCCTTTCTTGCAACATTTAGTTTCTAAATGCCTATGCCTCTTACAATAAATATCTTCTCTATTTGGTGTGTTCATGCAAACATGCACTCCACAAAAATCAACAAGCTTATGGGAGATATTTTCATCATGACTAGAGCAATCATCATTAGTACTAAGGATATTCAAGGAGTTCATACTAACAACATTGCAATCATGCTCATCATTCAAAGATTCAATACCAAGCATTTTAATGCACTCTTCTTCTAGCAATTGAGCACAATTTTCCTTTCCATCAAACTCACGAAAGATATTAAAAAGACGAAGCGTATGAGACAAACTTAACTCCATTTTTTTGTAGTTTTCTTTTATAAACTAAACTAGTGATAAAACAAGAAACAAAAAGATTCGATTGCAAGATCTAAAGATATACCTTCAAGCACTCAACTCCCCGGCAACGGCGCCAGAAAAGAGCTTGACGTCTACTACACAACCTTCTTCTTGTAGACGTTGTTGGGCCTGCAAGTGCACAGGTTTGTAGGACAGTAGCAAATTTCCCTCAAGTGGATGACCTAAGGTTTATCAATCCGTGGGAGGCGTAGGATGAAGATGGTCTCTCTCAAACAACCCTGCAACCAAATAACAAAGAGTCTCTTGTGTCCCCAACACACCCAATACAATGGTAAATTGTATAGGTGCACTAGTTCGGCGAAGAGATGGTGATACAAGTGCAATATGGATAGTAGATATAGGTTTTTGTAATCTTAAAATATAAAAACAGCAAGGTAAGTAATGATAAAAGTGAGCGTAAATGGTATTGCAATGGTAGGAAACAAGGCCTAGGGTTCATACTTTCACTAGTGCAAGTTCTCTCAACAATAATAACATAGATAGATCATATAACAATCCCTCAACATGCAACAAAGAGTCACTCCAAAGCCACTAATAGTGGAGAACAAATGAAGAGATTATGGTAGGGTACGAAACCACCTCAAAGTTATTCTTTCGGATCAATCTATTCAAGAGTTCGTACTAGAATAACACCTTAAGACACAAATCAACCAAAACCCTAATGTCACCTAGATACTCCATTGTCACCTCAAGTATCCATGGGCATGATTATACGATATGCATCACACAATCTCAGATTCATCCAACCAACACAAAGTACTTCAAAGAGTGCCCCAAAGTTTGTACCGGAGAGTCAAGAAAACGTGTGCCAACCCCTATGCATAGGTTCATGGGCGGAACCCGCAAGTTGGTCACCAAAACATACATCAAGTGGCACGTGATATCCCATTGTCACCACAGATAAACACGGCAAGACATACATCAAGTGTTCTCAAATAAAGACTCAATCCGATAGATAACTTCAAGAGGGGAACTCAATTCATCACAAGAGAGTAGAGGGAGGAGAAACATCATCAGATCCAACTATAATAGCAAAGCTCGCGATACATCAAGATCGTGCCATAGAGAGAACACGAGAGAGAGAGAGATCAGACACATAGCTACTGGTACATACCCTCAGCCCCGAGGGTGAACTACTCCCTCCTCGTCATGGAGAGCGCTGGGATGATGAAGATGGCCACCGGTGATGGGTTCCCCCTCCGGCAGGGTGCCGAAAGGGACTCCTGAGAGGTTTTTGGTGGCTACAGAGGCTTGCGGCGGTGGAACTCCCGATCTATCTTGATATTCGATGGTTTTAGGGTACGTAGGGTTATATAGGCGAAAGAAGTCGGTCGGGGGGTGCTCGAGGGGTCCACGAGACAGGGGGAGCGCCCTGTAGGGGGGGGGCACGCCCACCTATCTCCTGGGCTCCTCGAGTATCTTCTGACATAAAATCCAAGTCTCCAGGATGATATTCTTCCAAAAAATCACGTTGCCGAAGGTTTATTCCGTTTGGACTCTGTTTGACATTCCTTTTCTTTGAAATACTGAAACAGGCAATAAAACAGCAATATGGGCTGGGCCTCCGGTTAGTAGGTTAGTCCAAAAAATGATATAAATGTGTAAAATAAAGCCCATAAACATCCAAAAAGGGTAATATAATAGCATGGAACAATCAAAAATTATAGATACGTTGGAGACGTATCAAGCATCCCAAGCTTAATTCCTGCTCGTCCTCGAGTAGGTAAATGATAAAAACAGAATTTTTGATGTGGAATGCTACCTAGCATAATTCTCAATGTAATTTCTTTATTGTGTCATGAATGTTCATATCCAAATGATTCAAAATAAAAGTTCATATTGATAAAAGAAATAGTAACACTTCAAGCATACTAATCAAAGTAATCATGTCTTCTCAAAATAACATGGCAAAAGAAAGCTCATCCCTACAAAATCATATAGTTAGGCTATGCTTCATTTTCGTCACACAAAGATGTTCCCAACTTCTATACCCCCGATGACAAGCCAAGCAATTGTTTCATACTTAAATAATCTCAAACTTTTTCAATCTTCACGCAATACATGAGAGTGAGCCATGGATATAGCACTATGGGTGGAATAGAATATGATGATGGGGATTGTGTGGAGAAGACAAAAAAGGAGAAAGTCTCACATTGACGAGGATAATCAACGGGCTATGGAGATGCCCATCAATTGATGTCAACATGAGGAGTAGGGATTGCCATGCAACGGATGCACTAGAGCTATAATGAATGCTCAACAAAAGAAAACTAGTGGGTGTGCATCCAACTTGCTTGCTCACGAAGACCTAGGGCATTTGAGGAAGCCCATCGTAGGAATATACAAGCCAAGTTCTAAAATGAAATATTCCCACTAGTATGAAAAAGACAACTTATGAGACTCACTATATGAAAAAACATGGTGCTACTTTGAAGCACAATATATGAGACTCACTACATGAAGAACAAGGTGCTACTTTGAAGCACAAGTGTGGAAAAAGAGATAGTAACATTGCCCTTTTTATTTTATTTTATTTTATTTTATTTTATTTATTTTTTTTTCTCTGGCCTTTCTTTTTTTTTCCTTTTTGCCTTTCCTTTTTTGGGCAATGCTCTAATAATGATGATCATCACACTTTCATTGATTACAACATATGAATTACAACTCGAAACTAGAACAAGATATGACTCTATATGAATGCCTCCGGCGGTGTACCGGGATGGTGCAATGAATCAAGAGTGACATGTATGAAAAATAATGCATGGTGGCTTTGCCACAAATACGATGTCAACTACATGACCATGCTATGGCAATATGACAAAAGTAAAGTATGTCATGATGATGATGAACGGAACGGTGGAAAGTTGCATGGCAATATATCTCAGAATGGCTATGGAAATGCCATAATAGGTAGGTATGGTGGCTGTTTTAAGGAAGATATAAGGAGGTTTATGTGTGATAGAGCGTATCATATCACGGGGTTTGGATGCACCGGCAAAGTTTGCGCCAACTCTCAAGGTGAGAAAGGGCAATGCACGGTACCGAAGAGGCTAGAAATGGTGGAAAGGTAAAAGTGCGTATAATCCATGGACTCAACATTAGTCAAAAGAACTCATATACTTATTACAAAAATTTAGAAGTCATCAAAAATCAAGCACTACGCGCATGCTCCTAGGGGGATAGATTGGTAGGAAACGACCATCGCTCGTCCCCGACTGCCACTCATAAGGATGCACAAGCCAGGTACACTTCATGTTTCAAATTTGTTACACAACTTTAACCATACGTGCATGCTACGGGACTTGCTAACTTCAACACAGGCATTCTTTAAATTCATAATCACCCAACTAGAATGACTTTAATATCACTACCTCCATATCTCAAAACAATTATCAAGTATCAAATCGATCATAGCATCCAATTCACTTTCTATGATAGTTTTTATTATACCCAACTTGGATGCTCATCATTCTAGGACCAAATTTGTAACCATAGCAAATACCATGCTGTTCTGAAAGACTCTCAAAGTAATATAAGTGGAGCATGAGAGACTAGCAATTTCTACAAAATATAACCACCGTCGTACTCTAAAAGATATAAGTGATGCACTAGAGCAAATGACAAACTACTCTGAAAAGATATAAGTGAAGATCAATGAGTAGCTAAATAATTGTGCAACTATGTGAAGACTCTCTAACATTAAGGAATTTCAGATCTTGGTATTGTATTCAAACCGCAAGCAAAACAAAACAAAATGACATTGCAAGGATAGCACAACTCATGTGAAGAAGCAAAAATTTAGGCTCAACCGATACTAACCGATAGTTGTTGAAGAAGAAAGGTGGGATGCCTACCGGGCATCCCCAAGCTTAGATGCTTGATACGTCTTGAAATATTATCTTGGGGTGCCTTGGGCATCCCCAAGCTTGAACTTTTGTGTCTCCTTAATTCCTCTCATATCATGGTTTCTCTTCTTATCAAAAGCTTCATCCACAACAAACTCAACAAGAACTCGTGAGATAGGTTAGTATAAACCAATGCAAAACCTTATCATATTATACTGTAAAAAATCACTAATATTATTATTCAACATTGAATACTAAATGCCTCTGTATATTTAATACTCCTATCATCAAATAGAATCATTAAACAAGCAAACATATGCAAAAAATGCAACCATAACAGCAATCTGTCAAAACAGTATAGTCTGTAAAGAATGCAAGCTTCATCATACTTCCCTAACTTCAAAAATTATAAAATAAAATTCACACTGTAGTAGATTTATCAGAGCTCATTATGAAAAAAGTTTCAACATTATATCATTCTCTGACTTTTCTAGGGAATTGTTGCAACAGCGGTAAACTTTCTGTTTTCAAACAGCAACATGTATACTAGCAAAATAAGCATGGCAAAGGCTGTCCTTGACTTTTTTATTGAAACTAAAGACTCAAAACATTATTCTAAATAGAAGCAAGCAAATACTAACAAAATAAAATGACGCTCCAAGCAAAACACATATCATGTGGTGAATAAAAATATAGCTCCAAGTAAGGTTACCGATGGACGAAGACGAAAGAGGGGATGCCTTCCGGGGCATCCCCAAGCTTAGGCTCTTGGTTGTCCTTGAATATTACCTTGGGGTGCCTTGGGAATCCCCAAGCTTAGGCTCTTGCCACTCCTTATTCCATAGTCCATCGAATCCTTACCCAAAACTTGAAAACTCCACAACACAAGACTCAACGGAAAACTCGTAAGCTCCGTTAGTATAAGAAAATAAAACCACCACTTAGGTACTGTAATGAACTCATTCTAAATTAATATTGGTGTAATATCTACTGTATTCCGACGTCTCTATGGTTCATACCACTTAATCCTAGCCATAGATGCATCAAAATAAGCAAACAACACACGAAAAACAGAATCTGTCAAAAACAGAACAGTCTGTAGTAATCTGTATCAAACGTATACTTCTGGAACTCCAAAAATCCTACCAAATTGGGAAGTCCTAAGAAATTTGTGTACCAATCCATATCAAAAAGAATCAGATCATAATCACGTTTCGTTGAATTAACAAAACTAAATTACTGGGTGCAAATGTTTCTGATTTTCAGCAGGATCAACACAACTATCACCGTAAGCTATCCTAAAGGTCTTACTTGGCACTTTATTGAAACAAAAGCTATAAAACATGATTACTACAGTAGAATAATCATGTGAACACATAAAAACAGTAAGGATAAATACTGGATTGTCTCCCAACAAGCGCTTTTCTTTAATGCCTTTCTAGCTAGGCATGATGATAACAATGATGCTCACATAAAAGATAAGAATTGAAACGTAACAGGAGCATCATGAAGCATATGACTAGCACATTTAAGCCTAACACACTTCCTATGCATAGGGATTTTGTGAGCAAACAACTTATGGGAACAATAATCAACAAGCAAAGGAATGTAAAACAAGCATAGCTTCAAGAAATGCCTTTCTAGCTAGGCATGATGATAACAATGATGCTCACATAAAAGATAAGAATTGAAACGTAACAGGAGCATCATGAAGCATATGACTAGCACATTTAAGCCTAACACACTTCCTATGCATACGGATTTCGTGAGCAAACAACTTATGGGAACAATAATCAACAAGCAAAGGAATGTAAAACAAGCATAGCTTCAAGATTTTCAACATATAGGGAGGAAACTTGACATTATTGCAATTCCTACAAGCATATATTCCTCCCTCATAATAATTTTCAGTAGCATCATGAATGAATTCAACAATATAACCAGCACCTAAAGCATTATTTTCATGATCTACAAGCATAGAAAATTTACTACTCTCCACATAAGCAAGATTCTTCTCATTCGGAATAGTGAGAGTATCACAAGAGACTTGAACACTAAAAATTGTTTCAACATTAAAAGAGTAATGTTCAGAAAAAGGGTAATCATAATCATGACAAGATTTGTAAATATAATCATCACTACTTTTTATAGCATAAGTTTCATCACAATAATCATCATAAGTAGCAACTTCGTTCTCATCATAATCGATTGAAACCTCTCCCAAGATAGTGGAATCACTAAATAAAGTTGACACTCTTCCAAATCCACTTTCACCATCATCACAATAAGATTCAACATCCTCCAAAATAGTGGGATCACTAATTCCTAAAGTTGACACTCTTCCAAACCCACTTTCATCAATATAATCATCATAAGTAGGAGGCATGCTATCATCATAACAACTTTGCATATCAAAACATGGGATGCTAAAAATATAATCTTCATTAAAACATAGCATCCCCAAGCTTGGGACAAACATTAATTTCAGAAAATATATTCCCAAATATTTGATCCTCATCAAACATAGCTTCCCCAAGCTTGCGCCTATATCTGGCCATGGGCCGGGCTGGGTCGGGCTTGGGCCGGACCTAAAAAATCCCACGGCAGAAAACTGAGGGCCTGGCCCAGGCCCTCCCAAGCCCTATCACTGGGCCTACTTTTCAAGCCCAAGCCCGGCCCATCTAGTAAAAAGCCCTAAAAAGCCCTTAGGGCTTAGGGCCGTGGGCTGGGCCTCTTCCTTAAAATGCCAATATGTCAAGCCCAAGCCCGTCCAGGCCCTACTGGTGGGCTCAAAACTCAGGCCCAAGCCTGGCCCATGGGCAAGCCCATCAAGCCTAGGCCCTGGATTTTAGGGCCGGGCCTGGGTGGGCCGACAAGGCTGGGCCTGAGATGGCCAGGACTACTTGGGCCCATTCATATCATAAGCATAATCACTCTCATCATTAAAAATATTGATAGCACCAATAGTATAGCAATTATCATCATTACAATGAGTAGTAGGAGCAACATCATTTAGGAGGGATACCTTTCTACCTTTGTTGCTCCTTCTTTTCTTTTTCTTCTTCACATTATGTGTGGCTTCAACCTTCCTTTTTGAGCTCCTTATTGACGAGATTGGTTGAATAGAAAGCTCCTCCTCGTCACCTGATTCATCATAAGAAATAATAGGAGGATATTGGGAAGTCTCTTCCCTTTCATTAGTATTCTCATCATCTTCTATTTGCTTTCTTTTCTTTAGGTAATTGGCAATATAAGGATTTTTAATGCAATTCTCCGCACAAAACAAATAAATCTTTTCTAGATCAATATCAAGGAATTTCTTATGGGCAAATTCCGGAAGGTCCTTAATTAAATATTTCAACTCTTCATAACCCAAAAGCAAACTAAGTTCATTATAATGTGCAAGGGAAATCAAATCATCATAATTTTTGGACACGATTCGGTCATGAAACAATTTGCATTGGAGATGTAAATGACCACGTTCATAGCAAAGTTCACAAGTACGGCAAAGGAATTTTAAATTTTCAGCACTCGCATCTAGCCTTTCTTACAACCATTTAGTTTCTAAATGCTTATGCCTCTTACAATAAATATCTTCTCTATTTGGTGTGTTCATGCAAACATGCACTCCACAAAAATCAACATGCTTATGGGAGATATTTTCATCATGACTAGAGCAATCATCATTAGTACTAAGGATATTCAAGGAGTTCATACTAACAACATTGCAATCATGCTCATCATTCAAAGATTCAGTACCAAGCATTTTAATGCACTCTTCTTCTAGCACTTGAGCACAATTTTCCTTTCCATCAAACTCACGAAAGATATTAAAAAGACGAAGCGTATGAGACAAACTTAACTCCATTTTTTTGTAGTTTTCTTTTATAAACTAAACTAGTGATAAAACAAGAAACAAAAAGATTCGATTGCAAGATCTAAAGATATACCTTCAAGCACTCAACTCCCCGGCAACGGCGCCAGAAAAGAGCTTGATGTCTACTACACAACCTTCCTCTTGTAGACGTTGTTGGGCCTGCAAGTGCACAGGTTTGTAGGACAGTAGCAAATTTCCCTCAAGTGGATGACCTAAGGTTTATCAATCCGTGGGAGGCATAGTATGAAGATGGTCTCTCTCAAACAACCCTGCAACCAAATAACAAAGAGTCTCTTGTGTCCCCAACACACCCAATACAATGGTAAATTGTATAGGTTCACTAGTTCGGCGAAGAGATGGTGATACAAGTGCAATATGGATAGTAGATATAGGTTTTTGTAATCTGAAAATATAAAAACAGCAAGGTAACTAATGATAAAAGTGAGCGTAAACGGTATTGCAATGGTAGGAAACAAGGCCTAGGGTTCATACTTTCACTAGTGCAAGTTCTCTCAACAATAATAACATAGATAGATCATATAACAATCCCTCAACATGCAACAAAGAGTCACTCCAAAGCCACTAATAGCGGAGAACAAACGAAGAGATTATGGTAGGGTACAAAACCACCTCAAAGTTATTCTTTCGGATCAATCTATTCAAGAGTTCGTACTAGAATAACACCTTAAGACACAAATCAACCAAAACCCTAATGTCATCTAGATACTCCATTGTCACCTCAAGGATCCATGGGCATGATTATACGATATGCATCACACAATCTCATATTCATCCAACCAACACAAAGTACTTCAAAGAGTGCCCCAAAGTTTCTACCGGAGAGTCAAGAAAACGTGTGCCAACCCCTATGCATAGGTTCATGGGCGGAACCCGCAAGTTGGTCACCAAAACATACATCAAGTGGCACGTGATATCCCATTGTCACCACAGATAAACACGGCAAGACATACATCAAGTGTTCTCAAATAAAGACTCAATCCGATAAGATAACTTCAAGAGGGGAACTCAATTCATCACAAGAGAGTAGAGGGAGGAGAAACATCATAAGATCCAACTATAATAGCAAAGCTCGTGATACATCAAGATCGTGCCATAGAGAGAACACGAGAGAGAGAGAGAGAGAGAGAGAGAGAGAGAGAGATCAAACACATAGCTACTGGTACATACCCTCAGCCCCGAGGGTGAACTACTCCCTCCTCATCATGGAGAGCGCCGGGATGATGAAGATGGCCACCGGTGATGGGTTCCTCCTCCGGCAGGGTGCCGGAACGGACTCCCGAGAGGTTTTTGGTGGCTATAGAGGCTTGCGGCGGCGGGACTCCCGATCTATCTTGATATTCGATGGTTTTAGGGTACGTAGGGTTATATAGGCGAAAGAAGTCGGTCGGGGGGTGCTCGAGGGGTCCACGAGACAGGGGGGCGCGTCCTGTAAGGGGGGCGCCCCCTATCTCCTGGGCTCCTCGAGTATCTTATGACGTAAACTCCAAGTCTCCAGGATGATATTCTTCCAAAAAATCACGTTGCCGAAGGTTTCATTCCGTTTGGACTCCGTTTGATATTCCTTTTCTTCGAAATACTGAAACAGGCAATAAAACAACAATATGGGCTGGGCCTCCGGTTAGTAGGTTAGTCCCAAAAATTATATAAATGTGTAAAAGCCCATAAACATCCAAAAAGGGTAATATAATAGCATGGAACAATCAAAAATTATAGATACGTTGGAGACGTATCAACCGCCAAGCTTGGGGAGGTGCCCCGGTATCGTATCACCATCACACTCCTATCTTTACCATTTTACTTAGTTTGATCCCTTTAGTAATATCTTGATCTAGTAGAATAAAGTTTTTGGTATGATTTAGTTTTGAGTTTTGCCTTATGATCCCTCTATGTAATCGAGTCTGTGAGCCTTATATAATAAAGATTAGTGTTGAGTCAAGGGCTTTGCCATCTTGCTATGATCTTGAGGGAATAAAAAAAGAATAAAAAGAAATAAAAGAGATCATATTGACCTTATGGAGAGTAATGACTTCACATATAAGAGTATGATGATTAAAAGTTGTTGAGAGTTGGCAAACATAGCTTTGGCCATCATTGCAATTAATAGGAAGTAATAAAGAAAGAGAGGTTTTCACATATAAATATACTATCTTGGACATCTTTTATGATTGTGAGCACTCATTAAAATATGACATGCCAAAGAGTTGATGTTGGACAAGGAAGACAACATAATGGGTTATGTTTTCTCATATCTGAATTAAAGTATATAGTCATGGATCATCCAACAAGTTGAGCTTGCCTTTCCCCCTCATGCTAGCCACATTCCTTGCACCAAGTAGAGATACTACTTGTGCTTCCAAATATCCTTAAACCAGTTTTGCCATGAGAGTCCATCATATCTACCTACGGATTGAGTAAGATCGTTCAAGTAAGTTGTCATGTTGCATGCAATAAAAATTGCTCTCTAAATATGTATGACTTATTAATGTGAAGAAAATAAGCTTTATACGATCTTGTGATATGGAAGCAAAAAAAGCGATGGACTGCATAATAAAGGTCCATATCACAAGTGGCAATATAAAGTGACGTTCTTTTGCATTAAGATTTCGTGCATCCAACCATAAAAGCACATGACAACATCTGCTTCCCTCTGCGAAGGGCCTATCTTTTACTTTCTACCTTATGCAAGAGTCATGGTGATCTTCACCTTTCCTTTTTACATTTTATCCTTTGGCAAGCACCTCGTGTTGGAAAGATCCTGATATATATATCCAATTGGATGTAAGTTAGCATGAACTATTATTGTTGACATTACCCTTGAGGTAAAAGGTTGGGAGGCAACATTATAAGCCCCTATCTTTCTCTTTGTCTGATTAAAACTTCATAACCATAAGTATTGCGTGAGTGTTAGCAATTGTGGAAGACAAAATGATAGTTGAGTATGTGGACTTGCCGAAAAGCTCTTATATTGACTCTTTCCTACGTTATGATAAATTCCAATTGCTTCAATGATCAAGATCATAGTTTGTTGGTTCTCAATGAAGTTTATGATTCATACTTGACATTGTGTATGTGTGTGTGTGTGTTGCTGTTATAAGAATGATCATGATGCCCTCATGTCCGTATTTTGTTTTATCGACACCTCTATCTCTAAACATGTGGGCATATTTTTCGATACCGGCTTCCGCTTGAGGACAAGCAAGGTCTAAGCTTGGGGGAGTTGATATGTCCATTTTGCATCATGCTTTTATATCGATATTCATTGCGTTAAGGACTGTTATTACACGTTATGTCACAATACTTATGCCTATTCTCTCTTATTTTACAAGGTTTACATGAAGAGGGAGAATGCTGGCAGCTGGGATTCTGGGCTGGAAAAGTAGAAAATATTAGAGACCTATTCTGCAAAACTCCAAAAGTCCTGAAACTCCACGAAAGTCATTTTTGGATTTAATAAAAAATATTGAGCAGAAGAAATACCGGAGGGGGGCCACCCACTGTCCACGAGGGTGGGGGGCGCGCCCTACCGCCTGGGCGCGCCCCCTGCCTCGTGGGCCACCTGGCAGCCCTACGGTGCCCATCTTCTGCTATATGAAGTCTTTTACCCTGGAAAAAAAATCATAAGCAAGCTTTCGGGACGAAACTCCGCCGCCACGAGGCGGAACCTTGGCAGAACCAATCTAGGGCTCCGGTGGAGCTGTTTTGCCGGGGAAACCTTCCTCCGGGAGGGGGAAGTCATCACCATCGATCCTCTCATCGGGAGGGGGTCAATCTCCATCAACATCTTCACCAGCACCATCTCCTCTCAAACCCTAGTTCATCTCTTGTATCCAATCTTTGTACCAAAACCTCAGATTGGTACCTGTGGGTTGCTAGTAGTGTTGATTACTCCTTGTAGTTGATGTTAGTTGGTTTATTCGGTGGAAGATCATTTGTTTAGATCCTTAATGCATATTAATACCCCTCTGATTATGAACATGAATATGCTTTGTGAGTAGTTGCGTTTGTTCCTGAGGACATGGGTGAAGTCTTGCTATTAGTAGTCATGTGAATTCAGTATTCATTCGATATTTTGATGAGATGTATGTTGTCTCTCCTCTAGTGGTGTTATGTGAATGTCGACTACATGACACTTCACCATTATTTGGGCCTAGAGGAAGGCATTGGGAAGTAATAAGTAGATGATGGGTTGCTAGAGTGACAGAAGCTTAAATCCTAGTTTATGAGTTGCTTCGTAAGGGGCTGATTTGGATCCACATGTTTCATGCTATGGTTAGGTTTACCTTAATACTTCTTTTGTAGTTGCGGATGCTTGCAATAGGGGTTAATCATAAGTGGGATGCTTGTCCAAGAAAGGGCAGTACCCAAGCACCGGTCCACCCACGTATCAAATTATCAAAGTAACGAACGTGAATCATATGAGCGTGATGAAAACTAGCTTGACGATAACTCCCATGTGTCCTCGGGAGCGCTTTTCTCTATATAAGAACTTGTCCACGCTTGTCCTCTGCTACAAAAAGGATTGGTCCATCTTGCTGCACCTTATCTACTCTCATTGCTTGTTACTCATTACAAATTACCTTATCACAAAACTATCTGTTACCGATAATTTCAGTGCTTGCACAGAATACCATACTGAAAACCGCTTGTCATTTCCCTCTGCTCCTTGTTGGGTTCGACACTCTTACTTATGGAAGGACTACAATAGATCCCCTACACTTGTGGGTCATCATCGACCTCTGCACTTTGGTAACAAAGAGAGATGTATGCGGGTCTTGCCACCACGTGGCCGCCAGGGAGCAACCTGTCAACCGTGGTGCGGCCCTTACAGCCGCGCATCAACTAGGAGGGCAGCGCCCCGCCGTTGTGCGGTATGGTGGGGCCCAATCCGGGCCGGTGCATGCGCCGACTCACCGTGGCCGAGGGAATCCTGCCTTGTGCCATCTTCACTTGACTCTGAAGTGGTGGTTGGAGCGGGCGGTCGACCAAAAGGGCAGCGCCGGAGGTGACACCGAGGAAGGAAAGATGCCCAGAGGGGTAGACGACACAAATCAAGGAAACTAAAGACACCCCGGTCCCCTACCTCGTGCGCCAAATGTCGGTGTCTAAGAACCAGAGATTGGGTTGTCTGCTACAACCCTTTGTGAGTTCGGCCAGGGACTGAACGCGTCTAGTTTCCTAAGTCATCGATCGCCGGAAGAAGAAGAACAGAATGTAGAACACACAAGAACTACCTACTCCTGCTCTCGTATGATATTTCTCTGAGAGTTGGCTACAATGCGTGTGTAGAGTTGTCGATGAATCAGTTGCCATCCAAGGCAGTGGCCTTCCCCTATTTATACTACTACAAGGGCCTCTTCTTCTCTCTGGGGCTCCCATTGGCCCAGCATAAACAAATGGAAAGGAACAATAGGTACAGGCGTGGCACTGTTGCTTGCGACATGCCTGTTCGTGCAGGGATGATGGCTGCCGGGGCAGCGCATTGTTTCATGGGTAACCGACTGTATCCTTGCTCATACAAAGTGGGAGGTTCAGGGGCATTGTTCCTATAGCCGTGTGTGGAGCAGGTGAATATTTGGGTGCCACTATTGATGACCTTGCCTTGCCGGAGCCCATGCTAGGGGACGATTCCGACGCATCCTCTCATGATTCCTGACACGGGCAGCAGTCGAGAGAGAATGGGTCGCATTTAATGCCTTTGACAACGAGATTCTAGCCTCTCGCATGGAGACACGCCGTGCTGCAGAAAGGCTTTTCGAGGCTTCGGGAGGCGCTTCCCAGGGCCGAGAAGCCCACAAAGCACTCCGTGCTGTTCTTAGGCAGCTCGTACTTTGAATCCGTGGAAGTCAAACCTCCGGTAGTGTTTTTCTGGGTATGGTCTTGCCCTGGGGGCCATGGTCAAGCCCCAGGTTCATAGGCCCATGGTACCCTGGTTCCTGTTGGGCCGACAACGACGCCTCCAAGAAGGAAATAGTGCAAAAGCGTCGTCACCGCCCGATCATAGATCTTAGGTATTCACCATGGAGAAAGTTCGCGCTCTCAAAACAATGCCTTCAATAATGCCATTGCCAGGCGCAACCACTTAAGGCCAGACCTTGCATTTTCATCATGAAAGATAAGACTATGTACTCCACTTGTGCTGCCGTCCCGCTTGCCGATGCCGCCGCTACAAGTCAGGAAACACCAAGCAAAGTCCTCATCGCCTCGAAGACTCAGTCCACCATTACTAGACTTCAGACCTCAGCCGCCATGACATTCTCTGCCGCAATCTTCACCATGGAAATCAAAACACCGACATGACTGCGAAGCTTCGCGTCGCTCCCTCTTGAAGTCGCATGGCCAGAAATATGGTTTCACATGACTGAATCCCATCTGATCCAGCAATCTACATGCATTAGGTGCCCAATGAAGATCGTCAGTGGAGCCTTCCGAAACTTGTCACAGGTGAGATTAATGAGGACATGCATCAAGCAGAACACCGTTTTTTTTCAAGAGTATGCCAATAGCGTACCATAATTTTATAGAAGACGGCAAGAGATTTACAAGAGGTTCTCATCCAATGGGAACATCAGAAGCAACACACCTACACCACACAGCACGCACTACACCTAGCCTACTCTCTCAGGAAACGGTCTAAGCCACCTGCACCAGCCTACTTCTAGTCAACAAGCTCCTTGAAGATCATGCCAACCAGCGACTGGGGAGAACTCTCTTGCTCACTCCTATGAAAACCCCTCGCATTGGTTTGTTTCCATACGGCCCGGGCTATCGCGATTACCATCAAATCAAAGCCCCTTTTGTGCTCTCCACTGAACCTCAATCTTTTCTCCAACCACCTGTCGGTGAACCTGTCCTCAGTCGTGGGGCATCTCACATTGATTCGGCATTGTGAGAAGCATAAGTGTCATACCTCATGGGCGTAGATGCAATTGACCAGAATGTGACCAACATTGTCCTCATCCTAAAGGCAAATGTAGCATGCTGAGATCTCATCCTGAATGCCATAGCGCGCCCTCCTATCCGACGTCTAGAGGCAAGACGGGTCAGTCAGCCACACACAAAATTTGCACTTGAGTGGAGCCCAGCTTCTCCAAATGCATTTGACGTAGGGGAAATGCACAAGGCCTTGACAAAGTCGCCTGTAAACCGAACCGGCAGTGTATGAGCCAAAAGCCGCGCTTGGCCAGGAGAAGTGGTTCGGCGCCTCCTCATTACGAGACACCCGGTTGATCGCCTGGATGAGATGCGTCAGTTGTAGGTGAGCCACAAACGAGATGTCTCCCTGCACATCACTGGTTCAACCGTTGTCCATCAACATCGATGCACAATTCTCTGGTTCTGGTTCCTCACCGCCACCAAAGCTAGGGTCGCCTTTGTATAGTGAAACCGTGTATCCATCGATCACGCCAAAAAAGAACGCTCTTCCCATATCCATCAAAAATGCGAACGAAGCTATCAAAGACCGCTCTCGCATCATCATCCACCATCATCGACAACCCCTGCCACGGTCTATATGGACAGTACACCGTAGCCATTCCCAATGGACACGGTACACCAAGCTTGCACCTTCAGATTTTTAACCCCCAGGTCACCAAACTCCACTAGCCGACATATGGTGTTCCATGCCACTAAGCATTGGCCACCATTAGCTTTGTCTTTCCTTGCCCAAAAGAAAGCTATCATCCAATAGTCGATGTCTTTGTAGACCCATAAAGGCGCGTCCATGATCAGCAGGTGGTGGAGTGGTCTGGCAGAGACCACCGATTTGACTAGGACTAGCCGACCTGACCTCTTGATCACCCCTCTCTGCCAAGCAAGCACAAAATGCCTCACTTGATCAAGCAACGCTTGCCACTCCGTACATGTGAGCTGCCTGATCGCTAGCTGAAGCCCAAGGTATTTACACAGAAACTCACTGATCCTGCAAAGAAGTGTACCTATGACTCTCTCATGATCATGCGGTGTGCCCCGTATCGGGATGGCCAGGGATTTGGCGTAATTCACTCGCAACCCAGAAGCAACGCCGAACATGTGTAGTGCTTCCCTCGCAAAGTTTAGAACCGAGAACATCGTCTTGACGTGAGAAGAACCCTAGGACCACCTCCTTTATTAGGCGGATCGGCAGGGCCCCATGCCGCCGCCCACCGGCTCCTGATCAGCAGGCCGGAGAACTCAGCGGGCACTGCCGCCACCACCCGCACCACGCAGAGATGAGGGGATGGGCCGCACCGAGACCCCCGAACTAGGTTACATGCCTCGCACGCGGCCACAACGGTCACTCAGGTCACCAAAGAAGTCCGGAGCCGCCGCCCCGTCGTCCAACTCCGTCAGACGAGCCGCGCCATCCAGGGCCACCATGATACTCCAGCTGGAGATCCTGCCACACGAGAAGGAAGAGGCCCCACCACTGTCAGTCGCACTCCGGGATGAGAGCCCGCCACCACCGTCATCCGTGCAGCCTTTGACCGACGACATCCTTCGACGGTAGGGGGGAGGGGCGGAGGAGATGGAGGCGGCGGCTCTAGGGTTCCGCCCGAGCTGTCCCGCCTGGGAGTGACACGGGGGTCCTTTTCCTCGATAGATCCTTTTTGCGAGAAAATTTCCGATCTATTCATCAACTATGAAGGTAGTAAAAAGAACACCAGAAGTAAGAATTACATCTAGGTCCATAGACCACCTAGCGACGACTACAAGCATTGGAGCGAGCCGAAGGAGCGCCGCCGTCATTGCCACTCCCTCATCGGAACATTGTTGTAGTAGAGTCGGGAAGTCATCATGCTAAGACCCCATAGGACCAGCGCACCAAAACAGCAACCATCGCCGATGAAGAGAAGCCTAGATCGGAAGGATCCAACCTGCAGACACATAGACGTAGACGAACGAAGACCGGATCCACCGAAGACAAGCGCCGATCGGATCCCATGAGATCCGCTAGAGACACACCTCCACACACCCTCTGTCAACGCTTGAAACATTACCGGGACAAGGGCTAGGCGGAAAGGAACTTATTCCATCTTCAAGAAGCCACCTCTGCCTTGTCTTCTTATGACACAAACCCTAACAGAACACCTAAGTACGGAGCCCTCCCCCTGCTTCACCAAATTGATCAATGATATGTAAAAATCAGGTTAAAGGAAACGATATATAAGGATCAAAGCTTATAACGGACTAACGTAGTCTCCCGTGCGAAAATGCACACGGCAAAATATTCCTTTCTTGGCCAAAAGTTGGGCCCTTGCTAGCCAGACTACGAGTGCATGCATACATCTCCAGTGTTCCTCTGGTCTAGATAATGAAATAAAAAAGGCGGCTGCTATGGATCAGCCGGATGATTTCCTAGATAAATCATCCGTCTGGTCAGCCGTTTGATTAGGCGCATGTGACCCGTCCGATCAGAGCAACACAGCTCCACGCCACCCTTCTCTCCCCTTGTCTTGCATCCACAAGCCCCCCGCCGCTACTATGACACCCACTTCCTCTCAGCAACGAGCCAACGACGATGACTGCACACCCCTGTTACACCGATGACTGGAGCACCGACGCACATGTCGTCGTGCCGACGCCGATGAGCACACGCAACTACCAAAGCCGCCGCCGACCGCTGCATTGCAGCACCGGGTGCCATCGGGCCTGCTCCATGGCAACACCAAGCACGCTGCCGCTGCCGTGCGAAAGCTTCACTGCAACTCTGGTGAAAGCTTCATGGCCGCGCCGGCGAGATCGAAGGTCCCCCGGACGCTTCATTGCAACTTCGGCGACGCTTCACTGGAGCTCCGGCGGTGCTTCATTGCAGCGTGGGCGGAGCTCAACGACCCCGCGAGCTTTTCTCCAGCTCCGGCAGCTCCCCACGATGCTTCATCGCAACGCGGGCGAGCCCCTCTGCTTCACCGGCGTCTGCAGTCCCGCCGGGATCACAGCACTGGTGACCTGACGGCGTCACGCCCCATCCGGCATGCAGCAAGATAGATGCTGCAACGCAGCTTGCCAGGCGCCCCCTCCGCTGCATCCGTCGATGCTATGCAGCACCGGCCTGCAGTGCCTCAGCTGCGAGATGCCAGCTACTGCAGACCCACCGACATCGCAACACCGGAGAACTTGACGGCTTCGTGCCCCAACCGGCAGCTCGCGGAGTCCTTGCAACACGAAGCGTTGGTAATCGGTGGTGGTTGGCTGTGCTTGGGAGCACCAGCTCGCCAATGGCGGAGCTGGTTTGGGAAAAAAAAGAGAGGGAGCGAGAGCTAACGGAGGGGATCGAGCGTGTGAAGACGATAGGATTGCTTCGCTCGAGAAGATAAGAAAGCGAGAGGTAAGCGGTGTGGCGGTCTCGTTGGGACACGTGGCGCAAGCCAGAGGCGACTTAATAAAAGATAAAAAATCAATCGGTCGAAAAGAAGAGTTTTCCAATAAAAAATGTGCAGATGCAATGTTTGTCTCGTGGGGACAAAACAATACTACCACTTGATTTATTTATTTTAGAAAAAACAAACAATACTATAGTAACCCACCATTTTCGTTTACGCGGCGAGGAACAAGTATTGCCGGTTCCTGTCGCCGGCCAGAGTACGTATCGACTGCACGTCAAATAAAAAGATTTCCTCCTTTTTGTTTTGTTTTTTGCTACTGTATGCGCCACGATGACAAAAAGATAAAGGGATAAATTGAGCGGAGATCTTTTTGTGGGAGATGAGGCGGACATGACAATGAAGCATCATCATTTCTGCTCTGGATGGGGCGCGTGCATGGCGATGGTGGTAGAAAGAAGCAGGGCCGGGGAAGGCAAAAATCTGGCTTTTGGGCAAGACATAGAATCAGGCGAACCGGCAGCGGTGTGTTTGTGCCTTTGCAATTCAATAGGACAGCTGCCTGAATGAAGCAGCCCAAGGAAAATATCTGTCCGGGGCAACGGGAGCCGTTAAGACTTGACAGCAGCTGGCATCGACCTACTATTTTGGCAGCAAAGGGGACAGATCTGAAAACGCGGTTAAACTGCATGAACTCGGTTAAACAGTAAAATAATATAATAAACATTGTCAAATGTCTTGATTGCTTGCAAAGATAAAACTTTGCAAGCAATTAAAACATTTGTCATCTCGAGCTCACCTGCGCTCGAGAGCACTTTCGGAGAGATCCTAGCAAGCCCCATTTTTCGCCACGAGCGTGTGTCACATGTGCAGAATGGGATGGTACCGTTGCATCATTTGGGGACATATTACAAAACATTTGGTCAACTGATAGTGTCTCCTTACTTATAAATCTCGGAATAAACTCAACCTCGTGCTTTACTTAACTCTCCCTTCATTCTCCCCCACCTAGCTATGTTTAATGAAAATAGATCAAATCTTGGTTATTGGAAGAAAACTGACAGACACACCAAATAGGTTGCCCCATTGGGTGATGCGCCTAGTGAAGGATGGACGTGAGCCTGACGTCTGTTTATTTGGTCACTCAAATGGACAAAAAACAGACAAATTTTCTGCTTGCTTGGGTTGATAGGTTGAGGTTGCCCTTAGAGCATCTACAACCACATATGACAAATATGGCCCCTCAAATGCCCGCGGATGCGCCGGTCCACGGGCAATGAGCGGGCACGCCTCAAATTTCACTTTGTGCATCCGAACATCTCATACTCGATTCTTATATTCATACAAAGACATGCAAAAGAAAGTAGCAACTACGCACTACGTCAATTCTACCTACTCCTCGTCGGAGATCACGACGATCTCCGTGCCCGACTTCGGCAGCATGGGCGGCAGCTGCAGCTCCGCCTGCTCCATTCTGGCCTCCTTCGCCTCTATCTCCGCGTCGAGTTCGGCGAAGAGCGCGTCGGACTCTGCCAGCTACCGCCGGTTGGCCTCCACATAGGCCTCATCCTGGACGGACTTCAGGATGGCCCGCTGCTCCGTCATCTCGTTGGACTGGGCGACGGCGAACTCCGCCTCCGCCTGCTCTATGTTAAAGGCCGACACCTGCTGGTCCGACTCCCCCGGCTCCTCCACCTCCATCAGAGCCATCTCCTCCTCATCCTCCTCCTCTTTCCCCTGGTGCTCCTCCTCCTCCTCTGGCTCCGGCGAGTCCGGAGGCATCCCGACAGCGATGCGCGTGACTTGCCTCCCCCGGATCTCCTGTTGGATCTCGTAGCGGCGCTCCGGCGTCAGCATGGCGTAGTAGGTGATCTTGCTCCGGACCATGGCGGAGCGCCGGAGTGTCGCTGGAGCGGGAGAGGGAGGAGGTGGGTGGGCTCGAACTCGCGGCGCGGAGAGGGGAGGGATGGGTTAGGGTTGCGGGACGCCGGCCGGTTTAAATAGCTAGATTTGGTCTTGGGCGGTGAGCCGGAGCGGCGTCAGGCGGCGACGGACGCAACGTCTGTCGGACCCCCGGGTTTTCGGGCGTTTCCGTGTGGGGCCCCACCGTCAGATCGACGTGGCGGCGCCCGGGCATTTGAGATGTCCGTCTGGATCAAAAAACGTGGCCGGTTAGTGACCGGGCGGCCGGCCTGGCCGTATGAGGCGGGGTTGAAAGGTCTGGTTGTATATGCTCTTATGATGATTGATTGTTAGCATCTCTCTCTCTCAAAAAAGAAAAAGACTGATAGCAGCTGGCATGGATCTACTATTTTGGTATGAAAGGGGAGAGATCCTAGCTCCATTTTTCGGCGAACGTGTGTCACGTGTGTATGATGGGATGGTACCGCCGAATCGATCATTTGGTGGCAGATTATTACTAGTACAAAACAAAACATGTGGTCAACTTCACAACTTGCAGTAGCGTCTCCTCATAAATCCGGGAATAAACTCAAGCTCGTGCGCACTCAACTCTCCCGCCCTCTCTCCCCTTGCTCATCGTCTGACCATCTCATTCTCATCGCATGAAATACAGTCATCCTCACACAAATACCAGTTCATCATTTCGGTCTCTTCTGTCTTCCCAACCATCATCAATTCTTCTTTCTTTCGATTGAGCACTGCGTCTTTTGCCACTGCTTTTCTCCTCGACTTTTGCTGCATTCGGTTCATCAATTGGTGTAAAGGTGTTCCCTTCCCGTTCGCCATCATTTCCTCTTCTTCCTCTGCGATAAACAAATTTTGTTTAGCGCCACCACCTCCACCTGACCTGACCCCAGCAAAAGCAAAGCCAAGCCAAGCCAAGCCAAGCGCCCTGCCATTAAAAGCCTTCCTTTTTTTGGCTCCAAATCTGCGTCCGGTCTGGTTCCTTCCTTCCTTCCACCAATCTCTCCGGCGGCTCCAGGACGGGATAGCTTCCTCCCATTCCATTCCACCATCGAAATCCAATCCTTGACCTTCACCTTGACCTCCCTCCAATTCCCCAACAGCAAGCATAAGCCTTCTTTTTTGGGCACTCCGACGGGGATGGGGATGCTCGCTGACAGGCTCAGGGCCTTCTCCACCAACCGATGGCTCGTCTTCGTCGCCGCAATGTGGCTGCAATCCATGGCCGGCATCGGCTACCTCTTCGGCGCCATCTCGCCAATCCTCAAGGCCGCGCTCGGCTACAACCAGCGCCATGTGGCGGCGCTCGGCATCGCCAAGGACCTCGGCGACTGCGTCGGCTTCCTCGCCGGCTCGCTCTCCGCCATGCTGCCCGCCTGGGCCATGCTGCTCATCGGCGCCCTGCAGAACTTCCTCGGATACGGATGGCTCTGGCTCATAGTCACCAAGCAGGCGCCGCCGCTGCCTCTCTCCATGGTCAGTAAGTCAAAGTCCCTCCTCTGCCGCTGCTTCTTTCTTTCTTTCTTTCTTTTTGAATTGTGCCCTGCTTCTTTCTTATACTAGTAGATTCATTCATTCATTCATTGATGACACTATGAATCTGATTGAATCACAGAGCTGTTCAAAATGGTCCTCAACTTTGAATGCTGCTGCTGAATTACAAACACAATACATTCAGGTCGTGGTGCCAATTTGTTTATGGAATTGCAAACAAGGTGGGCCTAAGATTAAGATGTGATGTAGACCGCAGAGCACATGATAATTAAATAAAAATGAGGGTTACTGGCTGGATAGGATCAGCTGATGAAAATGGCGTGGAGGGAGGGTACGTCTTAGATTAAATCAGTTTTCTAGGCACCGGCTTTCTTGTGAAATTGACCAATCACACATGTTTAAGTGTGAAATGCCGGCCCACCAATGGTCCATTCTTCTAGTGTAGTATTCTTTATTTACAATAACTTGTCCTTGTCACTACTTTTGTTTTCAGTAGTCACCATGTTATGCCTAATTATTTACTGTCACAGCAACCGATTGCCTATTTGTCACTATTCAAGTCTTCAATTCTGTATCAGCGTGAACTGATGCAACAGAGATTATTCTTAATTCAAATATGATGTTGCTTTTGTAACACAATTTTTTCTCTTTAATATTATAATGGATTCACTATAAACTTTATTGGCCTTATCTGGATTAGATGGCAAAGTAGTCAAGTTTTACTTCCTAAACTTCCTGTGTTTCTCCAAATTTCTCACATGTCAGAAGTATGTTGTAAATTTATGGCTGTCATGAGTGTGCACATAGCTTTGCTAGGTGTGATGTTTGATTGTAAAATCTGCACGGCATATCATAAATCATCATCACAATCACTATGATTGACCGGTGAATGGCTGAATGGTTGCTTATTTACAAGTAAACAATTAGTTTGTCCACATCATTTTCTTAATTTCCCCAAAAGCCTGGAGGATATATGAGCTATCTACACAGCCTCAGTTGCTTCGTCAAGCAAATGTTCGTGTGCAGTTCAGGATAATGTAATCCACACATTTCTTGCTTGCCATGCAGTGTTGACGTATAATGTGCTGCCTAGTCTCTTCCATCAGATCGGTCTTTTGGTTGCATTGGCTAGAGCATGCACTTCTACATGGTATCGGAGCCAAGAGGTCTTGAGTTCAAGACCCGGCTGGCGCAATTAAAACTGTAACCCACTTTTGGTCCACGTTTAGGCCTGAGGGAGCCACACGTGAGGGGGAGTGTTGACGTATAATGTGCTGCCTAGTCTCTTCCATCAGAACGGTCTTTTGGTTGCATTAGCTAGAGCATGCACTTCTACATGCAGAGCTGCATTCTTTTGTTTTGTTTCTATCTCTTAAATTTATGAATTCATATATTGTACACTATGTATGCTCAGTTTGTATATGGAACACAGAGAGAACGTATAACGTTATAGAATGGCTTCTCCAAGACTCCAACTAAAGTTGACCATTGAATTTCGTTGTTATCCAGGAGACCAGGATTCCAAACTATGTGGAGAAACTAGTGAATCCCCACAATTAGATAAATACGAAACAAAAATCTGGAACTTGAGTAGCTATTTGCTTCCCTTTGCTTGATTTTCACACTAATATAGTACTTATTGATGTTCTTAATTCAGATGTGTGTCCTTATCTTTGTTGGAACCAATGGCGAGACATATTTCAACACAACTTCACTCGTTACATGCATCCAGAATTTCCCAAAGAGCAGGGGCCCAACTGTGGGCATTCTGAAAGGATTTGCTGGGCTTAGCAGTGCAATTCTGACTCAACTGTTTGCAGTAATGCACACACCAGACCATGCAACTCTTATCTTCATGGTCGCAGTCGGGCCATCACTTGTTGCCATTGGCCTCATGTTTGTTATAAGGCCTGTCGGGGGTCACCGACAGGTGCGGTCATCTGACAAGAACAGCTTCATGTTCATCTACACCATTTGCTTGCTCCTTGCCTCATATCTCGTTGGTGTCATGCTAGTCCAAGATTTCCTGGAAGTGAGTGATAATGTGGCTATTTCTCTCACAGTGTTTCTTTTCATCTTGCTTATTTTACCGATCGCGATCCCCGTGGTCCTGACATTTAGCTTGAAAACTGAATATCCAAGTCCATATGAAGAGGCTCTGCTGTCTGAAGCATTAAAAGGAGAGGCAAGTACTTCACATGAAAGGGAGGATCAACCAGAGTTGATTCTAAGTGAGATGGAAGACGAGAAGCCTAAAGACATAGACTCTTTATCCCCATCTGAAAGGAGAAGGAGAATTGCAGACTTGCAGGCCAAGTTAGTTCAAGCTGCAGCAAGAGGTGGGGTTAGAGTCAGGAAGGGACCACGTAGGGGGGAGAACTTCACCCTGATGCAGGCATTGGTCAAGGCTGATTTTTGGCTTATTTGGTTATCGCTTCTGCTCGGGTCTGGCTCAGGGCTGACGGTGATTGATAATTTGGGTCAGATGAGCCAAGCTGCCGGTTTCAAAGACGGGCATAATTTCGTGTCATTGACGAGCATATGGAACTTCCTTGGTCGTGTTGGAGGTGGCTATTTCTCTGAGAATATTGTCAGGTACCAACACTAGGTTCTCCACATTTTGGTGATTGCTATCATTTTTCAGTACCTGTATTATCAGTAAAATATAGAAATACTACTCTAGTTTTTATCGTAGTTGTGACTCATATTTACTCGACTTCTACTGTAATATTCTACCATGGTACTTGTTTGTCAAATTTGGATAATTCTGCAGACATCTCAAATTTTGGCCAGGCTTTCTTCATACATTGACCAGCTATTCTTCTGATGATCAGGGAACATAAATACCCAAGGCACATAGCATTGGCCTTAGCTCAGATACTCATGGCTGCTGGACATTTCCTCTTTGCAATGGCTTGGCCTGGAACTATGTACATGGGAACCTTCCTGGTTGGGCTTGGATATGGCACTCACTGGGCTATTGTACCGGCTGCTGTTTCTGAACTTTTCGGCGTAAAACACTTTGGCGCAATGTATAATTTCCTCACAGTAGCAAACCCCACAGGGTCGCTGATCTTCTCAGGTCTCATTGCCAGTAGCTTCTATGACTATGAAGCTGAGAGGCAAGCACAGCGCCGTCAGAGCTCAGCGTCGTCGTCTCCACAGTTTCTTCAGGGCATGGGTTTACTTGCAGATGGGCCACTGAAGTGTGAAGGGGCTGTTTGCTTCTTTGTCAGCTCGTTGATCATGTCGGCGTTTTGCGTCGTGGGTGCTGGCTTGAGCCTTGTCATTGTTCACAGGACCAAGCGAGTCTACTCTCACCTCTATCGATCTGTCCGGTGATGAACTTTTTTTTTTCCATGGATAGACCATCCCCGTTGTACCATGTACCATACATACATTATTGAACATATGATACATGAACCAAGATACAAGAAGTTAAAGTTTATATGTTTGTATAGTTGCAGACCATTTTATAGTTTGTACTGTAAGCAACCCGTCCCCAGATGTAAATTGCAGGGTTTTTTTTGTCCGAGGATGCGACTGTGTACTTATCTGTCAAATGCTACTTTACTTTGGCTGTAATGAACCCTCTCTGATGATAACAGCTTGTATGATTTCTGCCAATGCTGGAAACGTCAAACTTGTGAAACTGCCCGGCTATTTTTATTAGACTTTCTTGCCGTGTATGAAACTTGTGACTAGTAAATGTTCTCATGCTCTTTCATGTATACGTAAGGAGTAGTATACTATGGAATAATACCCTCAAATGACCAGAGTCAGGAATTCAAACTGCAAAATGATTGTGGAGTGGAGCACCTCCACTTTTTGTCGCTGGAGTTTCCGTGCTATTTATGTACCAGGTATGCCCCTTGACTGTGATCTTAGTTCCATCCTGAAACTGAACACATCAACTACCTAACTTCAAGCTACTTGCAGATCTGGCCATCTATCTATCTATCTATCTATCTATCTATCTATCTGTGCTGCCCATCATGGACGCTGCTACTTTGGTCTGGCAGCAAAACTCCTACAGACTTTGTTGTTTAGGCTTGTGAACATGACACATTATTATCCAAGTGATCTTCCTTTGGTGACTGGCAACATGTATGTTAGCTGACCCTGTCACCTGAAGATTCAGCTCCCAGGCGCTACTGCCAAACAACTATCAGTTCTTGAACAAAGTGACAGAAACACAATCTGCTCGGCTCAGTTCTCACACAAGTCAGCTGCCACATTTTCCTTGTGAAGACACTTTTCTACAGTAGCTCAATCTGTAATCAATGTTAGCCTACTACACACTGAAATCTGAACAGCTGGGATCTCCAGGCTTATCAACAAGAGCACAGAGTGGCATGGTTCAAGATCACACAAGAGGCATTCTGAGACTGGATGCAGCTCAGAGCTGAATGCAGACTCCCTCTTCTTGTCTACTTTTTCTTTGCATGCTCAAATGAGGCAAATTTGAACCTAGGGCTGTGCCATGATGTATTACCAGCAGCATCCTTGGATTTTTTGTTGCAATAACAGAATATAAGTAGCAGGTGTGTCAGCAGTGCTAGATATTTTGCTAGTTCTTGTGCTGCTATTGTCATATGCCTACTTTTATTATTTCCTCTGAGATACCAGTACAAATTGCTGGTGAGGTGATGATGTAGAGAGGGTGTGTGTGTGTACTTAAAGGGTAACAGGGAGAGTGGGGCCCACATCGGGGGAGAAAAGGTTCTCAGTCTGCACACAAGGTATCTCTTCTCAGGAAAAAATATATATATTAGGGTTCACTGGACTGGAGAGGAGAGGAGAGGAGAGGAGAGCAAAGCTTTTTGTGGCTGGTGGTTGTGATTTTAACTTAACCCTAGGCATAATCCTTGCTAGGGAGTAGTAGGAAATACCTGAAACAACCCTAGTCACATCTGATTGATCTAACAACACAGCACTAGGGTTACGCTCCTACTGTACCCGCCGCTGTGGTTTTACAGAAATAGCCCCTCCCTAATAAAGGTTTCTCACCTTATATATGCGTATACGTACCTGCCCATGTATACACTCCAGTACTATGACGAGCGGGCCCACCTGGGGGATATTTAGGACAGTTTCCCATGTGCTTCCGCCCTGTATTAACGTCAAATCTACAGCTTAAAACGGCAATTAATAATATTAAAACCCGAATTAAAGCACATAATCAACTCAGCTTTCCCCCCTAAAGATAAAGAAATACTAGTAGTACTCCAGTATGTTTTGTATCTGAGCCGGAAATGGCGAGAAAGCCCCTGGGTTGACACCTGACCTGGGGTTTGGGCCTGGACTGTGAGAGGATCTAATTTGGGGCACCAAATGAGGGCAAAGTTTGAAACTTTTAAAGGCAAACAAAAAACAAAGTGGAATAATAATCTATCTCTATTTTTACAGGACACACAGGCACACGGCCTGACCTACACTCTCTCCTTTTCTACTACTACTGCTGCTCTGCTGCTACCCCTCTCATTTGGTATTACGATTTTTGGGGCTTTGACTAAAAGTCTTGAGCTAAAAAGCTTCATTTTTTTAGAGCTCCTTCCTCCTCCCCCCGAAATTAAATCCGGGGCCGAGGGATTCGCAATTCGGGGGAGCTCGTGGCCTCCAATCCGCCCCGATTCCTGCGCCTGCTCCAGCCGATCCGCATGGGTACGTCCTCCCCCGCCTCCTCTCCTCCTTGGCTCTCGATTCAGGTGCTTTTCGCTGCCGGCCGTGGCCTGTCGCGTGCAGATCTGGCGGCCTAGGGTTCTTGGGGCTCTAGATTTTGAGCACCCGGGGTCAGCGCCGCTGCTGGGTCGGTGAGCCGGGGACGCGGATCGCGCGGATCGGTGGTCCTCTCGGCCGGATTCCTGATGGGGTTTTGGGCTGTTCTTGAGCTGATTTGGACGCTTCCTGGCACTTGGATGTGTTCATTTCGCTTGGGTTTTGGCGCTGTTCCGCGGCTCCAGATTCTCTAGTTTTGTGGAGGAAGCTGGGTTGGATCTTTCTCGCACTGTCTCTTGCTACCCAAGATTAATTGCCTTTTTGGGCGAGTCGGTGTAGCTCTGGTCGCTGATCTGCTAAGCTTTCAAGTTCCGATTCGCTGAAACAAATCTCAGTGGCGCGTAGTCCATTCTAGTGGAGTAGATTTGTTGTACTGCCAAATAAATTTGTCGGAGCTGAAATTAAATGATGACGAGATAGATTTCGCTTCCAGATTGTTTTCCAGTCCTGCCAAGTTATTAGAAATTAATAGATCGTTTCCGGCTGATAGTGCCGAAATTCAGAGTGTCCGTCTACTTCACTGCTTGGTTTACATGTTTTCTCAGGTTTCACTTTGCTGTCGATGCTGTGCTATGTTGTTTGCGATTCCATCGAATGTGCTCTGTATTTTGTTCCTCAATATTCTTATCATTTGCCCTACTTTGCTGCAGATCAATGGAGTTCCCGTAGCTCTCAAGGTTAAGATCAACATTACTGTGCAGTGAACTCTTGTTCATTTCTTGGTCCTGGGCTTCTTCATTCTTGCTCAAGTCCAGCTGTCTGTTGATCCAATTCGAAGGTGGAGATGAGTGTGGAGTACAATATGGATGAAGCTTTGAAAGCACGAAATACTGCAGAGAGCAAGTTTCATGCGCGCGACCTCAGGGGCGCACGCAAGTACGCGGTCAAGGCCCAGAATCTCTGCCCATCACTTGAGGGCATATCCCAGATGGCGTCGACTCTTGAAGTTCATCTTGCAGCGGAGTCCAAGATTGATGGAGAGAGTGACTGGTATCGGATCTTGTCCCTGCCCGCCTTTGCAGATGAAGAGGATGTGAAGAAGCAGTACAGGAAGCTAGCTCTCCAGCTGCACCCTGATAAGAACAAGTCAGTCGGTGCTGAGGAGGCCTTTAAACTGATCTCTGAGGCTTGGAGTGTGTTGTCTGATACTAGTCGGAAGACAATTTATGATCAGAAGAGGTCAGATCATTCTGTTGTCAACGTAACCAATGGCATGTATACGTATGACAAGAAGGCGACCAAGAGAGCTCGAAAGAATGCTGCTGCTGCCGCCGCCGCTGCGGCTGCTGCGGCTGCTGCTGCTGAGGCTACTGCTCGTCCTGCTGGTGTTGATACTTTCTGGACATCTTGCAATCGCTGCCGTATGCAGTATGAGTACCTAAGAATGTATCTTAATCATAACCTTCTGTGCCCAAACTGCCATCATGCGTTCATGGCGGTAGAGACTGGATTTCCTTGCAACGGAAGCAGTTCATCTTTCTCCTGGTCAACCAAGCAGCAGCCACAGAACCACAGTTCCACCAAACATTCATATGGCTCAACAAGCAGGACTTCTAGCATTCCGGGGACAGGGCATGTGGGGTATCAGCAAGATAGTACTTACGATTCCTACAACAGTCAAAGCTTTCAGTGGAATCAGTACTCCAAGACAGCGCCTGCAGCTGACACAAATGCGTACAGTACCCAGGCTTCCGAGAAACCTAGAAGAAATGAAGAGAGCTACAGCTACAACTACCCTGAAAGTGGAAACACATGTGACCCTGAGAGAACTACTTCAAGGCGTGGCCGGTTTGCAAAGCGGAGAAGGCATAGTAATGATTATACTACTGTGGATTATGCTGGAGATAACAAAGAAACAGTGGTTGTAAGCACAGAGACAAATGCTTTCACTGATGTGGGGCGGGTTAATGGCACTTCAGTGGAAAAGATGAGATCTGCAGTGAGTGTAAGGAGAGCTAATGTTTTGAGAGAGATCTCTCAGATTGATACACGGGGTCTACTTGTTGAGAAAGCCAAAGAAGCCGTCCGGGGAAAATTGCAAGAGCTGAGCATGGCAGCATGTTCACGGTTTGCAGAGAAAAGGAAGTCAGAAGGAAAGGTATATCCTAGTGACAACAACATAAAGGCAAATGGGGTCCTCTCTGGCAAGCCTGGCAAAGGACTCAAGCTATGCAGTTCAATAAGTGTCGACACCCACATACCTGCAACTGCAACTGATGAAAAGAATCCAGAACAGAAGCGTGTGCCTGTTTCGATTGATGTCCCAGATCCTGACTTCCATGATTTTGATAAGGATCGCACAGAGAGAGCTTTTTATAGTGACCAAGTATGGGCTACATATGACAGTGAGGATGGAATGCCTCGTCTATATGCAATGGTGCAGAAAGTTCTTTCAATGAGACCTTTCAGAATCCGCATGAGTTTCCTCAATTCCAAATCCAATATTGAACTGTCGCCAATAAACTGGGTTGCCTCTGGTTTCCAGAAAACATGTGGCGATTTTAGGGTTGGAAGGTACCAGATTACGGAAACAGTCAACATATTTTCGCACAAAGTCAGCTGGACTAAAGGCCCCCGTGGGATTATCAGAATTATTCCTCAGAAAGGTGATACATGGGCTTTGTACCGAGACTGGTCTCCTGATTGGAACGAGCTTACACCTGATGATGTGATATATAAATACGAGATTGTTGAAGTTATTGATGATTTCACCGAGGAGCAAGGGCTGACTGTCATTCCATTGTTGAAGGTTGCTGGCTTCAAAGCTGTGTTCCATAGGCACATGGACCCCAAGGAGGTGAGGAGGATACCAAAGGGTGAGCTGTTTCGATTCTCGCATCAGGTTCCTTCTCGACTGCTGACTGGTGAAGAAGGCAACAATGCCCCGGAAGGTTGTCATGAGCTCGATCCTGCTGCAACCCCAGTGGACCTTCTTAAGGTTATTACAGAGGTGAATGAAGACGTGGCGGCGCAGACTGCTGAATAGAAGAGGGCAACAACTCTGAACACTGAAGATAGCTTGGGTGTCTGAAGTGTGAAATGTACTACACAGATGACAACAAGTCAACATTTGTTGGTGTCTTAGTTCTATTATGCCATCTTATTTTTGGCTGATGACTTGGAACAATACTGCCAGGGCAAGCAGCTTATGTCGTGGACTTCTGACTGTTAATTCTTAGGCATTTCTAACACTCGGAGTTTATCGCGCCATGGATATCATCTTCTAGAGTAAAAGAAGCATTGGGAGGCGATTGATGCGGCGACTAGTCAAAGGAAAGCTATGGAGCCTCATGGCTTGCTGACGGCGTTACTCTGTTCAGGTATGGTGTTGAGCATAGGAGCCATCAAGTTCGAGGGGGGAGACGCCACTGGACTTCCCCATGTACCCGGAAATTATTAATGTACCAAATTTACCTAAGATGTTGTATTTCCTTTAATCTATAGCGATGCGTCCTTATATAATGTTGAACTTGATGATTTCAAAATTCTGATTTGAACTCGGTGAACTGGTTCGGCAATTTAATATTATATTTAGTGGAAGCTTGAGCTCCTTGTGGGCTTGTTCTCTTTCCTTTTATTGCTTGGCTGGATTAATGATGGAGATGGAAAATTTTGTGCTGTTGACAATACAGTCTGCTCCATGTTCATTCGATTTTCGAGATAAATGCAGTGTTCACTCTCTTGCCGGTTTTCAACTATTCAGTGGAGCATGTGAATGGTTTGGTATGCCCTGTGAACGGGCAGAGCTGGTGATCTTTTTTTTAAGTTCAAAATTTTCCTTATTCATTCATGAGAATAGTAGCATCATTTACAAGCCTGGACATTACAGCCTCAGGGGCATCTTTTGGCTAAACATTAGGAGGATTAAATCTAGCTAAACTAGCTAGTTCATGGGCTACCTGATTACATTATCTATGACTATGCTCAAAGATGACATGGGTGAACTCCATATTCTCTATGACTATGCTCAAAGAACAAAGATGACATGGGTGAACTCCACATTATCTATGACTATGCTCAAAGATGACATGGGTGAACTCCAAAGTCATGAGATAGCAGTCATCAAATATGTCGCTTGCAACTGACGATGAGTTTTAGTAGTGATCACCTTGAAAGTCATCTTCTGCTCGCGAGCTCATTTGGTGAACAGTAAACTAAAAAAATGAAACAAAATTCAAAAATTTCTGATTTTTTTTATGGTGAACTTTGACAAATGTTTTCAGTGCTTGCAAAATTTCATCATTGAAATGACATTTGTGGAAGGCATGGCAAAATATATATAATCAGCACTCCAAAATGCTTTTGAATATAACACTTCTGGAGCATTGATTTTTATGCCACAATTTCCACGTATATCATTTAATGATGAAATTTTGTGAGCACTAAAAACATTTGTCAATGTTTGCAAAACAAAAAAATTCCAAATTTTTGGATTTTTTTTCTCAATTTTCTGTCGCGAGCTCATTTGAGCTCGAGCTCAGAAACACCACATCCGACTGTCCTTGCAAGGTGCAGCCCAAACCTTAGTGTTAATGCTTCGCCCTTGAAGGCATCGAAGCATAACTCAATCTTTTCATTTGCCGCTACTATGAACTTTCCATTGGGGTCTCTCATAACCGCCCGTACAACACCTTGAAGAGAGTCGGAATCATAGTTCCATCCACATTGAACTTTGCATAGCCTCTCATTGGTTTGGCCCATGCACATATCTCACCATCACTTTCGAAGTGCAAGCAATAAAGAATTTAACTAGTGAGCAAACAACTAGAAGAATTTAGCCCATCGATTGAGTATGTTCTCCATGGAGAAACTTCCTGCGTTGCCACCACATGAACCATATTGCAACAACAACAATCTCCTAAAAATTCGCCTGACCAAGCACCGAAACCTCCTCTTCCGGTATGCTCAACAGGGAAGTCCAACCTTGCTTCACTAGCCAAATCAACAAATCTGGACCTCGTGATAACATCATCAACACCCAATAGGGGTCACATCTTCTTAGTTGTAGGGCATTCATACACCTTATGGTATCCGGACTAGTTTTACAACCGGAACATTGGGTTTCAATCTTTATATATTTTTCGGCGAGAGCGGCTCTACAAGGGATGGCTCCCTGCAACCACACAAATATTTTCACCTTCGCATGACAGAGAAGACTCCAGACAGTACCCCACATATTATTTCTTGTAGAAGGATCAATAAGATCACTAACTCGAGAGAGGAGTTGGTTTCCTCTAACTACTAGAACCTTGTTGCATGATGATTGCGGAAACCATACATCTTCTCAGATGTTTATTTTTTTCGTCGCACTCTCCAAATGTGACCACGCTTAATTGTATTAACTCCCGCCATAATGCTCTATCATGTATATGATGATTTGTTCTTCAAACTAGCATTGAGTAGATCACCATCCTGTAAGTATTTGACTCTAAGAATGGTAGCACAGAAGGAATCAGGATCATCAATTAAACATCATGCTTGTTTTGCCAATAAATCAAGGTCAAAGCAATGGATACTACGGAATACCATTTCAATTCTCTTCTTTGGGATACACGTTTTCCACCAGGCGAACCAGTGCATTCTTTTATGGTTCGCATCATCACCCCACCAAAATCTTGACATCGCATATGTAATTCCTTAGGAATTTTGAAGACAAGCATCGCATGTTGGTATTGCTTGTGCAACCAATTTTAATAACACCTCTTTTCCACCTGAAGAAAGGCACTTCTCTTTCCATCCCGTCAATCACTAAATAAGAGGGTCAATAAGATACTAGAAACTATCACTTTTGTCTAGCCCTAAAGTAGTCGGCAACCCGAGATATTTATCATTCATTGCTCCAGTCATAATATTGAGGGTAGAACCAACTTGGGCCTTCATGTTTAGTACTAGGGTTGAAAAGATATACTTACTAATCCACATTGACTAGGTGTCCTGATACTGAGACTTGCTTTTAGACATGCATCATTTTGTACATTGGCTTTCATCAAAACTAAGGAGTCATCAGCAAAGGGAAGGTTTGTACCAGCAGGAGCATCATGACATACCTTTCTCCTCTACATGTGTCAACAAAGTTAATGGGCCTTGAATACAAGGTAGAAAAGTTAAGGGGACAGTGAAGCCCCCTGTCGCAGCCCCCTCGAAGGTTTAAAACTTCCAGTCTCCTATGTATTAAAGCGCACTATGTATTCAACACTTGAAACACATAGCATTACCAATATAACACAATCAACATGAAAACCCAGTTTTAGTAAAATAACCTCCAAGAAACTTCATTCCACACGATCATAAGCTTTATGCATATCCAACTTTACTACACACCAGCGCCCTTTGCCCACATTTTAATTTTTTTATTGCATGGAGACTCTCATACGTGACGAAAACATTATCAATGATTAACCGATCCTAGACAAAAGCACTCTGTGTTAGACTAATAATCTCAGGCAGAAGGCCTTTGAGTCTGGCAGCTAGCATCTTTGAAATAACTCTGTAAACAACATTACACAAGCTAATTGGTCTAAATTGGATAACCTTTTCAGGTGAGTTTACATTCAGCATCATCACAATAGTCGTATCATTCCATCCATGTGGTTTCACCCCAGAGAAACCTCCTCAATGAGGTCATCCCTAACATAAACCAAAACCTTTTATAGAATGCAACATGAAGTCCATCAGGACCAGCCGACCAGGAGCATTGAAGTCACTGATAGAGAACAAGACTTTTCTAACCTCCTTCGGAGAATAAGGGGCCAAGAGGATAGAGTTCATATCACAAGGAATTCTCTATTGTACTCGGGATATGACATCAACATTAGGTGCATGAACTTGGGCAGTAAATAAGTCAAAAAATAATCCTTGATGGAACTGTTTAGCTCATCCGTACCTTTTCTCCAAACCCCGGAATCGTTCAAAAGTTTTTAAATATAGTTTATCTTCCTCTGAGCCGATGCGGCTGATACGTCTCCAACGTATCTATAATTTTTGATTGTTCCATGCTATTATATTACCCCTTTTGGATGTTTATGGGCATTATTTTACACATCTATATCATTTTTGGGACTAACCTACTAACCGGAGGCCCAGCCCATATTGCTGTTTTTTTGCCTATTTCAGTATTTCGAAGAAAAGGAATATCAAACGGAGTCCAAACGGAATGAAACCTTCGGGAGTGTGATTTTTGGAATGAACATGATCTAGAGGACTTGGAGTGCAAGTCAAGAAGCAGCCGAGGCAGCCACGAGATAGGAGGCCGCCCCCCCCCCCCTGTAGGGCGCGCCCCCTGTCTCGTGGGCCCCTCGGGCGGCCACTGACGTACTTCTTCCTCCTATATATACCTACGTACCCCGAAAACATCCAGGAGCACCACGAAACACAATTTCCACCGCCGTAACCTTCTGTATCCGCGAGACCCCATCTTGGAGCCTTCGCCGGCACTCTGCCGGAGGGGGAATCGACCACGGAGGGCTTCTACATCAACATCCTTGCCCCTCCGATGAGTTGTGAGTAGTTTACCACAGACCTACGGGTCCATAGTTATTAGCTAGATGGCTTCTTCTCTCTTTTTGGATCTCAATACAATGTTCTCCCCCTCTCTTGTGGAGATCTATTCGATGCAAACTCTTTTTGCGGTGTGTTTGTCGAGATCCGATGAATTGTGGGTTTATGATCAAGTTTATCTATGAATAATATTTGAATATTCTCTGGATTCTTTTATGTATGATTGAGTTATCTTTGCAAGTCTCTTCGAATTATCAGTTTGGTTTGGCCTACTAGATTTGTCTTTCTTGCCATGGGAGAAGTGCTTAGCTTTGGGTTTAATCTTGCGGTGGCCTTACCCAGTGACAGAAAGGGTTGCAAGGCACATATTGTATTGTTGCCATCGAGGATAACAAGATGGGGTTTATATCATATTGCTTGAGTTTATCCCTCTACATCATGTCATCTTGCTTAATGTGTTACTCTGTTCTTATGAACTTAATACTATAGATGCAGGCAGGAGTCGGTCGATGTGTGGAGTAATAGTAGTAGATGCAGGCAGGAGTCGGTCTACTTGTCATGGACGTGATGCCTATATACATGATCATGCCTAGATAATCTCATAACTATGCGCTTTTCTATCAATTGCTCGACAGTAATTTGTTCACCCACCGTAATTCTTATGCTATCTTGAGAGAAGCCTCTAGTGAAACCTATGGCCCCCGGGTCTATCTCCTATCATATTTGCTTTCAATCTACTTTTATTTGCATCTTTACTTTTTGCATCTATATTATAAAATACCAAAAATATATTTATCTTATCTTACTATCTTTATTAGATCTCACTTTCGCAAGTGGCCATGAAGGGATTAACAACCCCTTTATGGCGTTGGTTGCGAGTTCTCAGTTTGTTTGTGTAGGTGCGTGGGATTTTTGAGGAGCCTCCTACTGGATTGATACCTTGGTTCTCAAAAAATGAGGGAAATACTTACGCTACTATTGCTGCATCACCCTCTCCTCTTCGAGGAAAACCAACGCAAGCTCAAGACGTAGCAGCGGCCTTATGGAAGAATGACGTGTTCCTGTCTCCATTCATAAGCCAATTGGACCAACCTCTCTAGAGACGCACCAGTTCTTCCTGATCCACAAGATTTTCGATGAGCGCTTGAAGATCTTTCATTTTTGACCGAGATTCAACTGCCAAAATCCCATGCCTTAATTTCTCTAGCTCTTTTTGCAGCTTTGCAACTATTTTTTGGGACTCTTCAAAACATCTTTGTCCCACTGATCCAGATCATTACGAACCACTTTAGTATGGTCAGCCAAGGATGGGCCGGTCCAAGCAAGTTTCGAATGTTCCCAAGTTGTTGTAACAATTTTAGTCACAGTCTCCTTGTTAAGCCAGCGGGCTTCCAATTTCTTTGGACCCATAGACCATTGTGTATTTACAAGAGCAAAGTACTCCATATCAAGGAGGGTTTACAAGAGCAAAGTACTCCATATCAAGGAGAATGGGCCTGTGATCCAAGTGAACATGGTGTTCATGTTTTTTTGGAGAAAATATGGTGCTCATGTAATAGTGCAACAGAAGGAAATTTCTCAACCCAAGTTTCATTGCATAAGGCTCTATCAAGGCGTTCCCTGATCACGCCTCGACTCCACGTGAAGGGATTTCCAATTACATACACTTCTTGAAGAGAAAATTCATCCACACAATCCCTAAAGCTTTGCATCATTTGTTGTGGTCCGATATTTCCGCCTTCCTTTTCGCTAGCAACTAGAATGTCATTAAAGTCACCAATTATCATCCAAGATGTTATAGCATTGTTGTGAAGATCCCACAAGTAGGACCAAGAAAGGTGTTTATCATCCCACACTAGCTCGCCATGGAAACCAATCAAGCGCCAAGCAACGCTATCACCTTCCATTACCAAACCATCAATGAAGTTAGGAGTAGCATAGTTCAACACCACTTTGTTAGACTGGTTGTTGAAAAAGATCTAGACCGCTCGAATGACTATCACTTCCTGTTACATGAAGGAAATCAAAACCTAGCTTAACTCTCAACTCAACTGCCTTAGCTTTATCCAGATGAGATTTAGACAGAAAATCACATTCGCTCTCACTCGCCCTTGGAGATCCAAGAGCTCTCGAACAGTTCCACCCATGCAAGAGCTAACCACTTATGTTTCTCTCCTAGTTCATCCAATTCTGTCGGTGCATTCAAACATGTATGTTTCCTGACCTGATGTACGCACAAGCGCGCGACAGGTTATACATCAAGCATCAGTATTAGACACATAATGAAGCTAGAGAAACCGTTCTTCGTGAGATAAAGGAGGACATTAAGAAGACCAAGCCAACCCAAAGGTTCATAGGAAAGCCTTCCTTGCTAGACAAGCAGGGCCAGCGGGGTCGAGGCCACGCCTAGGACCAAGGCCAGGCCACCCCGACAGGATTTCTGGGGCCGCCAGGGCCAAGGCCGAAACCCAAGCCAGAAGACCCGCCAGGCACCGTGCCGGCATACCTCCACCGCTCCACCTCATCAGATCACCAGTCACTAATCAGTGCGGTGTCAAGCTCTCGAGTGGCTAGGTGGATCCTGTCAAGCACGTGGCGGCCTGCTTGAGGAAGAATTGCCTTTAATGACACCTGTTCCAGAGGCGTGTCATGATACGTCCATTTTGCATCATGCTTTTATATCAATATTTATGGGCTATTATTACACATTATATCACAATACCTATGCCTTTTCTCTCTTATTTTATAAGGTTTACATGAAGAGGGAGAATGCCGGCAGCTGGAATTCTGGACTAGAAAATGAGAAAATATTAGAGACCTATTCTGCACAACTCCAAAAGTCCTGAAATTTAATAGAGATCAGTTTTGGAATAAATAAAAAATATTGGGTGAAGAAAGCACCAGAGGGGGGCCACCAGCCAGCCACGAGGGTGGAGGGCGCGCCCCCTACCTCATGGGCCCCCTGGCAGGCCCCCGACGCCCATCTTCTGCTATATGGTGTCTTTCGCCCTGGAATAAATTAGAGAGAAGCTTTCGGGATGAAGCGCTGCCGTCTCGAGGCGGAACCTGGGCAGGACCAATCTAGGGCTCCGGCGGAGCTATTCTACCGGGGAAACATCCCTCCGGGAGGGAGAAATCACTGCCATCGTCATCACCATCGATCCTCGCATCGAGAGGGGGTCAATCTCCATCAACATCTTCACCAGCACAATCTCCTCTTAACCCCTAGTTCATCTCTTGTATCCGATCTTTGTCTCAAAACCTCAGATTGGTACATGTGGGTTGCTAGTAGTGTTGATTACTCCTTGTAGTTGATGCTAGTTGGTTTATCCAGTGGAAGATTATATTTTCAGATACTTAATGCTTATTAATACTCCTCTGATTATGAACATGAATATGCTCTGTGAGTAGTTACGTTTGTTCCTGAGGACATGGGAGAAGTCTTGTTATAAGTAATCATGTGAATTTGGTATTCATTCGATATTTTGATGAGATGCATGTTGTCTCTCCTCTAGTGATGTTATGTGAACGTCGACTAAATGACACTTCACCATGATTTGGGCCTAGGGGAAGGCATTGGGAAGTAATAAGTAGATGATGGTTTGCTAGAGTGACAGAAGCTTAAACCCTAGTTTATGCGTTGCTTCGTAAGGGGCTGATTTGGATCCATATATTTCATGCTATGGTTAGGTTTACCTTAATTCTTCTTTCGTAGTTGTGGATGCTTGTGAGAGGGGTTAATCATAAGTGGGAGGCTTGTACAAGGAAGGGAAACACCCAAGCACCAGTCCACCCACATATCAAATTATCAAAGTAACAAACGTGAATCATATGAGCATGATGAAAACTAGCTTGACAATAATTCCCATGTGTCCTCGGGAGCGCTTTGCTTTATATAAGAGTTCGTCCAGGCTTGTCCTTTGCTACAAAAAGGATTGGGGCACCTTGCTGCACTCTAGCTAATTTTGTTACTTGTTACCCGTTACAAATTACCTTATCACAAAACTATCTATTACCGATAATTTTAGTGCTTGCAGAGAATACCTTGTTGAAATCCGCTTGTCATTTCCTTCTGCTACTCATTGGGTTTGACACTCTTACTTATCGAAAGGACTATGATAGATCCCCTATACTTGTGGGTCATCAAGACTCTTTTCTGGCGCCGTTGCCGGGGAGTGAAACGCCTTTGGTAAGGAAACATTTATATAGTATGCTGAAATTTACTCTAACTTGTTACTATAGAAAATAATCCTTTGAGGGGCTTGTTCGGGGTATCTTAACCTCGACCAGAAGACCAAAGAGTTTCTCCTCAACCTACTGAACCTACTGAAAATATTTACTTTGAAATTCCTTCGGGTATCATAGAGAAACTGCTAGCTAATCCTTATACAGGAGATGGAACATTACACCTGATATGCACCTAATCTATATGGATGAATGATACGTCTCCAACGTATCTATAATTTTTGATTGTTCCATGCTATTATATTACCCGCTTTGGATGTTTATGGGCTTTATTATACACTTTTATATTACTTTTGGGACTAACCTATTACCGGAGGCCCAACCCATATTGCTATTTTCTTGCCTATTTCAGCGTTTCGAAGAAAAGGAATATCAAACGGAGTCCAAACGGAATGAAACCTTCGGGAAAGTTATTTTTGGAACGAAAGCAATCCAGGGGACTTGGAGTGCACGTAAGGGAAACTTCGAGGTGGCCACGAGTTACGGAGGCGCGCCCACCTCCCCTGGGTGCGCCCTCACCCTCGTGGGCCCTCGTGGCTCCCCTGACCGACTTCTTTCGCCTATATAAGTCCATATACCCTAAAACCTTCGGGGAATAGAATAGATCGGGAGTTCCGCCGCCGCAAGCCTCTGTAGCCACCAAAAACCTCTCGGGAGCCCGTTCCAGCACCCTGCCGGAGGGAGGATCCCTCACCGGTGGACATCTTCATCATCTCGGCATTCTCCATGATGAGGAGGGAGTAGTTCACCCTCGGGGTTGAGGGTATATACCAGTAGCTATGTGTTTGATCTCTCTCTCTCTCGTGTTCTTGAGGTGATACGATCTTGATGTATCGCGAGCTTTGCTATTATAGTTGGATCTTATGATGTTTCTCCCCCTCTACTCTCTTGTGATGAATTGAGTTTTCCCTTTGAAGTTATCTTGTCGGATTGAGTCTTTAAGGATTTGAGAACACTTGATGTATGTCTTGTCATGCTTATCTGTGGTGACAATGGGATATTCACGTGATCTACTTGATGTATGTTTTGGTGATCAACTTGCGGGTTTAATGAATCTATGCATAGGGGTTGGCACATGTTTTCGTTTTGACTCTCCGGTAGAAACTTTGGGGCACTCTTTGAAGTACTTTGTGTTGGTTGAATAGATGAATCTGAGATTGTGTGATGCATATCGTATAATCATGCCCACGGATACTTGAGGTGACAATGGAGTATCTAGGTGACATTAGGGTTTTGGTTGATTTGTGTCTTAAGGTGTTATTCTAGTACGAAATCTATGATAGATCGAACGAAAAGAATAGCTTCATGTTATTTTACTACGAACTCTTGAATAGATAGAACAGAAAGGATAACTTTGAGGTGGTTTCGTACCCTACCATAATCTCTTCGTTTGTTCTCCGCTATTAGTGGCTTTGGAGTGACTCTTTGTTGCATGTTGAGGGATATTTATACGATCCAGTTATGTTATTATTGTTGAGAGAACTTGCACTAGTGAAAGTATGAACCTTAGGCCTTGTTTCCTAGCATTGCAATACCGTTTACGCTCACTTTTATCATTAGTTACCTTGCTGTTTTTATAATTTCAGATTACAAAAACCTATATCTATCATCCATATTGCACTTGTATCACCATCTCTTCGCCAAACTAGTGCACCTATACAATTTGCCATTGTATTGGGTGTGTTGGGGACACAAGAGACTCTTTGTTATTTGGTTGCAAGATTGTTTGAGAGAGACCATCTTCATCCTACACCTCCCACGGATTGATAAACCTTAGGTCATCCACTTGAGGGAAATTTGCTACTCTCCTACAAACCTGTGCACTTGGAGGCCCAACAACGTCTACAAGAAGAAGGTTGCATAGTAGACATCAAGCTCTTTTTTGGCGCCGTTGCCGGGGAGGTGTGTGCTTGAAGGTATATCTTTAGATCTTGCAATCGAATCTTTTAGTTTCTTGTTTAATCACTAGTTTAGTTTATAAAAGAGAACTAAAAATGGAATTAAGTTTGCCTCATACGCTTCATCTTTTTAATATCTTTCGTGAGAATGATGGTAAGGAAAATTGTGCTCAATTGCTAGAAGAAGAGTGCATTAAAATATTTGGTACTAGATCTTTGTATGATGAGCATGATTGCAATGTTGTTAGTATGAATTCTTTGAATACCCATGATGCTAATGATATGCAAAGCCACAAGCTTGGGGAAGCTATGTTTGATGAAGATGATATGTTTAGTCCCCCAAGTTTTGATGAGAATATTTATTATGATGAAAGCATGCCTCCTATTTATGATGATTATATTTATGAAAGTGGATTTGGAGAGGTCATGACTTTATTTAGTGATGAATCCACTATTTCGGAAGAGATTCCAATTGATTATGAGAACAAAATGATGATTATTGTGATGATTTGTATGCTATTAGGAATAATGATAACCATGAAACTTTTCATCATGATTTTAGTTTTCAATTGGATTATGTCTCACATGATAATTATTTTGTTGAGTTTGCTCCCACTACTATTCATGAGAAGAAATTTGCTTATGTGGAGAGTAGTAAATTTTCTATGCTTGTAGATCATGAAAAGAATGCTTTAGGTGTTGGTTATATTGTTGAATTAATTCATGATGCTACCGAAAATTATTATGAGGGAGGAACATATGCTTGTAGGAATTGCAATAATATCAAGTTTCCTCTCTATGTGTTGAAAATTTTGAAGCTATGCTTGTTTTGCCTTCCTTTGCTAGTTGATTATTGTTCCCATAAGTTGTTTGCTCACAAAATCCCTATGCATAGGAAGAGTGTTAGACTTAAATGTGCTAGTCATATGCTTCATGATGCTCCCGTTATGTTTCAATTCTTATCTTTTATGTGAGCATCATTGTCATCATCATGCCTAGCTAGAAAGGCATTAAAGAAAAGCGCATTTTGGGAGACAACCCAATATTTACCCTTACTGTTTTAGCGTGTCCACATGATTATGCTACTGCAGTAATCATGTTTTATAGCTTTTGTTTCAATAAAGTGCCAAGTAAGACCTTTAGGATAGCTTGCAGTGATAGTTGTGTTGATCCTGCTGAAAATCAGAAACTTTTGCACCCAGTAAATTAGTTTTGATAATTCACAGAAACGTGCTTTTGATTTGATTATTTTTTCTATGGATTGGTACACAAATTCCTCAAGTTTTCCTAATTCGGTAGGAGTTTTGGAGTTCCAGAAGTATACGTTTGATACAGATTACTACAGACTGTTCTGTTTTTGACAGATTCTGTTTTCTATGTGTTGTTTGCTTATTTTGATGAATCTATGAGTAGTATCGGAGGGTATGAACCATAGAGAAGTTGGAATACAGTAGATATTATACCAATATGAATTTGTAATGAGTTCATTACAGTACCTAAGTGGTTGTTTTATTTTCTTATACTAACGGAACTTACGAGTTTTCTGTTGAGTTTTGTGTTGTGAAGTTTTCAAGTTTTGGGTAAAGATTCGATGGATTATGGAATAAGGAGTGGAATGAGCCTAAGCTTGGGGATTCCCAAGGCACCCCAAGGTAATATTCAAGGACAACCAAGAGCCTAAGCTTGGGGATGCCCCGGATGGCATCCCCTCTTTCGTCTTCGTTCACCGGTAACTTTACTTGGAGCTATATTTTTTATTCACCACATGATATGTGTTTTGCTTGGAGTGTCATGTCATTTTATTTTGTTTTGCTTGCTGTTTGAATAAATTACCAAGATCTGAAATTCTTAAATGTTAGAGAGCCTTTACAAAGTTACATACTTATTCAACTAGTCATTGATCTTCACTTATATCTTTTGGAGTAGTTTGTCATTTGCTCTAGTGCTTCACTTATATTTTTTTGAGCATGACGGTGGTTCTATTTTGTAGAAAGTATTAACCTATCATGCTTCACTTTATTATTTTGAGAGTCTTTTAGAACAGCATGGTATTTGCTATGGTTATAAAATTGGTCCTAGAATGATGGACATCCAAGTTGGGTATAATAAAAACTATCATAGAAAGTGAATTGGATGCTATGATCAATTTGATGCTTTATAAATGTTTTGAGATATGAGCATGGTGATATTAGAGTCATGCTAGTGGGGTAATTATGAATTTGAGGAATACTTGTGTTGAAGTTTGTGATTCCTGTAGCATGCACGTATGGTGAACCGCTTTGTGATGAAGTTGGAGCATAATTTATTTATTGATTGTCTTCCTTATGAGTGGCGGTCGGGGACGAGCGATGGTCTTTTCCTACCAATCTATCCCCCTAGGAGCATGCGCGTAGTACTTTGTTTTCAATGGCTTGTAGATTTTTGCAATAAGTATATGAGTTCTTTATGACTAATGTTGAGTCCATGGATTATACGCACTCTCACCCTTCCACCATTGCTAGCCTCTCTTGTGCCGCGCAACTTTCACCGGTACCATACACCCGCCATATATCTTCCTCAAAACAGCCACCATACCTACCTATTATAGCATTTCCATAGCCCTTCCGAGATATATTGCCATGCAACTTTCCACCGTTCCATTTATTATGACACGCTCCATCATTGTCATATTGCTTTTGCATGATCATGTAGTTGACATCGTATTTGTGGCAAAGCCACCTTGATAATTCTTTCATACATGTCACTCTTGATTCATTGCATATCCCGGTACACCGCCGGAGGCATCCACATAGAGTCATATTTTGTTCTAAGTATCGAGTTGTAATTCTTGAGTTGTAAGTAAATAAAAGTGTGATGATCTTCATTATTAGAGCATTGTCCCAAGTGAGGAAAGGATGATGGAGACTATGATTCCCCCACAAGTAGGGATGAGACTTCGGACTTTAAAAAAAGAAAGAGAAAGGCCATAAAAAAGAAAAGGCCCTAAACAAAAAGAGAAAGGCCATAAAAAAGGAAGGCCCAAAAAAATGAGAGAAAAAGAGAGAAGGGACAATGCTACTATCCTCTTTTCACACTTGTGCTTCAAAGTAGCACCATGATTTTCATGATAGAGAGTCTCCTATGTTGTCACTTTCATATACTAGTGGGAATTTTTCATTATAGAACTTGGCTTGTATATTCCAATGATGGGCTTCCTCAAAATGCCCTAGGTCTTCATGAGCAAGCAAGTTGGATGCACACCCACTTAGTTTCTTTTGTTGAGCTTTCATACACTTATAGCTCTAGTGCATCCGTTGCATGGCAATCCCTACTCACTCACATTGATATCTATTAATGGGCATCTCCATAGCCCGTTGATACGCCTAGTTGATGTGAGACTATCTTCTCCCTTTTTGTCTTCTCCACAACCACCATTCTATTCCACATATAGTGCTATGTCCATGGCTCACGCTCATGTATTGCGTGAAAGTTGAAAAAAGTTTGAGAATACTAAAGTATGAAACAATTGCTTGGCTTGTCATCGGGGTTGTGCATGATTAAATACTTTGTGTGATGAAGATAGAGCATAGCCAGACTATATGATTTTGTAGGGATAGCTGTCTTTAGCCATATTTATTTTGAGAAGACATGATTGCTTTGTTAGTATGCTTGAAGTATTATTGTTTTCATGTCAATATGAACTTTTGTTTTGAATCATTTGGATCTGAACATTCATGCCACAACAAAGAAAGTTACATTGAGAAATATGCCAGGTAGCATTCCACATCAAAAATTCTGTTTTTATCATTTACCTACTCGAGGACGAGCAGGAATTAAGCTTGGGGATGCTTGATACGTCTCCAACGTATCTATAATTTTTTATTGTTCCATGCTATAATATTACCTGTTTTGGATGTTTATGGGCTTTATTACACACTTTTATATTACTTTTGGGAATAACTAACCTATTAACCAGAGGCCCAGCCCATATTGCTGTTTTCTTGCCTATTTCAGCGTTTCGAAGAAAAGGAATATCAAACGGAGTCCAAACGGAATGAAACCTTCGGGAAAGTTATTGTTGGAACGGAAGCAATCCAGGGGACTTGGAGTGCACATAAGGGAAGCTTCGAGGTGGCCACGAGGCAGGGAGGCGCGCCCCCACCCTCATGGGCCCCTCGTGGCTCCCCTGACCGACTTCTTTCGCCTATATAAGTCCATATACCCTAAAACCTTCGGGGAATAGAATAGATCGGGAGTTCCGCCGCCGCAAGCATCTGTAGCCACCAAAAACTTCTCGGGAGCCCGTTCCGGCACCCTGCGAGGGGGGATCCCTCATCGGTGGCCATCTTCATCATCCCGACGTTCTCCATGACGAGGAGGGAGTAGTTCACGCTCGGGGCTGAGGGTATGTACCAGTAGCTATGTGTTTGATCTCTCTCCCTCTCTCTCATGTTCTTGAGGTGATACGATCTTGATGTATCGCGAGCTTTGCTATTATAGTTGGATCTTATGATATTTCTCCCCCTCTACTCTCTTGTGATGAATTGAGTTTTCCCTTTGAAGTTATCTTGTCGGATTGAGTCTTTAAGGATTTGAGAACACTTGATGTATGTCTTGCCGTGCTTATCTATGGTGACAATGGGATATTCATGTGATCTACTTGATGTATGTTTTGGTGATCAACTTGCGGGTTCAATGAATCTATGCATAGGGGTTGGCACATGTTTTCGTCTTGACTCTCCGATAGAAACTTTGGGGCACTCTTTGAAGTACTTTGTGTTGGTTGAATAGATGAATCTGAGATTGTGTGATGCATATCGTATAATCATGCCCACGGATACTTAAGGTGAAAATGGAGTATCTAGGTGACATTAGGGTTTTGGTTGATTTGTGTCTTAAGGTGTTATTCTAGTACGAACTCTATGATAGATCGAACGGAAAGAATAGCTTCATGTTATTTTACTACAGACTCTTGAATAGATAGAACAAAAAGGATAACTTTGAGGTGGTTTCATACCCTACCATAATCTCTTCGTTTGTTCTCCGCTATTAGTGGCTTTGGAGTGACTCTTTGTTGCATGTTGAGGGATAGTTATATGATCCAGTTATGTTACTATTGTTGAGAGAACTTGCACTAGTGAAAGTATGAACCTTAGACTTTGTTTCCTAGCATTGCAATACCGTTTACGCTCACTTTTACCACTTGCTACCTTGCTGTTTTTATAATTTCATATTACAAAAAATATATATCTACCATCCGTATTGCACTTGTATCACCATCTCTTCGCCGAACTAGTGCACCTATAAAATTTGCCATTGTATTGGGTGTGTTGGGGACACAAGAGACTCTTTGTTATTTGGTTGCAGGGTTGTTTGAGAGAGACCATCTTCATCCTACGCCTCCCACGGATTGATAAACCTTAGGTCATCCACTTGAGGGAAATTTGCTACTCTCCTACAAACCTCTGCACTTGGAGGCCCAACAACGTCTACAAGAAGAAGGTTGCGTAGTAGACATCAATGAAGTTTGTGGATTATTTAAGCTTGCAGGTATGCCCAAGGATGTTGTCAACAAGGAGATCTTCCCTTTATCTTTGAAGGGAAAGGCATTGACATGGTATAGGCTATGTGATGATATTGGGTAAGGGAACTACAACCAATTGAAATTAGAATTTCATCAGAAGTTTTATCCTATGCATCCGGTTCATCGTGATCGTAATTATATATATAATTTTTGGCCTCATTAAGGAGAAAGTATCACTCAAGCTTGGTGGAGGCTTAAGTCAATGTTATATTCATGCACCAATCATGAGCTCCCAAGAGAAATTATTATTCAAAATTTTTATGCTCGGCTTTCTCATAATGATTGCTCCATGCTCGATACTTCTTGTACCGAGTCTTTTATGATGAAGGCTATTGAATTGAAATGGGATTTACTAGAAATAATTAAACGCAACTCCGAAGATTGGGAACTCGCCGAAGGTAAGGAGTCAGGTATAAACCTTAAGTTTGATTATGTTAAATCTTTTATGGATACCGATGCTTTTCATGAATTTAGCACTAAATATGGACTTGACTCTGAGATAGTAGCTTCTTTTTGTGAATCATTTTCTACTCATGTTGATCTCCCTAAGGAGAAGTGGTTTAAATATCATCCTCCCATTGAAGTGAAAGTAGTAGAACCTATTAAAGTTGAAGAAGAAACTATTACTTATAATGTTGATCCTATTGTTCCTACTTCTTATATTAAGAAACCACCTTTCCTGTTAGAATAAAGGATCATGCTAAAGCTTCAACTATGGTTCGTAAGAGTTATACTAGAACAGCTACACCCCTTGAACAAAATAAAGTTGAACCTAGTATTTCTATGGTTAAAGATCTCTTAGTCGATAATATTGATGGGCATGTTATTTATTTCTGTGATGAAGCTGCTAGAATTGCTAAACCCGATACTAAAGGTAAACATAGGCCTGTTGTTCGCATGCCTGTTGTTTCTGTTAAAATAGGAGATCATTGTTATCATGGCTTATGTGATATGGGTGCTAGTGTGAGTGTAATACCTTATACCTTATATAAAGAAACTATGATGAAATTGCACCTGCTGAGATAGAAGATATTGCTGTTACTATTAAGCTTGCCAATAGAGATACTATTTCACCAGTTGGGATTGATAGAGATGTTGAAGTCTTGTGTGGGAAATTAAAATACCCTACTGATTTTCTTGTTCTTGGTTCCCCACAAGATGACTTTTGTCCCATTATATTTGGTAGACCCTTCTTGAATACTGTTAATGCTAAGATAGATTGTGAAAAGGATATTGTTACTATTGGTTTAGGGGATATGTCTCATGATTTTAATTTCTCTAAATTTCGTAGACAACCCCATGATAAAGAATTGCCTAGTAAGGATGAAATTACTGGTCTTGCCTCTATTGCCGTGCCTCCTAATGATCCTTTAGAATAATATGTGCTAAACCATGAAAATGATATGTTTATGAATGAAAGAAGAGAAATAGATGAAGTATCCTTTAAGCAAGGACCTATTTTGAAACACATTGAAATCCTTGGAGATCCTCCTCCACCCAAGGGCGATCCCGCGTTTGAGCTTAAACAATTACCTGATACTCTTATATATGCTTATCTTGATGAAAATAAGATATATCATGTTATTATTAGTGCTAACCTTTCAGAGCATGACGAAAATAAATTATTGAAAACTCTGAAGAAGCAGCGTGCCGCTATTGGATACACTCTTGATGATCTTAAAGGCATTAACCCCACTCTATGCCAGCACAAAATTAAACTGGAGAAAGATGCTAAACCAGTTGTTGATCATCAACGATGGTTAAATCCTAAGATGAAAGAAGTGGTAAGAAATGAAATACTAAAGCTGCTGGAGGCAGGTATAATTTATCCTATTACTGATAGTCAGTGGGTAAGTCCCCTTCATTGTGTACCTAAGAAGGAAGGTATTATTGTTGTCCCTAATGATAAGAATGAATTGATCCCACAAAGAATTGTTACAGGGTATAGAGTGGTAATTGATTTCCGCAAATTAAATAAAGCTACTAGAAAAGATCATTACCCTCTACCTTTTATTGATCAAATGCTAGAAATACTATCCAAACATACACATTTTTGCTTTCTAGATGGTTACTCTGGCTTCTCTCAAGTACCTGTGTCAAAAGAGGATTAGGAAAATACCACTTTTACTTGCCCTTTCGGTACTTTTGCTTATAGGTGTATGCCTTTTGGTTTACACAATGCACCTGCTACCTTTCAAAGACGTATGACTGCTATATTCTCTGACTTTTGTGAAAATATTGTTGAGGTTTTCATGGATGAGTTCTCCGTTTACGGAACTTCTTTTGATGATTGCTTAAGCAACCTTGATTGAGTTTTGCAGAGATGCGAAGAAACTAATCTTGTCTTGAACTTAAAAATAGGAAGGGCGAGATAGAATTCGAGCACTATAGGCGGGGCGATTACCATATATAACATAAGACTTCTCCCCCAATTCTGTTTAGTCGAGCTTCTCGATCTGTCATTATTCCTCGAGAAGTAGAAAGAATAGCAATTCCCATTCCACCCAAAACTTTAAAGTGCCACTTTATGGTTAATGAAGGTATTGTCTTGGGGTATAAAATTTCTGAAAGAGGCATTGAAGTTGATAAAGCTAAAGTAGATGCTATTGAAAAGATGTCGTGTCCTAAAGACATCAAAGGTATAAGAAGTTTCCTTGGTCATGATGGTTTCTATAGGAGGTTTATTAAAGACTTCTCTAAAATTTCTAGGCCTCTCACTAATCTCTTGCAAAAAGATGTTCCTTTTGTTTTTGATGATGATTGTGTAGAAGCATTTGAAATACTTAAGAAAGCTTTGATTTCTGCACTTATTTTTCTGCCACCTGATTGGAATTTACCCTTCGAAATTATGTGTGATGCTAATTATGCTATTGGTGTTCTTATAGGGCAAAGAGTTGATAAGAAATTGAATGTTATCCATTATGCTAGTAAAACTCTAGACAGTGCCTAGAGAAATTATGTTACAACTGAAAAAGAAATTTTAGCAGTTGTATTTGCTTGTGATAAGTTCAGATCTTATATTGTTGATTCCAAAGTAACTGTTCACACTGATCATGTTGCTATTTAATATCTTATGGAAAAGAAGGATGCTAAACCTAGACTTATTATGTGGGTTCTCTTGTCACAAGAATTTGATCTGCATATTATTGATAGAAAGGGAGCTGAGAACCCCGTTGCAGACAACTTGTCTAGGTTAGAAAATGTTCTTGATGACCCACTGCCTATTGATGATAGCTTTGCTGATGAACAATTAGTTGTCATAAATGCTTCTCGTACTGCTCCATGGTATGTTGTTTATGCTAATTACATTGTTGCTAAATTTACACCACCTAGTTTCACATACCAGCAAAAGAAAAAGTTTTTCTATGATTTAAGATATTACTTTTGTGATGACCCACACCTTTATAAAGAAGGAGTAGATGGTGTTATTAGATGTTGTGTACCTGAGCATGAACAGGAACAAATCCTATGCAAGTGTCATTCCGAGGCTTACGGAGGACACCACGCTGGAGACAGAACTACACATAAGGTATTGCAATCCGGTTTTTATTGGCCTACTCTCTTCAAGGATGCTCGTAAGTTTGTCTTGTCTTGTGATGAATGCCAAAGAATCGGTAATATTAGTAGACGTCAGGAAATGCCTATGAACTATTCACTTGTTATTGAACCATTTGATGTTTGGGGCTTTGATTATATGGGACCTTTTCCTTCCTCTAATGGGTATACACATATTTTAGTTGTTGTTGATTACGTTACTAAGTGGGTAGAAGCTATTCCAACTAGTAGTGTTGATCATAACACTTCTATTAAGATGCTTAAAGAAGTTATTTTTCCGTGGTTTGGAGTCCCTAGATATTTATTGACTGATGGTGGTTCACATTTTATTCATGGTGCTTTTTGTAAAATGCTTGCTAAGTACGATGTTAATCATAGAATTGCATATCCATATCATCCTCAGTCTAGTGGTCAAGTATAATTGAGTAATAGAGAGATTAAATTGATTTTGCAAAAGCTGTTAATTTATCTAGAAAGAATTGGTCCAAGAAACTTGATGATGCATTATGGGCTTATAGAACTGCTTATAAAAATCCTATGGGTATGTCTCCGTATAAAATGGTTTATGGAAAGGCGTGTCACTTACCTCTCGAACTAGAACATAAGGCATATTGGGCTATTAAAGAGCTCAATTATGATTTCAAACTTGCCTATGAGAAGAGGTTATTTGACATTAGCTCGCTTGATGAATGGAGAACCCAAGCCTATGAGAATGCCAAGTTGTTTAAAGAAAAGGTTAAAAGATGGCATGACAAAGGATACAAAAGCGTGAGTTTAATGTAGGTGATCATGTTTTGATATACAACTCTCCTTTAAGATTTTTTGCAGGAAAACTTCTCTCTAAATGGGAAGGTCCTTACATTATCGAGGAGGTCTATCATTCTGGTGCCATCAAAATCAACAACGCCGAAGGTACAAATCCGAAGGTGGTAAACAATCAAAGAATCAAAAATTATATCTCAGGTACTCCCATAAATGTTGAAACAAATATTTTTAACACCATAACACCAGAGGAGTATATAAGGGACACTTTCCAGAATGTTTCAGACTCCAAAAAGGAATAGGTATGAGGTACGGTAAGTAAAACGACTCCAAAACTGTTCTAGTAGCAATTTCTCTCGGTTTTGGAATATTTTAAAAAAGGAAAATTAAAAGTAGTCCGAAAGATACACGAGGCAGCCACGAAGGTGGAGGGCGTGCCCTACCCCCCGGGCGCACCCCCTACCTCGTGGCCACCTCGTGTGCCCTCCGGACTGTTTTTTTGCACAATACTTCTTTTGGTCTTAAAAAATCATTATATAATCTCTCGAAGGTTTTGACCACCGTACCACGGCAAAATCCTCTGTTTTTGTTTCGAGCTGTTTTTCTGATAGATCTAGATCACCATGACGTCTCCAAGCGCCCCTAAGGACAAGTTTTTCGAGAAAGTCATCAACCCTTACCTCACGGAGGTGCTACAACACCCTCAAACCATTGAGATCCGTGAGGGGGTGCTGCACATCCGCGATGTTGAGGGACCGAAGAAGACCAGAAGCATGGAGACAAGACTTGAAGCAATGGAGCAACAAGTTTTCAAGTGCCAAGGGATGGTGGAACGTGGACTCAACGCCAATCACATGATGATCGCGGAGTTCACCAACAATCACAAGCTGGATACCAAGAACATAGGGGAGGCCATCTTCAAGCTTCACAAGAAAATCGAGCACCTCCAGGCCCAGATCTATGACATGCAAAACCAAAACTGTGAGTATGAATATAGATTCAAGAGGATGAGTTTGGCTGCAGATTTGAGGATCCCTGAGACTCGCTCATCCTTCTACGATGGTGAGCCTATGCCTTGGAAGATGGACGTCAAGCCTACATCATCAACAACTCCATCATCACCACCTCAGAAGAAAGAGACATAAATACATGGGTATGGGTACTCCCCTTGGAAACTGCCAAGCTTGGGGGAGGTGCCCCGGTATGGTATCACCATCACACCTCCACCTTTATCGTTTTTCTTAGTTTGATCCTTTTGGTTATATCTTAATCTAGTAGAATAAAGTTTTAGTATGATTTAGCTTTGAGTTTTGTTTTGATCTCTATCTATGTAATCGAGTCCGTGAGTTATATATAATAAAGAGTAGTTTTGAGTTGAGGGCTTTGCTATCTTGCTATGATCTTGAGGGAATTAAAGAAACAATAAAAAGAAATAAGAGATCATATGTTGATTTTATGGAAAGTAATGACTTCACATATAAAGAGTACGATGAATAAAAGTTGTTGAGAGTTGATAAACATAGTTTTGGTCACTGTTGCAATTAATAGGAAGTAATAAAGAAAGAGAGTTTTTCACATATAAATATACTATCTTGGATATCTTTCGTGATTGTGAGCACTCATTAAAATATGACATGCTAAAAAGTCAATGTTGGACAAGGAAGACAACGTAATGGGTTATGTTTTCTTATATCCGAAGAAGTTATATTGTCATGGATCATCCAACATGTTGAGCTTGCCTTTCCCCCTCATGCTAGCCAAATTCTTTGCACCAAGTAGAGATACTACTTGTGCTTCCAAACATCCCTAAACCCAGTTTTGCCATGAGAGTCCACGATACCTACCTATGGATTGAGTAAGATCCTTCAAGTAAGTTGTCATCGGTGCAAGCAATAAAAATTGCTCTCTAAATATGTATGATCTATTAGTGTGAAGAAAATAAGCTTTATACAAACTTGTGATATGGAAGAAATAAAAGCGACGGACTGCATGATAAACATCCGTATCACAAGCGGCAATATAAAGTGACGTTCCTTTGCATTAAGATTTTGTGCATCCAACCATAAAAGCGCATGACAACCTCTGCTTCCCTCTGTGAAGGGCCTATCTTTTATTTTTCCTTCTACCCTTATACAAGAGTCATGGTGATCTTCACCTTTCCTTTTTACACTTATCCTTTGGCAAGCACTATGTGTTGGAGAGATCCGGATATATATATACACTCGGATGTAGGTTTTCATAAAGTATTATTGTTGACATTACCCTTGAGGTAAAAGGTTGGGAGGCGAAGCTATAAGCCCCTATCTTTCTCTCTGTTCGATTGAAACTTTGTACCCATAAGTATCGCATGAGTGTTAGCAATTGTGAAAGACTAAATGATAGTTGAATATGTGGACTTGCTGAAAAGCTCTTATATTGACTCTTTTTGATGTTATGATAAATTGCAATCGCTACAATGACTGAGATCGTAGTTTTTTAGTTTTCAATGAAGTTTTTGGTTCATACTTTACATTGTAGATATATTGTTACTTTAGCATAAGAAATCATATGACAATATATATTGTTGTTCTGAAGATGATCATGGCTCCCTCATGTCCGTATTTTATTTTATCGACACCTCTATCTCCAAACATGTGGACATATTTTTTGATATCGGCTTTCGCTGGAGGACAAGCAAGGTCTAAGCTTGGGGGAGTTGATACGTCCATTTTGCATCATGCTTTTATATCAATATTTATTGCATTATGGGCTATTATTACACGTTATATCACAATACTTATGCCTTTTCTCTCTTATTTTATAAGGTTTACATGAATAGGGAGAATGCTGGCAGCTGGAATTCTGGACTAGAAAAGGATACTTGAGGTGACATTGGAGTATCTAGGTGACATTAGGGTTTTGGTTGATTTGTGTCTTAAGGTGTTACTTTACTATGAACTCTAGGGTTGTTTGTGACACTTATAGGAATAGCCCAGTGGATTGATCGGAAAGAATAACTTTGAGCTGGTTTCGTACCCTACAATGATCTCTTCGTTTGTTCTCTGCTATTAGAGTGACTCTTTGTTGCATGTTGAGGGATTGTTATATGATCTAATTATGTTATTATTGTTGAGAGAACTTGCACTAGTGAAAGTATGAACCCTAGGCCTTGTTTTGAAGCATTGCAATACCGTTTTCGCTCACTTTTACCACTTGCTACCTTGCTGTTTTTATAATTTCATATTACAAAAATATATATCTACCATCCGTATTGCACTTGTATCACCATCTCTTCGCCGAACTAGTGCACCTATACAATTTACCATTGTATTGGGTGTGTTGGGGACACAAGAGACTCTTTGTTATTTGGTTGCAGGGTTGTTTGAGAGAGACCATCTTCATCCTACGCCTCCCACGGATTGATAAACCTTAGGTCATCCACTTGAGAGAAATTTGCTATTGTCCTACAAACCTCTGCACTTGGAGGCCCAACAACGTCTACAAGAAGGTTGCGTAGTAGACATCAGCTCAAGACAAAAACTTTTGACAAGTTGCGGAAATGCGGCAGGCGCTGACTTGATCAGCTGCCGATGGTTCTTTGGTCAATCAGGATGACACCAAATCAAGCTACTGGTGAGACTCCCTTCTCCCTAGTATATGGTGCAAAAGTAGCACTCCCCACAGAACTCGCATACAGGTCGCCTCAAGTACTTGCCTATGATTAAGTAGTGCAAGAGCAGCCGCGACATGACGATGTCGCGCTCCTTGAGGAGGATCGTCTCCGGGCAACTGTACGTGTTGCACAATACCAGCAAGCCTTGTGCCGCTATCAAAGCCACAAGGTTCACGCCCGGAGCTTTGAGGAGGGTGACCTTGTCCTTAGGCGTGTTGATGTAGGGCGGAACCCTATGGGGACGATCTTTCACGTTTGGAGAGGATCCGATGGGGAATACGAAGAACGCGCGGAAGAACACGAGGGAAAACACGAGGGGAAACAAGAGAAACACTCAAGCGACACGAAATTGACCACACAAGTGCTAGATCATCGAGGGCACAAAGTAACATGAGATCCAAAGTCAACAAGGGACGATACAAGAGTAATTGTTCTTCTCCGTGAGGAGGTCTTGATTGTCTTCTCCCGATGGAGGCCTTGAATCTGGATGGATCTTCTCCGAAGAGGTGCGATCCCTCACGAGGAGTAGATCCGGTACGGATGAGCAATGCTCTATCTCAAATGAGCTAACCCAATGCTAACCCTAAAACGTAGGAGGAGATGGAGTATATATAGTCTAGGGGCGAAGGGGTACATGGGCCTCGGCCCTTACACTGTTCGCAGACAGGGAAGGCCGGATGTCTGGTGGCTCGCGAGGGGCCGGATGTCCGGCTGAAGGGTCGGATGTCGGGGCTGGTGGAGACGGCCGTTCTGCTCTCTGGATGGGCGGCGCCGGATGTCCGGGCGGAGGGGCCGGATGTCCGGGGCTTCGGGAGGTGCCGGATGTCCTGGGTGATGACCGGATGTCCGGGCTGTCTGGGCCACCTTCTATGCTCCCTGGATGGTGCCTCCGGATGTCCGGGCTGGAGGCCGGATTTCTGATGAGGAGGGCCAGATGTCTGGGCTGGACGCCGGATGTCCGGGCCCTGTAGCTTCTGCTGCAGATGCCTTGCGGTGGTGCAGATCTCCAGGGGTCGGATGTCCGGGACCTTAGTCGGATGTCCGGTGCCTGGAGGTTGTTCTCACCTTCTTTCGTTGGTTCTCTTCTTCCATGGACTTGGGGTCTTGACCATCTTCATGTGCATCCTCGGGGTGGGGGGGGGGGTTCCTCTTGGTACCTAATCATGCACAACATTCCGGACTTAGGTAGTAATCATGTCTCAACAGGATCATATGAGATATCACTAAGGAGAGAAGTCACCTCAGTCTCGAGAGCTCTAGCTCGTGCTCTAGTCATGGGTCCTCTTGGTTCTTGGTGAGACGATGGAAGGTCCATGGGGATGACCGAAGGATGCTCTGCATCACGCGTTTAGTCCGCCAAGGGTGCAAACAAGTTGACGCTGTAGTGGGAAGGCCCTTACCTGGTAGTATGTGTCACCAGACCTGGCGCAGCCCGTCTGTAGACCGAGGATGGCATCCCAATGCAAAACTCATGGAATATGGAGCATCTTCACAAGTTCTACCCATAAGGCACGATTGTCGGGCCTTACCCCAGCAACCTATTTTGTACAAGCATAGTCCCGGGGACTTGTAACCCTTTGTACAATTCCAGGCGCATGCCCTGTGCATAACTGAATAAAGCAAAGTGTTTTCACAAAACTTTCATGCTTGATTTCTTGTTTGCTTAAGTATGACCTTGTTGTGATTACGCTGGTCCTTTAGATAAGATAACTGACATGCTGTAAAGGGCTTTGTGCTACCATTCTTCCTTTTTCCGGCAATAATAGAAGGATTACTCACGAGCAATTTCTCGGGAGGAGGACCAGCCCGTGTGTTCAGTCCTAGCGACTCCTGTATAGAACAATAAGAAAAGAGCAAAGAGAGATAAGTTCGCTTTGTTACATCCTACCGTTCCATGTTATGCTTATGTATGAGAAACTTGCACGCAAGGAAACCTTTGCCATATCTACCAGTCGCGCTCCTATTCTTGATTCAAGTCCACTCGACAAGCTTAGTCGTAGATGCATTTGAGGAGATCGGCAAAGGACCAGCCTTTAGTCGCGCTCCTAACCCATTTTGGGAGCTCACCAAACGAGGTTCAGCGGCTGCGTTAAAGGCTGGCCAGAGGCTTTGCCGGAAACTTCTTTTACAAAAGAATATTGAAGGCTTATCCTTCGATATGTCTAAGTACATATGCAAGTATCCGGCAAACTTATTTTCAGAATTGCGTGAACAAACAAGTACAAATCATATGAGTATCAACTTGGATGAAGGATTACATAGATTTGATTCAAACTTGGCGAGTGCCTTTTTGATCTAAAAAGGTAAGTGCTCCGTAATGCCTTTCTTGTCCCTCTCCTCTTAGGTTTTGCATTGATGAGGAAGGAGGGGAAAGGAGTGCCTGGGCAGAAGCCCAGCCTGACCCCGTCAGGATCAGAGGGACGCAGCCCGACAAGATCGGGAGAGCACCTCCTCGATAAGGAGACGAAGCCAGAAGGGCGGAAGGAGCGGCTAGGCGATGCCCTGGTCACCCCCGCCAGGACCAGAAGGATGTGGCTCCAGCAGGAATACCGGTAGGGAAGATGAAGCCAGAGTCCATGAGGAAGCCTGCCGGGTCCAGCTGGAGGAGGCGGAGACATCCATACCCAGCACCCCCGGCAAATGATGCAGATGATGGTGTTGCCGGCGCCTAGCTGACAGTGATGGTGCGTCCGACGCTCAGCTGAAGTCTGGATCGTCGCCTTCGTGATTGACGACCCGGGGCTCGCTGTCGTTGTCCTCTCCACGGGTCTCCTCCTTGTCGCTATCGCTCGAGGAGGAGCTTTCATCATCGCTCGAGCTTTCCATACAGCATCCAAGGCGAGCTCCTGAATGCCCGAAGACCTTGATGGAGAGCAGATCGGCCTCCACCAACTTGAGGGAGAGAACATGCCCTGCTGCAAGGGAGTGGGCGTGGGCGAAGGTCTTCCACCCGCGCCTGAGGAGCATGGCGTGTGGCGCGGGGAACTCGACATCCACCCACGCCTCGCCATTGCGGCAGCCACTCATGCGCAACCGCAGCCCAGGTGGCTGGTCAACCTCCATCACCATGGCGAAAGGACGAGGGAGTCGCAGGCGGCTGCGCGGAGGATAACGCAGCTTGAGAATGAACTCCAGCGCCGTATCCCCAGCGTGGCCTTCTGTCAGTGTTGGAGCAGTAGAAGAAGATGCGGTGAGCGTGCCGCTCCGTCCACCTCGACCGCGGGCACTGCATCGACCCTGTCCGTGCCCCTCGGCTTCACCTTGTGCACTGGATCCAGCCCCTACCGCAGCAGTTGGGACAGGAACAAGGCGCCGAGGAGGAGTTCTCGTCGCCACTGATGAGGCACAAGGGCGACCTCTTCCCCTCGTCATAGTGGAAGTAGAGGTATGGTAGGAGAAGAAGGAGATGGTGGATGAGCATCGCTATCCTCACACGCATCCTTTTATAATGGAGTGGGGAAGGGCTGGCTCTCCACTACTCTGGGGTAACCGCCCCACTCCCCCAATCCTTCCCTCTACATTTCTAATGGCGTCTTGATTCATCAGCCGCCCCACTACTCCAATCCAAGGCGATGTGCATTCTACCAAGGCACACGTTCCCATGCCTCGCGCATCTGTCACCAACCCCGCACAATGCATGCAGCGCGCATGGTGGAAACGGCAGGCGTAGTGGGTAGAGGGAAAGATAAAATGGAAGTTACCCCAGATCACGTGCGGGCGTCCTAATGGTTTCCCGTGGGCGTGGGTGTCTCTTCGTGAGAATCCTAGGGGCTGGCCCTGATTCAGACCAATGAAGAAGCAAAGAAAATCTCAAAAGATACTATATCCACTTTAGCAAGTTCAACACGAGCGCCTGCGTGTTTGTTGGGCCTAATCCAACAGTGCCCAGCGACATGTACGAACCAGGCTCGGGGGCTCCTGTCGGTGCAACAAACATGTATGTTTGCTACCCTGACATGAACATTAGACACAGAATGAAGCCAGAGAAACCACTCTTCGTGAGATAAAGGAGCGCATTAAGAAGACCAAGCCAACCCAAAGGTTCACAGGAAAGCCTCCCTTGCCGGACAAGCAGGCCAATGGGGTCGAAGCCACACCTGGGACCAAGGCCAGGCCACCCGGCAGGATTTCTGGGGCTGCCAGGGCCAAGGCCAAAACCCAAGCCAGAAGACCCGGCAGGCACCATGCCGGCAAACCTCCACCGCTCCACCTCATCAGATCACTAGTCACTAATCAGTGCGGTGTCAAACTCTCGAACGACTAGGTGGATCCTGTCAAGCACGTGGCGGCCCGCTGGAGGAAGAATGACCTTTAATGACACCCGTGCCAAAGGCATGTCACGCAGATACGAGGTAGCCAGGCAAGCGATGGAGAAACCTTGTCGGGGTTACCCCTCCACACGACACCTAGTAATTGCATTTAATGCCCCTTGTCCTAACTGCCAGAGTTAGGTATGATAACACTGTCAGCTATCTAATCATTCTATAATGACCGTTTTGCCACTGTGGTCGCCCCTTAAGCTATAAAAAGAGGCCCGAGGCAACCTAGCAAAGGGTTCGAATCTTTGATCCTGCAACACGTGTATGCGCGTAGCTGCTCTCCCGAAGGCACCCTTGCCGGGCGTGTCTTTGTGTTCCTCCAGATCAATTGTAACACCCCGGATACAACTTTCCATATTCGTAACTCCAACCCTTGCCTTTTCCAGAGATGCGATATGTTATTCCCTCCGTGGTTGGGTTTTTGTTTTTTTGTTTTGCATTTTATTCATGTCTTGCATTTCATCTCATGTCATCATTTGCATTGCATCGGCACTCGTTGTCGTCATTGTTTTCATAAAACTTGCATTCACTCGTAGTTGCCGCTTCTTCCTTGTCCCTGTTGACCCCTCTCAGATCAACCGGACCGCTCTCTTCTCTCTCTTTTCTGAGCCCATCAAAACCACTTGTCTCCATGGCATTTTGCCAAACCCCTCTTGCGCGCGTCCGAAAACTGCCCCAAACCCGAACCGCTCAATCATCACCGTTGCATTCAGATCATCCCCAAATATCTACAAAACATCTCCGTTTTCTTAACTGGACATCCTAACCTATATTTTTCTCAGCCATCCGATTAAAATCGGAGGGTCCGTTTTGCCCTAAGCTAACCAACCTACCTATATAACCAACCTAACCCTAGACCTAGGCTGTCCCATCCATCCAATCCCTCACCCGCCGCCGCCACTCTCTTCCTTGGGATCCTCTCCTCCTCGTCTTCCCCACCGAGCCAACCACCATCCGATCCACCTCCCTCCGACCGCCTCCCGTGATTTCCGTGCCACCGAAATCCCCTCGTAGCCAGCCTCTCCTTCCCTCGTTTTCACCACCACCAACCGGAGCCCGCAACCACGATCCAAATCCTCACCGCGCAGCCGCACGCCTGAGGCCCCGAGCTCCTCCACGCCGTGCTCCTTCCCCGAGCCCTGCGCCTCTCTTCAAGTTCGCCTACCGTCGTCCCCGGCGAGAAGTTCTGCTAGCAGCCACCAGCAGGCCAGCCATGCTCGCGCCTCTCCTTCCTTTCCCTTTCTTCTCCTGTTGTCTTTACCTCTCATGCTCTCTCTCTCTCCCAGGTATGTCCGTGCAGGAGCCGCAAGGAGGAAGCCGCCATCACCAATTCTTGCCGTGCGCGCCTGGATCCGCCATCCCCGGCTCCTCCGCGCTCGATTCCCGCCGTTCCCGAGTCCCGTTGCCCCGCCAAGTTCCTTTGCTTCTAGCATCGCTGGCACACCGAGTCCTCTGCTGCGACCTCTATACTTCTGCAGCAAACAGCAGCAGGTCGTTCGAGCGTTGACCGCGCCCATCCAGGCGCTTTGCCTCCGCGCCCTGGGCCACTTCTTGCGCCAAGGCCTTGCATCCCCGCCTCCAGATCGCCGCGCCGCCCCACCGGAGACCGCCAACACCATCGCCGCCCTGCTTCCCCTGCATCCCCTGCTTCAGGTCGAGCAGCGTGCCACAACGCTCGATCGTGCGTTGACTGCGCCCGCCTCGCACGTGGGTTGCCTGCTGGCCTCCAGATCAGGTCCAGCTCGCCTCGCGTCCCTGCAGGCCTCCCTCACCACCGAACCAGGCCTTGGCCCAGGGTGAGCAGACCCTGCCCCCTCTCCTGTGCACTTTGGCCCAGCCAGTTTCGGCCTGTGTAGTTTTTTCCCTTGCTGCGAATTTATCCGTTTATCCAGTGATTTAACAGTTTTGCAGAAAAACCCTTGAACTTCATGCATATAATAACTCATGAACCGTGCATCATATTAAAATATTTTATATATGTAAAATTCTTAGAATTTCATCTAGTTTCATAATATGCCACTTTCATCCATGTTTAAAATGTTTAACTTGCTGTTTGTTTAAATTTTCTTAAATGCCATGCTAAAATGATTTATTTCATAACTAAATAACCATAGCTCGGTTTTAAATAAACTTTATATGTAAATGGGGTGGAAAAATGCATAGATTAACATGTTGCACTTAATTTTCCTGTTTAACAACAATAAAATATGGTTTAGGGCAGAACAGTACCAAATCTAAAATATGGACATGAGGATTTTCCGGAATTGTTGTTTGTTCTTCCGGCCTCATTTAAACTTGCCTAGTTAGGTAGTTTTCATATGATTCACCCCTTGCCATGTTTAATAACATTTAATATTGTTGAGTACCTAAACGAGAGCGATCTAAATAACTCGAATGTGGGGTTTTGTCAATATGCAACTCGTTGCATATTGAGCTCCACTTAACTTGTAGTATTGTTTGTTGCGCTTTGCCATGCCATGCCTCATTAAACCGGACATGCATCATACTTGATTGTGCATCATGCCACGATTATGCTTGTGTGTTTACCATGTTGTTTGCTTCTTTCCGGGTTGCTTCTCTCGTTAGCTTCGGTTTCATTCCGGAGCTGTGAGGATTCGTTCGACCACGTTTGCTTGTCTTCTTCATGGACTCGTTCTTCTTCCTAGCGGGATTTCAGGCAAGATGACCGTCACCCTGGATCTCACTACTATCATTGCTATGCTAGTTGCTTCGTTCTATCGCTATGCCGCACTACCTATCTCTTGTTGATCACGCCTCCCAAACTGCCATGGCAGCCTCTAACCTTTTCACCCTTCCTAGCAAACCGTTGCTTGGCTATGCTACCGCTTTGCTCAGCCCCTCTTATAGCGTTGTTAGTTGCAGGTGAAGTTGAAGATTGCTCCATGGTGGACATGATTATGTTGGGATATCACAATATCTCTTATTTAATTAATGCATCTATATACTTGGTAAAGGGTGGAAGACTCGGCCTTATGCCTGGTGTTTTGTTCCACTCTTGCCGCCCTAGTTTCCGTCATATTGGTATTATGTTCCCGGATTTTGCGTCCCTAACGCGGTTGGGTGATTTATGGGACCCCCTTGACAGTTCGCTTCGAATAAAACTCCTCCAGCAAGGCCCAACCTTGGTTTTACCATTTGCCTCACCTAGCCGTTTTTCCCTTGGGTTTCCGAAGCCCGAGGGTCATCTTTATTTTAGCCCCCCTGGGCCAGTGCTTCTCTAAGTGCTGGTCCGAAACGAGTAGACTGCGGGGCCCCCTCGGGGAAACTCGAGGTCTGGTTTTACTCGTAGGATGTCTCATCCGGTGTTGCCCTGAGAACGAGATATGTGCAGCTCCTATCGGGATTGTCGGTGCATCGGGCAGCTTTGCTGGTCTTGTTTTACCATTGTCGAAATGTCTTGTAATCTGGATTCCGAGACTGATCGGGTCTTCCTGGGAGAAGGAATATCCTTCGTTGATCGCGAGAGCTTATCATGGGCTAAGTTGGGACACCCCTGCAGGGTATAAACTTTCGAGAGCCGTGCCCATGCTTATGTGGCAGATGGGAATTTGTTAATGTCCGGTTGTAGATAACTTGACACCGGATCCGAATTAAAATGCATCAACCGCGTGTGTAGCCGTGATGGTCTCTTTTCGGCGGAGTCCGGGAAGTGAACACGGTTTTGGGTTATGTTTGACGTAAGTAGGAGTTCAGGATCACCTCTTGATCATTGCTAGCTTCACGACCATTCCGTTTGCTCTCTTCTCGCTCTTATTTGCGTATGTTAGCCACCATATATGCTTAGTCGCTGCTGCAACCTCACTACTTTACCCCTTCCTTACCCATTAAGCTTTCCTAGTCTTGATACCCATGGTAATGGGATTGCTGAGTCCTCGTGGCTCACAGATTACTACAACAACAGTTGCAGGTACAGGTTTTGCGATGATCATGACGCGAGAGCGATGTTTACTTGTTTTGGAGTTCTTCTTTTGCTTCCTCTTTGATCAAGGGATAGGTTCCCGGTCGGCAGCCTGGGCTAGCAGGGTGGATGTCGTTTGTGTTGGAAATATGCCCTAGAGGCAATAATAAATTAGTTATTATTATATTTCCTTGTTCATGATAATTGTCTTTTATTCATGCTATAACTGTATTATCCGGAAATCGTAATACACGTGTGAATACATAGACCACAATATGTCCCTAGTGAGCCTCTAGTTGACTAGCTCGTTGTGATCAACAGATAGTCATGGTTTCCTGGCTATGGACATTGGATGTCGTTGATAACGGGATCACATCATTAGGAGAATGATGTGATGGACAAGACCCAATCCTAAGCCTAGCACTAAGATCGTGTAGTTCGTTTGCTAGAGCTTTTCCAATGTCAAGTATCTCTTCCTTAGACCATGAGATCGTGTAACTCCCGGATACCGTAGGAGTGCTTTGGGTGTATCAAACGTCACAACGTAACTGGGTGACTATAAAGGTGCACTACAGGTATCTCCGAAAGTGTCTGTTGGGTTGACACAGATCGAGACTGGGATTTGTCACTCCGTGTAAGCGGAGAGGTATCTCTGGGCCCACTCGGTAGGACATCATCATATGCGCAATGTGACCAAGGAGTTGATCACGGGATGATGTGTTACGGAACGAGTAAAGAGACTTGCCGGTAACGAGATTGAACAAGGTATAAGGATACCGACGATCGAATCTCGGGCAAGTACAATACCGCTAGACAAAGGGAATTGTATACGGGATTGATTAAGTCCTTGACATCGTGGTTCATCCGATGAGATCATCGTGGAACATGTGGGAGCCATCATGGGTATCCAGATCCCGCTGTTGGTTATTGACCGGAGAACGTCTCGGTCATGTCTACATGTCTCCCGAACCCGTAGGGTCTACACACTTAAGGTTCGATGACGCTAGGGTTATAAAGGAAGTTTGCATGTGGTTACCGAATGTTGTTCGGAGTCCCGGATGAGATCCCGGACGTCACGAGGAGTTCCGGAATGGTCCGGAGGTAAAGATTTATATATGGGAAGTCCTATTTTGGCCACCGGAAAATGTTCGGGATTTTTCGGTATTGTACCGGGAAGGTTCTAGAAGGTTCCGGAGTGGGGCCCACCTGCATGGGGGGGACCCACATGAACGTGGGTAGTGGGGGAAAGGCCCCACACCCCTGGTCAAGGCGCACCAAGATCCCCCCTTAGAAGGAATAAGATCATATCCCAAAGGGATAAGATCAAGATCCCTAAAAAGGGGGGATAGCAATCGGTGGGGAAGGAAATGATGGGATTTCTTTCCTCCCACCTTTGCCAACGCCCCAATGGACTTGGAGGGCAAGAAACCAGCCCCCTCCATCCCTATATATAGTCGGGAGGCACATGGGAGCTTCACCCTTGCCCCTGGCGCAGCCCTCCCTCTCCCAGGTGCTCCTCCTCTCTCGCGGTGCTTGGCGAAGCCCTGCAGGATTGCCACGCTCCTCCACCACCACCACGCCGTTGTGCTGCTGCTGGATGGAGTCTTCCTCAACCTCTCCCTCTCTCCTTGCTGGATCAAGGCTTGGGAGACGTCACCGGGCTGTACGTGTGTTGAACGCGGAGGTGTCGTGCGTTCGGCACTTGATCATCGGTGATTTGAATCACGACGAGTACGACTCCATCAACCCCGTTCACTTGAACGCTTCCGCTTAGCGATATACAAGGGTATGTAGATGCACTCTCCTTCCCCTCGTTGCTAGTCTCTCCATAGATAGATCTTGGTGACACGTAGGAAAATTTTGAATTTCTGCTACGTTCCCCAACAGTGGCATCATGAGCTAGGTCTATTGCGTAGATTCTTTGCACGAGTAGAACACAAAGTAGTTGTGGGCGTTGATGTTGTTCAATATGCTTACCGTTACTAGTCCAATCTTGTTTCGACGGTATTGTGGGATGAAGCGGCCCGGACCGACCTTACACGTACTCTTACGTGAGACAGGTTCCACCGATTGACATGCACTTGGTGCATAAGGTGGCTAGCGGGTGCCAGTCTCTCCCACTTTAGTCGGAACGGATTCGATGAAAAGGGTCCTTATGAAGGGTAAATAGCAATTGGCATATCACGTTGTGGTTTTGCGTAGGTAAGAAACGTTCTTGCTAGAAACCCATAGCAGCCACGTAAAACATGCAACAACAATTAGAGGACGTCTAACTTGTTTTTGCAGGGTATGCTTTGTGATGTGATATGGCCAACAAGAATGTGATGAATGATATGTGTTGTATGAGATTGATCATGTTCTTGTAATAGGATTCACGACTTGCATGTCGATGAGTATGACAACCGGCAGGAGCCATAGGAGTTGTCTTAATTTATTGTATGACCTGCGTGTCATTGAACAACGCCATGTAATTACTTTACTTTATTGCTAACCGGTAGCCATAGTAGTAGAAGTAATAAGTTGGCGAGACGACTTCATGGAGACACGATGATGGAGATCATGATCATGGTGTCATGCCGGTGACGATGATGATCATGGAGCCCCGAAGATGGAGATCAAAAGGAGCAAAATGATATTGGCCATATCATGTCACTATTTGATTGCATGTGATGTTTATCATGTTTATGCATCTTGTTTACTTAGGACGACGGTAGTAAATAAGATGATCCCTTACAAAAATTTCAAGAAGTGTTCTCCCCTAACTGTGCACCGTTGCTACAGTTCGTCGTTTCTAAGCACCACGTGATGATCGGGTGTGATGGATCCTTACGTTCACATACAACGGGTGTAAGACAGATTTACACAGCGAAAACACTTAGGGTTAACTTGACGAGCCTAGCATGTACAGACAAGGCCTCGGAACACGGAGACCGAAAGGTCGAGCATGAGTCGTATAGTAGATACGATCAACATGAAGATGTTCACCGATGATGACTAGTCTGTCTCACGTGATGATCGGACACGGCCTAGTTGACTCGGATCATGTAATCACTTAAATGACCAGAGGGATGTCTATCTAAGTGGGAGTTCATAAGATGAACTTAATTATCTTGAACATAGTCAAAAGACCTTTTGCAAATTATGTCGTAAGCTCACGCTTTAGTTCTACTGTTTAGTTATGTTCCTAGAGAAATATAGTTGAAAGTTGACAGTAGCGATTATGCGGACAGTAGAAAGCTTATGTCCTTAATGCACCGCTCAGTGTGCTGAACCCCAAACGTCGTCTGTGGATGTTGTGAACATCGGACATACACGTTTTGATAACTACGTGATAGTTCAGTTAAATGGCTTAAGTAGAGGCACCAAAGATGTTTTTCGAAACATCGCGGAACATATGAGATGTTTTGAGGGCTGAAATTGAGATTTCAGGCTCGTGCCCACGTCAAGAGGTATAAGACCTCCGACAATTTTCTTAGACTGCAGACTAAGGAGGAAAGCTCAATCGTTGAGCTTGTGCTCAGATTGTCTGAGTGCAACAATCACTTGAATCGAGTGGGAGTTGATCTTCCATATGAGATAGTGATGTTTCTCCAAAGTCATTGCCACCAAGCTGCTAGAGCTTTGTGATGAACTATAACATATCAGGGATAGATATGATGATCCTTGAGGTATTCACGATGTTTGACACCGCGAAAGTAGAAATCAAGAAGGAGCATCAATTTTTGATGGTTGGTGAAACCACTAGTTTCAAGAAGGGCAAGGGCAAGAAGGGATACTTCATGAAACGGCAAATGAGCTGCTGCTCTAGTGAAGAAACCCAAGGTTGAACCCAAACCCGAGACTAAGTGCTTCTGTAATAAGGGGAACAGCCACTGGAGCAGGATTACCCTAGATACTTGGTAGATGAGAAGGCTGTCGATAGAAGTATATTGGATATACATTATGTTAATGTGTACTTTACTAGTACTCCTAGTAGCACCAGGGTATTAGATACCGGTTCGGTTGCTAAGTGTTAGTAACTCGAAACAAAAGGCTACGGAATAAACGGAGACTAGCTAAAGGTGAGCTGACGATATGTGTTGGAAGTGTTTCCAAGTGTTGATATGATCAAAGCATCGTACGCTCCCTCTACCATCGAGATTGGTGTTTGCGTTGAGCATAGACATGATTGGATTATGTCTATTGCAATACGGTTATTCATTTAAGGAGAATAATGGTTGCTCTGTTTATTTGAATAATACCTTGAATGGTCTTGCACCTAAAATGAATGGTTTATTGAATCTCGATCGTAGTGATACACATGTTCATGCAAAAAGATAGTAATGATAGTACCACCTACTTGTGGCACTGCCACGTAAGTCATATCGGTATAAAACGCATGAAGAAGCTCCATGTTGATGGATCTTTGGGCTCACTCGTTTTTGAAAAGTTTGAGACATGCGAACCATGTCTATTGGTGTATATGCATGAATAAACTCCATGCAAATGGACCGTTTGAACTCACTTGATCTTGAATCACTTGAGACATGCAAATCATACCACATGGGCAAGATGACTGAAATCCTCGGTTTCAGTAAAATGGAACTAGAAAGCAACTTGTGGGAAGAAATACATTTTGATGTATGCAATCCAATAAGTGCTGAGGCATGTAGTGGATATCGTTATGTTCTTACTTCACAGATGATTCGAGTAGATGTTGAGAATATTTACTTGATGAAACACAAGTCTGAATTATTGAATGGTTCAAGTAATTTCAGAGTGAAGTAGAAGATCATTGTGACAGGAGGATAAAATGTCTATGATATGATCATAGAGATGAATATCTGAGTTACGAGTTTTGGCACACAATTAAGACATTGTGGAAATTGTTTCACAATTAAAACCGCCTGGAACACCATAGTGTGATGGTGTGTCCGAACATCATAGTTGCACCCTATTGTATATGGTGCGTACCATGATGTCTCTTATCGAATTACCACTATCGTTCATGGGTTAGGCATTAGAGACAACCACATTCACTTTAATAGGGTACCACATAATTCCGTTGAGACGACACCGTTTGAACTATGGTTTGGAGAAACCTAAGTTGTCGTTTCTTAAAAGTTTGGGGCTGCGACTCTTATGTGAAAAAGTTTCAGGTTGATAAGCTCGAACCCAAAGCGGATAAAATGCATCTTCATAGGACACCCAAAACAGTTGGGTATACCTCCTAATTCAGATCCGATAGCAATATGGATTGTTTCTTGAATCGGGTCCCTTCTCGAGGAAAGGTTTCTCTCGAAAAGTTGAGTGGGAGGATGGTGGAGACTTGATGAGGTTATTGAACCATCACTTCAACCAGTGTGAAGCAGGGCACAGGAAGTCGTTCCCGTGGCACCTACACCAATTGAAGTGGAAGCTTATGATAGTGATCATGAAGCTTCAGATCAAGTCACTACCGAACCTCGTAGGACGACAAGGACGCGTACTACTTCGGAGTGGTACAGTAATCCTGTCTTGAAGGTCATGTTGCTAGACAACAATGAACCTACGAGCTATGGAGAAGCAATGGTGGGCCCAATTCCGACAAATGGTTAGAAGCCATGAAATCCGAGATAGGATCCATGTATCAGAACAAAGCATGGACTTTGGTGGACTTGCCTGATGATCGGCAAGCCATTGAGATAAATGGATCTTTAAGAAGAAGACGGACGTGGATGGTAATGTAACCATCTATGGAGCTCGACTTGTGACGAAAAGTTTTTCACAAGTTCAAGGAGTTGACTACGATGAGATTTTCTCATCCGTAGCGATGCTTAAGTCCGTCGGATTCGTGTTAGCATCAGCTGCATTTATGAAATCTGGCAGATGGATGTCAAAACGAGTTTCCTTACCAGTTTTCGTAAGGAAAGGTTGTATGTAATACAATCAGAAAGGTTTTGACGATCCTAAGGATGCTAAAAGGTATGCTGGCTCCAGCGATCCTTCTAAGGACTGGAGTAAGCATCTCGGAGTTGGAATATACACTTTGATAAGATGATCAAAGATTTTGGGTTTATACAAAGTTTATGAGAAACTTGTATTTCCAAAGAAGTGAGTGGGAGCACTATGGAATTTCTGATGAGTATATGTTGTTGACATATTGATGATTAGAAATGATGTAGAATTTCTAGAAAGCATATAGGGTTATTTGAAAACTGTTTTTCAATGGAAAACCTGGATTAGGCTACTTGAACAATAAGCATCAAGATCTATAAGATAGATCAAAATGCTTAATAGTACTTTTAAATGAGCACGTACCTTGACATAATCTTGAAGGTGTTCAAGATGGATCAGTCAAAGGAGTTCTTGCCTGAGTTGTAAGGTATGAAGTTAAGACTTAAAGCTCGACCACGGCAAAAGAAAGAGGAAGGACGAAGGTCGTCCCCTATGCTTTTATCATAGGCTCTCTACAGTATGCTATGCTGTGTACCGCACCTGAAGTGTGCCTTGCCATGAGTCAGTCAAGGGGTACAAGAGTGATCCAAGAATGGATCACAGGACAGCGGTCAAAGTTATCCTTAGTAACTAGTGGACTAAGGAATTTTCTCGATTGTGGAGGTCATAAAGAGTTCGACGTAAAGAGTTACGTCGATGCAAGCTTAACACCTATCCGGATAGCTCTGAGTAGAGATACCGGATACATATAATGGAGCAACTTTTAATATAGCTCCAAGTAGAACAGTTATTTGGAATAGCTCCAAATAGAGCGTGGTAGCTACATCTAGGAGATGACATAGAGATTTGTAAAGCACACACGGATCTAAAAGGTTCAGACCCGTTGACTATAACCTCTCTCACAAGCATAACATGATCAAACCCAGAACTCATCGAGTGTTAATCACATGGTAAATGTGAACTAGATTATTGACTCTAGTAAACTCTTTGGGTGTTAGTCACATGGGGATGTGACCTTGAGTGTTAATCACATATCGATGTGAACTAGATTATTGACTCTAGTGCAAGTGGGAGACTGTTGGAAATATGCCCTAGAGGCAATAATAAATTAGTTATTATTATATTTCCTTGTTCATGATAATTGTCTTTTATTCATGCTATAACTGTATTATCCGGAAATCGTAATACACGTGTGAATACATAGACCACAATATGTCCCTAGTGAGCCTCTAGTTGACTAGCTCGTTGTGATCAACAGATAGTCATGGTTTCCTGGCTATGGACATTGGATGTCGTTGATAACGGGATCACATCATTAGGAGAATGATGTGATGGACAAGACCCAATCCTAAGCCTAGCACTAAGATCGTGTAGTTCGTTTGCTAGAGCTTTTCCAATGTCAAGTATCTCTTCCTTAGACCATGAGATCGTGTAACTCCCGGATACCGTAGGAGTGTTTTGGGTGTATCAAACGTCACAACGTAACTGGGTGACTATAAAGGTGCACTACAGGTATCTCCGAAAGTGTCTGTTGGGTTGACACAGATCGAGACTGGGATTTGTCACTCCGTGTAAGCGGAGAGGTATCTCTGGGCCCACTCGGTAGGACATCATCATATGCGCAATGTGACCAAGGAGTTGATCACGGGATGATGTGTTACGGAACGAGTAAAGAGACTTGCCGGTAACGAGATTGAACAAGGTATAAGGATACCGACGATCGAATCTCGGGCAAGTACAATACCGCTAGACAAAGGGAATTGTATACGGGATTGATTAAGTCCTTGACATCGTGGTTCATCCGATGAGATCATCGTGGAACATGTGGGAGCCATCATGGGTATCCAGATCCCGCTGTTGGTTATTGACCGGAGAACGTCTCGGTCATGTCTACATGTCTCCCGAACCCGTAGGGTCTACACACTTAAGGTTCGATGACGCTAGGGTTATAAAGGAAGTTTGCATGTGGTTACCGAATGTTGTTCGGAGTCCCGGATGAGATCCCGGATGTCACGAGGAGTTCCGGAATGGTCCGGAGGTAAAGATTTATATATGGGAAGTCCTATTTTGGCCACCGGAAAATGTTCGGGATTTTTCGGTATTGTACCGGGAAGGTTCTAGAAGGTTCCGGAGTGGGGCCCACCTGCATGGGGGGGACCCACATGAACGTGGGTAGTGGGGGAAAGGCCCCACACCCCTGGTCAAGGCGCACCAAGATCCCCCCTTAGAAGGAATAAGATCATATCCCAAAGGGATAAGATCAAGATCCCTAAAAAGGGGGGATAGCAATCGATGGGGAAGGAAATGATGGGATTTCTTTCCTCCCACCTTTGCCAACGCCCCAATGGACTTGGAGGGCAAGAAACCAGCCCCCTCCACCCCTATATATAGTGGGGAGGCACATGGGAGCTTCACCCTTGCCCCTGGCGCAGCCCTCCCTCTCCCAAGTGCTCCTCCTCTCTCGCGGTGCTTGGCGAAGCCCTGCAGGATTGCCACGCTCCTCCACCACCACCACGCCGTTGTGCTGCTGCTGGATGGAGTCTTCCTCAACCTCTCCCTCTCTCCTTGCTGGATCAAGGCTTGGGAGACGTCACCGGGCTGTACGTGTGTTGAACGCGGAGGTGCCGTGCGTTCGGCACTTGATCATCGGTGATTTGAATCACGACGAGTACGACTCCATCAACCCCGTTCACTTGAACGCTTCCGCTTAGCGATCTACAAGGGTATGTAGATGCACTCTCCTTCCCCTCGTTGCTAGTCTCTCCATAGATAGATCTTGGTGACATGTAGGAAAATTTTGAATTTCTGCTACGTTCCCCAACAGTTTGAGTTTCTGTTTGTGTTTCCTCCGTAGTCGGATGGTGCTCTTATGTATGATGATGTTGTTTTCGTGTGGCATTGTATGCCTATTGTATGTATCCCCATCTATTATGTAATGTTGATGTAATGATATCCACCTTGCAAAAGCGTATTAATATGCGGTTCTATCCTTGGTGGGACCTTTGAGTCTTTTTAGGATAGTATCGCATATTGGGCGTGACAAGTTGGTATCAGAGCCTCGACCGACCATAGGAGCCCCCTTGATTGTTGGCCGTTGTTGAGTCTAGAAGAAAACTATTTTGAGTCTTAGGGTTATATATATCGGAGAGTAGGATTCCTTTTACTCCTCAGCCACCTTCGTCGCTCTGGTGAGGACTCTCGACGTAGATGTTTTGTCTTTCCTTTCCTCAATTTTTTCACAATTTTTTTTGGATCACACGGGTATCTTGGGATCGCTCCGATAGTTTTGTGACAAGAACATTGTTCTTGGTGCCTCCTGACATTTAGGGGTTGTGGCAGTGTCCCGGGGAGTTGAGCTCCGAGGTGTTGTCGTCACAATTTTATCGTTACAGTTCTAGAATACCTGAGTTTTTGCCGACATCGAAAATCTCTTTTATGCAGTTGTTGGTGAGATAACCTCGACGTCACCCAGTACTGGGGAGTTCGGAAGTATTTCCATAGCTCGTATAACGGATGCTTTTCGAAGGTTGAGGTACACGGTTTCCGGAGTTTTCTTGGTTATGTGTTGACGGATGGATACAGCTGGATGTAGGGATTGTTAGTTTGGCTGAGATATATTGCTTCCCCTGTATCCCCAACACCAGATTGCATAACCAGAAAGTTTCGGGAGTTTATAGGTGGGAATTCAAGTAGCTCCTAGAATATCTTTCCGACAGATGCCTGATAGGGGATTGGGTAAATCTCTATCATATGTATTTGTTCCGGCTTATTTCTGCAAGCCAATCCTTTGTTTTGTTTTGAGTTGTGGTATTTGAGTTGCTTCAATGTCAAGTGTTGATTCCATACATTTCAAGTGGTGTTCTCATATTTCTATGGGAGTACTAATCCTTTTGATCATCGAGATTGTCATGTCAATTCTTTCCAACCGGCGTGCTTCTCTTCAAGTGGATCCGATCATTTCAACATTTGTGAGATCAATTCTAAGTTTTCTCACCGGTGTTTGTTTCATCCATCTCAAGTTGTCTTTGTTTTCCCCGGCCTCCCACCCTTTTTCTTCAAGGACTCAGATTTCTTAATCATGTATCCTTTTATTTGTGGGAAGTCTCTTCATTCTTTTCAATCAATGTTCTTATCCGGTGATTTCCCGTGAAGATGCTCAACAGTTTCAAGTTCATCATCCTTCATTGTTGTTTCTTCTCCGGTGGATCCAATTCAAGCTTCCGATATTCATCATATTCCTTTCCTCGTTTCTAATGCTTTCTCATGTCGATGCACCTCTTAATCATTCACTTCTTCCTATTCATTTGTTCTGGAGTGCTGAAGATATCTCACAAGACTTGTGTTTCCATTCTCAATCCGTTCAAGATATTTCGAGGTTGTTATCTCATTCAAGCCATTTAATTTAACCGGTGGAACCTCTCTCTAAAATTGTTCAACGGTGTTTTCTTTTGAGTGGGCCCTAACCCACAGGTCTTTTCCCAGGATCTTACTTGACTCTTCTAATTTTCCCGGAGCCATTCCCAAATTCTTTTCGAAGTTTGACGTAAGAATGAATTTCATCAGTTAGATGTTTTCCACGATCGATTTCAAATTATTTTCATTGTTGGCTCAACCTCTTTGTTTTTCATTCTCCCGGAGTATCTTAACAATTCATGGTGGTTCTCATCATCATTCTCAACATTTGAAGACCGAAGAAGGATTTCTCTTAAATCTTGGTCCATTCTCTTGAATATTCATGGTTCTAGCTTCATGCTATCCTCATAACTATTTTGATTGTGACAATTCTTTTCACCCATTTGGAGCAATTCAAGAGTCTTTTTAGATTGATTCTCCGTAGCCCATCATCTCAGAATTATCCATTCTTAGCTTTCAACTCTCGTTCTCGAATTCTTCCGGTGGATCGTCCAAGTATACTCTTTAGTCAGCTTATGATCTCTTCGTTCTCTTGTATCTAAATTCACTCAAGTATATTTGTTTGTTTTCTAATTCTTCCCGGTGTTTCGTTATCTTTCCTTCGGTCGTTTTCAATTATTATGGTGGTCCATTCAAGATTCATCTTCTCTTGTTATCATATCGATTCATTGGTTCTCTCATAATCCTACCGGTGGTTTGTTCAACATTCCTATTCCTTTATTATCGTATCATTTCATTTGTTCTTTCCAATCCTCCTGGTGATTCGCCGAAGACTTCTTCAAGTTTGCGCTATATCTCTCTTAATCCTTTCTACGAGAATAAGTAGTATGTCAAATCTGTTGCTTGTCATCAATTTAAATTGGTGAAGGATACGCATAACGTAATTCTTATTATTGCTTCATCTAAGTGATCTAGTTTCTTCTTTCTAGAGTTATTCATCATGTCACATTCTCGGTTCAAGATACTTCATCTTTTCTTTTCCGGAGTTCAAAGTTTTCTCATTATCTTGTCGCGAAGCTCCATTTAAATCATCGCAAGGCTTCACCTTGTGTTTTCAACTTCTCTTTTTTTATCATCCTTTTATTACCGGAGTTCTTCATGGAGGCTCTACATGGTGGTTCTTCAAGGATTCCTTTCATCCTTCAATTGTTCTTCAAGATTTCTCTCGAAGTTAAGATCTGCCAAGCTATACTCTAAAATAAACATGGTCCTCAACACATGTTTTGTTTTGGGGAGTTCAAGTATTTTTCATCTTGCATTCCGAAGTGCAATTCTCCTACCTTATCTTTTGAGATGGTGTTATGTCATTGGTGATAATTTCCCTTCGCGTTTCATGATTCACAAGTTTTCAAGAGTGACATATTTAAATCCATCATTTTCTCTTCGCTCAAGAGATCTTTTCAACCAATTAATCTCATTGTTGGAGTTATCTTGGGTTATATTTCACCTAAAGCCTTCCCTAAGGAATGTTGCTATTTGTGGTGCTTATCAATGATCCGAGTTTTCACCTATCCTCTCGGCGAAAGAAGTTTTCATCTCTTCTTTGATCTCAAACAAGCAATTGTTTTTCGTTAGTGGCGTAATTTCACCTCAAGTGTTGAGATGTCCCCATAAGCCCACTTCAAGCTTATTCTTCTCGTTGCTAGTTTTCCAACAACTCCATTCTAACCTTCTTGCAAGGAGGCTTTCTTAGCTCATTTGTGGTAGAAGTTGGCATTTTCTTCTCCATTCTTTTATTCCAATGATCTATCTTCTATTCTTTCTTCCGAAGGCATGGTGATGTTGCTCTCTTCACTCATCATCTCGAATTGTGAGGATCGTGTTCTTTTCATGCTTATCCATTTAACTGGAGTGTTGTGTCATCTCTTCAAGTGCTTTTCATCTTATCAAGTTTTCCATCTTCTTTCAGTCAGAGTGCTGCCCAAATTATATCAATCTTATTCCTTCTCTGTCTAGTTTTAACCGGAGTGGTTTCAATATCTATCTTATCACTAAACCTCTTGGTTCTCGCTGTATCCCTTGTTCCTCTTTTCTAACGGAGTGTTTTCAACTTTGTTCATCTTCGTTGTTTTCTTCCTTTCATTTTGCTCAACCTCTCAAGGTTCATGGTTTCACTCGTTTGTCGAAGAAGCAACTTAGTTTACCTCTTATCTTCCTCTTCCGTTTTCCCTCCGGTGCCATCCTAGATCTCGGGACGAGATCCTCTTGTAGTGGTGGAGTGTTGTAACACCCCGGATACGACTTTCCATATTCGTAACTCCAACCCTTGCCTTTTCCAGAGATGCGATATGTTATTCCCTCCGTGGTTGGGTTTTTGTTTTTTGTTTTGCATTTTTGTTCATGTCTTGCATTTCATCTCATGTCATCATTTGCATTGCATCGGCACTCGTTGTCGTCATTGTTTTCATAAAACTTGCATTCGCTCGTAGTTGCCGCTTCTTCCTTGTCCCTGTTGACCCCTCTCAGATCGACCAGACCGCTCTCTTCTCTCTCTTTTCTGAGCCCATCAAAACCCCTTGTCTCCATGGCGTTTTGCCAAACCCCTCTTGCGCGCGTCCGAAAATTGCCCCAAACCCGAACCGCTCAATCATCACCGTTGCATTCAGATCATCCCCAAATATCTACAAAACATCTCTGTTTTCTTAACTGGACGTCCTAACCTATATTTTTCTCAGTCGTCCGATTAAAATCGGAGGGTCCGTTTTGACCTAAGCTAACCAACCTACCTATATAACCAACCTAACCCTAGACCTAGGTTGTCCCATCCATCCAATCCCTCACCCGCCGCTGCCACTCTCTTCCTTGGGATCCTCTCCTCCTCGTCTTCCCCACCGAGCTAACCACCATCCGTCTCAGATCCACCTCCCTCCGACCGCCTCCCGTGATTTCCGTGCCACCGAAATCCCCTCGCAGCCAGCCTCTTCTTCCCTCGTTTTCACCACCACCAACCGGAGCCCGCAACCACGATCCAAATCCTCACCGCGCAGCCGCACGCCCGAGGCCCTGAGCTCCTCTCGCTCGATCCCTCCCGAGCTCCTCCACGCCGTGCTCCTTCCTTGAGCCCTGCGCCTCTCTTCAAGTTCGCCTGCCGTCGTCCCCGGCGAGAAGTTCTGCTAGCAGCCACCAGCAGGCCAACCACGCTTGCGCCTCTCCTTCCTTTCCCTTTCTTCTCCTGTTGTCTTTCCCTCTCATGCTCTCTCTCTCCTAGGTATGTCCGTGCAGGAGCCGCAAGGAGGAAGCCGCCATTACCAAGTTCTTGCCGTGCGCGCCTGGATCCGCCATCCCCGGCTCCTCCGCGCTCGATTCCCGCCGTTCCCGAGTCCCGTTGCCCTGCCAAGTTCCTTTGCTTCTAGCGTCACCGGCACACCGAGTCCTCTGCTGCGACCTCTGTACTTCTGCAGCGAACAACAGCAAGTCGTTCGAGCGTTGACCGCGCCCAGCCAGGCGCTTTGCCTCCGCGCCCTGGGCCACTTCTTGCGCCAAGGCCTTGCATCCCCGCCTCCAGATCGCCGCGCCGCCCCACCGGAGACCGCCAACACCATCGCCGCCCTGCTTCCCCTGCATCCCCTGCTTCAGGTCGAGCAGCGTGCCACAGCGCTTGACCGTGCGTTGACTGCGCCCGCCTCGCGCGTGGGTCGCCTGCTGGCCTCCAGATCAGGTCCAGCTCGCCTCACGTCCCTGTAGGCCTCCCTCACCACCGAACCGGGCCTTGGCCGAGGGTGAGCAGACCCCACCCCCTCTCCTGTGCACTTTGGCCCAGCCAGTTTCGGCCCGTGTAGTTTTTTTCCCTTGCTGCGAATTTATCCGTTTATCCAGTGATTTAACAGTTTTGCAGAAAAACCCTTGAACTTCATGCATATAATAACTCATGAACCGTGCATCATATTAAAATATTTTATATATGTAAAATTCTTAGAATTTCATCTAGTTTCATAATATGCCACTTTCATCCATGTTTAAAATGTTTAACTTGCTGTTTGTTTAAATTTTCTTAAATGCCATGCTAAAATGATTTATTTCATAACTAAATAACCATAGCTCGGTTTTAAATAAACTTTATATGTAAATGGGGTGGAAAAATGCATAGATTAACATGTTGCACTTAATTTTCCTGTTTAACAACAATAAAATATGGTTTAGGGCAGAACAGTACCAAATCTAAAATATGGACATGAGGATTTTCCGGAATTGTTGTTTGTTCTTCCGGCCTCATTTAAACTTGCCTAGTTAGGTAGTTTTCATATGCTTCACCCCTTGCCATGTTTAATAACATTTAATATTGTTGAGTACCTAAACGAGAGCGAACTAAATAACTCGAATGTGGGGTTTTGTCAATATGCAACTCGTTGCATATTGAGCTCCACTTAACTTGTAGTATTGTTTGTTGCGCTTTGTCATGCCATGCCTCATTAAACCGGACATGCATCATACTTGATTGTGCATCATGCCATGATTATGCTTGTGTGTTTACCATGTTGTTTGCTTCTTTCCGGGTTGCTTCTCTCGTTAGCTTCGGTTTCGTTCCGGAGTTGTGAGGATTCGTTCGACCACGTCCGCTTGTCTTCTTCATGGACTCGTTCTTCTTCCTAGCGGGATTTCAGGCAAGATGACCGTCACCCTGGATCTCACTACTATCATTGTTATGCTAGTTGCTTCGTTCTATCGCTATGCCGCACTACCTATCTCTTGTTGATCAAGCCTCCCAAACTGCCATGTCAGCCTCTAACCTTTTCACCCTTCCTAGCAAACCGTTGCTTGGCTATGCTACCGCTTTGCTCAGCCCCTCTTATAGCGTTGTTAGTTGCAGGTGAAGTTGAAGATTACTGCATGGTGGACAGGATTATGTTGGGATATCACAATATCTTTTATTTAATTAATGCATCTATATACTTGGTAAAGGGTGGAAGACTCGGCCTTATGCCTGGTGTTTTGTTCCACTCTTGCCGCCCTAGTTTCCGTCATATCGGTATTATGTTCCCGGATTTTGCGTCCCTAACGTGGTTGGGTGATTTATGGGACCCTCTTGACAGTTTGCTTTGAATAAAACTCCTCCAGCAAGGCCCAACCTTGGTTTTATCATTTGCCTCGCCTAGCCCTTTTTCCCTTGGGTTTCCAGAGCTCGAGGGTCATCTTTATTTTAGCCCCCCCAGGCCAGTGCTTCTCTAAGTGCTGGTCCGAACCGAGTAGACTGCGGGGCCCCCTCGGGGAAACTCGAGGTCTGGTTTTACTCGTAGGATGTCTCATCCGGTGTTACCCTGAGAACGAGATATGTGCAGCTCCTATCGGGATTGTCGGCGCATCGGGCGACTTTGTTGGTCTTGTTTTACCATTGTCGAAATGTCTTGTAAACCGGGATTCCGAGACTGATCGGGTCTTCCTGGGAGAAAGAATATCCTTCGTTGATCGCGAGAGCTTATCATGGGCTAAGTTGGGACACCCCTGCAGGGTATAAACTTTCGAGAATCGTGCCCGCGGTTATGTGGCAGATGGGAATTTGTTAATGTCCGGTTGTAGATAACTTGACACCGGATCTGAATTAAAACGCATCAACCGCGTGTGTAGCCGTGATGGTCTCTTTTCGGCGGAGTCCAGGAAGTGAACACGGTTTTGGGTTATGTTTGACGTAAGTAGGAGTTCATGATACTTTACCCCTTCCTTACCCATTAAGCTTTGCTAGTCTTGATACTCATGGTAATGGGATTGTTGAGTCCTCGTGGCTCACAGATTACTACAACAACAGTTGCAGGTACAGGTTTTGCGATGATCATGACGCGAGAGCGATGTTTACTTGTTTTGGAGTTCTTCTTCTGCTTCTTCTTCGATCAAGGGATAGGTTCCAGGTCGGCAGCCTGGGCTAGCAGGGTGGATGTCGTTTGAGTTTCTGTTTGTGTTTCATCCGTAGTCGGATGGTGCTCTTATGTATGATGATGTTGTATTCGTGTGGCATTGTATGCCTCTTGTATGTATCCCCATCTATTATGTAATATTGATGTAATGATATCCACCTTGCAAAAGCATATCAATATGCGGTTCTATCCTTGGTGGAACCTTCGAGTCTTTTTAGGATAGTATCGCATATTGGGCGTGACATCAATCCACCAAAGCAGGAGTAGGGTGTTACATCGCAAAGCGGCCCGAACCTGGGTAAAAGAGAGTTGTGATTCCCGTGTTGCCTTGCTGCCTCAGCTCTTTGTGCAATGCGGTCGTCCCTCGCCAAACTACAAAGGGGCCTCTCGGTCCCATAGGTGATCGTGGTCCGCCACGACAAATTCCTTCTCCAAACTCAAATTGTCGAGTTCACCATTCTCTAGATGAAGTCTCGCTAGAAGAACTAGGATCCTCTACATTCCTCCCACGTGAACTAACTCGTCTTCCTTCTCCGACAAATTTGCCATGACTAACGGTCTCCCTGTCACTGCATCCAACCCCTCGCTACCTCGCCTTCAAAGTGGTTGCAGGCAACGAGGGAACCATTGATCGCAACGGAGAGGTCGTACTCGGTGAACGCACAGTGGGCAGCCACCAAAAGATTTGGGAACCCTACTGGGGGGGGGGGGGGGGGGGGTGATTCAAGATAAAACTATGGTCTAATGGACTTCCTTGGCAGAGCTGACGATCTGATTGTAGTTCTATGATTCGACCAGCGAGTGTCCCCATTCGGCTGAACATATTCATCATGAACAAATTACTCACGAAATCAATAGTGTGCAGCAGGAGAAAATGCCAAAACGCATGCAAGAGATCATATCGTCGTGGCTGACACAGTGTAGGTTTGTAGAGCAAAGCGCCAACAAAAACATCGCACCGATGGTAGCACAGTGGGTGTGTCTTATAAGATACGTAATATCTGTTCTAAGCAGCACACGACCATGGAAACACAAATCTTATCTATATCCTGATCGCAGAATCTTGGCCACAAACATCTCCAAGCTAAAAACACAGATTACATCGAATCGTAATGGTTCCAGATAAGTCTCCATCAGCAGGCAATACAGCAGACAGGAGGTACGAGATTGACAAAGGCAGCACCAGTCAGATCACCACAACCAATAATGGGTTAACGACCTTCAAATTACATGATGATGTGAATGCTCCACTACGCCTATGCTCCGTCGGTGAGGGACCGCTTCGACGTGCTGATGTAGAGGACTGCACCCAAAGGAGAGGCGTCAGAATGGAGAGAAAGCAAGCAAATTGGAGTTTGATTGAAATACAGGACATACATACCGTTGTTGCCTCTTATGAAAGCATCTCCATACTTGTTCTTCAGTTGGCCGTTCACGTACTCTTCAGTTTGCTCCATTGCGATGTTCATGTAACCATCCAGACAGGCCAGAATACCTGGTTCAGAGTTGATGTAAATAAAACCCCATAAATTTTGAATAACCATGTCTGGGTGCTAGCCAAGTCAAATGGATAAGAGAAAAATAAGGGGACAGCATTTGCTATAAATTTAGCGTACATATTGCTTTTATTGTACACTTAATGAACTGAGTTGGTATATGTATCCAAGCATGGGAGTTCCAAATGCAACACTAATGCTCATCAAGCAATTGAACATAGTTACTGGATTCGCGATTCGCCACTTCCCATGAACTGAATTCGATGGGGGGTTATGCATCTCCGATTCATGAATAGGACATAGGGTTCGCGAATCGGTTCGATAGGATTCGCGATTTGGTTCAATTTGACAATCAAAGATGAACTATATTTCAAAGAACTAAAAGAGAGTTCCTCTCCCATAATCAAGAACCATTGGAAGCTCAAATAGTGATCCGCACTGTCCCAGTCAATACCATCCTCATTTCTGACCTAACTCCCTGAGAAGCTGAGGTCAAAACCAGCAGCCACCAGTCCCCACTTCCTTCCTCCAGTCCCAGCCCAGCCTGCTCCCATGTCTTCCCAGTGCTGTGTCCATCTTGCTCCGTGCTGGCTGCAGCTCCCTCCCAACGACGTCCAGGCCACTCCTTGATGGCCGGTGCTCCTGGTCGATCACTACTCATACCTCGCCTGCAATTAATGGCGACGGAGGTAGCACGGTCATGTAGCAACGATGAGGACATGAAGGACACACATGTTCCTGCGACTTCGCCCTTGGGCCGCGAATCGGACAGTGAATCGGGAACTAATCGAACGAATTTGAACCCTGATCTAGATCAGAGTTCGACGATGGTTTTCGCGAAGCTGAATGTAATAGAAGTGACATATTCAACTTAGTGTGGTTAGTATCGCTGTGAAACTTTAATAATTACAGTTGTAAAGTGCTACGAAGCATGGACATGCCAGAAATTGCCGATTGTCCGTCCTGATACGGCAGGACACAGCGACATGGCAGGATATGGCTGGATACGCATATCCCACAGTATCCCTTTATTTTCGAATTTTTTTTAAAAAGGACACGTTGGGATAGGTTACGTGACACGTCTAGGACACGGCTCAGCCTAAAAACAGCCTCGACCCAATACCTTGCAGTGGTCGGACGCATGCTCTCCGTATAACGAGCTTCTCGCAGCCTCCCAGGCAGAAGTGAACGCGCCGCCGCCGCCTGGAATTGACCGGCGACCACTACCCCCAGCGCCGGCAGCCTCTCCTCGCAACGGCAGGTAACCCCAACTCCCCAAATCCAGCAGCCTCTCCTCAATCTCTTCATCTCTTTTATTCAGATTTTCCTCCATTGAGCTGCTGGCTGCTGCGTGCTGCTGTTTGCTACGGTGCTACCCATGTTGTGCTGCTCTTTGAATGCTTGTGCTGCTTGTTGTTAGGTAGCATGGCATCTGGGAGCGCCACAACTGGTACAGGTAGCCAATCGTCCATGGGTGAGAGTGAAGGGCAGCCTGGTTCTGGTGTTTTAGATCCCAAGTATCCTGTGTGATCTTCTTCGGTCTCTAATACTAGACTAGCGTTTGATGTGTTTTGCAAGATGCAACTTGCAATGACATGGGACTATGGGGGGATCAATCAAGTATTTGATAATGGAGACACCAGCTGGGACAGTATTATGATATCTTTCTCATTATTATTTTTGTCTTTGACTCTATATTACATTGCATATTATTTTATTTTATTTTATACATATTCGCCACATCCCCAAATGGCTGTTTTTGGAAAATGCCGTATCCTGTGTCACCGTATGTGTATCGCCATGTCCCCATCCCCGTTTCTGTGCTTCTTAGGTTAAGTGCAAAGTTTGCAGCAACTGGTCACTAATGCACTAGTGTACACAAAGGTTTTTCAACAGGAGACTATAAAAAAAAAGGACAGGCCCAGTGCATAGAAGCTCCCACACAAGGTGGGGTCAGGGGAGGGATTATAGGAGCCTAGTCTTACCCCTGCAAAGTGCAATGCATGAGAGAAGAAAAAAGGACCAACACAAAAACACATATCATTATTTCACGAGGTTACTAGCTAGAAGACGGTATCCAGCAGCTTGACACTTAACCATTCTGCTTCCCGTTTACAGTTAATGCTAGAGTCGCTTTTGATGCAACAAGACCATGCAGTGAGCAATACCATTTGTTACCTTGCTATTCTAGAATGGTTATTACTTAAACCATTCTGCTTCCCGTTTACAATTAATGCTAGAGTCGCTTTTGATGCAACAAGACCATGCAGTGAGCAATACCATTTGTTACCTTGCTATTCTAGAATGGTTATTACTTATTATATTTAACTTGGCCAGTTTTACTGATAAACAGTATGCTAGTAGTAAATTGCAGATAAATGTAAATTAATGGGCACCCTCCTCGTGTCCAAATATATACTACCTCTCTCTCAGTTTACAGGGCGTGCGCGTACCCCTAGGTCATCAATTTGACCAACCTAATACAAGTCATATATTACAAAAAATATACCAACATAAACTTCAGATGTTCTATTTTCCAAAGGTATAATTTTTTTGTTATATAGTTTATATTAGGATGATAAAATTGGCAACCTAGGTATACGCATAGGACTTGTAAACTGAGACGGAGGGAGTATGATTTGCAAAAGATAACCATTACTATTTCCATGTATCCCAAATGTCAAGTTGCATGGATTGACAAGGTAAATGGATATTGTCAAGAATACAGTACGGTGGGTAGTTGTTTCTTTACTAGACCAAAACATTAGCACAAATACAACCAGAGTTGGACAAATTTATTGACCCTTTGAACTTACTAGCGAGGCACTCACTAGCAGTATAGCTACAGTGCACTTTCACCTTTCATCACTATATCTTCTAACATACGTATAAGCTACAATTTTAGGCTACTCACTGGAACTGCTAATTAACTGACACAGTACTACCTACAGTTCTTGCCGTGCAGTGCTTAGCAGGATAAAACCATGCCCAGCTGAGGACTGAGTCCAACCATTTGATCCAGGTGATTCATAACTAGATGCTTGGAGTTCAGGTCCTCACGTGTAAATACCCCAGTACCCCGTATTTTAGAATTTTAATTAATACTACCTCCGTCCTGGTTTATTAGCCCCCTTCGTATTTTGTGCAAAATTTTGACCTTAAATTTAACTAACAAAATATTAATGCATGTCATCAAAAATAATATCATTGGAAACTATGTTCAAATACGAATCCAACGATATAATTTTTTACGACATGCATTAATATTTTGTTAGTTAATCTCTCAAAATTTGACACAAAATATTAGGAGACCAATAAACCAGGACGGAGGTAGTACAAGATAAAATTTAATAAACATCTAACGACTTTTTACCTCAGTATTTTTTTTTTAAAAAGGCAAATCATCAGAGCCTTAAATCATTCAAGTCTTGAAGGGTTACTCAAAGGGTCATCCAGAGAAGCACCGTGGCAGCAATTAAATAACTTCTGTTGCACATTCCACACTCTCACCTTTTACCTACTACAAATTGTGGTGGGAATCAACCTCTGAAGCAGCTAGGATACTTGGCTCAGTAGCATGCTATAGGTGAAGGAAGTGATTGCTGGAAGCCTGGAACTACCTAGGTGAAACTGAGAATCAATTCAACATGCATAAAGCAAACATGCACCCAAAATCCACGAGGTTATCTATTTAATTTGTTCCTTTGTTTCAAATATTTTATTCCATGCTTTCTACTTGATTCAAGCACACGAAGTGTGATAAGTTCTCATATGCTAATGAGCAGCTGTGCCTCAGGGGATCATAGTTCTGCTCTTCTAGGACGTCGGAGTTTTTAGCAGAGACTGTTAATGTCAGAATGTGAGAAGTGTGAACTTTCACCCATGACTGTGAACCCCAGGTTGGGAAGCTCGTGTTCATTTCCGATACCAATTAGTTCCCTATCTAATATTTAAAAAATCAGTTATCCCTGCCATTCTGTTATTCTTGGTAAATCAGCGCAATATGATATTCTTGTGCGTGCTTGCTAAGTGTGCCTTCATACTCATTCTTGCTTATCTGATTTTGGCAGCAAACATCAGTGATGGTCATAAACTAATGATGGTGGGCAGTAGGTTTAGCACCAGTGGCGGTGCCAGCACCAAACATCTGTGGGTTCAAGTGCAGTAATCATTCTAAAATGCCCTAATTTGTTGCACAAATATGAACAGAACTAAGCATGCAACCGAAAAATCTGTGGGGTCAGCTGACCCCACAGCTTACACGTAGAATCGCCATTGTTTAGCACCATGGGAGGGAAATTATAAAATTTATTTTTGGAGACTAGTGTGTGGGGAAAACGATGATCGTTAACGAACATGTACAAATTTTAGCCTGGCATGTTTATGATGTTGGGCTTATAAATGTGTGACGGCTATTATGTCGAACCCCTGTTTTGGGGGTGTGACATCACATCTCGATGGTCCCCATAGAACAAATCTCTTGATTACAATGTACATTTTGTATAACAACATTGGAATTCTTTAAATTTCTTTACTTGAAATGTGTGGTGCATAAAATTAGAATATCATGACATATGAATGTACATATCAAAATGCACAAGTTTGTTGAATCAATTTGCTATTTCCCAACTTGTCTACAACCCCGAGAGATGAAAGTAATTTGTGAAAACCAAATAGTAGAGTTCATTTGGTAATATCTAGTTCTTCAAGATAAGCTGCTGCCACGTGAACTTCAAGCAAAGGGCAACGAACCTAACATTGAGTTATCCTCCTTTGCAGAAGAACAAATTTTACAGCTAAAATAACCTAAAGGATCTAGTAACTATCCAAGTGATAAATCAACGTCGGTGCTCTCCGACCTAACCTCCGGGATAAGAAGCTATCCGCAAGCAGGCTCCCAGTAGCCCTGATTTATCTCAACAGAAGTCTCATAGGTCGGGGACCCTGCCAAATTTACCAAACCGCGCAAAAGAAAATAGAATATACTGCGCTTCCTAGGGTTGGTGCTGTAGAAACTAGAGAGGGCGGGAGAGACCTCGGTAGTCGACGCCGGAGTTGAGTTTAACGACGACGGGGCGGCCCCTGATCGACTTGAGGAAGTCAGACGGCGTCTTCACCGGCCCACCAGCTCCTCCGCCGCCGCTGCCGGACTTGTCCGCGCCGCCGGTGCTCATCTCTCTCGGTTGTGTGGGTGGGACTGGGAGGCTGCGAGGGTTTGCTCTTGGGCTTGGTTGGGCCGAGTTGGGTGAGATTCGGCTTTGAAGGCTCGGTCTGTTGGTTTGGAGTTCGAGGCGGACGAGCTCACTGGCCCTGGGGGAAAATCGTGTCCGTTAATTATATATCAATGGACCAGGAGAGACCGGGTGCCAATGCTTTATTTACTACTCTCTACTCCTATCCAAATTAATTGACGCAGCTTTTCGAAAGTAGTACTACCTTTTAGCTGCTAAAATCTTAGTAAGCTGTTACAGCATGTACTCGTATTCATATGTACAGATACATTAGCAAACCTAATTGTCACAATCCCGATACAAGCTCCCTTATTCTAGGAAATCCTTTTTCATGAAGATGAAATCTCATCTATGGATTTGGGTAAGTTAAAACAAGAGCACATTATTAGGATTTGGGTCTTTTTCTTGGGTGAGACATCAAATTCATGTATCTTTACCAATATCTTAAAGAGATATCACTTCCTCATGAATTTCTCTTGAATCGGGGTTGTTGGAGCTAGATCCAGCTGATCCCCTCGTAGGGTATCCTATCTAGACAAATATGCTGGATGGTAACAGGAAGCAAGGATTTACCCAGGTTCGGGATCTCATGTGGAGATAAATACCCTACTCATGCTCGTATATATTTCATTGGGGTGTGTACAAAGTACATGTGAATACCAAGCGATTGTAATGTTGTTCTATCGAGGAGCACGACCCTCGTCTTATATAGCCGGGGGTCCTACGGTTACAGATCCTATTCGTCTACGTCGGTGGAGTAGAGTCCTCCATGGCTCTAGTATCTTCGGCTTGTGAGTCAAGTCTTCCGGAGTCTTCGTACAATCCCTGAAGGTGCATATTGGTGCAAAACCTGATATGCACCATGAGCTTTTAAATTTGCACTTAGTAGAAAACACGCAATGTGAGTAGCCCCCGGGACTCGGGTTGGGCACAAGTGGCCAACCTGAAGATCAAAATCTTCCTCGTCTTGCAATGTAGAAGAAACCACTAATCAAGTAGCCCCCGAGACTCGAGTAGATTTGGAAACAATCGACCTAAGGATCGAATCCCAACTCAGGAACTTTGTACTTAGAACAAATGGATATGCAATAGCCTCTGAGACTCAGGTCGAGCAAGCTACTCGCAATGGAGTTGTTGGATTTCCCTGAAGAGGAAGGGTGAATCAGTATAGTAGCAAATAGTATTTCTCTCAGTTAAGAACCAAGGTTTATCAAACTAATAGGAGGCGACACACGAACAACTTTAATAGCACCTGCACACAAACAAAGCAATTTCTTGCACCCAACAAAGGAAAGGGGTCATCACTCCCCTTGTTCTTGCCAGCCACAAGATCAAGAGTTGTAAAGATATGCAAAGTAACAAAAGTAAATAGAGCAATTTTGGAGACTTTAGTATTGATGGAAAATAGACGGGGGGGGGGGGGGGGGCACGTTGAAAATATGCCCTAGAGGCAATAATATTGTATTATTATATTTCCATATTCATAATTAAGAGTTTATATTCTATGTTATAACTGTTATGATCCTCGAATATGCGATTCAGTGGAAAAGTCATATGCACTGGTGGAATGATGGTAGAAATATGATTCCTACTCTCGCCTCTAAGACTAGCTCAAACATTGTTGGTGGTCATATTTTTCGGATCTTAGGATATCGTTAAGTGTAACGATAGTTCTAAAACAACTTTGAGAATATGGTGTTAGAAGAACTGTCATATTGAATTGACACCGGTACCGTAAGGTGCTACACAAATGGTTTTTAACCCCTTTCCGCGACGGCATTTGGAACCATCGCCAAGTGAGTGATTGCGACAGGGGGGTCGTTCTCACACGACCCAGAAACCGTCGGGGATAGGCGAGCGGCTACTAACGATCGCCATAGAATAAACGTATGAGAAGCCGCCCCAGTCCCACACGTTACATCTCGACGCTGCGTTTCTGATCCGAGAGACATCCCAAATGATTACGCCGCTATAGTCGTGCGAAAAGGTGGACATCAACATTTAATCTACCGATATGTTTGTGATAGGTACGTTATCGCACACATACATTCCTATCACACACAGTTTGTGATAGGTATTTCAAACTCGGTGCCTCTACTAACGCCAACGTGTCCATTTTCATGACTGTGTGTGATTGGTATTCCTATCACACACGCACACTGGTTTGAAATGTTTGTCGTATTACCATGAATCGCACACGCATATGAGATGAAACCGTGTGTGCATCCGTCGGGCATCGCAAACGTTTCACGTCAAAGAATCATCTGTTGAAAGTGCAACTAATCCCCAGGCGGTTTTGGTAATTCATAATAACATATAGCTCATTGAACTAATATTCTTTCAAGATCAATGTTTCAGAAAGTTCAATGGTTGGTATGGCATGGACTAGAGATGTGGATGTCAGTGTTCTGGGAATGGGGGTCCCCAGACTTGCCTGCCTGCGGCCTGCGGCGTGGCTCGGGTGGTGGCCCAGTACAGCCCATCTTCATCAGCACAAGACTCAAGACCCACGCGAGGGGCCAAGCCTCGCGGGGCGAACGACGCAAGGCTTCCTCAGGGACGGCCTCGTCAGGCAGGCTCGCAAGGAGGCGGAGAGATCAAGGCAGGATACCTCACGAGGTGCTCGTGACGCAAGCCATGACGATCGAGGCCAGGCAGGTGCCAGGCGGGCGCCGGCCAGCGCAGTGTCCTTGTTTCCTCTTTGGTGCAAAGGGGGCAAACACAGACGCGGAGTACCGAGGCATCAAGCAAAGGTCGCCATTTTAGTGCATCGAGACCAAGACCAGCGGAGCGGCAGGATGGAGGTCACCGTGGAGCCCAAGACGGCGTCATCGCCAGTGCTTTTGGCAGCCGAAGACCAACTTTAGTCAGGATAACTTGTACTGGATGTTCCCCTTCGAAGTGGCCGTTGTTGGCGCCCTTCCCACTCAATATTTGGGGAGAGGCCCAGGGCCTCTATAAATAGGGCTAGCCACCACAGAATAGAGGCATCTGGAAGAGACATTCAGAGAGAGAGAGAGAGAGAGAGAGAGAGAGGTGATCTAACTCACCCGAGCAGTTCATCGCATCAGCCCAAGAACACCTCTCGTGAGGTTGTTCTCCCTTTGTACTCTTCATCATCAGCCCCTGAGGCAATCCACCACACCACATACTGGAGTAGGGTATTACACCACCACGGTGGCCGGAACCAGTATAAATCTCGTGTCCCTTGTGTTGTTCATCGTTTCCAGCTTAGATTTCACGAGGCGGTCGGACGTAGATCGGTAGGGGAGAGATCTTCGCGCGCACCCCAGTGTTTGAACCTTAAGGGTCTGCCGGAACCCAACACCTGACATTTGGCGCGCCAGGTAGGGGTGCACCGGAATCTTCTTTCCTACGTCCTATGTTCCGTCGCGTCACCGCCTCCATGTCCAGCGACCCGACGGCCAACACCGACCGCTGGGCGGCATGGCCTGCCCATGCCGTGCCGCCTGCCCAAGGTGACCTCAACCCTGCACCTCAGGCAGCCCGCGCCCCACAGAACACTGCGGGACGCTGATGTCTACTACACAACCTTCTTCTTGTAGACGTTGTTGGGCCTGCAGGTGCACAGGTTTGTAGGACAGTAGCAAATTTCCCTCAAGTGGATGACCTAAGGTTTATCAATCCGTGGGAGGCGTAGGATGAAGATGGTCTCTCTCAAACAACCCTGCAACCAAATAACAAAAAATCTCTTGTGTCCCCAACACACCCAATACAATGGTAAATTCTATAGGTGCACTAGTTCGGCGAAGAGATGGTGATACAAGTGCAAAATAGATAGTAGATATAGGTTTTTGTAATCTGAAAATATAAAAACAGCAAGGTAACTAATGATAAAAGTGAGCATAAACGGTATTGCAATGATAGGAAACAAGGCCTAGGGTTCATACTTTCACTAGTGCAAGTTCTCTCAACAATAATAACATAGATAGATCATATAACAAGCCCTCAACATGCAACAAAGAGTCACTCCAAAGCCACTAATACCAGAGAACAAACATAGAGATTATGGTAGGGTACGAAACCACCTCAAAGTTATTCTTTCCAATCAATCCGTTGGGCTATTCCTATAAGTGTCACAAACAGCCCTAGAGTTCATACTAGAATAACACCTTAAGACACAAATCAACCAAAACCCTAATGTCACCTAGATACTCCATTGCCACCTCAAGTATCCGTGGGCATGATTATACGATATGCATCACACAATCTCAGATTCATCCAACCAACACAAAGTACTTCAAAGAGTGCCCCAAAGTTTCTATCGGAGAGTCAAGAACGTGTGCCAACCCCTATGCATAGGTTCCCAATGTCACGAAACCCGCAAGTTGATCACCAGAACATACATCAAGTGGCACATGATATCCCATTGTCACCACAGATAATCACGGCAAGACATACATCAAGTGTTCTCATAAAAGACTCAATCCGATAAGATAACTTCAAAGGGGAAACTCAATTCATCACAAGAGAGTAGAGGGGGAGAAACATCATAAGGTCCAACTACAATAGCAAAAGCTCGAGATACATCAAGATCGTGCCACAGAGGGAACACAAGAGATAACACGAGAGAGAGAGAGAGAGAGAGATCAAACACATAGCTACTGGTACATACCCTCAGCCCCGAGGGTGAACTACTCCCTCCTCGTCATGGATAGCGCCGGGATGATGAAGATGGCCACCGGTGATGGGATCCCCCTCCGGCAGGGTGCCGGAACAGGCTCCCGAGAGGTTTTTGGTGGCTACAGAGGCTTGCGGCGGCGGAACTCCCGATCTATCTTCTGTTCTGGAAGTTTTAGGATACTTGGGTATATATGGATGCAGGGAGTACGTCGGTGGAGCTACGGGGGGCCCATGAGGCAGGGGGCGCGCCCTAGGGAGGTGGGCGCCCCCCACCCTCGTGAGCACCTCCCGTATCTTCTGACGTGGAGTCCAAGTCCATCAGGTGGGTTTCCTTCCAAAAATAACTTCTCTAGTTGATTTCGTTCCATTTTGACTCCGTCTGATATTCCTTTTCCTCGAAACACTAAAATAAGCATAAAACAGCAAATCTGGGCTGGGCCTCCGGTTAATAGGTTAGTCCCAAAAATAATATAAAAGTTGATAATAAAGCCCAGTATTGCCTAAAACAGTAGATAATATAGCATGGAGCAATCAAAAATTATAGATACGTTGGAGACGTATCAAGCATCCCCAAGCTTAATTCCTGCTCGTCCTCGAGTAGGTAAATGATAAAAAAGATAATTTTTTGATGTGGAATGCTAGTTGGCATAATTTCAATGTAATTCTTCTTACTTGTGGTATGAATATTCAGATCCGAATGAATACAAAATAAAAGTTCATATTGACAAAAGAAACAGTAACACTTCAAGCATACTAATCAAAGTAATCATGTCTTCTCAAAATAACATGGCAGAAGAAAGTTCATCCCTACAAAATCATATAGTTAGGCTATGCTTCATTTTCGTCACACAAAGATGTTCCCAACTTCTATACCCTCGATGACAAGCCAAGCAATTGTTTCATACTTAAATTATCTTAAACTTTTCAACCTTCACGCAATACATGAGCGTGAGCCATGGATATAGCACTATGTGTGGAATAGAATATGATGATGGGGGTTGTGTGGAGAAGAAAAAAAGGAGAAAGTCTCACATTGACGAGGATAATCAACGGGGAGATGCCCATCAATTGACGTCAACATGAGGAGTAGGTTGCCATGCAACGGATGCACTAGAGCTATAAATGAATGCTCAACAAAAGAAAACTAGTGGGTGTGCATCCAACTTGCTTGCTCACGAAGACCTAGGGCATTTGAGGAAGCCCATCGTAGAATATACAAGCCAAGTTATATAATGAAAAATTCCCACTAGTATGAGAAAGACAACTTATGAGACTCACTATATGAAAAACATGGTGCTACTTTGAAGCACAATATATGAGACTCTCTTCATGAAGAACAAGATGCTATTTTGAAGCACAAGTGTGGAAAAGAGATACTAGCATTGCCCTTTTTATTTATTTTCTTTTTTTTCTTTTCTTTTTTTAGTCCTTTCTTCTTCTTTTTTGGCCTTTCTTCTTTTTTTCCTTTTTTTTCAGGCAATGCTCTAATAATGATGATCATCACACTTCTATTGATTACAACATATGAATTACAACTCGAAACTAGAACAAGATATGACTCTATATGAATGCCTCCGGTGGTGTACCGGGATGGTGCAATGAATCAAGAGTGACATGTATGAAAAATAATGCATGGTGTCTTTGCCACAAATACGATGTCACCTACATGATCATGCAATGGCAATATGACAAAAGTAAAGTATGTCATGATGATCGGAATGGCTATGGAAATGCCATAATAGGTAGGTATGGTGGCTGTTTTGAGGAACATATAAGGAGGTTTATGTGTGATAGAGCATATCGTATCACGGGGTTTGGATGCACCGGCGAAGTTTGCACCAACTCTCAAGGTGAGAAAGGGAAAGGCACGGTACCGAAGAGGCTAGCAATGGCGGAAAGGTAAAAGTGCGTATAATCCATGGACTCAACATTAGTAAAAAGAACTCATATACTCATTGCAAAAATTTAAAAGTCATCAAAAACCAAGTACTACACGGATGCTCCTAGGGGGGTAGATTGGTAGGAAAAGACCATCGCTAGTCCCCGACCGCCACTCATAAGGATGCACAAGCCAGGTACACTTCATGTTTCAAATTTGTTACACAACTTTAACCATACGTGCATGCTACGGGATTTGCTAACTTCAACACAAGCATTCTTTAAATTCATAATCACCCAACTAGCATGACTTTAATATCACTACCTCCATATCTCAAAACAATTATCAAGTATCAAACTTTTCTTATTATTCAACACACTCATAAGAATTCTTACAAATCTTGTATGCTTAGCATATTAGGATTATTTAAGCAAATTACCATGCTATTTAAGACTCTCAAAATAATATAAGTGAAGCATGAGAGTTCATCTATTTCTTCAAAATAAAACTACCACCATGCTCTAAAAGGTATAAGTGATGCACTAGAGCAAATGACAAACTACTCCGAAAGATATAAGTGAAGATCAATGAGTAGTCGAATAATTATGCAACTATGCGAAGACTCTCTCTCATTTAATAATTTCAGATCTTGATACTTTATTCAAACAGCAAGCAAAGCTAAAGAAAACTACATTGCAAGGATAGCACAACTCATGTGAAGAAGCAAAAACTTAGGCTCAACCGATACTAACCGATAGTTGTTGAAGAAGAAAGGTGGGATGCCTACCGGGGCTTCCCCAAGCTTAGATGCTTGAGACTTCTTGAAATATTATCTTGGGGTGCCTTGGGCATCCCCAATCTTGAACTTTTGTGTCTCCTTAATTCCTCTCATATCATGGTTTCTCTTTTTATCAAAAAGCTTCATTCACAACAAACTCAACAAGAACTCGTGAGATCGGTTAGTACAGACCAATGCAAAACCTTATCATTTTCTACTATAACAAATCACTTAAATAATTATTCACATTGCATACTAAATGCCTCTGCATATTTAATACTCCTATCCTCAAATAGAATCATTAATCAAGCAAACATATGCAAACAATGCAACCATAACAGCAATCTGCCAAAACAGTATAGTCTGTAAAGAATGCAAGAGTATCAATACTTCCCTAACTCCAAAAATTATTAACTAAAATTCCCACTGTAATACATTTATCAGAGCTCAATATGCAAAAAGATTAAACATTATACCACTCTCTGACTTTCCTAGGGAATTTTTTCAACAGCGGTAAACTTTCTGTTTTCAAACAGCAACATATATACTAGCAAAATAAGCATGGCAAAGGCTATCCTTGACTTTTTTATTGAAACTAAAGATGCAAAACATTAATCTAATTAACATCAAGCAAATACTAACAAAAGAAAATGACGCTCCAAGCAAAACACATATCATGTGGTGAATAAAAATATAGCTCCAAGTAAAGTTACCAATGAACGAAGACGAAAGAGGGGATGCCTTCCGGGGCATCCCCAAGCTTAGGATCTTGGTTGTCCTTGAATATTACCTTGGGGTGCCTTGGGCATACCCAAGCTTAGGCTCTTGCCACTCCTTATTCCATAGTCCATCGAATCTTTACCCAAAACTTGAAAACTTCACAACACAAAACTCAACAGGAAATCTTATAAGCTCCGTTAGTGAAAGAAAACAAAACCACCACATTGTTACTGTAATTAACTCATTCTAAATTCATATTGGTGTAATATCTACTGTACTCCAGCTTATCTATGGCTCATACCCTCCGATACTACTCATAGATTCATCAAAATAAGCAAACAACACATAGAAAACAAAATCTGTCAAAAACAGAACAGTCTGTAGTAATATGTATCAAACATATACTTATGCAATTCCAAAAATCCTACCAAATTAGGAAGTCCTAAGAAATTCGTGTACCAATCCAGAGCAAAAATAATCAGATCAGAAGCACGTTTCTGTGAATTAAAAAAACTAATCTACTGGGTGAAAAAGTTTCTGATTTTCAGCAGGATCAACACAACTATCACCGTAAGCTATCCTAAAGGTCTTACTTGGCACTTTATTGAAACAAAAGCTATAAAAAATGATTACTACAGTAGCATAATCATGTGGACACACAAAAACAGTAAGGATAAATAGAAGTTATAAAACATGATTACTACAGTAGCATAATCATGTGAACACACAAAAACAATAAAGGTAAATATTGGGTTGTCTCCCAACAAGTGCTTTTCTTTAATGCCTTTCTAGCTAGGCATGATGATGACAATGATGCTCACATAAAAGATAAGAATTGAAACATAACGGGAGCATCATGAAGCATATGACTAGCACATTTAAGTCTAACTCACTTCCTATGCATAGGGATTTTGTGAGCAAACAACTTATGGGAATAATAATCAACTAGCGTAGGAAGGTAAAACAAGCATAGCTTCAAGATATTAAGTGCATAGAGAGGAAACTTGACACTATTGCAATTCCTACAAGCATATATTCCTCCCTCATAATAATTTTCAGTAGCACCATGAATGAATTCAACAATACAACCAGCACCTAGAGCATTCCTTTCATGATCTACAGGCATAGAAAATTTACTACTCTCCTCATAAGCAAAATTCTTCTCATGAATAGTAGTGGGAGCAAACTCAACAAAATAACTATCATATGATTTAAAATTAGGATCAAGATGACAAGTTTCATGGTTATCATTATTCTTTAAAGCATACATGTCATCACAATAATCATCATAGATAGGAGGCATGCTTTCATCATAGTAAATTTGCTCATCAAAACTTGGGGGACAAAAAATATCATCTTCATCAAACATAGCTTCCCCAAGCTTGTGGCTTTGCATATCATTAGCATCATGGATATTCAAGGAATTCATACTAACAACATTGCAATCATGCTCATCATTCACATATTTAGTGCCAAGTATTCTATGTAATTCTTCTTCTAGTACTTTGGAACAATTTTCCTTTCCATCATACTCACGAAAGATATTAAAAAGGTGAAGCGTATGAGACAAACTTAATTCCATTTTTTTGTAATTTTCTTTTATAAACTAGACTAGTGCTAAAACAAGAAACAAAAAGATTCAATTGCAAGATCTAAAGATATACCTTCAAGCGTTAACCTAGCCTTCCCGGCAACGACGCCAGAAAAGAGCTTAGTTAACTGGGTGTGAGTGAGTGCCCTTTACCTAGCCTCCCCGGAAACGGCGCCAGAAAAGAGCTTGATGTCTACTACACAACCTTCTTCTTGTAGATGTTGTTGGGCCTGCAAGTGCACAAGTTTGTAGGACAGTAGCAAATTTCCCTCAAGTGGATGACCTAAGGTTTATCAATCCGTGGGAGGCGTAGGATGAAGATGGTCTCTCTCAAACAACCCTGCAACCAAATAACAAAAAGTCTCTTGTGTCCCCAACACACCCAATACAATGGTAAATTGTATAGGTGCACTAGTTCGGCGAAGAGATGGTGATACAAGTGCAAAATAGATAGTAGATATAGGTTTTTGTAATCTGAAAATATAAAAACAGCAAGGTAACTACTGATAAAAGTGAGCGTAAACGGTATTGCAATGATAGGAAACAAGGCCTAGGGTTCATACTTTCACTAGTGCAAGTTCTCTCAACAATAATAACATAGATAGATCATATAACAAGCCCTCAACATGCAACAAAGAGTCACTCCAAAGCCACTAATAGCGGAGAACAAACGTAGAGATTATGGTAGGGTACGAAACCACCTCAAAGTTATTCTTTCCAATCAATCTGTTGGGCTATTCCTATAAGTGTCACAAACAGCCCTAGAGTTCGTACTAGAATAACACCTTAAGACACAAATCAACCAAAACCCAAATGTCACCTAGATACTCCATTGTCACCTTAAGTATCCGAGGGCATGATTATACGATATGTATCACACAATCTCAGATTCATCCAACCAACACAAAGTACTTCAAAGAGTGCCCCAAAGTTTCTATCGGAGAGTCAAGAACGTGTGCCAACCCCTATGCATAGGTTCCCAATGTCACGAAACCCACAAGTTGATCACCAAAACATACATCAAGTGGCACATGATATCCCATTGTCACCACAGATAATCACGGCAAGACATACATCAAGTGTTCTCATAAAAGACTCAATTCGATAAGATAACTTCAAAGGGGAAACTCAATTCATCACAAGAGAGTAGAGGGGAGAAACATCATAAGATCCAACTGTTGGGGAACGTAGCAGAAATTCAAAATTTTCCTACGTGTCACCAAGATCTATCTATGGAGAAACCAGCAACGAGGGGAAGGAGAGTGCATCTACATACCGTTGTAGATCACTAAGCGGAAGCGTTCAAGAGAACGGGGTTGAAGGATTCGTACTCGTCGTGATCCCAATCACCGGAGATCCTAGTGCCGAACGGACGGCACCTCCGCGTTCAACACACGTACAGCCCGGTGACGTCTCCCATGCCTTGATCCAGCAAGGAGAGAGGGAGAGGTTGAGGAAGACTCCGTCCAGCAGCAGCACAACGGCGTGGTGGTGGTGGAGGAGCGTGGCAATCCTGCAGGGCTTCGCCAAGCACCGCAAGAGAGGAGAAGGGAGAGAGGTAGGGCTGCGCCAGGGAGAGGTCAAAACTCATGTGTTGGCAGCCCCTAGACCCTCAAGTATATATAGGGGGAGAGGGGGGGCTGCGCCCCCACCTAGGGTTCCACCCCTAGGGGCGGCGGCCAGCCCAAACCCATCTAGGGTGGCGGCCAAGGGAGGAGAGGGGGGAAACTTGCCCCCCAAGTTAGGTGGAAGCACCCCCTCCCCAAACCCTAGGCACCTTGGGCCTTGGTGGGGGGGGCGCACCAGCCCACCTGGGGCTGGTCCCCTCCCACACTTGGCCCATGCAGCCCTCTGGGGCCGGTGGCCCCACTTGGTGGACCCCCGGGACCCTCCCGGTGGTCCCGGTATGTTACCGATAAAACCCGAAACTTTTCCGGTGACCAAAACAGGACTTCCCATATATAAATCTTTACCTCCGGACCATTCCGGAACTCCTCGTGACGTCCGGGATCTCATCCGGGACTCCGAACAACATTCGGTAACCACATACAAACTTCCTTTATAACCCTAGCGTCATCGAACCTTAAGTGTGTAGACCCTACGGGTTCGGGAGACATGTAGACATGACCGAGACGTTCTCCAGTCAATAACCAACAGCGGGATCTGGATGCCCATGTTGGCTCCCACATGTTCCACGATGATCTCATCGAATGAACCACGGTGTCAGGGACTCAATCGATCCCGTATTCAATTCCCTTTGTCTAACGGTATTGTACTTGCCCGAGATTCGATCGTCGGTATACCGATACCTTGTTCAATCTCGTTACTGGCAAGTCTCTTTACTCGTTCTGTAACACATCATCCCGTGATCAACCCCTTGGTCACATTGTGCACATTATGATGATGTCCTACCGAGTGGGCCCAGAGATACCTCTCCATTTACACGGAGTGACAAATCCCAATCTCGATTCGTGGCAATCCAACAGACACTTTTGGAGATACCTGTAGTGCACCTTTATAGCCACCCAGTTACGTTGTGACGTTTGGTACACCCAAAGCATTCCTACGGTATCCGGGAGTTGCACAATCTCATGGTCTAAGGAAAAGATACTTGACATTAGAAAAGCTTTAGCATACGAACTACACTATCTCTGTGCTAGGCTTAGGATTGGGTCTTGTCCATCACATCATTCTCCTAATGATGTGATCCCGTTATCAACGACATCCAATGTCCATGGCCAGGAAACCATAACCATCTATTGATCAACGAGCTAGTCTACTAGAGGCTTACTAGGGACATGGTGTTGTCTATGTATCCACACACGTATCTGAGTTTCCTATCAATACAATTATAGCATGGATAGTAAACGATTATCATGAACAAGGAAATATAATAATAACTAATTTATTATTGCCTCTAGGGCATATTTCCAACAGTCTCCCACTTGCACTAGAGTCAATAATCTAGTTCATATCGCCATGTGATTAACACTCACAGGTCACATCGCCATGTGACCAACATCAAAAGAGTTTACTAGTGTCACTAAACTAGTTCACATCATCATGTGATTAAGACTCAATGAGTTCTGGGGTTTGATCATGTTTTGCTTGTGGGAGAGGTTTTAGTCAACGGGTCTGAACCTTTCAGATCCTTGTGTGCTTTGCAAATTTCTAGGTCATATTGTAAACGCTGCTTCCACGCTCCACTTGGAGCTATTCCAAATGGTTGCTCCACTATACGTATCCGGTTTGCTACTCAGAGTCACTCGGATAGGTGTTAAAGCTTGCACCGACGTAACCCTTTACGCCGAACTCTTTATCACCTCCATAATCGAGAAACATGTCCTTATTTACTCCAAGGACAATTTTGACCGTTGTCCAATGATCCATTCCTGGATCATTCTTGTACCCCTTGACTGACTCATGGCAAGGCACACTTCCGGTGCGGCACACAGCATAGCATACTGTAGAGCCTACGTCTAAGGCATAGGGGACGACCTTCGTCCTTTCTCTCTTTTCTGCCGTGGTCGAGCTTTAAGTCTTAACTTTATACCTTACATCTCAGGCAAGAACTCCTTCTTTGACTGATCCATCTTGAACACCTTCAAGATCATGTCAAGGTATGTGCTCATTTGGAAGTACTATTAAGCATTTTGATCTATCTTATAGATCTTGATGCTTATTGTTCAAGTAGCTTAATCTAGGTTTTCACTTGAAAAACACTTTTCAAATAACCCTATATGCTTTACAGAAAATTCTACATCATTTCTGACCATCAATATGTCAACAACATATACTCATCAGAAATTATATAGTGCTCCCACTCACTTCTTTGGAAATACAAGTTTCTCATAAACTTTGTATAAACAAAAATCTTTGATCATCTTATCAAAGTACATATTCCAACTCTGAGATGCTTACTCCAGTCCTTAGAAGGATCACTGGAGCTAGCATACCTTTTAGCATCCTTAGGATCGACAAAACCTTTCTGATTTTATCACATACAACCTTTCCTTACGAAAACCGGTAAGGAAACTCGTTTTGACATCCATCTGCCAGATTTCATAAATGCAGCTAATGCTAACTTGATTCCGACGGACTTTAAGCATCGCTACGGATGAGAAAATCTCATTGCAGTCAACTCCTTGAACTTGTGAAAAACTCTTCGCCACAAGTCGAGCTTCATAGACGGTGGCATTACCGTCCACGTCCGTCTTCTTCTTAAAGATCCATTTATCTCAATGGCTTGCTGATCATCGGGCAAGTCCACCAAAGTCCATGCTTTGTTCTGATAAATGGATCCTATCTCAGATTTCATGGCTTCTAACCATTTGTCGGAATTTGGGCCCACCATCGCTTCTCCATAGCTCGTAGGTTCATTGTTGTCTAGCAACATGACCTTCAAGACAGGATTACTGTACCACTCTAAAGTAGTACGCATCCTTGTCACCCTACGAGGTACGGTAGTGACTTGATCCGAAGTTTCATGATCACTATCATAAGCTTCTACTTCAATTGGTGTAGGTGCCACAGGAACAACTTCCTGTGCCCTGCTACACACTGGTTGAAGTGATGGTTCAATAACCTCATCAAGTCTCCACCATCCTCCCACTCAACTTTTTGAGACAAACTTTTCCTCGAGAAAGGACCCGATTCAAGAAACAATCCCTATTGCTTTCGGATCTGAATTAGGAGGTATACCCAACTGTTTTGGGTGTCCTATGAAGATGTATTTATCCGCTTTGGGTTCGAGCTTATCAACCTGAAACTTTTTCACATAAGCGTCGCAGCCCCAAACTTTTAAGTAACGACAACTTAGGTTTCTCCAAACCATAGTTCAAACGGTGTCGTCTCAACGGAATTACGTGGTGCCCTATTAAAGTGAGTGCGGTTGTCTCTAATGCCTAACCCATGAACGATAGTGGTAATTCGATAAGAGACATCATGGTACGCATCATATCCAATAGGGTGCAACTATGATGTTCGGACACACCATCACACTATGGTGTTCCAGGCGGTATTAGTTGTGAAACGATTTCCACAATGTCTCAGTTGCATACCAAACTCATAACTCAGATACTCATCTCTATGATCATATCATAAACATTTTATCCTCTTGTCACGACGATCTTCAACTTCACTCTGAAATTACTTGAACCATTCAATAATTCAGACTTGCGTTTCATCAAGTAAATATACTCAGTATCTACTCAAATCATCCGTGAAGTAAGAACATAACGATATCCACTGCATGCCTCAACACTCATTGGACTTCACACATCAAAATGTGTTACTTCCAACAAGTTGCTATTTTGTTCCATCTTACTGAAAACGAGGCTTTTCAGTCATCTTGCCCATGTGGGATGATTTGCATATCTCAAGTGATTCAAAATCAAGTGAGTCCAAATGATCCATCTGCATGGAGTTTCTTTATGCGTATATACCAATAGACATGGTTCACATGTCTCAATCTTTTAAAAACGAGTGAGTCCAAAGATCCATCAACATGGAGCTTCTTCATGCGTTTTATACCAATATGACTTACATGGCAGTGCCACAAGTGAGTGGTACTATCATTACTATCTTATATCTTTTGGCATGAAAATGTGTATCACTACGATCGAGATTCAATAAACCATTCCTTTAGGTGCAAGACCATTGAAGGTATCATTCAAATAAATAGAGTAACCATTATTCTCCTTAAATGAATAACCGTATTGCGATAGACATAATCCAATCATGTCTATGCTCAACGCAAACACTAAATGACAATTATTCAGGTTTAATACTAATCTTGATGGTAGAGGGAGCGTGCGATGTTTGATCACATCAAACTTGGAAACACTTCCAACACATATCGTCAGCTCACCTTTAGCTAGTCTCCGTTTATTCCGTAGCTCATTTATTTCGAGTTACTAACACTTAGCAACCAAACCGGTATCTTAATACCCTAGTGCTACTAGGAGTACTAGTAAAGTACACATTAACATAATGTATATCCAATATACTTCTATCGACCTTGCCAGCCTTCTCATCTACCAAGTATCTAGGGTAATTCTGCTCCAGTGGTTGTTCCCCTTATTACAGAAGCACTTAGTCTCGGGTTTGGGTTCAACCTTGGGTTTCTTCACTGGAGCAGCAGCTAATTTTCCGTTTCATGAAGTATCCCTTCTTGCCCTTGCCCTTCTTGAAACTAGTGGTTTCACCAACCATCAACAATTGATGCTCCTTCTTGATTTCTACTTTCGCGGTGTCAAACATCGCGAATACCTCAAGGATCATCATATCTATCCCTGATATGCTATAGTTCATCACGAAGCTCTAGCAGCTTGGTGGCAATGACTTTGGAGAAACATCACTATCTCATCTGGAAGATCAACTCCCACTCGATTCAAGTGATTGTTGCACTCAGACAATCTGAGCACAAGCTCAACGATTGAGCTTTTCTCCCTTAGTTTGCAGGCTAAGAAAATCGTCTGAGGTCTCATACCTCTTGACGTGGGCACGAGCCTGAAATCTCAATTTCAGCCCTCGAAACATCTCATATGTTCCGCGACGTTTCGAAAACATCTTTGGTGCCTCAACTCTAAACCGTTTAACTGAACTATCACGTAGTTATCAAAACGTGTATGTCTGATGTTCGCAACATCCACAAATGACGTTTGGGGTTCAGCACACTGAGCGGTGCATTAAGGACATAAGCTTTCTACTGTCCGCATAATCGCTACGGTCAACTTTCAACTATATTTTCTCTAGGAACATATCTAAACAGTGAAACTAAAGAGCGAGCTTACGACATAATTTGCAAAGATCTTTTGACTATGTTTAGGATAATTAAGTTCATCTTATGAACTCCCACTCAGATAGACATCCCTCTAGTCATCTAAGTGATTACATGATCCGAGTCAACTAGGCCGTGTCCGATCATCACGTGAGACGGACTAGTCATCATCGGTGAACATCTTCATGTTGATCATATCTACTATACGACTCATGCTCGACCTTTCGGTCTCTGTGTTCCGAGGCCATGTCTGTACATGCTAGGCTCGTCAAGTTAACCCTAAGTGTTTTTCATGTGTAAAACCGTCTTACACCCGTTGTATGTGAACGTAAGGATCTATCACACCCGATCATCACGTGGTGCTTCGAAACGACGAACTTTAGCAACGGTGCACAGTTAGGGGAGAACACTTCTTGAAATTGTTGTAAGGGATCATCTTATTTACTACCGTCGTTCTAAGTAAACAAGATGCATAAACATGATAAACATCACATGCAATCAAATAGTGACATGATATGGCCAATATCATTTTGCTCCTTTTGATCTCCATCTTCGGGGCTCCATGATCATCATCGTCACCGGCATGACACCATGATCTCCATCATCATGATCTCCATCATCGTGTCTCCATGAAGTTGTCTCGCCAACTTATTACTTCTACTACTATGGCTACCGGTTAGCAATAAAGTAAAGTAATTACATGGCGTTGTTCAATAACACGTAGGTCATACAATAAATAAAGACAACTCCTATGGCTCCTGCCGGTTGTCATACTCATCGACATGCAAGTCGTGATTCCTATTACAAGAACATGATCAATCTCATACATCACATATCATTCATCACATTCTTCTTGGCCATATCACATCACATAGCATACCCTGCAAAAACAAGTTAGACGTCCTCTAATTGTTGTTGCATGTTTTACGTGGCTGCTATGGGTTTCTAGCAAGAACGTTTCTTACCTACGCAAAACCACAACGTGATATGCCAATTGCTATTTACCCTTCATAAGGGCCCTTTTCATCGAATCCGTTCCGACTAAAGTGGGAGAGACTGGCACCCGCTAGCCACCTTATGCACCAAGTGCATGTCAATCGGTGGAACCTGTCTCATGTAAGAGTACGTGTAAGGTCGGTCCGGGCCGCTTCATCCCACAATACCGTCGAAACAAGATTGGACTAGTAACGGTAAGCATATTGAACAAAATCAACGCCCACAACTACTTTGTGTTCTACTCGTGCAAAGAATCTACGCAATAGACCTAGCTCATGATGCCACTGTTGGGGAACGTAGCAGAAATTCAAAATTTTCCTACGTGTCACCAAGATCTATCTATGGAGAAACCAGCAACGAGGGGAAGGAGAGTGCATCTACATACCCTTGTAGATCGCTAAGCGGAAGCGTTCAAGAGAACGGGGTTGAAGGAGTCGTACTCGTCATGATCCAAATCACCGGAGATCCTAGTGCCGAACGGACGACACCTCCGCGTTCAACACACGTACAACCCGGTGACGTCTCCCATGCCTTGATCTAGCAAGGAGAGAGGGAGAGGTTGAGGAAGACTCCGTCCAGCAGCAACACAATGGTGTGGTGGTGGTGGAGGAGCGTGGCAATCCTGCAGGGCTTCGCCAAGCACCGCAAGAGAGGAGAAGGGAGAGAGGTAGGGCTGCGCCAGGGAGAGGTCAAAACTCATGTGTTAGCAGCCCCTAGACCCTCAAGTATATATAGGGAGAGAGGGGGCTGTGCCCCCACCTAGGGTTCCACCCCTAGGGGCGGCGGCCAGCCCAAACCCATCTAGGGTTGCCGCCAAGGGAGGAGAGGGGGGAAACTTGCCCCCCAAGTTAGGTGGAAGCACCCCCTCCCCAAACCCTAGGTGCCTTGGGCCTTGGTGGGGGGCGCACCAGCCCACCTGGGGCTGGTCCCCTCCTACACTTGGCCCATGCAGCCCTCTGGGGCCGGTGGCCCCACTTGGTGGACCCCCGGGACCCTCCCGGTGGTCCCGGTACGTTACCGATAAAACCCGAAACTTTTCCGGTGACCAAAACAGGACTTCCCATATATAAATCTTTACCTCCGGACCATTCCGGAACTCCTCGTGACGTTCGGGATCTCATCCGGGACTCCGAACAACATTCGGTAACCACATACAAACTTCCTTTATAACCCTAGATTAATCGAACCTTAAGTGTGTAGACCCTACGGGTTCGGGAGACATGTAGACATGACCGAGACGTTCTCCAGTCAATAACCAACAGCCGGATCTGGATACCCATGTTGGCTCCCACATGTTCCACGATGATCTCATCGGATGAACCACGGTGTCAGGGACTCAATCGATCCCGTATTCAATTCCCTTTGTCTAACGGTATTGTACTTGCCCGAGATTCGATCGTCGGTATACCGATACCTTGTTCAATCTCGTTACCGGCAAGTCTCTTTACTCATTCCGTAACACATCATCCCGTGATCAACCCCTTGGTCACATTGTGAACATTATGATGATGTCCTACCGAGTGGGCCCAGAGATACCTCTCCGTTTACACGGAGTGAAAAATCCCAGTCTCGATTTGTGCCAACCCAACAGACACTTTCGGAGATACCTGTAGTGCACCTTTATAGCCACCCAGTTACGTTGTGACGTTTGGTACACCCAAAGCATTCCTACGGTATCCGGGAGTTGCACAATCTCATGGTCTAAGGAAAAGATACTTGACATTAGAAAAGCTTTAGCATACGAACTACACGATCTCTGTGCTAGGCTTAGGATTGGGTCTTGTCCATCACATCATTCTCCTAATGATGTGATCCCGTTATCAACGACATCCAATGTCCATGGTCAGGAAACCGTAACCATCTATTGATCAACGAGCTAGTCTACTAGAGGCTTACTAGGGACATGGTGTTGTCTATGTATCCACACACGTATCTGAGTTTCCTATCAATATAATTGTAGCATGGATAATAAACGATTATCATGAACAAGGAAATATAATAATAACTAATTTATTATTGCCTCTAGGGCATATTTCCAACACCAACTACAATAGCAAAGCTCGGGATACATCAAGATCGTGCCACAGAGGGAACACGAGACAGAACACGAGAGAGAGAGAGAGATCAAACACATAGATACTGGTACATACCCTCAGCCCCGAGGGTGAACTACTCCCTACTCGTCATGGATAGCACCGGGATGATGAAGATGGCCACCGGTGATGGGATCCCCCTCCGGCAGGGCGCCGGAACGGGCTCCCGAGAGGTTTTTGGAGGCTTGCGGCGGCGGAACTCCCGATCTATCTTCTGTTCTGGAAGTTTTAGGATACGTGGGTATATATGGGTGCAGGGAGTACGTCGGTGGAGCTACGGGGGCCCCACGAGGCAGGGGACGCGCCCCCACCCTCATGAGCACCTCCTGTATCTTCTGACATGGAGTCCAAGTCCATCAGGTGGGTTTCCTTCCAAAAATAACTTCTCTAGTTGATTTCGTTCCGTTTTGACTCCGTTTGATATTCCTTTTCCTCAAAACACTAAAATAGGCATAAAAAAGCAAATCTGGGCTGGGCCTCCGGTTAATAGGTTAGTCCCAAAAATAATATAAAAGTGGATAATAAAGCCCAATATTGCCTAAAACAGTAGATAATATAGCATGGAGCAATCAAAAATTATAGATACGTTGGAGATGTATCAGACGCGGGCGACGCTGGCAAGCGTCCCCTGCCCTCACTCCACGGCAAGTACGATCGGCATCAAGGGCCTCAAGCCATGCTGCGGCCACGGCGCCGCACACCCGGCGGGAGCAGGCAAACATGAAGGCCGCACTCACGGTAGCGCGGGAGCTGCTGCTGTGCAGACTGCAAGAAAGCGGCCGCGATGTGCTGCTGGAGCGTGTCGCCGAGCTCATGGATGCCACTGTGTCAGGGGCTCCCCCGTTCTACGTCCAACTTCCACCCCAGGCCCCGGGAGGATCACGAGGCGGGCCGATCCGCGCCCACGCACCCCTGAACGCGCTTCGAGGCTTCGTCAACACCGGCTTGGCCATCAGCGCCGAGCAGCAGGCTGCGCCGGCACCGCCCCTGGTGAGCGAGGGCATGTGCGGCGCTGTCTTTGGTCCTAGCAGGACGCCACCTTACCGTCCCCAAGATGGAGCTTCAAGTCGAGCTGCATGGCGTGCAGAGCACCACGGCGAGGCCTTTGGGCCGGCGGCCCCGGAAGCCTATGTGCCCCGCATGGTGGATCGAGGGTACACGCTGGAGGAAGACCACGGCTCATTCCTCGGGTCAGGCTGGGAGGAAGAATCGCCAGAAGCCGAGCTCTTTCAGGAGCCTCACGGGAGCCGCAACAACTACTGGGTACCGCTAATTCCTCAAGAGCAGGCTTATGCTAACCATGGGTCGCACGAGGTTCAGGTCACCGCAGCGGATGGCTGCCCCAGTGCGGCGATCTCCTTCCCCTCAGGAGGAGGGCACTGGGGGCAGCAGGAGAAGGGTCGGGAGCTAGGCTCCTCCTCGCGGCACGTGGAGCAAGGTGTTCTTCAGAGGTAGGCCCTCTGACGGGGAGGTGCCCCAGGGCCTGCCCCCGGCAGAGGACCCGTGGTCGTCGGAGGAACTGCTGGCGTCCTCTTTTCCCCATTGGCGTCGTCCTGGTTTTCGGTCGCCGTTGGTGGGGTCAAGGGTGGCGCAAGGCGGGGCCCTCATCTGGAGATATGAAGCAAGGCCGGTACCTGTGAAGAAGGCCCAGTGCCTGTGAAGCTCGCCGCTCGTGACACTCTCACGTAATAATGAGTTGGGGCTGTACACGCCCCGGAATCTTTGGGGAGCCGCCCTCGGGCCTCGGGGGCTCCCTCCCATGCCCAATGGCAGCACTTAGCTCCGCGCTGGTGAGAAGACGTCGAAGACTAGACTAGGTGCCGGACGCGGCCATTTGCCTTGTTTTCTCCTTTCGTGCGAACAAGCTTTCTTGCCCCAGATCTGAGTTGAAGTTGAATTTGTTTTTGCGTATGCGGGAAGGGGTATTGTGTCTTATTCGCGTGCTTTCTCATGCTCCTATTTCTGCTCAAGTTGGAATTCACACTAGCTGCCTCCCCCTCGCGGGCCCCTCGCGAGTGGGGCAGGGCGCAGCACGTGCACCCGCCGTCCCGCGGCCGGTGTTCGCTCCTGCCAGGATCTCGCCGCATGATCGAATGGGGCCCCCATGGGCCCTCGAACGCACACCACAAGCCCACTCGAGGCGCGCCAAGACAAAGGTAAAACCACAACAACCTATTCATCACGACAATCACGACATCATGCAGGCACTCGTCAGGCACCAATCTTGACAACACATAGGCAACAATTTTCTTACACGAGGGGCTTCCCCTCCCAAAATGCTCTCACAACCTTCAGGGCCACGCCCAAGTCTCTTCCTGCGCAGGGCAAGCAGCAGGAGGAAGCACGGGGTCAATCAGACAAATCGCTCGCCGCATCTCCCAGGGCATCCCGGAGGCGTCGCTGGCACCACCGTCGTCGTCGCTAGCCTCTTCATCACCATTGTGGGCGCCGTTTCCACCATCGTTCACCACGACGCCCTCATCGGCGGCAACGATCACCCCGTCGTCATCAGAAGTGAAGGCCCGGACGAGCGCGTCAACGTTGTCCTCCACCCACCGCGCTAGGTCGCCTCAAACGGCCTCAGGTCCCACCGAGTCGATTACCAAGTCGATTACCAAGTCGGTCTCATCGAGTTTCACTATTCGGTCCCACCGAGTTTGGTAAATTGTGTGTAACGGTTAGATTTTGTGTGGAGGCTATATATACCCCTCCACCCCCTTTTCCATTTGAGAGAGAGACATCAGAACGTGCCTACACTTCTACTACTCATTTTTTGAGAGAGAACCACCTCTCATGTGTTGATATCAAGACATTCCAATCCAACCGCAAGAATCTTGATCTCTAGCCTTCCCCAAGTTGCTTTCCACTCAAATCATCTTTCCACCATAGCCAAATCCGTGAGAGAGAGTTGAGTGTTGGGGAGACTATCATTTGAAGCACAAGAGCAAGGAGTTCATCATCAACACACCATTTAATACCTTTTGGAGAGTGGTGTCTCCTAGATTGGTTAGGTGTCACTTGGGAGCCTCCGTCAAGATTGTGGAGCTGAACCAAGAAGTTTGTAAGGGCAAGGAGATCGCCTACTTCGTGAATACCTACCCAAGTGAGGCAAGTCCTTCATGGGTGATGGCCATGGTGGGATAGACAATGTTGCTTCTTCGTGGACCCTTCGTGGGTGGAGCCCTCCATGGACTCGCACAACTGTTACCCTTCGTGGGTTGAAGTCTCCATCAACATGGATGTACGATAGCACCACCTATCAGAACCATGCCAAAAATCTTCGTGTCTACATTGCATTTGCTCACTCCAAACTTTTCCCCTTTACCTTCATATGCAATGATTTACATTCCGCTGCTATACTCTTAGAATTGCATGTGTAGGTTGATTGCTCGACTTGTGCAAAGTTGCTAAAATCTGCCAAGACTTAAAATTGGGAAAAGGACAGATTTTTATTTGGTCAAGTAGTCTAATCACCACCCTCTAGACATACTTTCGATCCTACAAGCGGCATCAGACCTTTGGTCTCCATTTTCCTTGATTTCCATAGCTTTGGTGATCATAGCCTTGGTTTCACAACCTAGGAGAGTATGGCGTCTAGCGAGGGAAATTACCACCATAGAGGTCCTTACTTTGATGGCACTAATTTTGTTAGTTGGAAGCATAAGATGAAAATGCATATTCTTGGACATAATGCCGCCGTTTGGGCTATTGTGTGTATTGATTTGTGTCGGTGTCAAAGCCGACAGATCTCGGGTAGGGGGGCCAAGCTGTGCGTCAAGAGATCAATGGTAATAGGGATTCAGGGCACATGATGTTTACCCAGGTTCGGGCCCTCTTAATGGAGGTAAAACCCTACTCTTGCTTGATTATATTCGACGGGTATGAAGATTACAAAAGTTGATCTACCTCGAGATCGTAATAGCTAGCCCTAGATGTCTAGCCCATGAAGATTCTAATGATGATGAAAAGTCATCCCCTACAGGCTAACCTCTCCAGTTTATATACACACCGGAGGGGGTCTAGGGTTAGTACAAGGTTGGTTTATCAGGGAAAGAAACCTCCGGACTCTATTCTTGTTGTCCACGTATTGGGAAGTCCCATACGGACACAGTTGATGATCTTCAGCTTGATCCTGTACGGCCCATGTAACCCTTCCCACACTCCTAGGCCGAACACCTGAGGACCCCCGAATCCAGGACTCCCTCAGTAGCCCCCAAACTTGCCTTCAATGTCAATGTAGTATGCGGACATAAGTCTTCGACTTTGCAAGGCGGGTTCTCCATTATACTCCGGATTGATGATAGTCCGGCATCGGTTTCCGCGCCTAGTCTTTATTATTCCTCCCTGTCGCCGCCTCGATTTCCATGCTTCCAAGTGAATGTGAATGGTCTGTTATCCCTGCATTTTAATATTCCTGACAGGCACAAGCCGCGCCTATAAAGCAAGGAGAAATCTTCAAGCCGTCATCCCGCATCACACCAAAAGTAACAGAGCAAGCCACGAAAAAATAGACCATGGCGAGCGCCCCTGGTTCCTCCTCGCGTCCTCATGGCCCTCAAGAGGGGGACTGGCAGAGTTGTTCCATATCTCACCTCTAGCTCAGTCGACTCCAAACACAAGGATATCTCCCTCCCCCAGATCTAGTCTCTGTACGGGCGGGGTTAACCACTATAGGTGCTGATGCATTGGCGGAGAATTTCCCCAATCCCAGTCAAGGGGAGAGGGTGTGCTTCACCTCATTCCTTTTGAGGGGCGTGGGATTCCCAATCCACCCCTTCCTTAGGGGCCTACCAGAACACTACGGGATCTAGTTGCACAACCTCACACCAGGTTCTATTTTACATATCTCCGGTTTCGTCACTCTTTGCGAATTGTTCTTGGGTTGCGAGGCTCACTTCGAACTATGGAAAAAGTTCTTCTGCCTCGTCCCCCGCCATCAGGGCGGCGGGTCTATTTTTGAAGTGGGCGGTGCCGAAGTATGGCGTATAGCCGGATCCGGCTACCCCGTCGGGACTCCAAAGAAAGGATCTGTCGAATGGTCTTTGGAATGGTTCTATATCGATGATGTACCCCTTCCGGACCCTGTTCGGCGTGGACTGCCAGAATTTTCCAGCGCCCCTTTGAAGAAGCTATACAACTGCCGTCCCAAATCCTCCGTCCAAGAAGACAGTGCGGAGGTGATGAGCTTGGTAAACAAGATCAAGATATTGACCCATTCCAGACTCTCCACAGTGGAAGTTATGGCTATATCGTGATACGGAGATGCATCCAGCAACTTCAATCCCGAGTAACTCCCCTATGGAACTACAACGGGGAGGACGACGCATCCCGCTACAGGAGAAAGGGTCCGGATGGCCAAGCCGCATTCGCGGCAGCTCTGGCCGACCTCTATAAAGGAGAAGAAGAAGACTTCCTTCATGTATGCCGAGAAGCCTATTCCATGTACACTCCTATTGAATGGGTAAGTTTTCTAACCGCTCAATGCATTTTTATCCATAGAGATGTATTGACCGGATATCCTGGCTATTTATTTTTTGAACAGTCATGGAGGCAAATTGTCGAGAACATTAACTACCCTGCCCCCAGCCAGAGGATCATGATCACAATGAAGACCCCGGATTCCATGAGGATCCGGACATATTTGTAGAGTTCGAAGATGGAGTCTACTACCAGGTGAGCCTTGACGGCTCGGAGGTGGCCATTATGGCTAACTACCCTGACCTCTATCCCTTTGTGAAGGTAAGTGTTCGGAAACTATTTTCTCAAATAAGAGGGATACTTCCGCCCGTCCCTTTATCCACCGCATTGAACTATGTTTCGCAGGATCGGCGCTCAACGAGCCGTACGCAGGGGAGGGCGACCAAGAAAAGGTCAACAACTTCACGGAAGGGTCGTGCAAAACGAAACGAGGTCGGCAGCACAACTGAACCTGCTCCACCATCAAAAAGGTATATTCTTCTTTTTTAATATCCGTTCGTGAAGCCGGACCATCATTCGAATCCTCCCTCCATCATCGTAGGAGGAGTGTACGGCGAACTGTGGGTAAGATCCCAGCCAGCCGAGCTGCGACTAACCTGGCGCCGGAGATACCAATCGGGATGGGGGCGCGTGCTGATGCAGCACAGACTCGCTTGTCTCACGAAGAGCCGGATGAGATGTCCGTGACCAACTCCAAAGTCAAGAGTGCGATGAACCATCGTCACTTAAAAGAAGCCTTGCGCGCCCCTGCCTTAACAGAGCCAGAGTTTAACGCCCTAAGAACTGTAGGTGCATATATCCGAGCTGTCCGGGATGGACTCACCGGGGTCGCTCCCCTGTTCTCGAAGGATATGCAGGTAAAAGTCTTTATGAAATTAGTAGATAGACAGCCGTAGCCCCCGAGACTTGAAGCAGGTTGGCAAAACCGATTTAAGGATCATTTGATGACCACAGGTCTTCAAGGAGAAAAACAGTGCATTAACCTAGGAGCTTGAGACAAGCCAGACATAGCTAAACGCTGCTGTCGCTAAGCTTGAAGAAATAAAGGGTGCCCCAATGTATTATGGCAACGATAAGAAACTAGAAGAAAAAGTGAAGAATCAGGCCGAAGAGATAAAGAGCTTGAAGGCTCAACTCTTAGAGACCCAACAAGAAAACCAGAAGTTGAAGGGCAGCATATTCGGTATGCCTAGTGAACTTTCCAGATTATTGGTAGGGTCATATAATGCAGAATATGATAGTTCGGTTAATACAGTTATGTTGACCGACCGCCCTGAGGAGGAAATGCTTGTCCTACAGAGCGACATTCTGAAGGAGCTGGCAAAGCTGCACGAGCATGCTCGGAAGGCTATGAAGAATATGGCCAAAGCCTTATGACCTTCCGACGTTCCTCTAGAAAGTATGGAGGGGTTGGCTGATCTATTCAAGGGCGCCCGGTGTCGGTTCGAGCTGTGGAAGACATCCGCGTGCCGTGAAGGCGCTCGAGAGGCATGGGCCATGGTGAAGACATGCTATACTGGTCTTGACCCGAACCATATGGCCAGAGTTGGACCGCGGGGACCCGACGGGAAGGAAATTCCCGTAAGCCTTGTATACGACCAAGTAATGACAGCGGCAAAATATTCGCACAGGATTGGAAATTAGATAGTCTACTAGATGGCGTAGAAAGGGAGCGAGTGTTCGATTTGATGTACCCATGTACTTTATGACCGAACTTATCTCCTACCGAATTGTATGAAAGTTTTGTCATCGCAGACCTTCAGCTTCCACCTCCGAACCAAAAAATTGGAGTGTTTTCGTATACTATGTTTGTCTAGGAAACATTTGGTATTTTCAGAAACCAGGCAATCCGGCCATATTTCTCAAACAGACAAAATGTGTTCGAGGGAGTTATGTTATATTACTGTTTAACATAAGAAACATTTTCCAAGAAAAATAGTTCAGTTAGGGGTTCCTGTTCTTGGGATGGGCTTGTATCTGAAGTACAGACATCCACTTTTATGCGTTTTTCCGGAAACGTCCTGTTGAATATGTGCCGCCCAATTATTCCCTTAAGAATGCTAGCTTTCCGCTTCACCTATCTGAGGTATAGCGCCGGATAACCCAGTTGTAACAATCGTAGAGGTGCTCCCTTTACACCCTATATGAACAATCGGGAACGTAGGGTATAAGCACATGAACAAGGCAACCCAGCTTGGCAAAAACTTAAGTCATAGAGGTGCATAAAATGGCAGAAGCAACAGATAGTATGGACACAAGAAGCTTGTAAGCTATTCAATAAAATGCTTCTTTTAAAATAAGCCCACATGTATGGTGGGATGTATACATTTAAAGATGCGTACCCCCAACAATGCGGTTTATCCGAACATACAATATAAGGAGAGAAAGGTAAAAAAGGGTAAAAGGAAAGAGAAAATGGAAAAAACCTAATTTAAACTGGGACCTAAGGAGGCCGAATTATGCATAAAATCTTCGGAGCCGGGCGACATTCCATGGGTTCGGCTCAAGGCGATTATCCTCCGCATTGCGAAGGCGATAGGCTCCTCCAATAAGGACTTCATCGATTATTGGGTTTGAGCTTATCCTTTTTCTTCTCCGGGAGGTGTAGAACAAGTTCTCCGACATTGTGTGTTTTAGCTCGCACTTCTCTACTTTGGTAACGCCTGTCCTGTTGTTGATAGAATGCGGAACGGGCCTTGGCAACATCGCGCTCTTCTTCAAGTCCATCTAGGTCGTCCTGCCGATCTTGTTCGACTTCTTTCTCTTTGTACATGTGCACTCTAGGTGAGTCATGAATAATATCACAGGGCAATACGGCTTCTGCGTCGTACACCATAAAGAAAGGTGTGTATCCGGTTGTTCGATTGGGCGTGGTCCGGAGTCCCCAGAGTATGGAATCGAGTTCCTCAACCCAATGCTTATCTGATTCTCGTAAAGAGCGCACTAGTCTGGGCTTAATACCACTCATGATCAGACCATTGACCCGTTCGACTTGGCCGTTCGTTTGAGGGTGGTATACAGATGCATAGTCGAGTTTAATTCCCAACTTAGCGCACCATGTTTTCACCTCATCAGCTGTGAAGTTATAGCCATTATTAGTGATGATGCTGTGCGGGACACCATAACAGTGGACTACGCCGGATATAAAGTCGATCACTGGTCCGGCCTCAGCTGTTCTGACTGGTTTGGCTTCTATCCATTTAGTGAATTTATCCACCATGACCAGTAAGTATTTATTTTTGTGGCTTCCTCCTTTAAGGGGTCTAATACGTCTCCAACGTATCTATAATTTTTGATTGCTCCATGATACTTTATCTACTGTTTTAGGCAATATTGGGCTTTATTATCCACTTTTATATTATTTTTGGGACTAACCTATTAACCGGAGGCCCAGCCCAGATTTACTGTTTTATGTCTATTTCAGTGTTTCGAGGAAAAGGAATATCAGACGGAGTCAAAACGGAACGAAATCAACTGGAGAAGTTATTTTTGGAAGGAAAGCAACCCAGGAAACTTGGAGGGCACGTTAGGGGAGATACGGGCTGCCCACGAGGGTGGGGGGGGGGGGCGTGCCCACCCACCCCGGGCGCGCCCCCTACCTCATGGGGCCCCCGTAGCTGCACCGACGTACCCCTTGCACCCATATATACTCTCGTACCCTAAAACTTCCAGAACAGAAGATAGATCGGGAGTTCCACCACCGCAAGCCTCTGTAGCCACCAAAAACCTCTCGGGAGCCCGTTTTGGCGCCCTGCCGGAGGGGGGATCCCATCACTGGTGGCCATCTTCATCATCCCGGCGCTATCCATGACGAGGAGGGAGTAGTTCACCCTCGGGGCTGAGGGTATGTACCAGTAGCTATGTGTTTGACCTCTCTCTCTCTCTCTCTCGTGTTCTCTATCGTGTTTCCTCTATGGCACGATCTTGATGTATCCCGAGCTTTGCTATTGTAGTTGGATCTTATGATGTTTCTCCCCCTCTACTCTCTTGTGATGAATTGAGTTTCCCCTTTGAAGTTATCTTATCGGATTGAGTCTTTTATGAGAACACTTGATTTATGTCTTGCCGTGATTATCTGTGGTGACAATGGGATATCATGTGCCACTTGATGTATGTTTTGGTGATCAACTTGCGGGTTTCTTGACATTGGGAACCTATGCATAAGGGTTGGCACACGTTCTTGACTCTCCGGTAGAAACTTTGGGCACTCTTTGAAGTACTTTGTGTTGGTTGGATGAATCTGAGATTGTGTGATGCATATCGTATAATCATGCCCATGGATACTTGAGGTGACAATGGAGTATCTAGGTGACATTAGGGTTTTGGTTGATTTGTATCTTAAGGTGTTATTCTAGTACGAAATCTTTTATAGATTGATCCGAAAGAATAACTTTGAGGTGGTTTCGTACCCTACCATAATCTCTATGTTTGTTCTCCGCTATTAGTGGCTTCAGAGTGACTCTTTGTTGCATGTTGAGGGCTTGTTATATGATCTATCTATTACTGTTGAGAGAACTTGCACTAGTGAAAGTATGAACCCTAGGCCTTGTTTCCTACCCTTGCAATACCGTTTACGCTCACTTTTATCATTAGTTACCTTGCTGTTTTTATTATTTCAGATTACAAATACCTATATCTACTATCTATTTTGCACTTGTATCACCATCTCTTCGCCGAACTAGTGCACCTATACAATTGACCATTGTATTGGGTGTGTTGGGGACACAAGAGACTCTTTGTTATTTGGTTGCAGGGTTGCTTAAGAGAGACCATCTTCATCCTACGCCTCCTATAGATTGATAAACCTTAGGTCATCCACTTGAGGGAAATTTGTTACTGTCCTACAAACTTGTGCACTTGCAGGCCCAACAACGTCTACAAGAAGAAGGTTGTGTAGTAGACATCAGGGTCTGACCATGTCAAGCCCCCAGACCGCAAAGGGATAAGTAATGGGGATTGTTCTTAATGCGGTGGGAGGCATGTGGCTTTGATTGGCGAAAAGTTGACAACCCACGGAATTTTGGACAAGGTCTTGAGCGTCAGCTCGAGCCGTAGGCCAGAAAAAGCCTATCCGGAATGTTGCTTACAAGGGCACGGGCTGTGGCGTGATGACCGCCGAGACCGGCATGTATTTCTGCCAAGAGCTGCCTTCCCTCCTTGTCGGTGTCAAAACCGGCAGATCTCGGGTAGGGGGTCCCGAACTGTGCGTCTAGGCGGATGGTAACAGGAGACAAGGGGCACGATGTTTTTACCCAGGTTTGGGCCCTCTCGATGGAGGTAAAACCCTACTCCTGCTTGATTAATATTGATGATATGGATAGTACAAGAGTAGATCTACCACGAGATCAAAGAGGCTAAACCCTAGAAGCTAGCCTATGGTATGATTGTTCTTTGTCCTACGGACTAAGACCCTCCGGTTTATATAGACACCGGAGAGGTCTAGGGTTACATAGAGTCGGTTAAAATGGTAGGAGATCCACATATCCGTATCGCCAAGCTTGCCTTCCACGCCAAGGAAAGTCCCATCCGGACACGGGACGGAGTCTTCAATCTTGTATATTCATAGTCTAGGAGTCCGGCCAACGGTGATAGTCCGGCCATCCGGACACCCCCTAATCAAGGACTCCCTCAGTAGCCCCTGAACCAGGCTTTAATGACGACGAGTCCGACGCGCATATTGTCTTCGGCATTGCAAGGCGGGTTCCTCCTCCGAATACTTCATAGAAGATTTTGAACACAAGGATAGTGTCCGGCTCTGCAAAATAAGTTTTGTCCATATAAGGGGATAAGGATCCACTTTTTTACCTACGCCTTCTTCCTCCTTTGCTTATCCATTTCCGCGTACTTGAGCTCCAGCGCCCAAGTCCGCACATCTCGCCTCAACCTTCCCCAACCATGTCCAGAGCGGGAGGCGAGTGGATGGCCTCCTCCGTCACGGAGGGGCACATCAAAAAGTTGAGGAAAGCCGGATACCTGCACAACGACATTGCGCACCGGCTTCCAGACGAGGGGCAGCTCGTCCCCACCCCCAGGCCCCATGAGAGGGTGGCGTTCCTTCCCCATTTCCTCCGCGGACTGGGCTTCCCACTCCACCCATTTGTCTGGGGGCTCATGTTCTACTACGGCCTGGATTTCCACGATCTAGCCCCGAATTTCATCCTCAACATCTCAGTGTTTATCGTTGTGTGCGAGGCCTTCCTCCGCATCAAACCCCACTTCGGCTTATGGCTGAAGACCTTCAATGTCAAGCCGAAGGTAGTGGGCGGCCACCAGGCGGAGTGCAAAGGCGCCATGGTGGGCAAGATGCCCAACGTCATATGGCTCGAGGGCGCCTTTGTGGAAACCATCAAAGGGTGGCGATCGGGGTGGTTCTACATCACCGAGCCGCGTGACCCTGAATGGGCAACGACCCTCAAATTCAGATCTGGCATCCCCACACGGCTCACCTCCTGGAAAGAGAAGGTCCTGACATGGGGTGATTTGGAAGAGCTGACCAGACTCCAAACCTGTGTCCAAAACCTTGTGGACAAGAAGATCAAGCTCGTCAACGCAGTCCACGTCATGCTCATCCGCCGGATTCTCCCGTGCCAACAACGGGCTTTCAACTTGTGGGAGTTTGATCCGGCACAGCACCAGACCTTGAGCAGGCTCTTCGACACTACATACGAAGACGCCTGGAAGGTGTTGTTCAAGGGCGCCAAGGCTCTCGCATCCGCTACCGAAGATCGCGGATTCAGCTCGCAGCGTCAAGCCGGCGAGGTAAGCTATTTTACCCTTTACGGGACACTTGTTTTTCATAGTTTGACTCTATGCGGGATCTAAACTCCATTACCTTTGACAGGCCTGGCAGAAGAAGTCCGGGCAGGTTAACTGTCCGGCTCCCTTACCAGAAGACCCAGCGGACTCCCGATTGACGGGGCTGCGGGTTCCGGCACCTCACGTGGTGCCAGACAAGAAGGCCAAGAAGAAGGCCACGGGAACCCGAAAGAGTTCCCGGCATCAGGTGTTATCGGGCTCATTGTTCGATGACTCCGAGGCGGACTCCTCCCGCAAAGACAAGGAGGAGAAAAAGGGGGCTTCTCCCCCAGCGGGGGGAGAGAAGAAAAGGAAGGCCTCCCTAACTGGGGAGGCCGGAGGGTCCAAGAAGGGAAGGACCCTTCCTACGGACTTTTCCACCAACGCCGACGATGGCGAAGAGGATTGGCCCTCGAGGGCCAAGCCCCTAGCGAGATCGTAAGTGTCCGGATTCCAGAATAACTCATGATTTTTCCTTTGTCGCGTAGTGTCTTCTAACACCGAATAAAACCATGTAGCCCGCCCAAGGACGAGCTCCCCGCTTCGTCGAGTGGCTCCCTGGATTCGTCTGATGTGAATAGCACTTCACTTCAGACCGACTCCTCCCCCGTGACGCAGATGACGCCGCGGTGGAGTCCCAAAAGGGGCCCAACCAGGAGGAGGTTGTCCTGGAGGCGCCGCAAGGCGACCTCCCGGACTCCGGGCGCCAAGAGGGCAAAACCCCGGAGGGCTCTCTGTCCGGCCCTGTGCCGGACTCCTTACCGAAACCTACAGTGATTCCAAAGTCCGGCAGGCGGGCCCTTCATAAGAAGGGCAAGACTGCAATGCCGGTGGCCTCCGTCCAACTGGAGGCACCAGATAACTTGCTGGAGGCGCTTAACGGCGCCTCCATCGACGAGGAGCACCGCACTGTTATGAGTGCGGTGATCCAGAAAGTTCAGTCCGCCAAGAGCGGGCTAACTGAAGCCTGTACCAGCCTTCTAATAGGCTTTGAGGTATGTAATTAGGATATGTAAAAATAGTACCGCATAGACAGTAGCCCCTGATGCTCAGTTTGGTGTTCGGAAAGAAAAGCCGAACTGAGGATCTAAAAAGATATACACAGGAGTCTAACATAAGCATGTCAATATGGGAATGCAGGCTGCGCTGCTGACCTCCGCCGCACTGACTGCGAAGGTCAATGTATTGAAGCAGAGCCTCGAGCGGTCCGAGAACGAGCTCGGTCGTGCCAAGAAGAAGCTCGAGGACAAGGAAGGTAAGTAATACCTTATTGAAGTAATACCTTATAGAAAGGATTTGGTTGCAAAAAATGACAGGAATAACGTGAGTATTGCAGGGGCCATGAACGAGGTGGCGACCCTGAAGGAGGCGGTGTCCAAGGCTGGAAAAAGTGCGGCCGCGGAGCGCACCGAGCGAGAGAAGCAGGAGGCGCAGGTGGCGGAGGTGCAGCAAGAGCTCCAGGCTTTCATGGAAAAACACGAGAGTTTGGAGCGTGACTCGAAGACTCGAGAGTCCGAGCTCGCCTTGGCTCTTGAGAGTGCCAAAGCCGCTAAGGCCAAAGCCCAGAAGGCCCTCCAGGAGATTGAGGCGATAAAAAAGATAGCGGCGGGTAAGGAATTCTTCATGCAAAGCAAGCATGTAAAAGTGAATTATCTGTTACTTACCCGAATTCGGAGCTCTCCAGGAGCGTTCACAGATCTGCCCCGTAGTGTGTCCAATGCTGCCGCGTTCTACCGAGCCGAGGAGGGGAGCTCGATGGAAAAGGTGTTCTGGTCTCAATATGCTGAGGCCGGACATCCGGTGCACCTGAGCGACCAGCTGAAGCAGCTGGTCGAGCTCCACAAGGTGGCCGAACAGGCCATGAAGGGCCTCATAGTTCGGCTGTGGCCTAAAGAAGCCATGCCTGGGAGCTACTTCAGTCTGGTGCGGCGGCTGGTGGATGCCTGTCCATGGATTGAAGTCATCAAGCGTTCCGTCTGCATTGAAGGTGCCCGTCGGGCCCTTGCCCGTGCTAAAGTGCACTGGGGCAAGATGGACGCCGAGAAGCTTGTGACGGACGCGCCACCGCCGGGCAAGGAGTATCGTACGCCCGAGATGTACTATAAGGGTGTCCTGAAGGGTGCCCGCCTTATAGCGGGTGAGTGCTCCAACGATGTCATTTTTGAGTAGATTCGCATTTGTTATCCTGTACGCTGAAAACTTTGTTCATATGCGCTAAGCAACGCTTGTTAATTTAAAATATTACCTTCTGTGCGGCCGTTTATCAAATTTGAGAGATGGCAAGTCGTTGGCTTCAGCCCCCATGCCACGAGTGCTGGGGTGTTCGGGATAAACTTGAGCGCTCTTGTTCCCATTTTTGGGTCCTTCGAGGGAGGCGCTCAACACAACGAACGAGGCAACCAGACTTATAATGCTTGAACACTCCCACTTAGCCATAGAATTCTATAATTTTAAATTTCGGCGAAGCCCCTAGTGTTCGGAAGACCGAATTCGGGGCGCTATCCACGCCTGGGCCGGACAAAGCCGACTCCTCGCTCTAAGCGGCGTAAGTCTTTAGGGACTCGAAAAACCTCTCGAACAGCGACCGGCTCTCGCCCTATCATGACGGTCAGTTTTAGCTTTCTCCACTGAGGTGCTCAACCCAGCTCAACTGGGGCACAATCGCAGTGGTTCTCCCAGCGCTACCTTAGCCGATATAACGGAACGTAAGGTACCAAAACATGGGAGCCGGGCAAACCCAACTATTGGCCCAAGACATGATTCGGAGCCGATGCATATAATGCTATAAGTTCGGGGTGCCGCACTTGTTAAAGTGTTCGGACTTATAACACCATATTTTGGGGTACTTAAGCCCCTGGTGTATTTGGCCGTACCAAAGCGTACAGATGCAACATGTCATAAGTGAACATATATAGATAGAAAAAGGAATGCAATAATAGGAAAAAAGTGATGCATTGTTTATTCAAAAAATACTGCAATGAAAGCAGAACGATACAAATAGTGCGATAAGCAAGGGATGTGACTATTTAACATGTCCCCCTCCAGGGGTAGGCTGCGGGATGGTATGTAAAACAGGTATACTGCTCGTAATAGAGACCACCTGGACACTCGACGTAGCTTTTCTACTTCCCTGGCTGTTGCATCGTGAGTTCGGCAATTCTACTGCCGGACAGGGCTTCTAGAAAACGGAGTCCTGAGAATAAGAAAAAAAAGAATGACACAATTGGGAGCCCCTGGTGCGGTTGAGCCGCTCTCCGGGCATGCCGTGGTCGTGCCCCTACCCCTATGCCCATGGTATCTCCAGAGCGTAGTTATGTACGCGTGGTACTGGTCCCGTGATTTTGCGAGGGCTGGGGTTGGGGCCGCATTGCTACGCGTGCTCGGAACATGCCAGGTGGTCTTGTTGTAGGTTACTCTGGGCGCGCTTGACGGTGTCCGGCCTCTTAACAGCCGGACTCGAGAATTGCCTTAAGAGGCTGCTTTGTACTTCCGCCGCGAGAGCTGCTGTATGCTCCTCCATTCGGAGAGAGCGTTCGGTGTTTCCGTTGACCGTAATGACTCCTCGAGGGCCTGGCATCTTGAGCTTGAGGTATGCGTAGTGCGGCACCACATTGAACTTTGCAAATGCGGTTCGTCCGAGCAGTGCATGATAGCCGCTGCGGAACGGGACTATGTCGAAGATTAACTCCTCGCTTCGGAAGTTATCCGGGGATCCGAAGACCACTTCAAGTGTAACTAAGCCTGTATAGTTGGCCTCTACACCTGGTATGACGCCTTTGAAGGTCGTCTGTGTGGGTTTAATCCTTGAGGGGTCTATGCCCATCTTGCACACTGTATCCTGGTAAAGCAGGTTTAGGCTGCTGCCGCCATCCATCAGGACTCTAGTGAGGTGAAATCTGTCGATGATTGGGTCTAGAACCAATGCAGCGAATCCGCCATGGCGGATGCTAGTGGGGTGGTCCCTTCGATCAAAAGTGATCGGGCAGGAGGACCACGGATTGAACTTTGGGGCGACTGGCTCCATCGCATATACGTCCCTGAGTGCACACTTCCGCTCCCTTTTGGGTATGTGGGTTGCGTATATCATGTTCACCTTCCGCACTTGTGGGGGGAAACCCTTTTGTCCTCTATTGTTCGGCGGCCGGGTCTCCTCCTCGTCATTGTTATGCAGTCCCTTGTCATTGTTTTCGGCAGTTAACTTGCCTGCCTACTTGAACACCCAACAATCCCTGTTGGTGTGATTGGCTGGCTTTTCGGGGGTGCCGTGTATCTGGCACGAGCGATCGAGTATTCTGTCCAAATTGGACGGGCCCTGAGTATTTCTTTGGAATGGCTTTTTCCGCTGACCGGGTTTAGAGCCTCTGAATCCGGCATTGACTACCGTATCCTCAGTATTGTCACCATTAATGCGGTGCTTGTGCTTGTTGCGACGCGACCTGCCGTTGGTGTCCTTGGTAACCGAATTACCAGGGCTCTTGGTCATGTTGTTACTACGAGCTAGCCAGCTATCCTCTCCCGCGCAGAAGTGGGTCATGAGTGTTGTGAGGGCTGCCATGGATTTCGGCTTTTCCTGTCCTAGGTGCCGGGCAAGCCACTCGTCGCGGATGTTATGTTGAAGGCTGCAAGGGCCTCTGCATCCGGACAGTCGACGATTTGATTTTTCTTGGTTAAGAACTGTGTCTAGAATTGTCTAGCCGATTCATCTGGCTGCTGAATTATGTGGCTTAGGTCATTAGCGTCTGGTGGTCGCACATATGTGCCCTGTAAGTTATCAAGGAATGCGGCTTCCAAGTCTTCCCAACAACCAATTGATTCTGTTGGCACGCTGTTGAGCCAATGCCGACCTGGTCCTTTAAGCTTGAGTGGGAGGTATTTGATGGCGTGTAGATCATCACCGCGGGCCATGTGGATGTGAAGGAGATAGTCCTCGATCCAAACCGCAGGATCTGTTGTGCCGTTGTATGATTCAATGTTTACGGGTTTGAAACCCTCGGGGATTTGATGATGCATTACTTCGTCTGTGAAGCATAGTGGGTGTGCGGCGCCTCTATATTGGGCTATATCACGACACAACTCAAATGAGCTTTGTCTGCTGTGTTCAGCCCAGCCGAAATTGCTGTATCCGGCGTGACAGTTGTCATCACGTATCGTGGGGCGCCCACGTGATCCGTAGATCAATCTTATTTGTCTTGCCTTATACTCCAATAAGTCTCGCAAGTCTGGCGCACTCCCCCGTGGCTTTGTACTTTTTGAGCAACGCCTGGGTGCGGCTTTAGCGGAGGGCCTAGAGGCCTCTCTGTCGCGTCCACGAGGTGGCCGATCGGCCGCGTCATGCGCTAGTGATGTAGGTTTGGGTGCTTCCTCCTCTAATCGGGGTAGCAGCCTGCGTTTTGGGTAGCTCTTGGAGGGGCGTTCGAGTTCATACTCTTCGGCCGCAAGGACTTCAGTCCATCTGTCGGCTAGCAAGTCTTGGTCAGCTCTAAGCTGTTGCTGCTTTTTCTTGAGGCTGCTTGCCGTGGCCATAAGCCTGCGTTTGAAACGCTCTTGTTCGACGGGATCCTCAGGCACGACAAATTCGTCGTCGTCGAGGCTTGCCTCGTCTTCGGAGGGAGGCATATAATTATTGTCCTCTACCTCTCTGTCTGCCGCTCTCTCATGAGGGCTGGCTTCTCCATCCTCCTGCGCTGAATCCTGCTGGAGGGGGTTGTCTTCGGCACTGTCCGGGGTGTTATTGTCTCCGGTGCCGGAATCTCCATTTTTGCTGTGGCGGGATTTAGAGCGGCGCCGCTGACGCCGGCGCTTAGGCTGTTTCTTGGAGGGGTCGTCCTCCGTTGTTCCATCGCCATTCCCATCCTTTGGGATGTCCACCATGTATATGTCGTATGACGAGGTGGCCTTCCAGTGCCCTGTAGGCGCTGGTTCTTGGTTGTCTCCTGCATTGTCGTCCATACCGTCGATGTCTTCGGAGTCAAAGTCGAGCATGTCGGTTAAATCATCGACAGTGGCTACAAAGTGGGTGGTGGGTGGGCATTGAATTTCTTCGTCGTCCGCATCCCAACCTACCTGACCATAGTCCGGCCAGGGCTCTCCTGATAAAGAGAGAGACTTAAGTGAATTCAGGATGTCACAAAAGGGCGAGTGCTGAAAGATGTCCGCGGCAGTGAACTCCATAACCGGCGCCCAATCAGATTTGATTGGCAGGGGCGTGGGAGGTTCGGAGTCCGAAGAGGAGTCCGGCACCTTGGAGTCACGGGCTTTGCGAAGGACAGGGAAGGTGTTCGGCTCAATCACCGTAGAGATCGTAGCCCCGAGGCGGTGTCCAGCCACTCATCCTCGACCGGCGAAGTCGGCTCCGAGCTAGGGGTCAGAGCGGACGCTTGTGCGGCCTCCAGGGCACTGTCCGGCAGCAGAGCTAGATCATGCCCATCGTGACAGTGCGGTGCACTTGGCTGTGGCTCGAACCCGTCGAAGATCAAGTCTCCGCGGACGTCAGCCGTATAGTTCAAACTTCCAAATCTGACCTGATGGCCAGGGGCGTAGCTTTCAATCTGCTCCAGATGGCCAAGCGAGTTGGCCCGTAGTGCAAAGCCACCGAATACGAAGATCTGTCCGGGGAGAAAAGTCTCTCCCTGGACCGCGTCGTCGTTGATGATCGAAGGAGCCATCGGGCCTAAAGGTGACGACACAGAGGAACTCTCAATGAAAGCACCAATGTCGGTGTCAAAACCGGCGGATCTCGGGTAGGGGGTCCCGAACTGTGCGTCTAGGCGGATGGTAACAGGAGACAAGGGGCACGATGTTTTTACCCAGGTTCAGGCCCTCTCGATGGAGGTAAAACCCTACTCCTTCTTGATTAATATTGATGATATGGGTAGTACAAGAGTAGATCTACCACGAGATCAAAGAGGCTAAACCCTAGAAGCTAGCCTATGGTATGATTGTTGTTCATCCTACGGACTAAAACCCTCCGGTTTATATAGACACCGGAGAGGGCTAGGGTTACACAGAGTCGGTTACAATGGTAGGAGATCCACATATCCGTATCGCCAAGCTTGCCTTCCACGCCAAGGAAAGTCCCATCCGGACACGGGACGAAGTCTTCAATCTTGTATCTTCATAGTCTAGGAGTCCGGCCAACGGTGATAGTCCGGCCATCCGGACACCCCCTAATCCAGGACTCCCTCACTCCTCTTCGGAGATATACCTTTGAAGGACTCTGGTTGCAATTCTTTTATATAGTTCGCCTTCATGCACTTTGAAGGCTTTGGAGCACCGAACTATGCATCACGCTTCGTTTTGATCGTCGAGGAGCTCTTGCCTATTAAGGTAAGCCAAGTAATTAAGGTTCGGTCCAAGGAGCGATAACCGCCATGATCTCATGAGGAAAGGGTGTTATCTCGATATCCGAATCTCCAACATTGTCCGCATTATGTTCGGCGGTTGGGAGTGTGATCAGGTCTGTATTGCCTTCGCCGCTCTCACCCTGCCACACCACAGATGTGTTGGGGAACGTAGTAATTTCAAAAAAATTCCTACGCACACGCAAGATCATGGTGATGGTATAGCAACGAGAGGGGAGAGTGTTGTCCACGTACCCTCGTAGACTGTAAGCGGAAGCGTTATGACAACGCGGTTGATGTAGGCGTACGTCTTCACGATCCGACCGATCCAAGCATCGAACGTACGACACCTCCGAGTTCAGCACACGTTTAGCTCGATAACAATCCTCGGGCTCCGATCCAGCAAAGCTTCAGGGATGAGTTCCGTCTGCACGACGGCGTGGTGACGATGATGATGTTCTACCGGCGTAGGGCTTCGCCTAAACTCCGCGATGATATGACCGATGTGGAATATGGTGGAGGGGGGCACCGCACACGGCTAAGGAACGATCCGTAGATCAACTTGTGTGGTCTAGGGTGCCCTCCGCCCCCGTATAGAAAGGAGCCAAGGGGGAGGAGGCGGCCGGCCAAGGAGGGCGCGCCAAGGGGGGAGTCCTACTCCCACCGGGAGTAGGACTCCCTTCTTTCCTAGTTGGAGTAGGAGAAGGGGGGAAAGAGGAGGAAGAAGGGAAGGAAAGGGGGGGGGGCGCCACCCCCCTCTCCTTGTCCTATTCGGACTAGGGAGGAGAGGGGGCACGGCCCACCTCTTGACTCCTCTCCTATTCTCCCTTATGGCCCATGTAGGCCCAATAACCCCCGGGAGGGTTCCAGTAACCCCCCGGTAATCCGGTAAAATGCCGATTTCACCCGGAACACTTCCGATGTCCAAACATAGGCTTCCAATATATCAGTCTTTATGTCTCGACCATTTCGAGACTCCTCGTCATGTCCGTGATCACATCCGGGACTCCGAACAAACTTCGGTACATCAAAACTTATAAACTCATAATAAAACTGTCATCGTAACGTTAAGCGTGCGGACCCTACGGGTTCGAGAACTATGTAGACATGACCTAGAACTATTCCCGGTCAATAACCAATAGCGGAACCTGGATGCCCATATTGGTTCCTACATATTCTACGAAGATCTTTATCGGTGAAACCGCATAACAACATACGTTGTTCCCTTTGTCATCGGTATGTTACTTGCCCGAGATTCGATCATCGGTATCCAATACCTAGTTCAATCTCATTACTGGCAAGTATCTTTACTCGTTGCGTAATGCATCATCCCGTAACCAACTCATTGATCACACTGCTTGCAAGGCTTATAGTGATGTGCATTACCGAGAGGGCCCAGAGATACCTCTCCGACAATCGAAGTGACAAAACCTAATCTCGATATACGCCAACTCAACATGTACCTTCAGAGACACCTGTAGTACTCCTTTATAATCACCCAGATACGTTGTGACGTTTGGTAGTACCCAAAGTGTTCCTCCGGTAAATGGGAGTTGCATAATCTCATAGTTACAGGAACATGTATAAGTCATGAAGAAAGCAATAGCAATATACTAAACGATCAAGTGCTAGGCTAACGGAATGGGTCATGTCAATCACATCATTCTCCTAATGATGTGATCCCATTAATCAAATGACAACACATGTCTATGCTTAGGAAACATAACCATCTTTGATTAATGAGCTAGTCAAGTAGAGGCAAACTAATATTGTCTATGTATTCACACATGTCTATATGTTTGTCTATGTATTCACACATGTATCATGTTTCTGGTTTATACAATTCTAGCATGAATAATAAACATTTATCATGATATGAGGAAATAAATAATAACTTTATTATTGCCTCTAGGGCATATTTCCTTCAGTCTCCCACTTGCACTAGAGTCAATAATCTAGATTACATAGTAATGGTTCTAACACCCATGGAGTCTTGGTGCTGATGATGTTTTGCTCATGAGAGAGGCTTAGTCAATGGGTCTGCAACATTCAGATCCGTATGTATCTTGCAAATTTCTATGTCTCCCACTTGGACTTGGCCCCGGATGGAATTGAAGCGTCTCTTGATGTGCTTGGTCCTCTTGTGAAATCTGAATTCCTTTGCCAAGGCAATTGCACCAGTATTGTCACAGAAGATCTTCATTGGTCCCGATGCACTAGGTATAACACCTAGATCAGAAATGAACTCCTTCATCCAGACTCCTTCATTTGCTGCTTCCGAAGCAGCTATGTACTCCGCTTCACACGTAGATCCCGCCACGACACTTTGTTTAGAACTGCACCAACTTACAGCTCCACTGTTTAATAAAAATACATATCCGGTTTGCGATTTAGAATTGTCCGGATCAGTGTCAAAGCTTGCATCAACGTAACCATTTACGACTAGCTCTTTGTCACCTCCATATATGAGAAACATATCCTTAGTCCTTTTTAGGTATTTCAGGATGTTCTTGACCGCTGTCCAGTGATCCACTCCTGGATTACTTTGGTACCTTCCTGCCAAGCTTATTGCTAAGCATACGTCAGGTCTGGTACACAACATTGCATACATGATAGAGCCTATGGCTGAAGCATAGGGAACATCTTTCATTTTCTCTCTATCTTCTGCTGTGGTCGGACATTGAGTTTGACTCAACTTCACACCTTGAAGCACGGGCAAGAACCCTTTCTTTGCCTGATCCATTTTGAACTTTTTCAAAATTTTATCAAGGTATGTGCTTTGTGAAAGTCCTATTAAACGTCTTGATCTATCTCTATAAATCTTGATGCCCAATATGTAAGTAGCTTCACCGAGGTCTTTCATTGAAAAACTTTTATTCAAGTATCCCTTTATGCTATCCAGAAATTCTATATCATTTCCAATTAATAATATGTCATCTACATATAATATCAGAAATGCTACAGAGCTCCCACTCACTTTCTTGTAAATACAGGCTTCTTCAAAAGTCTGTATAAAACCATATGCTTTGATCACACTATCAAAGCGTTTATTCCAACTCCGAGATGCTTGCACCAGTCCATTTTTTGGATTAACAAAACCTTCTGGTTGCATCATATACAACTCTTCTTCCAGAAATCCATTCAAGAATGCAGTTTTGACATCCATTTGCCAGATTTCATAATCATGAAATGCAGCAGTAGCTAACATGATTCGGATAGACTTAAGCATCGCTACGGGTGAGAAAGTCTCATCGTAGTCAACCCCTTGAACTTGTCGAAAACCTTTCACAACAAGTCGAGCTTTATAGACAGTTACATTACCATCAGCGTCAGTCTTCTTCTTAAAGATCCATTTATTCTCAATGGCTTGCCGATCATTGGGCAAGTCAACCAAAGTCCATACTTTGTTCTCATACATGGATCCCATCTCAGATTTCATGGCCTCTAGCCATTTTGCGGAATCTGGGCTCATCATCGCTTCCTCATAGTTCGTAGGTTCATCATGGTCAAGTAACATGACTTGCAGAATAGGATTACCGTACCACTCTGGTGCGGATCTTACTCTGGTAGACCTACGAGGTTCAGTAGAAACTTGATCTGAAGTTTCATGATCAATATCATTAGCTTCCTCATTAATTGGTGTAGTTGTCACAGGAACCGGTTCTTGTGATGAACTACTTTCCAACAAGGGAGCAGATATAGTTATCTCATCAAGTTCTACTTTCCTCCCACTCACTTCTTTCGAGAGAAACTCCTTCTCTAGAAAGGATCCGATTTTAGCAACGAAAATCTTGCCCTCAGATCTGTGATAGAAGGTGTACCCAATGGTCTCTTTTGGGTATCCTATGAAGACACATTTCTCCGATTTAGGTTCGAGCTTATTTGGTTGAAGTTTCTTCACATAAGCATCGCAGCCCCAAACTTTAAGAAACGACAACTTTGGTTTCTTGCCAAACCACAGTTCATAAGGCATTGTCTTAACGGATTTTGATGGTGCCCTATTCAATGTGAATGCGGCCGTCTCTAAAGCATAACCCCAGAACGATAGCGGTAAATCAGTGAGAGACATCATAGATCGCACCATATCTAGTAAAGTACGATTACGATGTTCGGACACACCATTTCATTGTGGTGTTCCAGGTGGCGTGAGTTGCGAAACTATTCCGCATTGTTTCAAATGTAAACCAAACTCGTAACTCAAATATTCTCCTCCACGATCAGATCGTAGAAACTTTATTTTCTTGTTACGATGATTTTCCACTTCACTCTGAAATTCTTTGAACTTTTCAAATGTTTCAGACTTGTGTTTCATTAAGTAGATATACCCATATCTGCTCAAATCATCTGTGAAGGTGAGAAAATAACGATACCCGCCGCGAGCCTCAACATTCATTGGACCACAAACATCAGTATGTATGATTTCCAACAAATCAGTTGCTCGCTCCATAGTTCCGGAGAATAGCGTTTTAGTCATCTTGCCCATGAGACACGGTTCGCAAGTACCAAGTGATTCATAATCAAGTGATTCCAAAAGCCCATCAGTATGGAGTTTCTTCATGCGCTTTACACCGATATGACCTAAACGGCAGTGCCACAAATAAGTTGCACTATCATTATCAACTCTGCATCTTTTGGTTTCAACACTATGAATATGTGTATCACTACTATCGAGATTTAATAAAAATAGACCACTCTTCAAGGGTGCATGACCATAAAAGATATTACTCATATAAATAGAACAACCATTATTCTCTGATTTAAATGAATAACCGTCTCGCATCAAACAAGATCCAGATATAATGTTCATGCTCAACGCTGGCACCAAATAACAATTATTTAGGTCTAAAACTAATCCTGATGGTAGATGTAGAGGTAGCGTACCGACCGCGATCACATCGACTTTGGAACCATTTCCCACGCGCATCGTCACCTCGTCCTTAGCCAATCTTCGCTTAATCCGTAGTCCCTGTTTCGAGTTGCAAATATTAGCAACAGAACCAGTATCAAATACCCAGGTACTACTGCGAGCATTAGTAAGGTACACATCAATAACATGTATATCACATATACCTTTGTTCACTTTGCCATCCTTCTTATCCGCCAAATACTTGGGGCAGTTCCGCTTCTAGTGTCCAGTCTGCTTGCAGTAGAAGCACTCAGTTTCAGGCTTTGGTCCAGACTTGGGTTTCTCCTCTTGAGCAGCAACTTGTTTGCCGTTCTTCTTGAAGTTCCCCTTCTTCTTCCCTTTGCCCTTTTTCTTGAAACTGGTGGTCTTGTTAACCATCAACACTTGATGCTCCTTCTTGATTTCTACCTCCACGGCTTTAAGCATTGCGAAGAGCTCGGGAATAGTCTTGTCCATCCCTTGCATATTATAGTTCATCACGAAGCTCTTGTAGCTTGGTGGCAGTGATTGGAGAATTCTGTCAATGACACTATCATCAAGAAGATTAACTCCCAGTTGAATCAAGTGATTATTATACCCAGACATTTTGAGTATGTGTTCACTGACAGAACTATTCTCCTCCATCTTACAGCTATAGAACTTATTGGAGACTTCATATCTCTCAATCCGGGCATTTGCTTGAAATATTAACTTCAACTCCTGGAACATCTCATATGCTCCATGACGTTCAAAACGTCGTTGAAGACCGGTTCTAAGCCGTAAAGCATGGCACACTGAACTATCGAGTAGTCATCAGCTTTGCTCTGCCAGACGTTCTTAACGTCGTCAGTTGCATCAGCAGCAGGCCTGGCACCCAGCGGTGCTTCTAGGACGTAATTCTTCTGTGCAGCAATGAGGATAATCCTCAGGTTACGGACCCAGTCCGTGTAATTGCTACCATCATCTTTCAACTTTGCTTTCTCAAGGAACGCATTAAAATTCAACGGAACAACAGCACGAGCCATCTATCTACAACAAACATAGACAAGCAAAATACTATCAGGTACTAAGTTCATGATAAATTTCAGTTCAATTAATCATATTACTTAAGAACTCCCACTTAGACAGACATCTCTCTAGTCATCTAAGTGATTACGTGATCCAAATCAACTAAACCATGTCCGATCATCACGCGAGATGGAGTAGTTTCAATGGTGAACCTCACTATGTTGATCATATCTACTATATGATTCACGTTCGACCTTTCGGTCTCCGTGTTCTGAGGCCATATCTGTATATGCTATGCTCGTCAAGTATGACCCGAGTATTCCGCGTGTGCAACTGTTTTGCACCCGTTGTATTTGAACATAGAGCCTATCACACCCGATCATCACGTGGTGTCTCAGCACGAAGAACTTTCGCAACGGTGCATACTTAGGGAGAACACTTCTTGATTATTAGTGAGAGATCATCTTAAAATGCTACCGTCAATCAAAGCAAGATAAGATGCATAAAGGATAAACATCACATGCAATCAATATAAGTGATATGATATGACCATCATCATCTTGTGCTTGTGATCTCCATCTTCAAAGCACCGTCATGATCACCATCGTCACCGGCGCGACACCTTGATCTCCATCGTAGCATCATTGTCGTTACGCCATCTATTGCTTCTACGACTATCGCTACCGCTTAGTGATAAATTAAAGCAATTACAGGGCGTTTGCATTTCATACAATAAAGCGACAACCATATGGCTCCTGCCAGTTGCCGATAACTTCGGTTACAAAATATGATCATCTCATACAATAAAATATAGCATCACGTCTTGACCATATCACATCACAACATGCCCTGCAAAAACAAGTTAGATGTCCTCTACTTTGTTGTTGCATATTTTACGTGGCTGCTACGGTCTTAGCAAGAACCGTTCTTACCTATGCATCAAAACCACAACGATAGTTCGTCAAGTTAGTGCTGTTTTAACCTTCGCAAGGACCGGGCGTAGCCACACTCGATTCAGCTAAAGTGAGAGAGACAGACACCCGCCAGCCACCTTTAAGCACGAGTGCTCGTAACGGTGAAACCAGTCTCGCATAAGCGTACGCGTAATGTCGGTCCGGGCCGCTTCATCTCACAATACCGCCAAATCAAAGTATGACATGCTGGTAAGCAGTATGACTTGTATCGCCCACAACTCACTTGTGTTCTACTCGTGCATATAACATCAACGCATAAAACCTGGTTCTGATACCACTGTTGGGGAACGTAGTAATTTCAAAAAATTTCCTACGCACACGCAAGATCATGGTGATGGTATAGCAACGAGAGGGGAGAGTGTTGTCCACGTACCCTCGTAGACCGTAAGTGGAAGCGTTATGACAACGCGATTGATGTAGTCGTACGTCTTCACGATCCGACCGATCCAAGCACCGAACGTATGACACCTCCGAGTTCAGCACACGTTTAGCTCGATAACGATCCCCGGGCTCCGATCCAGCAAAGCTTCGGGGATGAGTTCCGTCAGCACGACGGCGTGGTGACGATGATGATGTTCTACCGGCGCAGGGCTTCGCCTAAACTCCACGACGATATGACCGAGGTGGAATATGGTGGACGGGGGCACCGCACACGGCTAAGGCACAATCCGTAGATCAACTTGTGTGTTCTAGGGTGCCCCCCCGCCCCCGTATATAAAGGAGCCAGGGGGGAGGAGGCGGCCGGCCAAGGAGGGCGCGCCAAGGGGGGAGTCCTACTCCCACCGGGAGTAGGACTCCCTTCTTTCCTAGTTGGAGTAGGAGAAGGGGGGAAGGAGGAGGAGGAAGGGAAGGAAAGGGGGGGGGGGGGGGGCGCCGCCCCCCTCTTCTTGTCCTATTCGGACTAGGGAGGGGAGGGGGCGCGGCCCACCTCTTGCCTCCTCTCCTCTTCTCCCTTATGGCCCATGTAGGCCCAATAACCCCCGGGAGGGTTCCGGTAACCCCCCGGTACTCCGGTAAAATACCGATTTCACCCGGAACACTTCTGATGTCCAAACATAGGCTTCCAATATATCAATCTTTATGTCCCGACCATTTGGAGACTCCTCGTCATGTCCGTGATCACATCCGGGACTCCGAACAAACTTTGGTACATCAAAACTTATAAACTCATAATAAAACTGTCATCGTAACGTTAAGCGTGTGGACCCTACGGGTTTGAGAACTATGTAGACATGACCTAGAACTATTCCTGGTCAATAACCAATAGCGGAACCTGGATGCCCATATTGGTTCCTACATATTCTACGAAGATCTTTATCGGTCAAACCGCATAACAACATACGTTGTTCCCTTTGTCATCGGTATGTTACTTGCCCGAGATTCGATCGTCGGTATCCAATACCTAGTTCAATCTCGTTACTGGCAAGTCTGTTTACTCGTTACGTAATGCATCATCCCGTAACCAACTCATTGGTCACATTGCTTGCAAGGCTTATAGTGATGTGCATTACTGAGAGGGCCCAGAGATACCTCTCCGACAATCGGAGTGACAAAACCTGATCTCGATATACGCCAACTCAACATGTACCTTCGGAGACACCTGTAGTACTCCTTTATAATCACCCAGTTACGTTGTGACGTTTGGTAGTACCCAAAGTGTTCCTCCGGTAAATGGGATTTGCATAATCTCATAGTTACAGGAACATGTATAAGTCATGAAGAAAGCAATAGCAATATACTAAACGATCAAGTGCTAGGCTAACGGAATGGGTCATGTCAATCACATCATTCTCCTAATGATGTGATCCCATTAATCAAATGACAACACATGTCTATGCTTAGGAAACATAACCATCTTTGATTAATGAGCTAGTCAAGTAGAGGCATACTAGTGACTATATGTTTATCTATGTATTCACACATGTATCATGTTTCCGGTTAATACAATTCTAGCTTGAATAATAAACATTTATCATGATATGAGGAAATAAATAATAACTTTATTATTGCCTCTAGGGCATATTTCCTTCAAGATGGCTTAAAGAGCCGCTCCACGAAGGTGTTGGGTGGCACGAGGTCGCGTTTAGCGCCCATACGAGCAAGGATGTCGGTTGCCTGATTACTTTTTCGGGCAACATGATGGAACTCGAGTCCGTTGAACCGAGGTGACAGTTTTAATATGGTGTTTTGACATGCCATCATTTTTGGGTCCTTTGCATCGAACTCTCCATTGACCTGAGAAATTGCGAGGTTTGAATCACTGCGTGATGACCCACAAGTGTAGGGTATCAATCGTAGTCCTTTTGATAAGTAAGAGTGTCGAACCCAACAAGGAGCAGAAGGAAATGATAAGCGATTTTCGGTAAGGTTTTCTCTGCAAGCACTGAAATAGTAGGTAATAGATAGTTTTGTGGTAAGATAAATAGTAACGAGTAACAAGTAAATAAAGTAAATAAAGTGCAGAAAGGTGGCCCAATCCTTTATGTAGCAAAGGATAAGCCTGGACAATTACTAATAATGAGAAAGGAGCTCCCGAGGACACATGGGAATTATCGTCAAGCTAGTTTTCATCACGTTCATATGATTTGCGTTCGGTACTTTGATAATTTGATATGTGGGTGGACCGGTGCTTGGGTACTGCCCTTACTTGGACAAGCATCCCACTTATGATTAACCCCTATTGCAAGCATCCTCAACTACAAAAGAAGTATTAAGGTAAACCTAACCACAACATTAAGCATATGGGTCCAAATCAGCCCCTAACGAAGCAACGCATAAACTAGGCTTTAAGCTTCTATCACTCTAGCAACCCATCATCTACTTATTACTTTCCCATGCCTTCCTCTAGGCCCAAATAATGGTGAAGTGTCATGTAGTCGATGTTCACATAACACCACTAGAGGAAAAGACAACATACATCCCATAAAAATATCGAATGAATACCAAATTCACATGACTACTAATAGCAAGACTTCACCCATGTCCTCAGGAACAAACGTAACTACTCACAAAGCATATTCATGTTCGTAATCAGAGGAGTAATAATATGCATAAAGGATCTGAACATATGATCTTCCACCAAATAAACCAATTAGCATCAACTACAAGGAGTAATCAACACTACTAGCAACCCACAGGTACCAATTTGTGGTTTTGATACAAGATTGGATACAAGAGATGAACTAGGGTTTTGAGAGGAGATGGTGCTGGTGAAGATGTTGATGGAGATTGACCCCCTCCCGATGAGAGGATCGTTGGTGATGATTTCCCCCTCTCGGAGGGAAGTGTCCCCGACAGAACAGCTCTGCCATAGCCCTAGATTGGTTCCGCCAAGGTTCCGCCTCGTGGCGGCGGAGTTTCATCCCGTAAGCTTGCCCACAATTTTTTCTAGGGTAAAAGCTCTAATATAGCAGAAGATGGACACCGGGGGCCCACCAGGGGGTCCAGGAGACAGGGGGCACGGCCAGTAGGGGGGCGCGCCCCCCACTCTCCTGGATGAGGTGTGGGCCCCCTGGTGTATTCCTTTCGCCCAAAAATTCTTATTAATTCCAAAAAGATGTTTCATGGACTTTCAAGACTTTTGGAGCTGTGCAGAATAGGTTTCCAATGTTTGCTCCTTTTCCAGCCAGAATTCCAGCTGCCGGCATTCCCCCTCTTCATGGTAAACCTTGTAAAATAAGAGAGAATAGCCATAAGTATTGAGATATAATGTGTAATAACAGCCCATAATGCAATAAATATTGATATAAAAGCATGATGCAAAATGGACGTATCAAATCCCCCAAGCTTAGACCTCGCTTGTCCTCAAGTGGAAGCCGAAATCAAAAAATATGTCCACATGTTTAGAGATAGAGGTGTCGATAAAAATAAAATACGGACATGAGGGTATCATGATCATTCTTATAACAACAACATATATAGATTTTGTCATATGATTTCTTATGCTCAAGTAACAATCAATTCACAATGTCAAGTATGGTTCAAAAACTTCATTGGGAACTAACAAACTATAATCTCAGTCATTGAAGCAATTGCAATTTATCGTAACATCAGAAAGAGTCAACAATAGAGCTTTTCAGCAAGCTCACATACTCAACTATCTTGTAGTCTTCTATAATTGCTAACACTCATGCAATACTTATGGTTATGGAGTTTCAGCCGGACACTGAGAAAGATAGGGGCTTATTGTGTTGCCTCCCAACGTATTCACCTTTAGGTGATGTCGACAATAATAGCCCATGCTAACTAACATCTAATTGGATATATATATCATGATCTTTCAAACACGAGGAGCTTGCCAAAGGATAAAATGAAAAAGGGAAAGGTTAGGATCACCTTGACTCAAGCATAAGGTAAAAACATAAAGTAAAAGATAGGCCCTTCGCAGAGGGAAGCAGAGGTTGTCATGTGCGTTCAGGGTTGATGCACAAAATCTTAATGCAAAAGAACATCACTTTATATTGTCCCTTGTATGTGGACCTTTATTATGCAGTCCGTCGCTTTTATTACTTCCACAACAAGATCGTACAAAGCTTATTTTCTCTGTACTAATAAGTCATACATAATTAGATAGCAATTTTTATTGCTTGCAAGATGACAACTTACTTGAAGGATCTTACTCAATCCATAGGTAGGTATGGTGGACTCTCATGGCAAAACTGGGTTTAAGGGTATTTGGAAGCACAAGTAGTATCTCTACTTGGTGCAAGGAATTTGGCTAGCATGAGGGAGAAAGGCAAGCTCAACATGTTTGGAAGGTCAATGACAATATACTTTAACTGAGATGCGCGAAAACATAAACCATTACGTTGTCTTCCTTGTCCAACGTCAACTCTTTTAGCATGTCATACCTAATGAGTGCTCCCAATTATAAAAAGGTGTCCAAGATAATATATTTGTATGTGAACCCCTCTTTCCTTATCACTTCCTATTAATTGCAACGATGACCAAAACTACGTTCATCAACTCTCAACAATTTTTATGCCTCATACTTTCTATGTGTGAAGTTATCACTATCCATAAGATCAATATGAACTCTTTTATTCTTTCTACTTTCTCAAGATCATAGCACATAGCAAAGCCCTTGACTCAACACTAATCTTTATTATAGATAGCTCACGGACTCGATTACAAAAAGAGAACACAAAGCAAAATTCAAACTACTTAATATCAAAACTTCAATCTACTAGATCAAGATACTACTAAAATGATCGAACTAAATAAAGCGGTAAAGATAGGAGTGTGATGGTGATACGATATCGGGGCACCTCCCCCAAGCTTGGTAGTTGCCAAGGGGAGTGCCCATACCCATGTGATTATGTCCTCGGAGGTGATGGAGGGGGTGATGATGACGGTGGATAATCGCACATTGAGCGTAAAAGCTCCTCCAACTTGCAGATAATGCCCTTGAGTCCGGCGATATGATCCTTCAACAAAATATTCTCCTGTGTGAGATACTTGTTCTGTATGCGAGCTAACTCAATCATCTTGAATGCTTCAATCTCTGTTGGAGTGAAAAGGTTAGGTAAAGGTTGAGGGATGTCTTCTTCTTTCACCACCGGAGCTTGAACCTCCATGGCCTTCTTGATCCCTTCATCCTTGTTGATCTCTTCTGGTTCTTCTCTTTTCAGATCCATCTTCAATAGCCAAGCATCCTTGTCTTTGTTATTGAAGGAGGGCGACATCATGGTGCTCTAAATCTGAAACAGAAACAACTCAAAACGAAAACAGAGGATATTTGCGTGATATGGTGGTCAAAACCTTCAGGAGTATATATAATGAATTTTTACCAACCAAAACACATAACGTGCAAGAAAACGGAGTCCGGGAGGCACACGAGGTGCCCACGAGACAGGGGGGCGCGCCCAGTAGGGGGGCGCGCCCTCCACTCTCGTGGGTGCCTCGTGTCCCTTTCGGACTACTTCTTTCTTCCTAAAATTCTTAAATATTCCAAAACTGATAAAAATTTCCATGGGAGTTGTTTTGGAGTTGGTTTACTTATCGTACCACATACCTATTCCTTTTCGGAGTCTGGAACGTTCTGGAAAGTGTCCCTTATGTATTCCTCAGGGGTTACGGTTTCAATGATATTAGTTTGAACATTGATAGGATTACCTGAAATATAATGTTTAATTCTTTGACCGTTTACCACCCTTGGACTTGTGCCTTCGAAGTTGTTGATTTTTATGGCACCAGAATGATAGACCTCCTCGATAACGTAAGGACCTTCCCATTTTGAGAGAATTTTTCCTACAAAAAATCTTAAACAAGAGTTGAATAATAACACATAATATCCTATGTTAAACTCACGCTTTTGTATCCTTTTGTCATGCCAGCGTTTGACTTTTTCTTTGAATAGCTTGGTATTCTCATATGCTTGGGTTCTCCATTCATCAAGTGAGCTAATATCAAACAACCTCTTCTCACCGGCAAGTTTGAAGTCATAGTTGAGCTCTTTAATAGCCCAATACGCCTTATGTTCAAGTTCAAGAGGTAGATGACACACTTTTCCATAAACCATCTTATAAGGAGACATACCCATAGGATTTTTATATGCAGTTCTATAGGCCCATAATGCATCATCAAGTTTTTGGACCAATTCTTTCTAGACCTATTCACAATCTTTTGCAAAATTAATTTGAGCTCTCTATTGCTCAACTCTACTTGACCACTAGACAACGGATGATAAGGAGATGCGATTCTATGATTGACATCATACTTAGCAAGCATCTTATGGAAAGCACCATGAATAAGATGTGAACCACCACCAGTCATAAGATATCTAGGGACTCCAAACCTCGGAAAAATAACTTCCTTAAGCATTTTAATAGAAGTGTTATGATCAGCACTACTAGTTGGAATAGCTTCTACCCACTTAGTAACGTAATCAACAACAACTAAAATATGTGTATAACCATTAGAGGCAAGAAAAGGTCCCATATAATCAAAGCCCCAAACATCAAATGGTTCAATAACAAGTGAATAGTTCATAGGCATTTCCTGACGTCTACTAATATTACCGATTCTTTGGCATTCATCACAAGACAAGACAAACTTACGAGCATCCTTGAAGAGAGTAGGCCAATAAAAACTGGATTGCGATACCTTATGTGTAGTTCTGTCTCCAGCGTGGTGTCCTCCGTAAGCCTCGGAATGACACTTGCATAGGATTTGTTCCTGTTCATGCTCAGGTACACAACATCTAATAACACCATCTACTACTTCTTTATAAAGGTGTGGGTCATCACAAAAATAATATCTTAAATCATAGAAAAACTTTTTCTTTTGCTGGTATGTGAAACTAGGTGGTGTAAATTTAGCAACAATGTAATTAGCATAAACAACATACCATGGAGCAGTACGAGAAGCATTTATGACAACTAATTGTTCATCAGCAAAGCTATCATCAATAGGCAGTGGGTCATCAAGAACATTTTCTAACCTAGACAAGTTGTCTGCAACGGGGTTCTCAACTCCCTTTCTATCAATAATATGCAGATCAAATTCTTGTGACAAGAGAACCCACCTAATAAGTCTAGGTTTAGCATCCTTCTTTTCCATAAGATATATAATTTATAGGAATTTCTTGACGTCTACTAATGTTACCTACTCTTTTGCATTCATCACAAGATAAGACAAACTTACGAATCAATAACAAGAGAATAATTTATAGGAATTTCTTGACGTCTACTAATGTTACCTACTCTTTTGCATTCATCACAAGATAAGACAAACTTACGAGCATCTTTGAAGAGAGTAGGCCAATAAAAACCAGATTGTAGTACCTTGTGTGCAGTTCTATCTCCATCGTGGTGTCCTCCATAAGATTCAGAGTGACACTTACGTAGAATCTATTCCTGTTCATGCTCAGGTACACAACGTCTAATAACACCATCTACTCCTTCTTTATAAAGGTGTGGGTCATCCCAGAAGTAATGTCTTAAATCATAAAAGAACTTTTTCTTTTGCTGGTATGTGAAACTAGGCGGTATAAATTTAGCAACAATGTAATTAGCATAATCAGCATACCAAGGAGCAGTACGAGAAGCATTAATGACCGCTAATTGTTCATCAGGAAAACTATCATCAATAGGCAGTGGGTCATCAAGAACATTCTCTAACCTAGACCAGTTATCTGCAACGGGGTTCTCAGCCCCCTTTCTATCAATAATATGTAAATCAAATTCTTGGAGCAAGAGAACTGTCACGCCCAATATGCGACCCTATCCAAAAGGAACTCGAAGGTCCCACCAAGGATAGACCCACATATTGACACGCTTTTGCAAGGCGGATATCATTACATCAACATTACATAATAGATGGGGATACATACATAAGGCATACAATGCCACACGAATACAACAATACAACATACAAGAACAACATCCGACTACGGATGAATCATAAACAGAAACTCAAACAATATCCACCCTGCTAGCCCAGGCTGCCGACCTGGAACCTATCCCCTGATCGAAGAAGAAGCAGAAGAAGAACTCCAAACAAGTAAACATCGCTCTCACGTCATGATCATCGCATAACCTGTACCTGCAACTGTTGTTGTAGTAATCTGTGAGCCACGAGGACTCAGCAATCCCATTACCATGGGTATCAAGACTAGCAAAGCTAAATGGGTAAGGAAGGGGTAAAGTGGTGAGGTTGCAGCAGCGACTAAGCATAATATGGTGGCTAACATACGCAAATGAGAGCGAGAAGAGAAACAAAGGAACGGTCGTGAAGCTAGCAATGATCAAGAGGTGATCCTGAACACCTACTTACGTCAAACATAACCCAGAAACCGTGTTCACTTCCCGGACTCCGCCGAGAAGAGACCATCACGGCTACACACGCGGTTGATGCGTTTTAATTCGGATCAGGTGTCAAGTTATCTACAACCGGACATTAACAAATTCCCATCTGCCACATAACCGCGGTCACGGCTCTCGAAAGTTTAAACCCTGCAGGGGTGTCCCAACTTAGCCCATGACAAGCTCTCGCGATCAATGAAGGAATAGACCTTCCCCCAAGAAGACCCGATCAGTCTCGGAATCCCGGTTTACAAGACATTTCGACAATGGTAAAACAAGACCAGCGAAGCCGCCCGATGCGCCGACAATCCCGATAGGAGCTGCACATATCTCGTTCTCAGGGCAACACCGGATAAGTCAAGCTATGAGTAAAACCAGCCCTCGAGTTGCCCCGTGGTGGCCCCGCAGGTTGCTCGTTTCGGACCAACACTTAGACAAGCACTGGCCCGGGGGGGGGGGGGGGCTAAAATAAAGATGACCCTTGGGTTAATTACTCCCAAGGGAAAGGTAGGTGGTGGTGAGGCAAATGGTAAAACCAAGGTTGGGCCTTGCTGGACAAGTTTTATTCAAATCGAACTGTCAGGGGGGTCCCATAAATCACCCGACCGCGTTAGGAACGCAAAATCCGGGAACATAACACCGGTATGACGGAAACTAGGGCGGCAAGAGTGGAACAAAACACCAGGCATAAGGCCGAGCCTTCCACCCTTTACCAAATATATAGATGCATTAATAACATAAGAGATATTGTGATATCCCAACCAAAATCATGTCCACCATGGAGAAATCTTCAACTTCACCTGCAGCTAGCAACGCTATAAGAGGGGCTGAGCAAAGCAGTAACATAGCCAAACAACGATTTGCATAGGTAAGGTGTCAAAGGTTAGAGGTTCATGGCAATATGGGATGGCTTGATAAACAGATAATAGGTAGCGCAGCAAAGCGATAGAACGAAGCAACTAGCATAGCAATGATAGTAGTGAGATCCAGGGTAGCGGTCATCTTGCCTGAAATCCCGCTAGGAAGAAGAACGAGTCCATGAAGAAGATGAAGCCACGAAGACGAACCACACGTAGATGAACGAATCCTCATGATCGCAACGAAACGGGAACTATCGAGAAGAAGCACACAACATGTAAACACACCACACCTGAACAAGACATGATGCACAACAAGCATGATGCATGAGAAAGCTAGATGAGGCTACTCATGGCAAGAGATGATGCAAACAAGAACAACACATCAAGGCAAGTTTAAATGAGGCCGGGAACAACATATAACAATTCCGGTAAGTCCTCATATGCAAATTTCGAAATTGGTCCAGAACTGAATAAACCTTATGTTCAAGTTGTTAAACAGCAAGTTAAGATGCACCAAGAGGATCTACACGAAATTCTAGTCAAGTTACATATAAAGTTCATTAGATTCGGAGCTACGGCCTAGAAGGTACTCCCTCCATTCCAAAATATAGTGCGCCCGCGCTTCCCGAGGTCCAACTTTGACCATAAATTTAACTAACGAGACCAATTGCGGCGGAAGAAAAAAATTATATAATTGAAAACTTCTTTCGAATACGAATTCGCTGATATAATTTTTGCTCCCGCCGCAATCGGTCTTGGTAGTTAAATTTACGGTCAAAGTTGAAGCACGTGGATAGAGGAAGCACTACATTGTGGAATGGAGGGAGTATGAGCAAAACAAGTTAAACATGGCATTGATGCAAAATGCACCCAAACATCAAGAAAACACCTCAAAACAAGGATGTAACATGATAATATGAAGCTACATGCAAAATCAAGCCAGTTTCATATAGAGCACACTCATAACGGAGCAACGGTTCAACACACACACACTATACAAGTCATAACAACAATCTGTCCATAACAGCAACTAGGCATCTTACAAGCATCAAAACAACATGCTACAGCACCCCAACATAAGAACAAAAGGCATGGGCATGAAGTACAGGTAGAGCACTACAAAACATGAACACTGAGCTATCTCCAGAAACAACTAGAACATGCTCAAAAGGACATGGGAAGATTGCAAATAATAACAGTTTCAGACTTTAGCAGAAATAACATCAGGTTGCAATGTTTAGAGCTATCAAACAACATGTTACAAGAACTTATCATGGTAAACAAAGGCATGGCATGAATCTACTAATTGCATATATCAAAAGACCCTTACTGACCAAGAGCCAAAAGGGCACGGAAAATATGATGGCACCCATGTAAACATTGCAAGTTATATTACAGATTCAAACATGGCAGGAACAACAATAAGTAGGCATGTTGGTGAGCTTGAATCACTCACCACAGAGCAATACATGGCATGGAAAGGCAAACAACAGTAATAAGGCATGTTTATGAAGCTAAGCATGGCAAGAGCAAGTTCATAGGATGCATGGATCACTAGGAAAGCACATGGGAACTAGTGAACTTAATGTTAACAGGCTGACAGCAACATTATGAAGCAACTTTGGAGTAAGATAACAACATGTTCCAGCAGGCTATAATTACAACCAAGGGCATGAATGGATAGATCAAGACATGTAGATCAAAACATGTTTATAGAGCATCTCCAGATTATGCATAGAATGATTAGTAGAAGCATGTTAACATAGCAACAAAATATAACAGAATCTGCCAGGAAAACAGCAACAACAACTACCATACTTAGCAAGCTTGATACACTCAGCACACAACTCACAAAAATACATGGTTGGCACCACTGGAAAGATGGCATAGCATAGATCAACATACATGTAGACATCAACCTCATAGGATGCACACATCAATCATGGCAAAAATGATAAATAAGCAAGTTATAACAGTTTCAGCAGATTAACAGCAACATGCACTCTTCCAACAGCATTTCGGGCATCAAGATGAGCTCAAATGAAAATGATGCAATGGAATGAAATGAAGCACTCGTTGAGTCGAACAATTTGACATATTATACGCACGAAACGAAGCTACGGATGCAGAGATACGATGCTATGAACATGGCATGATAATGACAGAAATCTGGGACAGTGGAAATTTACCCCGCGAAAACGTGGACGGGATGGTGCGGGACGGAGGGATCCGGGACGGGCGGAGGCGCGTTTGGATGGGCGGATTGGTGGATCTCATCCACCCTGCGGGTTGGATCCGGACGGGACGGACGCCGGCGAGCTCCGGCGAGCTGGCGCGGTCACCGAGGAGGCGCGGGGAGGGGCGCCGGCCGGAGCGGGACGACGAGGGGCGGCGGAGACGGGCCCAGCGCGGCGGAGGGTGGAGGAGCTCGGCAAGGCCGAGTCCGGCGGCGGCGGCGGCTCGGTGGAGGAGCTCGGCCCCGAGCTCGGCGGCCATGGCGGGGGTCGCCGGCGAGGAGGCCGGAGTGCGACAGCGCGCGGGGGCGCCTCGGGCGCGGGCGGCGAAGCTCCCGGAGGCGGGGCAGGGCGCGGCCGGTGGAGCGCGGCCGGCCGGGCGCGGCGGAGCAGCTCGCCGGCGCCGGAGGCGGGCGGCGGCGCGGAGGCCGAGGCCTGGCGGCGGCTGGAGGGGCACCGGGCGGTGGGGCGGAGCACGGGCTGGCGGCGCGCGGGACGGGCCGCGGGGCCGGAGGCGGCCCCGAGCGGGCCGGCGGCAGCGCGGGCGGCGGGGCGCCACGTGGCACGACCGGATTCGCCGGGGGCGTGGCGGCGGACGTGTCCGGCTCGCTCGGACGTGTCCGGCGCGGCGCGGAGGGAAAATTAGGGTTTCGGGGGGAAATAGATCCGAAAAATGGAGAGGGGGAGACCTTTTTATAGGTGGAGGGAGCTAGGAGAGTCCAAATGAGGAGCGGTTTTCGGCCACGCGATCGTGATCGAATGACCGAGAGCATGGAGGGGAGTTAGATGGGTTTTGGGCCACTTTGGAAGGGGTGTTGGGCTGCAACCAAAAGAGGGCTTTGCGGTTACCCGGTTAACCGTTGGAGTACCAAACGACCTCCAAATGGCACGAAACTTGACAGGCGGTCTACCGGTGCTATACCAAAGCCTCTTGGCAAACCTCGGGCCATTCTGAGAAAGTTTAACACCCGCACTCAAAAGAGAGGCAAAAGGGGGCGCCGGGGAACATAGGAGTGCCGGAACGCAAAACGGACAACGGGGAAAATGCTCGGATGCATGAGACGAACACGCATGCAATGCAATGCACATGATGACATGATATGAAATGCAGATGATGACATGGCAAAGTGCAACACGCAAGCAAATGACATGGCAACGACGGCGAATAACTGACGGACACCTGGCGCATCGAATCCGGGGCGTTACAAGAACCCATCTAATGAGCCTAGGCTTAGCATCTTTCTTTTCCATAAGATATTTAATAGCAGCATGATTAGTGTGAATAGTAACTTTGGAATCAACAATATAAGGTCTAAACTTATCACATGCAAACTCAACTGCTAAGAACTCTTTTTCGGTAGTAGCATAATTTCTTTGGGCAGTATCAAGAGTCTTACTAGCATACTGGATAACATTCAATTTCTTATCAACTCTTTGCCCTAGAATAGCACCTACAGCATAATCACTAGCATTGCACATAATTTCAAAAGGTAAATCCCAATTAGGTGGCTGAACAATAGGTGTAGTGATCAAAGCTTTCTTAAGTATTTCAAATGCTTGTACACAATCATCATCAAAGACAAAAGGAATATCTTTTTTCAATAAATTAGTCAGAGGCCTAGAGATTTTAGAAAAGTCCTTAATGAACCTCCTATAAAAACCAGCGTGACCAAGGAAACTTCTTATACCTTTTATGTCCTTGGGATATGGCATCTTTTCAATAGCATCAACTTTGGCTTTATCAACTTCAATACCTCTCTCGGAGATCTTGTGCCCCAAAACAATGCCTTCGTTAACCATAAAGTGACACTTTTCCCAATTCAGGACGAGACTAGTGTCTTCGCATCTCTGCAAAACTCGATCAAGGTTGCTCAAGCAGTCATCAAAAGAGGATCCATAAACGGAGAAATCATCCATGAATACCTCACAAATCTTTTCACAAAAATCAGAGAATATAGCCATCATGCATCTTTGAAAGGTAGCAGGTGCATTACATAAACCAAAAGGCATACATCTATAAGCAGAAGTACCAAAAGGGCAAGTAAAAGTAGTTTTAGATTGATCCTTCGCTGGCACGGGTTTTTGAGAGAAGCCAGAATAACCATCTAGAAAGTAGAAATGTGTGTGTTTGGATAGGCTTTCTAGCATTTGATCAATAAAAGGTAAAGGGTAATGATCTTTCTTAGTAGCTTTATTTAACTTACGGAAATCAATTACCATCCTATAACCTATAATAATTCTTTGTGGGATCAATTCATCTTTATCATTAGGAACAACGGTAATACCTCCCTTTTTAGGAACGCAATGGACATGGCTTACCCATTCACTATCAGCAACAGGATAAATAATACCTGCCTCAAGGAGCTTTAGTATCTCCTTTCTTACCACTTCTTTCATCTTGGGATTTAGTCGTTGTTGAGGATCTCTAACTGGTTTGGCATCATCCTCCATATTAATTTTGTGTTGGCATAACGTGGGACTAACGCCCTTAAGATCATCCAGAGTATATCCAATAGCAGCTCGGTGCTTCTTCAGAGTTTTCAATAATGTTTCTTCTTCTTGCTCTGAAAGGTTAGCACTAATAATAACAGGATATATTTTCTTTTCATCAAGATAAGCATACTTAAGATTATCAGGTAATGGTTTGAGTTCAAACACGGGATCACCCTTGGGTGGAGGGGGATCCCCAAGAATTTCAACGGGAAGGTTATGTTTCAGCATAGGTTCCTGTTTGAGGAACACTTCATCTATTTCCCTTCTTTCCTTCATAAACATATCATTTTCATGGTCTAGCAAATATTGTTCTAATAGATAAGTAGGAGGAACAACAATGGAAGCAAGACCAATAATATCGTCCTTACTAGGTGGTTCCCTATCACGAGGTTGTCTACGAAACTTAGCAAAATTAATCTCATGAGACATACCATCTATGCCAACGATGACAATATCTTTTTCACAATCAATCACAGCACTGGCTGTATTCAAGAAGGGTCTACCAAAAATAATAGGAAAAAAATCGTCTTGTGGGGAACCAAGTACAAGAAAATCAGCAGGGTATTTAACCTTCCCACACAAAACTTCAACATCTCTAACAATCCCAAAAGGTTTAATGGTATCCCTATTAGCAAGCTTAATAGTAACATCAATGTCTTCTAATTCAATGGGTGCAATGTCATGCATAATTTCTTGATATAAGGTATAAGGTATCGCACTAGCACTAGCACCCATATCACATAAGCCATGATAACAATGATCTCCTATTTTAACAGAAATAACAGGCATGCCTACGGCAGGTCTATGTATCTTAGTATCTGGTCTAGCAATATTAGCAGTCTCACCACAGAAATAAATAATATGCCCATCTAAATCCTCATCCAAGAGATCTTTCACCACAGCAATACTAGGTTCAACATTAATTTTCTCAGGAGGTGTATAAGTCCTAGTATTACTCTTACGAACAACAGTCGAAGCTTTAGCATGATCCTTTATCCCAACATGAAAAGGAGGTTTCTCAACATAAGTAGTAGGAACAATAGGATCACTATAGGTGACAGTCTTTTCTTCAACTGTAATAGGTGCAACTACTTTCACTTCAACAGGAGGATTATATTTAAACCACTTCTCTTTAGGGAGATCAACGTGAGTAGCAAAAGATTCACAGAAAGAAGCTACTATCTCAGAGTCAAGTCCATACTTAGCGCTAAATCCACGAAAAGCATCGGTATCCATAAAAAAATTTAACACAATCAAACTTAGGTGTCATACCTGACTCCTTACCATCGTCGGAACCCCAATCTTCAGAGTTGCGTTTAATTCTTTCCAATAAGTCCCATTTGAAATCAATAGTCTTCAGCATATAAGAGCCAGCACAGGAAGTATCGAGCAGGTTGCGATTATCAAGAGAAAGCCGGGCATAAAAGTTTTGAATAATCATTTCCCGGGAGAGCTCATGATTGGGGCATGAATATAACATTGACTTAAGCCTCCCCCAAGCTTGAGCGATGCTTTGTCCTTCGCGAGGCCAGAAATTATATATGTAATTACGATCACGATGAACAAGATGCATATGATAGAACTCCTGGTGAAATTCCAACTTCAATCGCTTATAATTCCAAGATCTCGTATCATCACATAGCCTATACCATGTCAATGCATCTCCCTTCAAAGATAAAGGGAAGACCTTCCTTTTGACAACATCATCGGGAATACCTGCAAGCTTAAATAATCCACAAACTTCATCCACAAAGATAAGGTGTAAATCAGGATGCAATGTTCCATCTCCTGCAAATGGATTAGCTAGCAGTTTCTCTATCATACCCGAAGGAATATCAAAGTAAATATTTTCATAAAGTTCAGTAGGTTGAGGAGCAACTCTTTGCTCTTCTGGTCGGGGTGAAGATACCCCGAACAAGCCCCTCAAAGGTTTAGTTTCCATAGTGACAAGTAACAGAAAATTTCAGCACACTATATAAATGTTTCCTTACCAAGTTCCACTCACCAAAATCGCTACACTCCCCGGCAACGCCGCCAGAAAAGAGTCTTGATGACCCACAAGTGTAGGGATCAATCGTAGTCCTTTCTATAAGTAAGACTGTCAAACCCAACGAGGAGCAGAAGGAAATGATAAGCGGTTTTCGGTAAGGTTTTCTCTGCAAGCACTGAAATAGTAGGTAATAGATAGTTTTGTGGTAAGATAAATAATAACGAGTACCAAGTAAATAAAGTAAATAAAGTGCAGCAAGGTGGCCCAATCCTTTATGTATCAAAGGATAAGCCTGGACAATTTTTAATAATGAGAGAGGAGCTCCCGAGGACACATGGGAATTATCGTCAAGCTAGTTTTCATCACATTCATATGATTTGCGTTCGGTACTTTGATAATTTGATATGTGGGTGGACCGGTGCTTGGGTACTCCCCTTACTTGGACAAGCATCCCACTCATGATTAACCCCTATTGCAAGCATCCGCAACTACAAAAGAAGTATTAAAGTAAACCTAACCACAACATTAAACATATGGGTCCAAATTAGCCCCTAACGAAGCAACACATAAACTAGGGTTTAAGCTTCTGTCACTCTAGCAACCCATCATCTACTTATTACTTCCCCATGCCTTCCTCTAGGCCCAAATAATGGTGAAGTGTCATGTAGTCGATGTTCACATAACACCACTAGAGGAAAAGACAATAGACATCTCATCAAAATATCGAACGAATACCAAATTCACATGACTACTAATAGCAAGACTTCACCCATGTCCTTAGGAACAAACGTAACTACTCACGAAGCATATTCATGTTCATAATCAAAGATGTAATAATATGCATAAAGGATCTGAACATATGATCTTCCACCAAATAAACCAATTAGCATCAACTACAAGGAGTCATCAACACTACTAGCAACCCACAGGTACCAATTTGTGGTTTTGATACAAGATTGGATACAAGAGATGAACTAGGGTTTTGAGAGGAGATGGTGCTGGTGAAGATTTTGATGGAGATTGACCCCCTCCTGATGAGAGGATCGTTGGTGATGATGTTGGTGATGATTTCCCCCTCCCGGAGGGAAGTGTCCCCGGCAGAACAGCTCCGCCAGAGCCCTAGATTGGTTCTGCCTCGTGGCGGCGGAGTTTCGTCCTGTAAGCTTGCCCATGATTTTTTCCAGGGTAGAAGCTCTAATATAGCAGAAGATGGACATCGGGGGCTCACCAGGGGGTCCTGGAGACAGGGAGCGCGCCCAGTAGGGGGGGGGCGCCCCCCACTCTCCTGGATGAGGTGTGGCCCCCTGGTGTATTTCTTTCGCCCAAAAATTCTTATTAATTCCAAAAAGATGTTTCATGGAGTTTCAGGACTTTTGGAGCTGTGCGGAATAGGTTTCCAATGTTTGCTCCTTTTCCAGCCAGAATTCCAGCTGCCGGCATTCCCCCTCTTCATGGTAAACCTTGTAAAATAAGAGAGAATAGCCATAAGTATTGAGATATAATGTGTAATAACAACCCATAATGCAAAAAATATTGATATAAAAGCATGATGCAAAATGGATGTATCACTGCGCACCTCCAAGCGTTGTATGCCCATGGAGATAGCCATGCGAAGATCATGTAGTAGCGCCTCGTATTCGGCTGCATTATTAGAGCCCATATACATAATTTGCAATACATAGCAGACTGTGTCCCTAGTGGGGGATGTGAGGGTTACACCAGCCCCCAGTCCGGCCAGCATTTTGGAGCCATCGAAGTACATGATCCAATTAGAGTATGAGCTGTACTCTCTAGGGAGTTCGGCTTCCGTCCATTCGGCTATAAAGTAAGCCAATACCTAGGATTTAATAGCCCAGTGTGTCTTGTATATGATTTCGAACGGTAATAGCTTGATGGCACATTTGGCTAAGCGGCCAGTGGCGTCCCTGTTATTAATGATGTCATTTAGTGGCACTTCAGATGCCACTGTGACCAAACACTCTTGGAATTAGTGCCGAAGTTTGCGGGATGCCATGAAGACTGTGTAGGCTATCTTCTAATAGTGCGGATATCGGGATTTGCAAGGTGTAAGGACCTCCGATACATAGTAAACTAGTTTTTGGGTGGGGAATTTATGTCCCTCCTCTCATCGCTCGATGACGAGGACGGCACTAACTACTTGGTTAGTTGCCGAAATGTATAATAACATAGGCTCTCCAACGCCGGGTGCAGCCAAGATTGGGTTGCTTGCGAGAAGGGCCTTGATTTCTTCCAATCAGGCTATGGTTGCGCCCATCCATTTGAAGTTGTCAATGCGGGGCAGCAGCTTGTATAGTGGCAATGCTTTTTCTCCTAATTTGGAGATAAATCGGCTTAAAGCCACGATGCACCCAGCTAATTTTTGGACCTATTTAAGGTCTACAGGTATGGCCAATTGTGACAGAGCTCGAATTTTGGCGGGGTTTGCCTTGATTCCTCTATGGGAAACAATGAACCCCAACAACTTTCTGGCTGGAACTCCGAATACACATTTTTCTGGATTAAGCCGGATGTCGTATGTTAGGAGATTGTCGAAGGTGAGGCAAAGGTCATCCACCAGTGACTCGACGTGTTTTGTCTTGATGACCACATCATCCACGTATGCTTCGACTGTTTTTCCTATTTGCCTTTCCAGGCATATTTTAATCATGCGCTGGTAGGTAGCTGATAACCCACAAGTATAGGGGATCGCAACAGTTTTCAAGGGTAGAGTATTCAACCCAAATTTATTGATTCGACACAAGGGGAGCCAAAGAATATTCTCAAGTATTAGCAGTTGAGTTGTCAATTCAACCACACCTGGATAACTTAATATCTGCAGAAAAGTATTTAGTAGCAAAGTAGTATGGAAGTAACGGTAATAGTGGCAAAAGTAATAGTAGCAGTTTTGTAGTAATTGTAACAGTGGCAATGGTAAAGTAACTAAGCAAAGAGCAATATGTGAAAAGCTCGTAGGCATTGGATCACTGATGCATAATTATGTCGGATGCGATTCCTCATGCAATGGTTATAACATAGGGTGACACAGAACTAGCTCCAGTTCATCAATGTAATGTAGGCATGTAGTCCGAATATAGTCATACATGCTTATGGAAAAGAACTTGCATGACATATTTTGTCCTACCCTCCCGTGGCAGCGGGGTCCTACTGGAAACTAAGGGATATTAAGGCCTCCTTTTAATAGAGTATTGGACCAAAGCATTAACACTTGGTGAATACATGAACTACTCAAACTACGGTCATCACCGGGAGTGGTCCCGATTATTGTCACTTCGGGGTTGCCGGATCATAACACATAGTAGGTGACAATTGACTTGCAAGATAGGATCAAGAACTCACATATGTTCATGAAAACATAATAGGTTCAGATCTGAAATCATGGCACTCGGGCCCTAGTGACAAGCATTAAGCATAGCAAAGTCATAGCAACATCAATCTCAGAACATAGTGGATACTAGGGATCAAACCCTAACAAAACTAACTCGATTACATGATAAATCTCATCCAACCCATCACCGTCTAGCAAGCCTACAATGGAATTACTCATGCACGGCACTGAGCATCATGAAATTGGTTGATGGAGGATGGTTGATGATGACGACGGCGACAGATTCCCCTCTCCGGAGCCCCGAACGGACTGCAGATCAGCCCTCCCGAGAGAGATTAGGGCTTGGCGGCGGCTCTATATCGTAAAATGCGATGAATCCTTCTCTCTGATTTTTTTCTCCCCGAACATGAATATATAGAGTTGGAGTTGAGATCGATGGAGCACCAGGGGGCCCACGAGGCAGGGGGCGCGCCTAGGGGGTAAGCGCGCCCCCACCCTCATGGACAGGATGTGGGCCCCCTGGCCTTGATTCTTTCGCCAGTATTTTTTATTAGTTCCAAAAATATTCTCCGTGGAGTTTCAGGTCATTCTGAGAACTTTTATTTCTGCACAAAAATAACACCATGGCAATTTTGCTGAAAACAGCGCCAGTCCGGGTTAGTTCCATTCAAATCATGCAAGTTAGAGTCCAAAACAAGGGCAGAAGTGTTTGGAAAAGTAGATACGATGGAGACGTATCAACTCCCCCAAGCTTAAACCTTTGCTTGTCCTCAAGCAATTCAGTTGATAAACTGAAAGTGATAAAGAAAAACTTTTACAAACTCTGTTTGCTCTTGTTGTTGTAGATTTGTGAAGCCAGCATTCAAGTTTTTTAGCAAAGATTATGAACTAACCATATTCACAATAACACTTAGGTCTCATGTTTACTCATATCAATGGCATAATCAACTAGTGAGCAATAATAATAAAACTGGGATGACAACACTTTCTCAAAACAATCATAATATGATATAACAAGATGGTATCTGGCTAGCCCTTTCTGAGATTGCCAAACATAAATGCAGAGCACCCCTAAAGATCAAGGACTGACTGGACATTGTAATTCATGGTAAAAGAGATCCAGTCACAGTCATACTCAATATAAATTAATAGTAATGCATGCAAATGACAGCAGTGCTCTCCAACTGGTGCCTTTTAATAAGAGGAGGATGACTCAACATAAAAGTAAAATAGATAGGCCCGTCGCAGAGGGAAGCAGGGATTTTTAGAGGTGCCAGAGCTCGATTTTGAAATAGAGATAAATAATATTTTGAGCGGCATAATTTCATTGTCAACATAACAACCGAGAGATCTCGATATCTTCCATACTACACACATTATAGGTGGTTCCCAAACAGAATGGTAAAGTTTATACTCCCCCACCACCAACAATCATCAATCCATGTCTTGCCCGAAGCAACGGGTGCCTCCAACTAACAACAATCCTGGGGGAGTTTTGTTTGCAATTATTTTGATTTGATTTGAGCATGGGACTGGGCATCCCGGTGACCAGCCATTTTCTCGTAAGTGAGGAGCGGAGTCCACTCCTCTTGAGAATAACCCGCCTAGCATGGAAGATACATACAACCCTAGTTGATACATGATCTATTCGAGCATGCAAAATAGAATTTCATTTGAGGGTTTAGAGTTTGGCACATACAAATTTACTTGGAACAGAAGGTAGATACCGCATATAGGAAGGTATGGTGGACTCATATGGAATAACTTTGGGGTTTATGGAAGTGGATGCACAAGCAGTATTCCCGCTTAGTACAAGTGAAGGCTAGAAAAAGACTAGGAAGCGACCAACTAGAGAGCGACAACAGTCATGAACATGCATTAAAATTAATAGACATTGAGTGTAAGCATGAGTAGGATATAATCCACCATGAAAATAAATATCCTGGAGGCTATGTTGATTTTGTTTCAACTACATGCGTGAACATGTGCCAAGTCAAGTCACTCGAATCGTTCAAAGGAGAATGCCACCCTATCATACCACATCACAACCATTTTAATAGCATGTTGGCACGCAAGGTAAACCATTATAAACTCCTAGCTAATTAAGGATGGCATGAGCAACTATAATATCTAATTGTCATTGCAAACATGTTTATTCATAGTAGGCTGAATCAGGAACGATGAAGTAATCATATTTACAAAAACAAGATAGGCCGAGTTCATACCAGCTTTTCTCGTCTCAATCAATCCATCATATATCGTCATTATTGCCTTTCACTTGCACGACCGAATGGTGTGGAAAATAATAATAGTGCACGTGCATTGGACTAAGCTGGAATCTGCAAGCATTCAATTCAAGGGAGAAGACAAGGTAATATGGGCTCTTGGTTAAATCAATAATAGTGCATATGAGAGCCATTCAACATTTTCATCATGGTCTTCTCCTCTCGATCCCCAAAGAAAAGAAAAGAAATAAAACTATTTACACGGGAAAGCTCCCAACAAGCAAAAGAAGAACGAGAAATCTTTTTGAGTTTTCTTTTAATTACTACTACTACAGGCATGGAAAGTAAACTAGCTAAAAGCTATAAATATTTTTTTGTTTTTCTTAGGGTTTTTCAAACACACAATACGAAGGCTTAGAAAAGAAAATAAACTAGCATGGATAGTACAATGAAAAAGTATGAGCACCGACAACTAGCATGAGTGTGTGAACATGAATGTAATGTCGGTGAGAAATACGTACTCCCCCAAGCTTAGGCTTTTAGCCTAAGTTGGTCTAATCCCACGGATCAAAACTGCCTTCTCCGGTGTGCGGAGGAGTGTCATCTGGTTGCCACTGGTTGGTGATCTCCACCGGATCCCACTAATAAACGGACTGTCGATACGGGTCAAGTGGTGGTTCCGGCTCAGGCTTTGGAGCTGGTGTCAGGCTCCAGTATGCGTAAACGGCCTCCAGCAAGATGAGGTACGTGCCTGAAAGTATGTTAAAGAAAGAGGATGCAGGCAAGATAATAGTCTCACAGTGAGTTTTATTAAATATCAACTTATACTTAAGCATCATATTCTTATTTTTAACAATAAATTCATGTGCTGCCATACTCTTATAATCTAGAAAAATAGGGGTCAACAACTTTTCCTCTTTCTCATAATGCCTAATAGGTATCCTAAAGTGTGCAGCAAGGCGCAAAGCAAAGATACCACCGAAGATGAGGCCCTTTGTATGGTTCAAACTTAATCGCTTAGTAATATCAACGCCTAAACTGAAAGTTGTATCACAAAACAAAGCATGACGCAAAATAACAACATCAGGGGCACTAAGATTTCCATTGTTCCCGCGACCAATTAAACATCTACTAGCAAATATTGCGAAGTAACATAGAACAGGAAAATGTATGCTAGTAATTCTTGTACCCAAAACTTTTCTTGTTTCCCCTACAGCAATTTCATTAATAAATCCCTCCACATCATTACGGTGTGGTTCCTCTATGCTGCCCTCAAAGGGTATCTTGCAGACCCGACAAAAATCATATAGTGACATCTCCTTAACCTCATCATATAAATGAAACTCCACTGAAGGTGGTGATTTCCTAGCATGGAAATGAAAATTTTGCACAAAAATATTAGTGAGTAGGAGATACTGATCGAGCTGGTCGTGGAGGAAGTCGGTAAGGCCTGCATTCTCAGCCAAATAATAAAAATCATCATGAATCCTGGCTGCTCTCAAGAACTCATCACAAGGCCATTCACACGGCCGAACTTCTGCGGTGCGAGGGAGATTATATTTGGGCTTTTTATCCTCTTCACTTTGCTTATCCTTTGAGCTTCGGCTCGAAGAGCCCCTCAAAAATATCTTCATCATTTTTTGAAAATTTATGAAGTTTTTAGTAACTCAAAATAAAAGTGAACCAAACTCAACAAAATTGATAACAACTACTCTCACAAGTGCCGAGAGACTATATCATGCATTAGAACTACTTGAGACCAAATAAATTTGACATGCAAGCTCAAGAACAGGGTCACCTGAGCAGCAAAAATTTGCAATGAATAAAGCATTAAAACAAAAACTAATTGGACCATTGGAGGAGTCACATACCGAAGAACAATCCCCCAAAGCAGTTTTGTGAGTGGAGCTTTGAGCAAGGAGATCGAAAACGGCAGCAAGATGAGCTAGAACACCAGTTTGAGTCTGTTGGTGATTTTTTGGGAGGAAGAAGGAGTGTGTGGGTGCTGGAATAAGTGGATGGGGGCCACGTGGGGCCCATGAGGCAGGGGGGCGCCCCAGGGGGTGGGAGCGCCCTGGACCCTCGTGGCCAGGTGGTTGCCCCCTCTGGTGTGTTCTCAGTGCCAAATATTCTCAAATATTCTAGAAAAAATCACATTTCATTTTCGGGACATTTGGAGAACTTTTATTTTTGGGGTATTTTTTTATTGCACGGATAAATCAGAAAACAGACAGAAAATACTATTTTTTCTTTATTTAATCTAAATAACAGAAAGTAAAAGGAGGGTACAGAGAGTTGTGCTTTCTAACTTCATCCATCTCATGCTCATCAAAAGGAATTCACTAACAATGTTGATCAAGTCTTGTTAACAATCTCTTTTCTAATAACATGGAACCGGAGAAATTTCGAATAGCACTAGGTTACCTCAACGGGGATATGTACATCCCCAATAATAAGAATATCATATTTCTTCTTGACAGTAGGAAGAGGAAATTCAAAACCTCCAATAATAATCGATGAAAATTTTCCAATAGAATTGATACTGTGAACTTGAGGTTGTTTCCTCGAAAAGTGTACCGTATGCGCATTACCATTAACATAAAAAGTGACATTGCCTTTGTTGCAATCAATAACAGCCCCTGCAGTATTCAAAAAGGGTCTACCAAGGATAATCGACATACTATCGTCCTTGGGAATATAAAGAATAACTAAGTCCGTCAAGATAGTAACGTTTGCAACCACAACAGGCACATCCTCACAAATACCGACAGGTATAGCAGTTGATTTATCAGCCATTTGCAAAGATATTTCAGTAGGTGTCAACTTATTCAATTCAAGTCTACGATATAAAGAGAGAGGCATAACACTAACACCGGCTCCAAGATCACATAAAGCAGTTTTAACATAGTTTCTTTTAATGGAGCATGGTATAGTTGGTACTCCTAGATCTCCAAGTTTCTTTGGTATTCCACCCTTAAAAGTAGAATTAGCAAGCATGGTGGAAATTTCAGCTTCCGGTATCTTTCTTTTATTTGTAACAATATCTTTCATGTACTTAGCATAAGGATTCATTTTAAGCATATCAGTAAAACGCATACGCAAAAAGATAGGTCTAATCATTTCAGCAAAGCGCTCAAAATCCTCATCATCCTTTTCCTTGGATGGTTTAGGATTAAAGGGCATGGGTTTCTGAACCCATGGTTCTACCGTGCTTCCTAGCAATGAAGTCTCTTTTATCATAATGTTGATTCTTTGATTGTGGCTTATCAAGGTCAACAACAGGTTCAACTTCTACATCATTATTATTGCCAGATTGAGCATCAACATGAACATCATCATTAACATCATCATTGGGTTCATGTTACCAAATTGTGTTTCAGCATCAGAAATAGAAATATCATTGGGATTCTCAGGTGTGTCAACAACAGGTTCACTGGAAGCATGCAAAGTCCTATCATTTTTCTTCTTCTTCTTTTTAGAAGGACTGGGTGCATCAACATTATTTCTCTGAGAATCTTGCTCAATTCTCTTAGGGTGGCCCTCAGGATACAAAGGTTCCTGAGTCATTCTACCACCTCTAGTGACAACTCTAATAGCATTATTATTTTTCTTATTATTTAATTCATTGAGCAAATCATTTTGTGCTTTAAGCACTTGTTCTACTTGAGTGGTAACCATAGAAGCATGTTTACTAATAAGTTTAAGTTCACCTTTAACTCTAGACATATAATCACTCAAGTGTTCAATCATATAAGCATTACGTTTCAATTGTCTACCAACATAAGCATTGAAGTTTTCTTGTTTAACAATAAAATTATCAAACTCATCCAAGCATTGACTAGCAGACTTATAACGAGGAATATCACCTTCATCAAATCTATAGAGAGAATTTACCTTTACTACCTGTGTCGGGTTATCAAGACAATGTATTTTTTCAATAGGCGGTAAATTCTTAACATCTTCAGCTTTAATACCCTTTTCTTTCATAGATTTCTTTGCCTCTTGCATATCTTCAGGACTGAGAAATAGAATACCCCTTTTCTCCGGAGTTGGCTTAGGAGTTGGTTCGGGAAGTGTCCAATTATTTTCATTAGTCAACATATTATTCAATAGCAATTCAGCTTGATAAACTATTTTTTCCCTGAAAACACAACCAACACAACTATCCAGGTGGTCTCTGGAAGCACCGGTTAGTCCATTATAAAAGATATCAAGTATTTCATTTTTCTTGAGAGGATGATCAGGCAAAGCATTGAGTAATCGGAGAAGCCTCCCCCAAGCTTGTGGGAGACTCTCTTCTTCAATTTGCACAAAATTATATATTTCCCTTAAGGCAGCTTGTTTCTTATGAGCGGGGAAATATTTAGCAGAGAAGTAATAAATCATATCCTGGGGACTACACACACAACCAGGATCAAGAGAATTAAACCATGTTTTAGCATCACCCTTTAGTGAGAATGGAAATAGCTTAAGGATATAGTAGTATTTTTCCTCATGAGTGAATAGGGTGGCTATATCATTCAATTTAGTAAGATGTGTCACAACAGTTTCAGATTCATAGCCATAAAAAGGATCAGATTCAAACAAAGTAATTATCAAGATCGATAGAGAAATCATAATCCTTACCAGTAATGCAGATAGGTGAAGTAGCAAAAGCAGGGTCATATTTCATTCTAGCATTCAGAGACTTTTCTTTCAGATTAGCTAATAATTTCTTAAGATCAGATCTATCATTGCAAGCAAGAAAATCTCTAGCGGTTTCTTCATCCATAACATAACCCTCAGGCACAACAGGCAATTCATATCTAGGGGGGGAATCTTCATCATCACTTTCATCAATATTATCAGTTTCAATAATTTCATTCTCTCTAGCCCTAGCAAGTTGTTCATCCAGAAATCACCTAATGGCACAGTATTATCAAGCATAGAAGTAGTTTGATCATAAGCATTAGGCATAACAGAAGTGGCATCATCAATAACATGCGACATATCAGAATTAATAGCAGAAGCAGGTTTAGGTGTCGCAAGTTTACTCAAATAGAAGGAGAATCAAGTGCAGAGCTAGATGGCAGCTCCTTACCCCCCCTCGTAGTTGAGGGATAGTTCTTTCGTCTTTCAAGTTCCTCATAGTGATCAGCAGATATAAATCCCAAGTGACTCAAAGAATAGAGCTATGCTCCCCGGCAACGGTGCCAGAAAATAGTCTTGATAACCCACAAGTATAGGGGATCGCAACAGTTTTCGAGGGTAGAGTATTCAACCAAAAACTATTGATTCGACACAAGGGGAGCCAAAGAATATTCTCAAGTATTACCAGTTGAGTTGTCAATTCAACCACACCTGGATAACTTAATATCTACAGCAAAGTATTTAGTAGCAAAGTAGTATGGAAGTAACGGTAACAGTGGCAAAAGTAAGAGTAGCAGTTTTGTAGTAATTGTAACAGTGGCAACGGTAAAGTAACTAAGCAAAGAGCAATATGTGAAAAGCTCATAGGCATTGGATCAGTGATGGATAATTATGTCGGATGCGATTCCTCATGCAATAGTTATAACATAGGGTGACACAGAACTAGCTCCAGTTCATCAATGTAATGTAGGCATGTATTCCGAATATAGTCATACGTGCTTATGGAAAAGAACTTGCATGACATATTTTGTCCTACCCTCCCATGGCAGTGGGGTCCTATTGTAAACTAAGGGATATTAAAGCCTCCTTTTAATAGAGTACCAGACCAAAGCATTAACACTTGGTGAATACAAGAACTCCTCAAACTACGGTCATCACCGAGAGTGGTCCTGATTATTATCACTTCGGGGTTGCCGGATCATGACACATAGTAGGTGAATATTGACTTGCAAGATAGGATCAAGAACTCACATATATTCATGAAAACATAATATGTTTAGATCTTAAATCATGGCACTCGGGCCCTAGTGACAAGCATTAAGCATAGCAAAGTCATAGCAACATCAATCTCAGAACATAGTGGATACTAGGGATCAAACCCTAACACAACTAACTCGATTACATGATAAATCTCATCCAACCCATCACTGTCTAGAAAGCCTACGATGGAATTACTCACGCACGACGGTGAGCATCATGAAATTAGTGATGGAGTATGGTTGATGATGACGACGGAGACGGATTCCCCTCTTCGGAGCCTCGAACGGACTCCAGATCAGCCCTCCGAAGAGAGATTAGGGCTTGGCGGCGGCTCCGTATCGTAAAATGCGATGAATCCTTCTCTCTGATTTTTTCTCCCCGGACATGAATATATAGAGTTGGAGTTGAGGCCGGTGGAGCACTGGGGGGCCCACGAGGTAGGGGGGCACGCTCCCCCGAAGGGGGGGGGTAGGCGCGCCCCCACCCTCGTGGACAGGGTGTGGGCCCCCTGGCCTTGATTCTTTCACCAGTATTTTTTATTAATTCCAAAAATATTCTCCGCGGAGTTTCAGGTCATTCCGAGAACTTTTATTTCTGCGCAAAAATAACACCATGGCAATTTTGCTGAAAACAACATCAGTTTGGGTTAGTTCCATTCAAATCATGCAAGTTAGAGTCCAAAACAAGGGCAAAAGTGTTTGGAAAAGTAGATACGATGCAGACGTATCAGTAGCCCTGACGTTTTTAAGTCCGAATGGCATGGTATTGAAGCAGAAGGGACCGTAAGGGGTGATGAACGCGGTTGCAGCCTGGTCCAATTCCTTCATTTTAATCTAATGATATCCGGAATAGGCGTCGAGGAAACACAAAGAATCATGTCCTGTGGTTGCATCAATGATTTGGTTGATGCGGGGCAATGCGAAGGGGTCTTTAGGGCAAGCCTTGTTGAGGTCTTTGAAGTCGACACACACGCGCCATGATGACCCACAAGTATAGGGGATCTATCGTAGTCCTTTCAATAAGTAAGAGTGTCGAACCCAACGAGGAGCAGAAGGAAATGACAAGCGGTTTTCAGTAAGGTATTCTCTGCAAGCACTGAAATTGTAGGTAACAGATAGTTTTGTGATAGGATAATTTGTAACGGGTAACAAGCAATGAAAGTAAGTAAGGTGCAGCAAGGCGGCCCAATCCTTTTTGTAGCAAAGGACAAGCCTGGACAAGTTCTTATAATGAGAAAAGCGCTCCCGAGGACACATGGGAATTATCGTCAAGCTAGTTTTCATCACGTTCATATGATTCGTGTTCGTTACTTTGATAATTTGATATGTGGGTGGACCGGTGCTTGGGCACTACCCTTTCTTGGACAAGCATACCACTTATGATTAACCCCTATTGCAAGCATCCACAACTACAAAAGAAGTATTAAGGTAAACCTAACCATAGCGTGAAACATATGGATCCAAATCAGCCCCTTACGAAGCAACGCATAAACTAGGGTTTAAGCTTCTGTCACTCTAGCAACCCATCATCTACTTATTACTTCCCAATGCCTTCCTCTAGGCCCAAATAATGGTGAAGTGTCATGTAGTCGACGTTCACATAACACCACCAGAGGAGAGACAACATACATCTCATCAAAATATCGAACGGATACCAAATTCACATGACTACTAATAGCAAGACTTCACCATGTCCTCAGGAACAAACGTAACTACTCACATAGCATATTCATGTTCATGATTACAGGGGTATTAATATGCATTAAGGATCTGAACATATGATCTTCCACCTGATAAACCAACTAGCATCAACTACAAGGAGTAATCAACACTACTAGCAACCCACAGGTACCAATCTGAGGTTTTGATACAAAGATTTGATACAAGAGATGAACTAGGGTTTGAGAGGAGATGGTGTTGGTGAAGATGTTGATGGAGATTGACCCCCTCCCGATGAGAGGATCGTTGGTGATGACGATGGTGATGATTTCCCCCTCCCGGAGGGAAGTTTCCCCGGCAGAACAGCTACGCCGGAGCCTAGATTGGTTCTGCCAAGGTTCTGCCTTGTGGTGGCGGAGTTTCATCCCGTAAGCTTGCTTATGATTTTTTCCAGGGTAAAAGACTTCATATAGCAGAAGATGGGCACCGGAGGGCTGCCAGGTGGCCTAGGAGGCAGGGGGCGCGCCTTGTAAGGGTGGGCGCACCCCCCACCCTCGTGGATGGTGGGTGGCCCCCCTCAGGTATTTCTTCCGCTAGATATTTTTCATTAATTCCAAAAACTACTTTCGTGGAGTTTCAGGACTTTTGGAGCTATGTAGAATATGTTTCCAATATTTGCTCCTTTTCCAGCCCAGAATCCCAGTTGTTGGCATTCTCCCTCTTCATGTTAAACCTTGTAAAATAAGAGTGAATAGCTATAAGTATTGTGACATAACGTGTAATAACAGTCCATAATGCAATAAATATCGATATAAAAGCATGATGCAAAATGGACGTATCAACTCCCCCAAGCTTAGACCTCGCTTGTCCTCAAGCGGAAGCCGATATCAAAAAATATGTCCACATGTTTAGAGATAGAGGTGTGGATAAAAATAAAATACGGACATGAGGGCATCATGATCATTCTTATAACAGCAACATATATAGATTTTGTCATATGATTTCTTATGCTCAAGTAACGATCAATTCACAATGTCAAGTATGGTTCAGAAACTTCATTGGGAACTAACAAACTATAATCTCCGTCACTGAAGCAATTGCAATTTATCATAACATCGGAAAGAGTCAATATAAGAGCTTTTTAGCAAGTCCACATACTCAACTATCATTTAGTATTTCACAATTGCTGACACTCATGCAATACTTATGGTTATGGAGTTTGCTACGTCTTGAGCTTGCGTTGGTTTTCCTCGAAGAGGAGAGGGTGATGCAGCAATAGTAGCGTAAGTATTTCCCTCGGTTTTTGAGAACCAAGGTATCAATCCAGTAGGAGGCTCCTCAAAAGCCCCACGCACCTACACAAACAAACAAAGAACTTGCAACCAACGCAATAAAGAGGTTGCCAATCCCTTCACGGCCACTTGCGAAAGTGAGATCTAATAAAGATAGTATGCTAAGATAAATATATTTTTGGTATTTTACAATATAGATGCAAAAAGTAAAGATGCAAATAAAAGTAGATTGGAAGCAAATATGATAAGAGATAGACCCGGGGGCCATAGGTTTCACTAGTGGCTTCTCTCAAGATAGCATAAGTATTACGGTGGGTGAACAAATACTGTCAAGCAATTGATAGAAAAGCGAATAATTATGAGATTATCTAGGCATGATCATGTATATAGGCATCACGTCCGTAACAAGTAGACCGACTCCTGCCTGCATCTACTACTATTACTCCACACATCAACTGACTCCTACCTACATCTAGAGTATTAAGTTCATAAGAACAGAGTAACACATTAAGCAAGATGACATGATGTAGAGGTCTAAACTCAAGCAATATGATATAAACCCCATCTTGTTATCCTCGATGGCAACAATACAATACATGCCTTGCAACCCTTTCTGTCACTGGGTAAGGACACCGCAAGATTGAACCCAAAGCGAAGCACTTCTCCCATGGCAAGAAAGATCAATCTAGTAGGCCAAACCAAACTGATAATTCGAAGAGACTTGCAAAGATAACCCAATCATACATAAAAGAATTCAGAGAAGATTCAAATATTATTCATAGATAAACTTGATCATAAACCCACAATTCATCGGATCTCGACAAACACACCGCAAAAAGAGTTTACATCGAATAGATCTCCACAAGAGAGGGGGAGAACATTGTATTGAGATCCAAAAAGAGAGAAGAAGCCATCTAGCTAATAACTATGGACCCGTAGGTGTGTGGTAAACTACTCACAACTCATCGGAGGGGCAAGGATGTTGATGTAGAAGCCCTCCGTGGTCGATTCCCCCTCCGGCGGAGCGCCGGCGAAGGCTCCAAGATGGGATCTCGCGGATACAGAAGGTTACGACGGTGGAAATTGTGTTTCGTCTGCTCCCTGGATGTTTTTGGGGTACGTAGGCTTATATAGGAGGAAGAAGTACGTCGGTGGACGCCCGTGGGGCCCACGAGACAGGGGGCGCGCCCTATAGGGGGGGGGGCGTCCTCCTATCTCGTGGGAGCATCGGCCGCTTCTTGACTTGCACTCCAAGTCCTCTGGATCACGTTCGTTCCAAAAATCACACTCCCGAAGGTTTCATTCCGTTTGGACTCCGTTTGATATTCCTTTTCTTCGAAATACTGTAATAGGCAAAAAAAACAGCAATACGGGTTGGGCCTCCGGTTAGTAGGTTAGTCCCAAAAATGATATAAATGTGTAAAATAAAGCCCATAAACATCCAAAATGGGTAATATAATAGCATGGAACAATCAAAAATTATAGATACGTTGAAGATGTATCAAGCATCCCCAAGCTTAACCTGCTCGTCCTCGAGTAGGTAAATGATAAAAAAGAAATTTTTGATGTGGAATGCTACCTAGCATAATTCTCAATGTAATTTTCTTTATTGTGGCATGAATGTTAATATCCAAATGATTCAAAATAAAATCTTATAAAACATAAAAATAATAATGCTTCAAAGTATACTAACAAATAATCATGTCCTATCAAAATAGCATAGCCAAAGAAAGCTTATCCCTACAAAATCATATAGTTAGGCCATGCTTCATTTTCATTACACAAAATACTCCCATCATGCACAACCCCGATGACGAGCCGAGCAATTGTTTCATACTTTTTAACGCGCTTCAGCTTTTTCAACTCTTACGCAATACATGAGCGCAAGCCATGGAGATAGCACTATGGTGGTATATGGTGGTGGTTGTGAGGACAAAAAGGGAGAAGATAGTCTCACATGAACTAGGCGTATTAACGGGCTATGGAGATGCCCATTAATAGATATCAATGTGAGTGAGTAGGGATTGCCATGCAATGGATGCACTAGAGCTATAAATATATGAAAGCTCAACAAAAGAAACTAAGTGGGTGTGCATCCAACTCGCTTGCTCACGGAGACCTAGGGCATTTTGAGGAAGCCCATCATTGGAATATACAAGACAAGTTCTATAATGAAAAATTCCCACTTAGTATATGAAAGTGACAACATAGGAGACTCTCTATCATGAAGATCATGGTGCTACTTTGAAGCACAAGTGTGGAAAAAGAGATAGTAGCATTGTCCCTTCTCTCTTTTTCTCTCATTTTATTTTTTTCTTTTCCTTTTTTTTTCTTTTCTTCTTTTTTCTTTTTTTCTTTGGCCTTTCTTTTTTTCTTTTTGGCCTTTCTCTCCTTTTTTTCTCTTTTTTTTTGCATAGTACGAAGTCTCATCCCGACTTGTGGGGGAATCATAGTCTTCATCATCCTTTCCTCACTGAGTCAATGCTCTAATAATGAAGTTCATCACACTTCTATTGATTTACAACTCAAAAATTACAACTCAAGGCTAGAACAATATATGATTCTATATGAATGCCTCCGGCGGTGTACCGGGATATGCAATGAATCAAGAGCGACATGTATGAAAATTATGAAGGTGGCCTTGCCACAAATACGATGTCAACTACATGATTATGCAAAGAGCAATATGACAATGATGGAACGTGTCATAATAAACGGAATGGTGGAAAGTTGCATGGCAATATATCTTGGAATGGCTATGGAAATGCCATAATAGGTAGGTATGGTGGCTGTTTTGAGGAAGGTAAATAAAGGGTTCATGATACCAGCGAAAGTCGCGCGGTAATAATAATGGCTAGCAAAGTGGAAGGATGAGTGTGCGTATATCCATGGACTCACATTAGTCAAAAAGAACTCATATACTTATTGCAAAAGTCTACTTAGCCCTCGAAGCAAAGTACTAGTACGCATGCCCCAAGAGGGATAGATTGGTAGGAAAAGACCATCTCTCATCCCCGACTGCCACTCATAAGGAATACAATCAAAAGAGCACCTCATGCAACAAATTTGTCACACAACTTTTACCATACGTGCATGCTACGGGACTTGCCAGCTTCAACAAAAGTATTTCTCAATTTCATAATTACCCACTAGCATGACCCTAACATTACTACCTTTATATCTCAAAACAATTATCAAGCATCAAATTGACCATAGCATCCAATTCTCTTCCTATGATAGTTTTTAGGGTCTTTTGCATCTATGTCCCTAACTCGAACCCACTACTCACATTTGCCCCTAATTCAAAAGCCTGCTCAAAAATGCCCCCCCCCCCCGCCGTTAGGTGCCCTTACAGAAATGCCCTTCCGTCCCGTTTCCGTCTGGTCAAAGGGGTTTGACCGTCTACTGGGCGTTTATTGGACATTTTGCCCCTGCCTCCATGTATCACTTACATGTGGGACCCGCTCAAGAAAAAATAAAAAGAAAAAACTCTTTCTCTCACCCCCTCTCTCTAACACACTTACATGTGGCCCCCTCACGGTGTCTCTCTCACCTCCCACCTCTCTTCCCCTACCTCACGACCTCTCTCTCTCACTTCCGGCGAGCGCCGGCTGCCCAGGGACCATGCGCCGCCGCCGCTAGCTCCCCACGCGCCACACCCCTTCCTCCACACCTCCCCCTCTCCCTCCCTCCCTCCCTCTCCCTCCCTCCCTCTCCCTTCCTCCCTGTGCAGAGCACCACCGTCGCCGCTGCCTTCGTCTCCGCGCGACCAACGACAACCCCAAGCGCCACCACCTCGCCAGGAAGCTTGTACGAGATGCCCTCGCCCTCCCAGCTTACGAATTCGACCAGAGAAACTCAGGACCAAGTGCCACAATGCATCTTCCCCGCCTCCGATCTCGAATAGCCGCCGCCGATTCGACGCCATTGAAGCTCCCTGGCCGACCCCTTACGTTCCCCGAGCATCCTGAGGTACCTTGAAAGATGTGAGCGTCCTCTACCGAAGGCCTCATGACCTCCGGTCGTCTTCCCCGCGAGCTCCGAGCACTGCCATGGCCGCCGTTGTTGAAGTACACACTTCAGTCTTCCTCGAGCCCCAGCAGCGTTGCCATCGTGCCCCTAGTCATCTCCTTAGTCTCGCACATCCTGTTAGCCTCTCCCTCTTGCACAATAGCTCGCCCGCTTGCGCCGCCCAGAGTCGCCGCAGGAACGGTCTTCACCATCAACTCCGGCGACCATATGGTCTTAAGACACCATATGTGGACGCGGTCGAGCCAAGGCTATCGTGTGGTTCCCTCAGCCGGCCTCCCCGCAGCCTCCTGGTGTGCCTCTACCGCGAGATTTGGTCGCCGCCGGGAACCCTGAAGGAATTAGTTTAGGTGCACATTAGTTTAATTTAATATAAACGAGAATATTCAGCATAGGAGTTGACGAGAAAATAATTGAACAATGACATGTGGGCCCTGTACAGAGTTTGACCAGTCCATATCTAGTTTTATTTTTATTTTTATTATTAGTTGGGACCCACGTGTAAGTGAGAGATAGAGGGGTGACCAGTCCATATCTTTTTCTTTTTTCTTTGAGTGGGTCCCACATGTAAGTGACACACGGAGGCAAGGGCAAAATGTCCAGAAAACGTCCGGTAGACGGTCAAAGGCCTTTGACCTAACGGAAACGGCACGGAAGGGCATTTCTATAAGGTCATCTAACGGCGGAGGGGCAAATTTGAGCAGGCTTCGAAACTAGGGGCATATCTGATTAGGTGGTTCGAGTTAGGGACAGAAATGCAAATGGCCCTAGTTTTTATTATACCCAACTTGGATGCTCATCATTCTAGGACCAACTTTGTAACCATAGCAAATACCATGCTGTTCTAAAAGACTCTCAAAAAGATATAAGTGAAGCATGAGAGACTAGCAATTTCTTCAAAAATAAGCCGCCGCCGTGCTCTAAAAGATATAAGTGAAGCACTAGAGCAAAAACTATCAAGCTCAAAAGATATAAGTGAAGCACATAGAGTATTCTAGCAAATTCTAATCAAATAGGCTTCTCCCAAAAGGTGTGTACAGCAAGGATGATTGTGGTAAACTAAAAAGCAAAGACTAATATAATACACGATGCTCCAAGCAAAACGCATATCATGTGGCGAATAAAAATATAGCTCCAAGTAAAGTTACCAATGAACGAAGACGAAAGAGGGGATACCTTCCCGGGGCATCCCCAAGCTTAGGCTTTTGGCTATTCTTGAATATCTTGGGGTGCCTTGGGCATCCCCAAGCTTAGGCTCTTGCCACTCCTTATTCCATAGTCCATAAAAGCTTTACCCAAAACTTGAAAACTTCACAACACAAAACTCAACAGGAAATATTATAAGCTCCGTTAGTGAAAGAAAACAAAACCTCCACATAAGGGACTATAATGAACTCATTCTTTATTTATTTTTGTGTTAAACCTACTGTATTCCAACTTCTCTGTGGTTTATAAACTATTTTATTGGCCATAGATGCATCAAAATAAGCAAACAACACACGAAAAACAGAATCTTTCAAAAACAGAACAGTCTGTAGCAATATATAACTAACGCAAAGTTCTAGAACTCTAAAAATCCTACCAAAATATTAGCCTAATGCAACACAGAATCAAATATATTTACAAGGATGAACTGCTTAGATGGATCTCTTTTCTCCCACCCTAAGCTAGTTTTTGTAAGCCCCCCTTGTCTTGTGTTACCTTGTACCCTGGTTACTCCTTGTAACCACCCTGTTGTATTACTTATCTTTTTTTCAATAAAGTTTTGATATGCTGTGGGGGTTTTGCCCCACAGTTCCCAGTCAAAAAAAAATCCTACCAAAATAGGAAGTCCTATAAAATTTGTTTATTGATAATCAGCAAAAATAATCAACGCAAAAGCACGTTTATGTGATTTAAAAAAACTAAATTCGTGCGTGCAAAGTTTCTGTTTTTCAGCAGAATCAAATCAACCATCATCATAGGTTATCCTATAGGTTCTACTTGGCACAGACACTAATTAAAAGATAAAAACACATCTAAACAGAAGGTAGATGCAAGATTTATTACTAAACAGGAGAGAAAACAAAAAACATAAAGAAAAGTGGGCTGCCTCCCAACTAGCGCTATCGTTTAACGCCCCTAGCTAGGCATAAAAGCGAAGATAGATTCAAGTAGTGCCATCTTTGGCACTAAATTCATAAGTAGCCCGCATGATAGATTCATAAGGTAATTTGACTTTCTTTCTTGGAAAGTGCTCCATGCCTTTCTTTAATGGAAATTGGAATCTAATATTCCCTTCCTTCATATCAATAATCGCGCCAATCGTTCTAAGGAAAGGTCTACCGAGAATAATAGGACAAGAAAGATTGCAATCTATATCAAGAATGATAAAATTTACGGGCACCAAATTTATATTTGCAACAATAAGAACATCATTGATCCTTCCCATATGCTTTTTAATGGTGGAATTCGCAAGGTGCAAATTTAAAGAGTAATCATCAAGATCATGGAAACCTAGAATATCACATAAAGTTTTCGGAATCATGGAAACACTAGCACCCAAATCACACAAAGCAAAACACTCATGATCTTTAATTCTAATCTTTATAGTAGGTTCCCGCTCATCATTAAGTTTTCGAGGTATAGAAACTTCCAAATTAAGTTTTTCATCATAAGATTGCATCAAGGCATCAACAATATGTTTGGTAAAATCTTTATTTTGACTATAAGCATGAGGAGAATTAACAACAGATTGCAACAAGGAAATACAACCTTCTAAAGAAAAATTATCATAATCAAATTCCTTGAAATCCGAGATAGTGTGTTCAACGCTATTTAAAGTTGTGACCTCTCCAATCCCACTTTTACCAAATTTAGCATCAAGATCTAAATACTCCGAATTCTTGGGACGCCTTCTAGGCAAAGTTGATTCATCATCAGTCCCATAATTATCAAAATTCATATTGCAAAACATAGATCTAATAGGAGACACATCAATAACTTTAAGATCCTCATCATTATTTTCATGGAAACTAGAAGAACACGCTTTTTATAAAGCTATCTTTTTAGCACGCAATCTAGCAGTTCTTTCCTTGCACTCGTCAATGGAAATTCTCATTGCTTTGAGAGACTCATTGATATCATGCTTAGGAGGAGAAGATCTAAGTTTAAGAGAATCAACATCAAGCGAAAGTCTATCAACGTTCCTAGCCAAATCATCAACTTTGAGCAATTTTTCTTCAAGCAAAGCATTAAAATTCTTTTGAGAAATCATAAATTCTTTCACACTATTCTCAAAATAAGAGGGCATCTTATTAAAATTACCATAAGAATTATTGTAGGAATTTCCATAATTATTAGAGGAATTACTAGGGAACGGTCTAGCATTAAAGTTTCCTCTATAAGCATTGTTTCCAAAGCTATTCCTACCAACAAAATTCACATCCATAGATTCATTATTATTCTCAATCAAGGAATACAAAGGCATATCATTGGGATAAAGAGGAGTATTTTTAGTAGCAAACAATTTCATAAGTTCATCCATCTTTCCACTCAAAAACATTGATTTCTTCTATAGCATGCACTTTTTTACTAGAAGATCTTTCGGTGTGCCATTGAGAATAATTAGCCATAATATTATCAAGAAGTTTTGTAGCATCTCCTAACGTGATTTCCATAAACGTGCTTCCCGTGGCCGAATCTAAGAGATTTCTAGAAGCAAAGTTCAAACCGGCATAAAATTTTTGTATGATCATCCATAAATTCAAACCATGAGTAGGGCAATTGCGAAGCATCAATTTCATTCTTTCCCAAGATTGGGCAACATGCTCATGATCAAGTTGTTTAAAATTCATAATATCGTTCCTAAGAGTGATAATCTTAGCGGGAGGAAAATACTTAGAGATAAAAGCATCTTTGCACTTGTTCCAAGAATCAATACTATTTTTAGGCAAAGACGAAAACCAAACTTTAGCACGATCTCTAAGTGAAAACGGAAATAACTTCAATTTGACAATATTGTTATCCATATCTTTCTTCTTTTGCATATCACACAAATCAACAAAGTTGTTTAGATGAGCAGCGGCATCTTCTCTAGGAAGGCTGGTGAATTGATCTTTCATAACAAGATTCAACAAAGCAGTATTGATTTCATAAGACTCAACATCATTAAGAGGAGCAATCGGAGTACTAAGGAAATCATTATTATTGGTATTCGAGAAATCACACAATTTGGTATTATCTTGCGCCATGGCAACAAGTAATCCAACTCACAAGCAAATAGAAAAAGGCAAGCGAAAAAGAGAGGAGGAGATTGGGAAAGAGAGGGCGAATAAAATGGCAAGGGTGAAGTGGGGGGGGGGAGGAAAACGAGAGGCAAATGACAAATAATGTAAATGCGAGGGAGATGGGTTTGTGATGGGTACTTGGTATGTCTTGACTTGAGCGAAGACCTCCCCGGCAACGGCGCCAGAAATCCTTCTTGCTACGTCCTTAGCTTGCGTTGGTTTTCCTCGAAGAGGAGAGGGTGATGCAGCAATAGTAGCGTAAGTATTTCCCTTAGTTTTTGTGAACCAAGGTATCAATCCAGTAGGAGGCTCCTCAAAAGTCCCACGCACCTACACAAACAAACAAAGAACTCGCAACCAACGCAATAAAGGGGTTGTCAATCCCTTCACGGCCACTTGCGAAAGTGAGATCTAATAAAGATAGTATGATAAGATAAATATATTTTTGGTATTTTATAATATAGATGCAAAAAGTAAAGATGCAAATAAAAGTAGATTGGAAGCAAATATGATAAGAGATAACCCGGGGGCCATAGGTTTCACTAGTGGCTTCTCTCAAGATAGCATAAGTATTACGGTGGGTGAACAAATTACTGTCGAGCAATTGATAGAAAAGTGAATAATTATGAGATTATCTAGGCATGATCATGTATATAGGCATCACGTCCGTAACAAGTAGACCGACTCCTGCCTGCATCTACTACTATTACTCCACACATCGACCGACTCCTGCCTTCATCTAGAGTATTAAGTTCATAAGAACAGAGTAACGCATTAAGCAAGATGACATGATCTAGAGGGATAAACTCAAGAAATATGATATAAACCCCATCTTGTTATCCTCGATGGCAACAATACAATACATGCCTTGCAACCCTTTCTGTCACTGGGTAAGGACACCGCAAGATTGAACCCAAAGCAAAGCACTTCTCCCATGGCAAGAAAGATCAATCTAGTAAGCCAAACCAAACTGATAATTCGAAGAGACTTGCAAAGATAACTCAATCATACATAAAAGAATTCAGAGAAGATTCAAATATTATTCATAGATAAACTTGATCATAAACCCACAATTCATCGGATCTTGACAAACACACCGCAAAAAGAGTTTACATCGAATAGATCTCCACAAGAGAGGGGGAGAACATTGTATTGAGATCCAAAAAGAGAGAAGAAGCCATCTAGCTAATAACTATGGACCCGTAGGTCTGTGGTAAACTACTCACAACTCATCGGAGGGCCAAGGATGTTAATGCAGAAGCCCTCCATGGTTGATTCCCCCTCCGGCGGAGCGCTGGCGAAGGCTCCAAGATGGGATCTCGCAGATACAGAAGGTTACGGCGGTGGAAATTGTGTTTCGTCTGCTCCCTGGAAGTTTTCGGGGTACGTAGGCTTATATAGGAGGAAGAAGTACGTCGGTGGGCGCCCGAGGGGCCCACGAGACAGGGGCGCGCCCTATAGGGGGGCCCTCCTATCTCATGGGAGCCTCGGCGGCTTATTGACTTGCACTCTAAGTCCTCTGGATCACGTTCGTTCCAAAAATCACGCTCCCGAAGGTTTCATTCCGTTTGGACTTTGTTTGATATTCCTTTTCTTCGATATACTGAAATAGGCAAAAAAACAGCAATACGGGTTGGGCCTCCGATTAGTAGGTTAGTCCCAAAAATGATATAAATGTGTAAAATAAAGCCCATAAACATCCAAAAGGGGTAATATAATAGCATGGAACAATCAAAAATTATAGATACGTTGGAGACGTATCAGAGTTTTAATCGGACACAGAGAAAGATTGGGCTTATACTGTTGCCTCCCAACGTTTTACCTCAAGGGTAATATCAACAATAATAGTTCATGCTAACTTACATCCAATTGGATATATATATCAGGATCTTTCCAACATGAGGTGCTTGCCAAAGTATAAAATGTAAAAGGGAAAGGTGAAGATCACCTTGACTCTTGCATAATGTAAAAGACATAAAGTAAAAGATAGGCCCTTCGCAGAGGGAAGCAGAGGTTGTCATGTGCTTTTAGGGTTGGATGCACGAAATCTTAATGCAAAAGAACGTCACTTTATATTACCACTTGTGATATGAACCTTTATTATGCAGTCCGTTGCTTTTATTACTTCCATATCACACGATCGTATAAAGCTTATTTTCTCCGCACTAATAAGTCATACATATTGAGAGAGCAATTTTTATTGCATGCAACATGACAACTTACTTGAGGGATCTTACTCAATCCATAGGTAGGTACTAGTACAAATGCCCGTGCGTTGCAACGGGCGAAAAAATCGCAAATAAAATGCTTGTTTATTCACCACACTGCATTCTTATGATTTCTCCCAAATACCGACCCTTTCAGATATACCTTTGCTCCAAGCATGTTTCATTACGAAGTTAAAGATAAACACTTATATTTGAAATACTTTCACGCACAAACTTCACGAACACTGCCAAATTTGGAAAAGCCAACGTCAAAGCTGCAATCTTAACATCGTCTTCTCATGATCAACCTTCGACGATACACGCTGCCAAATTTGGAAAAGCCAACATCAAAGCTGCAATCTTAACATCGTCTTCTCATGATTAGCCTTCGACGATGTTAATATGAAGGATGTTGATTTCATGGGCACACTCACTAACTACATTGACCTTCAGAAGCTATGCAAAAACAACAAAATCAATTAAGGCACAAGATTGGAGAAGGGATGCAGGTAATTTAATCATAGAAACATTTATGGCAGCATCGGCATCCTCCAACACGATTAGTAAGCATGTCTATTATAGAGCACCAGAAGTTTGGCAACAACGGTCCTTTCACTCCCCTTGAAAATATGTATGTACAACCCTCCGCATATCATAAATATTCAACAATACATACCAAAGCTGTAGTTGATCTGTACAAACACAATTTACACGGAAGGAAGAATATTATGTTTCCTAAGATTTTATTTGCAGATATGTGGTTCACAATTCAGCAAGAGCATGCCATCACTAATGATGCATGAGTACAATGACATGCATTCTGTACTCAGTACCAATGCACACATAGGAAGTGATCAGACCCTAGAGTACTGTGCGTTTGCTTGACAACATTATTTGCTTCCTCCTAGGTTGGTTTGTCCTGTCATTATGAAAAGGAAGTTTAGGTTCTTGTAGGAAAAATATCTAACATGTGGCATACACCAACGTGTAATATCAAAACTGAAAATTTGTTGGAATTGATCCAGTTATTGAGCATGCCATGCTACAGATATGGAGGGAGAGATTAACGAATGAATTCCTATCCCTGATGGTAGAGAAAGCTAACTGCTCATAGAACAATTCAAACTCTGATATTATGGGCATATACTAAAGCATTTTGAGAAGCACAGACTTAAGCAAAGAGACCATGAATCTATTTTGGTACGCTTCTTCTGTAGCTATCACTTCAGGTATCAAAATGTTGATGTGACATCTGGTGTTCGAAGTAGATTTGAATGCTAGCATACCTGAAAACTATGCCAACATTTTTTCTTTTTGGACCTTCTTTAAGTAGGTGAGTATTTTCCGGATAACAACTCTGCTTTACCTCAAAATTGATCAAACAGTGTGCCAATGAATAGAGCTATAGAATTCAGTAGTATGTACTCATGTACTCCAGATCCTTGCGATTCAAATAGTGAACTTCCAATGATAGGACTGTCTCTCATGTCCTTTCGCGGCGGGACTCCATCGATTAATTCCTGCTGATGTAAAAAGAGAAAGTGATTAATATAGGGTAGTTATAGATTAGCCACCAAGAAAAAAAGGCAAATACAAAAGGAAAAATAAGCTGTAATAGTTATCCATTGCTTAGCCTAAAGAGAGAGCACATGCAACAATGCATTTTTTATCACTTATAATTGTTTCTACTGGTTTCCCTTATCCAAATAACCTGTCAAATTGTACTCACAAACTAAACATGTACATATTATTGATAGCCGAGTTCAATTCTTTGAACATATGTTACCTAAACTATTTCAAAATCACCAAGAAATTAAGCATATATGACATGTACAGTGACTTGTAACATTATATGAACCAACTATGTCACTGATCCTGATGCATATAGATGAGTGAGTGTGATATGTCATTTTAATATGCAACTACACTCAAGTGTGTACTGTTTTAGGCTGCATGGCATGCTTTTATAAAAAACAGATCTTGCTGATATAAAAGAAACCCATCGTCCATTATCTGCTTCATTGGTACCAAGGAAATGCAAGAACATGAGTTACCGCTTCTATTGTCTTATTCAACCTGAGGAAATTATGACCACAAGCTATGCAATGTGTTCTTATCTCCATGCTATCCTCGCGCTTTCAGGTAGCTCAAGTCACACTCATTGTGTCTATTGACATGCCCATACCAATAAATTTTCAAACATGTTTATGATGAAAATACAAATATTTCAAATCAATAGAATAGGAAAAATAGTTACAAATTTATTGTTCCATGGCAACTCCTTGTTTCTAAGTTAAGTACCGGTTCAGTTGTCTAAAGCTGACTTTCGTACTTATCTATAATCATAAGAAGTAAAACAAAGATATTTTTGTTTAGGACAGTCACTTAAAATGTAAAATACCCTAATAAAAAAGAACTTACACCAAAGTTCAGCTGAGTGCAATTGAAAAAATAGTGAAATTTACTATTTCTTTTGTGCCAGGTCGATTGTCATAGATCATATCTGACTCAGTTAGCCGATTAATGGTTCATTTCATAAAGTCAAAATATATATACATACTTTCAAGTGTGTAGTACTCCATAAGTTTTTTTAATTAACGTGCACAACGGCTAAATGCATAACTGAACATACATTAAAACCTAGAAGGTCCCTGATGGCTGATATTTAGACTAATCTACACGGTCTGGAAGCTGAATCACTATGGATAACAGAACATCTCCAGGCAAGACCAGAGGATCTCAGTCTATTTCCCTACCGGATAAAATCTCAAAGAGCAAGATTATAGCAAAAAGGAAGCGTACCATCATGAAGTAATACATGAGTATGTGCTACGCCTTGAGCTTGCGTTGGTTTCCCTTGAAGAGGAAAGGGTGATGCAGCAAAATAGCGTAAGTATTTCCCTCGGTTTTTGAGAACTAAGGTATCAATCCAGTAGGAGGCTCCTCAAAAGTCCCACGCACCTACACAAACAAACAAGAACCTCACAACCAACGCAATAAAGGGGTTGTCAATCCCTTCACGACCACTTGCGAAAATGAGATCTGATTGAGATAATATGATAAGATAAATATTTTTGGTATTTTTATGATATAGATTGGAAAATAAAAGATGCAAATAAAAGTAGATGAAAAACTTATATGATAAAAGGTAGACCCGGGGGACATAGGTTTCACCAGTGGCTTTTCTCAGTATAGCATAAGTATTACGGTGGGTGAACAAATTACTGTCAAGCAATTGATAGAAAAGCGCATAGTTATGAGATTATCTAGGCATGATCATGTATATAGGCATCACGTCCGTGACAAGTAGACTGACTCCTGCCTGCATCTAATACTATTACTGCACACATCGACCGACTCCTGCCTGCATCTAGAGTATTAAGTTCATAAGAATAGAGTAACTCATTAAGAAAGATGACATGATGTAGAGGGATAAACTCATGCAATATGATATAAACCCCATCTTTTTATCCTCGATGACAACAATACAATATGTGCCTTGCTGCCCATGCTGTCACTGGGAAAGGACACCACAAGATTGAACCCAAAGCTAAGCACTTCTCCCATTGCAAGAAAGATCAATCTAGTAGACCAAACCAAACTGAAAATTCAAAGAGACTTGCAAAGATAACTTAATCACACATAAAAGAATTCAGAGGAGATTCAAATATTCCTCATAGATAAACTTGATCATAAACCCACAATTCATCGGATCTCGACAAACACACCGCAAAAAGAGTTACATCGAATAGATCTCCAAGAAGATCAAGGAGAACTTGGTATTGAGAATCAAAGAGAGAGAAGAAGCCATCTAGCTAATAACTATGGACCCGAAGGTCTGTGGTAAACTGCTCACAACTCATAGGAGAGGCCTTGGAGATGATGTAGAGGCCCTCCATGGTCGATGCCCCTCTGGCGGAGCGCCGGCGAAGGCTCCAAGATGGGATCTCACGGATACAGAAGGTTGTGGCGGTGGAAATAGTTTTTCGTGGTGCTCCTGGATGTTTTTTGGGTATGTGGGTATATATAGGAGGAAGAAGTAGGTCGGTGGACGCTCGAGGGGCCCACACGGGTGGGGGGCATGCCGGGCACCCTCGTGGCCGCCTCTTCTGTTGCTTGACGTCCACTCCAAGTCCCCTGGATTGCGTTTGTTCCAAAAAGATCGCTCCCGAAGGTTTCATTTTGTTTGGACTCCATTTGATATTCCTTTTCTTCGAAACACTGAAATAGGCAAAAAAATAGCAATTTGGGCTGGGCCTCCGGTTAGTAGGTTAGTCCCAAAAATGATATAAAAGTGTAAAGTAAAGCCCATAAACATCCAAAATGGGTAATATAATAGCATGGAACATTCAAAAATTATAGATACGTTGGAGACATATCAAGCATCCCCAAGCTTAATTTCTGCTCGTCCTCGAGTAGGTAAATGATAAAAATAGAATTTTTGATGTGGAATGCTACCTAGCATAATTCTCAATGTAATTTTCTTTATTGTGGCATGAATGTTCAGATCCAAATGATTCAAAATAAAAGTTCATATTGACATAAGAAATAGTAATACTTCAAGCATACTAATCAAAGTAACCATGTCTTCTAAAAATAACATGGCTAAAGAAAGTTCATCCCTACAAAATCATATAGTTTGGTCATGCTCCATTTTCGTCACACAAGAATGCTCTCATCTTGCACACCCCCGATGACAAGCCAAGCAATTGTTTCATACTTTAGCAATCTCAAACTTTTTTCAACTTTCATGCAATACATGAGCGTGAGCCATGGATATAGCACTATGGGTGGAATAGAATATGATGATGGAGGCTGTGTGGAGAAGACAAAAAAGGAAGAAAGTCTCATGTTAACTAGGCTAATCAATGGGCTACGGAGATGCCCATCAATTGATGTCAACATGAGGAGTAGGGATTGCCATGCAATGGATGCACTAGAGCTATAAATGTATGAAAGCTCAACAAAAGAAACTAAGTGGGTGTGCATCCAACTTGCTTGCTCACGAAGACCTAGGGCATTTTGAGGAAGCCCATCGTAGGAATATGCAAGCCAAGTTCTATAACAAAAAATTCCCACTAGTATACGAAAGTGACAACAAATGAGACTCTCTACATGAAGAACATGGTGCTACTTTGAAGCACAAGTGTGGAAAAAGATAGTAACATTGTCCCCCTTTTTTCATTTTTTGGGCCTTTCCTTTTTTTGGCCTTTCTCTTTTTTTATAAGGGACAATGCTCTAATAATGATGATCATCACACTTCTATTTATTTACAATTCATGAGTTACAACTCAAAACTAGAACAAGATATGACTCTATATGAATGCCTCCGGCGGTGTACCGGGATGGGCAATGAATCAAGGTGGCTTTTCCACAAATACGATGTCAACTACATAATCATGCAAGGCAATATGACAATGATGATGTGTGTCATGATGATGAACAGAACGGTGGAAAGTTGCATGGCAATATATCTCGGAATGGCTATGGAAATGCCATAATAGGTATGTATGGTGGCTGTTTTGAGGAAGATATAAGGAGGTTTATTTGTGATAGAGCGTATTGTATCACGGGGTTTGGATGCACCGCCAAAGTTTGCACCAACTCTCAAGGTGAGAAAGGGCAATGCACGGTACCGAAGAGGCTAGCAATGATGGAAGGGTGAGAGTGCGTATAATCCATGGACTCTACATTAGTCATAAAGAACTCATATACTTATTCCAAAAATCTACAAGTCATCAAAAACCAAGCACTACGCGCATGCTCCTAGGGGGATAGATTGGTAGGAAAATACCATCGTTCGTCCCCGACCGCCACTCATAAGGATGACAATCTAAGAACACTTCATATTTCAAATTTGTTACACAACGGTTACCATACGTGCATGCTACGGGACTTGCCAACTTCAACACAAGCATTCTTTAAATTCACAATTACCCAACTAGCATGACTCTAATATCACCACCACCATATCTCAAAACAATTATCAAGCATCAAATTGATCATAGCATCGAATTCACTTCCTATGATAGTGTTTATTATACCCAACTTGGATGCTCATCATTCTAGGACCAATTTTATAACCATAGAAAATACCATGCTGTTCTAAGAGACTCTCAAAATGATATAAGTGAAGCATGAGAGATCAACAATTTCTAAAAAATCAAGCCACCGCCGTGCTCTAAAAGATATAAGTGAAGCACTAGAGCAAAACTATCTAGCTCAAAAGATATAAGCGAAGCACATAGAGTATTCTAATAAATTCCAATCAAGTGGGTTTCTTCCAAAAGGTTTATACAGCAAGGATGATTGTGGTAAACTAAAAAGCAAAGACTGATATCATACAAGACGCTCCAATCAAAACACATATCATGTGGCGAATAAAAATATAGCTCCAAGTAAAGTTACCGATAGACGAAGACGAAAGAGGGGATGCCTTCCGGGGCATCCCCAAGCTTAGGATTTTGGTTATCCTTGAATATCTTGTGGTTCCATGGGCATCCCCAAGCTTAGGCTCTTGCCACTCCTTATTCCATAGTCCATCAAATCTTTACCCAAAACTTGAAAACTTCACAACACAAAACTCAACAGGAAATCTCATAAGCTCCGTTAGTGCAAGAAAGAATAACCACCACATAAGGTACTGTAATGAACTCATTATTTATTTATATTGGTGTTAAACCTAATGTATTCCAAGTTCTCTATGTTTCATAACTACCAATACTAGCCATAGATGCATCAAAATAAGCAAACAACACACGAAAAACAGAATCTGCCGAAAACAGAACAGTCTGTAGCAATCTGTAACTTTTGAATACTTCTGGAACTCTAAAATTCCTACCAAAATAGTAAGTCCTGGAAAATTTGTCTATTGATCTACAGCAAAAAGAATCAACGCCAAAGCACGTTTCTGTGATTTACTAAAATTATTTTCGTGCGTGCAAAAGTTTCTGTTTTTCAGCAGAATCAAATTAACTATCACCGTAGGTTATCCTATAGGTTCTACTTGGCACAAACACTAATTAAAACATGAAAACACATCTAAACAGAATCTAGATGAAATATTTATTACTAAACAGAAGCAAAAAAAGCAAAAATAAAATAAAATTGGGTTGCCTCCCAACTAGCACTATCGTTTAACGCCCCTAGCTAGGCATAAAAGCGAGGATAGATCTAAGTAGTGCCATAATAATAAGATATATCATGAAAACTCATCTCATATTCTCTATGTTCAGCAGCAAGTTTTCTTTGAGGCAAGCAAAAGTAATCAAAAGGGCTAAATTTAATGGGACAAAAGTCCCCAAGATCAATCTCAGGAGGTATGGGTTCCTCCTTTGGCCCTTCATATTGCACAACCAATTCATCATTCTAAACATTCTTTTGACAGAACCTCTTGTGTCTACACTCAAGGGAATATCCTAGCTCATTATTTCAAATAACAAAATCATTATTAAGTTCAGAAATTTTATCAACTAGAACAGTGGTAGGAACCCTTTTTCTAAGGTTTTCATTAAAAGCAACATAGTCCAAAGATTGGAAACACATTATTTCCTCTTGATCGAAGAGGATCACTTCTATGGGGGGATGGCCGGCGTCCACCCTATAGTGCGCAAAAGTTTCTTTGGCTTCTTTTATTATAAATCTGAACTCATGTGCCAAAAAGATAGTAGCCGCGCGCTTAACAGAAGAATGCTCAATATTAGAAAATTCTAGGAAAATCCTTTGTATGCAAGGATGCATGTGCATAAACTGTCTTTCAAGTTCAACTATAAGCATGGCGATAGCATCCGCAAGACTACTAGTTCTATGCAAGATAGAACTACCCATAGAAGGTAAAGCACCGGCACAAGTAAAGAAATCTTGAATAACCCCTTTTCCAATAATATTACCACTACCGATTCGAACCTTTTTAGTATGTAAGATAGGGGGTTCTTCAGCAAGAGCATCAGAATTTTCCATGTTATCATTATTGTCCATATCGACGATAGTCTCCCCAATTTCAGACATAACGACAGAAGAAGCAAGGAGAAAGAGAAAGAGGGAGGCAACCGGAAAGAGAGGGCGAATAAAACGGCAAGGGTGAAGTGGCGGAGAGGAAAACGAGAGGCAAATGGCAAATAATGTAATGCGAGGGAGATGAGTTTGTGATAGGTACTTGGTATGTCTTGACTTGAGCGAAGACCTCCCCGGCAACGGCGCCAGAAATCCTTCTTGATATGTCTTGAGCTTGCGTTGGTTTTCCTTGAAGAGGAAAGGGTGATGCAGCAAAGTAGTGTAAGTATTTCCCTCAGTTTTTGAGAACCAAGGTATAAATCCAGTAGGAGGCTCCTTAAAAGTCCCATGCACCTACACAAACAAACAAGAACCTTGCAACCAACACAATAAAGGGGTTGTCAATCCCTTCACGGCCACTTGCGAAAGTGAGATCTGATAGAGATAATATGATAAGATAAATATTTTTGGTATTTTTATGATATAGATTGGAAAATAAAAGTAGATGAAAAACTTATATGATAAAAGGTAGACCCGGGGGCCATAGGTTTCATTAGTGGCTTCTCTCAAGATAGCATAAGTATTACGGTGGGTGAACAAATTACTATCGAGCAATTGATAGAAAAGCGTATAGTTATGAGATTATCTAGGCATGATCATGTATATAGGCATCACGTCCGTGACAAGTAGGCCGACTCCTTCCTGCATCTACTACTATTACTCCACACATCGACCGACTCCTGCCTGCATCTAGAGTATTAAGTTCATAAGAACAGAGTAACACATTAAGAAAGATGACATGATGTAGAGGGATAAACTCACACAATATGATATAAACCCCATCTTTTTATCCTCTATGGCAACAATACAATACGTGCCTTGCTGCCCCTGCTGTCATTGGGAAAGGACATCCCAAGATTGAACCCAAAGCTAAGCACTTCTTCCATAGCAAGAAAGATCAATCTAGTAGGCCAAACCAAACTGATAATTCGAAGAGACTTGCAAAGATAACTTAATCACACATAAAAGAATTCAGAGGAGATTCAAATATTTCTCATAGATAAACTTGATCATAAACCCACAATTCATTGGATCTCGATAAACACACTGCAAAAAGAGTTACATCGAATAGATCTCCAAGAAGATCAAGGAGAACTTGGTATTGAGAATCAAAGAGAGAGAAGAAGCCATCTAGCTAATAACTATGGACCCGAAGGTCTATGGTAAACTGCTCACAACTCATCAGAGAGGCCTTGGAGATGATGTAGAGGCCGTCCATGGTTGATTCCCCCTCCGGTGGAGCGCCGACGAAGGCTCCAAGATGGGATCTCGTGGATAAAGAAGGTTGCAGCGGTGGAAAAAGTTTTTCGTGGTGCTCCTAGATGTTTTCGTGGTACGTGGGTATATATAGGAGGAAGAAGTAGATCGGTGGATGCTCGAGGGGCCTACGAGTGTGGGGGGCGCGCCCACCCCTAGGGGGGGCGCCGGGCACCCTCGTGGCCGCCTCCTTTGTTGCTTGACGTCCACTCCAAGTCCCCTGGATTACGTTTGTTCCAAAAAGATCGCTCCCGAAGGTTTCATTCCGTTTGGACTCCGTTTGATATTCCTTTTGTTCGAAACACTGAAATAGGCAAAAAAAACAGCAATTTGGGCTGGGCCTCCGGTTAGTAGGTTAGTCCCAAAAATGATATAAAAGTGTAAAGTAAAGCCCATAAACATCCAAAACGGGTAATATAATAGTATGGAACAATAAACAATTATAGATACGTTGGAGACGTATCAGTATGCCAGCAATCCATGAGATGGTGCATCACGTTCGTCTTTCCGTTGAAGAGAAATTGATAAGAATTTAACATTACACGTGCGACGTGGTTTCTAAATTATCTGCACAAGAAATTTTACATATACACATCATATGAGTAAAATTTATTCGATTCCAAATCTTGTATTCAGTGGAGCGGAGAACAGATCATGGATTTAAAGAATGGAGTTACAGTATGATGTAATCATGCATAAATATAGAAAAGCCCACATTTGTACTCCTTGAAAAAATTAATTAACAATTACACTTAACCATGTGTATGTACAATTGTTATTTTTCTTGAAACATCAAGTACAACAATTACCTTTAGAATAGCAACAATGTCCTCTCTGTAGTTCTTATGTAAATAGTGACAACAAATACACTATGATGACAATAGCCACATCTCGCGTAGCGCTAAGTGCCGCTACGACCAATTGACTCATGCCCAAACACCTATCATGTATAAACATACATAGATGACTGACTGCTACAACTGAGTGCTTCCCAATTCCTCAGGTTACAACAGGCAACTGAAGGATGTACATAATCACAAACTGTCTTCAGTTATAATGCAGATGAAGGTACATAATTATTTGTTTTCTCAATGCATCAAAGCTCACTTCCAATAAGATGGAGGTGCAGCATACTGAGAGGGAGGGGGAGGGGAAGAGAGAAGGAGGTTTCATGGTCTCTATCATGTTAATGAATTTGCACACCTTGATAGCAGAAATATTATATAGCAACTATGTAGTAGTTGGATAAAAAATAAAGAAGATGTGCTGTAATGATAACTAATATTATACAAGAAACAATAATATTCTCAAAACTCCTCAAAACTAAACCTCTAACAACTGTCAGCGGCTTGTATCGAGTTGCAGGGGACCCATATTAGAACTGTAGGAAGATGAAACATATAAAGTCATATTACATAAAAACATGGAAGCATAAACATCATTTAGTCAGGTATTTCAGCTAGGAGCTTGCTCCACCCAGTCAAACACAACCCTTGCAAACTCGTATGTCCTATTCCTAGATTCGTTATTGTTGCTTAGTTCTGCCTATCGGACAATAGCTCCTTCCTCTGTCCTTGTTCGAACAACAAAATAAAGAGATCTGTGATCAAACCCTCCCACCCCCAACCCATCGGAAATTGTAGGACTATCTAATTGTCATTCAGGCTATAGTATGCTCACTATCAACCCCACCAACACAAAATTAGTCCATCAGAAATGCTACCAAAATAAGCCATGTAATTTTTCCTACACTACAATTCAGGAACTACTAACACCAAATTCATGTTGATATTTAGATGCACAAATAGTCTACATCAACTACTACATGGTACACAAAAAACAGGGAATCACCTCGTCATTCAACCAGGCACATCAGGAATTACTTTCCCTATTAATTCCACCGACCACGCTGGCATATCTCCCTTCCTTGTCGGCTCTATTCATCTGCTGCCGCTGCAGCATAAACACAATTGAGTGATTTAGCCAATGTGAAACTGATGTTTTACTTGCACTTAACTTAAATTGGAAGTAAAAAATAAACTATGCACATCAGCAGAAATGATTATCAACAAAGCCATAATGTAGTGCCACGGGAAACAACACCAAATAAAGCATCATTAGTTTATAGGTGCAAGAAAGAAAGATGCTAGCAACATTGCTGCACCCGAAACTGTAAATATCGAGTCCCCAGCCACTTGTTTGGCTTTCCTGAAAGAAGCTGCAATCTATATTGATCAATCACCCAGCCAACATCCCTTCGGAGACAACTGTTTCGTCGCTTCGCTCGTCGTGCTCATTCTCAGTTAGCACAACATCTCCTTCAGGCTGGTCAAGCTGCAAAATTTTGCAAAACATACCGGCCTTTGCCCAGACATTGGGGAAAGGTGTAGGCACCTTCGTCGTTGAATATGCGGACAACCAAAAAGATCAAATCAATGTCCATGCCTCCAAAATCAACACAATATTTCCTCTCTCGATCTCCTTGCTTGTTCCATCCTTGCTCTGCTCATCCATGGGAGGCGGCAGAGCTAGAACAGGGGAGCCGGTGTGGGCTGGAGGCTGTCCATGAGGAGTGACTGCATGGGATCCGGCAAGCATCATCTCTGTAGTAGGTTGTGACTTGTGAGCCACATTGGATTGGAGAGGACATGGGTTAGGAGCCGGCGAGTAGCACCCCGGGGGAGTGGAAACGAAGGTGCCAGGGAGAGGTGATGGATCCTTGTGCACGACATCAAGGGGCCATGGTAGAGATGCCTTGGGAGGCGTGCCCGTGGCGAGGTGAGTCACCATGGCGGGGTCACGCAGAATCATGGCGTCCACCGGCGCTCCATCATGGCTACCGGCGGGTGGCATTCTCCAGGGAGCCGGCGGCCGGGGCTTTGTCAAGGCTATTGAACGGCGGCAGAGTACTATGATAGCGACTACAATGGAAGGAGGGAGGTCGACGAGGGCTGCCGGGAGATGAGGCCGGAGGGATCGGTGCGGCGGCGGAGGGAACCCTAACACCGGGGCTGTTGCCTTCTCGTACGGGAGAGAGGCTTCGTCGAATCATTTTTTCAATTAAAGATTAAAGATAAAGATATGGTGTACGGGTTGATTCTAATAAAGATGAGGTGACTACGCATAGGAAGAAGCGTATTATGACATAGGAAGAAAGCACATTGCGACGGTGAACCCGATAGACTCAATCTGTGCTTTATTATTAGGAAGAGATGGTGGACTCTCATGGCAAAACTGGGTTTAAGGATATTTGGAAGCACAAGTAGTATCTCTACTTGGTGCAAGGAATTTGGCTATCATGAGGGGGAAAGGCAAGCTCAACATGTTTGAATGATCCATGACAATATACTTTAATTGAGATGTGGGAAAACATAAACCATTGTGTTGTCTTCCTTGTCCAACACCAACTCTTTAGCATGTCATACTTTAATGAGTGCTCACAATCATAAAAGATGTCCAAGATAGTATATTTATATGTGAAAACCTCTCTTTCTTTATTACTTCCTATTAATTGCAACGATGACCAAAACTATGTTTGCCAACTCTCAACAACTTTTAATCATCATACCCTCTATATGTGAAGTCATTACTATCCATAAGATCAATATGAACCTTTTTTTAATTCTTTTGTGCACTTAAGATCATAGCAAGATAGCAAAGCCCTTGACTCAACACTAATCTTTATTATATATAGCTCACGGACTCGATTACATAGAGGGATCACAAAGCAAAACTCAAAACTTATTCATACCAAAACTTTATTCTACTAGATCAAGATATTACCAAAAGGATCGAACTAAGAAAACGGTAAAGATAGGAGTGTGATGGTGATACGATACCGGGGCAACTCCCCCAAGCTTGGCAGTTGCCAAGGGGAGTTCCCATACCCATGTGATTATGTCCTCGGAGGTGGTGAAGAAGGGGTTGTTGATGATGTAGACTTGTCGCCCGTCTTCCAAGGCATAGGATCACCATCATAGAAGGATGATCGAGTCTCCGGGATCCTCAAATCTGCAGCCAAACTCATCCTTTTGAATCTATATTCATACTCATAGTTTTGGTTTTGCAGGTCATAGATCTGGGCTTGGAGGTGCTCGATTTTCTCATAAAGCTTGAAGATGGTCTCCCCAATGTTCTTAGCGTCCATCTTGTGGTTGTTGGTGAACTCCGCGATCATCATCTGGTTGGCGTTAAGTCCATGCTCCACCATCCCTTGGCACTTGAAAACTTGTTGTTCCATCGCTTCGAGCTTTGTCTCCACGGTTACGGTACTCCTTGGTCCCTCCACATCGTGGATGTGCAGCACCCCCTCATGCATCTCAATGGTTTGCGGGTGATGCAGCACCTCCGCGAGGTAGGGGTTGAGGACCCTCTCAAAAAACTTGTCCTTGGGAGCGCTTGAAGACGTCATGGTGCTCTAGATCTGTCAGAAAAACAGCTCGAAACAAAGACAGTGGATATTTGCGTGATACGGTGGTCTAAACCTTCGGGAGATTATATAATGAATTTTTACCGACCAAAAGAAGTATCGTGCAAGAAAATGGAGTTCGGAGAGCACACGAGGTGCCCACGAGGCAGGGGGGCGCACCCAGCAAGGTAGGGTGCGCCCTCCACCCTCGTGGACGCCTCGTGTCCTTCTCGGACTACTTCTTATTTTCCTATTTTCTTAAATATTCCAAAACAGGGGAAAAATGATATTTGAACTGTTTTGGAGTCGGTTTACTTACCGCACCACATACCTATTTCTTTTCGTAGTCTGAAACGTTCTCGAAAGTGTTCCTTATGTATTCCTCCGGGGTTACGATTTCAATAATATTAGTTTCAACATTTATAGGATTACCTGAGATATAGTGTTTGATTCTTTGACCGTTTACCACCTTCGGATTTGTGCCTTCGAAGTTGTTGATTTTTTTGGCACTGGAACGATAGACCTCCTCGATAATGTAAGGGCCTTCCCATTTAGAGAGAAGTTTTCCTGCAAAAAATCTTAAATGGGAGTTGAAAAGCAAAACATAATCACCTATGTTAAAATCACGCTTTTGTATCCTCTTGTCATGCCATCTTTTAACTTTTTTCTTTAAACAGCTTGGCATTCTCATAAGCTTGGGTTCTCCATTCATCTAGTGAGCTAATATCAAATAACCTCTTCTCATCGGCAAGTTTGAAATCATAATTTAGCTCTTTAATATCCCAATATGCCTTGTGTTCTAGTTCGAGAGGTAAGTGACATGCTTTTCCATAAACCATTTTATATGGAGACATACCCATAGGATTCTTATGTGCAGTTTTATAGGCCCATAATGCATCATTAAGTTTCTTGGAGCAATTCTTTCTAGATCTATTAACAGTCTTTTGCAAAATTAATTTGAGCTCTCTATTTCTCAACTCTACTTGACCACTAGACTGTGGGTGATAAGGAGATGCAATTCTATGATTAACATCATACTAAGCATGCATTTTACGAAAAGCACCATGAATAAAATGTGAACCACCATCAGTCATGAGATATCTAGGGACTCCAAACCTTGGAAAAATAACTTCTTTAAACATCTTAATAAAATGTTATGATCAGCACTACTAGTTGGAATAGCTCCTACCCACTTAGTAACGTAATCTACAACAACTAAAATATGTGTATACCCATTAGAGGCAGGAAAAGGTCCCATATAATCAAAGCCCCAAACATCAAATGGTTCAATAACAAGAGAATAATTCATAGGCATTTCTTGACGTCTACAAATATTACTAATTCTTTGCCATTCATCACAAGACAAGACAAACTTACGGGCATCTTTGAAGAGAGTAGGCCAATAAAAACCGGATTGCAATACCTTATGTCCAGTTCTATCTCCAGCGTGGTGTCCTCCATATGCCTCGGAGTGACACTTGCGTAGGATCTGTTCCTATTCATGCTCAGGTACACAACGTCTAGTAACACCATCTACTCCTTCTTTATAAAGGTGTGGGTCATCCCAGAAGTAATGTCTTAAATCATAGAAAAACCTTTTCTTTTGTTGGTATGTGAAACTAGGTGGTATAATTTAGCAACAATGTAATTAGCATAATCAGCATACCATGGAGCAGTACGAGAAGCATTTATGACAGCTAATTGTTCATCAGGAAAGCTATAATCAATAGGTAGCGGGTGATCAAGAACATTCTCTAACTGAGACAAGTTGTCTTCAACGGGGTTCTCAGCTCCCTTTCTATCAATAATATGCAAATCAAATTCTTGTAGCAAGAGAACCCATCTAATAAGTCTAGGTTTAGCATCTTTCTTTTCCATGAATAGCAGCATGATCAGTGTGAATAGTTACTTTAGAATCAACAATATAAGGCCTGAACTTATCACAAGCAAATACAACTGCTAAGAATTCTTTTTCAGTAGTAGCATAATTTCTCTGCGCAGTGTCTAGAGTTTTACTAGCATATTGAATAACATTTAATTTCTTATCAACTCTTTGTCCTAGAACAGCACCTACAACATAATCACTAGCATCGCGCAGAATTTCAAAGGGTAAATTCCAATCAGGTGGCTGAACAATAGGTGCAGAAATCAAAGCTTTCTTAAGTATTTCAAATGCTTCTACACAATCATCATCAAAGACAAAAGGAATATCTTTTTGCAATAAATTAGTCAGAGGCCTAGAGAATTTAGAAAAGTCCTTAATGAACCTCCTATAAAAACCGGCATGACCAAGGAAACTTCTTATACCTTTAATGTCCTTGGGACGCGACATCTTTTCAATAGCATCAACTTTAGCTTTATGAACTTCAATACCTCTCTCAGAAATTTTATGCCCCAAGACAATGCCTTCATTAACCATAAAGTGGCACTTCTCCCAATTCAAAACAAGACTAGTATCTTCGCATCTCTGCAAAACTCGATCAAGGTTGCTCAAGCAATCATCAAAAGAGGATCCATAAACGGAAAAATCATCCATGAATATAGCCATCATGCATCTTTTAAAGGTAGCAGGTGCATTACATAAACCAAAAGGCATACGTCTATAAGCAAAAGTATAGAAAGGGCAAGTAAAAGTAGTCTTTGCTTGATCGTCCGCCGACACAGGTATTTGAGAGAAACCAGAGTAACCATCTAGAAAGTAGAAATGTGTATGTTTGGATAGTGTTTCTAGCATTTGATCAATAAAAGGTAAAGGGTAATGATCCGTTTTAGTAGCTTTATTTAATTTATGGAAATCAATTACCATCCTATAGCCTGTAATAATTCTTTGCGGGATCAATTCATCTTTATCATTAGGAACAACAGTAATACCTCCCTTCTTAGGGACACAATGGACAGGACTTACCCACTGACTATCAGCAACGGGATAAATTATACCCGCCTCGAGAATCTTTAGTATTTCTTTTCTTACCACTTCTTTCATCTTAGGATTTAACCATCGTTGATGATCTCTAACTAGTTCGGCGTCTTCTTCCAATTTTATTTTCTGTTGGCACAAGGTGGGACTAATGCCCTTAAGATCATCAAGAGTATATCCAATAGCAGCACGGTGCTTCTTCAGAGTTTTCAATAATCTTTCCTCTTCCTGCTCTGAAAGGTTAGCACTAATAATAACAGGATATATCTTCTTTTCATCAAGATAAGCATATTTAAGAGTATCAGGTAAAGGTTTAAGCTCAAACACGGGATCACCCTTGGGTGGAGGGGGGTCCCCTAGGATTTCAACAGGCAAGTTGTGCTTCAGAATAGGACCTTGTTTAAAGAATACTTCATCTATCTCCCTTCTTTCATTCATGAACATATCATTTTCATGGTCTAGCAAATATTGTTCTAACGGATCAGTAGGAGGCACGAAAATAGAAGAAAGACCAATAAATTCATCCTTACTAGGCAATTCTTTATCATGGGGTTGTCTCTGAAACTTAGCAAAATTAAACTCATGTTTCATGTCCCCCAAGCCAGTTGTAACAACATCCTTTTCACAATCAATCTTAGCATTAACAGTATTCAAGAAGGGTCTACCAAATATAATGGGACAAAAGCTGTCTTGTGGGGAACCAAGAACAAGAAAATCAGCAGGATATTTAACTTTCCCACACAAGACTTCAACATCTCTAACAATCCCAATTGGTGAAATAGTATCTCTATTGGCAAGCTTAATTGTAACAGCAATATCTTCTATCTCAACAGGTGCAATCATGCATAATTTCTTTATATAGAGAATGAGGTATTGCACTAGCACTAGCACCCATATCACATAAGCCATGATAACAATGATCTCCTATTTTAACAGAAATAACAGGCATGCCTACAACAGGTCTATGTATCTTAGCATCGGGTCTAGCAATATTGGCAGCTTCATCACAGAAATTTATAACATGCCCATCAATATTATCAGCAAAGAGATCTTTAACCATAGCAATACTAGGTTCAACTTTAATTTGCTCCGGAGGTTTATATGTTTTAGTATTACTATTATGAACCACAATTGAAGCTTTAGCATGATCCTTTATCCTAACAGGGAAAGGTGGTTTCTCAACATAAGTAGTAGGAACAATAGGATCATTATAAGTAATAGTCTTTTCTTCAACTGTAATGGGTGCAACTACTTTTACTTCAGTGGGGGGATTATATTTAAACCACTTCTCCTTAGGGAGATCAACATGAGTAGCAAATGATTTGCAGAAAGAAGCTACTATCTCAGAGTCAAGTCCATATTTAGTGCTAAATCCACGAAAAGCATCGGTATCCATAAAAGACTTAACAGAATCAAACTTAGGTGTTGCGTTTAATTCTTTCCAATAAGTCCCACGTGAATTCAATAGTCTTCAGCATATAAGAACCAGCACAAGAAGTATCGAGCATGGTGCGATCATTGAGAGAAAGCCGAGCATAAAAGTTTTGAATAATCATTTCTCTTGAGAGCTCATGATTGGGGCATGAATATAACATTGACTTAAGCCTCCCCCAAGCTTGAGCGATGCTTTCTCCTTCGCGAGGCCAAAAATTATATATATAATTACGATCACGATGAACAAGATGCATAGGATAAAACTTCTGGTGAAATTCCAATTTCAATCGTTTATAGTCCCAAGATCCCATATCATCACATAGCCTATACCATGTCAATGCATCTCCCTTCAAAGATAAAGGGAAGACCTTCTTCTTAACAACATCATCGGGCATACCTACAAGCTTAAACAATCCACAAACTTCATCCACATAGATAAGGTGTAAATCGGGATGCAATGTTTCATCTCCTGCAAAGGGATTAGCTACCAGTTTCTCTACCATACATGAAGGAATTTCAAAGTAAACATTTTCAGTAGGTTCAGTAGGCTGAGGAGAAACTCTTTGCTCTACTGGTCGGGGTGAAGATACCCCGAACCAGCCCCTTAAAGGATTAGTTTCCATAGTAACAAGTGACAGTAAATTTCAGCACACTATATAAATGTTTCCTTACCAAGTTCCACTCACCAAAGGCGCTTCACTCCCCGGCAATAGCGCCAGAAAAGAGTCTTGATGACCCACAAGTATAGGGGATCTATCGTAGTCCTTTCGATAAGTAAGAGTGTCGAACCCAACGAGGAGCAGAAGGAAATGACAAGCGGTTTTCAGTAAGGTATTCTCTGCAAGCACTGAAATTGTAGGTAACAGATAGTTTTGTGATAGGATAATTTGTAACGGGTAACAAGCAATGAAAGTAAATAAGGTGCAGCAAGGTGGCCCAATACTTTTTGTAGCAAAGAACAAGCCTAGACAAGTTCTTATAATGAGAAAAGCGCTCCCGAGGACACATGGGAATTATCGTCAAGCTAGTTTTCATCACGTTCATATGATTCACGTTTATTACTTTGATAATTTGATATGTCGGTGGATCGGTGCTTCAGCGCTGCCCTTTCTTGGACAAGCATCCCACTTATGATTAACCCCTATTGCAAGCATCCCCAACTACAAAATAAGTATTAAGGTAAACCTAACCATAGCATGAAACATATGGATCCAAATCAGCCCCTTACGAAGCAACGCATAAACTAGGGTTTAACCTTCTGTCACTCTAGCAACCCATCATCTACTTATTACTTCCCAATGCCTTCCTCTAGGCCCAAATAATGGTGAAGTGTCATGTGGTCGACGTTCACATAACACCACTAGAGGAGAGACAACATAGATCTCATCAAAATATCGAACGAATACCAAATTCACATGACTACTAATAGCAAGACTTCACCCATGTCCTCAGGAACAAACGTAACTACTCACAAAGCATATTCATGTTCATGATCAGAGGGGTATTAATATGCATTAAGGATCTGAACACATGATCTTCCACCGGATAAATCAACTAGCATCAACTACAAGGAGTAATCAACACTACTAGCAACCCACAAGTACCAATCTGAGGTTTTGATACAAAGATTTGATACAAGAGATGATCTAGGGTTTGAGAGGAGATGGTGCTTGTGAAGATGTTGATGGAGATTGACCCCCTCCCGATGAGAAGATCGTTGGTGGTGATGATGGTGATGATTTCCCCCTCCCGGAGGGAAGTTTCCCTGGCAGAACAGCTCCGCCGGAGCCCTAGATTGGTTCCACCAAGGTTCCGCCTTGTGGCGGCGGAGTTTCGTCCCGTAAGCTTGCTTATGATTTTTTCCAGGGTAAAAGACTTCATAGAGCAGAAGGTGGGCACCGGAGGGCTGCCAGGTGGCCCACGAGGCAGGGGGTGCGCCCTGTAAGGGTGGGCGCGCCCCCCACCCTCATGGACGGTGGGTGGCCCCCCTCAGGTATTTCTCCCGCCGGATATTTTTCATTAATTCCAAAAATACTTTTGTGGAGTTTTAGGACTTTGGAGTTGTGCAGAATAGGTTTCCAATATTTGCTCCTTTTCTAGCCCAGAATGCCAGCTGCCGACATTCTCCCTCTTCATGTTAAACCTTGTAAAATAAGAGAGAATAGCCATAAGTATTGTGACATAATGTGTAATAACAGTCCATAATGCAATAAATATCGATATAAAAGCATGATGCAAAATGGACGTATCACGCCATGATTTGTCCTTTTTAGGTACCATGACCAGGTTGGCTAACCAATCCGGATGTTTAATTTCCATGATGAACCCAACCTCTAGTAACTTGGCTAGCTCTTCTCCCATGGCCTGCCGCTTGGGTTCGGAGAATCACCGTAGCGTCTGCTTCACGGGTTTAAATCCCTTGATTATATTGAGACTATGTTCGGCCAGTCTGTGTGGGATGCCGGACATATCTAAAGGATGCCAGGTGAAAATATACCAATTCTCACGCAGGAATGCACGTAGGGCGGCGTCCACTGCCGGATCCAGCTGTGCTCCGATGGATGCTGTTTTATTAGGGTCCGTCGGTGCACTTGGAATTTTACTATTTCCTCTGCTGGCTTGAAAGAGGTGGACTTGGATCTCTTATCAAGGATCACGTTGTCCCTATCCACCGTAGCTCATAGGGTGGTTAATCCTTGTGCCGCTGGGGCTTCAGATAGTGCCTCAAGGGCCAAGGATGCGGTCTTGTTTTCAGCACGGAGAGCTTTGTCCGGGTCACTTGAGTTTGTGATGATTCCATTAGGGCCGGGCATTTTGAGCTTCATGTAACCATAATGGGGTATAGCTTGAAAGCGTGAGAAGGCATCCAGGCCGAGGATAGCGTGATACCCACTGTTTAAGGGGACCACGTGGAAGAGCAACTCTTCGGATCTATAGTTCTCAGGTGTGCTGAACACCACATCCAGTTTGATTTTTCCCGAGCAGTGTGCCTCTCAACTGGGGATAATACCTCGAAAGGTGGCATTGCTTTGCTCAATGCATGACCTATCCATCTGCATCTTGTCGAGCGTATCCTCATAAATGAGGTTAAGTCCGCTACCATCATCCATGAGCACTTTAGTAAGCCGGAAACCATCAATGATGGGGTTTAATACCAAGGCGGCAGGTGCTCGGGCTGACCGAGCCTTTGGTTCGTCTTTGGCCGTAAAGGTTATCGCCGTTTCATTCCATGGGCTTAGTGCGGTAACTTGATGGACTTCTACGAGGTCGTGGAGCACCCGTATACGCCGGTTGTTAGAAGAGAAAGTCTCGAAGACTGTTAGGACGTTGAAGTCGTCCCTCTCTGGTGAATGTCCTTCCGGGGTTGTGGTGAGGATGGCCTCTCCACTTTTTGCTACCTGTCGGAATACCCAGCATGCCCGGAGCCTATGGGTTGGGACTGTGTGCGGAGTAGTATGGACCTATGTCCAATAGTTCATCAAGAACGAATCTATGTCCCATAAAGGGCTTGTTCTTCCTGCCCATAGCCCGATGGTCGGGTGACCCGCCGGGGTATATTATTTTAGCCCGGGCCGCACTCTGCGTCGCGGTGGGGGCTCCAGTTGAGTTTTCTGGGCCCTCCATATGTTTTCCATCGCACAATACTTTTGTACTACGTGCGATAATTTCGTGAAGCTTTGTATGTGGCGACGGTCGAGGGCATTCAATATCCCTTCATCTGTGCAGTTATGGTGGAAGACTGAAACTACATCGTTGTCCAAACAGTCCTTGATCTTGTTTTTAACAAGCAGGAATCTGGCCCAAAAGTGATGGACCGTTTCCTGGGGCTGCTGCCGCACATACATCAGGTCGTATATATCTGGAGGACCTGAGTTGCTTGCAGAGTATAGATTGTGGTGGGTGGGTGGATTAAATTTTAGATCCCATCCCACGTTCGTGTTCGGAGCCGGTATGGCTTCCAAAGTAACCGGTTTGGGTCTGGTAAAGCGCGAAGGCTCTTGCAACCCTGCAGCTGAACCAGAGTCCGGCGGGAGTAAAGTCCCTTCCGAAGGGGAAGTATCTGGCTCAGGGGATTCGGGGACCCGAACATACTTGGTCCTCAATATGGGGGGGGGGGATTCATCGGTGGCCGGCTCCTCGGCGATCGCCACGAAGTGGGTGACCGGCGGGTGATTAATTTCCCTCTGCTTTGGCTTGAGCCCGATCTGATCATAGTCCGTTGGGACCCCCAAGGCATCAATGCGGTCTAGCAGTTCATTTAAAGATGAAATATCTGCCGGATCCAATTTTTCAGAGTACTTGGGGCCAATGCAAGGACGGTGTTCGGCAGCCATGAGAGGAGTTGTGGGCTCGACGGCCGTACAAGCCCTCGTGGTAAAACCTCCAAACTGAAGGGTCTACTCCAAAGCCAGGCACCCTTCAGCAATGATATTTTCGTTGATGACTAGGCGAGCCATGGACCGCTTTCTGCAGACAGCACAGCGGAGCTCTTAATGAAAGCACCAATGTCGGTGTCAAAACCGGTAGATCTAGGGTAGGGGGCCCAAGCTGTGCGTCAAGAGATCGATGGTAACAGGGAGTCAGGGGACATGATGTTTACCCAGGTTCGGGCCCTCTTAATGGAGGTGAAACCCTACTCCTACTTGATTATATTCTACGAGTATGAAGATTACAAAAGTTGATCTACCTCAAGATTGTAACAGCTAGCCCTTGATGTCTAGCCTATGAAGATTCTGATGATGATGAAAAGTCATCCCCTATAGGCTAACCCCTCCAGTTTATATATACACCTGAGGGGGTCTAGGGTTAGTACAAGGTCGGTTGATCAGGGAAGGAAACCTCCAGACTCTATTCTTGTCGTCCACATATTGGGAAGTCCCACCCGGACACGATTGATGATCTTTAGCTTGATCCTGTACGGCCCATGTAACCCGGCCCACACTCCTAGGCCAGACACCTGAGGACCCCCGTATCCAGGACTCCCTCAGTTTGCAAGGTGAATTCTTTGATGGGAGAGAACCAAATCGTGAAGCAACTGCAGAAGAGTTGAAGATGCTGCAGTACAACACTCAAGCTTGCAATATCCTCTTCAATGGATTGTGGCCCGAAGAATTCAACAAAAATCAGCCGTCTTGAGAATGCAAAGGAAATTTGGGATACTTTGATTGATATGCGCGAAGGTAACGAGTCTGTTAAGGAATCCAAGTTGGATGTGCTTCAAAGTCAACTTGACAAGTTCAGAATGAAGGATGGTGAAGGTGTCGCTGAAATGTACTCTTGGCTTGCTCTCATCACAAATGAGATTGCCGGCTTAGGAAGTGAAGTGATGACTGACAGATTCATCATCAGAATATCCTAAGAGCCTTGGATGGAAAATATGATACCGTGTGCACGTTGATCCAAATGATTCCCAATTACAAAGATCTTAAGCCAACGGAAGTCATTGGAAGAATTGTTGCTCTTGAGATGTCACTCAAGGATAATGAAGAGCTTCACAACAAGTCTACTGGTGCTTATAAAGCCTCATGTGATGCTCCTGCCACATCAAGTGAAAAACAAGTCTTCAATGAGGAATTGAGCTTAATGGTGAAGAACTTTAACAAATTCTACAAGAGTGGAAGCAAAGAGAGAAGCTCCAAGTCAAGGTCCTACTGTGACACTCCAAAAATTTTCATTTGGTTTTCAGCAAAATTCCTTGTTTGATTTGAAGGAGGCTATTTAAAATCTTTTAAAAAGACTCTCCCCCTCAAATATTTTTTTTCTTATGACAAAATCTTTTTGGGGTTATCCTTTGTGTTGATTCACCACAATTTATTTTTGAAAGTATTCCTTTTAATAAGATATCTTATGGGCTTTGGGTTTATTCCTTTTTATTCCCAACCATCCCCTTTCATCATTTCTCATATTAAAATTTTTCCCCAAAGCACCTCCCTCCACTTTGGGTCAAGTCAAGTAGTCAATCCCAGCAAGTACAACTCATTTTTGATTTTTTATTCCATTTATTTTTCTCCAAAAACTAATTCTGTTTTTATATTTGGACCTTGGTGGTTTACAAAGGAAGTACCAAATCCCTTTTGAGTTTTGATATCAAACCAACTCCCTAGGATAGTCCTTAGCACCCACAACCTAGATCCATCAAGATCCACTCTTCCACAATTCAAATTTTTCAAGTTTCACTCACTACAAGTTTGGACCAGATTCATCATTTTTGGTGAAATTCATATTTTCTCTTCTCCAAAAATTCTACCAAAAATCAGGCAACCCCCAGGTGCATTGAGAGGCCACCTCACCAAAGATCAGCCCCAAATAAGTTGCCCACATGCCAAAATCATTTCATCGAACACCTTGCTTGCACTGTTACTGTGCATGTTCAGAAAGTTCAGTGATTCAGGCGACCGTCAGTGTCGTTTTCTTCAGAGTATTGGCGTCGATCTCACCAGTGCACGCTCTGGCGCCTTGCACACTGCTTCTCCTTCTTATCCAGAGCACCGCACGCTCTCTTGGACGGGTGCAGGTGTCGGTGGCGGCGTGCTTCGCCGACGCCGGCAGCTTCTGCGGTGGCAGAGCCACCCGTGGCGACCAGCGGGAGCCATCGCCAGCTTTCTGCGCCATCCAGCACCGCCCAAAGCACCCGAGGCCTCCGCGTGGCCATCTACTTGCCAGCGCACGCCGCAACACCATTACCGTGGCCTGGCGAGCACAGGGCGCACTCTCTGCCGCCGACGGGCCCGCGAGGCGCCGTTCCGCCCAAACCGCGGAGCAAGACAAATCAAACCAAGATTAGCATCTGACTAAAACCGATGGATCTCCACGTTGATGCCCAGCCACCTAAACCACCCGTCCGGCCACTGCCTCACCGTAATCGCCGCCGGAGTTATCCCGTTCACGGGAACCACCTCGGGCCGGCTATAAATAGCCATCCCAAGCTCGCCTTCGACCAGCACTACTCCCTCCACCTCACCAGAGCCCTGCCAAGTCACCAGGAGGGCCTCGAGGAGGCCTTCTCCTCCGTCTCCGGCCGCCCCGTTCCGCCTCGGGCTCCAGCTCGATCCACTCAGGTGAGGCCACCCCCCGCCTCCCAAACCTCGTCAGTAGCCCTCTGGTGCACCCAGTGCTCTAACCCAAGCTTCAATTCCACCTTCGTAGCTATCCCCGACAAGATCCAACAACGCCCGAACCACCGTCCGCCGGAGTTGAGGCCGCCGTCGACGTGGTGCTCGTCGACGACCAACTCCACCACCCACAGGTGCGGAAGAACTCAAGGAACTCGTAGGTACCACCCACTCTTCCTCACTCGCTGTGGATCGCCGTCGGCGACCACCGCAGCCTTCGGGCGCCGGCACGCTATGTTTTTCTCCCTCCAAATTTCAAACCTGATGAGTGGGACCCCCCTCGTCAGTCTCTCATTATTATTCAAACCGTTTTCTCTGGAAAGCACCTTCGGGCAAAATACGCTTTCAACCTGAAGCGTTTTTCTGGCTTTTTTTGTTCAGCCCCCTGGAAAGTTTCTGTTTCATTACAGACAAGTCCCTGGGCTAAAATTTTAATATCTTTTAAACAGAAAATGATTTTTGAGTGATTCTTTTTCTGTCACCTTTATTTTTTCTGTCTAGTTTTTTATCACATTTATTTGAAAAATATTTGGAGAACTTTTTGCACACACGGTATTTACGTTAGAACATATTTTTCTTTATACCGTAGATACCGGAGGAGGTGACGGAACCACGAACTTCACCGAGCTAGACTCCGACTACTCCGAACCAGGCAAGCATGTTTGAACCTTCGATATAATGAGTGTTTTGCATGTTTTCTTGAGTAGCTAGTTTATGGCATGTTCATAAATATAGCAGTAAGTGTTATGTTACATGCAAAGTTGATGCAAGTGAGCTTCGAAACTCCATATACTTCATGATGTGTGTTTATATGATCATGTGGTGACATGAGAGGTGGTAAGATGGCAGTGTTGAAGCATGCCAATCTTATGCCAAACTGTTTAACTCCAGGGTCAATGTGAATCAAGTCACATTACCATCCGTTTCCTTTTGTGCTACCACATGTTTTTCTGTGAATAATATGGTTTAGTAAGTTGCAAACCACTTTCCACGTACACACCAAATAGAGAGGCCATGATGAGGGTTCCATGGCCCTGGATTAAAGCCAGTCATCCGTTCAGGGGGCATGCGTGTTTCCGGTTGGGACCGAGAGGGGGGCACCCCTTAGAGCACGCGTATATAAATTTGATCCCATGCTATTCGAGGTTGTATCCTCCCCGTCTCTTTTTCTTGAACGTCGCGTAGGGTGATTCCTGGCATCGTGAGGTGGAAATGGGTGTGTACTGGTTAGATGTGTTTCTACTGAAATACCGTTAACGGAACTAGTCCTTCGCGACTACTGAAATCCGTTGGCTATGGTTAAATAGTACAAACTCTGCAGAGTCAAAAATCATTCAAGCAATCATATCTTGATCAACAACTTTGTTCAACCTATCTTTGTCAGTATCAGTCTCAGTGACAAAACTCCGATGATCAAACATGAGTGTTTCGTCCGGTTAATGGTTTACTCCTGTGGTTGGACTAACCCATAATTTATTATGTGCTGAGTATTTCCTGTGAATAATATATCCTCATGAATTTATTGGTGAAACATAAGCCCTTTCTGTGATGTCGCTCAGACGTCCGACTGTGGCACACTTGTGATTATTTTCAATATAAGCCCTTTACGTGATGTCGCTCAGACGTCCGACTGTGGCATTTCTGTCATTTATTTTCATTATAAGCCCTTTTCGAGATGTCGCTCAGATGTCCAACTGTGGCATCACTGTTATTTACTTTCATTAGAAGCCCTCTTCGAGATGTCGCTCAGACGTCCGACTGTGGCATCGTTGTTATTTACTTTCATTATAAGTCCTTTCTGAGATGTCGCATAGACGTCCGACTGTGGCACGCACTGTCATTTAATTTTCAATATAAGCCTTTATGTGGTGTCGCCCCGACGCCCGACTGCGGCATGATAATTTATTTATTCTACCTTTCGAGGCGTCGCTTCAGACACCCGATCAGTTTTTAGTTATTTTATGGGATTTTGGGGGGATTACCACCTGACCCCCTTTTTATGCTTCATGCCGTGCAAATATATTATTTGAGTGTGCATTGCTAACTGCTCATGGTGCATCGTGTTGCATTTGTTATATCTTATGTCCAAACTGTCTTGCGAGTACATTCAAAGTACTCACCTGGCTTGTTGATTTGGCCAGATGTTGACGAAGGCGATCTCATGGATGAAGAGTACGATAGCGAGTCCGACGCCTAGAGGAGTCCCAGTCAGTCCCACGCGATCCTGGATTTGGTCACTTGTATTATATCCGCTTCCGCTACCCGAATAAATTCATCGAGCCTCACTTCGACGCTCGATGAGCTGCAAGATTAGGAGTCTTGTCACCCACTCCACTTTGACATATCCACCACCACTTTTCTATCGAGCCAGTAGTATGCCACCACACCCTTGTGTTATATCCGCCCTTATGTAAAATATTGGCGTACTTGTAATAAATTGTTGGGCAATCTCAGCTCAACCCTGTATAATATTTAATACTACTGGATTTCTGTATCAAGGTTTTGTCTACCAGTAAGGAGGATTTTCCTATACTGGTCTGCATTAAGGTCGGTTGCTCAATAAGCTTTTATTGAAAAACCGGTCGTGACAAACTTGGTACCAGAGCCAGGCTGACTGTAGGAAGCCACTAGGTGCGATCGCTAATCGGTTATTAGCGTTATTAGTGCTATTTTTATATTTTGCAAATGTAGTCATTTTCTGACAGTCAGCATAAATTTATGATCTGACCATTCAGAATTTTTGCCTACTTTTGTAGATGGCTAGCAACGACTGTGAATCGCAGGTGTTCGCCAATGTGCCTGAGGGGTTCGTCAAGCTCCTTACCTCCATCGTCAAAATCATGATCGGGCCATCAACTCGTCCGGAGTTCACACTCTACCAGCACTATATCAACGACAGTCTATCCATGCACCAGGCCGCGGTGCAATTCAAGGGAGGGCATGTTGAATTTCGCCGCTTCCGGTTTGTGGGAAGAGCCATGCCTACAGAGAAGCATGCTATGCAGATGGCTGCCCGTGAGGCGATAGCTCATCTTCGGAATGTTCTTCCTTCAATGAAGACTCGTCGCTACCGCTACCTCCCCTGCCACGTGCCATACACCTGTCACTACGCATTTGCTTGCCCTAGAGGAGAAAGGGATGAGGCCATTGAGATGCTGGTTGACTATCTCAAGGCGCTTGAGGCCGCTTTTGATAACCTTGTGGACGACCTCGTGGCTGCTCGCATGTCCGTCGTGCACAGCTGTTCCGCCAACCGGAGGGAGCTTCTCCATACAGCTCCACCACTGACTTACGTCTCGTCTTCGGCATCTCACACACCTGCCACACTCGCCACTGCTCGCCGCCTACCTACTCTTGAAGAATTTGACCAAGTCATCGCTCCTACCCCAGTCAGAGCTGCACCACTTACCGCACCCGTTCTAGCTCCTCAGCTCAGTGCTTCACGTCTGGAACCCATTATTGAGGAGGAGGTTGAGTCCCCAACTCCGCTGGGCCTTACCCTTGGCAGGCCAAGGGAAGTCCTCACCATCTCCGACTAAGTGCGCCCAACATGCCGTGCAGAGTGTCAGCATGTATGATATGTTTATATGTACATAGGTTGTGAGAAGTAGTCTGTATGCGCATCATGTAGGAACTGGAGAAGTGCACTAGCCTAAATAACATGTCAGGATTGTGTACGCACATCCTGAGTGATGTATTGTATAATTATGCTTGCGTGTAAGATATGTACTAAGCAGTCCTTCTCCGTGCGCAATCGAGTAATTCCTTGAAAAATATTGGAGTTCTTATTTCTTTCGTTTTGCAAAAAATTATTGTTGTCTCACAGCTTTTCTCACAATTTTTTTTAAAAAATACCCCAGAGTGGAAAATGCATCGTCCTTGGACTCGCTCCATGCCAAGTCCGCTAGAAGAGAATTATGGTACGCAGACAAGCAACAACTTCACACAGGGACAATCAAGTCAGCAGGGCAGTGATGCCGCATTTTCTCAATTGTGCCGCCTTTATGAACAGAGTCAGCAACAACACCAAGAAATGATGAACCAAGTCATCAATATGGGAAATCACCGTGGTCCGTATCAACAGCAATCCAAATTATCAGAACTACAAAAGACACGTCCCCAACATTTTCTCATACTGACAAACCTCTTGAGGTCGACGACTGGCTTCGAGACATGGAGAGAAAGTCAATTATTGCACAGTGCTCAGATCGTGAGAAAGTACTATATGCACCACACTATCTCACTGGAGCAGCTGCATCATGGTGGGAGAATTTCCTACACATGCACCCCAATGAAAATGATATAACATGGGAGGAATTCAAGGAAGGTTTTCGTGGGGCGCACATCCCCAGAAGTATTATGAAGATCAGGAAGAGGGAGTTTGATGACCTCAAGCAGAGGGCCATGACGGTGACTGAATACAACAACCAGTTTACACTGTTGTCTCGCTACGCCAACGAAGAACGTATGACTGAAAACAAGAAGATGGAAAAATTCTTGGACGGTCTGGCACCAGCGCTTAATTGCCAGCTGGTCGTACACACCTTCCCAGATTTCAAAACACTGGTGGATAAGGCTATTACTTTGGAAAATGAGCGACGCAGCTTGGAGGATTTTCGCAAGCGCAAAAGGGACCAGACTACACTTGCTCGCAACCAACGGAGCAAGACTGATTCTCAGAAAGGTGGGGCACAAAGACCCACGACCAATGTTTCACGCCCAATCAAGAATTTCCATGCAAGGGACAAGGAGTTCACATATCGCCCAGGCGTTACTTGCTACGCTTGTGGGGAAGACGGACACTATGCCAAGCAGTGTCCCAAGCCAAGAAACTCGGCCCCCAAACCGAACAACGGGAGTAATAATTCAACGCCAAAGCGGAACAATTTCAACCCCAGTAACAACCACAAGAAGGGTCACCTGAACCACGTGACTAGAGAGGAAGCACAAAATGCCCCGGATATCGTACTCGGTACGTTCCTGTCAACACAATACCTGCCACGATTTTGTTTGATTCTGGAGCTTCTCACTCGTTCATTTCAAAGAGATTTTCTTTGCAAAATAATTTTTCGATGCTTCCCTTGGAAAAATCAATGATCATCAAGTCCCCTGGGAGTAAGCAACTTACTCAGAATTACTGCCAAGGTGTGGTTATTGATCTTGAAGGACTAAAGTTTCATGCAAACCTCATCGTATTGGAAAATAAAGGACTGGATATTATCCTAGGAATGGACTGGTTAACCACCAACAAGGGATTTATTGACTGCTTCAATCGGACTGTGATTCTCACCCATCATCACGGGAAGACAATAAAGATTCCAGCTCAGGAAAGACAGATATCACAGCAACCAAGGTTGAACAAGGTCGACACCTCAGAGTTAAGCAAAGTTCCAGTGGTATGTGAGTTTCCCGACGTATTTCCCGAGGAACTACCAGGCATGCCGCCAGACCGGAAAATAGAATTCATCATTGAGCTAGCACCTAGAACCACCCCCATTTACAAGAAGCCATATAGAATGGCACCCTCCGAGTTAGTAGAATTAAAGAAGCAAATAAAGAAATTACCGGACAAAGGATTTAATCGAGCCAGCTCCTCATCTTGGGGTTCACCACTATTGTTTGCCAAGAAAAAGGATGGGACACTAAGATTGTGTATAGACTATCGAGCGCTCAACATGGTCACCATCAAAAACAAGTATCCTATGCCAAGGATAAATGACTTATTTGACCAGCTCGCACAAGCCAAAGTATTCTCGAAAATTGATTTGAGGTCGGGATATCATCAATTAAAAGTACGGACAGAGGATATTCCCAAGACAACATTTACCTCAAGATACGGATTATACGAATTTACAGTAATGCCGTTTGGATTGACGAATGCCCCTGCATTTTTTGTCCACCTCATGAACAAAGTATTTATGAAATTCATGGACAAATTTGTTGTGGTATTCATTGACGATATTCTGGTATACTCCAAGACACCAGAAGTACACGCTGAACATCTCAGGATTGTACTGGGAGAACTAAGGAAACATCAATTGTACGCCAAATTCAGGAAATGTGAATTTTGGTTAAGACAGGTCGGTTCTCTAGGCCACGTGCTAACCCAAGAAGGTGTTGCCGTAGACCAAGAAAAGGTCAAGGCCGTACTTAGCTGGAAACCACCAGCCAGCGTAACAGATGTACGAAGTTTCCTGGGAATGGCAGGATATTATCGAAGATTTATTGAAGGATTCTCCACCATAGCAAAACCAATGACCCAGTTACTCAAGAAGGATAAAAAGTTTGTATGGACCGAAGCCTACGAGAAAAGCTTCCAATTACTCAAAAGGAAACTGACAACAGCACCAGTATTGGTTGTGCCCGACATACACAAAAGCTTTGAAGTATATTGTGACGCATCCCGAAAGGGCCTCAGATGCGTATTGATGCAAGAAGGCAAGGTAGTTGCCTACGCTTCCAGGCAACTACGGAAACATGAAGAGAATTATCCCACTCATGACCTGGAGTTGGCAGCAGTCATCCATGCACTCAAGGAATGGAGACACTTTTTGCTTGGAAACCGCTGTGAAATATATACAGACCATAAAAGCCTCAAGTATATTTTCACACAACCAGAACTCAATTTACGACAATGACACTGGTTGGAATTAGTGAAGGATTATGATGTTGGCATACACTACCATCCAGGAAAAGCAAATGTAGTGGCAGACGCCCTTAGTCGAAACCCCAGTCCGAGCAATGACAGCCTACAAAATATGAGACCAGAATTTCAGCCAAATTCAATTTAATAATGGTCACCGAAAGCAGTGTGTCAAATTTGTAAATACAGCCTACCCTGATAGAAAAGATTAAGGAGGCTCAGCGTGGACACCCCATCATTGAATGCATAAAAAGAAAAGTGAGTTTGGGCAAGGCCTCAGAATTCGTCATAGACGAGCAAGGAATATTGTGGTACGAAGATAGGCTTTGCGTACCAAATATCAAGGACCTCAAATAGCAAATTCTAGCTGAAGGCCACACCACCCCGTATTCGATCCATCCTGGAGGAACAAAAATGTACAAGGACCTTCAGGAAAAAAATTTGGTGGCACGGTATGAAAAGGGACATAGCCACGTTCATTGCATGTTGTGATTCATGTCAACGCATCAAGGCCGAGCACCAGAAACCAGCCAGACTATTATAGCCAAACAAGATACCCGAGTGGAAATGGGACGAGATTGGAATGGATTTTATTGTTGGACTACCTCGGTTATGACACGGAAATGATGCCATATGGGTCATCACAGATAGACTGACTAAGGTGGCACATTTCATCCCGGTGAAGACAACCCACACCACTCAAAAGCTTGCCAGGCTTTATCTCTCGTATGTCTGTTTACATGGAGTCCCAAAGACTATAATATCCGACAGAGGCACACAGTTTGTCTCTAGATTTTGGGATCACCTACAACAGGCTCTGGGGACACAACTAGCATTCAGTACAGCATACCACCCCCAGACAGATGGACAAACTGAATAGGTAAACCAAATTCTAGAAGACATGCTGAGGGCATGGGTCCTCACCTATGGAACCAGTTGGGAAGAAAGCTTGCCATATGCGGAGTTCGCATACAACAACAGTTACCAAGCCAGCCTACAAATGGCACCCTTTGAAGCCTTGTATGGGCGGAGATGTCGTACCCCACTAAATTGGTGAGAGACCGGAGACAGCTGCATCTTCGGCCCAGACATGCTCAAAGAAGCCGAGGAAAAGGTTAAGCTAATCAGGGACCGACTCAAGTCAGCTCAAAGTCAACAGAAGAGTTATTACGATCGAAAACATCGGGGAGTCAGTTTTGAACCCGGTGAGTATGTGTACCTACGAGTATCTCCTATGAGGGGCCTGCAACGATTCAAGGTTAAGGGAAAGCTAGCACCAAGATTCATCGGACCTTTTTGTGTAGTTGCACGGAGAGGCACCATAGCCTATCAGCTAGACCTACTCGAAGAATTGTCAGACGTACACGACGTGTTCCACGTATCACAGTTAAGGAAGTGCGTAAGCAACCCTGAGAAGCATGTATCCCATGAAGACATTGACGTACAACCAGATCTCACCTACAGGGAACGTCCAATAAAAATATTGGAGGAGTCTGAAAGGAGGACCCGTCAGAAAACAATCAAGTTTTTTAGAGTTCAGTGGAGCAATCACACCGAGAATGAAGCAACATGGGAAAGAGAAGATTTCCTTCGGACAGAGCACCCACACCTATTTGAGGATCAGCTGAAATCTCGGGGACGAGATTTTTCCTAAGGGGGTAGGTGTTGTGACACTCCAAAAATTTTCATTTGGTTTTCAGCAAAATTCCTTGTTTGATTTGAAGGAGGCTATTTAAAATCTTTTAAAAAGACTCTCCCCCTCAAATATTTTTTTCTTATGAAAAAATCTTTTTGGGGTTATCCTCAACCTTGATGGTTGGCTTTGAAGGTTCTTCATTTGTGTTGATTCACCACAATTTATTTTTGAAAGTTTTCCTTTTAATAAGATATCCTATGGGCTTTGGATTTATTCCTTTTTATTCCCAACCATCCCCTTTCATCATTTCTCATATAAAATTTTTTCCCCAAAGCACCTCCCTCCACTTTGGGTCAAGTCAAGTAGTCAATCCCAGCAAGTACAACTCATTTTTGATTTTTTATTCCATTTATTTTTCTCCAAAAACTAATTCTGTTTTTATTTTTGGACCTTGGTGGTTTACAAAGGAAGTACCAAATCCCTTTTGAGTTTTGATCTCAAACCAACTCCCCTGGATAGTCCTTAGCACCCACAACCTAGATCCATCAAGATCCACTCTTCCACAATTCAAAATTTTCAAGTTTCACTCACTGCAAGTTTGGACCAGATTCATCATTTTTGGTGAAATTCATATTTTCTCTTCTCCAAAAATTCTACCAAAAATCAGGCAACCCCCAGGTGCATTGAGAGGCCACCTCAACAAAGATCGGCCCCAGATAAGTTGCCCACATGCCAAAATCATTTCATCGAACACCTTGCTTGCACTGTTACTGTGCATGTTCAGAAAGTTCAGTGATTCAGGCGACCGTCAGTGTCGTTTTCTTCAGAGTATTGGCGTCGATCTCACCAGTGCATGCTCTGGCGCCTTGCGCACTGCTTCTCCTTCTTATCCAGAGCGCCTCACGCTCTCTTGGACAGGCGCAGGTGTCGGTGGCAGCGTGCTTCACCGACGCCGGCAGCTTCTGCGGTGGCAGAGCCACCCGTGGCGACCAGCGGGAGCCAGCGCCAGCTTTCTGCGCCATCCAGCACCGCCCAAAGCACCCGAGGCCTCCGCATGGCCATCTACTTGCCAGCGCACGCCGCAGCACCGTTGCCGTGGCCTGGCGAGCACAGGGCACGCTCTCTGCCGCCGACGGGCCCGCGAGGCGCCGTTCCGTCCAAACCGCGGAGCAAGCCAAATCAAACCAAGATTAGCTTCTGACTGAAACCGGTGGATCTCCACATTGATGCCCAGCCACCTAAACCACCCGTCCGGCCACTGCATCACCGTAATCGCCGCCGGAGTTATCCCGTTCACGGGAACCACCTCGGGCCGGCTATAAATAGCCATCCCAAGCTCGCCTTCGACCAGCACTACTCCCTCCACCTCACCAGAGCCCTGCCAAGTCACCAGGAGGGCCTCGAGGAGGCCTTCTCCTCCGTCTCCGGCCGCCCCATTCTGCCTCGGGCTCCAGCTCGATCCACTCAGGTGAGGCCACCCCCGCCTCCCAAACCTCGTCAGTAGCCCTCTGGTGCACCCAGTGCTCTAACCCAAGCTTCAATTCCACCTTCGTAGCTACCCCCAACGAGATCCAACAACGCCCGAACCACCGTCCGCCGGAGTTGAGGCCGCCGTCGACGTGGTGCTCACCGACGACCAATTCCACCACCCACAGGTGCAGAAGAACTCAAGGAACCCATAGGTACTACCCACTCTTCCTAACTCACCGTGGATCGCCGCCGGCGACCACCGCAGCCTTCGGGCGCCGGCGCTCTGTTTTTCTCCCTCCAAATTTCCAACCTGACGAGTGGGACCCCCTCGTCAGTCTCTCATTTCTATTCGAACCGTTTTCTCTGGAAAGCGCCTTCGGGCAAAATACGCTTTCAACGTGAAGCGTTTTTTTGGCTTTTTCTATTCAGCCCCCTGGAAAGTTTCTGTTTCATTACAGACAAGTCCCTGGGCTAAAACTTTAATATATTTTAAACAGAAAATGATTTTTGAGTGATTCTTTTTCTGTCACCTTTATTTTTTCTATCTAGTTTTTTATCACATTTATTTGAAAAATATTTGGAGAACTTTTTGTGCACACATGGTATTTACATTAGAACGTATTTTTCTTTATACCGTAGATACCGGAGGAGGTGACGGAACCGCGAACTTCACCGAGCTAGACTCCGACTACTCCGAACCAGGCAAGCATGTTTGAACCTTCGATATGATGAGTGTTTTGCATGTTTGCTTGAGTAGCTAGTTTATGGCATGTTCATATATATAGCAGTAAGTGTTATGTTACATGCAAAGTTGATGCAAGTGAGCCTCGAAACTCCATATACTTCATGATGTGTGTTTATATGATCATGTGGTGACATGAGAGGTGGTAAGATGGCAGTGTTGAAGCATGCCAGTCTTATGCCAAACTGTTTAACTCCAGGGTCAACGTGAATCAAGTCACGTTACCATCCGTTTCCTTTTGTGCTACCACATGTTTTTCTGTGAAGAATATGGTTTAGTAAGTTGCAAACCACTTTCCACGTACACACCAAATAGAGAGGCCGTGATGAGGGTTCCATGGCCCTGGATTAAAGCCAGTCATCCGGTCAGGGGGCATGCGTGTTTCCGGTTGGGACCGAGAGGGGGGCACCCCTTAGAGCGTGCGTATATAAATTTGATCCCATGCTATTCGAGGTTGTAGCCTCCCCGTCTCTTTTTCTTGAGCGTCGCCTAGGGTGATTCCTGGCATCATGAGGTGGAAATGGGTGTGTACTGGTTAGATGTGTTTCTACTGAAATACCGTAAACAGAACTAGTCCTTCGCGACTACTGAAATCCATTGGCTGTGGTTAAATAGTACTAACTCTACAGAGTCAAAAATCATTCAAGCAATCATATCTTGATCAACAACTTTGTTCAACCTATCTTTGTCAGTATCAGTCTCAGTGACAAAACTCCGGTGATCAAACATGAGTGTTTCGTCCGGTTAATGGTTTACTCCTGTGGTTGGACTAACCCATAATTTATTATGTGCTGAGTATTTCCTGTGAATAATATATCCTCATGAATTTATTGGTGAAACATAAGCCCTTTCTGTGATGTCGCTCAGACGTCCGACTGTGGCACACTTGTGATTATTTTCAATATAAGCCCTTTACGTGATGTCGCTCACACGTCCGACTGTGGCATTTCTATCATTTATTTTCATTATAAGCCCTTTTCGAGATGTCGCTCAGACGTCCGACTGTGGCATCGCTGTTATTTACTTTCATTATAAGCCCTCTTCGAGATGTCGCTCAGACGTCCGACTGTGGCATCGCTGTTATTTACTTTCATTATAAGCCCTTTCCGAGATGCCGCATAGACGTCCGACTGTGGCACGCACTGTCATTTAATTTTCAATATAAGCCCTTTATGTGGTGTCGCCCCGACGCCCGACTGCGGCATGATAATTTATTTATTCTACCTTTCGAGGCGTCGCTTCAGACACCCGATCGGTTTTCAGTTATTTTATGGGATTTTGGGGGGGGTTACCAGCTGACCCCCTTTTTATGCTTCATGCCGTGCAAATATATTATTTGAGTGTGCATTGCTAACTGCTCATGGTGCATCGTGTTGCATTTGTTATATCTTATGTCCAAACTGTCTTGCTAGTACATTGAAAGTACTCACCTGGCTTGTTGATTTGGCCAGATGTTGACGAAGGCGATCTCATGGATGAAGAGTACGATAGCGAGTCCGACGCCTAGAGAAGTCCCAGTCAGTCCCACGCGATCCTGGATTTGGTCACTTGTATTATATCCGCTTCCGCTACCCGAATAAATTCATCGAGCCTCACTTCGACGCTCGATGAGCTGCAAGATTAGGAGTCTTGTCACCCACTCCACTGTGACATATCCACCACCACTTTTCTATCGAGCCAGTAGTATGCCACCACACCCTTGTGTTATATCCGCCCTTATGTAAAATATTGGCGTACTTGTAATAAATTGTTGGGCAATCTCAGCTCAACCCTGTATAATACTTAATACTACTGGATTTCTGTATCAAGGTTTTGTCTACCAGTAAGGAGGATTTTCCTGTACTGGTCTGCATTAAGGTCGGTTGCTCAATAAGCTTTTATTGAAAAACCGGTCGTGACACCTACCATGACAAAAGATTTTCTAGTCATGAGCAAAATTACTACAATTGTGAAAGACCCGGACACTACTCTAATGAGTGTACGACTCCCTACAAAATAAAAGAAGACTCACCTAAAAGAAGAAGTAGAAGAGGAGAATCACCTATGAGAGAGAAAAGGAGTAGAGATGATCGTTATGAACGAAGAACCTCTCACAGAAGCAAGGATTCAGAAAGGGAGGACAAGTCATCAAAGATCTACACAAAACAAAGACATCAAGCTCATGTTGGTGAATGGGTATCCGGTTCTGACTCCGATCACCAATCCGAGAGAAGTTATCACTCCGACTCCGAATAAACTTAAGATGAAGGTGTTGCCGGTCTTGCACTTGTGTCAACCAACTTATACAACATATTTGACTTACCAAATGAAGGAATTGGAAGCTGCTTCATGGCTAAAGGCCCCAAGGTATCACACCCTGAGTATATTGATTCAATAGTGATGAAGATGATTTGCTAGGTGATGATGAGTTACTTGTTGACAATGCTAGTGATGGAAACTATGATGAAACTGTTATTAATCATGCTAATCAAGATAAAACGAATGACAATGATAAGAAGGAGATTGAACGCCTAACTAAAGAACTAAACAGTCTTAAGTTAGCTCATGAAACTACTTTAGAAGATCATCAAGAACTTCTAAAAACTCATGAGAAGCTACGCTTCGAGAAGTTCAACCTAGAGCAAGAACATGGGTTCTTAAAAGCCATCAATGATGATCTTCGAAAGAAAAATTCTTCTTACATTGCCAAGCGTTTACTCTTGTCTACTTACATGCCACAAGTAAAATCTAGCAACAAGAGTAAGAAAGATTCTTCTTCTAGTAGTAACAATAATCATGCTAAATTCAATATTGTTGCTTCTAGTAGTTCTCTTGATTCAACCAATGATTCTCTTACCCAAGTAACACTTGAGCAACAAAATATCTTACTGAAGGGAATTATAGAGAAAGGTGCTTACAAAAGCCTTGCCGGAAGTAAGCAATTTGAGGAAATTGTACACAAGCAAGGAAGGCACCGGAAGAATCAAGGTGTTGGTTTTTAACGAAAGTTCAATGCCAATGGAGTTGAGTGGGAAGAAGATCAATACCCCAAGATAAAATTTGTTCCTCAACAAGAGAAGTATGATCCTACTTCCTTCAAGGGGACACAAGCTCAAGATGATCTTCCACCACAAGACCACAATCTAAAAGGCAAGGACAAGCTTCAAGAGGAGATTGATGCATTTGAAGAAGCTCCAAAGGCCTTGGTCAAGTGGGTTCCCAAGTCTACCTCAAGTTCTACTTCATCAAGTACATCTAGAACCCCAAGGATTCCCATTAAGATGATGTGGATCCCGAAGAAGAAGAACTAGAGAGCTCTTGAGGGTGACTCCACCAACATACTTCACTTATATTCATTTTGGCAAGAACAAGTGCAATCAACTTCCACATCTTGCACTAGTTCAAGGAGTCAAAAACCCTCTTGTTATTAAGTCAAGGGACAAGGTAACCTAATGCTTTCATGGACATCATCTTGTGTGTACTTCACTCTATGTCTATTGATATCCTTGTTTGTTCCTTGTGGGACTAACCCATGTAGGTATTGAAAGTGCAACTCACTCCATTGGATTGCTCCAAATAATCTACATCAACATTGAGCATCCACATCTTCAACATCTACATGAAGTCATCATCGACAAAACCCAAAGGTTAGTTCATCCCCCTAAAAGGGGATATCACATCGGGGGAGCTTTACTCTAAGAATTGAGCTAAAGCAACTCTAATAGTGTGAACACAACAGATCTTTATGTAAAATTGGTAACCCCACTTCTGCTTAAACGATGAGTATGACCTATGATCAAATGTTCTCATTTGACTCCTAAGTCAATATACTCATATATAGATGACCTAGACATCGCCAAATTGCTTGATAGATGCTAGAGTGTTTGTGCATGCTTTGCCACATATTTCATTTGCTATCTTATTGTGTGAGCATGTTGGTTGCATAATTTCCTCCATTCGAGGACATCCATTTGTTGCATTGATTGTTTGGTCTTTTCTTTTGCCAAATGGATGGACAAGAATGCTTAAGTACTCCCTCTAGCTATCTATGCTTTTCTCGTCTCAAACTCTATTCATGCTACATCACAAAGATTGATCAAGTCAGATTTGAACCCTCTGTGTGAGGAGCACTCGGAGCCACCGATTCGTCATAGACTTAAACTTCCAAAACCTCTTGATGTATTTCGGTCTGACCGATTCAATCCCTTCGGTCATACTGAGTTCATTAAGTTGATCTAGGTTTCAATCTCAGTATAACCAGTTTGAACACTTCGGTCTCACCAAGTTGTAGTAACCGCTTGCGATTCTGCATCTCGGTGCCACCGAGTTGTTCCACTTGGTCACATCGACAGGGTCTGGGTATATATACCCACGGGTCAAATTTTTGGAAATTTCTCCGAAACCCTTCGCCTGCATTGTCTAGCTCTGCCGACTCGAGGTCTCCGGATCATCGGCTCCATTGCTAGTGACCTCCTGCCACTGGTCTCCACTGCCGTCAACGGATTCTCCTCCGCCATTGTCGCCGTAGGGAGCTCACAGCCAAGTTAGGGTATGATCTTGAACCCTATGTGCAATCTCTACATCTGATTCCTGCACTTAGGACAATGCCATGAATCTTACCAAGTTTGAAACACTTCTATCCAATCAGAAACCTCTTTAGATTAGTTTCGATTAAAAAACTTAGGGTTAGGTTTCCGACGAACTCATCTTGGACCAACCGAGTTGTAGAAATCGGTCTCACCGATTTGGCCCAGGCCATAACACTTGTTATTTTCGGTCTGATCAAATCTTGCAAATTGGTGTGACCAAGTTCAGATCTCTGTGAAACCCTAGCAATCTTGGAGTCACCGAACTATGTCTTGGTCTGACCGATTTCACCAGTTTAGACTCTAAATATTGCTTCGGTGTCACTGATTTTAAGAAATCAATAGCTCTGAAATGCCTTCTGTAGAAAACTAAAACTAAGATTTTGACTCAATTGTTTTGCAAAATCTCTGCACTTTGTGATGCTCATCCACTCTGTCTCATCTAAATCTATTCACAGGGTCAGCCTTCAGCTTTCAGCAATGTCTGACAACAGTGACAACCAGAATCAGTCTGAGGAACAGGTTCAGATGAGTGAGGGCACTAGTCCCTCTGGGAGCAGCTATTATGATGGGAGAGCACTCCTAGCAACCTGCCAAAAGCTGCAACTAGGCAGAGGAAGAAGAAGACATCAGATTTTGAGGATGAAGATTTCAAGGTTGATGAGGAAGTCTCTTCCAAAAGGAAAGGAGATAAGAAAGAGCTTGGCACTACTGCTAACACCAAGCCAGGGATGAAGAAGAAAGCTCCTGCTAGAAGGATTCCTATGTCCAAAGCCAGAGCCTCAACCCAGGAAACTATGGAGTTCACACTTGAACCAAAAGAGGCTGGTGAGGGCAAGAATAGGAAGTAGAGGGTCAAAAAGACCATGGCCAGAGTTATTGGTAGATCTTCTATGATCAGAGACCCAGATGAGGAAGAAGAGCAAGATGCACCTCCTGCAAAAACTCAGGAGTTGATGGGGGATGCAATCAAGTCAGGGGCTGCTCCATCAAAGCCCAAGACTACCCAAAGGCTGCTGCTCTAGCCCCCAAGAGATCCACTAGGAACATTCCAGCAGCTAAAAAGAACAAGGCCCCAGTGCCTGAAGTGGAAGAAGAAGAGGAAGGGCAAGTACTTAGGAAGTTGAAGCCCAAGATTCTTGACCGTGATGACACCCATCCTATGGCTGACAACATGAAGATGAGGAAGGATGCAGGTCTCAGGCTATGGAGGCAGACTGACCCATATGCCATAAGAAGAAGGACTGTTGTTGACTACAGGTTCCATACAAAGGAACAACAAGACTTCTAGGAGACTGTGCTCCTGGATAAGAATCCCATAGTGAGTGACATGAGATGGGTTGACTGGAAGTTCATTGATAGCAATGAAGATCATTTCCCAGGAGTTCATGTGAGTTTCAGATCAACAGGAGTTGATGAATTTGTTGGTCAGAAATTGACTAAATGGAATGATGAGTTGATCATGCAATTTTACTCTACAACACACTTTTACCCTGATGGTAAAATTGTTTGGATGACTGAGGGTACTAGGTACCAATCTTCAGTTGCTGAGTGAGCAAAGTTGATTAATGCCCAGAAGAGCATGAGGGGGACACTTATGTGTATGCTAAGCCAAGAAAAGGACATGACTCTATGGCTCACATGTGCAAGGAAATTCCAGATGCTGCCTTGGACACCCACAAGTTTGGGCCAGTTTACTATCTACTGTCAGGACTGCCAACTATCAACACAATTCTCAGACACACTTTGCTGCCCAAGTCCGGAGATGAAAAAATGATTAGAGGGCAGTCAATAAATTTGTTGCATATGTTTGGTGTGCCAGAGAAATTCAAAGTGATCACATTGATTGTTGAGACAATCAAGAGGACTGCTGACCAAAAGAGATCATGTGGCTATGCTCCAAATATTCAGATGCTCATCAACTCCAAGATGGGCAAGGGCATGTATCTCTTGGATAAGGAACATCTTCCCTTGCTGCCTAAGTTTGAAGACAATGTGGTTGTCATGGATCCATCACATCCCACTTCTGCACATGCTTAGGAGAAGAGAGAAAAAGCAAAAGCAGAGAAGGCATCTAAGACACCAAGTGCTGAAGAAGTATCCCAGATATTTCTGAAGTCCAAGCAAGATCAACTTGGTTATCTCATTCAAGCTACTTTGAGGATTGAGAAAGGATTGGCCACCCTGACTCAAAATCAAGAGTCTTGAGAGGATAATTGAGACAAAAATTCGTGACTTAGATGTGAAGGTCACAGAAATACAATCAACTGTGGAGAAGATTCAAGAAGAGCTTGAAGAGAGGGATGAGGGACCTACAACAGATGCTTTTCAGCAAGTCCCAAGGGGACCAAGGTCATCAATTGTGCTAGTTTTTATTGATCCCAGACCTACAGTGGCAGCACCTGCAGCTACAGCTTCAGTTGCTCCTCTAGTTGCAACTCCACCAGCTCCTTAGACCTCTTCGGATGCATTCGTTGCAGGACTCCTCTCCATGCCACCTTCGCACTCTGGAGCTCCTGGAGATCATGCTTAGAGCCGCATAGCACTATGCATTTTCAAGTTTTTTGGTAACTTGTTGCCAAAGGGGGAGAAAGTGTATAGATCATAGGCTTCGAGAGAGAGAGAGAGAGAGAGAGAGAGAGAGGGTGTTTGCTTCTTTTTGCCTCTCTTGCTACTCTATTTGCTTTGCTTGTTCGGGTGCTACAATATTTACGCTTGTGTGTGAGATACTTCTATGATCATATGTTTGATCATATCATACCTTAATATTTGTGCTTAATGATGATATTCTATCTCTCATGTATGATCATTCATATCTTGTTGGTGATGAGTGCATATTTCATATTCTATCATTTTGAGCGCTCCACCAAGATGTATGTGACATGGAAGAGTGACCCATGATCCTAATTGATTGTGCATTTGCATTCAAAAGCAAATCTCAAATAATGCACAAATTTAGGGGGAGCTCCAGCTTATCACGTACTTCTCAAAGCGACGATGTACTTCATTTATATTATCATTTGACAAGCTTTGATGTATATGTTGTCATCAATTACCAAAAAGGTGGAGATTGAAAGTGCAACTAATCCCCGGGTGGTTTTGGTAATTCATAACAACATATAGCTCATTGAACTAATATTCTTCCAAGATCAATGTTTCAGAAAGTTCAATGGTTGGTATGGCATGGACTAGAGATGTGGACCCCTCAAAATGCTAAGGACACATATTGGCAAAATCTCAAGACTCTACATTTTCATTTTAGTGATCCAAGATCACATTGAGCCCATAGGAAAAGCCAATACTAATAAAAGGGGATGAGGTGTTGCTTAATGGCTTGCTTGCTCAAAATGCTTAGTGATATGCTCCAAAAAAACCTCAACCACTTTCTCATTTCCACATACATCGTAAATCTAAAGTCAAACTCGGCCCCACCGATTTGATCTATCCGGCACCACCAAGTTCACTTGACATATCCATATTCACAAACCCCTAATAAATTTGGTCTTACCGATAGGGATCTCGGTCTCACCGAGATGGTATTGCAAACTCTCTGTTTCCCTTCGTAACATTTCGGTCTAACTGAGATGAGCGATCGGTCCCACTGAGTTCGCAGTGCAAACTCTCTGTTTCCTTTTCGTAATGTTTCTGTCTAACCGAGATGGCGATCGGTTCCACCGAGTTTGCCTGACCAAGTCTCTGGTTGCTTATTACTGAAATCGGTCTCATCGAGTTCATGTGATCGGTCTCACCAATATGAGGTTTTGCCCTAACCCTAGCGCATCAGTGTCACCGAGTTGATGTTGTTGGTCCTAGCGAAAAGCCTAACGTTCACATTTTGAACCAAGTCGGTCTCACCGAGTTTGGTAAATTGTGTGTAACGGTTAGATTTTGTGTGGAGGCTATATATACCCCTCCACCCCTTTCTCCATTTGAGAGAGAGACATCAGAACGTGCCTACACTTCCACTACCCATTTTTTGAGAGAGAACCACCTACACATGTGTTGAGACCAAGACATTTCAATCCAACCATAAGAATCTTGATCTCTAGCCTTCCTCAAGTTGCTTTCCGCTCAAATCATCTTTCCACCATAGCCAAATCTATGTGAGAGAGTTGAGTGTTGGGGAGACTATCATTAGAAGCACAAGAGCAAGGAGTTCATCATCAACACACCATTTATTACCTTTTGGAGAGTGGTGTCTCCTAGATTGGTTAGGTGTCACTTGGGAGCCTCCATCAAAATTGTGGAGTTGAACCAAGGAGTTTGTAAGGGAAAGGAGATCGCCTACTTCGTGAAGATCTACCCAAGTGAGGCAAGTCCTTCGTGGGCGATGGCCATGTTGGAATAGACAAGGTTGCTTCTTCATGGATCCTTCATGGGTGGAGCCCTCCATGGACTCATGCAATCGTTACCCTTCGTGGGTTGAAGTCTCCATCAACCTGGATGTATGATAGCACCACCTATTGAAACCACGCCAAAAATCTCCGTGTCTACATTGCGTTTGCTCCCTCCAAACTCCTCCCCTTTACCTTCATATGCAATGATTTACATTCCCCTGCTATACTCTTAGAATTGTATGTGTAGGTTGATTGCTTGACTTGTGCTAAGTTGCTAAAATCTGCCAACACTTAAAATTGGGAAAAGGCTAGATTTTTATTTGGTCAAGTAGTCTAATCACCCCCCCTTCTAGACATAATTTTGATCCTACATTTGTTCTCTATTTTCATCGCACACGCTGTTTTCTTTCTAACCGTGTGCACATTATTTTATTCACTCCTGTATAATTTTATTTTTCCCTGTAATTTATTATTTGAATTGGAAATTTTGAAATATGAAATGTGGAATTCAAATTATCAGTACAATGGTTCAACAACGAATCCATAAATAAAATTGTCAGTATAATATGTTCACTAACTACAGGATTAGACATCAATTAACTATGATGAACCACAATATTTAGAGGCGGTAAAAGTGAAGAGACAAGTGTAAATCATTTTGACTGCCGATGGTGTTGAAGAAGCGGAATGCCCATAATGTGCCTTCCTGCATGCCATAGGCACGAACAACTTTTGTCCAACCCCTTGTGACGATCGCTCGCCCATCCTTCACCGCCTTCAGGAAGACTTCTAGAGCATTATCATGGTAGCATGAATTATATACTTTAACCTTAGTTGCCTCCACTCCGGTCATGTAGTTTGCAAGGTAATCATCAGTAAATAGCTTCAAAAACCACTGAAAAGAGAAAAATTTCAGATATTGAGGTCTAATAGAGTAACTTATTATGGGCAGGGGGAAAAGGTAACACATTAATTACCATCCTGAAGTTCACTGTTGTCTTGGACAAAGTGTAAATAAAGAGCTTAATTCCCATCACCCATTTCTTTTGCCTAACAATCTTTCTTAGTTTCCTCACTTGACGCTTGTTCATGAATATCTCATTGCCCCATATGCAGAAGGAAACAAAGCGTGGATCAGTACTGCTCATATATGTACCTACAAGCAACCAGTAAATGTTAGAAGCTAAACTGAGATTGCACAAATGATGTAAAATACAACTACCTACATTCCTAAGTACAAGTATTTTTAGAGATTTCAATATGAACTACACACGGATGTATATAGAATTGTAGACATAGTTTAGATTAGAATCTAGATTGACTCATTTTGCTCCATGTGTAGTCTATGTTGGAATCTCTAAAAATACTTATATTTAGGAACATATGGTGTATAAGACATGGGATGCAGCTAACCTCGACGGCAAACAACAGCATCGCCCATTGTAGCCCTGTGTAAGTACATGGAAAGCCAATGTTAACTACAATGGGGTTAGCATCCACGAAAAATAGCAAATGGTAATAAGACGGCAACATCTGTAGTGATATCTTCATTGCGAAAGAGTAGCATGGTAGCAAAGGGACAGATTCAAAGATGGATACAACTGTTAATTGCAACATGCTTAACATCATCCTAAGTCATGTTTTGTAAGTTTGTAGCCATTGAAATACAACTGTTTAAAAATGACCGTTAGTTACAACAGGCTTAACAGCCATTGAAATCGGTACTAATAAAAATGCAATTGGCAGAGTTAAACATCACAAGGCAGGTGCTGCCAGAGCAGAGAATGGCCCGGTTGTCTATAAAAAGGTAGGGAAAATAGCTAAAACATGTTAGGCATGTGAACTACAACATGCTTAATACACCGACCGTACAAAACATAACCATTAATTGCAACTGGTGTTGGTAAGATTGAACTGGTGAGTTCATACTTGGTAAGTCCTGAGAGGTAGTTGCTGGGGCACTTCATCTTGGCCAAAGCCCGCCCAAATTCAACGGCGGTGGAGGCAAGCTCTTCCTCCAGGTCGAAGCGTGGATCAGTGCCGCCGACATGTGTACCTAAAAGAAGCAAGTAAATGTTAGAAGCCAAATTGCAATTGCACAAATGATGTAAAATACTGTAATACATGGGATGCAGCTAACCTCGACAACAAACAACATCATCGCTTGTTATGGCACTGCGTAAGTACATGGAAAGGCATGTTAAGTACAACATGGTTAGCATCCACCAAAAATAGCAAATGGGCAACATCTCTAGTAGTATCTTCATTGCGGAGAGTAGCACGGTAGCAAAGGAACAGATTAAAAAATGGATACAACTGTTAATTGCAACGGGCTTAACAACATCCTAAGTCTTGTTTTGTAAGCTTGTAGCCATTGAAGTACAACTGTTTAAAAATGGATACAACTGTTAATTGCAACGGTCTTAACAACATCCTAAGTCTTGTTTTGTAAGCTTGTAGCCATTGAAGTACAACTGTTTAAAAATGGATACAACTGTTAATTGCAACATGCTTAATAGCCATTGAAACCGGTACTGATAAAAATGCAATTAGCAGAGTTAAACATCACAAGGCAGGTGCTGCCAGAGCATAGAATGACCCAGTTGTCTATAAAAAGGTAGGGAAAATAGCTAAAACGTGTTAGGCATGTTTACTACAACATGCTCAATACATCGACCGTACAGAACATAGTCATTAATTGCAACTGGTATTGGTAAGATTGAACTGGTGAGTTCATACTTGGTAAGTCCTGAGAGGTAGTTGCTGGGGCACTTCATCTTGGCCAGAGCCCGCCCAAAGTCAGCGGCGGCCGAGGCGAGCTGTTCCTTTGGGTCGAAGCATGGATCAGTGCCACTGCATGTGTACCTTTAGGCAACCAGTAAATGTTAGAAGTTAAATTGCAATTGCACAAATGATGTGAAATACTGTAAGACATGGGATGCAGCTAACCTTAACGGCAAACAACAACATCGGCTGTTATGACCATGCGTAAGTACATGGACATGCATGTGAAGTACAACAGGGTTAGTATCCACCAAAATAGCAAATGGGCAGCATCTCTAGTGATATCCTGAGTCATGTATTGTATGTTTGTTGCTGGTATTGGTGAAATTGAGCCGGACAGTTAATACTTGAACATCACACAGTGTGCAGTACTGAAATAAACAAGGCAGGAACATGCTTAATACATCAACCATACAAAACATAGCCATTGCAAGTGGTATTGGTAAGATTGAGCTGGTCAGATCATACCTGGTAAGTCCTGGGGGGTAGTCGCTAGGGCACTTCATCTGGGCCAGATCCCTGCACCAAGTCGGCGGCGGCAGAGGCAAGGTGTTCCTCTGGGTCAACACGCACAACGACCATCGCGCCATCGACCGCCATCAGCTCCTCGACCTCCATGTGATATGCGGTTGGGCTTGCGTGGCTATGTTTTGGAGGTAGGGGCGGTGGGGATTTGGAGGCATGAGGGTGTTTCGCAGGCACCATTTAAGCAATCAGGCTGGGGTCATGATAGAGATCGGTGGGTTACCTGACTGGATCGATGATGCTCGGGCAGAACGTAGATGTGGTTGAAGCCGTGGTTGCGGCGACGGCGGTTTGAGCTGCCGGTAGGGGGAGGGGGGAGGGGAGATACTGAGAAAATTTGATGGGTGGGGATGTGGTGGGAGGAATAAATTCTGAAATGGCGCGCCTAATGAAAATTTTGCTGCGAAACTTGAAACTTGGGCAGGGGAAACACACAACACAAATGAAGCGCGTAAAATACTCGTGTGCAAGAAAGAGAAAATTGGCAGATCCCGTCTCCAAAAAATGTACACGGGTAGTTGATTTTTTCGGTCAATGGTACGCCTGGTTTATTAGGAAACATCGCACAGTTAATTGACTTATGGATCATTAACGCAAAAAATGCACACGGGTAAACCATAGAAACCGTGTGTTTTGTGATCTTATAATAATTCTTTTATCTATTAGCATCTCCAACCGCACCTAATTTCAAAAATCTCTTTCATTGTATCAGGATTATTCAATGTACATGAACGAGGCAAGGTGACACCCGATGAGCAATCATCGGTTTATGAAATGCAATCAAGTGTCAACCTACCTCGCTCACATAGCCAGATTTGATCTTATGCAACAAGAGAGAAGCTTGCTGCCATTCGCCAGCGGTAACTTAAGCCGGTGTGCGGCCAACTCGCGCAGTTAGGTGGGACTAAAAACAAGGTGCAGCCAGCTCTAGTCTCCTCTAGTGGCTGCGGGCAGACATTTCAGGAGTATTTAGGGTCGGGGTGCGGCTACAAAACTTTAGTGAACACATGCTAATCAATGCTCAAAGCCCTCAAAGGATGCGCTTACTGACATTGAACGTTAATAATAGATAGTACCAATCTAAAGTACTACTAGTAATTTGCTCTAAAACTAGTACATATGTAGTACTGGTAGATGCTCGTAAGTAGTTATACAAACTTACGGGCGACACACGCACTAAGTACTTCTCACATGCTGCCATCAGGGCATGCTGGCCAGACGTTGGCGTTCTCCTTCTCGACCTTGCAGACAGCAGCCCACCGTGCTTCGATCTTAGCCAAGCTCTCCTCAGCATGGTGTGTGGCCTCTTCTTTCTTGCGGCGGCGGGACTATCTTTTCTTGACTGCTTTCTGCCTTTTCCGCTCCTTCTGTGCAGCTTTGGCCGCCTCTAGATCCACCGCCGATTCGGCCATGGCAGCCTCAAAGTGCGCCCATGTAACTGTGTGGCCGCCGGCGGTGATGAACTCAGCGCGGCAAGATGCCATCGCTTCCTTACCATGTGTGCAGTCGCGGGCAGCGAGGAACGTGGTGGGATGCCATTGCTTCCTTACCATTTACTATGCGTTGCAGTGCCATGGAGGACGCTTGGAGAGTGCTCTGGGATAGAGTGGCCGGGCAGCCGTACAGTGTAGTGGTTTTTAAGAGCTCAACGACAAACGATGGAGGAAATTTGGCTTCCCTTACAATTTTGCTCATTCATTATCGCACACGGTTCATCTTCGCCACCTCTAGAAACAGTGTGTGTTGAGCCTATTGTGTGTTGCGTTATGATTGGTCGGAACCACAGTCATGCAGATCGCGAGTGTGCGCCATAGGATGCGCCACGATCAAACGGCAATCCACGCCCCTCACATCACGGCCCGTGTAGCTATAGCTGGATTGGATTTATATGCGCTAAATGCCTAGAAAATGCACATAATCCCCTAAATATGGTAAATGAGCCCGGAAAAATGCCAAATTTGAACATGGTGATTTGCAGGGTGTATGTTCATCATAGAAAAAAACTCCAGTGCAAAGAATGAAGAAAATTTGGATTCCTCTTCAATCTTGGTGATTTTCCTCTCGAAAGCATGGAACTTCCTCGGTGATGGTTCGATTATGAAAGGTGTGCATGACGACATAACAAAACCTTCTCAAATTTTTACCAGGGCATGATGAGGCCGTACCATGGCACCATGCCAGGCGTCATCCTTTTCAAGAATATATTTCATTTTGCTATAGTTGAAAACCCAATAAACAAACGTTTGTGGTTGACTATTGCCACACATTTCATCAAAATATCTGCCCATTTCTTATAAAAGGCGTGAGAATTTACTAAATGGTACGAGCATGGTTTTCTAGGACATTCTTGTGCACTCTTTTATGCACCGATTGTTTGAACTTGAATTATGTGCATTAATGCCTAGAAAATGCACATAATACCCTAAATATGCTAAATGAACCTGGAAAAGTGCCAAATTTGAACACGGTAATTTGCGGGGTGTGTGTTCATCATATAAAAAACTCATGGACAAAGGAAAAAGGAAATTTGGACCCCCCCCCTTCAATCTTGGTGATTTCCCCCTTGAAACCATGCAACTTCCTCAGTGATGGTTCGATTTATGAAAGGCGTGCATGACCACATAAGGAAAACATTCTCAATTTTTTACCAGGGCACGGTGAGGCCACCATACTGTCGGCGTTCTGGGAACGGGGGGTCCCCAGACCTGCCTGCCTACGGCCTGCAGCGTGGCTCAACCAATGGCCCAGTACGGCCCGTCTTCATCGACCAACACTCAAGACCCTCGCGAGGGGCCAAGCCTCGCGGGGTGCGAGGCCTCCTCAGGGGCAGACTCACCAGGCAGGCTCGCGAGGAGGCGGAGAGATCAAGGCAAGGGGTACCTCGCGGGGTGCCCGTGACGTAAGCCATGACGATCAAGACCAGGAGGGCGCCAGCCTGCGCAGTGTCCTTGTTTCCTCTTTGTTGCCAAGGAGGAGAGCGCAGGCGCAGAGTACCAAGGCATCAAGCAAAGGTTTCCATATCGGTGCAACGAAATCAAGACCAGCAGGACGAAGGTCATCATGGAGCCTAAGACGGCGTCATCAACAGCACCTTTGGAAGTTAAAGACCACCTTTAGTCAGGATAGCTTGTACTAGCTGTCCCCTTTCAAAATGGCCGGTGTTGGATCCCTTCCCGCTCAATATTTGGGAAGAGGACCAGGGCCTCTATAAATAGAGATATCCACCACAGTAGAGAGCATCTGATCTGAACCCAACTCATCTACACATCACCAAGCACAAGAACACCTCTCCTCGCGAGGCTGTTCTTCCTCTGTACTGTTCATCATCTGCCCGAGAGGCAATCCACCACACCACACACTAGATTAGGGTATTACACCACAACGGTGGCCTGAACCAGTATAAACCTTGTGTCTCTTGTGTTGTTCATCGATCTAGTTTAGCAATCGCGGCGAGGCTGAGGGCGTGTTTCGGTAGGGAGAAGATCTTCGTGTGCACCCCAGTGTTCGAACCTTAAGGGTTTTGCCGGAACCCGATATCCGACATTTGGCGCACCAAGTAGGGGTGCGCCGGAGCTCTTTCTTCCGTCGACCCGCTCTCCACCAACACCGCGCTTCGCCCTCATGGCGGGAATCGCGCCTCCGGCTCCGGCGGTCGGCGCCAGCACCGGGGCCAGGGGGCTCCGAGCCTTGGCCCCCGCCTTGCAGCAGGTGCAGTGGCCGCACAAGTTCAAGCCTGAGATGCCGCCGCGCTACGACGGTGCGGCGGACCCGCTGGCTTTCCTGCTGGCGTACAAGGAGGCCGTCCTCAAGGCCGGAGGCGACAACAAGGTCATGGCCAACTGGTTTCCCATGGCCCTCACTAGCGTCCCGCGCGTTTGGCTGCTCAACCTGCCGACATCTTCTGTGGCCTCTTGGGAGGAACTGCGTGACCTCTTCCTCACCCACTACGCTGCACCAGTGCCCCCAGTCATCGCAGCTCTCCTAGGCGGCTCACAGGCGCCACCCTCGGACCGTCATGCCAAGCCGTTCTTTTGCCAGATTGGCACTGCCCTCGCGCCGCAAGGAGCTCCTCCGCGTTGGGCGGCACCCAGGGCCGACCTGACCTTCAACTTGGATGATCACCCCATCAACACTGCCTGCTCGGGCGCGCTCCCAATGCTCTACACGCCCACCATCCGCCAGGTGGCCATCACCAAGACCCTCATCGACGACGGCGCTGGCCTCAATGTGCTCTTGGTGGAGGCCTTCAGCCTCCTCCATGTACCGCTGGAACGGCTCCGACCCAGCAAGCCCTTCTCGGGCGTCGGAGGCGGATCCTCCAGCTCCCTGGGGCAGATCCGCCTTCCTGTTACCTTCGGTACCCACGACAACTTCGCACAGAGCTGGTCGACTTCGACATCGCCCACATTGGCCTCCCGTACAACACCATCCTCGGATACCCCGCCTTGGCTCGGTTCATGGCAGCGACCCATCCGGCCTACAACCTCATGAAGATGCCCGGGAGCAGCGGCGTCCTCACCGTAACCGGAGACACCAAGGAGGCCTTGCTGGCGCTCAAGCTCGCCCTCCAGACCGCCGCAGCGATGCAGCCCGCTGGCACGGACACCTCCAAGTCCAAGGGGGCTGCACCGACCAAGAAGAAGCAGATGTTCACTCAGGACAAGGCGGAGACCAAGTAGGTGCCAGTTGACGAAGACGGGTCCTTGGGAGCCACCTTCACCATAGGTGCCAACCTCGACCTCGACCAGGAGGAGGCGCTGGTAAAGTTCTTGTGCGCGAACAAGGAGGTGTTCGCGTGGGAACCCAAGTAGCTAGCGGGGGTCCCAAGGGAGGTGATTGAGCATCACCTGAATGTGTGCCCCAATGTACGCCCCGTGAAGCAGAAAGCTAGGCGGCAATCCACCGAGAAGCAGGCCTTCATCGTCCAAGAAACCCGTAAGCTGGAGGCGACGGGTGTTATTCGCGAGGTTCGCTACCCCGAATGGATGGCGAACCCCGTTTTCATGCCAAAAAAGGGAGGAAAGGAGCGCATGTGCATCGACTTCACCAACCTCAACAAGGCCTGCCCTCAAGATCCGTTCCCGCTCCCCCACATCGATCAGATTGTCGACTCCACCGCCGAGTGCGACCTGCTATGTTTCCTGGATGCGTTTTCGGGTTATCACCAAATCAAGATGGCGGTGGAAGACGTGGAGAAGACAACCTTCTTGACCCCATGTGGAGGTGTACTGCTACACTTGCATGCCGTTCGGGTTGCGCAACGCGGGCACAACCTTCCAGTGACTGATGCACATCGCCTTGGGCCGGCAGCTCGGGAGAAACGTCGAGGCCTACGTCGACGACATTGTGGTGAAATCTCGGGAGGCAAGGACCTTGATCCAGGATTTGGAGGAGACCTTCGCGAGCCTCCGCCAGGTGGACCTGCGACTCAACCCGGAGAAGTGCGTGTTCGGCGTCCCTTCAAGCAAGCTGTTGGGCTTCCTTGTGTCCCACGGAGGGATCGAGGCCAACCCAGAGAAGGTCAAGGCAATCGAAGACATGAGTCCACCGCAAACCCTCAGTGAAATGTAGAAGCTCGCCGGCCGCGTGACTGCGTTAGGACGCTTCATCTCCAAGTTGGGGGAGCGTGCCCTGTCGTTCTTCAAGCTGATGAAGAAGAAAGGCCCATTTGAGTGGACACAGGAGGCCAACCAAGCATTTCAAGACCTCAAGAAATATCTGACCAGCCCTTCGGTGATGGTGGCACCGCGCCCTCTCGAGTCCTTGGTGCTCTACCTCACCACCACTCCCTACTCTGCCAGCGCAGCCCTGGTGGCGGTTCGGGAGGAACGCCAGGCCAAGGCTGCATCACGCCCAGCTGCGGCCTCAGCCGTAGCGGCACAAGACCAAGAAGGCCTCGCGAGGACTACGACCTCGGCAGCCGAAGACCAGCCTCAGCAGGAAGGCGCCCCCAGGGCTGAAGAGGCTGCATCGAGCAACTAGGTGTTGAGGGCTCCTTCGTCTCAGGAGGTGCCTCAACCTCCGGAGGACACGGGCTCCGTCAGCGCACCCACCCTCGTCGAGCATCCGGTGTACTTCGTCAGCATGGTGTTGCAGGACGCAAGGGCACGATACCCCATGCCTCAGAAGCTTTTACTCGCGCTCTTGGTGGCCTCGCGTAAGCTGCGCCACTACTTCCAAGGTCACCTCATCAAGGTCGTCACGGCCTACCCATTGGAAAGGATACTCAAGAGCCCCAACTCTGCTGGAAGGGTCATTGAATGGAACATTGAGTTGCAAGCATCTTAGTTGGAGTTCAGCACAACCAGGGTCGTGAAGGGAGCTGCCTTACAGATTTTGTGGTAGAATGGACAGAGGCGCTAGGGCTCAAGGCGGGTGAAGATCGGTCTCTCTCCCCAGGAAGTGAAGCACCTGATGGCTGGGTCATGTACTTTGATGGAGCATTCTCGCGGCACGGCGCGGGGGCTGGTGTAGTGCTTATATCCCCCACTCAGGACAGGCTCTACTACGCTCTTCAACTCTATTTCCAGCAGCGTGAGAAGGTCTCCAACAACATAGCTGAATATGAGGGCCTCATAGCAGGCCTGAAAGCTGCTGCAGCACTGGGAGTGAAGCGCCTCGTCATCAAGGGCGATTCACAACTCCGCGTCAACTTCTCCAACAAGGTGTACGAGCCAAGGGATGAGCACATGGAGGTGTATCTTGCGGAAGTACGCAAGATGGAGAAGCAGTTTTGGGGACTGGAGTTGCAGCATGTGCCCCGCGGCACCAACCAAGAGGCTGATGATATCGCCAAAAGGGCGTCCAGGCGGCTGCCTCAGGAGCCTGGCATTTTCGAGGAGCGGCTTTTCAAGCCATCGGCAACACCGTCACTTTCGAGCACAGCACAACCTCGGGAAGAACTCCCTCAGCCACCTGCCATAGGAGCCCCGGCCTGTGGCCCGACCTCGGGAGCATGCTTACTCTTGGCGCTAGAGCCTCAAGAGGGATGCTAGACCATGGAATTCAAGGACTACCTGATGCAAGGGACGCTGCCAGAGAAAGAGGAGGACGCGGAACGCGTGGCCCCGTAGGCCATGACCTACTGCATCTAGGACGGTGAGCTATACCGGAAGCGACCAAATGACGTTTCCCTACATTGCATCTCCAGGGAACAGGGGAAGGAATTGCTGGCTGACATACACGGTGGAGATTGCGGACACCACTCATCGTCACGGACCCCCGTCGGCAAGGCGTTTCGCAGTGGGTTCTACTGGCCTACGACACTCAATGACGCGATTGAGCTGGTGAAGTCCTGCGAAGCCTGCCAATTCCATGCCAAACAGATTCATCAGCCAGCTCAGGGCCTGCAGACCATCCCGCTCTCGTGACCATTCGCGGTCTGGGGGCTGGATATCTTGGGCCCGTTTCCTCGAGCGCCTGGGGGCTACCGCTACCTCTACGTCGCCATCGACAAGTTCACCAAGTGGGCAGAGGTGGAAGCCGTCCGCACCATCCCAGTCGGTTCCGCAGTCAAGTTCATCAAGGGCCTCGTGAGTCGGTTTGGGGTCCCTAATCACATCATCACCGACAATGGTTCGTAGTTCACCAGCAATCTCTTCAAACATATTGTGCTAACCTTGGAACGCAGATATGCTACGCTTCGGTGGTGCACCCCCGGAGTAACAGCAGGCCGAACGCTCCAACGCGGAGGTCCCGAGGGGCCTCAAGACCAGGACATTCAAGAAGAAGCTGGAGGCCTGCGGCAGAGGATGGCACGATGAGCTTCAGTCCGTGCTGTGGTCCATCCGCACTACCGCCACCAAGCCAACAGGCAAGACCCCGTTCTTCCTCATCTATGGAGCAGAGGCGGTCCTCCCTCACAAGGTCAGGCGTCGCTCTGCGTGGGTCCTAGCATTTGATGAGGCGCAATAGGAAGCCATGCGGGGGATGGACCTCGTGCTGGGGGAGGAGCACCATCGTGAAGCCACACTGCGAGCAGCAAGATACCAGCAGGCGCTACGGCGATATCACGGTCGCAACATCCGCCCCAGGACTCTCGAGGTAGGTGACCTCGTACTCGGGCAGGTGCTCTCCAGGGAAGGGCTGCATAAGCTCTTGCCCATGTAGGAGGGCCTGTTCAAGGTTGTTCATGTTTCCAAGCCTGGCGTCGTGCGCCTGGAGACTCAGGAGGTGGTACCCATCCCGAACGCGTGGAACATACAGCATCTCCAAAAGTTTTACCCCTGAAGAAAGGCCCGGTGCCTGTGAAGCTCGCTGCCCGAAGAAAGGCCCGATGCCTGTTAAGCTTGCCGCCTGAAGAAAGGCCTGGTGCTTGTGAAGAAGGCCCAGTGCCTGTGAAGCTCGCCGCCCGTGACACTCTCACGTAATAACGAGTTGGGGTTGTACACGCCCCGGAGTCTCCAAAGAGCCGCCCTCGGGCCTCAGGGGCTCCCGCCCACACCTAGTGGCAGCACTTAGCTCCGCGCTGGTGAGAAGACGTCGAAGACTAGACTAGGTGCCGGACGCGGCTTTTCATTTGCTTTCGGCAGTTGGCTTGTTCTCCCTTGTTTGAACCTTTATTGATGTTGCTGTTGGTATTATTTGCCGTCTTCTGCCCTTGTTCTCTATTTTCAGCTTTTGTCTGACTTGTTCTATCTCTCGCAAACCTCGCGAGGGGGCTGCGCGGGCGCCCTCGTGAGCCCTTCCTCTCTTGTTTTTCACGAGGCTCTCTCGTTCGAGTTTGCAGTGGGAGCACCCCTCCCAGTCCATGCCCCTCGGGCATCGCGACGTAAAGCACCGGGCCATAGCCGGCAACCCTCGCAACCAACATTCGGAAATGATTCTCCCATCAGATTTTTTTGCAGCTCTTAAAGCGCCCGGCAAGGCCTCAGGCAGGCACCTCATGAGGTACAAACTACTGCAAACATCCCAAGCATAGGAACAATAAATGTCGTACGATAATTAGGGGATCATAGTCTGTTGCACGCCCCCGTGGGGCCCCGTACTTCTCTCTCTCTTGATAAAGGAAAAGGAGGAAAACAAAATAAAAGCAGCACGCACCTTGCGACAGCTCGCGAGGAGGGATCTGCGTCGTCCTCCCGAGCTTAATCAAACTCTGCCTCGAGCTTTACCGGAGCGCGGTGACGGTACAACCCGCTACCACCCTCGAAGCGGGCGCGGAAGCGTGGTGGTTGATCGCGGCCACTACTGGAGGAGCTGTCGCCGGAGGAGGAGTCGCCGAAGCTCGACGAGCTGCGGTCACCACCGGGAGCAGGTTCGCCTTCGCCCTCTTCACGGCCGTCGCCAAGGCCGAGCACCTCGTCGCCATCATCGTATTCAGGGCAGCACCCAACACGGCGGCCATCTTCTCTGAACACCCTCACGTAGAGGGTCGCGTCGCCATCATACTTGAAGTGGAGGGTGCACCGCCTGCCCAGGCCACGCGCGCGGGCAAACGTCTGCCAACCCCAGGTCAAGGCTACATTGCCGGCGATGGAGATCTCCACCGCGACCCAGGAGGCCCTGCTACAGCAGCCATCCGCCTGCAACCAAAGCCCGCCAGGGCCAGCGTCCGACAGTACACCGGCGAAGAAGCGAGGGAGCTGGAGCCAGTTGCCAGCCGGGTTGTTCGACCACACAACGAACTCTAGCAGCACCTCTGCCGAATGGAAGCGCGGCCGGGGAGGCCGCGCAGCCATAGCACGCCTTCCGCCACCGATCGGGCTGCCTCGACATGGGCGGCCACCACCGCGTGAAGGGCCACCGCCGCGACCACGGAAAGCCATGGCAGGGGTCGCGGGATGCTTGCGAGGATGAACGCGGTCGCGCTTGGGCGGAGGAGAGCCAGGCCCTTCCTGGCGAGCCTTCCCCTTCTCCGTGGCCAAGAACCTATTCACGGGCGCCATGGGGAGCTACAAGCGACAGGAGCAAGGAGGGAGAAGAAGCAGGCAGAGCAAGGGAAGATGGGCAACGGGGGCTTTTGCCCCTCCCCATTTATAGTCCAGGGGAGGCCAACTGTCGACCTCCACGATCCCATGTAATGATGACTCTTTTTGCATGCAGTAGGGACTCGTCAAATCAGGCAGTTGCCGAGGCAGCATGGGAAAGCGGAGACACCCATGTCCAATCAGTCGCCATGCGTCAACCAAGGCCGCATGCTGTGAGGGCCCGCGGCGCTCCGTACTTGCCCTTTGGCTTCGCTGCTAAGCCAAGTCCGAGCGCGCCTTGGGCCCGGGGGCTACTGCCGGTGTTTTGGGAACGGGGGTCCCCAGACCTGCCTGCCTGCGGCCTGCAGCGTGGCTCAACCAATGGCCCAGTACGGCACGTCTTCATCGATCAACACTCAATACCCTCGCGAGGGGCCATGCCTCGCAGGGCGGACGACACGAGGCCTCCTTAGGGGCGGACTCACCAGGCAGGCTCGCGAGGAGGCTGAGAGATCAAGGCAAGGGGTAATGTATTCAAATTAACAAGTTCTCGCTTGTCGTGGCAATGTATCCATATTGGAAAATTGGAGATGCTGTTCTACTCTTGCTCTACCAAGGCACAAGAGGGCTTTTCCTTTTCATTGATGAGATGCCGAGTCACCGTGATCAAGCTGCTTCTAGTGGATAGTTGTGGTTGTTGGCCCTCAGCCTCTTAAAATGTTCTAGTTGTTACTATGTTAAGTATGTAGATATGGACCATATGGTTGTCAAAACCGTGTTACGAAGATCCTCCTTTTGTCGAATAGTGTAACCACTATATATATGTTACTCAAATGTTGTTAGCTAATTTCTTAAATTTTCATGGAAAGTATTAGTATCATACACAGGTCATTGAGTTTATGTGTGTGCCCGGTAGAGCGGTAGAGTAGAGGACGCCCATGTTTTGGACGTGGCGATCAGCACCGATTTCCAGAAAGCATTTGCATATTAATTTTCCATATTGCAAATTCTCACACGTGTTAACATAAGGACTCGTATGTGTAACTTACTAAACATCACACATGAGTACTCGCAGACGCATTGTGTGCGATACTCCTAGCCACCGCAAGTAACTAGTTTGCAATTTTCAAAGTTTTTTGTACACACAGAATCACACACAAATTAACAGTAGTAACCGTCTGTGTTGTAATTTCTCATCGCAAACAGTTCATCCGAGTGGGTTGTTTGCCGCCTATCACACACATCTTGTTTACATGACTCATTTGTGTTCTTTTCGCTCATCGCAAACAGTTCATCTATGTGAACGGTATGCCGCATATCACACACATCTTGCTAAGTTGAACCATTTCTATTGTGTTCCCTAATCGAAAACAGTTCGTCCGAGTTAACCGTATGCCATATATCACACACACCTTGATCTGGCTAAGCATTTCTGTTGCACTCCCTAATAGCAAATAGTTCATCTGAGCAAACTGTATGCCATATATCGCACACACCTTGATATGGCTGCCCGTTTCTGTTGTTCTATCTCATTGCAAACAATTCGTATGGATCATCTGTGTGCCCTGCATCGCACACACAACTAAAATATAAACAGTGTTTGATGTCTCTGCCATCGCAAATGTTTTGCATCTTTTTTGACGGTTTTTACATCACCATTTGCGATTAATGCAACGCACACAGTTTTGTCAAAGGCTCTCTGATCGTAGTGTCGCGTTAGCAGCATCTTGCAGTTGTGCGACCTAAACTTGGTTGTTATACTTTGAGATATAATTGCCAGAAGTCAATTGCTATAACATGGAGAGTGTTGAAAATATGCCCTAAAGGCAATAATATTGTATTATAATAATTGTGTTTTCATAATTAAGAGATTATATTTGATGTTATAACTGTTATGATCCTGGAACATGTGATTCAGTGGAAAACTCAGATGCACGTGTGGAATAATAAACAGTGAAGAATGGTTTCCTAGTCTCGCCTCTAAGACTGGCTCAGGTGTTGTTGGTAATCATGTTTTCCGGGTCTTAGGATATCGTTAAGTGTAACAATAGTCCTAAAACAACATTGAGAGTATGACGTTAGAAGAACGTTCATATTGAATCAACCTACAACTTGATTGTTATATTTTGAGATAATATCATCTGAAATCAATTGTTACAACATAGAGTGTTAGCATGTGTTTTAGTTCCTTAGACCATGAGAGTATCTGAAAGCACAAGTGCTCCCTTGATGGTTTTGGTAAATTGCAACATATATTTTGTTGGACTAATAGTTTTACCTGGTATATTTCAGACAAGTTCAACAGTGGCGTGGGAAGGACAAGAGGATATGGACCCCCTTCAAAATGCTAAGGAAATGGATAAAAAGCTCAACACTCTTCATTTTTGGTTAAGTGATCCAAGATCAAATTGAGTCCGTAGGAAAGCCAATACTATTAAAAGGGGATGAGGTGTTGCTTAATGATCTACTTGCTCAAAGTGCTTAGTGATATTGCTCCAAAACCCTCAACCACTTTCTCCATCCAAATATGTCCAAACCCCACATGCCAACTCGGCCCCACTGAAATTTCCTATCCGGAGCCACCGAGTTCTTCTGGACTTAGCCACTGCCAAAACCTAATAAGTCGGATCCACCGATATGGATCTCGGTCTCACCGAGATGGCCTTGCCAACTCCCTTTTGCTCATTGCTTCACTTTGGTCCCACAGAGTTGATGCAATCTGTACCATCAAGATGGCTTGCTGACTCTCTGTTGCTTATTGCTTCACTTCGTCTCACCGAGTTGATGCAATCGGTACCACCGAGATGAGGTTTGCCCTAGCCATTGCACATCGGTCCCTCTGAGTTGTTCCTGTCGATCCCATCGAGATTCCAAGCATTCATATCTTTTACACAGGTCGGTGCCACCGAGTTGCAAAAGTGTGTAAGGGTTAGATTTTGTGTGGCAGCTATATATACCCCTCCACCCTCCTCTTACTAAGAAAGAGAGACATCCGAACATGCCTACACTTCCACCATTCACTTTCTGAGAGAGAACCACCCACTCATGTGTTGAGATCAAGAGATTCCATTCCTACCATTTGAACCATGATTTCTAGCCTTCCCCAAGTTGCTTTCCACTCAAATCCTTCTTCCATCATAGCCAAATTTGTGTGACAGAGTTGAGTGTTGGGGAGACTATCATTTGAAGCTGTAACATCCCTATTTTCAATTTGGATGTTATACATAGATCATCATATGCATATCATATTTATTTTTGCTTTTGTTGTGATCCTAGAAATCTTAAGCAACTCAAGGACCTAAGGAGAGAGTTGGAGGTTTCACAAAGTTCATATTTGAACAAATTTTGAAGAGAGGATCAATTTCATTTTAACATTTTTCTCTCCAATTATTTCCAATAATAAAAATTTATGAGGGAAGATAATATGACTTCTTCAACCTAAGAGAAATATTGGAGAAAGAATTTTAAAATAAAATTATTATTTATTCGTATTTTATTTGAATTAGAAAAAATGGCATTTTTGAAAATTGCATTTTAATCCACAAAAATGTTCATCTTGTCCTAAATATTAGGTTTGGATGGTGAAAATTGTTTCTGGAATTTTTAGAATTTCATTATACTTATTTAGGATTTTTCTTTCGCGGTGTATTAAAAAAAGTCTTCAGACCGACTGGGTCGAAACCCAGCCGGCCCAACTCGCCCGCGCCGCCTTCCCTGATGCGCTGCCACAGCCGTGCCCACACTGGACTCCTCGGACTCTGTGTCACCGCCGCCGCCGTCCGACTTGGAGGCCAAGTCGGAGCCCCAGGACCCCCCTCTTTATAAGTGAAAGTGCTAGTATTCGACTAGAGGGGGGTGAGTAGGCAATTTTTATGAAAGTCTTCAAAACAGGGGTGCTTTGAAGACAAACAATAGAAATGAACCTATTGATATGCGGCGGAAGGTAGACTACACTAGACAAGCCATAGTCAAGTAGGCAATGTAGTGGAAGCACGAAGACTATCAGCAGCTAGGTAGTATGGATCATGATGGAAGATAGTATGAAGTCAATCAGTTCAGGAAAATGGGCAAAGACTTCACGAAGATAAAATGCAAGTAAAGTGGGAGAGGAAGGATAGAACCAGTTGCTCAGAGAGGACAAGGGATTTGTTGGACCAGTTCTAGTTGCTGTGACAACTGTACGTCTGGTTAGGGAGGCTGAGATTCAACATAGAAGACCGTGTCTTCACCTTATTCCCCTTGAGCTAAGAACACTTACTCCTTGCCCAACCACTCTTGTAAGTCTTCAAGGGAGACTTCCAAACCTTCACAGACTTTGTTCACCGGCAATCCACAATGACTCTTGGATGCTCATAACGTGACGCCTAACTGGCTAGAGGATTCACAGTCCTCAAGTGTAATAAGTCTTCAGATCACGCGGATAGAAAGAATTCAGTGATGCCTAACACTCTTTGGCTCTGGGTGTTTTGGGCTTTGTCCTCGCAAGGATTACTTTCTCAAAGGCTTCGAAGGTGGGTTGCTCTCAAACGACAAAAGCCGTGCACTAACTCTAAGCAGCCACCAATTTACGGTGTAGGGGGTGAGCTATATATAGCCAGGAGGCAACCCGACCTGATTTGTCCGAAATGACCCTAGGTCACTAAGGAACTGACACGTGTCCAACAGTCAGATTTCGAACACACACGGCAGCTTAGCTTGGGCTACAAGCAAAGCTGACTCATCCAGCTCTGGATAAGATTTGCTCTCATTGTCTTTGCTCGAAGACATAGGATTTGGTTGAGCATCACATAAGTCACTCTGACTTTGTTCACTTGGACCCCACTTAACAGTGCGGTGGTTCCTATGACTCAACAAAGAAGAAAAGGAAACTACGAAACTACTATGTCTTCGAACTCCATAGTCTTCATGCAATGTCTTCTCGAGTCATAGTCTTCAATGTGAATATCTTCACAGACCACCATTGTCTTCAATGTCTTCACACTTTTTTAGGGGTCATCTCTGGTAGGTAAAGCGAATCAATATGGGACTACTACCTGTGTTATCCTGCAATTCTCACAAACACATTAGTCCCTCAACCAAGTTTGTCGTCAATACTCCAAAACCAACTAGGGGTGGTACTAGATGCACTTACAATCTCCCACTTTTTGGTGATTGATGACAAACTAGTTGAAGTTTTCAACGGGGATAAAAGTATGTGAAAGTTTAGTGTTGTGAGTATTGTCTTCATACATATGACGAGGCTCCCCCTGAAGATGTTCATATAAATGATTTGCTTTTGAATGCAAATGCACATGGCAGGTTTTGCTTTGTGGAGGCCATCTTCAAAGTGTGAAGACAATACATTATGCATATAAAAAGATAGCGAAGATAATGATATGCATAATGAAAAATGGACGTCTGCAGAATGACTTCATGCGGAATTTATCATCGCAACACAGAGTAGCAGAAAAAGTAGCAGACGACCATCGAGTTTAAGTGTTACAACTCAGAGAACCAAATGTATCAAAAGACGAGAGTTGTAAAAACTTAGCAAAATAATGCAGCCACCCATAGGGACCCGCTTGAAGACTATCAACTCATATACTTCTCCCCCTTTTGTCAGTAATGACCAAAAAGGTTTAAAGACATAGAGCATCTAATTTTTCCCAGAATGAGCAGATGGTAGAGCAGGGTCGTCGTTGGAGTTTGGTGGTGCAAAGGGGCCTGGTGCAGAGTCGGTATGCAGTGCAGCCATGGTCGGTGAAGTGGCGTCATCTTCTTCATCAACGACATTCGCAACAACAGTTGCAGCTAAAGATGAATACTCAGAATCTTCAAGTGAGGGATTACGGCGCCAGCTTGCATTTGGTGGAGGCCTGGAGTCAAACTTGAAGCTTTCGGTGAAGCCATCTGCTCGAAGATCATCTTCAGAACACAGCAGAGTTAGGCTCTTCCAGGACCGCCGTGCATTCTCATGGGCAACAAATGAGTTCTTGGTGGCTAGATTGTGAATGCGATTGACATCCACCAAGAGACTATGCATCTGACGCTTTAGCCAGTCGTGGTGCTTGTCCTGCTTCTGATGTAGGGCCACAAGCAGTTCTCGATAATTGAGTACACGAGAACGCTTTCGAGGCCTTTGAGCAATTGTACTGGCAGTGGCTTCGGTATTTGCTCGATGAGGCAGACGCACATTGCCAGGAAGAGGATAAGCAGGAACAACAGCATTTGGAACATGAACTCCTTCTATGGGCTGCGTGAAGCTTTGATGATCAGCATTGTGAAGATATATCGGCTCCTTAGCAGGCTCGGGGTAGATGGCTTCAACTGATAGATCAACCTCAGGCAAAAAGACAAGATGGTTGCCTGCTGAAGGCTGATAGTTGACAGTAGAATGAAGCTTGATTAGGCGCATCACCCACGGAGCATAAAACTTCAGGCCAAACAGATCAATCCCAGATGCAGCAAGTTGTCTGATGAAGAAATCCTGGGAGTTAAACCTGATGCCATTGACAATGTAGAATACCAAAGTCTTCATAGTGCCTTCAAGTTTGGCTTCAGAAGAATGTCCCTTGATTGGCCATAGAGTACGCCTCAGTATATGATAGACTATGCGGGGCAAGTACTCGAGGTCTTGGACAAGGAATTCCTTGGGGTATTCTGCATCTTGAGGCAGTGGCTTCATCATGCTGAGCATCTGACTCATATTGGGTTCAGGCCTCTGAAAAATGCTCTGTAGTCCTTCTGGGTGGCACTGACAACCAGGCTCATACAATTTGCCTGGAGTGGGCAGGGAGGTAAGCTCGATGATGTCTTGAGCTTTATCTTCATGGTGCACATCACCTGTCATCCACTCAAGGATCCATGTCTTCGGATTCCTGTTGTATCCACGAATGTGAAGAGTAGCATAGAACTGCAGCAGAAGCTCTTCATTCCAGTGCTCTTTGGCTGTGACAAATTCCAGAAGGCCAACATCCCAAAAGCAATCCAGAGCTTCTTCAAGATAGGGGAGCCCAGCCATAGCTTCACAATCAAGGCGCATGTGAGGAAAGATTCTCTCTTGGTTGTAGAGAACACAAGAGTAGTAGATGCACTGTTGATGGCTCCAGAAGCGATCCGAGGAGATCTTTGGCTTCGAGTACGGATTTTTGTCACTGTCAAAGAAGGTGTTGTGTGCTCTGAAGCTGTTCACACTGAAAGATCCTAGTGATATAGCAGCACCTGGAAGTCTTGGTAGTCTTGGTTTAGGCTTCTGTACTTGTGGTTGCTGCTGCACATGATAATCATATTGCGGTCCGGGACCAGTGGGATGAACCAGGACAGGCCAGCGAACAATGACCAACTCCATATCACGGTTGTAAGCCAACTCCACAGTGTGAGGCCAAGGAACAGCGCTGAGGGAGTCCTGGACTAGGGGGTGTCCGGACAGCCGGACTATCAATATCCGCCGGACTCCCAGACTACGAAGATACAAGATTGAAGACTCCGTCCCGTGTCCGGATGGGACTTTTCTTGGCGTGGAAGGCAAGCTTGGCAATACGGATATGTAGATCTCCTACCATTGTAACCAACTCTGTGTAACCCTAGCCCTCTCCGGTGTCTATATAAACCGGAGGGCTTTAGTCCGTAGGACGACATACACTACAACAATCATACCATAGGCTAGCTTCTAGGGTTTAGCCTCCTTGATCTCGTGGTAGATCTACTCTTGTACTACCCATATCATCAATATTAATCAAGCAGGACGTAGGGTTTTACCTCCATCGAGAGGGCCCGAACCTGGGTAAAACATTGTGTCCCTTGTCTCCTGTTACCATCCGCCTAGACGCACAGTTCGGGACCCCCTACCCGAGATCCGCCGGTTTTGACACAGACATTGGTGCTTTCATTGAGAGCTCCCCTGTGTCGTCACCGATAGAGCGGATGCCTCCACCTGTCTTCAAAGACGGTGTTTTCGCCGGAGGGGCCTTGGCCGCCGGCCAAACTATCCGGCTTGGTGGTTTTCTCATGACCGCTTGTCCGGCCGCCGCTTCGGCAATGACTTCTCAAGTCGTCGAAAGCAATCTTCATGTCAGCCCTAAAGCTGCCGAACAGTTAGATTCAATAGAGCTCTCACCTGTTAACGAGCTCTTGGATCGCATCGCCGCCCTGGGAGTCGCTACGGACTACAACCAGATTGGGCTTAAAACCGATCTAAGAGAGATTAACTCTCCCCAGGCCACCCACCACGTTGCAGTGGTAGAGGAGCAATACGGCAACTCTTTGCCAGTGTTGAAAACAATTCATGTCCGGATTCCCGAACCCTCCATGCCGGATTCCCGCGGGGGGACGGACTTCGATCGAGCATTGAACTTAAAATGATGCATCGCCCCGGACTCGCTGGATTGTCCCCAGCAAACCACACTTCCGAATTTGGAAACCCCTTGGCCTTTGAGCCTCAAGATGGGCAGGGATCCGGATTTTATTCCACCCACCCGCCCAGACATATGCGATCTATCTCTAATACGGCAAGAGCCTACAGAAACAGTACATCACTACTGGGCCAGATTCCTCCTGGTTATGGACAGGATAAAGGACTACAGAGAGGAAAACGCAATATCAATCTTCCGCAATAACTGCACGGACAAGGGAATACGAAACGCCATTGATCGTCGCAAAATTACGCGCTTCACCGATCTGGCATCCATTATACGAAAGTACTGTGCGATGGAGAGTTTCCGGAAAACCGAAAATCAATTTTGGGATAATCCGGCCCCAAACCCTGTCCGCAGTAAAAGGGCGCCTTACACTCAGGCCCCAAATGCAAAAACGAAAAAACAAAAACCCAATAAGGGAAACGGAACCGTACTGGAGGGATGGCTCAATGGACCCTGTAAGCTTCATAATGCAGAGGGAGCCGTCCCAACAGATAGCCTTCGAGCATGTTGGATATTACGGCAGGTGGCCAAAAGTGGCGAAGAGCTTCTAGCTCCGGGAAACCACTCCAACAATACCAGCACGGTATCAACAGTCTTCGAGACTTTCGCATCAAATAATATGCGAAAATGATCAATCCGCGAACTCACCGAAGTCTACCAAGTAGCAACAGCAAATCCATGGAGCAACACAACTATTACCTTCAATGGCAGCGACGAGCCCACATTCCGAACAACCAGAGCCCCAGCCGCACTGGTACTTAGTCCCATAGTGGACGGCTTTCGACTGACAAAAGTCCTCATGGACGGCGGCAGCGGACTAAACCTCATTTATGAGGAAACCCTGCGAAAAATGGAAATCGATTGGAGCCGTATTGAGCGAAGCAGCACAACCTTTAGAGGAATAATCCCTAGCCGGGAAGCGCGCTGCACCGGAAAAATCACACTCGATGTGGTGTTCGGCTCTCCGGACAATTACAGATCCGAAGAAGTCACATTCCAGGTGGCCTCGTTCAGCAGTGGGTATCACGCCATATTAGGACGAGAGGCATTCACAAATTTTCAAGCAATACCTCATTACGGGTACATGAAGCTCAAAATGCCTGGGCCCAGCGGAATAATCACTCTCGCTAGTGATCCGGACATAGCACTCCGCGCCGAAAACAAGACAGCCGCACTAGCCCACGAGGCACTATCCAAAGCCGTAGCGGCAGAGGAACTCACCGCGCTGCGCTCTACGGTGAACAGGGACGATGTGATACTCGATAAAAGATCCAAGTCCACCTCCTTCAAACCAGCAAACGAGATAATAAAATTCCAGGTCCATCCAACGGACCCAACAAAGATGGCCTCCATTGGGGCACAGTTGAACCCCGAAGTAGACGCCGCACTGCGCGAATTCCTTCGGGAAAATTGGGATATCTTCGCCTGGCATCCTTAGGACATGCCCGGAATCCCTCGCAGGTTGGCAGAACACAGCCTAAACATCCTAAAAGGGTTCAAGCCAGTCAAACAGGCTCTTCGATGATTTTCCGAGCCCAAAAGACAGGCAATGGGAGAAGAGCTAGCCAAACTATTGGAAGCCGGATTCATTAGAGATATCAAACATCCGGACTGGCTAGCAAATTTGGTGATGGTACCAAAGAAGGATAAATCCTGGCGCCTCTGTGTCGATTTTAAAGACCTCAATAAAGCTTGCCCAAAGGATCCCTTCCCTCTCCCCCGCATCGATCAAATCATCGATGCCACAGCAGGGCACGATTCGTTGTGCTTCCTGGACGCATACTCTGGCTATCATCAAATCAAGATGGCGGAAGCAGACCAAGCCGCAACGGCATTTATCACTCCATATGGACCATTCTGCTTCAACACGATGCCCTTTGGACTCAAAACCGCCGGCGCAACATATCAGCGCATGATTCAAACGTGTCTGGCCACCCAGATCGGCAAAACAGTCGAGGCATACGTAGACGACGTAGTCGTCAAAACAAAACACGTCGAAACTTTAGTAGACGATTTGAGGCTCACATTCGACAACCTCAGAGCATATGACATCAAGCTGAATCCGGAAAAGTGCGTTTTCGGCGTACCAGCCAAAAAGCTGCTGGGCTTCATCGTATCCGGTAGAGGAATTGAAGCAAATCCGGCCAAAATCCGAGCTCTGTCACAGTTGGATATTCCAAAAAACCTCAAACAAATACAAAAATTAACAGGATGCGTGGCAGCCTTAAGCCGCTTTATCTCCCGTTTAGGAGAAAAGGCGTTGCCCCTCTATCGCCTCCTCAGGCGCACCGAACACTTCGAGTGGACGGATGCTGCCACTGCCGGACTCGAAGAAATAAAGGCCATACTTGCAACAAATCTGGTCCTGGCTGCGCCCATTCTGGGTGAACCAATGTTGTTATACATCGCAGCAACACATCAAGTTGTAAGCGCAGTCCTCGTCGTCGAACGAGCGACAGAAGGGCATAAACTCCCTCTTCAAAAACCAGTGTATTATGTATCCACTGTGTTAACCCCCTGCAAATCCCGTTACCCGCACTATCAGAAGATAGCATATGCGGTGTTCATGGCGTCTCGAAAGCTCCGGCACTACTTTCAAGAGTGCTCGATAACAGTGGCCTCTGAAGTACCACTCAATGACATTATAAATAACCGCGATGCAACGGGCAGGATAGCAAAATGGGCCATTGAGCTCTTACCATTCGACATCACTTACAAACCTCGACGAGCTATAAAGTCACAAGTTTTGGCTGACTTCATCGCTGAATGGACTGAAGCCGAACTCCCTAAAGAGTACGGCGCATACTCCAATTGGACTATGCATTTGGACGGCTCCAAAATGTTGGCCGGACTGGGGGCTAGCGTCGTACTGACGTCCCCCACCGGAGATACAGTCCAGTATGCACTTCAAATAATGTACACGGACTCCAACAATGCAGCCGAATACGAGGCCCTGTTACATGGTCTCCGGATGGCGGTCTCCATGGGCATTCACTGCCTAGAGGTGCGCGGGGACTCAAACCTTGCAATATCCCAAATAAACGGAGACTTCGACGCCAAGGATCCGAAAATGGCAGCATATCGCAACGCTGTCCTAAAAATGTCAGCTCGGTTTGAAGGACTCGAATTCCATCACATAGCCCGAGATAATAACCAAGCGGCCGACGTCCTGGCATGCATCGGTGCGAAACGTGATGTTGTCCCTCCAAATATCTTCCTGGAACGGCTCTTCAAGCCATCCGTACTATGGGAAGAGGAGCCCGGTAGCGACAAACCGGAGAAAACCGCACCAACCGGTGATTCGGCAGACGACATAACACCCTCCGCCCATGTCATAATGGCAGTAATCGCCGCGTGGACAGAACCTTTCCTAGCCTACTTACTTAGGCAGGAACTTCCCGAAGACCAAAATGAGGCCCGCTGCATAGTCCGGCGATCGAAGGCCTACAAGGTCCATGAGGGAGAACTTTATAAGAAAAGTACCACCGGAGTCCTTCAAAGGTGTATCTCCGAAGAAGAAGGGCGAAACCTCCTGGCTGAAATTCATGTCGGACTAGGCGGACACCACGCAGCAGCCCGGGCCCTTGTAGGAAAGGCATTCCGTACAGGATTTTATTGGCCGATGGCTCGGGCAGACGCACAAGACTTGGTCCAGCGATGCGTTGGTTGTCAGCTCTTTGCTAATCAGAGCCATATGCCACCCACCGCCCTCAAAACCATACCCATTACCTGGCTATTCGCGGTCTGGGGGCTTGACATGGTTGGACCCCTTAAAGGGGGAACCCACAAGAAAAAGTACCTATTGGTCATGGTGGATAAGTTCACCAAATGGATAGAGGCCAAACCGGTCAAAACGGCAGAGTCCGGACCAGTGATAGACTTTATATCAGGGGTGGTACACCGTTACGAAGTCCCCCACAGCATCATCACCGACAACGGCATGAACTTCACAGCCGACGAGGTTAAGTCATGGTGCAAAAATATGGGCATCAAGCTCGACTATGCGTCAGTCTATCACCCTCAAACCAACGGTCAAGTGGAAAGAGCAAATGGTCTAATAATGAGCGGCATTAAACCCAGACTAGTGAGGTCACTCACCAAATCCGACACACAATGGGTCGAGGAGCTCAACTCCGTACTCTGGGGGCTGCGGACAACGCCTAACCGTACTACCGGATTCACACCATTTTTTATGGTATACGGCACAGAGGCAGTCTTGCCCTGTGACATTATTCATGACTCACCTCGAGTGCGCATGTATGAGGAAAGAGAGGCCGAGCTTGATCGGCAGGACAGCTTGGACACATTGGAGGAAGAACGTACGTCGCGAAGGCTCGTTCCGCATTCTATCAGCAGCAGGCCCGAAGATATCAAAGCAGAGAAGTACGGGCCAAGACTTACAACGTTGGTGAACTAGTTCTACGCCTGCCGGACAAGAAAAAGGACAAGCTCAAGCCCAAATGGGAGGGCCCCTTCATTATCCATCAAGTACTGACCGGCGGAGCATACGTCTACGAAATGCGTCGGATCACCGACTTGAGCCGAACCCATGGAACGCAGCCCGCCTCCGATGATTCTATGCCTAGCGCCGGACTAAGAGTTCATCCCCTTCCCCCGTCCAAACTTTTACACTTCGGCTGTATTTTGTTTCTCTTTTTATCCTTTTCACTTAAAAGCCCTTCTGGGCATATTTTTGCATTCTTTGCATACGCATGATGTGCCATCCGCACTCATTATTCCTGGGGGCTTCTTTTACAGAAGCTCAATTATACGGGTTTTATACCCAGCACATGTGTCAAGCTTCCACATGTACCTTTTACTCGCCATTATATGCATTGATATGACTTAAGTTTTGGCCAAGCTGGGTTGCCTGGCTCCTGTGCTTACCCCTACGTTCCCAATTGTTCGGCTAGGAGGTACAGGGAGCACCTCTGCGATTGTTACTGCCGGGTCAGCCGGATGTGTACCTCAGACTGGGTGAAGCCAAAAGCTAGCGTTCTTAAGGGAATATTCGGTCGGTGACTTAAAAGATGACTTTTTACCTATTTATCTATTTGCCCCCAGATGTTTTACTGCTTTCTTTGCAGTCCGGACATGCACTTTAGGGCATGCCACCCAGGGAAAGGAACCCTTAACGGAACTATTCTCCCTGGAAGATGTTTCTTACTAAACATGTAATACAACATAACTAGTTGGGCACTTGTCTGATAAAGCACTAATGACCCCTACGCCTGGTCTCCATGCATACCACGGTTGTTTCTTAACCAAAAAGGTATTCAGACACACTTCGGACTCTAGGGTCCCGAGGTCGAAGCGAAAAGGTCGGCAAAGACAAACGATCTACAATCCGGCTAGAAGGCATTTCACATGTCACTTTAAAGGATAACATACATTGTCATATTTACTGATTGTATTCCTCTTCAATCCCGTCTAACAGGCTGTCTAGTTTACAGTCCCGTTGGGAAAATTTAGCAGCCAACTCTACTTGGCTATACACTAAACTCACAGGGATCTCCTTCCCATCGGGCCCCACCGGTCCAACTTCGGCCATGTGGTTGGGATCCGCCTTCTTGTACCGCGTCTTCACCATGGCCCAAGCCTCCCTGGCACCTTGACGGCAAGCCAAAATCTTCCACAAACGGAAGCGCTGCCACACTCCCTGCACCTTCTCCGCAAGCTCCCCGAGGCCCTCGGGTAGGGTGAGGGCTGGCCATAAAGCCTGAACGACGCCGCTCATTGCCTGCCGAACTCGTTCGAGTAGCTGCAACAGTTCGGGAAGTTGATCACCCATTGATATGGGCATCTCCTCTGCAGGACGACCCGTGAGTATACCTACAAGACATATCATGTCAAAATACTTCCTCGCCGAACTCTTCTTTTCAAAAGAGTTCGCTCGAGCACTTACTATAAATGCCGCGACGAAGCCGCTGATTCTCCTTAACGGAGCCGGACAGCTCGGCCTGAGCGCCTTTCAGCTCTTCTCTGAGCTTGGCGTTGGCATCCTGGAGCTTGTTCCTTTCCTGCTGAACCCTATTCAGCACACTCTCGCCGGCCTTTAGCTGGCGTAGCAATGCTTGCCTGTCCGGATCTTGTCCGGCGGTACCTGCAAATGTCATTATTAGACTCGCGCGCATGCCGCACAACGCTTATATTTATTAATAAAAATGTGTTACCAGGAGGGGTCTTTCCGTCTCCTCCTGCGGCAGCAAGTGCGGCCTCAAGTTGGGCCTTGCAATCTTGCAGCTCCCGAGACAGCTGGGCGTTCTTCTTGTTAAGTGCCTGAAATTTCCAATGATCCTTAAATCAGTTAGCATAACTACTTTAAGTCTCGGGGGCTACTGGTATATACAACCATTAAAATTCCCTTACCCGTATGTCTTTCACATACTGCTCCGTGGCTCTGGTAAAACCATTTTGAGCAGCACGGAGATGCGCGTCCCCTGTGTTAAAAGCATTCAATGCCTCAGGGGAAAAGCACGCTTCTTGAAATACTGTCCGGCGGCGCCTATGGTTCATGGCGCTCTCCACCTCAGACTTGGTGGCGAACAGTCTGTCGGTATCCTCCGTTGGAGAAGGATCCGGCTCGCGTCTTGCGCTTGCCTCCCCCTCCAGGCCGGGTGCTGGAGCCTGGCCGGTGTTGGTCGGATTGGCAATTCCTGCGCTCGCAGTCCGGCGAGCGCTTTTTCTCCTACAAAGATCATGAGCACTCAGACGTTTCCTCGGAACGTTGCTCTAAAAATTCAAATACGAGCTATACCTTTGCGGCGACGTTTCCGTCCGCACTACGCTCCTTTTCCGCCTGCTGGTTCGGACTGACCTCTGCTGGTCGGCCACCGCGGGCTCGGCTTCCTGTCGTAAAGGCGCTTCCTGCAAAATACCATCGTTTGCGAAGGTCAGAAATGGGCAGGGATGAGATAATGGTGTCCGGACTTCGGTCGCGGTCACCTGGGAAGCCGGGCTTAGCCTGGGGTAGTCCGCCGTAATGGCGACCAAAGCATTGTCTATGCAGAGCTGGTGATACACCCCGTCGATCAGCTCCACCTCGATATCCGGGTCCTCTTCGGAGGCCGGATCCAGGGATCCTTCTGGATCCTCGGGTTGCGGAGCAGGACTCACCATGTCCTCCACAGTCCGGTGTAGATCCTGCGCTGAAGACATAATGTAAGAAGCTTAAACTTCGAAAGCATGGGTTGGGCCCTTCGAGGTGTTCACTTACCCATCCTCTGGGGTTGATCATGGAAAACCCATTCAAAGGGTTCGTTCGAAGGAAATCCTCCTTCTCCCCCTTGTACAGGCTGGACAGGATCTTCACCAGATCCTCGGTCGAATCCGGCCCTTTGCGGCCGTGCCGGGTAGCATCGTCTTCCCCGTTGAAATCCCACATGGGGTGGCCTCTGTATTGCAGTGGCTGCACCCCTCGCTTGATGCATGTCGCCATGACTCCGATCATGGTCAAGCCGGAATGAGCCATTAATCTTATCCGGCCCATCAAGTAGTGGACGCTCTTGTCTTCCTCCAATCGGGGGCTCCGTGGGCGCCAGCTGAGGTGTTTCTTCAAGGGAGCAGCACTAAACTCCGGGAGGCCGATCCGAACTGGGTCTGGCAGCGGAGCGTCTCCTACATAAAACCACTCCGAGGGCCAGTCTTCGGACGCCTTCTTGGGAGTGCCGGATAGGTATCTGGTCCCGGCGATGCGCCATATTTCGGCGCCGCCCACTTGATATATGGACCCTTGGTAAGAACGGGTTACGAGGCAAAACAGCCTCTTCCACAATGCGAAATGGGGCTCAATGCCCAGGAATAGCTCGCAAAGAGCTACGTAGCCCGCGATATGCAGGACAGAGGCGGGTGTGAGGTGGTGGAGCTGGAGTCCGTAGAACTTCAGGAGCCCGTGGAGGAACGGATGTATTGGAAATCCGAGTCCCCTTATCAGATAAGGGACAAAACATACTCGCTCCCCCTTGTTGGGGCTTGGAGTGTTCTCCGCCTGTCTCCCAGCTTGATAAGTAACCAGTCCGGCCCGGACTGGGATCATGAAGGCCGGAGGGAGGAATCCCCCCGTTTGGAGCTTCACAAGCTCGTTGTGCGAAATAGAGCACCTCCTCCAATTCCCCGGCGGTGGGCTGGGAGCGCGCGAAGAAGAGCCGTGTTGACGATCCATGGTGGAATGGATTTCTAGGTCAAAGGCGCTTCGATGGAGTTTTCGCGGGAGGAAGACGGTGTGGTTTGGATCTGGATTCTTGCCTCTTTTATAGGCGGGCGACTCGCACAATTGGGGGGTGAAATGCAAAAGACACCCTGGCTTTTCGCATTCGTGCGACGCGTGGAAGAGGGCCATTATTTGGCGTAGAAGCCGAGGAACACAGTATTCAAGATGAAGCCGGACACTGTTCGGCAGGTACATGGAATTTGAAGGGAGAACCCGCCTTGCAACGCCGAAGACTATAAACGTGCTGGACTTATCGTCATTGAAGCCTGGTTCGGGGGCTACTGAGGGAGTCCTGGACTAGGGGGTGTCCGGACAGCCGGACTATCAATATCCGCCGGACTCCCAGACTACGAAGATACAAGATTAAAGACTCCATCCCGTGTCCGGATGGGACTTTCCTTGGCGTGGAAGGCAAGCTTGGCAATACGGATATGTAGATCTCCTACCATTGTAACCGACTCTGTGTAACCCTAGCCCTCTCCGGTGTCTATATAAACCGGAGGGCTTTAGTCCGTAGGACGACATACACTACAACAATCATACCATAGGCTAGCTTCTAGGGTTTAGCCTCCTTGATCTCATGGTAGATCTACTCTTGTACTACCCATATCATCAATATTAATCAAGCAGGACGTAGGGTTTTACCTCCATCGAGAGGGCCCGAACCTGGGTAAAACATTGTGTCCCTTGTCTCCTGTTACCATCCGCCTAGACGCACAGTTCGGGACCCCCTACCCGAGATCCGCCGGTTTTGACACCGACAAGCGCCGTCAATGGGGACCGGCGTGACAGAAGCTTCAAGATTCTCATTGGCTTCAGGCACAACATTTGCTTCAGGCTCCACATGATCTTCAACCAAGACAGGGTCATTGGCTTCAGCAGTTTTTGTGGCAGCCTCAATGTTCTCAATCTCCATATGGTCAACGACCGGAGGGTCTTGCACAATCACATTCTCCTTGAGAATGACTTGATCTGGGGTAGGGGGTGTGGCAACTCTCTCTTCTCTTCTTTGTTCTTCATCGGCTGATGCAGCCGCAATGTCTTCGGCAGCTTTGGCTTCAAACTCAGGAACCGTCGCAGAAGGATTCTCTTCAGGGAACACTTGACGTGCCACTAAACTTGATTGTTGTGAATCTTCTTCTGGGATGGTTGACATGGAGACCAATGGCCTGAGACCTTTGCGAAGCCGTTGGAACACAGGCGACTCCTTTGGCGATGGAGTGGTCTTCATGTAGTCGTCGTCATTCACCATTGGGTAGGTGACTTGCGCTGGTGGAGTGTAGGGTGTTTAATCATGAACAGGTGTTGCTTTTTGCGGGCACTCAGCCCATGAATAATCTTGAGCAAGTGGCGTCAATGGACGACCGATGCTGATGTATTCGCTGCTCGTTGGAGCAGGCGATGATACCAACTGGTGCTCGATTTGAGGAAGGACTTCATCATCAAAAACATTGTCTTCATGACCAATGTCTTCAGCTGCGTTGGGATCAACAACTGGAACTTGTTCTTCTTCATGAGCCTCTGTGGAAGCAGGCTGATGGAGCACAACTCGTCGTTCTTGATTTGCAACGGTAGGAGGAGCAACTGAGATGGGTTCAACAATGAGTGGCTAAGAGGCCGCAGCATGCTCTTTCTTTGAAGACTTAGTTCCCTTAGTCTTCAGCTTCTTCTTGGAAGGAGCATCATCAGATATGTCCTTGTGCTTGCGCTTCTTGGCTTCAGCTTCAGCTGCTCTCGTCTTCTTCAGTTCAAAAGCTGCTGAGGGGACCTTAGGCTCCGAGCCTATCATACTGGCAGGGAAGACAATGCGATGTTCTTCCTGCTTGGTGTAGTGTGGGTCTCAGCAGACTTCTTCTTGGCAGCCATCCTGGGATCAATGCCAGGGCGCCCAAGAGCTTTTTGCTTCTCAGCTTCATTGTGGGCTTGAACGCATTTCTCAGCGAGATACTTCATGCGCTGCCTCGAGCCTTTAGCTTCAGTGTGTTTCTTGTGGAACTCCTCCTTGTGGTCATTTAGCATCTTCTTGAAGATTTGAACATCAACCACGCTGAGCTTGGCCATGTTCTTCTTGAAGTGAGCCTTCTCATAATCAATCTTGTTCTTCAGCTCGACAATCTTCTGAGCCAAGGCCAATTCACCAACAATAGCTCCATGGAAGGTGATGCTGATGTCCACAAGGAGCTGAAGATCATCAATACTGATGTCCTGGTTGTCAAACCACTCATCGATGAAGTTATTCAGAATATCAACATCAAAGAGGGGCAGATCGTTCAAGATTTCTACCTCTTGCTTGCTCTTGATAAGCATTTCCAGAGCATCATCACCAAGATCTTCATCACTGGACAGATCAATGGCTTCATCTTTGTTGCATAGCAAAACAAATGGTGTTAGGGGTTGCCCAGTGGCCTTCTTGGGCAATGGCTTCTTGGTCCTCTTGGACACGCAAGATAAGTCTTCAGACTGCACACTGGATTCAGGCGGTGTAGTCTTCAGAGTCTTCCTTGTTGAAGCTTTTTGTGAAGAAGATGACTTTGAAGCTTTTGCCTTCTTCTTTTTCTTTTCGTTGGGAGGTCAGGGAGCATCTTCAGTATCAACTTCGCCATCAGAGTGCTCCACTGCTGCTCTCTGAGCAGCAATGTGAGATAGAAGCCCATCAAAATTGGCAAATGGGCTAATTCTGTTCTCATTGGCTTCACGTGTCCCATTAGATATGGGAGCAGAGGGGCCAGGGTTGAAGTTGAGGCCATAATCATTTTTGTTCTTGGCAGCTGAATCTTTGGCAAACTGATAGTTGCGCTTGAAAAGATTGTCATCACGACACCATTGTAGAGAAGATGGGTTGGCATTCTCAGGCTATGGTCCTCTGACCATGCAAGGATAGAATTCTTGCGTAATGGCTTCAACCTTGCTCTTCGGCACTAAGATGTGCTATAGACAGTCACCCCATGGGCGCTTGATGGCATTCTTTTCAACTTATTTAGGCATGATGAACCTGTACTTGAACCATTCCTCCGCCCAATATCTTCGGATCCACTGAATCCGGTTCGCGCGCTGGTTGTAGTTTTCTTCTGGATCAGACTTGTATAGTTCATACAGCTCAGGGGGCAGATCAAGTGATGTGTTGCCTCGGTGTTTCCTACCACCCTTCCGTGTTGACTTCTCTGAAGCCATGATATTCAAGCTGATTGGCTTCAGCACAGTGAATGGCTTCCGTCTGCTGGCCAGACAAGAATTGGCTTTAGGTGATTCAATGTGACGCTGTAAGTATTCAACAAATGAATACAGACTATGAGAACCATGGGATTCTCCCACGGACATGTACCTGTGACAGCATTAGAGATTCGAGGGAAGGGGAAGAGGTCATATGCATTCTCAGAAGATTTTGAAGATAAATCAGTTTAGAAGACATTGACCTCATAGTGCAAAGACATTCACTTATTTGGAGAGAGTTGGTTCCAGATTTGTACGAATCCATGAATAAGTACAAGTGAGGAATCTAACTAGTTATGAAGCATAAGTGAATAAACTTGGCATGATATGAGATGCAGAAGAGAACAAATCCAGATTTGGAAGTGAAGAAACCACTTTTGGTTGAAATGGACGGATTTGACAGATCTAAAAGGTAGTAAAAAGTAAGATTTATTTACCCTGGACGAACTGCTAGACGGGTTGGAAGAGAAGCCAAGCAGTTCAATCTCCCGCGCCCTAACTTGGAGGCGGAAGACACCTACGGCGGCGGCGGAGAGGACGAGGTGCACGGCCGGCGTGAGGATAGCGTCGAAGAGGTCGCGGAAGCTAAGTGCTTCGTCTCCGGCGTCGACGCGAGCTAGGGGAGGCGCTCACTACAAAAAAAAACACTTATGTGATGATACGTGTTTGTCACAGTAGGTCACGTTTTTTGTCATGCATGTACATCCATGACGATTTTATGACAGAATCAAGATAGTCATACCTGTGATGTCGTAGAAGTGTTCCATGACATTACCAAATTTATCATCATGGAAGTATCCACTTCCATGACGATAAATCGCACGTCATAGAAGTGCTTTCGTCAAGGGTGACCGACACGTGGCATCCACCTTAACGGAACGCTGTTAAGCTATCGGGTCCGGTTTTGGATCGATAACCCGTTAATAGCCCCGACCAATGGGGATTTTCCACGTGTAAAATCATCATTGGCTAGAGGAGACACGTGTCGGCTCGCCGTCGGGACAGATGTCATCCACTCATTGGACAGAAGGCGCCTATGATACGTCGACATGTGGCACGGCCCAACAGAGGTCCATTCCTGTGAAAAGGCCGGCCCGTTTGACTTGCTCAAAAGGTGGCGGGCCGGCCAACTAAAAGCCTGTTAACGGCCTATTCGCATATAGCCCATTTACAGCCCGCTAACCCAGGGCCCGTTACGACCTATTCGAATTAGGCCCAGTAGCGTCATATGGGCCGTCCAATATGATTCCAGCCCGTTTTAACTTTCGGCCCATATGAGGCCCTTTGTAACTCTTGGCCCATTAACGACCCGTGGTGAAACTGGCCCGTAATAAACAGTGTTTCACTTTATACCCATTAACGGCCCATTATTCCATTGGGCCATTTCCAGCCCATGTTATCTTTGGGCCTTCTCAGGGCCCATTTATTCTTGGGCTCATTTCCAGCATTCGGTTACTTACGGCCCGTTACTGTCATTTTTTGCTTGTGGGCCAAATTCAGCCCGTTGTTACAGTCGGCCCCTTTGTTGCCCGTTAATACGTTGGGCCATTTTCATAGCGTCATCAAATGCGGCCTATTAACGACGTCCCGTTATGGTTGGCCCATGAACGGATGATTCCAACTCTAGCCCGTTTACGGCCATAATGTGGTCTATTATTGGCCCATGTTTGGCCAATCGATCATACGACCCATATAAGGCCCATTGTGTCTACGGCCCATAGAAGGCCCAATGTTTCTACGGCCCATAGAAGGCCCAATGTTTCTACGGCCCGTAGAAGGCCCATTGTTTCTACGGCCAGTAGGAGGCCTAGTGTCACTACAGTAAATATGTAGCCCATGGTTATTGTGGCCTAGTTTTAAAAAATAGGTTATTGCGGCCATTAGCAAACCGCGGAAAAAGAACTGCACTAACTACAAGCAAACAAATAAACAAGACAACAAGGAAATAAATAAGCAAGCAACTAATGCTAGGCTATCATGGCTATTACACATATTACATCCACTGGGCATCAAAGTTCGCCACCAGTGCAAATATAGGGAACAAAGCAGCATATCATATACACTCGTTGTCAAAGTTGACGACCAGCGCAAATAAACGCTGCAGCAAAACAAATCCAGAACTAAAACCACTTCAGAAGATCTCAAGAAACAATATCCTGGGTACCCATAATGCTGGCAAGATGCTTAGCAAGCTTATTAACTTTCTCTTGTTTGGCGCTTAAATCCTCCAGTGCTTGTTGTTGCACCAGGAAGTATGCATCTGAATTCTGCAGGGACTTCCTCAGTCCTTCAGCTTCCTGTCGCAGCACATCTGGTCAATGTCTTTCAACTTGAAGTTGAGACTCAAGAAGACGAACTGATTCAGGCAGCGAGTTCGAAGAGCTTGTGCCAGCAGTAGTTGCCAGTAACTCGAACACTACATCAAGACAGGACTTTTGGGTTCTCTCGCTGTCGTCAAGATAGTTTTATCAGCTTTCTTGGAGACCAACAGGGATGTCTCACTATCTTGAACCTTATCTGCATTACTTCCTTTACCATTGCATAACGCGGTACTGTTCTCCAATATTTTGTCCGCATTCTAAAAGAGAAACAAGCAGACACATCACATGTTTACCATGTTGTATATGAAACTCATTTTGGTAAATGAGTTCAGTAGTAAAGTGGACAGGATAACAACATGAAACAAACATATATCTATGTACCATGGTCACTTTATGGTCTATATCATTCTAGTTTTTGTTGCCAAATCAAGATAGAGACACAGTTCAAATAATATTTGTTCAAGACAAAGCAGAATAGACAGAATATAAGTGTGGGAAACTATAGAGCAATAACAACACTTGTAATGTGCATGACATGAGAACATAACTGTTTATTCAATTGAAACTGAAATCAACATAGAGAAGGTTACAACAGCAAACTAGTTAAAGAAACAGGTTTAAAACATACCTTTTGCACCATTGGAGTTTCAATTCCATCCTTCAAATTTGAAAATAGTTGGTATGAGTAAATACAGTAATGCAAGAGAAAAGGAGTATGAACCATAGCTACAGAACCTGACCTGAGAACAAATCTTCTTCTCCTTTAAGCATTGAGTTGGGATTCGGAGTGGTGGTCCTCGTTCTTTGGGCACTGCAGTTCCCTTACTAACTGCTCGTGTTTGGGTGCTCTGTGGTGGAGACGGTGCTGTGTCAATTGGAACTGGGTTACTATCTGCCGGGGTTGGGGTTAGAAGGGGTGTAGCTGGTTCTCTGTCCAACTGGGTAGGGGTACAATCTGCGACAGTCTGGGTTATGTGTGGTGGATCTGGTCCTTGGGCAAGTACAACCGTGGTTCTATCTGCATCAAATGGTAGCACTACCTTTTCTGAAGACCGCGTTGTTACTCCCTTAGATACTGCCATCACCCTCTCCAATTCAAATGGCTGATAAATAAGAAAGGTAATTGAAAGTATAGACATTGTGTGATAGACAGGTGCAATGGATAGTGGGGAATAAAAGAGGGCATGAAATAATTCACGTTTATGTTGTCTAACCAAACAGGATAGCATGACACAATTTCACATATATGATGGCTAACTAAACATGATAGCATGACACAATTTCACATTATGACGGCTAACTAAAAAAGATGGAAAGGCATAGTTCAAAATATGATGACTATGTAAACAAGATGACATGATATAACTATATAATGTGTTTATTAAATAGGTTGGCATGCCATAATTCACATACATTCACGGATAATGCCATAATTCAAAATATGATGATTGTAAACACTAAACAGGATGAGATGATATAACTATATGATGTCTTTATTAAATGGGTTGCCATGCCATAATTCAGATAGATGATGTGTATGTACTATGTAAACATGATGGCATGATATAATTCAAATATATGATTTATATAGTAAGCAAGTAAGCAGATGGCAATCCATATATGATGTAAAAACTAAGCAATGCAAGACAACATGCATGACATGGGTAATATAACCCTGCCAAGTTTGAGCATAGACCTCAGGGGGGAAATAGGACTGGTCATCAGTCTCTGAATCCTCCTCTGAGGAGCTCTCTGTAACCAGCAAGATGTCTGCTTCAGCAGGTAGCACTGTGTGCTCTAAATACCTTGTTTTCACTCCAGATACTTCCATCACCGCTTCAAATGGCTGATGCACAGAAAGAGTAGTTGAATATACAAATGTTGTCGACAAATGGAACACGTAATACAAAAAAATGATAGCATGATATAATTCACATACATGATGATTGGCTAAACAACATGGCATTGCATAATTCACATATATAATGCCTTTGCAACAAGATAGCATTGCATAATTCACATATATAATGTCTTGTAACAAGATGGCAATGCATAATTCTCATATGTGGTAATTAGACACTGAACGGGTGGCATTCACACAAAGCATGTCTAAACTAATCAAATGACATAGCAATGTGAGACACCATACACACGATATGAGCAACATAACCCTGCCAAGTTAGAGCATACACCTCGGGGGGATATGACTGGTCATCTGTCTCTGAATCCTCCTCTGAGGAGGTACCCGTAACCAGCGAGATATGCGCTTCATCAGATAGCATAGTCTGCTCTGAAGACCTTGTTTTCACTCAATAATTTGCCATCACCGTGTCAAATGGCTGATGCACACGAAGAGCAGTTGAATGTACTAACATTGTTGACAAATGTATTATGTAACGAAAAAAGGACGGCATGATATAAGATGACTGGCTAAGCAGGATGGCATTGCAAAATTCACATATATGATGCCTGGCTAAACAAGATGGCATTGCATAATTCACATAAACGATGAATAAACTAAATAGATGGCATTCACACAAAGGATGTCTAAACTAAGCAGATGACATATTTGATGTATAAAGTAAGCAATGCAAGGCACCATATGCATGATATAACCAACATCAGCATGCCAAGTTAGAGCAAAGACCTCAGGGGGTAAATAGGAGTTGTCTTGTCCTTCTGAATCCCCCTCAGAACAGATATCTTCCTCTCGATTACAATCCGAAATGGGTGGAGGGGGGGCTGCCTTTGCGCCTACCATGGAGTGACGTCTGCATTAAATTTTATTGCCACACAAGGCTCTTCTCTTTTGCTCTACATGTTCAATTCCATTGTTTAAAATAATTGTCATGCATAGGAACAAAACATAGTGAGATTATGTAAGGAGTGCATGCAGAAATCCAGAGTGATGTAGCAACCTGTGGATAGATCCAAAACCAATAATAGCAGGCAGATAATGGCTTCAGTTAAAAAATACATATAATGGCTTCTTTACTGTTTGTTTCCCACCCAACATGAAACTCGTAGTAGACACTCGAGAATAACCAGAGAGTAGACAGATAGTACTGATTGCTGCCCCAATATGTACCCCACAACCATTTAAAAACTCAAGTTTCAGCATTAGTTTGGACCTGACTCAGAGTCTAATAGGTGAACACAATGATAATGTAGCATGTTATCATATTAAGCGATGCATGACATAAGCAGACACGGAAGAGTGCAACCTCTCTTGCGGACCCGTGTAGTCCTCAAGATCATCTGCTCAGTTGATGATGGTAATGCAGTTGTCGTGGCTGCCGACGGCGGGGAAGAAGATCTAGGCGGCAAAAGACAGTCTGGAGAGCGGATCCCTGCTGTGGCGAACCCTTCCGTCGTTGGAGCAGCTGAGCTGGGGTGGAACACAGCACCGCAAGAGCAGGACAGACCACACAAGGTTTTCTTTGACACATATCTCTAACAGAAGTAATTGAGTAAGGTCTTGTTAGAATTTGAGGACTCTAATAATGCAGGGATAGGAAATAGACAGGAATAGGATAGGAATGCACGTGCAAAACAGAGAATTTAAAAACACAGGATTTCTGCCAATTTGGGTGTTTGATTCACAAGAATTGGAAGATCACAGGATGCAAAAAAGCATGGTGATATTAAGTCAAACCACAAGAAAATGTATGGTTATAATGCTATTATGCCACTATCTCTTAGTCTTGTGCTTGATGAATAGGAATATGAAAAGGAGGACAAGTGGAAATTAGAATTTCTACGGTTTTTCTTTCAAGGAGACACTAAAGGAACAAATCCTACAGTTTTCCTTTGCTCCATTCCTTTGCACCAAATTCATGAAAAGTAGTACCATAGGAAACTTTCCAATTCCTATGTTTTTCATTCACTTTTCCGTTCAAGCACTGGCGATTCTAGTAGGCAGGCTTGAGCAAGGAAAATCCGACACCAAAAAATGTTTTTGTGCTACTTCTATTACTTTGGACCCAGGCCACTGCCCTACTAGCTCAACTCCCAGGCCCATCGACAAATGCACAGCTCAAACATGCAGAGATAAATAATTATGGCGTTCAAGAGAGTCCATCACGGATAGCTAAGTTGCCTGGCACCTCACTGCTTGTCATATAGTAGGATAAAATAATCGTATTTCCCGTTACTACGTGTGCTCAGTGGACAATATATATAACATGTAGAGTAAAAAGAGATGCAATAAGTGTACAACCTCTTTGGCGAAGCCATGTCGATCTCAGCGCGACTGGGTTGGCCGGTGAGGATGCTCTGACTGACTTGGCTGTCGAAGGAGGGGAAGAAGATCTTAGGCGTCTGGAGATGGAGCCTGAGGTACTGCTCCGCTGTGATGGAGGGTTTCGTCATTGGAGCAGCTCCGGTGAGTTGTACGACGTAGAGGCTGAAGCAGGACAGGAGAGACAATGTTAACCTGAGTGGAATTCTAATAGCATCTCCAATACATGACGTAAAATACATAACCACAAAGTGCTAGATGTAAAATACATCAGCCGCTCATCTCTGAACTTAACTGTCGAAACTGAATTTAACTGTCGAAATTGAACTTAACTGTCGAAACTGGATTTTGCTGTCGAAACAGAATTTTACTGTTGAAACTGAACGCACTAGCAAGGTGAGGCTACACGTCAGTCGACTGAATTTTTCATCTCTGGTCAGCCGATTTTGCAGCCGTTGGATAAGAAATCAAGGGCCTGCAGTTCATCTTCAACCTCCACCCCCCCTGAGCCGACAGCCACCACCGGCCAAATAGCAGCCCCCCGCCGTCCGCAGCCGGCGGTGCGCCACCCCGCCCGCCCCGAAAACACTCCCCACCGCAGGTCCACCGCCGCCCCGGCCATCCCTCTAGGCCCCCCCGTACCGAGCTTTTTCTCCGGCGATCCCCACGCCACTGCCCCACCACCGCCGGCGACCACCGCCCCCACCCTGAACCCTAAGAGAGATAGTGGGGTACCTCTCCGGTGAGCCCCCCTTCCTGCTGCGGCTAGTTCTTCCTTCACTCTGGCGAGCCCCCCCACCCCCTGAAAATCGGCTGACCCAAAGTCGATTTGGTCGACTGAAGTGTAGCTAAATCGGAGCAGCATCGCAAGCAAGAGCAACAGCGAGAGCAGAAGAGCAAGCAAGAGCAATAGCAAGAGCAGACCAGACAGGGGACCGAGAGCAAGAGCAGAACAGTAGCGCGAGTGAGAGCTAAAGCAGCAGCAGCTCCTACTGATGTGGACGTCGCCGCTGAGGGAGCGACGCCGTGGAGGAAGTGGCTGGTGACACCACTGTGGATGGAACCGCGCCGTGTCGGCTCGGGACCGACCGCCGGCAGCACCGTGAGATCGAGTCAATAAGAAAATGCAGCGATTAGTGTACAACCTCTTTGGTGGCGGTGATTAGGCCGCAGCTTCATCCGAGGAAACGGTGATGATGATGCTCTTCCGGTGTGCAGGTGAAGACGGTGGTGTGGGAATCGAGGTGGCGTGAAAGACGAGGGGAACATCGGGGCAGCTCCATGAAGGTGGAGGACGGGGTGGCTGAACCGGCGGGACGACGATATCGACGATGGATCCTCATCCGGTACGGTGGATGAGGGACGTCGAGGTGTTGTTGTGCACAACGTCGTCGGGGAAGATGATAGAGGCAAAGGTGTCCCGATCTTTCGATGAGATGATAACTATCGATTTGGTGAAGATGACTTTGACGATCCGACTACAAACGTGCACGACGTTGCGCCTTAGCAATCGCTAAACCAACTCTGAGAGGTTATTGACCACGCCGGAGCACAATCAACCTGACCACGAAGGTCTATTCCTGCAAGCAATCGAAGAACAAGCAAGAATATGATAAAAGCAATCTGAATATTGCGAGTATATATGAAGTATTGATAAAGTTGGGGATCCGTAAGCGGTCTTGGTCTGGTCATTGGACACAAACAAAGTACACGAAGTTGCAATGGCTAACTTTTAACTAAACAAATCCCAAGGAAAAGCTACTAGATGGATCTACTTATATAGGAGCAAGGGGTGGCGGCCAAGGAGGTGGGAGGACGTCCCAAGGCAGCCTAAAACTAAATCTAGGTCGTACAAGGCCAATGGGCCCAAGTGGAGGTGATGTAACACCTTTGGACTTGTAGTTTGACTCGGATTCTGCTGCAGCATCAGATTGTTTTGTCCACAACTCAACGCTCTAGACGAATTTGAAGGTGATTCCAATTGGGTTGGAAAGTGCACGAAATCTAGTTTCCAACAAAAAAAGAATCACCCAATTCGGAGTCCGTATGAAAAACTTGTGTGCGTTTTGAGTCAGGTACGTCTGTGCAGTCCGAATCTGAATCCAGAACGTGAGAGACTTGGACTCTATCTTCTCTTGGGCCAAAAGTGACGTGAGAGAACTTTTTGGACAGCAAATAAACATCTCTTTCTTCCTTATCTTCATATGTGGATTGTACAAATGTCCCATACACCTGCAATTAGACAAAACACAAAAGTGTGTGAAGTATTTTTGTTCTGGATAACATAAATAGATTATTGAATAGTTTGCACTAGAAATCACCTGACAAATATGCATATATGCAATATTTTTGGTCATATCCAAGGTAGTCATGTCCTCATCAGAAGAGGCTCCGGCTGGGTGGTGGACGGAGGAGGGTGTCACACCCTAGCTAGTTCATGCATTAGAGTGTTGCATCATGTCTATTCCATTCAACAGAAACTTGAAATGGGGATGACAGAACCCCCAGCCCCCTCTGAATCCAACTAGGGTTTAGTAAAATATTTTCAATCAACCTGAAATGCCCTTCTAAAATGTCCATCATTTTTGTCTTGGTTCAGAACCTCTGCCAAAAGTGGTGCACAATTTTCTAGGTCATCCTAAGGTCTTTGAATTAAATCGTAAGTATTTGAATTTGGACGTTTAAAATTTATAAAATATTTTAAATGTCCAAATAATCCTAAACTAAAATGTTCCCTATTGTTTATATTCTAAACAGTGGGCATGAGCAGTTTGGGGATTTTTGGAGTTGCTTAGGTATTTTTAGAAAGTCCACAAACTTACAGAAAAATAGAAAAGGAAAATCAAAGAAAAGCAGAGGCTTACCTAGCGCCCACCTGGTAAGCCCACCTGCCGGCCCAGCCCAGCCACCGCTCCAGCGAGCTGCTTGGCTCGGCCAGGCAGGCAGCCAGGTGGTCGACGTCAGCACCAGAGCGTGCCACGCAGCTGCCCGCCGCCCTGCTTCCTCCCGTCGCCGTTTTACCGCCCTGGGTCGGTCACCCAATCCTCCCCCGAGCTCACAGACACACCCCTTCCTCCCCAGCTCCTCTCCCTCGCTCTCCCGCACCATGGCCGACGCCACCACAGCCGCACCGTCGCCGTAGTCGTGCTCTCCGTTGTCCCTGCGCCGCGCCACCGTGTCCAGGAGCTCCGCCGCCCTCCGCTCCTTCGAGCAAGCTGAGCCCCAAGTGCTCGCTTGCCCCGAAATCACTGCACCGACCTCGTCCGAACCCGCCACCGCTGGAGATCCCTTTCGCCGTCGCCGCCGCACTAGCTCGTCCCCGACCGTGCCGTTTGCTCCCTCGAGACCGCCGTGAGCCCAGCTACCTCCTCCCCCTTTACTTTCTCGCTCTCGTGCACCACAGCGAGCACACAAAGCTTCACCGCACGCGCCACCGCCGAGCTCGTTGCCGACGTGTCTCCGGCCAACCACAGGCCACACCACCGTGTCCAACACACTCACTGCATCCCCAGGAGCCCAACGCACCTCACCACGTGCCTCGCCGTGCCCCGTAGCCTCGGGTTCATCCTCACCCGAACTTCGGCGACCGCCAAGGTCGACACCGGTGACGTTTCTGGCCACCCCGAGCTCAACCACCACCACCAAGCGCTGCGGCTTGCTCCCAGCTACGCGTAGATGCCCTCCGCCGCTCATTTGGTCGCCGGAACGCACTAATGCACTTCCACCACCGCGTCTGGCCTCGTCGACGGTTAAACGTCGGCGGGTTTGACCCTGTTGACTTGACTGGGTGGGCCTAGGTTGACTCCCCCTGAGTCTATGACAAGTGGGGCCCGTTCTGCTAATTAACTTAGATTAGCACTAACTAAATTTAGTTAGTTTAAATAACTACTGACATGCGGGACCCACTGGTCAGTTTGACTTGGACCAGCTCCGTTGACCACTGACGTCATCCTGACGTAATGTTGACGCAGTAAGTTATTTACTGGAATTATTTCTACACAGGAAATTCCAGAAAATACCACAAACTTCAAAAAATCATAGAAATTAATCTGTAGCTCCAAATGCAAAGTGTTATATATGAAAAATGATCAGAAAAATCCAATCTATCCATCTGTACTTGTTTCATGCATGTTTAATCAAGCTAACCTGCTGTTTAGTACAGAACAAGATAAAGCACTTAAAAGGGACATTTATGAGTTTGAAACTTGAACCTTTGGTTCAAAATAGTTCAAACCCATCTGGTCTTAGTTGCATTAGCCCAATACAATCATTTTACCATGTCTCATGCATACATCATATTGTTGCATATTGTTTGGTGATGATTGTGTATCGGTGCTCTCTGCGGCAGGTCCTGCCCCTGAGGAGTACCGTGATTACCCCAACGAAGAACAATACCAGTGCACCGACCCATCAGGCAAGCAACCAACCATTTGATCATATCGATACAATCCCATGTTCTCGCTCCTACTCTCTTTTACTGCATTAAGACAACGCGATTCAAACTGCTGTGTGTTGCGGTAGTTGAACACATTTCCTCTGCATGACCTGTCATTGCCACAGTAACTAGATGAAACCCACTAGCATGTGTAGGAGTTGATTGAGCCATATGAATGTGTTGTTCCTACCTTGCTATGCCTGCTATGCTTAGAGTCGAGTCAGGTCTGGTTCATCTGGGTGATGGCTAGAGTGAAATGATCATGTCAGTATGAGAGTGATGTGTTGAACACGATTTGGTAAAGGTATCGATGAGAGGCCATGTAGGAGTACATGGTGGGTTGTTTCATTGAAGCCGTCCTTAAGCACTGAGATCTGTATGTGTGATTTAAGATTCAGCTACTACCATACATTGGGCCCTGAAATATGACCCCGCTCGACTTCTTATTCACCCTAGTCCTCTGTCCAGGAGTTGCAAGTAGTTTCTGGTGTTTGTAGTCTACTGGAGGCCGTGGACAGCGCTGACTGCGGGGTGGGCTGTGATGCGGTAGGTACGTGGCCAGGTACACCGGGCACCCGTTAGGTGTCTCGGAACCCTGTTCACATCGTTCGGGGCCGTATGTGGAAACCTCGGCCGGACTCCTTGCGGATGGAACCTAAATAGGCGATAAACCTGGACTAGAGACTTAGGTGTTTAGGTAGGTCGTGGTCTACACCCACGTCGGCTTTCGCTTGAAGTCTGTCGAGCACATGTCGTGTGCAGACGCTAAGTGGTGGAAACATGTATGAAGAAGTACACCCCTGCAGGGTTAACATCATCTATTCGAATAGCCGCGTCCGCGGTAAAGGACTACTTGGTTGCCTATACAGTTCATAGACAAGTAAATGGAAACTACTAAAAGCCTCAAGATAAGCGTGAGTGCCGAGGATGGCTCTTCCGTAGGAAGACGGAGGTGGATCCTCGGTAGTGTATTGAAGTGATGAGTAGTGGACTCGAGTGCACAAAACCATTTCAAGTTGGAGTCTCGTAGGATAGCTTAGCCAAGAGTCAAAGCTGGCTTGCTGTAATAACCCCACCAACCCTTCTTGATAATGTGCATGTATGTAGGATCTGATGTAAGTCTTGCTGAGTACCTTTGTACTCATGTTGCTTTAATTTACATTTTACAGAAGATGCTACAACCCCTTCTGACAGGTTCTTCGTAGACGTTGACATCGATGAGTAGACTGAGGCCCAGGTGGTGATCCTGAGCTTGTGAAGGACCATGTAGTATAGCTAGGCTTACCCAAGCCTCTTTTATTTTACTAGTTGTCTATACTCAGACAAGTTACTTCCGATGTTGGCTTGTATGCTTGTATGACTTGAATGTGGGTCGTGTGACCCGTACTTGTGTGTATGATATGTATGGCTCTCTGAGCCTTTAAATAAAGTACTTGTGTTGTAGAGTCATGTTGTGATGCCTTGTTGTATTTGCACATATCAAGCATATTGTGTGTATGATTGAAATGCTTGGTATGTGTGCGATCTGACTATCTAGTTGTTTATCCTTAGTAGCCTCTCTTACCGGGGAATGTATCCTAGTGCTTCCACTGAGCCATGGTAGCTTGCTACTGCTCCGGAACACTTAGGCTAGCCGGCATGTGTCCTTCTTCGTTCCTGTGTCTGTCCCTTCGGGGAAATGTCACGCGATGAATACCGGAGTCCTGTTAGCCTGCTACAGCCCGGTTTACCGGAGTCCTGCTAGCCCGGTGCTATAGCCCGGATTCACTCGCTGATGACCGACACGTTCGATGCTGGGTCATGGATGCCTGTCCCTGTAAGTCTGTGCCACTTTGGGTTTACGACTAGCCATGTCAGCCCGGGCTCCTTATCATATGGATGCTAGCGACACTATCATATATGTGTGCCAAAAGGCGCAAACGGTCCCGGGCAAAGGTAAGGCGACACCCGTGGGAATACCGTGCGTGAGGCCGCAAAGTGATATGAGGTGTTACATGCTAGATCGATGTGGCATTGAGTCGGGGTCCTGACAGCGTTGGCATCAGAGCCGGACTGCCTGTAGGTTCTCCAAGCCAAACTGGTCGATGTTGAGTCTAGAAATGCTTTAGTTATATGTAGGGGAATTGATTGTGGGATGGTACGTAAGGCTCTTTTTACTCCTTTACCTCATGGCATTCTGATCTGAGTCAGTCCATTCTTCCACCGGGGGTTAAGGATTAGGATCTCTTCTCTCTATCAGTTTCACTTGTTACTAATCAGTAGTACCTTATAGGTTTGATGATTACAAGCCTAGTTCAGTTCTACTACCCTGTTATGTTGTTAAGTTGGACCCAGAACCTTGATATGATATTGTTGAGTGTCTATGCAATTCTTTGTAAAATGTCTCAAAATCCTTTTTGAGCATTTACAGCCGTTATGTTGTCCAAATTCTGCTAGAAATTCTAATGCCTTTGCATTGTGGTTGTGCTTTCAGATGGCCAATCGTGCTCAAAACCAAGTGGTTCGCCTGACCCGGTGCCTCGATGTGCCCGGTCATACGACTATGTTAGTCTAGGTAATGATCGAGACGGGTTATCGTTGGTATCCCGAATACACGGTCGAAGAGCAGTTCCGAGACTTTAATCAAAGCCAATATCTCTGCACTGTCAGGATATTTCCCTCTTATCCTAGATCTACCGAGCCCCTCCACTGTTCCTATGGATTCGGGGTTACTATTGAGATGGTTGTGCAGGATGCTGCCTATTCTATGATGACCATCATGCGAGTCAGGACTAGCCTGCTTCGGAACACCGACTTCCGGTATATGCCAGCTTCACTCCCTGAAGCGCAAGGGTATCTCCAGGCTATCTATGCTGACCCCACACAGGAGGACTCACTAACTCACACCACTGCGGAGATGCTCGAGGATAAGGACCGAGAGAATCGGGCCTTGAGACTGGAGCTTTTCAACACCCGTGCTGATCATTGGGCCACCTTGACTCGGTTTGCACCGGCTGTGCAAGCTGGATATATGGATATGAGAGATCTGTATCCTGTTAGATCTGCTCTGCCAGCCATGATGGATTGGCGTGATGTGGGAGGCATCACCCCACCCCGTGGTCCCCGTAGGCCACCGTTTGTTGGTCCAAGACCTCATCCTAGCCCCTATGGTCCACAAGCTCCTTAGGACCGTCTATTTCCGGATGCTCACGTTGTACTTCCAGGCTGTGGAGGAGACTTCTATGAGGACTACTACAGAGCTGTCTGAGTTAGTAGTAGTTTCACTAGTATTGTAATAGTTGTATTTCCACCGTCCTGCGTGACCTGTGGAATATGACTTAGTGTGTATCAATTCCGGAGGTGTAAAAAAATAATGTATAGGAGCTTGGGATGCCTCCGATGAGATGTAATCTTCCTTTCACCGTAGTAGTACTTCGTTTGGTCTTGTACTAAACCTTGTATGGTGTGTATGACGATGGAATAAAAGAAGCAGTTTCTGTATCTACCATGTCATACGGATGATCATCTTGCATTCCGAGTTATCCATTACATTCTACATTTCTATGTCAGAATCTTATCATCCCGGACTAAACCATTGTCTTGTTTTCCTAGGATGGTCAACACCCGCAACAACCCTGCTCCCCCAAAGCAGGCCGAAGGCAGCAGACTTGGGGAAGCAAACCTACCTCACCCTCCTTCTCTGGACGAGGTTATGCTGGAGGCTGAGAGAAACAAGCGGGAGACCAACCGTTTGTTGGAGCGCATCGAGCAGAACACAGCACAGCATCAGAGGAATAACTTGGTGTCGCTCAGCGACTTCATCAAGTTACATCCACCCACCTTCCACCACTCCGTCGAGCCTCTCGACGCTGATGACTGGCTTCACAACATTACTCACAAGCTACGTTCTGCACTCGTAGCTAAGGCTGATAAGGTCACCTTTGCTGCATATCATCTCGAAGGACCCGCCAGTCTCTGGTGGGAGCACTATGAAGCCATGCGCCCAGCTGGCCATGTCACTACTTGGGCAGAATTTAGTGAGGCTTTCCGTGAACATCACATTCCGAAGGGTCTTATGGACCGTAAATGTGAGGAGTTCTGTAGTTTCACCCAAGGTCGACTCTCTGTGGACGCTTACAGCAGGGAGTTCGGTAACCTAGCACATTATGCCACTGAAGAAGTCTCCACTGATGCCAAGAAGCAGGCAAGGTTCTGCAAGGGACTTAGCCCCGAGCTTTGCCGAGATCTCCGTCTGCATGAGTGCACCTCTTTTCAGAAGCTTGTGAACAAAGTCATTAGTGCTGAGACGGGTCAGACTGATTTCGAAGCAACATGCAAGCATGGTCGTGACTTGGGTTCCTCATCCGGTGCTGGACCACAGAAGCGCCGGGTGTGGGTACCTAACACTGCCCTGCCACCCAGGTTCACACCGAGGCCATCCTATCAGGCGCCTCGTCCGGCGCAGCAATATGCACCAGCTAAGCCCTATGGTGGGCCAACCAACAATGCTCCTCCACGCACCAGCTCCGTGACGTGCTTCAAGTGTGGGGAATCGGGCCACTACTTGCGTGAGTGTCCCCAGACCAACCCCAACCAATCTGGAAAGGCTGTTGGCCGTGGCAAGCCAGCAGGGAAGGTGTACTATGCCAAGTCAGCCACCACTGCACGTGGCCATGTGAATTGTGTCTCAGCTGAAGAGGCTCAAGAGGATCCCAACGTCGTTCTCGGTACGCTCCTTGTTAATTGCCACCCGGCATCTGTTCTTTTTGATACTGGAGCATCTCATTCATTCATATCCGAAAACTATGCTCGCTTGCATAACACCGCATTCTGTGACATGCCTTCCACCATGGAAATTTCTACTCCTGGTTCTAGATGGCAAACCTCTAGAGTAAGCCATGGGAATGAAATCCAAGTTGGCAGACTTGTTTTCCTTGCATCATTGATAGCTCTCAAATCTTCAGATATTAATATCATCTTGGGTATGGACTGGATGTCAGCCCATCATGCCAAGATTGATTGCTTCTCTAGGACTGTTCAACTCACACACCCTTCGGGAAAGATAGTCAATGTCTTGACCCGAGTAGCCAAGCGACAACTATATTCTCTTAATGCCAGTCCCTTGCCAGACCTCGAAGATGTTCCGGTGGTCTGCGACTTTCCGGATGTCTTTCCAGAAGAATTGCCAGGTGTCCCACCTGATAGAGATGTCGAGTTCGTGATAGATCTCATTCCAGGAACTGTCCCAATTTCTAGAAGACCTTATAAGATGGCACCACTAGAACTAGCCGAACTTAAGAAACAACTCGATGAGTCCTTGAAAAAGGGTTTCATCCGTCCTAGTTCATCTCCATGGGCTTGCCCCGTCCTCTTCGTCAAGAAGAAGGATGGTACGGACCGGATGGTTGTAGATTATCGACCCGTCAACTTGGTCACAATAAAGAACAAGTATCCGCTCCCCAGGATCAACGATCTGTATGATCAGCTCGCTAGATCCTCAGTCTTTTCTAAGATGGATTTGAGGTTGGGCTACCATCAAATCAAAATCAGGAACGGGGACATTCCCAAAACGGCCTTTGTTACTCGTTACGGCCAATACGAGTACACCGTCATGTCCTTCGGTTTAACCAACGCTCCAGCCACCTTCTCTCGGTTAATGAACTCAATCTTCATGGAGTATTTGGATAAATTCGTCGTGGTTTACCTCGATGATATACTCATCAACTCCAAGAACGAGGAAGAACATGCCGAACATCTAAGGCTAGTGTTGATGAAACTTCGAGAGCATCGCCTTTATGCCAAGTTCTCTAAATGCAAATTTTGGTTGCCAGAAGTGACCTATCTAGGACATGTAATCTCTGGTAAAGGTATTGCTGTCAATCCCGAGCGAGTTCAAGCCGTCCTTAATTGGACTCCACCTGAATCGGTCAAGCAAGTTCGGAGTTTCCTTGGCCTAGCGAGCTATTGTCGTTGCTTTGTCGAGAATTTATCCAAAGTTGCTACACCTCTAACTGAACTCCTCAAGAAAGATAAAAAGTTCGAGTGGACTCCACAATGTGAGCATAGTTTCGAGGAAATGAAAAGACGCCTGACTTCTGCTCCCGTACTGGTACCACCAGACTTCTCCAAGGACTTTGTTATCTGTTGCGACGCCTCGCGACAAGGACTAGGATGCATTCTCATGCAAGATCGACACGTAATTGCTTATGCTTCACGGAAATAACACCCACATGAGGAAAACTACCCTACTCATGATCTAGAGCTTGCAGCTGTAGTCCATGCACTCAAAACCTGTCGACATTACCTCCTCGGTAATTGTTGCGAAATCTTCACTGATCACCAAAGTCTGAAGTATATATTCACCCAACCGGATTTGAATCTCAGGCAAAGACATTGGGTCAAGTTGATCACAAATTTCAACTTAGGGATAACTTACACCCCGGGAAAAGCCAACGTCATGGCTGATGTGTTAAGTCGTAAATCTTATTGCAACAATCTGATGTTGCAACAAAGTCAACCACTTCTCCACGAGGAATTTCGGAAGCTTAACCTTCACATCGTTCCTCAAGGATTCCTTTCCACCTTGGTGGCGAAACCTACTCTTACGGATCAAATCATCGCTGCCCAAAAACGAGATAAAGGAATATCTCGAATCAAGGAGAACATTGCTAGCGGAGATGCTAAATGTTTCTCTACAAGTGATCATGGTGTTGTGTATTTTGAGAACCGTCTAGTGGTTCCCAAGAACCAACACTTACGAAAGTTGATCCTTAAGGAAGCTCATGAATCTCCTCTCACCATTCACCCGGTAGCACTAAGATGTATCAGGACCTACGCCAGAGGTTCTGGTGGACTAGGATGAAGAGAGACATTGCTCAATTTGTTGCTAATTGCGACGTCTGTCGTCGTGTAAAAGCAGAGCATCAACGGCCTGCTAGCACCCTTCAACCCTTAGCTATTCCTGAATGGGAATGGGATAAAATTGGTATGGATTTCATCACCGGTTTTCCCAGGACCAAGAGAGGGAATAATGCTATCTTCGTCGTTATCGATCGTCTTTCTAAAGTGGCCCATTTTTTGCCTGTTCGCGAGAGTATAACCGTTAGTCAGTTAGCAGACTTGTACATCTCCCGAATAGTGTCTCTCCATGGTGTTCCACTGGAAATTAACTCGGATCGAGGAAGTCTCTTCACCTCTCGATTTTGGGAAAGTTTCCAAAATGCTATGGGAACCCGCCTTTCCTTTAGCACTGCCTTTCACCCTCAATCAAGTGGTCAAGTAGAGCGCGTCAACCAGATTCTAGAAGACATGCTTCGAGCTTCTGTTATCTCATTCGGAGTGGATTGGGAGAAATGCCTCCCATTTTCCGAATTTGCTTATAACAACAGCTATCAATCTAGCTTGGGTAAAGCCCCTTTTGAAGTTCTCTATGGACGAAGGTGTCGAACGCCTATTAACTGGTCGGAAACCGGGGAAAGACAATTCTTTGGCCCGGATATGATCCAGGAAGCAGAAGAGCAAGTTCGCATCATTCGTGAAAAGTTGAAAATAGCCCAATCTCGTCAAAAGAGTCAATATGACCGAAAACATAAGGCTATGACTTTTGAGGTTGACGAGAAGGCTTACCTTCGGGTTACTCCTCTGAAGGGAACCCATCGTTTCGGTATCAAAGGCAAATTGGCTCCTCGCTACATTGGACCTTTTCGCATTCTTGCTAAACGAGGAGAAGTTGCCTACCAATTGGAACTACCTCCGCATCTCTCTAGAGTCCACGATGTCTTCCACGTTTCTCAACTCAGGCGTTGCTTCTCGGATCATATCCGTGGAGTGGAACATGAAACGCTTGATCTTCAAGATAATCTTACGTATCGAGAGTACCCCGTTTGTATCCTCGATCAAGCCGAGCGTACCACTCGACGACATAATATCAAGTTTCTCAAGGTTCAATGGTCGCACCATTCTGAGAAGGAGGCAACTTGGGAAAGGGAGGATCGTCTTCGACTCGAGTACCCCGTCTTCTTCCCAGTGGATCCTAAATCTCGGGACGAGATTCTTTTGAGTGGGGGTGAGTTGTCACACCCTAGCTAGTTCATGCATTAGAGTGTTGCATCATGTCTATTCCATGCAATAGAAACTTGAAATGGGGATGACAGAACCCCCAGCCCCCTCTGAATCCAACTAGGGTTTACTAAAATAATTTCAATGAACCTGAAATGCCCTTCTAAAATGTCCATCATTTTTGTCTTGGTTCAGAACCTCTGCCAAAAGTGGTGAACAATTTTCTAGGTCATCCTAAGGTCTTTGAATTAAATCGTAAGTATTTGAATTTGGACGTTTAAAATTTATAAAATATTTTAAATGTCCAAATAATCCTAAACTAAAATGTTCCATGTTGTTTATATTCTAAACAGTGGGCATGAGCAGTTTGGGGATTTTTGGAGTTGCTTAGGTATTTTTAGAAAGTCCACAAACTTACAGAAAAATAGAAAAGGAAAATCAAAGAAAAGCAGAGGCTTACCTAGCGCCCACCTCGCAAGCCCACCTGCCAGCCCAGCCCAGCCACCGCTCCAGCGAGCTGCTTGGCTCGGCCAGGCAGGCAGCCAGGTGCTCGACGTCAGCACCAGAGCATGCCACGCAGCTGCCTGCCGCCCTGCTTCCTCCCCTCGCCGTTTTGCCGCCCTGGGTCGGTCAACCACTCCTCCCCCGAGCTCACAGACACGCCCCTTCCTCCCCAGCTCCTCTCCCTCGCTCTCCCGCACGATGGCCGATGCCACCGCAGCCGCACCGTCGCCGTAGTCGCGCTCTCCGTCGTCCCTGCGCCGTGCCACCGTGTCCAAGAGCTCTGCCACCCTCCGCTCCTTCGAGCAAGCTGAGCCCCGAGCGCTCGCTTGCCCCGAAGCCACTGCACCGACCTCGTCCGACCCCGCCACCGCCGGAGATCCCTTTCGCCATCTCCGCCGCAACAGCTCGTCCCCGACCGCGTCGTCTGCTCCCTCGAGACCGCCGTGAGCCCGGCTACCTCATCCCCTTTCCTTTCTCACTCTCGTGCACCACAGCGAGCACACGAAGCTTCACCGCACGTGCCACAGCGAAGCTCGTCGCTGACGTGTCTCCGGCCAACCACAGGCCACACCACCGTGTCCAACACACTCACTGCATCCCCAGGAGCCCAACGCACCTCACCACGTGCCTCGCCGTGCCCCGGAGCCTCGGGTTCATCCTCACCTGAACTCCGGCGACTGCAAAGGTCGACACCGGTGACGTTTCCGGCCACCCCGAGCTCAACCACCACCACCAAGCGCTGCGGCTTGCTCCCAGCTACGCGTAGATGCCCTCAGCCGCTCATTTGGTCGCCGGAACGCACTAATGCACTTCCACCGCCGCATCTGGCCTCGCCGACGATTAAACATCGGCGGATTTGACCCTGTTGACTTGACTGGGTGGACCCAGGTTGACTCCCCCTGAGTCTATGACAAGTGGGGCCCGTTCTGCTAATTAACTTAGATTAGCACTAACTAAATTTAGTTAGTTTAAATAACTACTGACACGCGGGACCCACTGGTCAGTTTGACCTGGACCAGCTCCGTTGACCACTGACGTCATCCTGACGTAATGCTGACGCAGTAAGTTATTTACTGGAATTATTTCTACACAGGAAATTCCAGAAAATACCACAAACTTCAAAAAATCATAGAAATTAATCTGTAGCTCCAAATGCAAAGTGTTATATATGAAAAATGATCAGAAAAATCCAATCTATCCATCTGTACTGGTTTCATGGATGTTTAGTCAAGCTAACCTTCTGTTTAGTACAGAACAAGATAAAGCACTTAAAAGGGCCACTTATGAGTTTGAAACTTGAACCTTTGGATCAAAATAGTTCAAACCCATCTGGTCTTAGTTGCATTAGCCCAATACAATCATTTTACCATGTCTCATGCATGCATCATATTGTTGCATATTGTTTGGTGATGATTGTGTATCGGTGCTCTCTGCGGCAGGTCCTGCCCCTAAGGAGTACCATGATTACCCCGACGAAGAACAATACCAGTGCACCGACCCATCAGGCAAGCAACCAACCATTTGATCATATCGATACAATCCCATGTTCTCGCTCCTGCTCTCTTTTATTGCATTAAGACAACGCGATTCAAACTGCTGTGTGCTGCGGTAGTTGAACCCGTTTCCTCTGCATGACCTGTCATTGCCACAGTAACTAGATGAACCCACTAGCATGTGTAGGAGTTGATTGAGCCATATGAATGTGTTGTTCCTACCTTGCTATGCCTGCTATGCTTAGAGTCGAGTCAGGTCTGGTTCATCTGGGTGATGGCTAGAGTGAAATGATCATGTCAGTATGAGAGTGATGTGTTGAACACAATTTGGTAAAGGTATCGATGAGAGGCCATGAGGGAGTCCTGGACTAGGGGGTGTCCGGACAGCCGGACTATCATCGTCCGCCGGACTCCAAGACTACGAAGATACAAGATTGAAGACTCCGTCCCGTGTCCGGATGGGACTTTCCTTGGCGTGGAAGGCAAGCTTGGCGATACGGATATGTAGATCTCCTACCATTGTAACCGACTCTGTGTAACCCTAGCCTCCTCCGGTGTCTATATAAACCGGAGGGCTTTAGTCCGTAGGACACAACATACATTACAACAATCATACCATAGGCTAGCTTCTAGGGCTTAGCCTCCTTGATCTCGTGGTAAATCCACTCTTGTACTACCCATATCATCAATATTAATCAAGCAGGACGTAGGGTTTTACCTCCATCGAGAGGGCCCGAACCTGGGTAAAACATCGTGTCCCTCGTCTCCTGTTACCAGCCGCCTAGACGCACAGTTCGGGACCCCCTACCCGAGATCCGCCGGTTTTGACACTGACATTGGTGCTTTCATTGAGACTTCCTCTGTGTCGTCACCGATGGGCTTGATGGCATCTTCAACCAACAACGCTGTCCAGGGTGAGACTTTTCTCCCCGGACAGATCTTCATATTCGGCGGCTTCGCACTGCGGGCTAATTCGCTTGGCCATCTGGAGCAGATCTAAAGCTACGCCCCTGGCCGTCAGGTCAGATTCGGAAGCCTAAACTTCACGGCCAACGTCCGCGGAGACTTGATCTTCGACGGACTCGAGCCACAGCCGAGCGCGCCGCACTGTGACGATGGGCATGATCTAGCTCTGCCGCCGAACAGTGCCTTGGTGGCCCCACATGAATCCGCTTCGGCCATCAGTCCGGAGTCGATCGCCCAGATCGAGGATCGGTGGATAGACGCCGCCTCGGGGGCTTCAACTTCCTCGGCGATGGAGCCGAACATTAATCTTGTCCCCCGCGAAACTTGCGATTCCAAGGTGCCGGACTCCTTGCTGGACTCCGAACCTCCCACGCCCCTACCAATCAAATCGGATTGGGCGCCGGTTATGGAATTCACCGCTGCGGACATCTTCCAACACTCGCCCTTTGGCGACATCCTAAATTCGCTAAAGCACCTCTCGTTATCGGGAGAGTCCTGGCCGGACTATGGCCTGGTTGGTTGGGGTACGGACGACGAAGAAATTCAGAGCCCACCCACCACCCACTTTGTAGCCACTGTCGACGATCTAACCGACATGCTAGACCATGACTCCGAAGACATCGACGAAATAGACGACGATGCCGGAGACGAACAAGAAACAGAGCCTATAAGGCATGGGAGGACCACCTCGTCATATGACATATACATGGTGGATACCCCAAAGGAGAGCGATGACGAGGACCAACGGGCCACGGCAGAAGATAACCCCGCCGATAAACAACCAAAACGGCGACGCAGACGCCGCCCTAAGTCCCGCGTCCACGACAACAACGCTCCCAAGGAGCCCGTAATACAGCAGGGCTCACAAGTGGACGACGAACATGCAGATAAGCAACCGTCCGAACATGACGAGTCAGATAATCAGTCCAGGCCCGGCGAAAATGACAGTCCGGACGACCTCATGCTGGACACGCCGCCGGAGAGCAAAAACCTTCGGAAAAGACTCGTCAACACTGCAAGAAGCCTGAAGAAGGAAAAGCGGAAGCTCAAAACAGCGGAAGACACACTTAGAATGAGATGGAGCAAAGTGCTCAAAACCGCAGATAAATACGGCAATGGCCACCAATCAAAGAGCTACCCGAAGCTTAAGCTGCTACCAGAATTCGACGAGGAGGCCATAGAGCCTCCACCGTCAAAAAATAAAGAGGCTGCCTGGTTGGATAGACGGCCAGATGATAGGCCAAATTCTGAAAGCGACGCCGCACATAAATCAACTAATGAACCTGGAAAGATAGATGGCCCAGCCTGGTCCATCTACGGGCCAAAGAAGAAGGCCCCAGGAAGCAAGGCAACACGTCAAGTGTCCGAAAATAGCGGCACACACAAATACAGGGGCGCCGCACACCCACTATGTTTCACCGATGAGGTGCTGGACCATGAATTCCCAGCAGGATTTAAACCCATAAACATAGAGGCCTACGATGGAACAACAGACCCTGGAGTCTGGATAGAAGATTACATACTGCATATACACATGGCCAGAGGAGATGATCTCCACGCCATAAAATACCTACCCCTCAAGCTCAAAGGGTCAGCTCGTCATTGGCTTAAAAGCCTCCCAGAAAACACTGTTGGAAGATGGGAAGAGCTCGAGGATGCGTTTAGAGCAAATTTTCAAGGGACTTATGTCCGCCCTCCGGATGCAGATGATCTAAGTCATATAACTCAACAGCCCGGAGAGTCAGCGCGGAAATTCTGGAACAGGTTTCTCACCAAAAAGAACCAAATAGTCGACTGTCCGGACGCCGAAGCCTTAGCAGCTTTCAAACACAATGTCCGAGACGAATGGCTTGCCAGGCACCTCGGCCAAGAGAAACCGAGGACAATGTCTGCACTAACAAGCCTCATAACCCGCTTCTGTGCGGGAGAGGATAGCTGGCTAGCAAGATGCAGCACCAGCGACCCAAGTACATCCGAGATAAGAGATGGAAACGAAAAATCACGGCGCAGAAAAGAGCAGCGCCGGAATAAAGAGAAAAGCCCAAAGAGCACGGTAGTCAACGCAGGTTTCAAAAGCTCGCGGCCAAACAACAAAACACCGCCTCTTAAGAATGACAGCGATGAGTTGTCCAACTTAAACAAGATTTTGGGTCGGATATGTCAAATCCACAGCACCCCCGGAAGGCCTGCAAACCACACCCATCGGGATTGTTGGGTTTTTAAACAGTCCGGCCGACTAAACGCCAAACACAAGGGGCTCAACGCGTCAAGCGAAGACGATAAACCCCACCAGCAGAGCACCGGAAAACAAAAGACTTTCCCGCAAGGGGTCAAAGCAGTAAACTCACTTCATGTGATAGTACGGAAAAATAGTGCGACACTTCCTAAAAAGAGCCTCGCACGGTCCAAACCAGCAGACCATAGAGATTGGATATCAAAACCAATCACTTTTGACCACCTGGACTATTCCAGAAGCGTTCGAAGCGCGGGACGGACTGCCCTGATATTGAATCCCATAATCGACGGATTACAATTTACTAAAGTCCTAATGGACGGAGGCAGCGACTTAAACCTGTTGTATTCAAACACAATCCGCAAGATGGGGATAGACCCTACCAAAATTCGACACAGCCGCACTTCCTTCAAAGGAGTGACGCCAGGACCTTACGCCAAGTGCACAGGCTCCATATTACTAGAAGTCGTGTTCGGATCACCGAACAATTTTCGGCGCGAAAAACTAATTTTTCACATCGTCCCATTTAAAAGTGGATATCAAGCACTATTGGGACGAAAGGCTTTTGCCCGTTTCAACGCCATACCGCATTACGCGTCTCTTACACTCAAGATGCCCGGTCCGTGTGGCATCATTTCAGTGCGAGGGTCACTCAAAGATCCCGGACTCGGATAGACGAGTCCGGCCTCAGCAGGCTAGGGGCTCCCTAGCCGCAAACCTCTTCATAGGGGGCTGCGCGCACAAACAACCGCGAGTTCATACAAACCCCGCTTTACTTATTTATATTTCTTCTTTTACACATATATTTTTCGCACAAATTGTTTTCAAACTGAGCGTTCCTCTCTTTTTACAGATGAACAACGTGCATACCCGTCCAGGATAACGGCGCAACAGAGACACAGGCGCAGACGTGCAGTAGGGACCCGTTGTGAGGATTCTTTTCAGATTAAGACCCTGCGTAGACCTTTTTTACTGTCTCTTGTTGTTATTCTCCCTTGGTTTCTTCCTATAACCAAAGTGGAGCCTGACGTTTTGGCATTGGCCGCGTCAGAAGACCATGCCCGTACTTGGACACTAGGGGCTTAGGGCATTATTCTGCCCATTATCATAAAGACCGAACACCTCAGGGAGTGTTCGGCGTCTCGAGTTTGGCATTATATGCATCAGCTCCGAATCATGTCTTTGGTCAAATGTTGGGTTTGCCCGGCTCCTGTGTTTTGCTGCCTTACATTCCGTATCATCGGCTAACGTGGCACCAGGAGAACTACTGCGATTGTGCCCCAGTTCGGCTGGGCGAGCACCTTAGTAGAGAAAGCCGAAAACTGACTGTCATGATATAGCGAGAGACTGGTCAACCACTCGATCGACTACCGGAATGTTTAGAATTCCCCGCTTTGACAAAGGACCGTTTCCCGGTCAGGCACACACGCGCCCCGCAATCGGAGAAGTGCGGTGCCCCCAAGGGCTATATCGTAGCCCCACCCTCGAGCTCCACTGGCTAAGTGAAAGTGATAAAGCATTATAGTCCGGATTGCCTCATTCGCTACGCTACCATCTCCTAAACAGGACCGAGACGTCGGATTAAGTGTGAACACGCGCTATTTTTGCGAACACCCCCGCACCTTGTGCGTGGGGGCTGAAGCCGAAGACTGCAATCTTTCAGGTTATACAAATGTATACGAAAACGGCCGCTCAGGAGCAGTTTTACCCCTTGGGACGCACAAGTATAAAAAGCAGTTATTACATAATCATTGTTTTACAAGCTAAAACGTTCATTTGAACGTGACATTTTTTGAGCACTGCGACTCTATTACACGAGCGCCACGCATAACTTCCCCGAAATAGTGCTCGGCAGGGAACCGGTCTTCATCCGAGCCCTGGGCGGCAACAGCGGTGGCATCCATCTCCGTCCAATGCGCCTTCACGCGGGCAAGAGCCATCCGCGCGCCCTCGATGCAGGCCGACCGCTTCATCTCCTTGATATGCGGCACCGCTCCAAGGAATTGCTGCAGTAAGCCGAAGTAGCTCGTCGCCTTGGGCCTCTCTGGCCCGACATGAGCCACGATGTCACTCATGGCAAGTCCGGACAACCTATTTAGCTCGGCCCATTCGGCCAACCGGTCGGTCAACGGAAGTGAGCGACCCGGACTATGGAATTGAGACCAAAATAACTCTTCCGTCTTGTGATCCTTCTGGCTCCGGAAGTGCTCAACGGCATCAGCCGCACTTGCCGCTAAGTCCATATACGGATCCTCCGGACTCCACAGCCGATCAAATTGAGCATACCTTTGATCCATAAACCGGCGACGCAGCAGATAATGCTTGCCAGTCACGATATCTCCGGCCTGGCGCAGCTCCTCCCTCATGGACCGCATTGCAGAGCGGGCATCCTTGGCCTCGGCGGTGGCCTTCTTCAGGTCTTCCCGCTCCGATAAGCGCTCCTTTTACGGCCAACTCGGCCACCTCTTCCCTGCTTAGGCAGTGAGCAGCCTTTTCGGCTTTCAACTCCTCGGCCGCCCTCGAGGCAGCCGCGTCACTCCTTCGGGCTTGTTCCTTAGCTTGAGCAAGTTCGGCCCGAAGGCTCTCCACATCAGCAGCACCGTCTGTATAACAGCATATATTTATCAAGAGGAGGGCTTTGACCCCCTTAATAAAGCGACTGCGGAGAACTCATTTACCTTGCGACTCATCAAGTCGCCGGTTGGCAAGCGCGATGTCTGCATCCACCACGTCAAGTTGCCGCATTAACTCGGCAACCCCTTGGACTATCCGCCACCTGCATAGGAATGGCGACATTAATTACTTGCGATTTTGATCCTCGGCACGCTGTTGTCTTCGACAACCTACCGAGTCTCGGGGGCTACTATCTATACAGGGCGCATTTTTATGTGCAAAACTGCTAATTGACAAAGGGATGCGTCATTTTCGTGTACCTCAAACCCCGCCAGCAAACTCATGGCGGCATTGCGCAATCCGCTCTCGGCGGACGAAATCCTTCCAATCACCATACGCATCAATGCACGGTGATCTTCTGAAATGGACGCCCTTTCAAGCAGATTCTTCAGTTCTCCCGGCCGGATACTAGTGTGTGCCGAACTCTTTGGCCCCTTCGGACTCGGGGATACCCTCCGTGACGATACTTCAGGCTCGTCCGCTTTATCTGACGTCGCGGCAGACGGAGGCGTTTCGCTCTCCATCATCTCCGGAAGAAGGTCCCCCGAAGATGAACTCATCTGAGAAGGCTGCAGATCCGACCTGCAAGATAAATATTTCGGTCACCCACAGAAGCACAAATGGAGGTATTTCCTTACTAATTAACTCCCCCTTTTCATACTCACGGCTCGCTGGAGGGCTGATCCTTTGGCGATGATTGTATGTCCGGATTCTCCCCGGACGCCGGACCCCCCGGGGAAGATCTCTTCCCCCGCTTAGGGGCTTTGGGCTCCGGATCTTCGGAGGCGGTCCTCTTCTCCCCCTGAAAGGAGGGGTTCTTGATTCCCCCCTCTTTAGACGCCCCTTTGGGCGAAATATTAGCTCCTCTATTTTCCCCTTCGCTCCCTTCTGTGGGCGCGACCTCCAACATTCTGACCAGCACAGGCTCCAGTGCGGTCTCTGGGAGGGGGGCTGGACACCTTATCAGCCTTGATCGCGCCACCCACTCCTGTGACGAGTAATGGGTCAGGAGGCAAACTCTAGAAAGGCAGATAAACAGAATGTCCGGACTCTAAGCTATTTACCTGAGTATCTGGGCGATTGCGGCTTAGGCCTGCGTCCTCGGCTAATTCCGGACACGCCACCTGCGGTCCGAAGAACAACTTGTACATCTCCACGGGTGTTGCACCCATGAAGTGTTGGAGAATCTGAGGTCCCTCCGGGTTGAACTCCCATAGACGGAGAGGACGGCGTTTGCAGGGCAGAAGATGCCTGATTGGCATAACCTGCATCACCATGACCAGATTGATCTCCCTCGCTTGGAGGTCTCGAATCCGGCCCTGCAGTGAGGGCACATCTTCGGACGGCCCCCAATTGAGCCCTTGGTTGACCCACGACATCAGTTGGCGTGGAGGTCCCGGGCGGAATGAAGGCGGCGGCTTTTGCTTGCTGCCCTTCGGAGCGGTGATATAGAACCACTCCTTCTGCCACAGTATGAGTTCCTCTTGCAAGGAACCCTCGGGCCACGGGGCATCGGCCTTTTTGTTTATGGCCGCCCCGCCGCACTCCGCTTGACGCCCCCCGATCATCTTCGGCTTCACATTGAAGGTCTTCAGCCACAGGCCGAAGTGGGGAGTGACGCGGAGGAAGGCTTCGCAGACGATAATGAATGCGGAGATATGGAGGATGGAACCAAATCGTGAAAATCCAGCCCGTAGTAGAACATGAGTCCTCTCACGAAGGGGTCCGTCGGGAAGCCTAAACCCCGACGGAGGTGGGATACGAAGACGACGTATTCGCCGGGCTCGGGGGCGGGCACGGCCTGCCCTTGGGCAGGCAACCTGTGCGAAATCTCGTAGGTCAGGTACTTGGCCTCACGTAACTTCAATATGTCCTCCTCTGAGGGCATCCACCGGCACTGGAGGTCGGAGCCGGACATGGTTGAGGATCCGAAGCGCTCGAATCTGAGGCTCTGGGTGTTGGAACTGGGAGCGAGGAGATTCGATGCGAGATTGAAGAACAAGAACGAGCCTTGGTCCTCTTATAAAGGGGAAAAATACCAAGAGCCGTCTCCGTGACTGTTAAGGATTCACCTTCGATAGAGGAGGCGTGGCGACGGGAACGGTTGGGTTACCCACGCACGTATTGATGAGAATCCCGGAATAAGGGGAACACGATCTCTGCTTCGACAAGACGTGCCAAGGAAACCACTTCGCTAAACGTGCTGAGGTGGTATAGTAAAAAATGATTCAAACAAAGGCTTGGTAGCGGTGTGATGTCACGCCGCATAATACGTCAGCAGATTGGACTGGTGTACATTTTATTCTCTCTACGGTGGAATGTGGAATTTATTTTGCAGAGCCGGACACTATCATGATGTTCATGATCTTCTCCGGATTATTCAAGGGAGGAACCCGCCTTGCAATGCCGAAAATTATTCACGCCGGACTTATCGTCATTGAAGCCTGGTTCAGGGGCTACTGAGGGAGTCCTGGACTAGGGGGTGTCCGGACAGCCGGACTATCATCGTCCGCCGGACTCCAAGACTACGAAGATACAAGATTGAAGACTCCGTCCCGTGTCCGGATGGGACTTTCCTTGGCGTGGAAGGCAAGCTTGGCGATACGGATATGTAGATCTCCTACCATTGTAACCGACTCTGTGTAACCCTAGCCTCCTCCGGTGTCTATATAAACCGGAGAGCTTTAGTCCGTAGGACACAACATACATTACAACAATCATACCATAGGCTAGCTTCTAGGGCTTAGCCTCCTTGATCTCGTGGTAGATCCACTCTTGTACTACCCATATCATCAATATTAATCAAGCAGGACGTAGGGTTTTACCTCCATCGAGAGGGCCCGAACCTGGGTAAAACATCGTGTCCCTCGTCTCCTGTTACCATCCGCCTAGACGCACAGTTCGGGACCCCCTACCCGAGATCCGCCGGTTTTGACACCGACAGGCCATGTAGGTGTACATGGTGGGTTGTTTCTTTGAAGCCGTCCTTAAGCACTGAGATCTGTATGTGTGATTTAAGATTCAGCTACTACCATACATTAGGCCCTGAAATATGACCCCGCTCGACTTCTTATTCACCCTAGTCCTCTGTCCAGGAGTTGCAAGTAGTTTTTGGTGTTTGTAGTCTACTGGATGCCGTGGACAGCACTGACCGCGGGGTGGGCTATGATGCGGTAGATACGTGGCCGGGTACACCGGGCACCCGTTAGGTGCCTCGGAACCCTGTTCACATTGTTCAGGGCCGTATGTGGAAACCTCGGCCGGACACCCTTCGGATGGAACCTGAATAGGCGATAAACCTGGACTAGAGACTTAGTTGTTTAGGTAGGTCGTGGTCTACACCCACGTCGGCTTTCGCTTGAAGTCTGCCGAGCACATGTCGTGTGCAGACGCTAAGTGGTGGAAACATGTATGAAGAAGTACACCGCTGTAGGGTTAACATCATCTATTCGAATAGCCGCGTCCGTGGTAAAGGACTACTTGGTTGCCTATACAGTTCATAGACAAGTAAATGGAAACTACTAAAAGCCTCAAGATAAGCGTGAGTGCCGAGGATGGCTCTTCCGTAGGAAGACAGAAGTGGATCCTCGGTAGTGTATTGAAGTGATGAGTAGTGGACTCGAGTGCGCTAAACCATTTCAAGTTGGAGTCTCGTAGGATAGCTTAGCCAAGAGTCAAAGCTGGCTTGCTGCAACAACCCCACCAACCCTTCTTGATAATCTGCATGTATGTAGGATCTGATGTAAGTCTTGCTGAGTACCTTTGTACTCATGTTGCTTTAATTTACATTTTATAGAAGATGCTACAACCCCTTCTGACGGGTTCTTCGTAGATGTTGACATCGATGAGTAGATTGAGGCCCAGGTGGTAATCCTGAGCTTGTGAAGGACCATGTAGTATAGCTAGGCTTACCCAAGCTTCTTTTATTTTACTAGTTGTCTGTACTCAGACAAGTTACTTCCGCCATTGGCTTGTATGATTGTATGACTTGAATGTGGGTCGTGTGACCAGTACTTGTGGGTATGATATGTATGGCTCTATGAGCCTTTAAATAAAGTACTTGTGTTGTAGAGTCATGTTGTGATGCCTTGTTGTATTTGCACATATCGAGCATATTGTGTGTATGATTGAAATGCTTGGTATGTGTGGGATCTAACTATCTAGTTGTTTATCCTTAGTAGCCTCTCTTACCGGGAAATGTCTCCTAGTGCTTCCACTGAGCCATGGTAGCTTGCTACTACTCCGGAACACTTAGGCTGGCCGGCATGTGTCCTTCTTCGTTCCTGTGTCCGTCCCTTCGGGGAAATGTCACGCGATGAATACCGGAGTCCTGTTAGCCCGCTATAGCCCGGTTTACCGGAGTCCTGCTAGCCCAGTGCTACAGCCCGGATTCACTAGCTGATGACCGACACGTTCGATGCTGGGTCATGGATGCCTGTCCCTATAAGTCTGTGCCACTTTGGGTTTATGACTAGCCATGTCAGCCCGGGCTCCTTATCATATGGATGCTAGCGACACTATCATATACGTGTGCCAAAAGGTGCAAACGGTCCCGGGCAAAGGTAAGGCGACACCCGTGGGAATACCGTGCGTGAGGCCGCAAAGTGACATGAGGTGTTACATGCTAGATCGATGTGGCATTGAGTCGGGGTCCTGACAGAGGGTGTTGGGCTTCGTCGCGGGTTTTCGCGGCCTCGGTGTACAAATGGGTGGGCGGATGGGATGGGAGTGGGGAACCATGGCTTAGGGACATGCTTTTCCGAAATGTGGGGTAAGTTATGAAAGTACCCCCACCGATTTGAGGCGGTTCTTTCGGTTTAGGGGTACCACGGGCATTTCGCGTGTCGAGACTTCACAGGAGGTGGGAGTTTTTGCGCGGGTTGAGATGGAGGGAGTTGTCAGAGCACAACAAGACAAAGATATATCTTAAATATTTCAGGCTAACAAGGCGCGGGTTGAAATTTCCGGACAAGCCTAACGTGTACTGTACCAAATCAATTCGCACTACAAATGTCATTCAAAACTTTGAATTCATGTTATGTTCAATTAAATTATTTTGCTATGTGTATAATGCATGCAACCTACTACTCAAATGAGCATTTTAGTGCATTCCAAACGTATATACTACCGCTTCAATATGAACTAAAATTGAATTCATTTCTCTATTTGAATAAGATCTACAGTAATGATTGTTGTGAAGTCAAAGCATTTGAATTCGTTTCTCTGTTTTAATAAGATCTATAATCATCATTATTGTTAAGTTAAACCATTGTTTGTGTATTATATTCACAGCACATCACATGATTAGTCTCGAGTTACATATGAACTATGTGTACTATATGAACTCGAACACGATTTTTGAATCCACTTTATGTTGATTTGAACTCACATTACATTTCTAGCTCTAGCTAGATCTTCATAATCTAAACCATGTCTCATATGTATAATGTGTTTATCACATTATGTATGGTGCCCTGCCCCCTACGCCTACAAGTACTTAGATGTGAGTTGCAAACACCACACATTACCACAAATTCAAATAAAATGTGAGAATGTTCGATATATAGTATTGTTTAGATTGTTTGATATTTAGTTGTAAGCTGCAAACGCCACACATTATCACAGATTCAAATAAAATGTGAGATTGTTTGATGTATAGTATGGTTTAGATTGTTCGACATTTAGCTGTGAGTTGCAAACGCCATGCATTATCACATTATGGTATAACATGTGCAAAACCACAGCACGCGTATCACCGCTATATTCGTGCATGCATATGTTTAAAACACTATGATCTCCTATTCAAATATATGAATCCACTTTCATATCAAATTATGATCTTTGTTAGTCTCTTACACCCACAAAATCCTCTTACCTTTGTAGCTACCACTAACTTCCTCTCGTGCATGCACACGCCCTCCTGTCCCTCCCCCTCCCTCGGCTTTCTATCCACCGCGCACATTCATTTTTTCTTTAGTTCGTTCTCCCAGAGTCTCCACAACTCCTTTCCAACACACACCGATCGATAAACCTCTCCAGCGATGCCTGCCTACAACATACACACGCACCTTCAATCTTCTCCTTTATGTGTCCTTGCCTCTTGTCTCTCATACGGTCCCACACACGTGTAAACTCTCGCCCCTCTTTTCATCGATCTCACAACCGCACACTCCTCCCCTATCTAGCTAGTAGCTGGGCCTCTCGCACCACCTCCTAGCTCCACTCTCTCTGTCTATCCATCTCGTTGGGCCTTATTTGCCTCTAACAAATGGACGTACACCGACCAATCTCCCGCTATACATATAGCTAGCTAGGTCCTTATAACTCGTTTTTACCCACGCGTCGATCGATCTACCTCATTAGTTATGTCTCTCCCTGCCTCCGACAAACAACAATTGATCTACCGATCTAGTTAGGTTTGCTTACCAAACACATGGTTCCCCTTCATCATCCATGGATGTGTCCTGACAGATCTATCACGCACAGGCACACATAAAAACACATCCCCACTCTTATTGATAACATTGCAGTTCCACCCTTAGTTTGTCTAGTAGGCCTCTCCCACCATCTTAGAGAAGCAACTCCATCACCCATCCAGGACTCTACCCCTCTCCCTCCCTCTCTCTCTCTGTCCCATCTTATTTCCCGTCCTTCAGTTATGTATGGATGTTGACCGATCTCCCTCAAGACATAGTTGGGTCTCTCCTTCTCAACACATATACGAGTCGTTCTACCTCTATAGTTAGGCCTCTGCCCTCCCCTCCCCCACCCCCTCCCCCCCCCACACACACCGATACATCGAGCACTCTAGTCATGTCTCCCTACCACACACAAACTTGACATGTGCCCTCTGACATTCCGGTAGGTCAGTCGCCCTATATCTTTGACTTGCACACACACACACACACACAATTTCGATGGCTCTCTTCATCGATCTCGCACCCACCCACTTGATCCTCTCTTCGACTCTATCGATATCTATGACCCCTCCCTCTCTTCTCGTGGATCACCCGACCCTCTATATATGATATGGATAGGCCTCCATTTCACACACATTGCATGCAAAATTTTGTTTGAGATGTCATCGACACATATTCCCACAAATACATTCACGAAATCAATCCCCCCCCAAACAAAAAAACTCACGAACGCGGTTTGTATCTCTCTCACACACCCACGTAGGTGGGGGACGTGCACAAAGAGAAGAGGTGCATGCACGGTGCATGTACTCCCGTATCTTTCCCAACCACACCCGCGCGGGTACACGGCGGAGCTCATTTCTGTACAAAAAGGCAGCCCACATGGTAATTTGGGACGTGTACTGGTTGTCCACTTGATGGAGGGAGGATCGTCTACCACGGCTGAACAAACAAATTGTGACTTGACATGTTATGTTAAAAAAGAGGCAAACCATGTGGGGCCTACCTTAGAGGCAAGGCTCTATACACTGGAGTACTTTTGATGTGTCCCATCAACTCGCAGAACGAGAAGAAGCTTGCTTAGTACACCGTCTCCCCCGCCCACGGGCGCGGTGGCTCGCAGGATGAGGTGAAGCTTGCTTAGTACCGTACGCCTTATGCCCGCTCCCTCGCCCACGCGCGTGGTGGCTCGCAGGACGAGGAGAAAAATTTACTACTCCCTCCGTTTACTCCTCGTCCCTACTACCTTGGTTATAGAGATTATCATATTGTTTGGAATATATGTCCTTTAATTTCAATATGAACTACTAGTACATACTCCAAACACTGATGTATATAGATGTATTTTAAAGTGTAGATTCACTCATTTTGCTCCATATGTAGCACTCTCCCTCGCCCCTCAACCCTCGCCCACGTGGTGGACGTGCAGCAATTCATTCGGTCTCATATAGCCAGAACGATATATACTGCACTACCATTATTGCTCGACTCCCCGAAGAGGCGAAGAGCCAATCGCAAGGTTAATATTTTGGAGATGCCAAGTGCAAGGTTATAGGAGAACGAGTAGTAGGTGCCGCGTCATTTACAAATAAAGTTTTTTTTCTTCAGTGGCACGTACGCAATATGATAGGTTCATATGGAGAGAAAAGGAAACCGCTCCACTATATACATAGTCAAGACAGGCCAGCCTGCACGGTTGCTTGCTGGGGTTGCTCTCTTCACACTCTCTCGCACAAAACAACTGTGGCCACATCTCTAACATCCCGATGGATCACGTCCGCCGGGGGAAGGGGTGGATGCTTAGTGTAGATGCGGTCGCCGTCCCCGACGGCGAAAACCCATTGTCGGCACATCCCGATCAGGGGTCCCCGCCGTTCTCTCTCACAAAGCTGGTGAGGTTGCCTTCGTCCTTTGCTCACTGCCGCAACATGGGCAGTTGCCGCCTCCCGTCGCCCTCCTCAAGGTTGAGCTACGTCCTGACATCCCTCAGGTAAAACTCCCTTTACAGCCGGCTTGCACCACTGCTCCAGCTGTCCACATCACTCCATGTGGATATTTCTCTACTTCTTTGCCCCGAAAATACCTCTACTGGCTTCTATGTATTGTATTTGTGATGAGTTTATGTCTCATCAACTAGTCCCAGTAATCTTATTCTAATCATGCTTCTTCAATTTCTTTGCCACAGGGATGCTCATCTCGATTTTGGTGAAACTGCACAAAATGATCCGATGGTCAAAAGGTTGCAAACTTCATTTCTTAGGGAGCTCGAACATTGCCAGCAAATTGAAGCCTAGTTATGGTTCACGGTTCAAGGGCTAGGGACTGCATGGATCGTTTTTTCTTTAGCTGCCTCTATTCCAAAATAAGTGTCAACTTTAGTAGTAGTACAACTTTGTACTAAAGTTTGCATAAAGTTGAGACACTTATTTTGGAATGGAGGGAGTACATATTTGCTATGATCTGTCAATCATTGAGATGCAATAGCATGCATGTTAGTCTCCTTTGTATTTGATGAAATGTTGCAATGGGCAACCTTGGACGCAAGATACATGTAACAGAAGCTGGAAGCTTCATAGCATTGTACAAATTTATCTCGCTGATAAATTACAGTACATACTATACTAATACTTCCTCCGTTCCTAAATATAAGTCTTTGTAGAGATTTCACCATGAACCACATGCGGATGTATATAGATGCATTTTAAGTGTAGATTCGTTCATTTTGTTCCGTATGTAGTTCACCTAGTGGAATCTCTGCAAAGGCTTATCTACTAGTAATAGCTAGCCCCCACTACTAGGAATTCTCTATCTCTCCTTGAGCCACATCATCAAAATTAATGTATCCATTAGATGAACTAAATTAGTCCATAATAGCCGTCTGATCTAGACGTTGAGAGGCTCCACACTAAGCCACATGCAAGCATGCAGAAATACCGTGGCATGCATGTCAGTGGGTTTTAAATCACATCAGCATGTCTGCATGCAAGCGTGCACTGGTAGCATGCATGTAAGTGAGCTTTTAAGTCCCATTAACATGTCAAAAAGAAAAATATAATCCCATTATGCAGTACTACCTCCGTCCTGGTTTATTAGTCCCCTTTGTATTCCGTGTCAAATTTTAACCTTAAATTTAACTATAAAATATTGATGCATGTCATAAAAAATAATATAATTTGAAACTACAGTGAAATAGGAATTCAACGATATAATTTTTAGTGACATGCATTACTATTTTGTTAGTTAAATCTCTAGTCAAAGTTCGGCACAAAATACAAAGGGGACTTATAAACCAGGACGGAGGTAGTAGGAGTTGGCTGATCTTTTTTCCTTACGTGGGATGATCTAAATGATGATGGGAGTTTTTTTAGTTTGGCTACCACATTTGTCATGCGGTTATAGAGTTTTTTTTAGTTCTATGAAATCGATAATTTTACGAAGAGAGATATACGGCTGTTTTGCGGCAACGTGCGGGGACTCATCTAGTATTTAGGAACGGAGGGAGTACTATGTAAAGAGTTAGGTGTCGCACGGTGTCTAGAAAATATGGTGATAGTGTGAGGTGGGCCATGTAATCACCGAGCCTGCGTGTTTTCACTGCTCTTTCACTCCTCCGCTTTAAGAATGGAGAAAATTGTAATCTAGTAGTACCTCCTTTCGCCAAAAGTGTGGGGCATCCAGCAGTCCTACCACCTCAGTAATAAAGACCAATGAGCCGTCAAATCACATACACCCAACAGTAAGTTGGACGGACGAAGCAACCATCACTCTTGAATCCGCTTCTCCCTTCAATGCAGGCGCCAGTGAGAGGTCGCGTCTGCTCGGCCCGGGCATGAATGCGACACCGATTCTTTGGAGCGGCGCTGACCGTTTTGGGCGGGAAGCGCGCGCGCGATGGAGGGGCTTTGGGTAGGCCAGGCTGGCCAGGAGCGGGCGTGGCAGCTGTCCGCCTGTCCCTACCGGACGCCCAGAAACGAGAGGATGCACCAACTCTCGTGGCTAAAATCGTACACTACACACCATCTCTCTGTAGGAGTAGGTCGATCTGTCGCTCTCTCTAACACACACATGCTGTTAAACACACACACACACACACACACACACACACACACACACACACAGGTTCATAGAATAGGAAAATCGTGCGAGTGAGAAGCCACAGGAAGTGAGATACAAATGGAGTATGTACAAGAAGAGAAGAGGTGACGAATATTCCATCAAACCTGGACTGAGGAGTAGTACTCCCTCCGTCTAGGTGTTAAGTCATCTTACGGAAATCAGATGTTCCCAAAATGTTTAGGCGTCGTCCATTACCTTCGCATCTCAATCCCCTCCTGGCCTCGTTGCTAGCGAGCGTTGTTACTTAGGGAGCGTTTGGATCCTTAGCAAGAATAGCTTATAGCATAGCCGGGCAAGGTTAGGCGTTTGGAACTATTAAAATATGTTAGCTTTTGTGGGCCAGCTAGGTTGGGTGGGCCAGAAAAACCTTGCTAGCTCAGGAGAGCCAGATCGGCTCGCTTCCGACGGCAAACTTCACGTAGTAGTGACATAGACTAGTAACACATGCATGTTACTAGTCCAAGTTACTCACCACTATGACCAGCCTAAGCAATGTAACCAAACGCTCCTTACTCTGCTTGTTATCTCCCCCGGAAACCCAATGCATGGAGCACAACTACGCGTTGATCAGTCAAGAAATCAAAGTCGGCTTGCATGCGAGTTAATACATGGCCCTGCATGGTATCTAAAACGGCATCTCTTAGTTGTTTGGATTAATTGTTGCGTTTATAGACAGAAATCAGGGCTTTGATTGGAGGAATGACTGGTCAAGTTTCTCCTTCTCCTCCAATCTGCTTACACCTTTGTCCCGCTGCACCTTCTAACGTGACTTATTACCCCTAGACGGAGGGAGTGGTAAGAACGAGATACGGTGGCACACTGACTTAGGTCGAATACAAGTGCCCAAAATTGTGTGCATGTTATAATAAGGATTCACTTAAAATAGTACGTGAGCGAACAAAGGGATCAATTGGACAGTGTTCCCGAGCAGTAGCGAGATGTGTGAGGTAAGATACACCGCTGGCGCTTTTAATCTTTCTTATTAATTTGTTTGTTTCACCCTCTGACTGGTGGGACCCAACATACTACGTGGAAAGAGGTAAGGTGACTAAGGTTGCATTATTTCTGCACCACTGTGGATAGTCTTACCACCAAAGCCACATGACACGATTATGATTTAAATCCCAATGACTCCCACACAAAAAAACACGGCATGCTTGGCACATGAATGCAGCAATGTATAAAAGGTTATTTTCCTCTCGTTGAACATAACGGGAGGGTTGTGTAGCTGGTTAGCCTGTTCGCTCATCAAACTCGAGGTCTCGGGTTCGATAACTACACTTGAGCATAATTCGTGCCAGGAGGATTCTTTGACTGGTCAAAATGGATGGATACAGAGCTATACGATCTCGTAGTGACTGTATAATCACCTCATCACGTATAAGCTGCAGCCTCGGCACTTGTTTTCTAGGGTTTGCACGCTTCACACACTCTCTCCAGTATATATATATACACGCTGGAGCCTCAACGCTTGTAGTTTCTCTCTTCACACTCTCTCACCCTCTCCAGATCTAAACAAGACTTCGTTGGCCTCTCTCTCCCCTCAATGCTGGTCAAAGAGCCGTCCACCGGGAAGGGAAGGAGGCTTAACATTGTCGCTGTCGGCGAGGGAGGGAATCCACTACTGATGCAGCTGTTCACTTTCACCCAGCAGCGGCACAGGAGGGCCTCCGACCCCTTCTTCTTCGCTGTCGTCCCGTCGCCCACCGAACCATTCCCCAATAACCTTAAGGTATAATTTACTTATTCCACATGCATTGCTCTAGCTGCATGTGGGCTTTTTCCGCTTCTGCACTCGAATCTAGGTGTTGGATCAAATAGGAAAGTAGTGGGGAAAGTTGTATACCATGAATCTAGGATGTGGTTCAAAGAGGAAAGGAGTGGGGGAAAGTAGTGGGAAAAGTTGTGTAGCATGAATCTAGGACGTGGTTCAAAGAGGAAAGGAAGAGGGAAAGTAGTGGGGAAAGTTGTATAGCATGAATCTAGGACGTGGTTCAAAGAGGAAAGGAATGGGGGAAAGTAGTGGGGAAAGTTGTATCACATAAATCTAGGACGTGGTTCAAAGAGGAAAGGAAGGGGCGAAAGTACTAGTACAGACTGGCTATCCAGCACCTACGTTGGTCGAAAAGGGAAAACAATGACAAACATGGTACGCACATCTGTAACAAACTGATCTTTTGTTTTGGGGGACAAGGTTGTACAGTTTGAGCAGGACTAGATTTGCTACGCTCACATAGGGGAAGGTGTCTAAAGATAACAAAACTGGGACCAACACAAATATGCTCCTTGGTTGTTTGTTCTTTGTTGCAACAGACTGTGCATGACCACAGTACACTGGTAGATGCACATGGTGCTGGTGTGTCCACTATCCCGTGCAACTCTTTAGCTATTGTTAATCTAAGGCCCTGTTTGGTTAAAAACTCCCTAGTCCCTACCTGCTTGGTTCCAGGGACTAAACATGGACTAGAGGTTATTAAATAACATGCTAAAAGACCATGTTACCCCTAGTAATGAACTAATAGAGACAAGGTGGGATGCATGGCAGGGGCAACTGTTGGAAAAAGTCCCAAAAAGACTCCCTCGGGGTCTTCTTTCTTTAGTCCCAAATGCCCAATTTTAGTCCCTAAAAGTCCCTCCTGTTTGGTTTAGATGGGACTGACATGGAGTTTTTTTAGTCCCTACACCAAAATGTCCCTGTAAACAAACACCCTCGAATAATGCCACTGGAAAATTGATGCAATGCCAGAGTTAAAAGCAAATTACATGTTTAACGAATTTTATTGTTAATATAATCTCTATGTTACTATTAATCAATGCCACCGTTTGAGAAATGCTACTATCTTTCTTTCTTTCCCATTTAGATAAGGTAGATGCTTCTTTTTGTTGGCTTCTGTGTCATCCACCGTTATTGACCACTAGTTGTTTCCTTTGCACCTCTGTGTAAATAGGGTTATCTACTTCACCTCATTGCCATTGTGACCTTTTGTTGCACTACACAAAACACTTTTGTTTTAAGAGTGTTTTGTGCAGTTCAACCAAAATGTCACACCAACAATGTTGCTTGATTGCTTGATCTTAGTGGAAATGAACAAGAGGAGATCTTACTTCCTATCCGTGTTGGCAAATTTGGTTCAGATCTTCTTCTTGTGAGTTGTTTGAATTCCGCATCATGAGAGGTCAGTACTAGCCTTCTTTCACATGATTCTATAGTGTGCTTTCATATGTTGTGCTACTTGTACGATAATGTTGCTTGATTTTAGTGAACTGCACAAATGGAGAAAAGACTTCCAATCTGTATGTGCACCATAATATCCCATTGAGGTAAGATAAGTATATTTCACAACTGTTGGCCTGTATTTTGCCACTTTCATCAGAAAATTAATGTCATTGTTTAGTGATATACTCGTGCTCCCTAATTGACATGCCAAATCTTACATTGAAGGAGAAGCTTGTCTGTTATTGAACCAAGTGATGAAGGGGAAGAACAAGCGGAAGAAAAACAAAAATCAACTCTCGGTGATGTAATGAAGCACTGGAACTGTGATGACACAAGTAATGATATAGTTTTGCATCTTAATTTATTTCTATGGATGGAACGAGCAATTGTTTTGCCACTGATTTGATGCCACTCTTAATGTAATACATAATTATCTCTACTTGTGAAAACAGGGATCTTCTTTGAAGATACCATGTATTTTAGTCGAACTGCACAAGAAGATGTTGGAAACATTAAACTGATCGAGGAGTATATAGTAAGCATGGCCACCACAGTAGATAGCAACAGATGGTTCCGGAAAAGTGCTTCATCTGTATGCTCTACACAATAAGCCTCCTAACAAAGGTTGGTACTCGCCCACTGATTTCATCCATATGATTGAGCTTTGTCATCTCTATTGGTGTTGTGCTACTGTTTAGATACTGTCATGAAAAAGTGGTATTGTCCTTGAGAGTGCTTCATCTGTGCTGTTTTAAATATTTCCTTTCCTTTTTTCGAGCAAACAGGGATACTAGCATTTAGTTGTCCTCTTGTCTTTGCACAACAGGATCATCCTCCTCTGAAGAAGAATATGGAGTACGTGAAGTGACTAGTTCCAATTATGCCAGGATGAAGAAGCCCTGTCTATCTTCTCATCAGAAGGAGCAGTTGAAGGATGGTTACATTACTCCCCAGAAGACCAAACTAACTTCAGCTCAGAAGGACTGACAAATATCCATTTTTTTGCTGTACTGCACGAGTACAATGTTGTTCTAGGATTCTTTCTGGTGATTTCCATTTTTCTAAAAGTGTGCTCTACATGGACCATGTAGGTCCCTGTTTAAACTGTCAATTCATAGTACAGTTTGCTTTATACTAATCACTTTTTTTGTATTTGTGCAAACAGGGGTGCTCAGCTTGATTTCAATGGGAACTGCACAAAATGTTCATGAATACATCGAATCATTTATTTCCACCACAAGAAAGGAGGTGCCGATAAGTTCAAGGCGTTGCAACATATAAGGGCGAAATCATACAAGCTACGCGCGAATTTGGTTGATTTTGGCGGAACTGCACAAAAAGAACAACTGGTTTATTTAGCACGAGGTGCCATGTCAATGTCCGAACTGATGGCAAACCCTGCCCATTCCACAATCGTAGGCATTTGATAATTTGGAATGTGACAACCTTATCAAATTTTGCTCATTGATTTTAGCAAGAAGACATGTGTTTGATATTTTTGAATGGGACGCCCTTTGCTGTCAGCAGCATCGATCAATTTTTTCTTTATTCTTTAGTTGTGAAGTAAATATTGGGTCTGACATGTGAGTCGCTGAGATGCATAATCATCGATTGTTTTGAATGTTCTCTATGAATTGCTAGCCCTGTGTGTTTGATTGCAATGTACAGAAACGCTAAAAAGCTGCTCAAACTCTTTGTACTCCTTCTGTTCCTTTTTACTTCGCACATTGTGAAAGTGCATACTTTTTTCTATAAGATTGGTCAAAGTACTTGTATGCAGACTAGAAAGGACCGGAGGGAGTACATGTGAAACTGCTGCAAATGAGGTGATTACCCTGGGAATAATACTAGTACGTATTGTTTTGCATGTTCATCCAATGCCAGTGATACAGGAATTCGAACTAATCAAAATAAATTCATCCATACATGGTCTTCATATAAACATGCCGGATTTCATTACATTTCATACATTCAACTAAAAAGGGGTGCGCTGGAGGTATAATTTTAACCAAAGCTACCCACCTGTGTCCTGCTGAGCCAAACAGAAGCTTTAGTGACTTAACTGCAGGTGCAGTTGCGTAACTAATATGTGGCCTGTTGGGCCCATGTGTCAGTCAGCCAACTGCACTAGCAGTTAAGTAGAAGCAGCGTCCTTCTCCAACACAGCTCTCCGACTCCACGTCGCCGCCAAGAAGCGAACCGGCCGTCAATGGTCAACCCGCATAGCTTGGCTTCAACCGGAGGGTAGCAGCGGTGGCCTTACTTGGACCCGAGCAGCGGCGACCTACCATGTTCTACTCTTTCTCATTTTCCGTGTGGCGCAACCTCGTTGGCAGTGGGGCGGGGCCTCGACGGAGCCGGCGATGTCCTCTACCTCGTTGCCAGCGGGCGGCGCCTTGGTGGAGCAGTGGAAATCCTCCCCCTTGTTGTCGGTAGGGTGCGGCCTCGGGTGAGACGGTGATGTCCTCTGCCTCGTTGTTGGCGGGGCGGGGCCTCGGTGGAGCCGGCGGTGTCCTCTGCCTCGTTGTTGGAGCCACGGGGCCTTGGCGGAGCAGGGCCTCATCGACACCAGCGGAGCGAGGACTCGTCGGAGCCGGCATTGTCCTCTGCCTCGTCCTCGGTCTTGCCAAACAGCGCCTCGCCCGCTTCATCACCCTCTTTGTAGGCGGCCGCAGCCTCCGCCACCTGCATGCGGTACCACCAGCGCTCGAGGCGCCCCTCGCGGGAGGAGCGGTACGAGTCGAGCAGCGCCTCCTGCTCCGCCCGCTCCATGGCAATCTGCTCCTCCGCCTGCAGGTGCTCCTGGAGGAGATGGTGGTTGTAGGCGGCGTCGGCCTGCGCCTCCCGGAACTGCTCCTCACGCTTCTGCCTCACCATGTCCATATATTGGGCACGGGCCTCGCCGATGGTCATGGTGCAATACACCAGCGAGGATGGCGCAGAGGAGGGGGTTGGCGCCGGATCGTCGACTACCATGTTCTCCATTGAGACGTCATCGTCCTCCGGCTGCCTGTCGGCCAGCCGGTCAGCAGCAATGGCTGCCATCTCCTTGTGGTCCGTCGTCCGCCCGTCCCGAAGAGCATTGGAGCATGAGGAAGCCATGGTGGGCAGTAGTGGTGTGGACAGGAGAAATGGAACAGATGCGAATGACTGCGGCTATGGCCGGCGCAACAGTTTATATAGCAATGGTGGGCGGCGGAGGGACGGACGTGTGGCGCCGGAGTAGCCGCCTCGGCAACCGCGTATCATTAATGTGGGCGGCAGATTGACGGACGGACGGCACTTGTGTCGTTTGAAGGCGGAGAAATCGCCTGCCCCGAGAAGTGGGGCGGGCAGTGCTGACTGTTTCAGGCAGAAAGCGCGCGCGGGCGAGGAGATGACTTTACTGGGAGAGAATGACAATGGGGACTCACCAGGTCCATAGCCTCACGTACGCAAGTGCCTCCTTATTATATAAAACTATAATATTTTTTGCTTCCTCCTGGTTTCCTGACATCATGGTCCCACACTATTGTCAACCTATGTAGTCAATAAATGAGAGAATTGCACAAGAAGCGGCCGACAGCTGGGACCAAGCAGCTCGGGCAGTATTTGTGTTTTTGAGGTGTGAGCACTGCAGAGTTTTTCGATGTTTAGCCCAGATATTAATTTTTCTCCTCTGAACAACAACGAAAACATCATTGCAGGTATTAACTGGGCGGGCTGTGGCCCGTCTAGCCCAGGCCAGATATCTAGCCCAGATATTAATTTTTTTCAAGCTGAAAATGGCTAGCCTAGCTATGCTTTTTTTAGGAACACCCAGGCAAGGTCAAGTTGTTATTCTCCGCCCCGCTGGGCTGCACACTTTCCTAGGAGGGATGCATTAGGCTTAACAAGAAAATGGGCTTTAAAAAATAATAAATGGGATGTAATTATAAAAACTGGGCAGTAACTATAAAAAAATGCACCAAACACGTAATTACTTTATAAAATATTATTTTTGGATATTGAAAATTTTAATTTCATTAATTGTTGTGAGCGCAATGTTTCGTTGGATTTTTATGTAATATAAATTTATATTGAAATTGTATTTAATCTGACTAGAAATTTCGGGATAAAAATATTTCGGATCCCATCAAAATGTGGGAAATTTTATTGAATTCTGTTTTGAACGGTTGGTTGAAATTGGTTGTACTTTTAACAAACTATAAATGGGCTGTAGTAAATTCCATTAGAATTCAAAAATGGACTGCACATTCTTACAAATCTCAAATGGGCTATAAGTTGTCTGCCACACACTTGTGGCCTTATGTAGCGACCAGACCTCAAACAGTCTGATCTCTGTGCATCAGTGTCATCCCTGGATCGGTAATGCTGACATGCACGGTACTTGAAGGATTTATAGCAGAGTAGCAATCACACACTTATTACATCGAATATCTCAAAAGAGAACTTATTACAATAAATATGGCTTAAGGCCATCTAAATACGATAAAAGCGGAAGGCTTGGAAGATAAAGCGAGTCCATCAACTCCAACGGCATCACTGAGTGAAAGATCACGACCTAAGGCACCTTACTCGTCGTCTGAAAAATCTGCAACATGAACGTTGCAGCCTGAAAACGGGTCAGCACATGGAATATGCTGGCAATGTAACACATAGAGAGTAATGAACAGGATAATGCTATCACTACATGCATATATGGCTGGTGGAAAGCTCTATGGTTACAGTTTTTGCATAAAGCCAATTTTTTCCTACAACAAAGGAATAAAATTTTATTTAACTATCATAGTGGTTGCTAAACATTGAGAAGGTTCATCCAACTCAATCCCAATTAAGCTTCATCATTAACCTAGTCAAATTAAATTAAGTAACATGATGAGATCCACATGATAATCCAAGAAATTAGATACTCAAAACGTCCATAACCGGGGACACGGCTAACCATGATTAGTTTGTACACTCTACATAGGTTTGCACACTTTTCCCCACAAGACTCGATCTCCTCCGTTGGATTTCTCGCACTACAAGGTGTTTGAGAAATGGATGACCGAGACACAGTCTTTCAAAAGCATTAACTCTTTACTCTGGGTAGACAGTACCAACCTACATCCCCTACATTTGCTAGTCTACCACTGAAAGAGGTCACACAACATACTCAACTATGCTAGAGCCCATAGTAGCTTGTGGCTGCACATGGAAGTTTCTAGCATGAATAATCTTATGATCCCTTTGAGCCTGGGTGGCGGTCCATAGGAGAATCACATGGTACCCCAGGATTTCCAAAAATACAGGCAACACTGGGTTCCCCAGGTGCCTCAGTCCACCCAGATGTGTATTAAAGTAGCCACCTTAAGTTAACCATTAAACATCAATACTCACATCTGTCATGGATACACTCACCCAATCCACGTCTACAAGCATAGCATAGCAATATAAGCAAACGCAGAAGTAACTCCCAAAGGTTTGATAATGAACAGGACAATAGGTACTGCCTCATCTACTTCCCAAAACCCACATATTAATCAGATCCTAACCATGCAATTGTTTGAGGATTGATCTAATGCAATAAAACTGGGTAGTAAATAGGTATGATCAAAGTGTTACTTGCTTTGCTGATGATCCGTGAAACCTAGAGACTCGTAGTAGCACGCTTCCACTCCGGGTACTCTATCGCAAACAAACAAGCATACAATAAGCACTGAACTACTAGCACGGGTAAAACTCAAATAATAGATCTAACCAGAAAGTTCCACTTAAGAACTCCGGTTTGCAAAAAGAATCAAATCAAACAAAACAACGAAACTCAAACTGCAAAAGAAACAAGCTTCGTTTACTAATCTAGACTTAAGTCAAATTTTATGGTAGCAAAAACTTGTTTAAGTTGGTTAAACAGAAAGAGGGTTTCGAGACGAAACTCTAAGCGCTTGAATCGCCTGATTCTGATAAACAAGAGAAAAGATAAACTAAAACGAAAATCAGGGCAGAAATCGCGATCGAAAATAATCACAGAAAATCCCTGGAAAAGAAAAACTGGCGAACAGGCTAAAGAACGAACGCTCGCTGTCTGCGGCCAAATGGTGAAAATGGTTCGTTAAAATGAACGAACGAATGGGCGTTCGCTAAATAACTAAACCGAAAAAATAAAAACCGATCTATTAAAAAAACCGGGTTCTAAAAAAACCGTGCGGTTTTCCAAAGAAAAACCGGCGGCGACGGGCGGCTACCTCCGGCGAGGTCCGGCGAGGCGGGCCGGCGGGCTCCGGCGGGGTGGGCGGTGGTGGCGGATCTGGCGGCGGCGAGGGGCTCTGGCGGCGGCGGCTTGCGCGGCGGTGGCGGCTGGTAGCGGCGGCATGACGCGCGGATCGAGGCGGGGCGGCGGCTAGGGTTTCAGGTGAGGGGGCTGGCGGCTCGGGCCTCCGCGGCTTAAAAGGGCCGGTCGGGTCGGAGTCCCGGACGGACACGGCCCGGTTAGGTCGGTTTGTTTTTTTAAATAAATTCCATGCAGAAAAAAAATAAAAAAAACACTAAACAGACTCCAAAAATCCTGAAATAAATTTTCCCCGTCCTCTAAAAATATAGCGGACAAAGTGAACATTTATTTGGGCCTATAATGTAATTTTGAAAAACGCATATTTTTCCTAATTCAAATAAAATAGCGATAAAACTCCGAATAAAAAATCTTATTTGATTTGAATATTAAATCTCCAATATTTCTTTATTTTGGGAAAGTCATTTTATTCCCTCTCTTTTATTTTTATAAAATAAATATACGAAGAGAAAATAATTAAAATCAAATGATCCTATTTTCAAAAATTTGAGTAAACTCAAATATGAAAATAACGAAATCCCCAACTCTCTCCGTGGGTCCTTGAGTTCCGTAGAATTTCTAGGATCAAGCCAAAATGCAATAAAATATGATATGCAAGATCTAATGTATAACATTCCAAATTGAAAATTTGGGATGTTACACCTTACTAAGTTGACGCGTCCCCTAAAAAAAGAGAGTTGACGCGTATGCAAGGCTTTGTCAACTTATAGTCAACACACGGTTCTAGCAGCAGTGGCCGTTGGATGTCCATCCAATGGATGCCGTGCTTCTTCTTCAATCTCGGATATTCTAGCTTCACCCGCCCAAAAAATGATTCCCCCCCTGACATCTGGGGCACACCGTTTTAGAAGCTGACCTGTGGGCCTACTAAATTGACGCGTACCAAGAGCCTTGTCAACTTAGTCAATATAAACGATTCTGGCTGCAGTGACCGTATGATGTCCATCCAACGGCCGGCGTGCTTCTTGAACCTCTGGTCTTCTTGCTCCAGCCGCCCAAAGCAGCGCTGGTCGTGCCGCCTGCTCTTGCCTCCCGTGGCCGGTTGTGCTGCCACGGAGGCCTCACCGCCCCCCACTACTCCCACCACTGGCCAGGCCATCCCTCCACTCACCCACACCCCATGTTATTCTGCGGCGACGACATCCTCACACCGCAACCGAACCAGTGAACCCTCATACTCCTCTCCGCGTGGGCATCCACTATCGCGTCTTCCCCGGCTCCGTGTCGTCCCCTTCCTAGGCCTCGCCATCGTCCACCGCCATCGTGCTCTCGGTGCGGCGTGGTCAACGTGGTCAAGGAACGACTTCCATCGGACGTGGATTGTACGTGGAGAGGCTGACAGCTGGGTCCACGGCCGCAGCAAGGAAGTGCCTCCTTATTACGCGGAAAATAATGATTCCTGCACCTGACAGCTGGGACCCATCAGATGGGCCACTGTATTTCACGAAAAAAACGTTTCCCCCTGACTGCTGGGACCCACCAGCTACATCTTCGCACGCAAGGAAGTGCGTCTAAAAAAATATGATTCGCCCCCCTGACTGCTGGGACCCACCAGCTACATCTTCGCACGCAAGGAAGTGTGTTCGGGCAAAAAACGATTCGCCCACTGACTACTGGGACCCACCAGCTACATCTTCGCATGCAAGGAAGTGCGTCCGGGCAAAAAAACGATTCGCCCCCCTGACTGCTGGGACCCACCATCTACATCTTCGCACGCAAGGAAGTGCCTGACAGTCGGAACCCACCTCGTCGAAGAGTATGTAGCGTTGTCATTCTGGTCGCGAACGTGTACGTACATACTGGTGGATGTAGAGGCGCGCACATAGCATGTACACGTATGTACAAGGGCCAGTGTGCAAGAAAGAAAATACGGCCATGTACGTACATACGGGCGGGGTCTTGAACGCCTACTCACGCATACGTACGGCCAGGGCTCGTGTACATGGCTGGGCCGGAACGGAGAAACAACATTGTCGTAGTGTTCATGGGGAGCCAATCGGCTGGGTCGGAACTGAATGTGTCGTCGTGTTCATCGGGAGGGCTTGGACGGAATAGGTGATGGAAATGAGGCCTAGCATACCGCAGAATAGAGGAAACGGCCTTGTGTTCGACCGGCCACGTTCGAAATGGGATCCTGTTCATCGGGAGGGGTCTGGCGTACCGCAAAACGAAGGAAACGGACTTGTGTTGGACCTCCTATATACGGAATGGGATCCTATTGATCGGGAGGGGTGTGGCGTACCGCAAAATGGACGAAACGGACTTGCGTTGGAGCGCTACGGACGAAACGGGGGTCCTGTTCATCGGGAGGGGTGTGGCGTACCGAAAAACGGGACTCCACGGGATATTGTTCATCTCCACTGTCGACCTCCTCCAGCCTCCACGGGCTACTGTTCATCCACCGTCGACCTCCTCCAGCCTCCACCTACGACTGTTCATCCACACGCTCCTGTTCATCCAGCCTCCACCGCGCGCAACTCCACCAGCTATTGTTCAACCACCCCTCTCCACGGGCTCCTGTTCAACCACCCCTCCACGGGCTACAGTTCATCCAGCCCTCCACGGGGTCGTCCTGTTCATCCAGCCCTCCACGGGGTCCTGTTCATCCAGCCCCAACTGGCTCGATCGATCGGGGTCCTGTTCATCCAGAGGCAACACCACGGGGTCCTGTTCATCCACCCCCACCGCTCACTGTTCATCCACCCCCCCCCCCCCCCCGCAACGCTCACTGTTCATCCAGAGGCAGCATCGATCAGCTTCAGTTAGCAGCATTAGTGAAGGAATCGCTTGATTGGGTTCAGTTAACAGCCATCGATCGATCGATCGGGTTCAACAACGCGTAGCCTGCAGTGCAATCGCTCGGGTTCAGTTAGAGCCCAACGCCTCGCTCGGGTTCAGTTACAGCCCAACGCCTCGCACACGCGCGTACGTGTATGAGAGAAACGCGCATCGCTCGGCCCCCTACCACCCATCGTAACCGGGAACTCCCCAAAATTTTCCTCGCCCTCGCTTCTACCACGGTTTTTTCCGTCATGGATGGCCCAAAGAATGTCATACAGCTGCGTCTCCGGCCTGCCTAGGACAAAAAGCCCATTTTCTATCATGATTTTTTGTCATAGAAGTAGGAGCCCACCACATCTATGATGATACCGTGTTTTGTCACAATTATCGTCATAGAAGTGTCATAAGTATGACAACATTTTTTTCGTTCGGCCCAAAATGTCACGGATGTGTCCTTTTTTGTAGTGGCTAGGGTTTGTGCGAGGTGGCGAGGTGGAAGAACAGATATTGACCGCATGGGTGTGTATTTATAAGACGGAGGAGGGCCGCGCAATGCAATTACGCAGGTTCCCCTGGCGGTTCACACCTGAGAGACAAGTGGCATGCATGCAGCTCATTGAAAGTTGTTCCATGTTAACATGCACGCCTGGATTGTCGGGTGGTCATTCGGGCTTCTCCGGTTTTCAGGCAATAAGAATGCAGCATTAAAACAGGTTAAATGTTTGTCAGATTGTCCTCTGCTGACAAGGACTCAGAGAAGACAATCGACATGTTTCAATAGAATGCATATGATTTGGAAGGATAGAGTTGAGGTAGAAGCACAGAATCGGTTAGGGTCCGATCACATTCACTTAGATCAATAAAGGTTCAAGAATGAAGACATAGCTATAAGTGAATGTTGTAGAGGACAGAACACAAATCATGAAGACAAATCAATGTTGAAGACAAACCAAATGCGAAGACTATGCAATCATAACGCCAAGAGAAACACTTCAATAAGAATTTGGTGGTGGCGTTACCTACCGTATAGGAAGTATTAGACCCAGACACGGCGCACAATTATCGTGGCGCTCCGAAGTCAAATTCCACATTAATGTATTCACACTCAGAGGGTAAGTCTTCATTGATTGAAGATGTACGTTACTTCATGTGTGGCACATCTAAGTCGTCAACATGCATAAGCGTTAGGATGTGTGTCCAATTACAGGACATCTGAGGATTCTAAGATATTTAGCTCATACCGCAACTTGCAAAACCTTTTCTCATCCAAGGGCTTAGTGAAGATATATGCCAATTGCTCTTCAGTGTTGACGTGAAGGATATCAATATCTTCCTTGTTGACATGATCTCTGAGAAAGTGATGACGGATCTGTATGTGCTTTGTCTTCAAGTGTTGAACTAGATTCTTGGAAAGCTTGATGGCGCTTTCATTGTCACGGAAGAGTGGCACATTCTTTGTGTTGATGCCATAGTCCTTGAGAGTTTGCTTCATCCATAGAAGTTGAGCACAACACGATCCAACAGCAATGTATTCAGATTCAGTAGTGGAGAGTGACACACAGTTCTGCTTCTTTGAAGACCAACAGACAAGTGATCGATCGAGAAAGTGACATGTTCCTGAGGTGGACTTGCGATCAACCTTGTCACCAGCATAATCAACATTATAATACCCAATCAGATCAAATGTTGACCCTTTGGATACCATAATCCTATCGTTCGGGTGTAAACCAAATATCAAAGTATTCGCTTCACCGCTAGGTGATGCGACTCCTTTGGTGCCGCTTGGAATCAGGCACACATGCAAAAGCTAAGCATTATATCTGGCCTAGATGCACATAAGTAAAGTAAGGAACCAATCATGGAGCGGTATACCTTTTGATTGAACTTTTTACCATTGTCGTCAGGACCCAGATGACTTTTGGTTGGCATTGGCGTCATGTATCCTTTGCAGTCTTGCATTCCAAACTTCTGCAGGCAATCTTTGAGGTATTTCTCTTGTGATATGAAGATGCCATTTCTCTGCTGACAGATTTAAAGACCAAGGGAAAACTTCAGCTCACCCATCATGGACATCTGATACTGCTCTTGCATCATGTGCCCAAACTCATCACTATATCTCTTGTCAGTGCAGCCGAAGATAATGTCATCCACATAGATTTGGCACACAAACAATTCACCGTCATATGTCTTCGTGAAGAGTGTCGGATCTAGAGAACCAGGTTTGAAGCCTTTGCTCTTCAGGAAGTCTTTGAGTGTGTCATACCAAGCGCGAGGAGCTGGTTTGAGGCCATACAGTGCCTTGTTGAGCTTGTATACCATATCAGGATGTTTTGGATCTTCAAAGCCAGGTGGTTGTGCAACATACACTTCTTCTTCAATCTTTCCATTAAGGAAAGCACTCTTCACATCCATTTGATACAAAAGGATGTTGTGGTGGTTGGCATAGGCTAGCAGTATGCGAATGGCTTCAAGCCTTGCCACAGGAGCAAATGTTTAATTGAAGTCAATTCCTTCTACTTGAGTGTAGCCTTGAGCAACTAGACGAGCCTTGTTTCTGACAACTTGACCATGCTCATCTTGTTTGTTGCGATAGATCCATTTGGTGCCAATGATATTGTGCTTGCAAGGATCAGGACGCTTGACCAGTTCCCAGACATTGTTCAGCTCGAACTGATGAAGCTCATCTTGCATAGCTTGAATCCATTCAGGTTCCATAAAGGCTTCAACAACTTTCTTGGGTTCAGATATAGAGACAAATGCAAAGTGCCTACAAAAATTTGCTAGTTGTGTTGCTCTTGAACGAGTGAGTGGACTAGGTGCATTGATGCTGTCAATTATCTTCTCAATCTGTACTTCATTTGCAACACGGGGATGAACTGGACGAAGATTTTGCCCTTGCAGATCATTGTTTTCAGCTTCAGCATTGACTTCAGGCTGAGCATTGTCTTCAGGTTGACTTGGTGCAATGATGAGTTCGTCTTCAGCCTGAGCTTCTGAAGGTATGATTTCTCCAGTACCCATGAGCTTGATAGATTCACTAGGAGGGACTTCATCTAGCACATTTGGCAGGTGCTTGATGACCCACAAGTGTAGGGGATCTATCGTAGTCCTTTCGATAAGTAAGAGTGTCGAACCCAACGAGGAGCAGAAGGAAATGACAAGCGGTTTTCAGTAAGGTTTTCTCTGCAAGCACTGAAATAGTAGGTAATAGATAATTTTGTGATAAAATAAATAGTAACGAGTAACAAGTAAATAAAGTAGATAAAGTGCAGCAAGGTGGTCCAATCCTTTATGTAGCAAAGGATAAGCCTAGACAATTTCTAATAATGAGAAAGGAGCTCCCGAGGACACATTGGGAATTATCGTCAAGCTAGTTTTCATCACGTTCATATGATTCGTGTTCGGTACTTTGATAAATTGATATGTGGGTGAACCGGTACTTGGGTACTGCCCTAACTTGGACAAGCATCCCACTTATGATTAACCCCTATTGCAAGCATCCGCAACTACAAAATAAGTATTAAGGTAAACCTAACCACAGCATTAAACATATGGATCCATATCAGCCCCTAACGAAGCAACGCATAAACTAGGGTTTAAGCCTCTGTCACTATAGCAACCCATCATCTACTTATTACTTCCCCACACCTTCCTCTAGGCCCAAATAATGGTGAAGTGTCAAGTAGTCGACATTCAAATAACACCACTAGAGGAAAAGGCAACATACATCTCATCAAAATATCGAACGAATACCAAATTCACATGACTACTAATAGCAAGACTTCACCCATGTCCTCAGGAACAAATGTAACTACTCACAAAGCATATTCACGTTCATAATCAGAGGAGTAATAATATGCATAAAGGATCTGAACATATGATCTTCCACCGAGTAAACCAATTAGCATCAACTACAAGGAGTAATCAACACTACTAGCAACCCACAGGTACCAATTTGTGGTTTTGATACAAGATTGGATACAAGAGATGAACTAGGGTTTTGAGAAGAGATGGTGCTGGTGAAGATGTTGATGGAGATTGACCCCCTCCCGATGAGAGGACCGTTGGTGATGACGTTGGTGATGATTTCCCCCTCCCAGAGGGAAGTGTCCCCGGCAGAACAGCTCTGCCAGAGGCCTAGATTGATTCCGCCAAGGTTCCGCCTCGTGGAGGTGGAGTTTCGTCCCGTAAACTTGCCCACCATTTTTTCCAGGGTAAAAGTGATGATATAGCAGAAGATGTACGCCGGAGGCCCACCAGGGGGCCCAGGAGATAGGGGCGCGCCCTATAGGGGGGGCGCCCCCTGTCTCCTGGACAGGGTGTGGCCCCCCTGGCCTATTTCTTTCGCTCAGAAATTCTTATTAAATCCAAAAAGTTGTTTCATGGAGTTTCAGGACTTTTGGAGCTGTACAGAATAGATTTCCAATGTTTGCTCCTTTTTCAACCAGAATTCCAGCTGCCGGCATTCCCCCTCTTCATGGTAAACCTTGTAAAATAAGAGAGAATAGCCATAATTATTGAGATATAATGTGTAATAACAGCCCATAATGCAATAAATATTGATATAAAAGCATGATGCAAAATGGACGTATCAACTCCCCCAAGCTTAGACCTCGCTTGTCCTCAAGCGGAAGCCGAAATCGAAAAATATGTCCACATGTTTAGAGATAGAGGTGTCGATAAAAAAATAAGGACATGAGGGCATCATGATCATTCTAATAACAGCAACATATATAGATTTTGTCATATGATTTCCTATGCTCAAGTAACAAGCAATTCACAATGTCAAGTATGGTTCAAAAACTTCATTGGGAACTAACAAACTAAAATCTCAGTCATTGAAGCAATTGCAATTTATCGTAACATCAGAAAGAGTCAATAATAGAGCTTTTTAGCAAGCTCACATACTCAACTATCTCGTAGTCTCCTATAATTGCTAACACTCACGCAGTACTTGTGGTTATAGAGTTTCAGCCGGACACTAAGAAAGATAGGGGCTTATTGTGTTGCCTCCCAACGTATTCACCTTTAGGTGATGTCAACAATAATAGCCTATGCCAACTTACATCCAATTGGATATATATATATATATATATATATATATATATATATATATATATATATATCATGATCTTTCAAACACGAGGAGCTTGCCAAAGGATAAAATAAAAAGGGAAAGGTGAGGATCACCTTGACTCAAGAATAAAGTAAAAACATAAAGTAAAAGGGCCCTTCGCAGAGGGAAGCAGAGGTTGTCATGTGCGTTTAGGGTTGATGCACGAAATCTTAATGCAAAAGAACGTCACTTTATATTGCCCCTTGTATGTGGACCTTTATTATGCAGTCCGTCACTTTTATTAGTTCCACAACAAACTCATACAAAGCTTATTTTCTCCACACTAATAAGTCATACATAATTAGAGAGCAATTTTCATTGCTTGCACCGATGACAACTTACTTGAAGGATCTTACTCAATCCATAGGTAGGTATGGTGGACTCTCATGGCAAAACTGGGTTTAAGGGTAATTGGAAGCACAAGTAGTATTTCTACTTGGTGAAAGGAATTTGGCTAGCATGAGGGGGAAAGGCAAGCTCAACATGTTTGGAAGGTCAATGACAATATACTTTAACTGAGATGTCAGAAAACATAAACCATTACGTTGTCTTCCTTGTCCAACATCAACTCTTTTAGCATGTCATACTAAATGAGTGCTTCACAATCATAAAAGGTGTCCAAGATAATATATTTATATGTGAACCCCTCTTTCCTTATCACTTCCTATTAATTGCAACAATGACCAAGGCTACGTTCATCAACTCTCAATAATTTTTATGCCTCATACTTTCTATGTGTGAAGTTATCACTATCCATAAGATCAACATGAACTCTTTTATTCTTTCTACTTTCTCAAGATCATAGCAACATAGAAAAGCCCTTGACTCAAGACTAATCTTTATTATAGATAGCACACGGACTCAATTACATAAAGAGATCACAATGCAAAACTCAAAACTACTTGATATCAAAACTTCAAACTACTAGAACAAGATACTACTAAAAGGATCGAACTAAATAAAGCGGTAAAGATAGGAGTGTGATGGTGATACGATACCGGGGCACCTCCCCCAAGCTTGGCAGTTGCCAAGGGGAGTGCCCATACCCATGTGATTATGTCCTCGGAGGTGATGGAGGTGGTGATGATGACGGTGGATAATCGCACATTGAGCGTAAAAGTTCCTCCAACTTGCAGATAATGCCCTTAAGCCCAGCAATATGATCCTTAAACAGGTGTGAGATACTTGTTCTGTATGTGAGCTAACTCAATCATCTTGAAAGCTTCAATCTCTGTTGGAGTAAAGAGGTTAGGTAAAGGTTGAGGGGTATCTTCTTCTTTCACCGCCGGAGCTTGAAGCTCCATGGCTTTCTTGATCCCTTCATCCTTGTTGATCTCTTTTGGTTCTTCTCTTTTCAGCTCTATCTTCAAAAGCCAAGCATCCTTGTCTTCATTGTTGGAGGAAGGTGAAGTCATGGTGCTCTAAATCTGCAACGGAAACAGCTCGAAACGAAAACAGAGGATATTTGCGTGATACGGTGGTCAAAACCTTCGGGAGTATATATAATGAATTTTTACCGACCAAAATATGTAACGTGCAAGAAAACGGAGTCCGGGAGGCACACGAGGTGCCCACGAGACAGGGGGTGCGCCCTACAGGGGGGCGCCCTCCTCTCTCGTGGGAGCCTCGTGTCCCTTTCGGACTATTTCTTTCTTCCTAAAATTCTTAAATATTCCAAAACTGATAAAAAATGCCATTAAAGTTGCTTTGGAGTCGGTTTACTTACCGTACCACATACCTATACCTTTTCGGAGTCTGGAACAGTCTGTAAAGTGTCCCTTATGTATTCCTCAGGGGTTACGGTTTCAATAATATTAGTTTCAACATTGATAGGATTACCTGAAATATAGTGTTTAATTCTTTGACAGTTTACCACCCTTGGACTTGTGCCTTCGAAGTTGTTGATTTTTATAGAACCAGAACGATAGACCTCCTCGATAATGTAGGGACCTTCCCATTTTGAGAGAAGTTTTCCTGCAAAAAATCTTAAACGAGAGTTGAATAATAACACATAATCTCCTACATTAAACTCACGCTTTTGTATCCTCTTATCATGCCAGCGTTTGACTTTTTCTTTGAAAAGCTTGGCATTCTCATAGGCTTGGGTTCTCCATTCATCAAGTGAGCTAATATCAAACAACCTCTTCTCACCGGCAAGTTTGAAGTCATAATTGAGCTCTTTAATAGCCCAATATGCTTTATGTTCAAGTTCAAGAGGTAAATGACACGCTTTTCCATAAACCATCTTATAAGGAGACATACCCATAGGATTTTTGTATGAAGTTCTATAGCCCATAATGCATCATCAAGTTTTTGGACCAATTCTTTCTAGATCTATTCACAGTCTTTTGCAAAATTAATTTGAGCTCTCTATTGCTCAACTCTACTTGACCACTAGACTACGGATGATAAGGAGATGCTATTCTATGATTGACATCATACTTAGCAAGCATCTTACGAAAAGCACCATGAATAAAATGTGAACCACCATCAGTCATAAGATATCTAGGGACTCCAAACATCGGAAAAATAACTTATTTAAGCATTTTAATAGAAGTGTTATGATCAGCACTACTAGTTGGAATAGCTTCTACCCACTTAGTAACGTAATCAACAGCAACTAAAATATGTGTATAACCATTAGAGGCAGGAAAAGGTCCCATATAATCAAAGCCCCAAACATCAAACTGTTCAATAACAAGAGAATAATTCATAGGCATTTCTTGACGTCTACTAATGTTACCTATTCTTTGACATTCATCATAGGATAAGACAAACTTACGAGCATCTTTGAAGAGAGTAGGCCAATAAAAACCAGATTGTAGTACCTTGTGTGCAGTTCTATCTCCAACATGGTGTCCTCCATAAGATTCAGAGTGACACTTACGTAGAATCTGTTCCTGTTCATGCTCAGGCACACAACGTCTAATAACACCATCTACTCCTTCTTTATGAAGGTGTGGATCATCCCAGAAGTAATGTCTTAAATCATAAAAGAACTTTTTCTTTTGCTGGTATGTGAAACTAGGCGGTATATATTTAGCAACAATGTAATTAGCATAATCAGCATACCAAGGAGCAGTACAAGAAGCATTGACGGCCGCTAATTGTTCATCAATAAAGCTATCATTAATAGGTAGTGGGTCATCAAGAACATTCTCTAACCTAGACAAGTTATCTGCAACGGGGTTCTCAGCTCCCTTTCTATCAATAATATGCAAGTCAAATTCTTGGAGTAAGAGAACCCATCTAATGAGTCTAGGATTAGCATCTTTCTTTTCCATAAGATATTTAATAGCAGCATGATCAGTGTGAATAGTAACTTTGGAATCAACAATATAAGGTCTAAACTTATCACATGCAAACACAACTACTAAGAACTCTTTTTCAGTAGTAGCATAATTTCTCTGGGCAGTATCAAGAGTCTTACTAGCATACTGGATAACATTCAATTTCTTATCGACTCTTTGCCCTAAAACAGCACCTACAGCATAATCACTAGCATCGCACATAATTTCAAAAGGTAAATTCCAATTAGGTGGCTGAATAATAGGTGGAGTGATCAAAGCTTTCATAAGTACTTCAAACGCTTCTACACAATCATCATCAAAGACAAAAGGAATATCTTTTTGCAATAAATTAGTCAGAGGCCTAGAGATTTTAGAAAAGTCCTTAATGAACCTCCTATAAAAACGGCGTGACCAAGGAAACTTCTTATACCTTTTATGTCCTTGGGACATGGCATCTTTTCAATAGCATCAACTTTGGCTTTATCAACTTCAATACCTCTCTCGGAGATCTTGTGCCCCCAGACAATGCCTTCATTAACCATAAAGTGACACTCTTCCCAATTCAGGACGAGACTAGTGTCTTTTCATCTCTGCAAAACTCGATCAAGGTTGCTCAAACAATCATCAAAAGAGGATCCATAAACAGAAAAGTCATCCATGAATACCTCACAAATCTTTTCACAAAATCAGAGAATATAGCCATCATGCATCTTTGAAAGGTAGCAGGTGCATTACATAAACCAAAAGCCATACGTCTATAAGCAAAAGTACCAAAAGGGCAAGTAAAAGTAGTTTTGGATTGATCCTTCGCTGACACAGGTATCTGAGAGAAACCGGAATAACCATCTAGAAAGCAAAAATGTGTGTGTTTGGATAGTCTTTCTAGCATTTGATCAATAAAAGGTAAAGGCTAATGATCTTTCTTAGTAGCTTTATTTAACTTACGGAAATCAATTACCATCCTATAGCCTGTAATAATTCTTTGCGGGATCAATTCATCTTTATCATTAGGAACAACGGTAATACCTCCCGGCTTACCCATTCACTATCAGCAACGGGATAAATAATACCTGCCTCAAGGAGCTTTAGTATCTCCTTTCTTACCACTTCCTTCATCTTGGGATTTAATCATCTTTGAGGAACTCTAACTGGTTTGGCATCTTTCTCCGCTGAAATTTTGTGTTGACATAATGTGGGACTAATGCCCTTAAGATCATCCAGAGTATATCCAATAGCTGCTCGGTGCTTCTTCAGAGTTTTCAATAATCTTTCTTCTTCTTTCTCTGAAAGGTTAGCACTAATAATAACAGGATATATTTCTTAAAGGTTTTCATAATGTGGGACTAAAGGTTTTCATAAAGATAAGCGTACTTAAGATTATCAGGTAATGGTTTGAGTTCAAACACGGGATCACCCTTGGGTGGAGGGGGATCCCCAAGAATTTCAACGGGAAGGTTATGTTTCAGCATAGGTTCCTATTTAAGGAACACTTCATCTATTTCTTCCCTCTCCTTCATAAACATATCGTTTTCATGGTCTAGCAAATATTGTTCTAATGGATTAGTTGGAGGAACAGCAATGGAAGCAAGACCAACAATCTCATCCTTACTAGGTGGTTCTCTTTCACGAGGTTGTCTACTAAACTTAGCAAAATTAAACTCATGAGACATACCATCTATGCCAATAGTGACAATATTCTTTTCACAATTAATCTTAGCACTAGCAATATTCAAGAAGGGTCTACCAAAAATAATGGGACAAAAATCATCTTGTGGGGAACCAAGAACAAGAAAATCAGTAGGGTATTTAACCTTCCCACACAAAACTTCAACATCTCTAACAATCCCAATAGGTTTAATGGTATCCCAATAGGTTTAATGGTATCCCTATTAGCACGCTTAATAGTAACATCAATGTCTTCTAATTCAACGGGTGCAATGTCGTGCATAATTTCTTTATAAAGATCATAAGGTATCGCACTAGCACTAGCACCCATATCACATAAGCCATGATAACAATGATCTCCTATTTTAACAGAAATAACAGGCATGCCTACGACAGGTCTACGTGTCTTGGTATCAGGTCTAGCAATATTAGCAGTCTCACCCAAGAAAGAAATAACATGCCCATCTAAGTCCTCATCCAAGAGATCTTTAACCATAGCAATACTAGGTTCAACATTAATTTGCTCAGGAGGTGTATAAGTCCTAGTATTACTCTTACGAACAACAGTCGAAGCTTTAGCATGATCCTTTATCCTAACAGGAAAAGGAGGTTTTTCAACATAAGCAGTAGGAACAATAGGATCACTATAGGTAATAGTCTTTTCTTCGACTGTAATAGGTGCAACTACTTTCACTTCAACAGGAGGATTATATTTAAACCACTTCTCTTTAGGGAGATCAACGTGAGTAGCAAAAGATTCACAAAAAGTAGCTACCATCTCAGAGTCAAGTCCATACTTAGTGCTAAATCCATGAAAAGGATCGGTATCCATAAAAGATTTAACACAATCGAACTTAGGTGTCATACCTGACTCCTTACCATCGTCGGAACCCCAATCTTCAGAGTTGCGTTTAATTCTTTCCAATAAGTCCCATTTGAAATCAATAGTCTTCAGCATATAAGAACCATCACAGGAAGTATCGAGCAGGTTGCGATTATCAAGAGAAAGCCGATCATAAAAATTCTGAATAATCATTTCCCGAGAGAGCTCATGATTGGGGCATGAATATAACAATGACTTAAGCCTCTCCCAAGCTTGAGCGATGCTTTCTCCTTCGCGAGGCCAGAAATTATATATGTAATTACGATCACTACGAACAAGATGCATAGGATAGAACTTCTGGTGAAATTCCAACTTCAACCGCTTATAATTCCAAGATCTCGTATCATCACACAGCCTATACCATGTCAATGCATCTCCCTTCAAAGATAAAGGGAAGACCTTCCTTTTGACAACATCATTGGGAATACCTGCAAGCTTAAATAATCCATAAACTTCATCCACAAAGATAAGGTGTAAATCGGGATGCAATGTTCCATCTCCTACAAATGGATTAGCTAGCAGTTTCTCTATCATACCCGAAGGAATCTCAAAGTAAATATTTTCATAAAGTTCAGTAGGTTGAGGAGCAACTCTTTGCTCTTCTGGTTGGGGTGAAGATACCCCAAACAAGCCCCTCAAAGGATTAGTTTCCATAGTGACAAGTAACAGAAAATTTTAGCACACTATATAAATGTTTCCTTACCAAGTTCCACTCACCAAAAGCGCTACACTCCCCGGCAATGGCGCCAGAAAAGAGTCTTGATGACCCACAAGTGTAGGGGATCTATCGTAGTCCTTTCGATAAGTAAGAGTGTTGAACCCAACAAGGAGCATAAGGAAATGATAAGCGGTTTTCAGTAAGGTTTTCTCTGCAAGCACTGAAATAGTAGGTAATAGATAATTTTGTGATAAAATAAATAGTAACGAGTAACAAGTAAATAAAGTAGATAAAGTGCAGCAAGGTGGTCCAATCCTTTATGTAGCAAAGGATAAGCCTAGACAATTTCTAATAATGAGAAAGGAGCTCCCGAGGACACATTGGGAATTATCGTCAAGCTAGTTTTCATCACGTTCATATGATTCGCGTTCGGTACTTTGATAACTTGATATGTGGGTGGACCGGTACTTGGGTACTGCCCTAACTTGGACAAGCATCCCACTTATGATTAACCCCTATTGCAAGCATCTGCAACTACAAAAGAAGTATTAAGGTAAACCTAACCACAGCATTAAACATATGGATCCATATCTGCCCCTAACAAAGCAACGCATAAACTAGGGTTTAAGCTTCTGTCACTCTAGCAACCCATCATCTACTTATTACTTCCCCATGCCTTCCTCTAGGCCCAAATAATGTCGAAGTGTCATGTAGTCGACATTCACATAACACCACTAGAGGAAAAGACAACATACATCTCATCAAAATATCGAACGAATACCAAATTCACATGACTACTAATAGCAAGACTTCACCCATGTCCTCAGGAACAAACGTAACTACACACAAAGCATATTCATGTTCATAATCAGAGGAGTAATAATATGCATAAAGGATCTGAACATATGATCTTCCACCAAGTAAACCAATTAGCATCAACTACAAGGAGTAATCAACACTACTAGCAACCCACAGGTACCAATTTGTGGTTTTGATACAAGATTGGATACAAGAGATGAACTAGGGTTTTGAGAAGAGATGGTGCTGGTGAAGATGTTGATGGAGATTGACCCCCTCCCGATGAGAGGACCGTTCGTCATGACCTTGGTGATGATTTACCCCTCCCGGAGGGAAGTGTCCCCGGCAGAATAGCTCTGCCAGAGCCCTAGATTGATTCCGCCGCCTCGTGGCAGTGGAGTTTCATCCCGTAAGCTTGCCCACGATTTTTTCCAGGGTAAAAGTGATGATATAGCAGAAGATGGACGCCGGAGGCCCACCAGGGGGCCCAAGAGATAGGGGCGCGCCCTATAGGGGGGGCGCGCCTCCCTGTCTCCTAGACAGGGTGTGGGCCCCCTGGCCTATTTCTTTCGCTCAGAAATTCTTATTAAATCCAAAAAGTTGTTTCATGGAGTTTTAGGACTTTTGGAGCTGTGCAGAATAGGTTTCCAACGTTTGCTCCTTTTCCAGCCAGAATTCCAGCTGCCGGCATTCCCCCTCTTCATGGTAAACCTTGTAAATAAGAGAGAATAGCCATAAGTATTGAGATATTATGTGTAATAACAGCCCATAATGCAATAAATATTGATATAAAAGCATGATGCAAAATGGACGTATCAGTGCTCTCTTTGTGAGCCGTTAGTCTCATCGAACCGCACATCCGCAGTTTCAACCACCTTATAGTGAAAGAGGTTGAAGATTCTGTAGGAGTGCGAGTCCTTTACGTATCCAAGCATAAAACCTTCATGGGCTTTCGGTGCAAATTTTGAAGTGTGATGTGGATCCTTGATCCAGCACTTAGCACCAAATACTCTAAAGTAACTGACATTTGGCTTCTTACCAGTTAGCAGCTCAGATGATGTCTTCTTTATAAGCTTGTGAAGATAAACGAGGTTGTTGACATGGCATGCAGTATCAATGGCTTCATGCCAGAACTTCCTTGGAGTCTTGTATTCGTCAAGCATCGTCCGAACCATCTCAGTGAGGGTTCTGTTCTTGCGCTCCACGATGCCATTCTGCTGAGGTGTGTAAGGAGCTGAAAACTCATCAGTGATCCCCAGTGTATCAAGATAAGTATCGAGGCCGGTGTTCTTCAATTCTATGCCATTGTCACTTCTGATGTGCTTGATCTTGACGCCATAGTTCGTCATGGCATGATTGGCGAATCGTGTGAAGACATCCTGCTCTTCAGTCTTATAGAGAATTATATGCACCCATGTATATCTTGAGTAATCATCAACAATGATGAAACCATAGAGACAAACAGTGGTAGTAAGAGTAGAGTAATGAGTGGGGCCGAATAAGTCCATGTGAAGCAGCTCGAAAGTTTGAGATGTCGTCATGATTGTCTTCGAGGGATGCTTGGCCCTAGTCATCTTACCAGCTTCACAGGCACCACACAGATGATCCTTCTTGAACTTGACACCTTTGATACCCACGACATGCTTCTTCTTCACGAGAGTGTACAAGTTCCTCATGCCCGCATGTCCTAGCCTCAGATGCCAGAGCCAGCACTCTGAAGCTTTTGCTAGAAGACATACGGCTAACTGTGGTCCTGCTGCGAAATCTACCACATACAGATCATCTTTTAGATACCCTTCAAAGACTAGAGATTTGTCAGATTCCATGAGGACAAGGCAAAAATATTTTCCAAATATCACAATCATGTTCAAATCATATAGCATTGACACTTAAGTTGAAATCAAGGGATTCAACAAGCATCACTTTATCCATGTGCTGATCCTTTGAGATTGCAACTCTACCAAGACCCAATACCTTGCTTTTACCAGTGTCAGCAAATGTGATGTGACTTTTATTAGACGGGCATAGGGTTGAATCCATCAGAAGACTTCGATCACCAGTCATGTGGTTGGTGCAGCCACTATCCATAATCCATCCTAAAGCCTTTGGTGTCATATCCTACAGTACAATTTGGGGGATAGGCTTCACCAAGAGAGTTGTGAAGCGGAAAAATTTGACGAACAAGCGGAACATGAAAGTTTAGATCTTGGTTAGGATAGATAGGACGAGTGTCAAGGAATCCCGGGACGTAATACATAGCAAGACCATTTGGACATTTTATCTTGCATCCCACAAGACGTTTAAGGTCCCCAGCATAAGCATCAGACGCCTTTGATTTCCGACTGGAGACCTTTCCCTGCAAAAGAGAGTTAAGTTTTCTTAACCACTCACATCTTCAGGGGTGGCTTAGAAGCAATGAGTCTAAGTGCAGCATCTGAGAATTTTGGCTTTGGAGCCCTAGAAAATAGCCTTGCAGGAAGAGAATAATACTCATAAGAATAAGCAGAAAAGTTCTTAGACTTATGAACATAGCGGTTTGATGAAACACGCTCATATTCAAAAGTCTGAGTATGGTTTCCCTGCAAAACATTGGTGTTAGGGTGACTCACGTGAGTCCTCTATCTGTATGAAGCCTTTGGACCATATGAAGCCTTTGGTATGGGATTTGTCTTCTTCCCAGGTGGTGTCATGACGACATTCATGGGAAGACTTTCCAGACAACTTTTGGGTACCCAGATCTTCTTAAGAGGTGGCCATTCCTGTAGTTAGTACCAATATACCTGGCAAACACTTCACCATTCTGATTCCTGAACAGTTTATAGTTTGCATCAAAGGATTCATCAATGATAATTGGGTTAGCACTAGTGAAGCCAGATAAGGTAGATGGATCCACTGAAGGTCCCTTAGCAGCAACCCATGTGGTTTTGGAGTACTGCTCAGGCATCCACTAAGAACCATCAACATTCATTTTCCTCTCGAACCCAACACCCTCTTTCCTAGGGTTTCGGTTCAGAATCTGCTTTTTGAGGACATCACATAGTGTCTGATGCCCCTTGAGACTTTTGTACATTCCTGTCTCAAGCAATGACTTCAACCTGGCATTCTCATCAGCAATAGTAGTGGTATCTTGTCGGTGTAGAGAAGTAGGGGCTCAATCTTGTACCCCTTTACTTGTGCACGGGCAGTCAGAGCCGCGCCCACGACCACACTTAGCAAGGCAGAGGAGGGAAGCCGAACCCACAAGATCATCAAGGAAACGCCAAGACGGAGACGCAAAGAGCGAGAGGGCGAGGTGGACTGAAACGCCCTCGATGCGGCTATATCTCCCACGTGTCGAAGCATGACTTAGAGGCATAACCACATTGAAAGCAATGCCGCAAGTGAGGTAATCTTCACACAACCCATGTAATACATAAGGGAAAGAGATACATAGTTGGCTTACAGTCTCCACTTCACACAATACATAAATAAACATCCATCATCCAGATTACACTCAAGGTCCGACTACGAAACTAAAATAAAAGAAGACTACCCCAAAAGCTACACAGATCCCCAATCGTCACAACTGGGCTCCACTACTGATCGTCTGGAAACGAAACATAGTAACGACCACGTTCCTCGTCGAACTCCCACTTGAGCTCGGTTGCGTCATCTGCACTGGCATCGTTGGCACCTGCAACTGTTTTGGTAGAATCTGTGAGTCACGGGGACTCAGCAATCTCACATCCGCGAGATCAAGACTATTTAAGATTATAGGTAGGACAGAGTGGTGAGGTGGAGCTGCAGCAAGCGACTAGCATATAGGGTGGCTACATTCGCAAAAGAGAGCGAGAAGAGAAGCAAGGCACGGTCGTGAAGCTAGTAGCGATCAAGAAGTGATCCTGAAACTACTTACGTCAAACATAACTCCAACACCGTGTTCACCTCCCGGACTCCGCCGAGAAGAGACCATCACAATTACACACGCGGTTGATGTATTTTAGTTAAGGTCAACTTCGGGTTTTCTACAACCGGACATTAACAAATTCCCATCTGCCTCATAACCACGGGCACGGCTTTCGAAAGATAAAACCCTGCAGGGGTGTCCCAACTTAGCCCATCATAAGCTCTCACGGTCAACGAAGGATATACCTTCTCCCGGGAAGACCCGATCAGTCTCGGAATCCCGGTTTGCATGACATTTCGACAATGGTAAAACTAGACCAGCAAAGCCGCCCGAATGTGCCGACAAATCCCGATAGGAGCTGCACATATCTCGTTCTCAGGGCACACCGGATGAGCAGTCCGTACAACTAAAACCAGACCCCAAGTTTCCTTGAGGGGGCGCTGCAAAGCGCTCTAGTTTGGACCAACACTCAGAGGAGCATTGGCCCGGGGGGGGGGGGGGTTAAATAAAGATGACCCTCGGGCTCGCGAAAACCCAAGGGAAAAAGGCTTAGGTGGCAAATGGTAAAACCAAGTTTGGGCCTTGCTGGAGGAGTTTTATTCAAAGCGAACTGTCAAGGGGGTCCCATAAATCACCCAACCGCGTAAGGAACACAAAATCAAGGAACATAACACCGGTATGACGGAAACTAGGGCGGCATGAGTGGAACAAAACACCAGGCATAAGGCCGAGTCTTCCACCCTTTACCAAGTATATAGGTGCATTAATAATATAAGAGATATTGTGATATCCCAACAAGTAAACATGTTCCAACAAGGAACAACATCTCCATGTTCCAACAAGGAACAAACTTCATCTTCACCTGCAACTAACAACGCTATAAGAGGGGCTGAGCAAAGCGGTAACATAGCCAAACAATGGTTTGCTAGGAAAGGATGGTTAGAGACTTGACATGGCAATATGGGAGGCATGATAAGCAAGTGGTAGGCATCGTAGCATAGGCATAGCAAAAGAGCGAGCATCTAGCAAGCAAAGATAGAAGTGATTTCGAGGGTATGGTCATCTTGCCTGAGATCCCGCAAGGAAGAAGAACGAGTCCATGAAGAAGACAAACGAACGTAGTCGAACGAATCCTCACATCTTCGGAACAAAACCAAAGCTAACGAGAGAAGCAACCCGGAAAGAAACAAACAACATGGTAAACAACCACCACATAATCATGGCATGATGCACAATCAAGTATGATGCATGTCCGGTTTAAATAGCATGGCATGGTAATATGCAACAAACAATGCTACAAGTTAAATGGAGCCCAATATGCAATGAGGTGCATATTGCCTAAACACCACAACAATTATTTAGTTCTCTCCCGTTTACGTACCCAACAATATTAAATGTTCGTTAACATGGCAAGAGGTGAATCACAACAAAACTACCTACCTATGCAAGTTAAAATGAGGCCGGAAACAACGAACAACGAGTCCGAAAAAACCTCATGAGCATATATTAGATTTGGTACTGTTCTGCCCTAAACACAATTTTAGAGTTGTTAAACATGCAAAGCAAGTACACCATGTTAAACTAGTCATTTTTCCACCCCATTTACATATAAAGTTTATTAAATTTGGAGCTACGGTTATTAAGTTATGAATTAAACCATTTAGCATGGCATTTATGCAAAATAAATGCAAACAATATTTTATACAATTTAAGCATGGATGAAAGTGGCATATTATGAAAGTACAGGAAAAACTGAGCATTTTACATATATGACATGATCTATTTGGATGCAAGGATAAATAGTTATAGGCAATGCAAAAATGATGGCATTTCTGAAAATAAGAATGCACTAGAAAAATGGCCAAAACACACAGAGTGGGAAAAAATGCACGGGCCGAATTGCATCTAGTGCAGCGGCCCAGGAGATGAGCAGGCCTAAGTGGGTGTGGGTGTGCAAAAAAAAATAACAGGAAAAACAGAGCAAAATGGGGGCCGACTGGGACTTGATCCCACGAGCTCCTCGATAGAGGAGCAGAGTGCTGACCAGTTCAGCTACTGCTCTACTTGTGCAACACATGGGAGCCAGCAACTCTTAACCAATGACTGAAACGGACGAGCTTTGGAGCCATAGCTCACGGTGGTTGCCGGCGACGCAGCCGAGCATAGCAGCGGCAACCGTGGCTGCAAAGGGCCGGCGGGGGTGCGGAAGACGATGAGGGTGTGGGTGTGAATGCGAGCGGCGGGTGCTGGGCGTGGATCCGGGCATGCTCGTGCTTGCGTGTGTGTGCGAGCACGTGGGAACAAGGGCCACGGCCTCGTGGTCAGGGAGGATGCAGGAACTACGGCGAGCAGGCCGACAATGACAATGACGGAATATGAAAGGGGAAGGAGATGGGAAGGAGCATCGGCTCACCACGGGCTCGAGTGGATCGAAGAGGACGTCAGGAGGTGAAGGAGAGGGCGACGAGGCGCTGAAGACGGCGATGGAGCTCCCTGTCCATGAAGACGAAGAAGTAGGGGAGGTAGTCGCCGTGGCGTGGAGGAGGCCGATTCAGGGCTCCCGGGACTTGCTGCGGGGTCGAGGACGAAGGCAGGGACGCATACGTGGTCGTGGAAGAAGACGAAGACAGCTACGGCAAGGATCAAGCCGGAGAAGAGCTTGAGCTCTCCTCGGCCATGGTGCAGTGTTGGCGATGGCTATGGCGTGGAGTAGCTTACCTTGCGGTGGCTAGACGAGGAAGAGGGAGGAATGGAAAGAGGAGAGACACTAGGGCACCGGAGCATGGTTTATAGGAGGCAGGGAGGCTGTCCCGGCCGTCAAATCAAGCCGGCTGCCAACGTGGCGCCCCTGGATGTGCGCCGTACAGGGGTAGGGGACGACCCTGTGCTGGAGGACTGGTGGGCTGCGCTGCGAGGCTGCTGTTGGGCCACTGATGCTGGCTGCAGGTGAGGGGAAGGCCCAAATGCAGTGCCCAGATAAGGAAAAGGTAGTTCCCTTTTCTCTGTTTTTTATAATAAACAGATTTCAGAAAAGGAAAAGAAGGGGGAGTTAGGGAGAGAATTTGGAAGATATAAGAATATCCTCATGCTCCTGGGAACATGCAAGATTTAATAAAATTGGTTTGGCAGAATTAGGGACAGAAAATTTAAACAAGTTTGAATTTTATTCAAACTTGAGTAAATCCTTCGCCCAACCAAAACAACTTTAAAAGAGATGAAATTTGACAGAGAGGGTGTAAGCATGGTGCACTACCATCAGGAAAAGAATGAACATTAATGGGGGCAGGGAAGAACTCACTTGCATAAAGAAGTAAAAGAAGAGAAAGAAGAAGGAAGGAGGAGGTGATGATGCGTGATCATACATGGAGCATGCAACAACATAACATGCATGAAAATTACAATGCACATGATGATTATGAGAATGCAAAATGACAAGAGGCACAGATGCAACATGACAAAGATGGGCATGGCAGTGCAATATAATCAAATGATGAACATGATGCAAGAAGCAAAATATGACAAAGTTAGAGACCAATAGTTGAGAAGGAAAAAGGCATGGGATATTTGCAAGTGTGTTATGGTTAATTCCAAATAAATGGAATATTTACTATAGCTCTCTAAATATCGAGAGGATATGTTTTAAAGAGAATCACCATGTGAATTCCCTCAATTTAAATGGATCAAAGATCCATGCCATTTATTTAGTTGAGTTGCAAAAGATTTATGAGATGATGGCATGATGACATGATGCAATGCAAAAATAAAAGGCAGGCACAAATGAAACACACGGCGAAACCCGAAATATACGGAAGGCAACTGAAGCTCCGGTCTTCGGGCGTTACAACACTCCACCACCACGAGAGGATCTCGTCCCGAGATCTTGAATGGCACCGGAGGGAAAAGGAAGAGGAAAGAGAAGAGGTAAAACTAAGTTGCTTCTTTGACAAACGAGTGAAACCAATGAACCTTGCGAGGTTGAACAAATTGAGAGAAAAGGAAAACAATGAAGATGAACGAAGTGGAAAACACTCCGTTAGACAAGGAACCAGAAATACGGCGAAAAAGACGAGCTTAAATGACATGATTGACATTGAAGCCACTTCGGTCAAAACGAAATAGAGAAGGAATCAGAATGATATAATTTGGGCAGCACTCTGACTGAAAATGGAAGGAAAAGAACATGAACTTGACAGGATGAGAGGATACTTGATGAGATCAACAACATACTGCCTCCGGAACTATTGAATGAATGGAACAAGCGGTATGAAAGATCGCAGACAGCACTCCGGTTGAAAAGAGATGCAAGGCTTGATATGGCAGAAAAAAACTTGAGCAAAAGGGCACAACACTCCGGTTAAATGGATAAGCACGAAAAGAACATGGTCTTCACAAATCAAGATGATGAGTGAAAAGAATAACATCACAAAGCCTCCTAAGAAAAATAGAAGATGGATCATTGGAATAAGAGAACGGAGGAGAAAATGGCAACTTCTCCCACAATTGAATTTGGAAAGCATCCTTGCAAGAAGGTTAGAGCGGAATTGTTGCAAAACCAACAATGAAAGGATATGATCCTCGTGGGCTTATGGAGACATCTCAAAACTTGAGGTGAAATTCTGCCACTAACGAAAACAATTGCTTGCTTGAGACCAACGAAGAGATGGAAACTTGTTTCACCAAGAGGATAGGAGAAAACTTGGAGCATTAATAAGCACCACACTAGCAACATTCCCAATGGAAGGCTTTAAGTGAAATCTATACCAAGATAACTCCAAGGAAGAAAATGATCGGTTTAAATATCTCATTCCTGACAACTTATCACCCATGAAACGTGAAGGAAAACCGTCAAGGATGACATAACACCATCCCAAAAGATAAGGTAGAAAGAATTGCACTTCGGAATGCAAGATGGAGAATACTTAAACTCCTCAAAACAAAACATGTGTTATGCACCATGTTTATTTTTTAGTATAGCTTAGCGGATCTTAACTGCGAGAGAAATCTTGAAGATCAAATCGAGGATGAAAGAAATCCTTGATGAACCATCATGTAGAGCCTCCATGAAGAACTCCGGTAATAAAAGAATGATAAAAAGAAAGAGAAGTTGGAAGAACACAAGGTGAAGCCTTGTAGTGATAAGATGAAGCTTTGAAATGATATAACTGATAAAACTTGGAGCTCCGGAAAGAAAGATGAACCAATGAAATCAAGAATTTTGATGAACCTCCGGAATAAGGAATTGAATTTACTCGATGAAACAAGAATAAGAATTACATTATGCTTATCCTTCACCAATTTAAATTGATGACAAGCAACGGATTTGGCATACTACTTATTCTTGTAGAAAGAATTAAGAGAGAAATAGCGCAAACTTGAGAAAATTTCTTCAACGATCCACCGGTAGGATTGGAATATCGAATAAATTGATATGATAACAAAGAAAGAGAACTCTTGAACGAACCACAGTAAGAATTGGAAATGAAAGTAGCAAAGGCACAATTCACCGTGAAGAATTGGAAAACAAATGAAGATGCTTGAGAGAATTTAGATACAAGAGAACGAAGAGATCGTGAACTGATTAGAGGATATTTGGATGATGCACCGGAAGAATTCGAGAACAAGAGCTGAAAGCTGAGAATGAATAATTTTGAGATGATGGGCTCTGGAGAATAAAACTGAAAAGACTCCTGCAATGCTCCGGATGGGTGAAAATTATTCTCACGATCGAAAACAATTATGAGAGGATGGCAACAAGCTAGAACCATGAATTTTGAAGAGAATGAAGGAAGATTTAAGAGAAACTCTTCTTCGGTCTTCAAATGTTGAAAATGACGATGAGAAACACCACCATGATTTGTTGAGGCACTCCGGAATGAAAATTGGAAAGGTTGAATCAACGATGAAAAGAATTTGAAAGATCTTGGAGAAGGCATTTGGCTGATGATAACTCATTCTTACGTCAAACTTTGAAATGAATTTGAGAATAACTCCGCAAAAATTAGAAGAGTCAGGTAAGATCCTGGAAAAAGACCTGTGGGTTAGGGCCCACTCAAAAGAAACACCGTTGAACGATTTAAAAGATAGATTGCGCCGGTTGAATTAAATGACTAGAATGAGATAATAATCTCCAAATAGCTTGAATGGATTAAGAATGGAAACACGAATCTCCTGAGATATCTTCAGTACTCCGGAACAAATAAATGGCGAGAAGTGAATGATTAATTGGTGCACCGGAATGATAAAGCATTGTGATATGAGGAAAGGGGTAAGATCAACACCGAAATCTTGAATTAAATCCATGAACTTGAAGCTCTGTTAGTATCTTCCTGAAAATCACCGGATAAGAACATTGACAGAAAAGGATGGAGAGACTTCCCATCAATAAAAAAATACTTGGTTACGAAATCTGAGTCCTTGAAGAAAAGGGTGGGAGGGCGGGAAAAACAAAGGCAACTTGGGTCGGATGAAATGAACACCATTGAGAAAACCAAGAATTGGTCTTGCACAAATTGAAAGGATCGGGTTAACTTGAAGAGAAGCACGCTGGTTGGAAAGGATTGAAAAGACAACCTTGATGAACAAGAAGGATTAGCATCCACATAGAAATATGAGAACACCGCTTAGAATAAGGTATGGAATCCACATTTGACATTGAAGCAAGTCGAATAACACAAAACAAAACAAAAACAAAGGATTTGGCTTGCAGAATAAGCCGGAAACAAACATATGATAGATCCCATATCGTATCATGTGTCTGTTGGAAAGATATCCTACAAGCTACTTGAATTCCCACTTATAAACTCCCGAAACTTTCTGGTTATGCAATCAGGTGTTGGGGATACTGGGGAAGCAATATATCTCACCCAAACTAACAATCCCTACATCCAGCTGTATCCATCCGTCAACACATAACCAAGAAACCTTCGGAAATCGTGTACCTCAACCTTCGAAAAGCATCCGTTATATGAGTTATGGCAATACTCCCGAACTCCCCAGTACTGGGTGACGTCGAGGTTATCTCACCAACAACTGCATAAAAGAGATTTTCGATGTCGGCAAAACTCAGTTATTCCAGAACTGCAACGATAAAATTGTGACGACAACACCTCGGAGCTCAACTCCCCGGGACACTACCACAACCCCTAAATGTCAGGAGTCACCAAGAACAATGTTCTCGTCACAAAACCATCGGAACGATTCCAATATACCCGCGTGATCCTAAAAAAATTTAGTGAAATTTGAGGAGAGGAGAGTCAAAACTTCTACGTCAGGAGACCTCACCAGAGCGACGAAGGGACTGAGGAGTAAAAAGAATCCTACTCTCCGATATATATAATCCTAAGACTCAAAACATTTTTGTTCTAGACTCAACAACGCCAGCAAACAATCAAGCAGGGGGCTCCTAAGTCGGGGATGGCTCTGATTACCAACTCGAAACGCCCTCAATGCGGCTATTTCTCCCACGTGTCGAAGCACGACTTAGAGGCATAACCGCATTGAAAGCAATGTCGCAAGTGAGGTAATCTTCACACAACCCATGTAATACATAAGGGAAAGAGATACATAGTTGGCTTACAGTCGCCACTTCACACAATACATAAATAGACATCCATCATCCAGATTACACTCAAGGTCCGACTACGGAACCAAAATAAAAGAAGACTACCCCAAAAGCTACACAGATCCCCGATCATCCCAACTGGGCTCCACTACTGATCGTCTGGAAACGAAACATAGTAATGACCACGTTCCTCGTTGAACTCCCACTTGAGCTCGGTTGCGTCATCTGCACTGGCATCGTTGGCACCTGCAACTGTTTTGGTAGAATCTGTGAGTAACGGGGACTCAGCAATCTCACACCCGCGAGATCAAGACTATTTAAACTTATAGGTAGGACAGAGTGGTGAGGTGGAGCTGCAGCAAGCGACTAGCATATAGGGTGGCTACATTCGCAAAAGAGAGCGAGAAGAGAAGCAAGGCACGGTCGTGAAGCTAGTAGCGATCAAGAAGTGATCCTGAAACTACTTACGTCAAACATAACTCCAACACCGTGTTCACCTCCCGGACTCCACCGACAAGAGACCATTACGGTTACACACGCGGTTGATGTATTTTAATTAGGGTCAACTTCGGGTTTTCTACAACCGGACATTAACAAATTCCCATCTGCCTCATAACTACGGGCACGGCTTTCAAAAGATAAAACCCTACAGGGGTGTCCCAACTTAGCCCATCATAAGCTCTCACGGCCAACGAAGGATATACCTTCTCCCGGGAAGACCCGATCAGTCTCGGAATCCCGGTTTGCATGACATTTCGACAATGGTAAAACTAGACCAGCAAAGCCGCCCGAATGTGCCGACAAATCCCGATAGGAGCTGCACATATCTCGTTCTCAGGGCACAGCGGATGAGCAGTCCGTACAACTAAAACCAGACCCCAAGTTTCCTTGAGGGGGTGCTGCAAAGTGCTCTAGTTTGGACCAACACTCAGAGGAGCATTGGCCCGGGGGGGTTAAATAAAGATGACCCTCGGGCTCGCGAAAACCCAAGGGAAAAAGGCTTAGGTGGCAAATGGCAAAACCAAGTTTGGGCCTTGCTGGAGGAGTTTTATTCAAAGCGAACTGTCAAGGGGGTCCCATAAATCACCCAACCGCATAAGGAACACAAAATCAAGGAACATAACACCGGTATGACGGAAACTAGGGCGGCATGAGTGGAACAAAACACCAGGCATAAGGCCGAGTCTTCCACCCTTTACCAAGTATATAGGTGCATTAATAATATAAGAGATATTGTGATATCCCAACAAGTAAACATGTTCCAACAAGGAACAACATCTCCATGTTCCAACAAGGAACAAACTTCATCTTCACCTGCAACTAACAACGCTATAAGAGGGGCTGAGCAAAGCGGTAACATAGCCAAACAACGGTTTGCTAGGAAAGGATGGTTAGAGACTTGACATGGCAATATGGGAGGCATGATAAGCAAGTGGTAGGCATCGTAGCATAGGCATAGCAAAAGAGCGAGCATCTAGCAAGCAAAGATAGAAGTGATTTCGAGGGTATGGTCATCTTGCCTGAGATCCCGCAAGGAAGAAGAACGAGTCCATGAAGAAGACAAACAAACGTAGTCGAACGAATCCTCACAACTCCGGAACGAAACCGAAGCTAACGAGAGAAGCAACCCGGAAAGAAACAAACAACATGGTAAACAACCACCACATAATCATGGCATGATGCACAATCAAGTATGATGCATGTCCGGTTTAAATAGCATGGCATGGTAATATGCAACAAACAATGCTACAAGTTAAATGGAGCCCAATATGCAATGAGGTGCATATTGCCTAAACACCACAACAATTATTTAGTTCTCTCCCGTTTACGTACCCAACAATATTAAATGTTCGTTAACATGGCAAGAGGTGAATCACAACAAAACTACCTACCTATGCAAGTTAAAATGAGGCCGGAAACAACGAACAACGAGTCCGAAAAAACCTCATGAGCATATATTAGATTTGGTACTGTTCTGCCCTAAACACAATTTTAGAGTTGTTAAACATGCAAAGCAAGTACACCATGTTAAACTAGTCATTTTTCCACCCCATTTACATATAAAGTTTATTAAGTTTGGAGCTACGGTTATTAAGTTATGAATTAAACCATTTAGCATGGCATTTATGCAAAATAAATGCAAACAATATTTTATACATTTTAAGCATGGATGAAAGTGGCATATTATGAAAGTACAGGAAAAACTGAGCATTTTACATATATGACATGATCTATTTGGATGCAAGGATAAATAGTTATAGGCAATGCAAAAATGATGGCATTTCTGAAAATAAGAATGCACTAGAAAAATGGCCAAAACACACAGAGTGGGAAAAAATGCACGGGCCGAATTGCATCTAGTGCAGCAGCCCAAGAGATGAGCAGGCCTAAGTGGGTGTGGGTGTGCAAAAAAATAACAGGAAAAATAAAGCAAAATGGGTGCCGAATGGGACTTGATCCCACGACCTCCTCGATAGAGGAGCAGAGTGCTGACCAGTTCAGCTACTGCCCTACTTGTGCAACACATGGGAGCCAGCAACTCTTAACCAATGACTGAAACGGACGAGCTTTGGAGCCATAGCTCACAGTGGTTGCCGGCGATGCAGCCGAGCACAGCAGCGGCAACCGCGGCTGCAAAGGGCCAGCGGGGGTGCGGAAGACGATGAGGGTGTGGGTGTGAATGCGAGCGGTGGGTGCTGGGCATGGATCCGGGCATGCTCGTGCTTGCGTGTGTGCGCGAGCACGTGGGAACAAGGGCCACGGCCTCGTGGTCAGGGAGGATGCAAGAACTACGGTGAGCAGGCCGGCAACAACAACGACGAAATATGAAATGGGAAGGAGATGGGAAGGAGCACCGGCTCACCACGAGCTCGAGTGGATCGAAGAGGACGTCAGGAGGTGAAGGAGAGGGCGACGAGGCGCTGAAGACGGCAATGGAGCTCCCTGTCCTTCAAGACGAAGAAGCAGGGGAGGTAGTCACCGTGGCGTGGAGGAGGCCGATTCAGGGCTCCCGGGACTTGCTGCGGGGTCGAGGACGAAGGCAGGGACGCATACGTGGTCGTGGAAGAAGACGAAGACGGCTACGGCAAGGATCAAGCCGGAGAAGAGCTTGAGCTCTCCTCGGCCATGGTGCGGCATTGGCGACGGCTATGGCGTGGAGTAGCTTACCTTGCGGCGGCTAGACGAGGAAGAGGGAGGAATGGAAAGAGGAGAGACACTAGGGCACCAGAGCATGGTTTATAGGAGGCAGGGAGGCTGTCCCGGCCGTCAAATCAAGCCGGCTGGCAACGTGGCGCCCCTGGACGTGCGCCGTACAGGGGTAGGGGATGACCCTATGCTGGAGGACTGGTGGGCTGCGCTGCGAGGCTGCTGTTGGGCCACTGATGCTGGCTGCAGGTGAGGGGAAGGCCCAAATGCAGCGCCCAGATAAGGAAAAGGTAGTTCCCTTTTCTCTGTTTTTTTATAATATACAGATTTCAGAAAAGGAAAAGAAGGGGGAGTTAGGGAGAGAATTTGGAAGATATAAGAATATCCTCATGCTCCTGGGAACATGCAAGATTTAATAAAATTGGTTTGGCAGAATTAGGGACAGAAAATTTAAACAAGTTTGAATTTTATTCAAACTTGAGTAAATCCTTCGCCCAACCAAAACAACTTTAAAAGAGATGAAATTTGACAGAGAGGGTGTAAGCATGGTGCACTACCATCAGGAAAAGAATGAACATTAATGGGGGCAGGGAAGAACTCACTTGCATAAAGAAGTAAAAGAAGAGAAAGAAGAAGGAAGGAGGAGGTGATGATGCGTGATCATACATGGAGCATGCAACAACGTAACATGCATGAAAATGACAATGCACATGATGATTATGAGAATGCAAAATGACAAGAGGCACAGATGCAACATGACAAAGATGGGCATGGCAGTGCAATATAATCAAATGATGAACATGATGCAAGAAGCAAAATATGACAAAGTTAGAGACCAATAGTTGAGAAGGAAAAAGGCATGGGATATTTGCAAGTGTGTTATGGTTAATTCCAAATAAATGGAATATTTACTATAGCTCTCTAAATATCGAGAGGATATGTTTTAAAGAGAATCACCATGTGAATTCCCTCGATTTAAATGGATCAAAGATCCATGCCATTTATTTAGTTGAGTTGCAAAAGATTTATGAGATGATGGCATGATGACATGATGCAATGCAAAAATAAAAGGCAGGCACAAATGAAACACACGGCGAAACCCGGAATATATGGAAGGCAACTGAAGCTCCGGTCTTGGGGAGTTACATGGACTCCCCCGGCAAGTCCCTTGCCGGGGCGGCCTTCGTAGCTCCTGCAAGACCCTTGCCGGGGCGGCCTCCGCAGCCCCGGCAAGAACCTTGCCGGGGCAACTTGCCCAACGCTAGCGGAGCGCGCCACCCTTGAGCCAAAGGGTTCCAACACCATCAGCCGCATTGGAACCAAGGCTCGGGAGGCGCCTCCACGATAGCATGCAGATCTTTGTGAACATAAACACACAAGATCAGATGAGGACCAGAAGACGACGATCCTCGGCACGATCCCTACCGAAGAAATCCACGAGGCCTCCGGCAAGATCCTTGTCGGGGACGACCGCAGTGCCGCGGCAAGACCCTTGCTGGGGCCCCAACAAGGGCCTTGCTGAGGACATCATCAGGACCGCGGCCAGGCCCACACCCACCAAGGCTCCACCGCCGTTCTCGTGCAGTCGCCAGCCCAGCCATCCAGGCTGGCACCTGCGTGGCGACGTGCGGCCTCCAGACCAACTCACCAAGCACCTATGTGCTGGCATGCAGAACTTCGTCAAGACGCTGCCAGTGCGCCAGCTCAGCAGCCTGCCAGCCTACATGGCGCTACCCGCCTCGCTGGTCTGGACGCATGTCAAAGCAAGGCGAGGCGGCAACAAAGCGAGGGGACTCCTAAGGAGCGCATTTAATGCGTCTTGTCCCATAATGACAAGCGATAAGCTTGTACACTGTACCCTTTCCACCTCCTATGTGCCACTGCGGCATCCCCTTTTTCATATAAAAGGAGGCCCGAGGTGTACTAGAGGGGGATTCGGCTCTTTGGGCAAGTGACACACCATAGCTAGCTCGAGAACATTCAGATATACACCAAAGCAGGACTAGGGTATTACGCGATCCTCGCGGCCCAGAGGTAAATGACCTTTGTGCTGGCTCTTAGACCCGCTCTTTCCACAGCCCCGCGCCCTCCGACCACGGTAGGGATTTCAGTGATCCCATAGGTGTCGTTCGCACTGACATCATTCGCACCCACTCCGGCAAGCGCACCTCCTTGGAGTGCTGTTCCCCCGTCGAGGACGTGCTAGAGAGCTCCACCAGCAAGAGCAAAAAATCCAGAGCTACGCCGCCCGAGACCAAGAAGGTGCCCGTCAAGGAGGATGGCATGGGAGGGGCTTTCACTATAAGCTCCACCCTTGATGGCAAATAGGAAGGCGAGCTCATCACTTCCCTGCAGGCGAATGTCGATGTGTTTGCATGGCAAGCATCCGACATCCCCGGCGTTCCCAGGGAGGTGATTGAGCACCATCTTGTTGTCTGCCCTCATGCGCGGCCCATCAAGTAGAAGGTCGGGAAGCAAGCTTTGGAAAGGCAGGAGTTCATCACATAAGAGATCAGAAAGCTAGAGGCGGCAGACTTCATGAGAGGAGTGCTCCATCCAACGTGGTTGGCCAATCCGGTGGTAGTGCGCAAGGTGAATGGCAAGTGGAGGCTGTGTATTGATTACACGGATATCAATAAGGCCTGTCCAAAACACCCATTCCCGTTGCTGCACCTTGACCAGATTGTTGACTCCACGGCCGGGTGTGACCTATTATCATTCCTTGACGCCTACTCAGGGTACCATCAGATTTTCATGACGAGAGAAGATGAAGAGAAGACAACATTCATCACCCCATGTGGTACGTATTGCTTTTTACGGATGCCTTTCGGGTTGAAGAGTGCTGGCTCAACGTTTGCAAGAGCAGTCCAAATTGGTTTTGAGCCCTAGCTACATAGAAATATGGAAGCTTATATGGATGACATAGTGGTCAAAACAAAGGACAAGGCAACACTTGTGCAAGATTTGGAAGAGACATTTGCAAATTTGTGCAAGATCAACCTCAAGCTGAACCCTAAGAACTGTGACTTCGGTGTCCCGTCCGGCAAGCTTCCGGTTTCTTTGTGTCACAACGTGGGATTGAGGCGAATCCAGACAAGATCTAGGCCATTGAGCAGATCGAGGCACCTAGGCGGATCAAGGATGTGCGTCGGTCACTGGCTGTGTTGCCGCCATGAGCGGGTTCATCTCCAAATCTGCCAAGCGTGCCCTTCCCTTTTTCAAAATCTTGAAAAAGGCGGGCCCGATGGAGTGGACCCCAGAGGCTGAAGCGGCGCTGCAGGACTTGAAGAAATACCTCTCCTCCACGCCGATACTGGTTGCGCCTAAGCCACAAGAGCCGCTTCTGCTGTATCTAGCGGCAACGAATCAAGTGGTCAGCGCCACACTAGTGGCACAAAGGGAGGTTGACGAAGGGGCAGTGGCAACGGCAGGACTAGCGGATGGTGAGCCAGGGCTCCCCCCGGTAGGGCCTAGTCTCGGCGAGGCAAGGCCCCCGGCAAGGTCTGCACCAGCGGGACAGGGCCTGTGCACCAAGTGAGGTGGTGCAGAAGAAGAAGATGATGCTGCACCCGGTTTACTTTGTCAGCTCCCTCTTGTAGGGGGCTAGGTCAAGGTACTTCGGTAAGCAGAAACTGCTCTTCGGCCTCCTTATGGCCTCGAGGAAGCTGCGTCATTACTTCCAAGCACACGAGATCACCGTCGTCACCCGCCTCCAGTTGCACCGGATACTGCATGACCCAGATGCAACGGGGACGATTGTGGAATGGGCCTTGAGACTGTCGAGCTTTGGTTTGAAGTTCGAAAGTACTTCAATGATCCAGAGCCGAGTCTTGGCAGAGTTCATTGCAGAGTGGACCTCGACGCCCGACGAAGAGATCCAGGAGACCACTCTTCCCGGGAAGGAAACAAGTCGCAACTGGGTTATGTACTTTGACGGGGCTTTTTTGCTATAAGGCGCCGGTGCTGGTGTGCTGCTCGTCGCACCCACCGGAGAGCACCTCAAGTACGTGATCCATATGCACTTTCCCAGGGAGATGTCGACGAACAACACTGCTTAATACGAGGGATTGCTTGCCGGTCTCAGGATCGCGGCAGACCTCAGGGTCAAGAAGCTCATCGTCAGGGGTGATTCACAGCTTGTCGTCAGGCAGGTCAACAAGGATTATCAAAGCCCGTTGATAGAAGCCTATGTGGATGAGGTGAGGAAGTTGGAGGAGCGCTTTGACGGTATACAGGCGGAGCATGTCCCCGGGTGGAGAACAACAGTGCCGACTACCTGTCGAAGCGCGCTGCCCTCAAACTACCTGTGGAGCCAGGTACTTTTGTGCTTCGGTTAACTCAGCCATCCATTGAACCATCAACAGAGCAAAACAAGCTTGAGGAAATCAGGCCCCGGAAAGCACTTTCCCATCGAGCTCCCTGGAGCCGCTGGCGAAGATGTTGCCGTGGACACTGAGCCTGCCGTGGGGAAACCGACTCCGGCAGGGCGTCAAGCGCTGGCCGTAGAGACAGTCGTTCCCATGGCAGAAGAGATGCCTTTAGTCCTTGTTGTCGAGCCCCTGGCTCTGGCATGGGCACATCATACCGTCCGATTCCTCCAAACAGGGGAGCTTCCTGAGGAGCAGGAAGAAGCGGAGAAAGTAGCTCGTCGGTCTGCCCTGTACCAGTTCATTGGCAACGTTCTATACAAAAAAAGACCAAATGGAGTGAAATTGAAGTGCATTCCCCGGGAGGAAGGACTGGAGCTGTTGGCGGAGATACATGGAGGCATATGTGGCTCCCACATAGGGTCGAGGGCCTTGCCGGCAACGCTTTCCGGCAAGGTTTCTTCTGGCCCACTGCCCTCCAGGATGTGACGGCACTAGTAACCACGTGTGAAGCGTGTCAGTTCCATTCAAAGAAGCTTCATCAGCCAGCTCAAGCCCTTCAAACAATCCCTCTCTCCTGGCCATTCTCGGTCTGGGGGCTCGACATACTGGGCCCCTTCACACGTGTCGTCGGGGGCTTTGAGTAATTGTACGTTGCAATCGACAAGTTCACAAAGTGGCCGGAGGTGGAAGCAGTGAGGAAGGTGACAGTGCAGTCAGCCGTCAAATTCTTCAAGGGGCTAGTCGGCCGTTTTGGTGTGCCAAACAGGGTCATTACCAACAATGCACACAGTTCACAAGCCACACCTTCATGCAATACATTGAGGACCTCGGCAGCAAGGTATGTTTCGCTTCTGTGGCACACCCACGGAGCAACGGCTAAGCGGAGAGGGCAAATGCTGAAGTACTGCAAGGCCTGAGGACAAAGACTTTTGACAGGATGCACAAGAGTGGAAGGCGCTGGATTGATGAGTTGCCGACGGTTCTTTGGTCGGTCAGAACGACGCCAAATCAAGCCACCGGCCAGACGCCCTTTGCCCTGGTACATGGGGCAGAAGTAGTTCTCCCCACGGAACTCATATACGGGTCACCTCGAGCGCCCACTTATGATGAGATTGAGCAAGAGCGATTGTGGCAAGATGACGCGACGCTCCTCGAGGAAGATCGTCTTCGGGCGGCTGTGAGAGCAGCACGCTACCAGCAAGCCTTGCGCTGCTACCATAGCCACAAGGTTCATGACCGAAGCTTTGATGGAGGCGACCTTGTTCTTCGGCATGTTCAATCGGCCAACAATTTCAACAAGTTGATGTCGAAGTGGGAAGACCCTTATCGAGTTACACGAGTCACCAGGTCCGGCGCAGTCCGCCTGGAGACCAAATATGCCATTCCAGTGAGCAACTCGTGGAACATCGAGCATCTTCGCAAGTTTTACCCATGAGGCGCGGTTGTTGGGCCCCCCGGCAAGCCATATTTTGTACAAGCCTTGCCGGCAAGGCATGTAACCCTCTGTACAAAGCCAGGCGCAAACCCTGATCATAAATAAACGAAGCGCTGGCACCCTAAGTTATAACATGCATGCTAGGTTGAGTCTTTCCCTCGGTTAGGGTTGATAGTGTTTAGCGGCGACTAACCCCTAGCATAGAGGTCAAGTCTACGTATCTCTGTTCTTTTCCATCCTCTTTGGTTCGCAAGGTACATGGTCATTTCTGCTGAGCTATATGGAAGAAAGATAACGAGCCGGCGCTCCGGACCCGGCAAGCCAAGGTTGCCGGGGGCAGAAGACACAAGAGTCCTATAACAGCCCCAAAATTGGGTTATCAATTTTTGAGCTGTTATTCCTTCCTGGCACTCATTTTCCAAAATCTTTCCCCTGAGTTTGTTGGATGACTCTGAGAATTCTTGTCATTTCCAACCTTTCAAAACCTTGCTCATGTCTTTGTCAGTGGGCAAGACCTCATTTGAATCAGCACAAATCCTCTCAAACCCTAATTCCAATTTTTTGGAATTTGATCATGACCTTTGTGATTACAAAGGATCTATCATTTTCCTTGATCTGTTGATCATCCACTGTTCCCAGAGACCCTCCTATCCTTTTCAACCTCGGATATGCAAAAATATTGCCAAGTCCCATGCAATCTTTTTGAATTATGATTTATCTCTTTTCTTGCCTTTCTGAGGAATAAAATCCAAAGGCATAGCTAGCCATCTCCTAAATTCATGTGAATTGGTGGAGTTGATATTTATGCCTAATCCAAGCTCTGGAAAAGATATTGGCCATAATTAAATAGGGAAAATTGCCTTTTCCTATTTAATACCAATATTACATTTCTGCCATTTTCTAAAGGAACTATTATTTTTATAGCAGAGAAAATTCTCATATAAATTGTGGATCTTGTACTTGCTATATAATCACTAGTTCCATATTTATCTCATGTTCTACAGATCAAAAATTGGGCACATGATCCAATGCAAGTTTCTGCCTTCTCTGAAATTTTGCAAAGGAAGTGCTTTATTCCTAATTCCTTTTGAGTTGCAATATGGCAGGGTGATTTACCTTGATAAATCACCCATGGATACCAAAGATGAGCTCAATCCATTCATCCTAGCTCCCTGTGCAATTTTTCAAAGTTTCTGACCAGAATGAAACTTTGTGAAGGAAGTACCTTCATAGAGTTTCCAAATGGGATGAAACTTTGCAATCCTCTCAAGTATCCCAAATCATTAGCCTCCACCCAAATTCAGCTCATTTCATTGATCTAGGTGAGCACAGGAGCAATTCTTGTTTTCTGTCCAAATTTTCAGTTTGTGAAGCAAGTATATTTTATCTTGCTCCATTATGGTTGAAAATATTTCCAAGCCTTCTCCTATCCATATAACCACCTACCCAAGAGTTTGGCTCATTTCATGTAGCCAATAGTTTCCTAGAATTTTCCCAAGTTTCTGGTCAAAAGTGATGCTTGTGGAGCAAGTACCAATTTGGCAAGTCCATTTGGTATGATCTTTTTTGCAGCATCAACATATGACCAAATCATGGAGAATTGCCAAGTGGTAGCCCAATCCAACACTCCTTGTGAGTGCTCCTTCCTCTTTTGTTTTCTGGGTCAATTTTGGCAGTTGCAAAGCAACTATGCTAAATCCTTGCCCAAATCCCTTCCAACATCCCAGGACCGTAGTCCTTGCTACCCTAAACCTCCTAGACATTGCGCTTAGTCCTTAACCCCTTTAGTTTGATCACCAAGATGTGGCCAAGTCTGCAACAACAAACTTGTCGAGCTTGGTTCCCTCTGCTCGCTACACCTTTGCTCGTGCCATCACCTTAGTTGTAATGAGCCTTGGAAGGACTCCACTGTTGACAAGGTTTGGCACGATGTAGGTGGCCAGAGCGTGCAGTGCCCGTGGTGATCACGAGTGGTGCCAGCCAAAATGGTGGTCTCGCCACTGTTGGCTACAGCAGCACCACCCTGGCTGGCTCTGGCTCGTCTAAGCTTGTCAACCAGCTCAGCCTCATCATCGTCGTGCGCCTTGACCCGTTTCCCCCTTTGTTTGCTTCCTCGTTGAGCCGTCGCCATCGCCGAACACAGTGCGCGCCCGTGCACCGCCATTTCCTTGCTTCTGTTTTCTTCTTCCTCTTGTCTCCGAGCTCGACTCGACCCCGTGACCCTCCTGGCACTCGTCCGCGTCTCCCTTGTCGCCTTCCCACCGTTCCCCATGACCCTTGGCCGCGTGTGTGCTTCGCCGGTGCACGGACAAGTCGCCCGCAGCGTGCCACCTCGTCCCCTCCTTCCCGAGCTCTCCCCGCGGCTATAAGTAGCAACCCCAAGCCCTCTCGCAGTCCACCATCCCTCCTCGCAGCTCTCCCCCTCACCTCGGAGCTCTCCATCCCCTCCCCATCGCCATGGTCGCCGCCCCGATCTTCTCTGGTTCCGGTGACCTGGGCCTCCCCATGCCGTTCCTCCACCACCACTGCATCCCCATGCTCCGGCGAGCTGCCCCGTTGCCTCTACCGACTGTTTCCCCCATTGTAGCCCCCACCTCGCCGGAGGCCGAAGCCCTTTCCGCCGCAAGCCATGTAACTTCCTCTCCAGTGCTCGTCGCCGGCAACGGAGACCACCACGGGATGCTCCTCTCGCTCCTGAGCATGTGGGTGGGTCGGCTGTCGTCTGCGGTGGCCGGAGCCACCGACAATCACCGTCGAGGCGGTCCACTACCTCGGCCGATCGTGCGCCCGAGTGGGGAGAAGAAGGAGACGGCCAGGTGGAGCGTTGACCTGGCCAGGCGGGCCCCGCGGCCCCACCTGGCAACGGCCCAGGCGCCCGGCCCCGCCTCTGCCTCTTTGACCGGTCGTCGCCACGTCAGCTAAGTGGCGGCACCCGCCGTGAAGCCGCTTTCCTCAATCGAAGACGTATTTTTTTAAATACGCCTTCAGCCCAGCTCAGCCCGCTGAAATGTTTAAATTGTGAACATTCACTGCCTTAGTGCATTTTCTGCCTAAAAAGTGAACGGCCACAACTTTGTGCTCGTAACTCTGATTGAGGTAAATCCAACGCCCACGTCTTCATCTCGTCGAGCCCGTTCCGTTCCCACCATTTTCACTATGGTTTGACATATTGAAAATGACCACTTTGCCCTTGTCCGTAAACAGCCCCTCCGAGAGAGAACTGTTTCCGGCAAATTTTTCCGCGGTCGTTTCTCAATTCTTCCTTTAGTATTTGTCGACCCCCAGGCAAGCCAACCTCTTATCATGATACCCGAACTTGCATGTTGACTTTGCTCGCACCTCGTGTATGTGTTTAGTTGCAGTAGTTTCTTGTCTGTTCCATGTGATGTTACTTTAGTCGTGCTATATGTTTTTGTTATCTGTCTAGCATGCTTATGTTTCATAAAATAAGTTGACATGCTAGTTTGATGTTGTTACTAATAATATCATGCCTCTGTCTAGCTTAGTTTCATGTTAGTAGTATCGATGTTATGATAATTCTGTTGCACTGTTAAGCTTGCTAGTACTTGGTATTGCCATGTTCCGCATGCTATCATTGTTCTTCTAAAATGCTTGATGTTTTGTTATTGCATCGGTATGTTGCATGTTAGTTCTTGCATTCATGTTAATAATGCTCCATGATGATTGATGATGGAGAAGTTAATAATATGACTTAATAGAAAACCTCCTCCGTCATCACTGGGATATCATAGTGCCACCCAAATCGAGCTTTCTCTAGTGCAACCACATTTACCTTATGGGAAGGTCTTGATTCGGTCCTTTGTCGTGGCTCTCATCGGTGCCTCCCGTGAGGGAAGGTTATGGGCACGCGCTACCCTGATCAGGTAGGCGGACAAAACCTTGTGTGCTCGTTTTTGTTTTTATGGTACCTTGTCCCTGTTTGGGACCATTTTGCCACGATGGTGGCCGTTGGTGTCTTTGGTAGACACGGGGCCACCCAAGACCTAGCCCTGAGGGGAAGTTGGTCAGAGTGGCCGGGGAGAGTGCATGACAAAGGGAGGGTTTTGTCGGAATGCTTTGGTCCACCCGAATGGGAATGCGAGGCCAGGTGTTCTATAGTGTGGGTAAAGTGCGCTACCTCTGCAGAGTGTATTCAATCTATCGATAGCCGCGTCCTCGGTCATGGGCACAAGTTCGTAGTAGGTCACACTATCAGGTCTCGGTCAAAATGGAGGATAAACTTGCTAATAACTTGTGTGATAACTAAGATGTGATAAATCTTGTGATGACTTGGACCATGAGATAATCATGAGAAGTCACGATGAGGTGTTGATATGACCCCGAGAAGAGGTCTTGGTAAGGCATGAGTGTGCTCCGAGGAGCCGTGGCAGAGTAAGTGATTGTTGCATAAGATTGATACAACATGTCTTCACGGGAGGTAACTGGTAGTTTATTTTCAGCATAGTTTCTTGATGCCATGCCATGTTTTGATATGCTATGCTTTGTTGTTGTTTTGCTAGAAGTAAGTTTGATATGCCATGCTAGTAGATGTTGTGCTGTTATTCGTGCTTAGTTTGATTTATGACTCTAGTTAATATCATGCCATGCTTAGAAGTTGTGTTGAAATAGACTGTTGCATATGCTTGGTTCTTGCTTTGTCATCTGTTTGTTTGGATGCTATGTATTTGGTTGTCTTGCAAGTACATTCAATGTACTGACCTGGCGTGTCATGCCAGTTTTGTAGGTCGTTCCCAACTTGTTCGTTTGTTCCGTCGTGCTAGGCCGTAATCTTGCCAGTCCTGTGAGTTATGGAGCCCAGCCAGAGAGAGACGCTGCTAAACCAAGACTTCCACCGCCATTTATATGGACTTCCGCTGCCATGTAAATAGCCTTAGGGCTATGCCAGAAGATTGTATTCATCAATGATGTAACCTTATACACATGTATTTGATGAATATTCTCGTACCTGGAATGATGTATCATGGACTTGTTGTGCGTCAGGTGTTATCCTGGGCTGACGTGCGAATAGGTTGTCAAGGTTGTCGGGGGCTACATATTCAGATAAGTCTCTTATCCCCTGTTATGCATTTCCGTGTAGAATTGGGACGTATGAAACCTCGTTTTATTCCTAGGCTACCATGCTCCCCTTTTCCTGCTATCCAAGAGCTATTTCTTGGTTCGGAATTTGGTGGTAGCCGCGGTGATGATGAAGCAAGCATAGGGCCTAACCCTACTTCGCCCCTGCCTCCGCTGAAAGCGTGAGTGTGGCCGAATGAAATAAGGGAGAGGCAAGTTCTGTTGCCAGGTGACAATGTTTATATTGAAAATAACAAGGATTCACTCCTTGGTATGGGCTTCGCTCACACCCAAAGAACCCGGCAAGCACCCTTTTTCATTAGTACGTCCCAGACAGGTACAGTTCGTACAGAATGTAAACATGAGCAAGGGGATTACAAGTTTTAAATTTAACTAAGGCTCGTGGGCTTACAAGCTAAAAAGAGATAAGCTGCCTGTGATCCCTTTCTTGTCCCTCTCCTCAGGAAATGGAACAAGAAAGCAAGAGGGCAAAAGGAGTGCCTAGGAGAGGTACGAGAAGTAGAAGGCGCCAAGAGAACATATCGGCGGTCGCCTAGGAGAGGGCTGGTGATGATGGTGCTGGAAGAAGAGCTGAAAGATGAGGCAGCAGTCCGCCAATACGCTATGAAGCCATCGGTGCCATCATACTCCGACTTGACAGCCTGCCACCTGCCTTCTTCGCCTTCTCCGGCCTTCCCATGCCAGCCGCGCAAGGAGGCAACCCCGAGAAGTTCAAGGAGCCGGCCCCACCGGGAGAAGGGGCCAGGTGCCGATGTTAATGCTGCCGGCACCGCTCTGGGATGGCGGGTCTGAAACCTAGTCGGACCGGTCATCCTCCCGCCTGCTGCCCTCGTCGCCGTTGTCGCTGTCCTCCTCGTCACTCCCGCTCAAGGAAGAGTCTTCGTCATCAGAGGAGCTCTCCACGCAACACTTTAGGCGAGTTCCAAAGTCTCCAAAGACCTTGAAGGAGAGCAGGCCGTTCTCCATTAGTTTGAAATAGAGAACGAGTCCCGCCGTTACGCTATGGATATGAGTGAAGGTCTTCCATCCGCGACGAAGACACATGACATGAGGGGCTTGGAAATCGACATCGACCCATGTGCCGCTATTCCCGCAGCCCCTCATATGCAGTCTCAGAGCCTGTGGCGGGTCAAGCTCCATCTCCCGAGCAAATGGAGTAGGGGGGTGGAGACGACGACGCGCCGACCGGTGCAACCTGACAAAGAATTCGCGAGGTTGGTCCCCGACGTGGCCGTCCATTGGGGGAGGGACCGCTGGCGGAGGCGATGTCGGTGCGCCGCCCTGTTCTCCTCTTCCCCGAGCGCCACGGCGGCCTTGGCCTCGCCCTCTCCCCCTTCCCCTCGTGGCCGGCTTCCGCCGCCACAAACTCTTGGGAAGGAGGGGCGCGTTGTCGGGCGGAGACCCTCATCGCCACCGTCGAAGCACCGGCGCACCCTCTCGCCATAACGGAAGGAAGAAAAAAGCCTTGTGGGAGGAGGCGGATAGAGAAAGATTGAGGGGTGCTGTCCCTCACCCTCCCCTCCTTATAAAGGGGCAGGATCGGGGCTCAGCCTCCTCTCTCGACCACTCCGGCTCATTATGGTGGCAGCAGGCGAGGCCGTCGACCGCCCTCCTCGCCCAATTGAAGGCACGTGGGTATCAACCCACGTGCGTGCGCCTTCCCATATTCCATACGCCTGTCACCTACCCCGCGCCATGCATGCGTCGTACGTGGCACAAGGGGCGGGCGTAGTGGGAAACGTGGAATGATGGTTCCAAGGCGGAGAGAGTAAATGAGTAGCGGCCCTGAAGTCTTAAAGGGACATGCAAGCCGCCCCTTTACTATTCACCGCAGGATGACGCAAGCACGCTTCGGTCACCCCACGCACGATCCCCACATCATGCATTCAACGCGGGTCGTGGAGAAGCGCAGCGGACGAAAAAGTTACCACGGTAAAAATCGGCTCCGCCTGCCCGCGCACCGTTCTGGGCCTAGCCCAACAACGTGTTGCGCATATGTGTGGCCCAGGCCCGGGGGCTCCTGTCGGTGTACAGAAGTAGGGGCTCAACCTTGTACCCCTTTACTTCTGCACGGGCAGTCAGAGCCGTGCCCACGTCCACAGTTGGCAAGGCAGAGGAGGGAAGCCGAAGCCACAAGACCATCAAGGCAACGCCAAGATGGAGACGCAAAGAGCAAGAGGGCGAGGTGGACTGCCCCGGCAAGACCCTTGCCGGGGCAACTTGCCCAACGCCAGCGGAGCACGCCACCCTTAAGCCCAAGGGTTCCAACACCATCGACCGCATTGGAACCAAGGCTCGGGAGGCGCCTCCACAGTAGCATGCAGATCTTTGTGAAGAACATAAAAACACAAGATCAGATGAGGACCAGAAGACGATGATCCTCGGCAAGATCCCTGCCGAAGAAATCCACGAGGACTCCGGCAAGATCCTTGCCAGGGACGACCGCAGTGCCGCGGAAAGACCCTTGTCGGGGCCCCAACAAGGGCCTTGCCGAGGACATCATCGGGACTGCGGCCAGGCCCGCACCCGCCAAGGCTCCACCGTCGTTCTCGTGCAGCTGCCAGCCCAGCCATCCAGGCTGGCACCTGTGTGGCGACGTGCGGCCTCCAGACCAACTTAGCAAGCACCTGCATGGTGGCATGCAGATCTTCATGAAGGTGCTGCCACCGCGCCAGCTCAGCAGCCTGCCAGCCTACATGGCGCTACCCGCCTTGCTGGCCTGGACGCGTGTCGAAGCAAGGCGAGGCGGCAACAAAGTGAGAGGACACCTAAGGAGCGCATTTAATGCGTCTTGTCCCGTAATGACAAGCGATAAGCTTGTACACTGTACCCTTTCCACCTCCTGTGTGCCACTGTGGCATCCCCATTTTCATATGAAAGGAGGCCCGAGGCGTACTCGAGGGGGGTTCGGCTCTTTGGGCAAGTGACGCACCATAGATAGCTCAAGAACATTCAGATATACACGAAAGCAGGACTAGGGTATTACGCGATCCTCGCAGCCCAAACCTGGGTAAACGACCTTTGTGCTGGCTCTTAGACCCGCTCTTTCCACAGCCCCGCGCCCGCCGACCATAGTAGGGATTCCAGTGATCCCATAGGTGTCGTTCGCACCGACATATCCTCAGTGGAGGGGTTAGTTACCGCGTTAGCAGTTGAAGATATTGCAATAGTAGCAGGAGTTGAACATTCAACAACAGAGAGAGCATCATCACTCTCAAGACATTTTAGACATGGTGGTTCAAATCCTTCCTGAGCGGAACTAATCTATTGAGTGTGAAGTGACTCGTTCTCCTTTTGAAGATCTTCATGAGCCGATCTCAATTTCTCAAGCTCTTGCTTCCTTTGAAGGTAATCATAGGAGAGCTTCTCATGAGAAGTTGAGAGCTTTTCATGACGACTTTCAAGTTCCTCATACTTAACATGAAGATTTTTAATGTCTTCAATTAAGGACTGAGTTCGGGTCATTTCCGCGTCCATTAGGTCATCGCTTTTGTCTAACAACTTCTGAATATGTTCCATGGGATTCTGTTGTTCAGTTGCAATTTTAGCAAGTGTTTTGTAGCTAGTTTTAGGTTCACATTTAGAGTCATCTTCACTTGATGTTTGAAAGTAAGCATCGCGTGAGTTTACCTTGGCACCATGTGCCATGAAGCAGTAGGTGGGAGCAGAGTCATCCTCATCCTTGGCATCAACGTTGGTGACGAGGCCATTGTCTTCAGTGTTGAAGATGGACTTGGCGACATATGCAGAAGCTAGAGCCAGGCTTGCTACTCCGGAATCAGATTCCTCTTTAGACTCCACCTCTCCCTCCTCAGATGCAGAGCCCTCCTCTAAATCTATCTCCTTGTACACTGTACCCTTTCCACCTCCTGTGTGCCACTATGGCATCCCCTTTTTCATACAAAAGGAGGCCCGAGGCACACTGGAGCGGGATTCGGCTCTTTGGGCATGTGATGCACCATAGCTAGCTCGAGAACATTCAGATATACACCAAAGCAGGACTAGGGTATTATGCGATCCTCGCGGCCCGAACCTGGGTAAACGAACTTTGTGCTGGCTCTTAGACCCGCTCTTTCCACAGCCCCACGCCCGCCGACCACAGTAGGGATTCTAGTGATCCCATAGGTATCATTCTGTAGGATCGAAAGTATGTTAGAGGGTGGGGGTGATTAGACTACTTGACCAAATAAAAATCTAGCCTTTTCCCAATTTTAGTTCTTCGCAATTTTAGCAACTTAGCACAAGTCAAGCAATCAATCTTATAAGAGTATAGCAGCGGAATGTAATACAATTGCATATGAAGGTAAAGAGAGGAGTTAGGGAGCAAACGCAATGTTGACACGGAGATTTTTTTAGCCGTGGTTCTGTTAGGTGGTGTTATCGTACATCCACATTGATGGAGACTTCAACCCACGAAGGGTAATGGTTGCGTGAGTCCACGGAGGGCTCCACCCACAAACGGTCCACGAAGAACCAACCTTGTCTATCTCACCATGGCCGTCGCCCACGAAGGACTTGCCTCACTAGGGTAGATCTTCACGAAGTAGGCGATCTCCTTGCCCTTACAAACTCCTTGGTTCAACTCCACAATCTTGACGGAGGCTCCCAAGTGACACCAAGCCAATCTAGGAGACACCACTCTCCAAGAAGTAACAAATGGTGCGTTGATGATGAACTCCTTGCTCTTGTGCTTCAAATGATAGTCTCCCCAACACTCAACTCTCTCTCACGGGATTTGGATTTGGTGGAAAGAAGATTTGAGTGGAAATCAACTTGGGGAAGGCTAGAGATCAAGATATATGTGGTAGGAATGGAATATCTTGACCTCAACACAAGTGTAGGTGGTTCTCTCTCAGAAAATGTATGTTGGAAGTGTAGGCATGTGCTGATGGCTCTCTCCATGAATGAAGAGTGGGTGGAGGGTATATATAGCCTCCACACAAAATCTAACCTTTACACACAACTTACCAAACTCGGTGGGACCGAATCCTGAAACTCGGCTGGACCGATTTAGTAAATAATGTGACCGTTAGGATTTTTGGTGGGACCGACATGTCATCTTGATGGGAACGATATGGTTAGGGTTAGGTCATAACGTAATCTCGGTGAGACCGATTACACAAACTCGGTAAGACCGATTTTGGTAATAGACATACAGAGGGTTGGTCAGGCAAACTCGGTGGGACCGATTCGCTCATCTCGGATGGAATGAAATGTTATGAAAGGGAAACAGTGAGTTTGCATTGCAATCTCGGTGGGACCTATCGCTCATCTCGGTTTGACCAAAATGTTACGAAGGGAAACAGAGAGATTGCAATCCCATCTCGGTGAGACCGAGATCCCTATCAGTGAGACAGAAAAGACTAGGGTTTGTGGCTGTGGCTATGACATCTGAACTCGGTGGCGCCGGATAGATGGTTTTGGTGGGGCCGAGTTTGACTTTTGGTTTGGGTCATATGTGGATGTAAGAAAGTAGTTGAGGGCATTGGAGCATATCACTAAGCATTTTGAGCAAGAAACTCATTAAGCAACACCTCATCCCTCCTTGATATTATTGGATTTTCCTATAGACTCAATTTTATCTTGGATCACTAAAATGGAAAATGTAGAGTCGTGTGCTTTGAGCTTGAGCCAATCCTTTTGTCCTTAGCATTTTGAGGGATCCACTTTTCTCATCCATGCCATGCCAATCATTGAGCTTTCCTGAAATACTTATCTTGAAATAGCATTAGCTCAATGAGCTATATGTTGTTAGGAATTATAAAAACCACCCAGGGATAGTTGCACTTTCAATCTCCCCCTTTTTGGTAATTGATGACAACATATAGATCAAAGCTTCGACAAATGATAATAAGATTGAAAGACATTGTTGCTTTGAGAAGTATTTGAAAAGCAAGAGCTCCTCCTAAATTTGTGCACTATTTAAAATTTGCTTTGGACTGCAAATGCACAATGAGTTAGGATCACGGGTCACTCTTCCATGTCACATACATCTTGGTGGAGCGCTCAAAATGATGATAATTAAACACATGAACTCATAATCAAGCAGAGTGAATGATCACATAAGGATATAAAAGATAATGTCATCCAACAAGCATTAAGGTAGCATATGATCAAACACATGATCATCCAAGTATCTCACAAAAGGCATAATGTATCGAGAAAACACACACAAAAATAAAGAAGTTCAACCACCAAAAGCAAGAGAGATAAAAAGCAAGACTCTCTCTCGAAGCCTATGATCTATACATTTTTCTCCCCCTTTGGCAACAAATTACCAAAAAGTTCAAAAATGCATAGTGCTAATCGACTCTCATGCTTGGTCTTCATGAGGTTGTGTAGAGATAACTCCAAGGACGAAAGCATCAGTTCATGTAGCTGGTGAAGGAAATATGCCCTAGAGGCAATAATAAAGTTATTATTTATTTCGTCATATCATGATAAATGTTTATTATTCATGCTAGAATTGTATTAACCGGAAACATAATACATGTGTAAATACATAGACAAACACAACGTCACTAGTATGCCTCTACTTGACTAGCTTATTAATCAAAGATGGTTATGTTTCCTAACCATAGACATGAGCTGTCATTTGATTAATGGGATCACATCATTAGGAGAATGATGTGATTGACATGACCCATTCCGTTAGCCTAGCACTTGATCGTTTAGTATATTGCTATTGCTTTTTTCATGACTTATACTTGTTCCTGTAACTATGAGATTATGCAACTCACGTTTACCGGAGGAACACTTTGGGTACTACCAAACGTCACAACGTAACTGGGTGATTATAAAGGAGTACTACAGGTGTCTCCAAAGGTATATGTTGGGTTGGCGTATTTCGAGATTAGGTTTTGTCACTCCGATTGTCGGACATGTATCTTTGGGCCCTCTCGGTAATGCACATCACTATAAGCCTTGCAAGCAATGTAGCTAATGAGTTAGTTACGGAATGATGCATTACATAATGAGTAAAGAGACTTGCCGGTAACGAGATTGAACTAGGCATTGGATACCGACGATCGAATCTCGGGCAAGTAACATACCGATGACAAAGGGAACAATGTATGTTGTTATGCGGTTTGACCGATAAAGATCTTCGTAGAATATGTAGGAACCAATATGGGCATCCAGGTTCCGCTATTGGTTATTGACCGAGAATAGTTCTAGGTCATGTCTACATAGTTCTCGAACCCGTAGGGTCCGCACGCTTAACGTTACGATGACAGCTTTATTATGAGTTTATAAGTTTTGATGTACCGAAGTTTGTTCGGAGTCCCGGATGTGATCACGGACATGACGAGGAGTCTCGAAATGGTCGAGACATAAAGATTGATATATTGGAAGCCTATGTTTGGACATCGGAATAGTTCCGGGTGAGATCGGGATTTTACCGGAACACCGGGGGGTTACCGGAACCCTCCCGGGGGTTAATGGGCCTTAGTGGGCCATGAGGGAGAAGAGGAGGGCCGGCCAGGGAAGGCCGCGCGCCCCCTCCCCCCTTAGTCCGAATAGGACAAGGAAGGTGGGGCGGCGCCCCCCTTTCCTCTTTCCCTCCCCCCAAGTCCTAATCCAACTAGGAAAGGGGGGGAGTCCTACTCCCGGTGGGAGTAGGACTCCTCCGGCGCGCCTCCTCCTAGGGCCGGCCGCACCCCCCCTTGCTCCTTTATATACGGGGGCAGGGGGCACCCTAGGACACACAAGTAGATCTACGGATCGTTCCTTAGCCGTGTGCGGTGCCCCCCTCCACCATATTCCACCTCGGTCATATCGTCGTGGAGTTTAGGCGAAGCCCTGCGTCGGTAGAACATCATCATCGTCACCATGCCGTCGTGCTGACGGAACTCATCCCCGACGCTTTGCTGGCTCGGAGCCCGGGGAACGTCATCAAGCTGAACGTGTGCTGAACACGGAGGTGCCGTACGTTCCATGCTTGGATCGGTCGGATCGTGAAGACGTATGACTACATCAACCGCGTTGTCATAACGTTTCCGCTTACGGTCTACGAGGGTACGTGGACAATACTCTCCCCTCTCATTGCTATGCCATCACCATGATCTTGCGTGTGCGTAGGAAAATTTTGAAATTACTACGTTCCCCAACAGTGGTATCAGAGCCAAGTTTTATGCGTAGATGTCATATGCACGAGTAGAACACAAGTGAGTTGTGGGCGATATAAGTCATACTGCTTACCAGCATGTCATACTTTGGTTTGGTGGTATTGTGAGATGAAGCGGCCCGGACCGACATTACGTGTACGCTTACGTGAGACTGATTTCACCGTTACGAGCACTCGTGCTTAAAGGTGGCTGGCGGGTGTCTGTCTCTCTCACTTTAGCTGAATCGATTGTGGCTACGCCCGGTCCTTGCGAAGGATAAAACATCACTAACTTGACGAACTATCGTTGTGGTTTTGATGCGTAGGTAAGAACGGTTCTTGCTAAGCCCGTAGTAGCCACGTAAAACTTGCAACAACAAAGTAGAGGACATCTAACTTGTTTTTGCAGGGCATGTTGTGATGTGATATGGTCAAGACGTGATGCTATATTTTATTGTATGAGATGATCATGTTTTGTAACCGAAGTTATCGGTAACTAGCAGGAGCCATATGGTTGTCGCTTTATTGTATGAAATGCAAACACCCTGTAATTGCTTTACTTTATCACTAAGCGGTAGCGATAGTCGTAGAGGCAATAGATGGCGTAAACGACAATGATGCTACGATGGAGATCAAGATGTCGCGCCGGTGACGATGGTGATCACGACGGTGCTTCGGAGATGGAGATCACAAGCACAAGATGATGATGGCCATATCATATCACTTATATTGCTTGCATGTGATGTTTATCCTTTATGCATCTTATCTTGCTTTGATTGACGGTAGCATTTTAAGATGATCTCTCACTAAAAATTATCAAGAAGTGTTCTCCCTGAGTATGCACCATTGCCAAAGTTCGTCGTGCCCAGACACCACGTGATGATCGGGTGTGATAAGCTCTACGTCCATCTACAACGGGTGCAAGCCAGTTTTGCACACGCAGAATACTCAGGTTAAACTTGATGAGCCTAGCATATGCAGATATGGCCTCGGAACACGGAGACCGAAAGGTCGAGCATGAATCATATAGTAGATATGATCAACATAGTGATGTTCACCATTGAAAACTACTCCATCTCACGTGATGATCGGTTATGGTTTAGTTGATTTGGATCACGTGATCACTTAGATGACTAGAGAGATGTTTGTCTAAGTGGGAGTTCTTAAGTAATATGATTAATTGAACTTAAATTTATCATGAACTTACTACCTGATAGTATTTTGCTTGTCTATGTTGGTTGTAGATAGATGGCTCGTGCTGTTGTTCCGTTGAATTTTAATGCGTTCCTTGAGAAAGCAAAGTTGAAATATGATGGTAGAAATTACACGGACTGGGTCCGTAACCTGAGGATTATCCTCATTGCTGCACAGAAGAATTACGTCCTGGAAGCACCGCTAGGTGCCAGACCTGCTGCTGATGCAACTGATGACGTTAAGAACGTCTGGCAGAGCAAAGCTGATGACTACTCGATAGTTCAGTGTGCCATGCTTTACGACTTAGAACCGGGTCTTCAACGATGTTTTGAACGTCATGGAGCATATGAGATGTTCCAGGAGTTGAAGTTAATGTTTCAAGCAAATGCCCGGATTGAGAGATATGAAGTCTCCAATAAGTTCTATAGCTGCAAGATGGAGGAGAATAGTTCTGTCAGTGAACACATACTCAAAATGTCTGGGTATAATAATCACTTGATTCAACTGGGAGTTAATCTTCCTGATGATAGTGTCATTGACAGAATTCTCCAATCACTGGCACCAAGCTACAAGAGCTTCGTGATGAACTATAATATGCAAGGGATGAACAAGACAATTCCCGAGCTCTTCACAATGCTAAAAGTTGCGGAGGTAGAAATCAAGAAGGAGCATCAAGTGTTGATGGTATACAAGACCACTAGTTTCAAGAAAAAGGGCAAAGGGAAGAAGAAGGGGAACTTCAAGAAGAACAGCAAGCAAGTTGCTGCTCAAGAGAAGAAACCCAAGTCTGGACCTAAGCCTGAAACTGAGTGCTTCTACTGCAAGCAAACTGGTCACTGGAAGCGGAACTGCCCCCAAGTATTTGGCGGATAAGAAGGATGGCAAGGTGAAAAAAGGTATATGTGATATACATGTTATTGATGTGTACCTTACTAGAGCTCGCAGTAGCACCTGGGTATTTGATACTGGTTCTGTTGCTAATATTTGCAACTCGAAACAGGGACTACGGAATAAGCGAGCACTGGCCAAGGACGAGGTGACGATGCGCGTGGGAAACGGTTCCAAAGTCGATGTGATCGTGGTCGGCACGCTACCTCTACATCTACCTTCGGGATTAGTTTTTGACCTGAATAATTGTTATTTGGTGCCAGCGTTGAGCATGAACATTATATCTGGATCTTGTTTGATGCGAGACGGTTATTCATTTAAATTAGAGAATAATGGTTGTTCTATTTATATGAGTAATATCTTTTATGGTCATGCACCCTTGAAGAGTGGTCTATTTTTATTGAATCTCAATATTAGTGATACACATATTCATAATGTCGAAGCCAAAAGATGCAGAGTTGATAATGATAGTGCAACTTATTTGTGGCACTGCCGTTTAGGTCATATCGGTGTAAAGCGCATGAAGAAACTCCATACTGATGGACTTTTGGAATCACTTGATTATGAATCACTTGGTACTTGCGAACCGTGCCTCATGGGCAAGATGACTAAAACACCGTTCACCGGTACTATGGAGAGAGCAACAGATTTGTTGGAAATCATACATACAGATGTATGTGGTCCGATGAATGTTGAAGCTCGTGGCGGATATCGTTATTTTCTCACCTTCACAGACGATTTGAGCAGATATGGGTATGTCTACTTAATGAAACACAAGTCTGAAACATTTGAAAAGTTCAAAGAATTTCAGAGTGAAGTGGAAAATCATCGTAACAAGAAAATAAAGTTTCTACGATCTGATCGTGGAGGAGAATATTTGAGCTACGAGTTTGGTTTACATTTGAAACAATGCGGAATAGTTTCGCAACTCACGCCACCCGGAACACCACAACAAAATGGTGTGTCCGAACGTCGTAATCGTACTTTACTAGATATGGTGCGATCTATGATGTCTCTTACTGATTTACCGCTATCGTTCTGGGGTTATGCTTTAGAGACGGCCGCATTCACATTGAATAGGGCACCATCAAAATCCGTTGAGACGACGCCTTATGAACTGTGGTTTGGCAAGAAACCAAAGTTATCGTTTCTTAAAGTTTGGGGCTGCGATGCTTATGTGAAGAAACTTCAACCAGATAAGCTCGAACCTAAATCGGAGAAATGTGTCTTCATAGGATACCCAAAGGAGACAGTTGGGTACACCTTCTATCACAGATCCGAAGGCAAGACATTCGTTGCTAAGAATGGATCCTTTCTAGAGAAAGAGTTTCTCTCGAAAGAAGTGAGTGGGAGAAAAGTAGAACTTGATGAGGTAATTATACCAGCTCCCTTATTGGAAAATAGTTCATCACAGAAATCGGTTCCTGTGACACCTACACCAATTAGTGAGGAAGCTAATGATATTGATCGTGAAACTTGAAGTCAAGTTTCTACTGAACCTCGTAGGTCTACCAAAGTAAGATCTGCACCAGAGTGGTATGGTAATCCTATTCTGGAAGTCATGTTACTTGACCATGACGAACCTACGAACTATGAGGAAGCGATGATGAGCCCAGATTCCACAAAATGGCTAGAAGCCATGAAATCTGAGATGGGATCCATGTATGAAAACAAAGTATGGACTTTGGTTGACTTGCCCGATGATCGGCAAGCCATTGAGAATAAATGGATCTTTAAGAAGAAGACTGACGCTGATGGTAATGTAACTGTCTATAAAGCTCGACTTGTTGCAAAAGGTTTTCGACAAGTTCAAGGGGTTGACTACGATGAGACTTTCTCACCCATAGCGATGCTTAAGTCTGTCCGAATCATGTTAGCTATTGCTGCATTTTATGATTATGAAATTTGGCAAATGGATGTCAAAACTGCATTCTTGAATGGATTTCTGGAAGAAGAGTTGTATATGATGCAGCCAGAAGGTTTTGTTGATCCAAAAGGTGCTAACAAAGTGTGCAAGCTCCAGCGATCCATTTATGGACTGGTGCAAGCATCTCGGAGTTGGAATAAACGCTTTGACAGTGTGATCAAAGCATATGGTTTTATACAGACTTTTGGAGAAGCCTGTATTTACAAGAAAGTGAGTGGGAGCTCTGTAGCATTTCTGATATTATATGTAGATGAGATATTATTAATTGGAAATGATATAGAATTTTTGGATAGCATAAAGGGATACTTGAATAAAAGTTTTTCAATGAAAGACCTCGGTGAAGCTGCTTACATATTGGGCATCAAGATTTATAGAGATAGATCAAGACGCTTAATAGGACTTTCACAAAGCACATACCTTGATAAAATTTTGAAAAAGTTCAAAATGGATCAGGCAAAGAAAGGGTTCTTACCCGTGCTACAAGATGTGAAGTTGAGTCAGACTCAAAGCCCGACCACAGCAGAAGATAGAGAGAAAATGAAAGATGTTCCCTATGCTTCAGCCATAGGCTCTATCATGTATGCAATGTTGTGTACCAGACCTGACGTGTGCTTAGCAATAAGCTTGGCAGGAAGGTACCAAAGTAATCCTGGAATGGATCACTGGACAGCGGTCAAGAACATCCTGAAATACCTGAAAAGGACTAAGGATATGTTTCTCGTATATGGAGGTGACAAAGAGCTAGTCGTAAATGGTTACGTCGATGCAAGCTTTGACACTAATCCGGACAATTCTAAATCGCAAACCGGATATGTATTTTTATTAAACGGTGGAGCTGTAAGTTGGTGCAATTCTAAACAAAGCGTCGTGGCGGGATCTACATGTGAAGCGGAGTACATAGCTACTTCGGAAGCAGCAAATGAAGGAGTCTGGATGAAGGAGTTCATTTCCGATCTAGGTGTCATACCTAGTGCATCGGGACCAATGAAGATCTTCTGTGACAATACTGGTGCAATTGCCTTGGCAAAAGAATCCAGATTTCACAAGAGGACCAAGCACATCAAGAGACGCTTCAATTCCATCCGGGACCAAGTCCAAGTGGGAGACATAGAAATTTGCAAGATACATACGGATCTGAATGTTGCAGGCCCGTTTACTAAGCCTCTCTCACGAGCAAAACATGATCAGCACCAAGACTCCATGGGTGTTAGAATCATTACTATGTAATCTGGATTATTGACTCTAGTGCAAGTGGGAGACTGAAGGAAATATGCCCTAGAGGCAATAATAAAGTTATTATTTATTTCCTCATATCATGATAAATGTTTATTATTCATGCTAGAATTGTATTAACCAGAAACAAAATACATGTGTGAATACATAGACAAACACAATGTCACTAGTATGCCTCTACTTGACTAGCTTATTAATCAAAGATGGTTATATTTCCTAACTATAGGCATGAGTTGTCATTTGATTAATGGGATCACATCATTAGGAGAATGATGTGATTGACATGACCCATTCCGTTAGCCTAGCACTTGATCGTTTAGTATATTGCTATTGCTTTTTTCATGACTTATACATGTTCCTGTAACTATGAGATTATGCAACTCACGTTTACCGGAGGAACACTTTGGGTACTACCAAACGTCACAACGTAACTGGGTGATTATAAAGGAGTACTACAGGTGTCTCCAAAGGTACATGTTGGGTTGGCGTATTTCGAGATTAGGTTTTGTCACTCCGATTGTCGGAGAGGTATCTCTGGTCCCTCTCGGTAATGCACATCACTATAAGCCTTGCAAGCAATGTAGCTAATGAGTTAGTTACGGAATGATGCATTACATAACGAGTAAAGAGACTTGCCGGTAACGAGATTGAACTAGGCATTGGATACCGACGATCGAATCTCGGGCAAGTAACATACCGATGACAAAGGGAACAATGTATGTTGTTATGCGGTTTGACCGATAAAGATCTTCGTAGAATATGTAGGAACCAATATGGGCATCCAGGTTCCGCTATTGGTTATTGACCGAGAATAGTTCTAGGTCATGTCTACATAGTTCTCGAACCCGTAGGGTCCGCACGCTTAACGTTACGATGACAGCTTTATTATGAGTTTATAAGTTTTGATGTACCGAAGTTTGGTCGGAGTCCCGGATGTGATCACGGACATGACGAGGAGTCTCGAAATGGTCGAGACATAAAGATTGATATATTGGAAGCCTATGTTTGGACATCGGAATAGTTCCGGGTGAGATCGGGATTTTACCGAAACACCGGGGGGTTACCGGAACCCTCCCGGGGGTTAATGGGCCTTAGTGGGCCATGAGGGAGAAGAGGAGGGCCGGCCAGGGAAGGCCGCGCGCCCCCTCCCCCCTTAGTCCGAATAGGACAAGGAAGGGGGGGCGGCGCCCCCCTTTCCTCTTTCCCTCCCCCCAAGTCATAATCCAACTAGGAAAGGGGGGGGAGTCCTACTCCCGGTGGGAGTAGGACTCCTCCGGCGCGCCTCCTCCTAGGGCCGCCGCACCCCCCCTTGCTCCTTTATATACGGGGGTAGGGGGCACCCTAGGACACACAAGTTGATCTACGGATCGTTCCTTAGCCGTGTGCGGTGCCCCCCTCCACCATATTCCACCTCGGTCATATCGTCGCGGAGTTTGGGCGAAGCCCTGCGCCGGTAGAACATCATCATCATCACCACGCCGTCGTGCTGACGGAACTCATCCCCGATGCTTTGCTGGATCAGAGCCTGTAGAACATCATCATCATCACCACGCCGTCGTGCTGACGGAACTCATCCCCGATGCTTTGCTGGATCGGAGCCCGGGGAACGTCATCAAGCTGAACGTGTGCTGAACACGGAGGTGCCGTACGTTCGGTGCTTGGATCGGTCGGATCGTGAAGACGTACGACTACATCAACCGCGTTGTCATAACGCTTCCGCTTACGGTCTACGAGGTTACGTGGACAATACTCTCCCCTCTCGTTGCTATGCCATCACCATGATCTTGCGTGTGCGTAGGAAAATTTTGAAATTGCTACGTTCCCCAATAGCTGGAGCTGGTGGAGTGGGTGCTGGAGCAGGTGGCATTGAGGCTGTGGTAGCTGGTGCAGATGATGTACCTCTAGTGTCTGGTCCTCTGGGCACTCTAGCAAATGCATCTGTAGTAGACTTGCCCTTCTTCTCCTCCACATCCCCTGAAGTTGCTCAACTGCAGTTTGGATTTCTGTGACCTTCACATCAAGTGCATAAAAACTTCTGCTCTATGATTCTCTCCAAGCTCTCCTGGTTTTGAGTCAGGGTCGCCAAGCCCTTCTCAATCCTCAATGTGGAGGCAATCAAGTAGCCAAGCTGGTCTTGCTTGCTCTTCAGAAACACTTGAGATGCATCTTCAGCAGTTAGCATCTTTGCAGCTTTCTCTGCCCTTGCTTTCTCTCTCTTTTCATGTGCTTGCACAGATGATGGTTCCTCCTCATTCATCTCAACTGTGTTGTCTTCAATTTCAGGGTATAGGGGTAGATTCTCCTTATCCAAAAGATATGTACCTGTGCCCATCTTTGAGTTGATGAGCTCCTGAATGTGTGGAGCATACCCACAACTCATCTTCTGATCAGCTGCTGTTCTCTTGATTGTTTCCACAATCAGGCTCATGACTTTGAATTTCTGAGGTATATCAAACAAGTGCAACAAGTTGATAGCATGACCGCTGATCATCTTGTGATTTCCTGACTTGGGAAGCAATGTGTGCCTAAGTATCCAGTTGATTGTAGGCAGACCAAACAACAAGAAGTGTACAGATCCAAGCTTGTGAGTTTCCAAAGCTTTATCTGGGATCTCTCTGTACATGTGTGCCATAGAGTTGTGGTATTTCTTCTTCTCTGCATATACATCCAAGTCAACTTCAGATTCCTTTGGGGCATTGATCAACTCAGCCCATTCTTCAATAGTGGATTGGTACCTAGTACCTTCAGACATCCAGACAATCCTCCCATCTGGGTAGAAGTGAGTTGTGGAGTAAAACTGCATGATGAGCTCATCATTCCACTTGGTGAGATTCTGGGAAACAAAGTCATCAACTCCACAAGACTTGAAGCTGTCATATACTCCTGGATAGTGAGCTTTATTCTTCTTGATGTAATCCTAGTTGATCCATCTCATGTCACAAACAATGGGCTTCTTGTCAAGCAAAATTGTTTTATAAAAATCCTATTGCTCCTTTGTGTGGAATCTATAGTCAACTGATGTCCTTCTCCTCATAGCATAAGGATCTGACTGTCTCCACAACCTCAGTCCAGCATCCTTTCTGATATGCATGTCTTAACCTACAGGATGAGCATCATTGTGGTCAGGAATCCTGGGCTTCAACTTTCTCATAACAAGAGAATCATCTTCTTCTTCAGCAGCTTTAGGCACTGGGGCCTTGTTCTTCTCTGATGCAGGTATACTTCCGGTGTTCCTCTTGGGTTTAGGCTTTGGTGCTGGAGCAACAGCCTTGGGAGCAGCTTTGGGCTTAGATGGAGTAGCCCCTAACTTGATTGCATCTCCCATTAGCTTCTGAGCTTTAGGAGCTGGTGCAGCATCCTCTTCCTCTTCTTCTTCCTCATCAGAATCTCTCCTCATAGGGCACTTGCCAAGGACTTTGGCAGTAGTAGTTCTGACTCTCTTCTTCTTCTTATCTTGGCCAACAGCAGACTCAATGGTGAACTTCATGGTTTCACCAGTGGCAACCTTCCTAGGTTTGGACGTGGGCACTCTCTTGGTAGGTGCCTTTCTGTTCATGCCTGGCTTGGTGGTAGCAGTTGTTCCATACTCCTTTTTCAGCACCTTCTTCTTAGAAGTGGCCGCATCCTCAACAGCAATATAGTCCTCATCTTCAGAATCTGAGGTTTTCTTCTTCCTTGTCCTAGTGGCTGCTTTTGGCAAATTGTTGGGTGTGCTCCTGCTACCCTCATCATAACTGCTTGAGGGACTAGTGCCCTCACTAATCTGAGCTTGCTCCTCTGACTTGTTCTGGCTGTCACTTTGATCTGACATATTGCAAACTTACTGACAGCAGACCCTGTGAATAGATGTAGATGAGGTAGAGTAGATGAGCATCACAAAGCACAGAGGTTTTTGCAAAATAATTGAATCAAAACTTAGTTTTAGTTTTCCACAAAAAGCATTTCGGAGCTACCAATTTGTGAACTCGATGATACCGAAGCAGCTTTTGGAACCTAAACTAGTGAACTCGGTCAGACCAAGTCACAGTCCGGTGGCACCGAGACTGCTAGGGTTTCACAAATAATCGATCTCGGTTACACCGATTTGCGATTCTCGGTCAGACCGAAAATCACATGTGCAATGGCCTAAGCCAAATCGGTGAGACCGATTTCTACAACTCGATCGGTCCGAGATGAATTTGGCGGAAACCTAACTCTAAATTTTCAATTCTAATCTAATCTACAGAGTGCTTTCGCTGGATAGAATGATTTCAAACATGGCAAGATTCATGGCAAAGCAATGTGCTAGGAATCGGAGTTAAGGATAGCACAAAGTTTCAAGTTCATACCCTAGTTCGGCGGTGAACTTGCTACGGCGGCAACAGGGGGCAGAATGCCATTGACGGCGGCGGAGACCAGCAGCGGGAGGTCACTGGCGACGAGGAGGATGATCCGGAGACCCAAGGAGGCAGAGCAGGCTATGCGTGGGCGAAGGGGTTTCGGAAAATTTTCCAAAATTTGACCCGGGGGTATTTATAGCCTGACCCTGTCAGTGTGATCGAGTGGAAAAACTCGGTGGCACCGAGATGCAAAACTGCAAGCAGTTACTGGAACTCGGTGTGACTGAAAAGTTCTAATCGGTTGTACCGAGGTGTGACCGAAAATGGTGAATCGGTCAGACCGAAATGCACAAAGAGGTTTTGGAAGTTTAAGTCTATGACGAATCGGGGACTCCGAGTGCTCCTCACATAGAGTGATTCAAATCTGACTTGATCAAACTTTGTGATGTAGCATGAATAGAGTTTGAGACAATAAAAGCATAGATAGCTAGAGAAGGTTCTTAGGCATTCTTGTCCATCCACTTGGCAAAAGAAAAGAATCCAAACAATCAAAACAACAAGTGGATGTCCTCGAATGAGTAAAATATGCAACCAACATGCTCACACAATAAAATGGCAAATGAAATATGTGGCAAAGCATGCACAACCAATTCTAGCATCTATCAAACAATTGGCGATGACTAGGTCATCTATATATGAGTATATTGACTTAGGAGTCAAATGAGAAGATTTGATCATAGGTCATACTCATCGTTTAAGCACAAGTGGGGTTACCACTTTTTCATAAAGCATTGTTGTTTTCACACCATTAGAGTTGCTTTAACTCAATTCTTAGAGTAAATCTCCCCCTAGATGCGAGATCCCCCCTAAGAGGGATGAACTAACCTTGGGTTTTGTCGATGATGACTTCATGTAGGTGTTGAAGATGTGGATGCTCAATGTTGATGTAGATCATTTGGAGCAATCCATTGGAGTGAGTTGCACTTTCAATACCTACATGGGTTAGTACCACAAGGAACAAACAAGGATATACATAGACATAGAGTGATGCATACACAACATGATGTCCATGAAAGCATTAGGTTACCTTGTCCCTTGTCTTACCAACAAGAGGGTTTGTGACTCCTTGAACTAGTGTAAAATGTGGAAGTTGATTGCACTTGTCCTTGCCAAAATGATAAGAGTGAAGTATGTTGGCGGAGCCACCCTCAAGAACTCTCTAGTTCTTATTATTTGGGATCCACATCATCTTGATGGGAATCCTTGGAGTTGTAGTTGTACTCATTGAAGTAGAACTTGATGTAGTCTTGGGAACCCACTTGACCAAGGCCTTAGGAGCTTCTTCAAATGCATCAATCTCCTCTTGAAGCTTGTCCTTTCCTTTTTGCTTGTGGTCTTGTGGTGGAAGATCATCTTGAGCTTGTGTCCCTTTGAAAGAAGTAGGATCATACTTCTCTTGTTGAGGAACAAACTTCATCTTGGGGTATTGGTCTTCTTCCGACTCAACTCCATTGGCATTGAACTTTCGTTCAAAACCAACACCTTGATTCTTCCGGTGCCTTCCTTGCTTGCGTACAATTTCCTCGAATTGCTTAGTTCCGGCAAGACTCTTGTAAACACATTTCTCTATAATTCCCTTCAATAAGCTATTTTCTTGCTCAAGTGTAACTTGGCTAAGAGAATCATTAGTGGAATCAAGAGAACTACTAGAAGCAACAACATTTGATTTAGCATGATTATTGTTACTACTAGAAGAAGAATCTTTCTTGGTCTTGTTACTAGACTTGACTTGTGGCATATAAGTAGATAAGAGTAAACGCTTGGCAATGTAAGAAGAACTTTTCTTGCGAAGATCATCATTGATTGCCTTTAAAAACTCATGCTCTTGCTCAAGGTTGAGCTTTTCAAAGCGTAACTTCTCACGAGTCTTTAAAAGTTCTCGATGATCTTCCAAGATAGTTTCATGAGCTAACTTAAGAGTGTTTAGTTCTTTAGTTAGGCGCTCAATCTTCTCCTTATCATTGTCATTCATTTTATCTTGATTATCATGATTAATTGACATTTCATCATAGTATTCATCACTAGAGTTGTCAACAAGTAAATCATCATCACCTAACAAGTCTTCTTCATCACTATTGAAATCAACATACTCGGGGTGTGATACCTTTGGGCCTTTAGCCATGAAGCATCTTCCAAGTCCTTCATTTGGTGAGTCAAATATGTCATAGGAGTTGTTTGACACAAGTGCTAGACCGGCAACACCTTCATCTTGAGTATATTCGGAGTCGGAGTGATAACTTCTCTCGGAGTGATTGTCGGAGTCAGAGCCGGATACCCATTCACCAACATGAGCTTGATGTCTTCATTTTGTGTAGCTCTTTGATGACTTGTCCTTCCTTTCCGAACCCTTGCTTCTCCGGGATGTTCTTCGTTCATAACGATCATCTCTACTCCTTCTTTCTCCTGATGGTGATTCTTATCTTCTACTCCTTTTTGGAGAATCTTCTCTTCTTTTGTAGGGAGTCATACACTCATTGGAATAGTGTCCGGGTCTTCCACAATTGTAGCAATTACGATCACGACTAGAAGATCTTTTGTCATTGTAGGACCTCGACTTGGAACTTCTTTCCTTGCTTCTACTCTTGTAGAACTTGTTGAAGTTCTTCACCATTTGGCTCAATTCTTCATTGAAGGTTTGTTTCTCACTTGATGATGTGGTTGCTTCACATGAGGCTTTGTAAGCACCACTTGACTTGTTGTGGAGCTCCTCCTTATCCTTGAGTGACATCTCATGAGCAACAATTCTTCCAATGACTTCCGTTGGCTTGAGATCTTTGTAATTGGGCATCATTTTGATCAATGTGCACACGGTATCATATTTTCCATCCAAGGCTCTTAGGATCTTCTTGATGATGAATTTGTCGGTCATCTCTTCACTTCCTAAGCCGGCAATCTCATTTGTGATGAGAGCAAGCCTAGAGTACATCTCAACGACGCCTTCACCATCCTTCATTTTGAACTTGTCAAGTTTACTTTGAAGCACATCCAATTTGGATTCCTTGACGGAGTCGGTACCTTCGTGCATGTCAATCAAAGTATCCCAAATTTCCTTTGCATTCTCGAGATGGCTGATTTTGTTGAATTCTTTGGGGCACAATCCGTTGAAGAGGATATCACAAGCTTGAGCATTGTATTGCAGCATCTTCAACTCTTCCGCGATAGCTTCACGGTTTGGTTCTCTCCCATCAAAGAATTCACCTTGCAAGCCAATACACACAATAGCCCAAACGGCGGGTTATGTCCAAGAATATGCATTTTCATCTTATGCTTCCAACTAGCAAAATTAGTACCATCAAAGTAAGGACCTCTACGGTGGTAATTTCCCTTGCTAGACGCCATACTCTCCTAGGTTGTGAAACCAAGGCTATGACCACCAAAAGCTATGGAAACAAAAGCAAATGGAGACCAAAGCTCTGATACCACTTGTAGGATCGAAAGTATGTCTAGAGGGGGGTGATTAGACTACTTGACCAAATAAAAATCTAGCCTTTTCCCAATTTTAGTTCTTGGCAGATTTTAGCAACTTAGCACAAGTCAAGCAGTCAATCTACACATGCAATTCTAAGAGTATAGTAGCGGAATGTAAAACAATTGCATATGAAGGTAAAGAGAGGAATTTGAGGGAGCAAACGCAATGTTGACACGGAGATTTTTTAGCCGTGGTTCCGATAGGTGGTGCTATCGTACATCCACGTTGATGGAGACTTCAACCCACGAAGGGTAATGGTTGCGCGAGTCCACGGAGGGCTCCACCCATGAAGGGTCCATGAAGAAGCAACCTTGTCTATCCCACCATGGCCGTCGCCCATGAAGGACTTCCCTCACTTGGGTAGATCTTCACGAAGTAGGCGATCTCCTTGCCCTTACAAACTCCTTGGCTCAACTCCACAATCTTGACGGAGGCTCCCAAGTGACACCTAGCCAATCTAGGAGACACCACTCTCCAAGAAGTAACAAATGGTGTGTTGATGATGAACTCCTTGCTCTTGTGCTTCAAATGATAGTCTCCCCAACACTCAACTCTCTCTCACAGGATTTGGATTTGGTGGAAAGAAGATTTGAGTGGAAAGCAACTTGGGGAAGGCTAGAGATCAAGATATATGTGGTAGGAATGGAATATCTTGACCTCAACACAAGTGTAGGTGGTTTTCTCTCAGAAAATGTATGTTGGAAGTGTAGGCATGTTCTGATGGCTCTCTCCACGAATGAAGAGTGTGTGGAGGGGTATATATAGAATCCACACAAAATCTAACCGTTACACACAACTTACCAAACTCGGTGGGACCGAATCCTGAAACTCGGCCGGACCGATTTAGTAAATAATGTGACTATTAGGATTTTCGGTGGGACCGACATGTCATCTCGGTGGGACCGTATGGTTAGGGTTAGGGCATAACGTAATCTCGGTGAGACCGATTACACAAACTCGGTAAGACCGATTTTGGTAATAGACACACAGAGGGTTGGTCAGGCAAACTCGATGGGACCGATTCGCTCATCTCGGATGGACCAAAATGTTACGAAAGGGAGACAGTGAGTTTGCATTGCAATCTTGGTGGGACCGATCGCTCATCTTGGTTTGACCAAAACGTTACAAAGGGAAATAGATAGATTGCAATCCCATCTCGGTGAGACTGAGATCCCTATCGGTGAGACCAAAAAGACAAGGGTTTGTGGCTGTGGCTATGACATTTGAACTCGGTGGCGCCGGATAGATGGTTTCGGTGGGGCCGAGTTTGACTTTTAGTTTGGGTCATATGTGGATGTAAGAAAGTAGTTGAGGGCTTTGGAGCATATCACTAAGCATTTTGAGCAAGAAACTCATTAAGCAACACCTCATCCCTCCTTGATAGTATTGGTTTTTCCTATAGACTCAATGTGCTCTTGGATCACTAAAATGGAAAATGTAGAGTCTTGTGCTTTGAGCTTGAGCCAATCCTTTTGTCCTTAGCATTTTGAGGGATCCACTTTTCTCATCCATGCCATGCCAATCATTGAGCTTTCCTAAAATACTTATCTTGAAATAGCATTAGCTCAATGAGCTATATGTTGTTAGGAATTACCAAAACCACCCAGGGATAGTTGCACTTTCACGTTCGCACTGACATCTCTCGCACCCACTCCGGCAAGCACACCTCCTCGGAGTGCTATGCCCCCGTCGAGGACGTGCCAGAGAGCTCCACCGGCAAGAGCAAGAAATCCGGAGCTGCGCCGTGCAAGACCAAGAAGGTGCCCGTCAAGGAGGATGGCACGGGAGGGGCTTTCACTATGATCTCCACCCTTGATCGCAAATAGGAAGGCGATCTTGTCACTTTCCTTCGGGCGAATGTCGATGTGTTTGCATGGCAAGCATCCGACATCCCCGGCGTTCCCAGGGAGGTGATTGAGCCCCATCTTGTTGTCTGTCCTCATGCACGGCCCGTCAAGAAAAAGGTCAGGAAGCAAGCTTTGGAAAGCCAGGAGTTCATCACGAAAGAGATCAGAAAGCTAGAGGCGGCAGGCTTGGTGAGAGGAGTGCTCCATCCGATGTGGTTGGCCAATCCGGTGGTAGTGCGCAAGGCGAATGGGAAGTGGAGGTTGTGTATTGATTACGCGGATATCAATAAGGCATGTCCAAAAGACCCATTCCCGTTGTCGCGCATTGACCAGATTGTTGACTCCACGGTCGGGTGTGACCTGTTATCATTGCTTGACGCCTACTCAGAGTACCATCAGATTTTTATGACAAGATAAGATGAAGAGCAGACAACATTCATCACCCCATGTGGTACGTATTGCTTTTAACGGATGTGCCGGCGTTCTGGAAACGGGGGTCCCCAGACTTGCCTGCTTGCGGCCCGCGGCGTGGCTCAAGGGGTGGCCCAGTACGGCCCATCTTCATCAGCTCAAGCTCAAGACCCTCACGAGGGGCCAAGCCTCGCGGGGCGGACGATGCAAGGCTTCCTCAGGAACGGCCTCACCAGGCCAGCTCGCGAGGAGGCAGAGAGATCAAAGCAAGGGTACCTCGCGAGGTGCTCATGACGCATGCCATGACAATCGAGACCAGGCGGGCGCTGGCCTATGCAGTGTCCTTGTTTCCTCTTTTGTGCAAAGGGGGCAAGCGCAGACTCAGAGTACCGAGGCATCAAGCAAATGTTACCATTCCGGTGCAACGAGACCAAGACCAGCAGAGCAGCAGGACGGAGGTCATCATGGAGCCCAAGACGGCGTCATCGCCAGTGCTTTCGGCAGCCGAAGACCAACTTTAGTCAGGATAACTTGTACTAGATGTTCCCCTTCAAAATGGCCGTTGTTGGCGCCCTTCCCGCTCAATATTTGGGAAGAGGACCAGGGCCTCTATATATAGAGCTAGCCACCATAGTAGAGGGGGGGATCGAGTTCTCATCAGATCCAGAGGCGATCGAACTCACCCAAGTAGTTCACCGCACCAACCAAAGAACACCTCTGCGAGGCTGTTCTTCCCTTGTACTATTCATCATCAGCCCCTTAGGCAATCCACCACACCACACACGGGAGTAGGGTATTACACCACAACGGTGGCCCGAACCAGTATAAACCTTGTGTCCCTTGTGTTGTTCATGGTGTAGCTTAGATTCTCAGCGAGGCATTGGGCGTCGATCGGTAGGGGGGAGATCTTCGCGCGCACCCCAGAGTTTGAACCTTAAGGGTTTGGCCGGAACCCGATATCCGACAGGATGCCTTTCGGGTTGAAGAGTGCTGCCTAAACGTTTGCAAGAGCAGTCCAAATTGGTTTTGAGCCCTAGCTACATAGAAATATGGAAGCTTATATGGATGACAAGATTTGTAAGAGACGTTTGCAAATTTGCGCAAGATCAACCTCAAGCTGAACCCTGAGAAGTGTGTCTTCGGCATCCCGTCCTGCAAGCTTCTCGGGTTGTTTATGTCGCAGCGTGGGATTGAGGCGAATCCAGACAAGATCAAGGCCATTGAGCAGATCGAGGCACCTAGGCGGATCAAGGATGTGCGTCGGCTCACTGGCTGTGTTGCTGCCATGAGGAGGTTCATCTCCAAATCTGTCGAGCGTGCCCTTCCCTTTTTCAAAATCTTGAAAAAGGCGGGCCCGATGGAGTGGACCCCAGAGGCCGAAGCAGCGCTGCAGGACTTGAAAAAATACCTCTCCTCCATGCCAATACTGGTTGCGCCTAAGCCACAAGAGCCGTTGGTGCTGTATCTAGCGGCAACGAATCAAGTGGTCAGCGCCGCACTAGTGGCATAGAGGGAGGCTGACAAAGGGGCAGTGGCAACGGCAGGACTAGCGGATGGTGAGCCAAGGCTCCCCTCGGCAGGGCCTAGTCCCGACGAGGCAAGGCCCCCGGCAAGGTCTCACACCGGCGGCACAGGGCCTGTGCAACCAAGTGAGGTGGTGTAGAAGAAGAAGATGATGTAGCACCCGGTTAACTCTGTCAGCTCCCTCTTGCAGGGGGCTAGGTCAAGGTACTCCGATGTGCAGAAACTGCTCTTTGGCCTCTTTATGGCCTCGAGGAAGCTGCGTCATTACTTCCAAGCACACGAGATCACCGTCGTCACCCGCCTCCCGTTGCAACGGATACTGCATAACCCAGATGCAACGGGGAGGATTGTGGAATGGGCCATGGAACTGTTGAGCTTTGGTTTGAAGTTTGAAAGTACTTCAACAATCCAGGGTCGAGTCTTGGCGGAGTTCATTGCAGAGTGGACCTCGATGCCCGACGAAGAGATCCAGTAGACCACTCTTCCCGGCAAGGAAACAAGTCGCAACTAGGTTATGTACTTTGACAGGGCTTTTTCGCTACAAGGTGCTGGTGTGCTGCTTGTTGCACCCACTGGAGAGCACCTCAAGTACGTGATCTAGATGCACTTTCCCAGGGAGATGTCGACGAACAACACTGCTGAATACGAGGGATTGCTTCCCGATCTCAGGATCACGGCAGACCTCGGGGTCAAGAAGCTCATCGTCAGGGGTGATTCACAGCTTGTCGTCAGGCAGGTCAACAAGGATTATCAAAGCCCGTTGATGCAAGCCCATGTGGATGAGGTGAGGAAGCCGGAGGAGTGCTTTGACGGTATACAGGCGGAGCATGTCCCCCGGGTGGAGAACGACATCGCCGACTACCTGTCGAAGCGCGCTGCCCTCAAACTACCTGTGGAGCCAGGTACGTTTGTGCTTCAGTTAACTCAGCCATCCGTTGAACCATCAGCAGAGCAAAACAAGCGGAGGAAATCAGGCCCCAGCAAGTACTTCCCCACCGAGCTCCCTGGAGCCACTGGCGAAGATGTTGCCGTGGACATTGAGCCTGTCGTGGGGCAACCGACTCCGGCAGGGACCGTAGAGACAGCCGTTCCCATGGCAGAAGAGATGCCTTTAGTCCTTGCCGTCAAGCCCCATGCTCCAGCATGGGCGCAGCATACCGTCTGATTCCTCCAAATAGGGGAGCTTCCTGAGGAGCAGGAAGAAGCAGAGAAAGTAGCCCGTCGGTCTACCCTGTACCAGTTCATTGACAATGTTCTATACAGAAAAAGACCAAACGGAGTGAAATTGAAGTGCATTCCCCAAGAGGAAGGACTGGAGCTGTTGGTGGAGATACATGGAGGCATATGCGGCTCCCACATAGGGTCGAGGGCTCTTGCCGGCAAGGCTTTCCGGCAAGGTTTCTTCTGGCCCACTGCCCTCCAGGATGCGATGGCACTAGTAACCACGTGTGAAGCGTGTAAGTTCCATTCAAAGAAGCTTCATCAGCCAGCTCAAGCCCTTCAAACAATCCCTCTCTCCTGGCCATTCTTGGTCTGGGGGCTCGACATACTGGGCCCCTTCCCCCGTGCCATTGGGGGCTTTGAGTACTTGTACGTTGCAATCGACAAGTTCACAAAGTGGCCGAAGGTGGAAGCAGTGAGGAAGGTGACAGCGCAGCCAGCCGTCAAATTCTTCAAGGGGCTAGTCTGCCGTTTTTGTGTGCCAAACAGGGTCATCACTGACAATGACATGCAGTTCACAAGCCACACCTTCATGCAATACATTGAGGACCTCGGCAGCAAGGTCTGTTTCGCTTCCGTGGCACACCCACGGAGCAACGGCCAAGCGGAGAGGGCAAATGCTAAAGTACTGCAAAGCCTGAGGACAAAGACTTTAGACAGGCTGCACAAGAGCGGAAGGCGCAGGATTGAATAATTACCGGCGGTTCTTTGGTTGGTCAGAACGACGCTAAATCGAGCCACCACCCAGACGCCCTTTGCCCTAGTATACGGGGCAGAAGCAGTTCTCCCCACGGAACTCATATACGGGTCACCTCGAGTGCTCGCTTATGATGAGTTTGAGCAAGAGCGATTGCGGCAAGATGACGCGACGCTCCTCGAGGAAGATTGTCTTCGGGCGGCTGTGAGGGCAGCACGCTACCAGCAAGCCTTGCGCCGCTACCATAGCCGCAAGGTTCATGCCCAAAGTTTTGAGGGAGGCGACCTTGTTCTTCGGTGCATTAAATCGGCCAAGAATTCCAACAAGTTGACGCCAAAGTGGGAAGGCCCTTATCAGGTAATACGAGTCACCAGGCCCGGCGCAGTCCACCTGGAGACCGAAGATGCCATTCCAGTAAGCAACTCCTGGAACATTGAGCATCTTCGCAAGTTTTACCCATGAGGCATGGTTGTCGGGCCCCCCAGCAAGCCATATTTTATACAAGCCTTGCCGACATGACATGTAACCCTCTGTACAAAGCCAGGCACAGACCCTGAGCATAAATAAACAAAGTGCTGGCACCCTAAGTTATAGCATGCATGCTAGGTTGAGTCTCTCCCTCGGTTAGGGTTGATAGTGCTTAGCGGCGACTAACCCCTAGCATAGAGGTCGAGTCTACGTCTCTCTGTTCTTTTCCGTCCTCTTTGGTTCGCAGGGTACATGGGCATTTCTGCTGAGCTATATCGAAGAAAGAGAACGAGGCGGCGCTCCGGCCCCGGTAAGCCAAGGTTGCCGGGGGCTGAAGACAAAAGGGTGCACCCACGGCAAGCCAAGGTTGCCAGGGGCTGCAGATTCAGATAAGTCTCTTATCCCCCGTTATGCATTTCCGTATAGAATTGGGACGTATGAAACCTCGTCTTATTCCTAGGCTATCGTGCTCCCCTTTTCCTGCTATCCAAGAGCTATTTCTTGGTTCGGAATTTGGTTGTAGCCGCGGTGACGAGGAAGCAAGCGTAGGGCCTAACCCTACTTCGCCCCTGCCTCCGCTGAAAGCATGAGTGTGGACGAATGAAATAAGGGAGCGGCAAGGTCTGTTGCCGGGCGACGATGTTTATATTGAAAATAACAAGGATTTGCTCCTTGGTATGGGCTTCGCTCACACACAAAGAACCCGGCACACACCCTTTTTCATTAATACGTCTCATACAGGTACAGTTCGTACGGAATGTAAACATGAGCAAGGGGATTACAAGTTTTAAATTTAACTAAGGCTCGTGGGCTTACAAGCTGAAAAGAGATAAGGTGCCCATGATCCCTTTCTTGTCCCTCTCCTCAGGAAATGGAACAAGAAAGCAAGAGGGCAAAAGGAGCGCCTAGGCGAGGTACGAGCAGCAGAAGGCGCCAAGAGGACATATCGGCGGCCGCCTAGGAGAGGGCTGGTGATGATGGTGCGGGAAGAAGACCTGGAAGATGAGGCAGTGGTCTGCCAATACGCTACGAAGGCGTCGGTGCCAACGTACTCTGACTTGACGGCCCGCCACCCGCCTTCTTCGCCTTCTCCGGTCTTCCCACACCAGCCGCCAAAGGAGGTGACCCCGAGAAGTTCAAGGAGCCGGCCCCCACCGGGAGAAGGGGCCAGGTGCAGATGCTGCTGCTGCCGGCACCGCCCTGGGACGGCGGGTCCGACACCTAGTCGGACCCGTCATCCTCCCGCCTGCTGCCCTCATCGTCGCTGTTGTTGTCCTCCTTGTCACTCCTGCTCAAGGAAGAGTCTTCGTCATCAGAGGAGCTCTCCAAGCAGCACTTTAGGCGAGTTCCAAAGTCTCCAAAGACCTTGACGAAGAGTAGGCCGTTCTCCATTAGTTTGAAATAGAGAACGAGTCCCGCCGTCAGGCTGTGGATACGAGCGAAGGTCTTCCATCCATGACGAAGATACATGACATGAGAGGCTGGGAAATCGACATCGACCCATGTGCCGCTATTCCCGCAGCCCCTCATATGCAGTCTCAGAGCCTATGGCGGGTCGAGCTCCATCTCCCAAGCAAATGGAGTAGGGAGACGCAGACGACGACGTGCCGGCCGGCGCAGCCTGTGAAGAATTTGCGAGGGTGGTCCCCGACGTGGCCCTCCATTGGGGGAGGGACCGCCGGCGGAGGTGATGCGGGTGCGCCGCCCCATCCTCCTCTTCCCCGAGCGCCATGGCGGCCTCGGCCTCGCCCCCTCCCCTTCCCCTCGTGGCCGGCTCCACCGCCACAAACTCTTGGGAAGGAGGGGCGCATTGTCGGGCGGAGACCCTCGTCGCCACCATCGAAGCACCGATGCACCCTCTCGCCATACCAGAATTAAGAAAGAAGCCAAGGTGGGAGGAGGCGGATAGCGAAAGATTGAGGGGTGCCGTCCTTCCCCCCTCCCCTCCTTATAAAGGGGCGGGATCGGGGCTCGGCTGCCTCTCTCGACCACTCCGGCTCATTAAGGTGGCAGCAAGCGAGGCCGTCGACCGCCCTCCTCACCCAATTGAAGGCGCATGGGTATCAACTCATGCGTGCGCACCTTCCCATATTCCATACGTCTGTCACCTACCCCGCACCATGAATGCGGCGTACGTGGCACAAGGGGCGGGTGTAGTGGGAAACATGGAATGACGGTTCCAAGGCGGAGAGAGTAAATGAGCAGCGGCCCTGCAGTCTTAAAGGGATGCGCAAGCCGCCCCTTTACTATTCACCGCAGGATGACGCAAGCACGCTTCGGTCACCCCACGCACGATCCCCACGTCACGCATTCAACGCAGGTCGTGGAAAAGCGCAGCGGACGAAAAAGTCACCGGGGTAAAAATCGGCCCCGCCTGCCCGCGCACCGTTCTGGGCCTAGCCCAACAACGCGTTGCGCTTATGTATGGCCCAGGCCCGGGGGCTCCTGTCGGTGTACAGAAGTAGGGGCTCAACCTTGTACCCCTTTACTTCTGCACGGGCAGTCAGAGCCGCGCCCACGGCCACACTTAGCAAGGCAGAGGAGGGAAGCCGAAGCCACAAGCCCATCAAGGCAACGCTAAGACGGAGACGCAAAGAGCGAGAGGGCGAGGTGGATTCCCCTGGCAAGACCCTTGTTGGGGCGGCCTCCACAGCCCCGGCAAGACCCTTGCCGGGGCAACTTGCCCAACGCCAGCGGAGCGCACCACCCTTGAGCCCAAGGGTTCCAACACCATCGACCGCATTGGAACCAAGGCTCGGGAGGCGCCTCCACGGTAGCATGCAGATCTTTGTGAAGAACATAAACACACAAGATCAGATGAGGACCAGAAGACGACGATCCTTGGCAAGATCCCTGCCGAGGAATTCCATGAGGCCTCCGGTAAGATCCTTGCCGGGGACAACCGCAGTGCCGCGGCAAGACCCTTGCCGGGGCCCCGACAAGGGCCTTGCCGAGGACATCAGCGGGACCGCGGCCAGGCCCGCACCCGCCAAGGCTCCACCGCCGTTCCCGTGGAGCCGCCAGCCCAGCCATCCAGGCTAGCACCTGCGTGGCGACGTGCGGCCCCCAGACCAACTCAGCAAGCACCTGCATGGTGGCATGCAGATCTTCGTGAAGACACTGCCACCGTGCCAGCTCATCAGCCAGCCAGCCTACATGGCGCTGCCCGCCTCGCTGGCCCGGACACGTGTCGAAGCAAGGCGAGGCAGCAACAAAGCGAGGGGACACCTAAGGAGCGCAGTAGCAGTTGGAGATATTGCAACAGTAGCAGCAGTTGAACATTCAACAATAGAGACGGCATTATCACGCTCAAGACATTTTAGACATGGTGGTTCAAATCCTTCATGAGCGGAACTAATCTATTGAGCGGGAAGTAACTCGTTCTCCTTTTGAAGATCTTCATGATCTGATCTCAATTTCTCAAGCTCTTGCTTCCTTTGAAGATAATCATGGGAGAGCTTTTCATGAGAAGTTGAGAGCGTTTCGTGATGACTTTCAAGTTCCTCGTACTTAACATGAAGATTTTTAATGTCTTCAATTAAGGACTGAGTTCGGGTTATTTCCGCGTCCAACAGGTCATCACTTTTGTCTAACAACTTCTGAATATGTTCCATGGCATTTTGTTGTTCAGTTGCAATTTTAGCAAGTGTTTTGTAGCCAGGTTTAGATTCACATTTAGAGTCATCTTCACTTGATGTTTGAAAGTAAGCATCGCGTGAGTTTACCTTGGCACCACGTGCCATGAAGCAGTAGGTGGGAGCAGAGTCATCCTCATCCTTGGCATCAGCGTTGGTGACGAGACCATTGTCTTCAGTGTTGAAGATGGACTTGGCGGTATATGCAGAAGCTAGAGCCAGGCTTGCTACTCCAGAATCAGATTCCTTTTCAGACTCGACCTCTGCCTCCTCAGATCCAGACCCCTCCTCTAAATCCATCTCCTTGCCAACAAATGCATGAGCCTTGTTTGATGAGCTCTTCTTGTGTGATGAAGACTTCGATGAAGACTTGGAAGAAGACTCTGAGGATTTCTTGTTCTTCTTGTCATCAGAATCATATTCCTTGCTCTTCTTCTTCTTCTTCTTCTTCTTCTTCTTCTTCTTCTTCTTCTTCTTTGTCTCATTGTCCCACTGTGGACACTCAGAGATGTAGTGACCAGGTTTCTTGCACTTGTGACGGGTTCTCTTCTTGTGATCACGAGAGGAAGCTTCATCATTTCTTGAGCTGGATCTTGAAGACTTTCTGAAGTCTTTCTTCTTGGCGAACTTCTGGAACTTCTTCACAAGCATAGCAAGCTCCTTTCCAATATCTTCAGGATCCCCAGAACTATAGTCAGATTCTTCTTCAGATGAGGATACAGCCTTTGCCTTCAAAGCGCAAGTACGGCCATAGTTGGGACCATAGATATCTCTTTTCTCAGATAGCTGGAACTCATGTGTGTTGAGCCTCTAAAGTATGTCAGACGGATCAAGAGTATTGAAGTCAGGGCGCTCTTGAATCATCAGGGCCAGGGTGTCAAATGAGCTGTCAAGAGATCTCAGAAGTGTCTTGACGATTTCATGCTTGGTGATCTTAGTGGCGCCGAGTGCATGAAGCTCATCGGTGATATCAGTGAGGCGATCAAATGTGAGATGGACATTCTCATTATCATTTCTCTTGAAGCATTTGAAGAGATTGCAAAGAACACAGATCCTTGAATCTCTCTGTGTTGGGACGCCGTCGTTGACCTTGGAGACCTAGTCCCAGACTAGCTTCGCAGTTTCCAGAGCACTCACATGACCATACTGCCCTTTGGTCAGATGACCACAGATGATGTTCTTGGCAGTTGAGTCCAGTTGGATGAACATCTTGACATCAACAGGAGTAACACCTTCACCGGCCTTGAGAACGTCGTTCTTGACGACATACCAGAGATTGACGTCAATGGCTTCAAGATGCATACGCATATTATTCTTCCAGTAGGGGTAATCAGTGCCATCGAAGATAGGGCACGCAGCGGAGACCTTGATTATCCCTGCAGTTGACATAGCTAAACTCCAGGTGGTTAAACCGAATCACACAGAACAAGGGAGCACCTTGATCTGATACCAACTGAAACTGCTAGTATTCGACTAGAGGGGGGGTGAATAGGCGATTTTTATGAAAGTCTTCAAAACAGGGGTGGTTTGAAGACAAACAATAGAAATGAACCTATTGATATGCAGCAGAAGGTAGACTACACAAGACAAGCCATAGTCAAGTAGGCAATGTAGTGGAAGCACGAAGACTATCAGCAGCTAGGTAGCATGGATCAGGATGGAAGATAGTATGAAGCCAAATAGTAAACAGTCTTCACACAGTAAAGTCAATCAGTTCAGGCAAATGGGCAAAGACTTCACGAAGACAAACTGTAAGTAAAGTGAGAGAGGAAGGATAGAACTAGTTGCTCGGAGAGGACAAGGGATTTGTTGGACCAGTTCCTGTTGCTGTGACAACTGTACGTCTGGTTAGGGAGGCTGAGATTCAACACAGAAGACCGTGTCTTCACCTTATTCCCCTTGAGCTAACAACACTTATTCCTTGCCCAATCACTCTGGTAAGTCTTCAAGGGAGACTTCCAAACCTTTACAGACTTTGTTCAGCAGGAATCCACAATGACTCTTGGATGCTCAAAACGCGATGCCTAACCGGCTGGAGGATTCACAGTCCTCAAGTGTAATAAGTCTTCAGATCACACGGATAGAAAGACTTTAGTGATGCCTAACACACTTTGGCTATGGGTGTTTTGGGCTTTGTCCTTGCAAGGATTACTCTCTAAAAGGCTTCGGAGGTGGGTTTCTCTCAAACGACAAAAGCCGTGCACTAACTCTGAGCAGCCACCAATTTATGGTGTAGGGGGGTGGGCTATTTATAGCCAGGAGGCAACCCGACCTGATTTGTCCAAAATGACCATGGGTCACTAAGGAACTGACACGTGTCCAACGGTCAGATTTTGAACACACGCGGCAGCTTAGCTTGGGATACAAGCAAAGCTGACTCATCCAGCCTGGATAAGATTTGCTCTCATTGACTTCGCTCGAAGACCCCGACCCCCTTCTGCCCATCATCCCGCCCCGCCGCCGCAACCACCGCCGCCCCGCGTCGCTAGCCGCTGCCGCTGCTGCTGCTGTGCATCGCCGCCGCCGCCCTGCACTGCTGCTGCCGCTGCTCTGCTGCACGCCGCCGACCCGCATCGCCGCCGTCCCTATCCGCCGCCGCCGCCACTGATCGGTTAACCTCGGCAAATCGGTAATAAACCGTCCGGTATTTTTCGGTTTTTTTACGGTTTAGACGGTTCGGTAGATAGATCGGTTTATTTTTTTAGGTTTACTTAATTTAACGAACGTTCGTTCGTTCATTCGTTTTAACGGACGGTTTTCGTTAGATTAGTTCTGCCAGCGACGTTCTCGCAGTAGATTTTTCTTTTTAGTATATTTTTCGGCCAGGGACCTATCCGTGAATAGTTTTCTCGCAATTTAGACCCTGATCTTAAAACTAGCGTAACCTTTTACTCATTTGTCCAAATTAGATGAAACTGGCGCCTAAATCTTCGTCTCGATCTGTTCTTTCCCGTTCACCAACTTGAACATGATTTTTCTACTGTAAAATTTGAGTTTAGTTCAGATTAGTAAACGATCTTGTTTCGTTCGTATTTTGAGTTTCGTTTCTCCGTTTGAGTTGTTTCTTTTTGCAAATCATAGCTAATCACCTGTACCTACTTTTAAGATCTAATCTACATGATAATAATGGTGTTAGGTTTTACTTTTGTTAGTTTAAACCGTTTGATTGTTTCGTGTTTGATTTGGATATTTTCTTGGTTTTCTCGTTGTTTCGTTTGAGTGATTGCTTATGTATGCTACTGTTTGTCTATGCTAGATTACCTGGAGTGCAGAGCTTGCTACTATGAATCTCTAGAGTTTGCAGATCGTCAGCAAGGCAAGTTACACTTTGATCATACTCTTCTATACCCAGCTTTTACCATGAATTGGTATTACCCCTCAAACATTTGCATCAGTAGGATTGGGAACATGTGGTTTGGTTGTAGTACTTGAGGTAGGAACCTAATACCTTTTGATCACCCTGGGAGTATACGTTATGCTTATTACTGCTTAGCCATGCTTGTAGACGGGGATTGGATCGTGATTCACACATGGAAGTTTTGAGAGTTATTAATCTTGGATAACATTAAGGTGGCAACTTTAATATACATCTGGGTGGATTGGTTGAGGCACCTGAGGAACCCAGTGTTGTCTATTTAGGGAAATCCTGGAGTACCTGTGTGATTTTTCCTTCGGTTCGCCACCCAGGATCAAAGGGATAATATGATATTTCATGCCTAGAAACTTCCGTGTGCAGCCACAAGCCATTATGGGCTCTGGCATAGTTGAGAAAGTTGTGTGAGCTCTCAAAGAGGTGTACTAGCAGATGTAGGGGAAAGTAGGTGTACCGGTCTGCCCGGAGTAGAGAGTAAGTGCTTCAGAAAGACTATGTCTCGATCATTTGATCATGGATGTGATCGAGTCTTGTGGGGAAAAGTGCGCAACCTCTGCTAAGTGTATAAACTAATCATGGTTAGCCGTGTCCCCGGTTATGGACATCTTGAGTATCTAGAATTGCATATTATTGTTGATCTCATCACTCTTAAATTAATTGAATTCGGTTTAATGATGATACTTTTAATTAGGATTTGAGTTGGGGAAACCTTCTCAAATATTGGAACAACTTGGGATCAGTTAAATAAATTTATTCCTTTGTTGTAGGGAAAAACTAGCTTTATGCAAAATCATAAACTTAGAGCCTCCATTAGCCAAATATTACATGTAGATATAGTTCTTGCATTTCATTGCTTTACAGTGTAACTCTGCCATCATATTCAATGTGCTGACCTACACGGCTGCAACGTCTCATGTTGCAGACTACTCAGTAGACGAATAAGGTGCGATAGGTCATTGTCTTGCACTCAGCTATGCCGTTGGAGTTGATGGACTCATTTACCTTCAAAGCTTTCGCAGTTATTTAGTTTAGATGGCCTTCAGCCATGATATTTATGTGTAATCATACTCTTTATGAGGACTCGATGTAATAAGTGTGTGATTGAACTCTATTATAATTCCTCGAGTATTGTGCGTGTCAGCATTACCGATCCAGGGATGACACTATTGCACAGAGACTTTGGTCCATTTGGATCGTGGTTGCTACAAGAGGGTAGCAGAGCACACGCTGACTGTAGGACGCGACCACTAGAATAAGCCACGAGATTTCTCTTCTCTGCTCATTTCTAATTCTCCTCTATTTCTACTCTATAGATGGCGGACCCCATGAACAAGTTCACTCAGCCAGATGACGACACCCCTTTCGGACGACACTTGAAGGAAGTCACTAAGTACCTGAACATCGGACTACCAAGCTTCACCGGGACTTTCTCTACAACTGTGCCGGAAGAGGAGCACTGGAAGATCAAAGTCTGGGTACCTGGGAGGACATTTGTGCCAACAACGGAGCCTATTCATTTCTACCTGGATGGACCAAGCTAGAGTTTAGGAAAGAGCATGGCAGCCCATATCACATTTGGACACATATGTGAGGTGTTTCACAAGGAGCTGGAGAACACCATTTATCAAATATGTGGCCACTGAAACAAAGAATGGGAGATGATTCGTACCAGGAGGGATGGATCAATTTTAGCCTACATTCAAGAGATGGGAGATCATATTCGACGACAAGAGAACCAACTAATTATCAACATGAAGAAGATCAAGAAGCTGATGAAGAGAAACAACGAGCTAGAAGAGGAGCTCAAGTTTACATGCGATGGATATGAGGAAGATATTACCGTACTACTAGAGGAGCATGAAGACCTGAAGAGGAAGCTAGGACTACCAGTGGAGAATCACAAGCGAGAACAAGCTAAGGAGATCCGTTCGGAGGACTACATCATCCTAGACGACACTGACACAGAAAGTGATGCAAATGATGACGGCAATGACGACTATGTTGATGAAGCTGGAGTAGATATTATGGAGTCTTCCTCTCATGAAAATTTCTAGATGACCACCATGTAACTAGTAGTATTCCTCCAAGTAGTTAACAACGATCAAGTTTGTAATCATAGGTTAGATCATTTGTGTAAATCTTGTGTGCTATTGAATGAAGTGAATTGATTATGTTTGTCTCATGAGCATATGGGTAGTGAATCTCTCTTAGACCTCATTCTATTTTGTTTTCTCACCCCTTCTAACCCACCAGATGCCTCCGAGACATGACAATGGATTTGCATTCCCACCGGAGCTCACTCAGTTGATCCAGCAGCAGAATGCCTTGATGCAGATACTAGTTCAGAACTAGAACCAAGGCAACAACAACAACCCACCACCACCACCCCCTGTTGACCACCTAGCCTATTTTCTGAGGTTGAATCCACCGGTGTTCTCTAGTAGCACTGAACCGATTGTTGCAGGTGATTAGCTCCGCAAGATTGGAAGAGAGATGACCACTGCAGGATGCACAGATGTGGAGAGAGTGCGCTTTGCCGCACATCAGCTTGATGGACCCGCAACATCTTGGTGGGAGAATTTCACCGCCTCTTACCCCATTAATACAGTTACATGGGATCAATTTTAGCAGGCTTTCCGCACTGCCCATGTTTCAGCAGGAGCTATGAGCATGAAGAAGCGCGAGTTTCGCAATTTGCGCCAAGGAGGGCGTACAGTGGGCCAGTATATGGATGAGTTTGGCAAGTTAGCATGCTATGCCCCAGATGATGTAGCCACAGATGCCGCTAAGCAGGAGAAGTTTCTTGAGGGACTCAACGATGAGCTGAGCATGCAGTTGATGGTGGCAACCTTCAACAACTACCAGGAGTTGGTAGACAGGGCCCTTATAATTGAAGGCAAGTAGCAACAGATTGATGATCGCAAGAGGAAGTCAAGATAGGGGAGGTACACTTCTGGAACTCAGTAGAAGCCCCGCTATTCCCCGTACTCGGGAGGACATACCCACAACCATGGAGGACATACGCACAATGGAGCAAGCTCGCACAACCATAGTGGCCCCAAGAATGGCAATGGGAATGGAGGAAGCAGCAGCCAGAACCGTTCCACCCCGCAACACCAGCCAAGAGGGATCTGAGCCACATTACTTGTTTCAAGTGCCAGAAGACCGGACATTATGCCACTGAATGTCCTGAAGCAAAGAATGGAAATGGCAATGGAGGTTCTGCAAAGAAGCCCAACCCCTTCACCAAAGGTCAAGTTAACCACGTTAGTGTGGAGGGGATTGAGGATCAACCCGACGTAGTTGTCGGTAAGTTTTTGATTAATGCATTTACCGCACTTGTTCTTTTCGATACTAGTGCATCGCATTCATTCATATCAAGGGATTTGTGGATAAGTATAAATTGCCAACCATAGCCCTTAAGTCACCTATGTTAGTAAGTTCCCCAGGAGCGGAGTATATGGCTAGTAGGGGATGCTATCAGTTGCCAGTAACCATAGGTAGACATGTTTTCCCCACCGACCTAGTTGTTCTGGAGTCCCAAGGATTGGATGTGATACTAGGCATCGATTCGTTATCCAAGTTTGAGGGAAACATCGATTGCGCCAGTAAATCAATTCTTCTCACCACCCTAGAAGGAAAGAGGATCAAGTATGTATCCCGGCATGCGCCGAGGAGAACTCGGGTAAATTCCTTATCAGGAGTTGTTCAGGAGGAAGTACCAGTGGTGAAGGATTATCTCGATGTATTTCTGGAGGAGTTACCAGGCATGCCACCGGATCGAAACATTGAGTTTTTGGTTGAGTTACTACCAGGCACCGGACCAATATCAAAGAGACCGTATCGGATGCCCGCAAAAGATCTGGAGGAAAATTAAGAAGCAGATTAAGGAGTTACTGGAGAAAGGTTACATTCAACCAAGTTCATCACCTTGGGGAGCCCCAGTGCTTCTAGTGGAGAAGAAGGATGAATCTTGGAGGATGGTTATTGATTATCGTGTGCTGAATTAGGTGACGATAAAGAACAAATACCCTCTATCGATGATCAATGATTTGTTTGACCAGTTGCAAGGAGCTAAAGTTTTCTCCAAAATCGATCTTCGATCAGGTTATCACCAGTTGAAGATCCGAGAGCAGGATATACCAAAGACAACCTTTACCACAAGGTATGGGCTATATGAGTATACATTTATGTCATTTGGTTTGACTAACGCACCTGCCTATTTCATGAGTATGATGAACAAGGTGTTTATGGAGTTTTTGGATAAGTTCGTCATGGTATTTATTGATGATATATTGGTCTACTCGAAGAATGAAGAAGAGCATAAGGAGCATTTCCGTTTGGTTCTTGAGGAGCTCAGAGAACATCAGTTGTATGCCAAGTTCAGCAAATGTGAGTTTTGGTTAAAGGAAGTTGGATTTCTCGGGCATGTTATATTCGGAGAAGGAATAGCAGTAGACCCTACCAAGGTTGTTTCTATCACTAAATGGTTGGCACCCACCTCAGTTGGATAGATCAAGAGTTTTCTTGGACTCGCGGGTTATTACCGGAGGTTTATTGAGAATTTCTCCAAGATTGCAAAGCCCGTGATGGAGTTATTGAAGAATGACACCAAGTTTAAATGGAACGAGGATTGTGAGGCCAGTTTTCAGGAGTTGAAGAAACGTTTGGTTACAACCCCAGTGCTGATTCGCCCAGACCAACACAAAGATTTCCAAGTATATTGCGACACTTCACGCCGAGGACTTGGAGGTGTGCTTATGCAGGAAGGAAGAGTTTTTTGATATGCCTCACGACAGCTTCGACCTCATGAGTTGAATTATGCTACACATGATTTGGAGTTAGCAGCCGTAGTGCATGCACTCAAGACATGGAGACACTTTCTCATTGGAAACCGTTGTGATGTATACACGGATCATAAGAGTTTGAAATACATTTTCACAATGAAGGAGTTGAACCTCGGGAAAAGGAGATGATTGGAGCTCATAAAGGATTATGATATGAGATTGCATTATCATCCATGAAAGGCAAATGTCGTAGCAGATGCGTTGAGCTGCAAGAGTTATGTTAACACGCTCATAACCGGAGGATTACCAAAAGAGTTAGTTGATGACCTCTGAGAGCGATGCTTGGAAATAGTTCCGAGAGGCTATGTTGCAGCATTGGAAATTCAGTCCACTTTGTTGGGTAAGATCAGAGAAGCCCAGAAGACTGACAAGGAGATTGCTAAGATAAAGGAAAGGATGAGTAAAGGAAAGGCTAAAGGATTTCGTGAGGATGAGCACGACACCTTATGGTTTGCAGATCGTATTTATGTGCCTAATGACCCTGAGATCAGGAAGTTGATTCTTCAGGAGGCTCATGATTCTCCTTACTCAATTCACCCAGGCAACACCAAGATGTATCTGGATTTGAAGAAAAGTTTCTGGTGGACAGGAATGAAGAAGGATATTGTCGAGTATGTAGCAGTATGCGATGTACGTCAGAGAGTCAAGGCAGAGCATCAGAAGCCAGCCAAATTGCTACAGCCGTTGCCGATACCCGAATGGAAGTGGGATAAACTTGGCATGGATTTTATCACTAGATTACCCAGGACTCGTTCAGGCTATGACTCTATCTGGGTTGTAGTTGATCGCTTGACGAAAGTAGCCCATTTCATCCCGGTGAACACAACATATACGAGTGCTAAATTGGTGAGGATATACATGACCAGGATCATATATCTGCATGGAGTTCCAAGGACCATTGTATCAGATAGAGGAACACAGTTTACTTCAAAGTTTTGGAATCAGTTGCATGAAACTTTGGGTACCCAGCAAGAGTTCAGTACAGCCTTTCATCCACAGACGGATGGACAGACTGAGAGAGTCAATCAGATTCTGGAAGACATTTTGAGGGCTTGTGCGCTAGATTATAGATCTATTTGGGATGACAAATTGCCCTATGCGGAGTTCTCTTATAACAACAGTTATCAAGCCAGTTTGAAGATGGCCCCTTTCGTAGCCTTGTACGGAAGGAGGTGTAGGACACCATTATCATGGGATGAAGTTGGAGATCGACGGTATTTTGGACTAGACTTAGTCAAAGACATTAAAGAGAAGGTTAAGTTGATTCGCGATAGACTGAAGGTAGCCCAGTCCAGGCAGAAGAGTTATGCGGATACTAAACGCAAGGAGATAGTTTACGAAGTCGGAGACAGAGCATATCTTCGTGTGTTCCCACTTCGAGGAGTTAAATGTTTTGGAGTCAAGGGAAAGCTAGCACCACGTTTTGTGGGACCGTACAGAGTTTTGGAACGCACGGGAGAAGTTGCATACAAGCTGGAATTGCCAGAAGGATTGTCAGGAGTTCATGGTGTGTTTCACGTTTCCAACTTGAAGAAGTGCCACGCAGAGATGGCCGATATTCCTCTGAGAGATATAGTGCCCCTGGAAGCAATTCAGTTAGATAGTGATCTAACCATGAAGAGAAGCTAGTCAAGATTCTCGAGTTTTCCAGTCGAGTTACTCGCAGCAAGGTTATCAAGTTTTGCAAAGTTCAGTGGAGCCACCATACCGAGGAGGAAGCCACCTGGGAGCAAGAAGAAGATCTTCGCAAGGACCACCCAAACCATTTTGCTAACTAACCCGAATCTCGAGGGCGAGATTCTTCTTAAGGGGGGTAGGTTTGTAACATCCTAATTTTCAATTTGGATGTTATACATAGATCATCATATGCATATCATATTTATTTTTGCTTTTGTTGTGATCCTAGAAATCTTAAGCAACTCAAGCACCTAAGGAGAGAGTTGGAGGTTTCACAAAATTCATATTTGAATTTATTTCAAAATTTGAAGAGAGGATCTTGGAGAAAGAAATTCAAAATCAAATTATTATTTATTCGTATTTTATTTCAATTAGAAAAAATGGCATTTTTGAAAATTGCATTTTAGTCCAGAAAAATGTTCATCTTGTCCTAAATATTAGGTTTGGATGGTGAAAACAGTTTCTGAAATTTTTAGAATTTTTTTTATATTTATTTAGGATTTTTCTTTCATGGCGTAATTATTTAAAAAAAGTCTTCGGACCGACTGGGCCGAAACCCAGCCGGCCCACCTCGCCCGTGCCGCCTTCCCCGACGCGCCGCCGCAGCCGTGCCCACGCCGGACTCCTCGGAGTCCGTGTCGCCGCCGCCATCGCCCGACTTGGAGGCTAAGTCGGAGCCCCGGGACCCCCCTCTTTATAAGGCCGACCCCGACCCCCTTTTGCCCCTCGTCTCGCCCCGCCGCAACAACCACCTCCGCCCCGCGCCGCTAGCCGCTGCTACTGCCGCTGCATTGCCGCGCCACCGCACACCGCCGACCCGCGCCACCGCCATCCCGAACCCCACCGCCACCGTCGACCGATTAACCCCGGCAAACCGGTAATAAACTGTTCGGTCTTTTCCGGGTTTTTTACAGTTTAGACGGTTCGGTAGATAGATCGGTTTATTTTTTTAGGTTTACTTAATTTAACGAACGTTAGTTCGTTTGTTTTAACGGACAGTTTTCATTAGATTAGTTCTGCTAGCGAACGTTCTCGCAGCAGATTTATCTTTTTAGTTTATTTTTTGGCCAGGGACCTATCCGTGAATAGTTTTCTCGCGGTCTAGCCCCTGATTTTAAAACTAGCGTAACTTTTTTACTCGTTTGTCCAAATTAGATGAAACCAGCGCCTAAATCTTCGTTTCGATCTGTTCTTTCCAGTTAACCAACTTGAACATGATTTTTCTACTGTAAAATTTGAGTTTAGTTCAGATTAGTAAACGATCTTGTTTCGTTCGTATTTTGAGTTTTGTTTCTTCGTTTGAGTTGTTTCTTTTTGCAAATCGTAGCTAATCACCTGTACCTACTGTTAAGATCTAATCTACATGATAATAATGTTGTTAGGTTTGACTTTTGTTAGTTTAAGACGTTTGCTTGTTTCGTGTTTGATTTGGATCTTTTCTTGGTTTTCTCGTTGTTTCGTTTGAGTGATTGCTTATGTATGCTACTGTTTGTCTATGCTAGATTACCCGGAGTGTGAAGCCTGTTACTACGAATCTCTAGAGTTTGCAGATCGTCAGCAAGGCAAGTTACACTTTGATCATACTCTTCTATACCCAGTTTTTACTATGCATTAGTATTACCCCTCAAACATGTGCATGAGTAGGGTTGGGAACATGTGGTTTGGTTGTAGTACTTGAGGTAGGAACCTAATACCTTTTGATCACCCCGGGAGTATATGTTATGCTTATTACTGCTTAACCATGCTTGTAGATGGGGATTGGATGGTGATTCACACATGGAAGTTTTGAGAGTTATTAATCTTGGATAACATTAAGGTGGCAACTTTAATATACATCTGGGTGGATTGGTTGAGGCACCTGGGGAACCCAGTGTTGTCTATTTGGGGAAATCCCGGAGTACCCGTGTGATTTTTCTTTCGGTTCGCCACCCAGGCTCAAAGGGATAATATGATATTTCATGCCTAGAAACTTCCGTGTGCAGCCACAAGCCATTATGGGCTCTGACATAGTTGAGAAAGTTGTGTGAGCTCTCGAAGAGGTGGACAAGCAGATGTAGGGGAAAGTAGGTGTACCGGTCTGCCCGGAGTAGAGAGTAAGTGCTGCAGAAAGACTATGTCTCGATCATCCGTTCATGGATGTGATCGAGTCTTGTGGGGAAAAGTGTGCACCCTCTATAGAGTGTATAAACTAATCATCGTTAGCCGTGTCCCCGGTTATGGACATCTTGAGTATCTGGAATTGGATATTATTGTTAATCTCATCAGTCTTAAATTAATTGAATTGGGTTTAATGATGATACTTTTAATTGGCATTTGATTTGGGGAAACCTTCTCAAATATTGGAACAACTTGGGATTAGTTAAATAAATTTATTCCTTTGTTGTAGGGAAAAACTAGCTTTATGCAAAATCATAAACTTAGAGCCTCCACCAGCCAAATATTGCATGCAGATATAGTTGTTGCATTTCATTGCTTTATAGTGTGACTCTACCAGCATATTCAATGTGCTGACCTACACGGTTGCAACGTCTCATGTTGCAGACTACTCAGTAGACGAATAAGGTGCAATAGGTCGTTGTCTTGCACTCATTTATGTCGTTGGAGTTGATGGACTCATTTACCTTCGAAGCTTTCGCAGTTATTTAGTTTAGACGGCCTTCAGCCATGATATTTATGTGTAATCATACTCTTTATGAGGACTCGATGTAATAAGTGTGTGATTGAACTCTGTTATAATTCCTCGAGTACTGTGTGTGTCCGCATTACCGATCCAGGGATGACACTGTTGCACAGAGACTTTGATCCATTCGGATCGTGGTCGCTACAAAAGCGTAAGAGCAAGGAGTTCATCATCAACACACTGTCTATTACCTTTTGTAGAGTGGTGTCTCCTAGATTGGGTAGGTGTCGCTTGGGAGCCTCTGACATGATGTCCACTATTTATTGCAATGATCATGATTGGGGTGATGTTGCTTCTTATGATCTTGAGAATTTATTTAATCCTTGTGATGAATATGATATTGATAATAATGTTAGCAATAATATTGAAAGTGGTTTTGGAAAAGTGTAAAATTTAGGAAATAAGAATCCCACATATACGGAGAGTGTTCAATCTTATGATTTTTTTTTGATAAAAGTGAGTTAGGAGAGGTCATGACTTTAGTTGATGTTAATCCCACTATCTTGGAAGATTATAAGACATCTATGCATGTGGATCATGAAGAGAATACTTTATGTCATAGCTATATTGTTGAATTTGAATATGATCCTACATGTGATTATTATGAAAGAGGCAAAAATGGTTCTATAAATCTTTATGTTACTAAATTACCTCTATGCATGTTGAGATTGCTATTGTTTCTTTCTTCTTCCTTGCTGAGAGGATCGAGAAGAGGGGTCTAGAGGGGGGAGGGGGCGATTGGACCCTCAACAAGTAAAGGTGGCAGTTTTTAAGTTCTTTACGTTGAGGTGGAGTTTTAGCACAAGTTTAAACATTCACGATACATTTCAAGCAAGCATGGCAAGAGTATGAGCAGCGGAAAGAGTAAAGCATGCAAGTTGCAAGAAAGTAAGGGATGGGATTGGAGTGTGCAAATGCAGTTGAAGACACTGAGATTTTTGGTGTGGTTCCGATAGGTGGTGCTATCATACGTCCACGTTGATGGATACTTCAACCCACGAAGGGTAGCGGTTGCGCGAGTCCACGAAGGGATCCACCCACAAAGTGTCCACGAAGAAGCAACCTTGTCTATCCTACCATGGCTATCACCCACAAAGGACTTGCCTCACTCAGGTAGATCTTCACGAAGTAGACGATCTCCTTGACCTTACAAACTTGTTGGTTCAACTCCACAATCTTGTCGGAGGCTCCCAAGCGACACCTAATCAATCTAGGAGACACCACTCTTCAAAAGGTAATAGATGGTGTGTTGATGATGAACTCCTAGCTCTTGTGCTCCAAATGATAGTCTCCCCAACACTCAACTCTCTCTCTCACAAATTTGGCTATGGTGGAAAGATGATTTGAGTGGAAAGCAACTTGGGGAAGGCTAGAGATCAAGACTCTTGTGGTAGGATTGGTATATCTTGGTCTCAACACATGAGTAGGTGGTTCTCTCTCATAAAATGAGTAGTAGAAGTGTAGGCACATTTTGATGGCTCTCTCACAAATTGAGATGGGGGTGGAGTGGTATATATAGCCTCCACACAAAATCCAACCGTTACACACATTTGACCCAACTCGATCAGACCGAATAAAAGAACTCGGTGAGACCGGTTTATTTCAAAATGTGAATGTTAGAAATCTCGGTGGGACTAGAACAACTCGGTGTGACCGATGTGCTAGGGCTTAGGGCCAACATCAACTCAGTGGCACCGATTTCATCAACTTGGTGAGACCGAAGTGAAGCAATAGGACAACAGAGCGAATGTAAAGCTAAATTGCTCATTTCGGTGTGACCAAAATGTTACGAAGGGAAGCAGGGAGTTTGCAGGGCCATCTCGGTAAGACCGAGATCCATATCGGTGTGACCAAACTGTTAGGGTTTCCGGCAGTGGCTATGTCAAATGAACTCGGTGGCGCCGGATAGAATATTTTGGTGGGGCCGAGTTTGACTTTGAGTTTTGGACATATTTGGAAATGAGAAAGTGGTTGAGGGATTTGGTTCTATATCACTAAGCACTTTGAGCAAGTAGACCATAAAGCAACACCTCATCCCCTTTTAATAGTATTGGCTTTCCTATGGACTCAATGTGATCTTGGATCACTAAAATATAAATGAAGAGTCTTGAGCTTTTGCCAATATGTGTCCTTAGCATTTTGAATGGGTTCCACATCCTATTGTCCTTGCCATGTCATTGTTGAACTTATCTGAAATACACTAGATCAAAGCATCAGTACAATAAGTGATATGTTGATATTAATTACCAAAATCACACAGGGAGCACTTGTGCTTTCAATCTCCCCCTTTTTGTTAATTGATGACAACATACATCTAAGCTTTAGATTAAATGTATATATGATAACAAGTAAAGCTTTGGAAAAAACATGTAACATGCATAGGCTCCCCCTACATGTATGCAATCATGTGAATTTCGAATACAAGAACATGTGAATGCATGAGCATGACAGAGCAAGCAATGAGTTACATGCATCTTGGCTATATGCATCAGAGTAAGTGATGTGAATAAGAAGTGTACCTCCATGTTCATGAATTCTTCTTGCAAACAATATGTACGTTAGCAAGAGATCATCATGCACATGAGTATGATGCATATACTTACCTTGTGGTCTTGAGCTAGCTTTGAAGGAGTAGACTAGAGAAAACAGGGTTAGATGACACAAGAACACTCCATGTAAAGCAATTCCAGGAAACCACAAGAGTACCAATACTGGGATGACCTGTAATGAGTGAGTACTAAGTACTTCGTTTAGATTAGACATGTCCCCAAAGATATGAAGATATGCAATGAATTCCAATGATTTTTCTCCCCTTAGGATGGCACAGACACTTTCTCCCCCTGAATCTGATATTGAATAATGGGAGAAGGTAGGGTGAGATAAAGTCAGAGCTGAAAAAAAACAGAGCTGACTGCAGATTAGAAAAAGTGAGATTGAAGTAGACTGGATATCAAACATATTAACATGTCTTTCCCCTCTTGAAGACATGTGACTTCTCTCCTCTTGTTAATGTGCATCATTTAGAAGAGGCTTTGGTGCTCTCTCTGTGATAAGCTTTGATGCTCTCTCTCTCTCTCTCCCTTTAACATCAATTTCCAAGAAGGGTTTCTTCAAGAATTCGGATCAAGTAGGTTTGGTCCTTGAGAGATACTACAAAGCAGCGTGTAGCTTGAGATGTGGGTAGAGGATAAGAATCATTGAGTGGAGCTGGAGAAAATGTGTATAATGTAGTGGCAAAGTTTTCTCAGTAGTGAAATTGGTGACGCCGATCTGTTTCCATCGGTGACGCCGAGTTGGTTCTGTCACGAATTATGCATATCGGACAGACCGGGTTAGTCCTCATTGGTTGTATCAACGAAATGTCTACATGTTATCCTTGTAGTTTGGTCTAGCCGATAGGATTGGATCGGTGAGTCCGAGTTCAATGCAGAGGAATTTTTTTGTCAACTCAGCTCACTTGGCAAAAGAAATCTCACAAAGATTTGCAAGGAGTTTGCAATGAGTTAACAATAATAACATAGAAAAGAGAACTAGATTAAGGGAAACACTCTAGCAGGAAAACATGCAAAGAAAATACAAAGGGCACAAGGGCACTAGAGAACTTCATCTAGATATGGTCGGCGACAAAGTCACCTATGCTAGAGTATATTGACTTGGGAGTCAAGTGAGATCACTTGATCATAGGTCATACTCATCGTTTAGGCTCAAAATGGGGTTACCATTTTTCGTTTAAGCACTTTGATGCATTCACATCTTGTTGAGTTGCTTTGACTCATTTCTTGGAGTAAAGCTTCTCTAAGATGGAATGACATACCTTGGGTTGTGGCGTTGATCATGTAGTTGAACTTGTGTTGGATGCTCAAGGTTGATGTAGTCCATCAAGAGTTGGGAGCACCACTAGTAGTTTGAGGTCATCTTCCTACATGGGTTAGTCTTGCAAGGAAGAGCACTTGTGTATCATGGAATTTGATATCAAGTGAAATTTTATAATATTGAAATAGTCAAAGGATATGTTGAGTGAGTTCATTCTTCCTTGTAATCAACAACCATATCATAGGGACTTGGTGATGTAGGGATTGCTCAATATGTGAGTGACTTGCAATATCATAGATTTGGGCTCATCCAAGTACCTACAAGGGTTAGATGGCACGCAAGGATGCAAATATGTATCCAAGACATATGATCATCATCATAAGAGAAATATCAAGGATTAGGCATAAAAAGGCTCATTCCTTGCATGCATCCGAATGAAGTTTCTACTCCAAGTTTGAGGCATCAATGATATTCAATTCACCTCTCAAACGGAAAAATACTTTCTCGTCAAGCGGTTTGGTGAATATATCCGCCAATTGCTTATCGATACGAACATGCTTAAGATTGATGTCTCCTTTAGCAACATGATCTTGAATGAAATGATGATGAACTTCGATATGCTTAGTTCGAGAATGTTGCAAGGGATTATGAGCAATCTTAATAGCACACTCATTATCACAAAGTAGTGGAACATGTTTCACATGTATCCCATAATCCTTAAGGGTTTGGGACATCCAAAGTAATTGAGCAAAACATGATCCGGCGGTAATGTATTCCGCTTCGGCAGTTGATAAGGATACCGAGTTTTGTTTCCTAGAGGACCAAGATACAAGGGTTCTACCAAGAAATTGACACGTACACAAAGTGGACTTTCTATCAACCTTGTCACTGGCATAGTCCAAATCAGAGTAGCCAACAAGGTCAAAAGATGACCTCTTAGGATACCAAATGCCAAAGTTTTGTGTATGAATTAAATATCTCACTATCTTTTTCACGGCCTTAAGATGACATTCTTTGGGGGGTGCTTAGTATTGTGCACACATGCACACACTTAGCATAATATCGGGACAGGAGGCACATAGATATAACAATGAGTCAATCATAGAGTGGTAAACCATTTGGTCAACCGATTTGCCATCCATAGTCAAGTCAAGATGTCCACTAGTAGGCATGGGTGTTTGCATACCTTTGATTTCTTGCATGTTGAACTTCTTGAAAAGATCCTTGGTATACTTTGTTTGGCAAACTAAGGTACCCTCCTTAGTTTGCTTGATTTGCAAACAAGAAAAAACTTGAGTTCACTCATCATAGACATCTCAAACTTCTTCGACATTAGCCTTCCAAACTTTTCGCTAAAATGGGGGTTAGTGGATCCAAATATGATATCATCAACATAAATTTGGCACACAAATAGTTCACCATTAACCCTTTTAGTAAAAAGTGTATAATCAATCTTCCCAATTTCAAATCCTTTTTCAATAAGAAACTTGGTCAAGCATTTATACCATGCTTTAGGAGCTTGTTTAAGACCATAAAGAGATTTGTCAAGTTTGTAAACATGATCGGGTTTCTTAGGATTAACAAAGCCGTGAGGTTTTTTAACATAGACTTCCTCCTCAATTTCACAATTTATAAATGCACTTTTAATGTCCATTTGGTATAAAGTGATATCATGGTGATTGGCATAAGTAAGTAAAATGCGTATGGACTCAAGTCTAGCAACGAGGGCACATGTATCACCATAGTCCATACCTTCAACTTGAGTGCAGCCTTGGGCGACGAGACGGGCCTTGTTGCATACAAATTGTCCATCCTCATCTTGCTTGTTCTGAAACACCCATTTGGCTCCAATGACATTGTGGTTGTCGTCGGGCTTCTCTACCAATGTCCTCACTTGATTCCTCTCGAAATCATGTAGCTCTTCATGCATAGCGTTCACCCAATCCAGATCTTCTAGAGATTCTTCTACCCTCATAGGTTCAACACTTGAAATGAATGAGTAATGTTCACAAAAATTAGCCAAATGAGTTTTAGAGCGAGTGATTCTACGGTTTGAATGTCATCAAAGATTTGTTTGCCGAGATGATCTCTTGAGATTCTTGCTCTAACTCGTGAGAGCTTTTGTTTGGTCGGGTGGAACATTGTTGTTGACGTTGTTGCTCTCTTGTGGAGGTGGAGAGGGAGGTCAATGAGGTTCAGCTTGTTGTACTTCCTCATTTCCTTCGTATTGACGTGTTCCACTTGTGGATGCCTCCATGTCAGCTTGTGATTCACCATGATGTGAAGTTGAGGCTTCCACTTGAATGGACGAAGTACTCTCCTTCAACTCCGTTGGGTGAATCTTGCCAATAGACAAGTCTTGAATTGCTTCCGAAGGATCTTTGTCTCCTACGTTAATTGGTAATTGCTCTACTTGCGAGTCATTAGATTCATCAAACTTCACATCTACCGTCTCTTCAACCTTTTCGGGTGAAATTGTTGTAGACACGATAAGCATGAGCGTTTGAGACATAACCGAGTAGGAAACCTTCATGAGATTTAGGGGCAAATTTCAAACGACGATGCTTATCAAGAATGTAGCACTTTGAGCCAAACACTCGAAAGTATCCAACTTGGGGTTTGTTACCTATCGTGGAAAGGTCACGGAAGATGTCCTAGCAAAAGGACTTAGTCATGGAGCCATCGCAACTAGGAAGCTTAAAGGGGTTAAATGGGACAAAGGACACGGGAGTTTATACTGGTTCGGCCCCTTGCGGTGAAGGTAAAGGCCTAATCCAGTTTGAGGTGGTATTGCTTATGTCTCAATTACCAGGGAGCGAATTCACTTGACCTAGCTTTCGATCTCTTGTTTCTCGTCCTAAATCGCTGCAGGGTCGTCCCTTTATATACACAAGTCGGTGCCCAGCGGCTCATGGAGTCCCGGCCGGCTCATAAACAGTATCTGGCTCGGTGACTAACTATTCATGCCTTACAACACAAGTCACACATATATGGCGGATTACCCTTACAGACCTTAAGTCGTCTTTGGGCTTTGGGCCCTTAACTAAATCGCCATCTTCAAATATCTTTGTGGGCTTCGTATGATGAATCGCCATAGGTATAACCCGGCCCCTCCTGGGCGGGTCATACCTAATAGTTATATCCCCAACATTAGGCCCCAGATTGATTTGAATTGGTTCATGTCAATCTTCAATACTTTAGAAAAATCTTCTGCTCTTCATTTGTGCGAGAGTTTATAACCCGTGATGATGTCATCTTTTGGATTTGTGATAACCCGCCATGACGTCATCTTCCATTAATTCACACTTTATCTAACATATCTCAACGGATCTTTATCTTAATAACTATCCCGAGAATCGAGGCGCCTGGGCAGCCGGATAACCATGTTTTGGCCTCCTTGTTTTTCACGCCCACTTATTAGCCTTTCCTTATAAATAGTCATGACTGGTATTCTTCTCATTCTCCCCCTTTCCATCGTCTTCTTCCTCTCGCGACCCTCTGTTGCTCGAGCTCCGCCGCCACCGCAAAGCATCTCATCCTCCTCAACCTTGGGCGCTGCACCAACCTATGTCGGATCAGAGCACACCGGCGCTCCATCCCAGTTGAATCTGCACCTGTAAGTGCTTCTCCTCCAGCGTCAGATCGCATTAGGGTTCCGACTATTCATCGTGTTCTTCGTAGTTTCTTCATAGTTCCTCCACTGTAGCACCTTTTGATCTAGAAATGGTATAAAACTTATACCATAGTTGTTTTGCCTTCGCCTTCAATACCAGCGGACCCCCTTTCCTTGGAAAGAGATCTCATTAGAGCTTATGAACTCCCCTGTACTTGTTTTAGGTCTTGAATTATTTCATTTTTTTTTTGAACTGCCGCTGATCTGAAATAACACTTGCCATCTGTGAAATCTGTTTGTGTTGTACTTAGCCAAAAAAATGCACCTGGATAGATCAATCTAGCCATGACGGCTCATACCACCGGCTTTAATTGCCATGCTCAATAGATAACATTAAACTGCTCATGGCGGCTTAGATAACCTGACATAATTAGTCATAATACCATTAGGCCCCTTTGTAAGCCGCCATTCTGATATGTGCTGTAATACCTTTTCTTCCGGCTTAAATTTGAACCGGCAATTTTATTCTTTTTCTTTTAGGCTTCCTTCTTCACAATGCCGCCCAAAACAACCACTTCCTGTAATTGGTTCGCTCCATCGTCATGGAGAATACACTTGAAGATTTTGTGAAAACCAGCTATCTGCCCAAAAAGGATGTCATGTCGTACCACGCCCCTAAACCGACAAAATAAAAACCTCAGCCCAAAGAAGGGGAAGTCATTATCTTCACTGATCACATGAACCGGGGCTTTTCGCTGCCCGGCTCTAAGTTCTTCAGGGATGCTCTGCACTTTTTTGACCTCCATCCTCAAGACATCGAACCCAACTCCGTGTCTAACATATGCAACTTTCAAGTGTTATGTGAGGTATACCTTGAAGAAGAGCCTAGCTTGGAACTTTTCAAAGAATACTTTTACTTGAATTGCCAGAACGAATACCCCAATGGACCTAGTTTGGAACTTGGCGGAGTCTCAATCCAATGGCGAAGAGATGCCATTTTTCCTTATGCGCGGCCACCATGCCATCCCAAGGACTGGAACCAGACATGGTTCTACTGCCAAGATACTTCTCCGGCTGATGAGAACCCTCTGCCCGGCTTTCGCACCTTGCGTCTCGAATCCAATCATCCGCTCCCCGACAAGTTGTCAGCTGCTGATCGCAAGAAGCTCACCCCTACCATAGCCAAAGTCAAGGCACTGTTGGGGAACGACTTAAATGGCACTGACTTGGTCCGATGCTGGGTTGCATGGCGGATCATCCCCTTGAGCCGTCGCTCCAGTTTAATGTGCACTTACACCGGTGACACAAAAGATCCTCTGCGCCACAATTCCGAGGAGTTACCTGATGACCTTATCAATGAGATGAAAAAATCCCTTCTGAATGAGAGCCTAGCAGATTGTGGCAAGGTGGGCCTAAGCCCTTTCCGCACAGCTAACCCGGCTCCAGGGGTAAGCCGCCAAACTTTATTAGTTTACCTTTATATTTGATGTTTTATCTTAACTCAACCTTTAATGATTTTCACAGGCTGATGACAAGTTTTGGAAGAAATAATATGACCATGAGGCTACAAAAGGGCCAGGAAGGCCAAGAAAGCTGCTAGAAAAGCCACCAAGAAGAGAGGAAAGAAGCCCAGCGCTTCTGGTTTACTACAACTGGACGACACCTCTGAGTCGGAGGTAGCCCTCGATTCTCTTGGCTCTTTTTTCAACCATCTTATTGACACTGACTATCATCAGGATGACACGAGAACGAGTCAGGGAGTGGAAGAAGAGGTAACTATTATTTCCTCCGACTCAGAGCCTTTGCCAAGACAAAAAATCCGAAGAGTAACCCAAAAAGTAAGATTTTCGCACCCCCTAGCTCATCTGGATCCTCACTTTATTTTGAAGCAATAGCAGCACGAGAGCCGGCGGCAGACTCGGACGAGCAAGGATGTGGAACTCTCCTCCGGTTTACTGAACACACAGAGGAAGCGTCGAAATGAGGTCACTCCCAACTTGAAGGCTTTTTACCCTTTGGCGGGTCTTACTCGCCAGCCACTCAATTATTCCGACTCAAATTATCAGGAAACATCCCACTCCTCTTTCGGCGATTCAATCCAATCCAATATGCCAGCTTTCAAAACTGCTCCCAGGTAATGGCAGATTACTTAGCATTTACTCATTACAATCCTTTTATACTTATACTGACCTTTATGACTCATGCAGTGGAAAAGCAAAGCCCAGCAAGAGGGCAAAGAAGAACAAGCCGGCTGAAGAGCCAAAAGTCCCTAAGCCGGAGCTCCAAACCGCAGCTCCTGAGGCCTCTGTTCCTGAACCATTTGCGCCAGTTCATGATATGCCAACAATGACTGTTGACCCGCCTGTTGATCAAGCCGCCAATGACTCTTTAAATCTTGAAACTTCGAGCCCTGTCAAGACAGTCAATACACAAGATGATGATGTAGAGATGACCAAAACCGGCTTTACTGAACCGGGGAGACCTACTGTATTGGCCAAGCATTCTGCCAAGGAAGAACATGCTGAACCACGCAAAGTATGATTTAATGTTGCCAACTATGCTCAACTTGGCATTGGTGAACTATACTCTGGCTTTCTCAGCCAAGTACACAGCAGTTGTGACCTTGAGGTGGACATGGTGAAGCAAATGCACTACGAATTTGAGGTATGATCTCTTCCACTCTTAAGTCATGCATATCCCGCCAGCCCCCCAAGTTTACTGCTTATTTTGAATATGATGTAGACTTGATCACCATGAATAACAACCTGTGTAACAATCCTTTCAAAATCCGGCTTAAACTTGTGTTAGTTGTGCTATATGCATTAGCCAGCTATAGCCGACTATAGACAAGCAATATGCATTAGCCCCCAAGTGACAAGTACTCTTGCTCGCAAAGTGCTTGGGACTTATTCTCATAAGCCCCCACATAAATAGAGCTTTCGATAGACATTAGCCCCCAAGTGTCAAGTGTTGTTGCTTGCAAAAGGCTTGGGACTTGATATGTTGAACTAACGTTAAATTGTGACTTTAATCATATGTATGTACAGACCACCACTGCTGAACTTCAATCAAAGCTGTCTGACTTGAAGACCCATCTGGAGCTACAAGAGGTTGAGACCCAGAAGGCGAACTCAAAGTTTGAATTTAGCGTGGGTGAAGCAGAAAAACTGAGAACCGGCTTTGAAGCTGAAAAAAGCGCCTGGGTTGAAGAAAAGATTGCTTTGACCCAACAGGCAAAAAAAGCAGAGGCGGCTCTCAAGGAAGCCAGCACTAAACTTACCGGCTTAAAACGCCAGGTGTCTCAGATGGTGTCTGCTATCTTTGGTAAGTCGCCTGATGACTGTCAAATTTTGAATAACCTCCTTGACGATATTATCGATTGTTAACCCATCCGATTATCACTTTGCAGGCCCTCGAAGCACCAATTTGAACCAAGACATGTTGGTGAAGCTGAAGGCAGTTTACACATTGGTGGAGCAACTTTACACTGGTGCTCAGCGCGCTTTGGCCACAATTGCTCCGTCCAATAAAGCCCCCACACTCTTGATTGACGTGCTAAGGAAGCTCTTTGTGCCGCCCCATCGGTTTAATGAAATGAAGCGATCATCTGCGAGAGCCAGAGCCATGACTGCCTTGAGCCGGGCCAAAGCATGGCTACCAGAATTAGACCCGGCAGACATCTCTATCGGGTATCCAAGTCTCAAGGAGGACGACACTCTGTTTGAACAGAAGGACTTTGCTGCTTGCGTGAAGGAGATACGTCCGCTGGCCAGCCAGATTGCTAATGAGACAGACCTCACCAAGTATCATCCGGCTTACGAAGTGGGAAATCAGAAGATGCCAACGCCGTCTTATAAAGTGACAGGCCTGATCCCCCCAATCCGTAAGCACACTTTGCCCCTGAAGTTGACCCGTCCAAGCTAATTGACGACGAAGCTGAGTTCCAAGCTTTGAGTGGCATTGACTGGTCATCATCAAACTTCCAGGACGTAGAATAGGACAAAGAAGCGGAGAGGGTTGACCCGGAAGCATCAGGCCAGCAAGAAGATTGATCCGCCGGGCAGTTCATATGTATGGCCTTTTGAAAAACAGTTAAGCATTTGGACTCTGGGAGTCATGTAATAGGGTATCAACAACTTTGCTCTATTGTGCCATCACGCATGTTTTGTGTTATGCTCCATACTGTTAAACCGCCACCTGAGACTTTATGATTTTGAGTGGTGTAGAAAAAATTTCAACTTTATCCTGCACACAAGTAAATCAAAAGAGATCCCTTGGCGGTTTACCGCAGGGCGGGTCATAATATCTCATATGCACGCACTAATGCTTAAACAGTTATGGCTAAGGTTTGTTGAACCTTAATTAAAACATAATAATGATATCATACCTGTGATATGTAATTGCACTGCCGGTTTACGATACCTGTGCAGTAAGGGTGAACACCCAAAGCTTTTTAGAAGCCAATAAGTCCAAGTGCTGGATATCATCATGTATGGGCGGCTTGTCGCCTCTGTGTTAAGCCGGGTAATGAAAACCACGGCAAGCTTCAAATATGAGCTTATGAAAGTAAAGGCTGCATGGCCAAAAGGCAAGATAGTATCAGGAAGAAACAGAAAAAACTTCAAGAAATCAAGCCAAATGTCAAAAAGCAAGGCTATGGTTCAAATACGACCAGGAAGCCAGACCAAAAGGGTTAATGGCTATGATTCGGATACAATCAGGAAGCCCCCTAATGGTTTTTGGCATTACGCCAATCAAAGGGGTACCAACAGCTATGATTCGAATACGATCAGGAAGCCCCCCAGTGACCTTGAAGTGTTGGCATTGCGCCGATCAAGAGGCTACCGACAGCTATGTTCTCTTTGGTGAATACACCTATATTTGAACAGGAAGCCCCCAAATGACCTTGAGGTGTTGGCATTGCGCCGATCAAGAGGGTACCGACAACTATGTTCTCTTTGGTGAATGCACCTATGTTTGAACAGGAAGCCCCCAAATGACCTTGAAGCTTTTAACGACTCTGATTCGAATACGATCAGTAAGCCGGACCAAAAGGGGTTAAGCTATGATTCGAATACGATCCAGCCCCCAAATGATCTAAGTGTTTACGACTATGGTTCGAATACGACCAGGAAGTCGGCCAAAAGGGGTTAATAGCATATTCGAATACGACCCGCCCCTAATTGGTCTTTGGCATTATGATGACAAAGACACATGATTGTTGAAGATGAAACAACAGAGACCCTGCTTTATTATAATCATCATAATATATACATCTTCAAAAATATGTACATCATAAGAGCCAGTGGTTCAAGTGTAGTAAGGCCGAAGATCAGTAATATTCCACGGCTGGCGGGTCTCTTTCTCCGACTTACGTGAGTCCTTGTGCTCTCGAATATCGATAAGGTAGTATGACCCGTTGTTCAAATTCTTGTTGACCACAAAGGGCCCTTCCCAAGGTGGGGATAACTTGTGCATATCCGTCTGATCCTGGAAGAGCCGGAGCACCAAATCACCTTCTCGAAAGGTTCTGGACTTAACCCGGTGGCTGTGGTAACGGCGCAGGTCTTGTTGATAAATCGCCGAACGGGCTGCCGCAAGATCGCTCTCCTCATCTAACAGGTCAAGTGCATCATGACGTGCTTGTTCATTATCAGCTTCAATGTAAGCCGCCACGTGAGGAGAATCATGACGGATGTCACTAGGGAGAACCGCCTCTGCTCTGTAAACCATGAAGAAGGGTGTGTAACCCGGTTGGGGGTGGTGTTGATACTCCATATCACGGAAGGTAATTCCTCCACCCAACAACCCGGTGTCCGTTGCAAAGGAAGCATAAGCCGGGGTTTGATGCCTTTCAAAATTTCTTGATTGGCTCTTTCAGCTTGACCATTGGATTGAGGTTGAGCTACTGATGATACATGAAGACGAATGTGCTCTCGTTGACAAAACTCTTTCGTAGCACCCTTGGACAAGTTAGTGCCATTATCAGTTATGATGTTGTGGGGAAAGCCAAATCAGAAAATCGCCTTTTTAATGAATTGAACCGCCGTTACCGCATCACATTTACTGACCGTCTCTGCTTCAACCCACTTTGTGAACTTGTCAACCGCCACCAAGAGGTGGGTCTTTTTATCCTTGGACCTTTTGAAAGGCCCAACCATATCAAGCCCCCAGACTGCAAACGGTCAAGTAATTGGAATCATCCTCAATTCTTGCGCCAACACATGAGCTCGGCGTGAAAATTTCTGACAACCATCACATTTACTGACCAAATCCTCTGCATCAGCTTGAGCCATCAGCCAGTAAAATCCATGACGAAAAGCTTTGGCCACAAGGGACTTTGCACCGGCATGATGACCACAATCTCCTTCACGAATCTCACGAAGAATTTCGCGGCCCTCCTCAGGAGAGACGCATCACTGAAACACCCTAGTGACACTGCGATGGTGCAACTCGCCATTGGCAATTGCATTGACTTAGACCGCCGGGTTATCTGCCTGGCGAAAGTTTCATCCTCAGGTAACTCGCCCCGGGTCATATAAGCCGAATATGGTACTGTCCAATCTGGGATAGCGTGAAGAGCCGCCACCAATTGTGCCTTCGGGTCAGGAACAACCAGATCTTCCTATGTAGGCAACTTGACAGAAGGGTTATGCAGAATATCCAAGAAAGTGTTGGGTGGCACCGGCTTACGCTGAGACCCCAACCGGCTTAAAGCATCAGCCGCCTCATTCTTCCTGTGATCGATGTGTTCCACTTGATAACCCTTAAAATGACCTGCAATAGCATCCACCTCACGGTGATAAGCCGCCATAAGTGGGTCTTTGGAATCCCATTTGCCGGAGACTTGTTGAGCCACCAAGTCTGAGTCACCGAAACATCTCACCCGGCTTAAGTTTATCTCCTTAGCCATCCGAAGAGCATGGAGCAAGGCTTCATACTCAGCTGCATTGTTAGTACAGGAAACATCAACCTTAGAACATAACAAAATCTGTCACCTCAAGGGGAAGCTAAGACAACTCCAGCCCCCGAGCCCTCCAATTGCTTGTACCCATCAAAGCGAATAGTCCAATAGGTATTATTTGGCTTCTCTTCAGGCATCTGCAGTTCTGTCCAATCGTTGATGAAATCCACCAGTGCTTGAGACTTGATGGTAGTGCGAGGCACATATTTTAAACCATGAGGCCCAAGCTCAATGGACCACTTGGCGAGTCGTCCTGTGGCTTCTCTGTTTTGAATAATATCTCCTAAAGGAGCAGAACTGACCACAGTAATGGGATGACCCGGAAAATACTGCTTAAGCTTCCGGCTAGCCATGAACACCCCATAAACAAGCTTTTGCCAATGTGGATACCTCTATTTGGACACAATAAGCACCTCACTGATGTAATAAACCGGCCGATGAACCGGATACTCCTTGCCAGCCTCCTTCCGTTCCACCACAATGGCCCCGCTGACGGCACGAGTGCTAGCAGCCACATATAACAACAATGGCTCCTTATCAATGGGAGCAGCAAGGACTGGCGGCTTAGCTAGCTGCCTCTTCAAATCTTCAAACGCTTCATTAGCAGCATCACTCCACACGAAGTTATCTGTTTTCTTCATCATCTGATACAGCGGTATAGCCTTCTCACCCAACCGGCTTATGAACCGGCTTAATGCAGCAATACGACCCGCCAGACGCTGAACATCATTGATACACGCCGGTTTAGCCAGGGAGGTGATAGCCTTGATATTCTCCAGGTTAGCCTCAATGCCTCTGTTAGAAACCAGAAAACCCAACAACTTGCCTGCTGGCACACCAAAGACACACTTGGCCGGGTTAAGCATCATCTTGTAGACCCGGAGATTATCGAAGGTTTCTTTTAAATCATCTATCAAAGTCTCCTTATCTTTGGATTTCACCACAATGTCATCCACATAAGCATGAACATTGCGTCCAATCTGATTGTGAAGACAATTCTGTACACATCGCTGATAAGTCGCCTGGGCACTCTTGAGCCCAAAAGGCATAGACACATAGCCGAAGGCTCCAAAGGGAGTGATGAAAGTTGTCTTCTCCTGGTCCTTAACTACCATCTTGATCTGATGATAACCAGAATAGGCATCCAAAAAACTCAAACGTGCACAACCCGCCGTAGCATCAATGATTTGATCAATACAAGGGAGAGCAAAAGGATCAGCCGGACAAGCCTTGTTTAAGTCCTTGTAATCCACACACATGCGCCAAGTGCCATTCTTCTTAAGCACTAGCACCGGGTTAGCCAACCACTCTGGATGAAAAACTTCAACAATGAACCCAACTGCCAAGAGTTGGGCCACTTCTGCACCAATGGCCTTGCGCCTCTACTCGTTAAACTGCCGGAGGAATTGCTTGACCGGCTTAAACTTCGGATCAATATTGAGAGTGTGCTCAGCGAGTTCCCTCGGTACACCCGGCATGTCAGAAGGTTTCCATGCAAAGATGTCCCGTTTCTCACGGATGAACTTGATGAGCGCGCTTTCCTATTTTGGATCCAAATTAGCACTAATACCGAACTGCTTGGATGAGTCGCAAGGAACAAAATCAACCAGCTTGGTGTCGTCAGCCGACTTAAACTTCAGCACCGGGTCATGCTCTGTAGTTGGCTTTTTCAAAGATGTCATATCCGCCGGGTCAACATTGTCCTTGTAAAACTTCAATTCCTCTGTTGCATAGACAAACTCAGCATAAACAACATCGCCTTCCTCACATTCCAGGGCTATCTTCCGACTCCCATGCACTGTGATGGTTCCTTTATAACCCGACATTTTGAGCTGCAGATAAACATAACACGGCCGTGCCATGAACTTGGCATAAGCCAGCCGTCCAAACAGAGCGTGGTACGGGCTTCTGATTTTGACCACTTCAAAAGTTAACTTCTCAGCCCTGGAATCATGCTCATCTCCAAAGGCCACCTCCAGCTCAATCTTGCCCACCAGGTACGCCGACTTACCAGGCACCACTCCATGAAAAACAGTGTTGGATGTCTTAAGATTTTTATCAATTAACCCCATGCGATGAAAGGTCTCATAATAAAGGATGTTGATGCTACTGCCTCCGTCCATGAGCACCTTAGTGAATTTGTATCCACCAACTTGAGGTGCCACCACCAAGGCCAAGTGACCCGGATTGTCAACCCGGGGCGGGTGATCCGCTTGGCTCCACATTATGGGATGCTCAGAATATCGCAAGTAATAAGGAACTGCCGGTTCAATAGCGTTCACGGCCCGCTTGTGGAGCTTCTGGTCCCGCTTGCATAAACTTGTGGTGAAAACATGATACTTCCCACAATTCAACTACTTTGGATTACTCTGATATCCAGATTGCTGCTGCTGCTGACTTCCGTGGCCGGATTGCTGATTGTAACCACCCTGATTACCTTGATTAAAACCGCACTGACTACCTTGGGGGCCCTGGAAATTGGAATTAGAACCGCCACCTCCATAACCTGGGCCATGGAAGGCGCCGCCTCCTGAGCCACCGCCCGGCCCTTGATTGCCGTCAAATGAGTTAGAATTTTTAAAATCCCTCATAATTGTACAGTCTTTCCAAAGGTGAGTAGATGGCTTCTCCCACGAACTGTGCTTTGGACAGGGCTCATTTAGCAACTGTTCAAGAGTAGGACCTAATCCGCCGGCCCGAGGAGGCGGCCTCCACTCACGATGTTGATTATTGCCCTGTGCACTGGTGTTAGCCACAAACTCCAAGCTACCATCCGCATTGCGTTTACCATTGCCCCCCCTGATTCGCCGGGTTAGACTGCTGACCCTTAGCGTTGCTGTTCTTTTTTCCCTTCCCAGTCTTCTCATCGTCAGACTCGGGATCCTTGGAACTATCAGAGTCGGCATACACTACAAAAAAATACACTTCCGTGATGATACGTGTTTGTCACAGTAGGTCGCGTTTTTTGTCATGCATGTACATCCATGACGATTTTATGACAGAATCAAGATAGTCATACCTGTGCTGTCGTAGAAGTGTTCCATGACATTACCAAAATTATTTTCACGGAAGTGTCCACTTCCATGACGATAAATCGCGCGTCACAGAAGTGCTTTTGTCAAGGGTGACTGACACGTGGCATCCACCATAACAGAACACCATTAAGCTATCGGGTCGGGTTTTGGATCCGATAACCCGCTAACAGCCCCGATCAATGGGAAATTTCCACGTGTAAAATTCTTATTGGCCGGACGAAACATGTGTCAGCTCGTCAGTGGGTCAGATAGGCACCTATGATATGTCGACACGTGCCACGGCCCACCACTGGCCCATTTAGCTTACAAAGTCGGCCCATTTGACTTGGTCAAAAGTTAACGGGCTGGCCCATTAAAAGCCTGTTAACGGTCTCTTCGCAAATAGCCCATTTTATAGCCCAGTAACTCACGGCTAGTTAGGCCCTAACGGAAATCGGCCCAACAACGTCATGTGGGCTGTCGAATATAACACCAGCCCATTTCACTTTTGGCCCATGTATGGCCCACGACGTCTTTCGGCCCACATGACGCCTTCGTATCTTTAGGCCCTTTAGAGGCCCACGGTGACTCTAGCCCATAATGAACAGTGATTTTCTTTGTACCCGTTAACGGCCCGTGATTCACATGGGCCGTTTCCGGCCCGTGTTAGCTTTCGGCCTATTGACGGCCCATACGTTCTTGGGCTCCTTTCCGACCCTCGATTACTTCCGGCCCATTACTGGCATGTCCCCCTAATGGGCCAAATTCGGCCCATGGCAAGAGTCGGCCCGTTTCTATCCTGTTAACCAATTGCGCCATTTCCAGCCCATCCTATATTCTGGCCCATTAACGACCCGTTATGCCTGTGACAGAATTAAGCCTTTGCTGTCCTCCGGCCTGTTAACAGCCCGTTACCATGCTGGGCCGATATCAATTACGCCTGTTTGCGGCCCATGTAGACCCATTTATCCGACGGCCCAAGGCCCACCGATTCTACGGCCCTGTTGGAGGCCCATTTATCGACGGCCCGTAGGAGACCCATGGATCCTATGGCCCATATATGGCCCCTGGTTGTTGCGGCCACTAGCAAACCAGGGTAAAAGAAGACTAGGAAATAAATAAGGCCGAAAGTAACGCTAGGCTATTAAGGCGATTGCACAGATTACATCCACTCAGCATCAAAGATCGCCACCAATGCAAATATATGGAACACCCTACACTATACAAAAATGGCTTGCTGTTTTCTTCAGCCGGTGGCTGCACGTTAAGAACAAATTTTGTATCGCACCAAAACAAATTACAACTATATAACAAAAGGAAGGTTGGCATAAAACTTAACAGTCTAGCAGATAAATGCACCACCAGAAGTTCAGAAGCTCAGTTCATTTGACCTGACTGTTATGTTTTCATGTTGTATTGTCCGATGGAGCACCATAACCCTCGCCTTCATTTCTCCTAGGCTGCTGAACAACATAGCAAATCTCTGATAGTCTGGTTTCAAAACCATGCATATCTTGACGACATCGAACAATGTCTCTCCTTGTTTCACAAAGGGTCTCTGTTAGGGAATGGACTTGTGTCTGGAGCACAGATACAACATTGCTTTGAGCTTGCATATCTTGATCATGAGGTAGTTTGGACGAGATTGCCTTAACAACCAACCCAGTATTACGCAGGAACGTGCTTTTGGCACTGTTAGTGGACAGGTACTGACCCACTGCAGAAAGAGCTGACATTGCGGTTATAGTTGCCTCGCCACTTTCAGAAGGTGGCAGTTCCACTATTTTTTCCATAGCTCGCTGAAAAGTTGAGTTTTTACATTAGTAGTACCAAAATAGAAGATATTAAGGAGGCAGCAAAACCAAACAAAATAGCTTTGGTCTATATACAGAACTTATTCTGGTGAACCCATGTAAAATATTAGTTGTATTTTATTGCAAAGTACATAATAACACCAGGTTCCAAACATATGACCATGTACCATCGCTAATGTATTGTCTATTTCTTCACATTGTATTGAGGGCTAAGGATAAAGAGACGAAGTTTATAATACGGTAAGCATAGTATGACATCATTCATATCACAAAACAACTGAGAACAGACAAACAGACAATTGTAACGTTGTGTGGGCAAGTCCAGCATGGAACTAGATTACGGGTCAAGATCAAAGGAACATCACTCCTCTCTTTTAAACCTTGTAAGGTGCAATGATACGCTAAGACAGTTGTGTATAAAATTGAAAAGAGTAATAGACATTGGATGCAAACCATGCAGTCCAAGGCACAAGTCAGAGTAACTAGTAGTTAAAAGGCATGAGGATTAAGGACTTACAACTACAGCTTTGACTGGTGTAGTCATGCCCTTCTTCTTGCTGGTGTGACAGTCCTTGAAGATTTCCACAGCATTTGGTTCAGGTACTTTTTGGTCCTTGCGGGCTTTCCTCTGCATTTGGAACAAGTCAATATAGATCTGATAATATGGTACAGCAAAAAGAGTGAAACAGCAGCTAATTACAAGAGCCTCACAGTGTGCAATATAGCTATGAGATCCTATCGTTTGTTGGAATTTCACTTTCATACGGTTGGCCTTGTTCTTTGAACAGTTCACCTACAAGAAGATAGATTTGTGTGGCACATGCGTAAATAGGACTTCAACATGTGATCTGATCACATATATATAATGTACCTGATACTTCGGATCAGACCAGTGTTTAACGAGGACCCTCTAGTCTTCATCCAATATATTTTCCACTGGAGATGTTTGGGAAAGTTCACTGTTAGCCTTGCCTTCAAAGTGAGTTTTCCTCAAGTTATACCGATACTGTCGCAGAGCAGACTTGAAAACATGGGTGCAAACTTGTCTGGTTGCATCATCTTGGCTATCCAACTTGAACCTCATCTATTGAAAATTATGGGAGTCTCATTATCAGCAACCTAGAAAGTATGGGACAGAGCAAGACGATATTACTAGTTTCCATACATAACCATACTTACAGATAAATGGTCGAGGAAGGTGTTGAACTAGGTTTCGTCTTTGTCATTCCTGTACTGAATCCATGTTGGGAGGATACGTATATGACACCTAATGGCAACCGCTGCCTCTGATACTAACTTGGCTGACTCTGTAGCATCACGTGGCCTTTTTAAACCTGCCTCAAAACGGATCTCCATTCTTCCTCCTCTAGATTTAGTTAACCTATCGAGCATCATCCCTGATGTTTGTTTCCTCTTACGCCTAGGTGCTAGTCCAACAACGAACATAGGAAGTGTTAGTGTACATCAAACTGTGAGACTACATATAAAGAAGCATGCAACTATAACTTGACTCCAGCAACTACCTTCTTGCTGTTGAAGCTCACAAGGTTCATCTGATCTTGCCAACTTGTCTTGTGTCAAGAGTGCTTGGGAAGTAGTGTCAGGTGGCAAGGGATCTTGGGAACATGCTGCTAGCTCAGTTGACGCACGAGTAACTCGTGCAGCTGGTAGTACTGTGGTAGGTGTTGCAAGAACTAGGGTTGTCTCTGCTTGTTTGGTGGCAGCTATTTGTTTCTGTTTGGCTTTTTTTGCAGCTCGTGTAGCATGGGATGCACTGTTTGTAGAATTTTCCGCTGGACTTTGACCTTCTATTGCACCATCAGTACCAGCAGAATCTGCAGGATTCATCCGCTTCTCATTCCCTGCCATTCTGTGTTTTTTCCTCTTTCTTTGTGCCATGTTAAGTCAAGCCGACAAGAAAAACGAATAACAATTTAGTTCTTCAGAACAAATTGATGCATGATGCAGACGAACTGAACTTTGATGTTAGACAACCACATGATAGGAGGAAGTAATATGTACGAAAAACAGGACGAAAGAGATAACCAGAAGTATGATGTGTAAACTAAGTAGAAGACATTTCACCAAATTAGAAGCAATGCAATGGAAGGTAGACACCATATGAAAGATGCTACAAATATCGCTCTGCCAAGTTAACAGTGTCTCATCATAAATTGTGTTTAAACAAATGTGAAGCAGTACAAGAAATAAATCATATGCAAGATGCAAACAACGTCACACTACCAAGTTAGAGGTCTCTCGTCATTAGTGCCATTGCATATTCACAGCTTATGATATGTAAACTGAGGAGAAGGCATTTCAACAAATTAGAAGCAATAAAAGCTTAGACACCATATAAAAGATGCAACGAATATCACTCTACCAAGTTAAAATTGTCTCGTCATAAGTGCCATTTCAACAAATTAGTAGTACAAGCTAGAAAAGAATGCGAGATGTAACCTATATCACACTCCAAAGTCAAACGTGTCTTATGATAAGTGATTGTTGCAGGTTACACAACAGTAGTAATTTGATGTAAGAACATGGTGTGATAGATAGATATTGTATGTTCTAGAAACAGGAACACGTGTCTTATTCAAGTATAATGTGTAAAGTAAGCAGATGGAATTCAACAAAATTAGAAGCAATACAAGCTAGATACCACACATAACATGCAACCACATATAACAGTGCCAAGTTAGAGGGAGCACCGGTGATGGTGCACTAGGGGAGACGTGCTCATCATAAACATAGCTTTGTTGAGTGTCTATGCATGTGTTGTCTTGGAAATCATCTTGGGGGGGTGGAGGAGTAGAAACTGTAGGGGCCCTCTGTTTGGAAGGAGCACATTTATCCGCTGCCTTGCTAACTTCCTTCCGCTTTATTGATTTTGAACTGTCAAGTAAAACCGACAAGAAAAATCAATAAAATTCTCTCTTTAGAACTCATTCATGCATGATACTGACAATCACTACTTTGATGTAAGGCAAACACATGATACCAAGATGGAATATGTACGAAAAACAGGACGGCATGGCATGTTCACAATTGTTTGTGTAAACTAAGCAGAAACCATTCCAACAAATAAGAAGCAATGCAAGCTAGGCACCACATGAAAGATGCAACCATTATGACTCTGCCAAGTTAAAAGCGTCCCATCATAAATGGAATTTCAACAAATTAGAAGCAGCGCATGCTATATTAATCATATGAAAGATGCAACTAATATCGCACTGCATATACTAAAGGTGTCTCGTCATATTGATTGATGCGGGATACAAAAAATAATAGTTTTATGTAAGGACATGCTTAATAGACAGATGTACTATGTACTAAATACAGGAAGGGATGTCACATTAACAGGTATAATGTATAAGCTAAGCAGACTAGCACATGCAGTTTAACCAGATTGGAAGAATTACAATCTAGACACCATATGCAACATGCAACCACATATCACGCTGCCAAGTTAGAGCAAGCACCTGCAATGCTAGTGTAGGGGAAATGCGGTAATCAACTACAAAGCTACGTTCACTATCTTCATCTAGCCTTGCTATTTCTTGAGAATCATGTCAGGAGGCTGACGCTGCATTCTTTAAATGATGAGTAGTCCACTTGCATGCTTGCCTCATCATAAGTGATTGATGAGGGATACACAAGAACATTAGTTTGATGTAAGAACATGGTTAATACACAGATGTACTAGTATGTACCAAAAACCGAAAGGCATGTCATATTCAAAGGTATAATGTGTAAGCTAAGCAGATGCAATTTAACCAAACTAGAAGAAATACAAGCTAGACATCCGGCTGGAGTGGTGAGCATGATCATCTAGGACCTGAGAGCCTGGTGGGAGGCAGGCTGCTTCGCCACCATCGCGGCTTTTTAGTTGGCTTCCAGGTGATGCCTGTCTTTGTTGGGCTTGTCACTGGCTCAGCCAGTGCCCTGACTAGCTATTTGTCTTCTGGTGCTCACGGGATGGTGGTTCATGTAAAAAATATCTTTCCTTATCTTAATGAAGACCGACTTCGGCCTTTCGAATACAATCTAGACACCATATGGAACATGCAACCACATATGACACCGCAAAGTTAAAGCAAGCACCTAGGATGGTGGTTCGTTGCGAGCGAGGTCATCAACTCCAAAGCTATGTTTACCGCCTCCATCTGCTGACACTGCACCCTTTATAGCATTGTAAAGTGTCGTGCCTACCCGCGAAGAAAGCCGGCACAACTTCTCTCTTTTTTTTGCTGCGTCTCTCGAGGCAGACTCTGAAATACCCTTGCATAAAAACACAATAGTGAGATTATGGGTGAAGTGTGTGCAGAACTAGTGCACTGTAAAAGTAGCAGATAGAAGGTGGCTGAAAAATAAATGACAGGAGACATATGATAGCTCTACAACATTGCATGGCAAACAAAATTAGATTCTACTCTATATGATTTTGTAATATATGAGCACAGGAAATGCAGGTACTCCTCCAGCACACCACCACATGTGGTCATATCTAAGATAACAGTCGACTGAAAATAAATAGGTTAGTCGTTTTTTTTAATGAACCGTCCAATCTATAAGGAACGGGCAGATGGCCTTCGTCTACCTCCCGCCAGTCACTGTTGACGATCTTTCTCGAACCGCCCGCGACCACCGGCCCAGACCCCTGCCTTCGCCACCTCGCCCTCCCCTCGATCTCACACCACCGTCGTGCTTGGAAGCGCCCCCAAGCCATCCCTTTAATCCCGACCGACCTCCAGATCGGGCGCCAGTAGCTCTAGGCCCCACACGCCCCTAAGATAAACATCAAGGCACTGCTTCCCCGGCGTAATAGGTGTACTAGCGCCTGTTACGCCGGGGAATGCTTCCATTAATTGGGAATCAACTGACCAGAAATTGAAAATCAGGAGGGCACGGACCTCTAGCTAAGGTGAAATAGTATATGAGGAGAAACCTTGTGCATCGCGAGTCACTAGGAACATCTAGTATGAATAAGAAGCAGTCAACTAGTGTCTTCTGTGGGATGAATACCATGCAAGCAGACACGTAAGATTTGCACGAATAAGGGAAGAGGAGTACCCTTATCGGTTGCCAGTGTGGTCTCAATATGTCGCGGCGATCTTCTTGTTTTTCCTGGGGGAACCGATGTTTTGGAGAGCCGTGGATCCTTGGACAAACCCATGGCCAAACTGTTGATTGTGTTTCCGTGGTCGTATATCGGCGGAGGGGAAGCAGATCCGAGGCGGCAAAGGACGGCGTAGTAGGAACATCTCTGGTGCGGTGGACGGTGGCGAAGTTGGAGCGGCAGCGGTGAGGCGCAGGACGACATGGTTGAACTGGCTCAGGTACGGACAGCTCGGCCTTGGCTTCAACTACTAGCTATGTAGGGCGTTGCATTTGAGGTCGCGGTGGACAACAACGTCGGGGTATCGGCTCCAGCGTGATGGAGGAGGGCGACGGTTGATGGGTGGGATGGGCAGGCGGACGAAGGACGCCGGGGTATCGCGGCTAGTGGAGAGGTAGTTTTTGCGCCCACAAAGTACGAATGGGGAATCGGACGGGTGGGCGGGGGGAGGGGGGAGAACCATGTTTCGGTCTGGGACGCGCTTGTTTTTGGCTTTTTTGAACAAAAGATGGGACGCGCTTGTTTGAAATTTGGGGAAAGTACAAACTTTGCCCCCCTCTTAAATTTCAGACCTACTGCGGGTCGGGGGTAGGATGGTAATCCCAGGTATCCCAAATAGTGGGCGGGAGCGATTTCGGCCGCGCGCATGTGTGCTTAGGCGGCCATTGTGTATGAATGTTTTTCGGAGGCGGTTGCATGGAGTCTAGATGAAGCTACAAACCTACCCCGGTTTAGATCTTTGGACGTCAGGCCGGTAGGTTTCACGGGTCGGAGTTATTAGAAAAGTAATTTCCTTGTACTACCAAACATTGGTCTCACGCGGTTTCGGGCGAGTAGAGGCTCTTTTGGCGCTTCGTTCGAAATTTTGAAACACAAGCATTCACGTTTAGAGTACTCCTGAACTATGAGGATTGACCTAAATAGACAACGTTATATTTGACCTTGTATGTTTGAAAACCTCATTAAATTATCCGCTTCTTTTTGAAATTTTGACACTTGAAAATCCTATAACTACGATTATTTTGGAATGGGGGAGCTAAATTTGAATCTATTTTGTACACGACTACATATGCTATTATGTACAAAATCAGAGCAAAGATTGGTGCCCCCATAATTTAGGTATGATTTACAAATGCCATGATATCAAATTCAAATAATTGAATGGACTTCATGTTGAATTCGATTTTTTTAAACCACCTTAAGTTGAATTCAAATGTATGCTAGTTCATAGGTAGCTATTTATAATGTTCATTGTGTAACTTTCATATGTATAATGTGCTTTACACACACAACATTAACTATACTCACGTTTATATTCGATTGCTAAAGCGATGCATCGTCTGGAGTTCAAAATACTAACTATGTGTATCAATTGTGTCAAATAATAACATAGACATGCTCAAATTCGATAGAATCTAGATGTCTGATGGATCAATGACTGTTCCTTACGCGAATTGCAAATATCATGATCCCATCCTAATATTTGGATACAATTTATATCTTTAATCGATGTGTACAACAGTCTTTTACGTGTGGTTTCACTCTCCATCAGTGGTCTCTTACACATGCTCACACACTCTCTCCCGAGGTGTCTTTCTCGCACACATGCTCTAGATATAACCCTCCCTCCCTCTCGTAACCATTTACAACTATTTTCACTAACCTTTATCACAAGCACTCTTACTCTCGCAAGCATACACACGCACAATCCCCATTGACCCTTTCTATATACATAGACCTGCCTACGTGTCTCCTGTACACACATTATCTTTAGGCATGTCTCTCACGCATTGTCTCACACCTCTCTTCCTAATCGATGAGTATGATTCTAGCAGAGCATTCTGTAGGATGCCCCTTAAAGTTAGGTTGGATGAATAGTAATATCAGAGATAAAGGGGTTACCTTAGGCCGAGAACCTAGGGTTACAAATCCTAGCTGGCTTTGTCAGTGGACACATAGTCCTTCACAATTCTGCTATCTTTGTCTTGTACGACTAGTCATCCATGGGTCTCCCTATATGCGTCACGGGCCGACCAATGTGGCGCAGGACGGAACCGAACGAAGGGCCCCACCTCGACCCACCGGACCTCACGCGGTGAAACACCCTCTGCCCCCACGTCTCATTATCTTCTCACGCCCACACATACCAACACAAACACCACACACAAAAAAAATTCTCCTGGTGCCTCTATCCCCTCCCCCCTTGCATATACACACCCAAGGGAATCTCTCGCCGTGACGTCATATTCGTCTCTCTCTCTAGACCACTCTCATTTCTCGTGCTATCTCTCCCACGCCCCCCCCCCCCCCTGCCGGCCCCTCTATCCATGCCTCTCTCGAATACGTAATACACACACATACCTCTCTAGGCCCCGCCAAATGCATCAACTACACATTCACACATGTTACATCACGTACCCCATTGATCTAAAAAGCCCTCTCTTCACGTTTATTTCGCATACAACATTCCTTTTGAATAAAGTGTGGCCAAAAAATTATTTTAGAATTTCTACATATACACAACATTACAAAGTTATATGGAGGAGTACGAACGCTAATTTGCATTGCATGGTGCCCACAATGATATTTATTCCGCACTGTGAATTTGTATATTTTTATACTATATACAAAGTTAGTCATAATAAAGAGAAATGAAGAGCATCTCTCTCTCCATTGCATACCCCCCCCCCCCCTCTACGCCCCTTTCACGTATGCACACAAACTATCTTCAGGTCCTCTAAAAGTAAGCCCCCAGCACATTCATGCATGTTTCATCTTTCTCTCGCGATATATACAATGACGATCATTCTATTTGAAGCGAAAGCACGATATGTACATTGGACTTCAAGATCCACTCATTACAGTCACCATTTACGTTTAGTGGTTATTATACAGTCACGGGCGCACCGTACAACTCTGTGTTTGCTCAAGACATGACTAGTTGACCAGTTAAACGCTCCACGTGGCACCTCTAGTGTTGCATCACATTATCTCACTACCATCGTGCCCACCTGTCGGCTTGTATCTGCTCTACATCTACACTCTTATAAAATACATACACTTACAAAAAACAGAGTTGGTGATGATGGTGTGCCTGCCATCCTGCAATATAGGTCATCCGATTTATATCTGACGGATAGGAAAGAAACTATGGCAATTTTGCAAAAAGGTACCCACACACCTCTCCACATTTGCAAATAAGGCCTTCCCTCGTTCATCCTTTTCTCTCACAAGATAAACTAGTCATACAAATGCATCTTGATGTTACGTGCAACGCACATGCATCTTGCTAGTAAGAATGAAAACAAACGACAAAAAATATTGGACAATGGTTCAAAGTCATGACCGCGGGCACAGCGGACAAGGTGGCCTTGTATTGGTATGTTGAGCCGTCTGTTTTAACACACAGGAGCTGGTGTGGTGATTATACACACACACACACACATGCACACGAACTGCATGCATGCAACACTCACACAAACAGATGCACCCACGCACGCACGCAACACTTACACGTACACACGCAGCCACGCATGCACGCAACACTCACACGCACGCATGCATGCACACACCAGTACACCACACGACCAACACACACTCTCACGTTCAATTGCTCAACCTACACATGCATGCGCACACATCAGGCCCTGACAGACACATACACAACCAGGTGATTCCCGCGCACGGGTTGGAGTCTTGTCGCGCCTGCGTAAATTTGTGTTTATCTGACCTTTTCCCTATGTGAACTGACACGTGGGACCCACAAGAAACATGGTCAATTTAATTAGTCAACATGGCGCCACGCAGACTATTTGTCCGGTCAACAAAGTGCAATCCGATGTTGAACCATGAGCAAGTGACCGTATAATCACCGCAAAACGTATATAGTGACCGTAATTAGCTTATTCTGAAGTTCGGTGACCATATTACGCTTTTCTCTCTGTAGGCCCTCCAAAACTACATCTCTACACGTTCTCGCATGTTACATCTAACAACTATGCAATACAGCACTACTACTACACTCTAACACAATAGATCATTTGTGTTTTTAGTTTTACTAGATATCATATTGTTACTTAATTATTTAGTTTGCATACATTAAAATTGCCTTTGAAATGTATGTCCAGTATCATCTACCGCACGGGAAAAATCCCGCCCTTTCCTGTTTAATCGGGTTTGTATCAATGGATCATGCGAAACAGCAAAACTATAGTACTATACAGTACAAGTGACAGTTCACTGGGCCGTTGTGTCGTGTACTCCTCCGTCGTAAGAGTGGAGCGCTCGCTTTCATAAATCTTCTAGTCACTTTCACCGACATGTGGGACATCAAGCTACCGGGTCCACGTGTCATACCGGAATACAATGCAGAGCAGCCGGGGTGAAGCACCCCAGTCATGGCGCCGGCGTAGTAATGAGCAATGAGGCGTCAAATCACAAAGTTGCACCTTTCCCGCAGTTAAGTTGGAGGGATGAAGTAATAATGCTAAAAAAAGAAGTTGGAGGGACGAAGCAACCATCATTTCACTCGTTGCTGAATCCGCTTCTCCCTCATCTTCTTCAACTTAACCACGTGTTGCTTCTGCCATTGTTCTGCCTCAGGCTGGTTGTAATGGGGAGTATCATATACTACTATCATGGATATGATACTAGTGTATGATACTACCTCCCCAATGCATAGTATCCTATATAAGTATCATGTAGTACTTTATTTATTGTCATGCATGACACAAAGTAGTATAGTATTTATTATGATACGGTATTGTTATGATACTCCACGCTCTTTTTCTTCATTTAATGCTACAACACCTCATCAAAATTACCTAGTTGGCATGCATGATACTAGCTATAATACTACCATTACGACCAGCCTCATGTGGGACAGGGATCGGCTTGGTAAAGCACTAACACATGGGACCGCATGTTAGCAAACCGCTAGGACAACATCCTCTAAAAATAAGAAACCTCCCCCGCCATCCGCGCGGCAAAATCACCTCATTTTTACTAATCTTGATTCTATAATTTTTTAGATCAATATAATTGAGATTTGTATAGATAGCACACAGGAGCAAAACCAAGTGGTACGGTTAAGGGCATCCACAATGTGTAGCCAAATGTGAAAATAGCTTTTGGCATCGTGGGAACCATTGTGGACGGTGTTGCCAAAGCCAAAAATATGGAATCAAAGCTCCCTGGTTGATTGATTGAAGGAATAGAAAATTGCAACGTCTCTCCTCTTTCTCCCATGCTTAGACGCATGTAATACAGTATAAAGCACATAGTCTACTCCCCTGTCCCTTCTATCACAAATCACAAAGTAGTGAGGCGTCAAATCACAAAAGCATGGACGAAGCAACCATCATTTCACTCTTCACTGACTCCGCTTCTCCATCGTCTTCTTCGAGAAACCATCTCACCGCACTAAGTTGGACGGACGACGCTATTGTGTACTAGTAGTACTAGTACATTTACGCGTCCTTTGGTTCAACAGACTTCCTGGATGCAAATAAGGCGGTTGTCTCGGCTTGTAGGCAACACTTGCAAACGACTTACCATGGTCTCCCTCAATGGTGTTCTCCGTTGAACGCACTTCGCCAAACCACAACGTTTGAGATATCGTCGACGTCACCGCAATGGGGAAGGAAGTCAAATATAGTTACTACCTCCATTTTTTTGTACACAAGGCCAGTATATCAAAACTACAATTTGCAAAAGCCCACTAACACTAATCGAGGCAAAATTGATGGGGTTTGCCTCGTACTAGCAACCAAGGACACATTTTTGCCAAGCTTGCCTAAAGTTTTCAAAATGAAAGGGAGGTACACTTGTGCACGGCTGTCGCGGTCGCACCGCACCCTCACACGGTCGCTCCTGCATGTCGCGGTCGCACCGCACCCTCACACGGTCGCTCCTACACGCCGCGGTCGCACCGCACCCTCACACAGTCGCTCCTGCATGCTGCAAACCCAACCAAGGGAACGCACCCTCACTGACACGTGTTGTCGCATGTGAACAAACCAGACTCAGCCATCCTACCGCCGACACATAACTTTCGTTCATAGAGTATGTTTACCCAACCACACGTTGGGGAGTATCCGTACGGCCCGTGCGGTGGTCTGGTGGGGAAGAAGAAGAGGTGAGGAAGAAGGGTTAGGAGACGTAGGATATTCATCCAACCTCCTAAAATGGTAGACTGACCCAAGTCAGGCGACTTGCATAACAATATATGTTTTTACACAACAAAAGATCCATAAAAACAACAACATAAAGAAAAACTATCACTGCTCGCGGAACAAGACGGCCTCGTCGTCTTTGGCTGCCGGCGCGAACCAGCCGTAGCTGCCGACGTGTGTCTCTGCACCGTGGTTGTCCTCGACCTCCAGCTACTCGTTCACGCGGAGCATGCGAGCACTCTGCACGGACGAGAGCACAACCCGGTTCAAGTCGAGGACGTCTGGTTCCGCCTACAGGAGGGCCTCGATGGCAGCGGCATCCCCGCGCTCTGCGTCGAGTCGAGCCTCCGCCGCCCGGTTCAAGTCCAAGATGTCCGGTTCCCCCTGTAGGAGGGCGTCGATGAGAGCGGCATCCACGCCCTCCATGTCGAGTTGAGCCTCTGCCGCCCGGTTCAAGTCCAGGACGTCCAGTTCCGCCTGCAAGAGGGCCTCGATGGCAGCGGCATCCACGCGCTCCGCCTCAAGTTGAGCCTCCGCCGTCCGGTTCACAACCACCACATCTGGTTCCGCCTGCAGGAGAGCCTCGATGGCAGTGGCATGCACGCGCTCTGCGTCGAGTTGAGCTTCTGCCTCCCGGTCCTCCTTTAGTATCGCCATGTTGAACCGCTGGTGCGCCTGCACCATGGGGGACTCGGACGCCGGCATGAAGTCGACGTCCATCGTCTCATACCCATCGGGGGCCTTCTGCGCCGCGACCTCCGCCATGAACATTGGATCGACTTCCTCCTCCTCGTAGCTTGGCTCCAGAGAACTCGGGGATTGGCCCGCCGCAAAGCGAGCTTGGGAACGGAGGTTTGTGGCGCCGACCGCCGCCGCGATTTCTGCGCAGCGCTCCGGCGTCGGCATCTTGTAGTAAGTGATCTTGCGGTGCATCATGGATTTCCGCCGAACTAGGGGACGCTTGATGCGGGCTAGGGGATAGAAAGGTGGGGGAATGGGTTGTAAATTAGGTGTGGTTCTAGGGCAGTGGCTGGCGTAGGCCGAGCATTGAAGGTTCTGGTGTGAATAGTGGTTCCGGTGACGACCGGTCTCGGTTTTGACTGTACATCGCTCTTGTCGCGTTCGCATTGCAGCCCGACACGCTGGACCCTCCATGTCGCTCATCGAATGGAACGTGCTTCATCTTGCGTTTTCGCTCGCTTGTGGGACCGCAGTTGAGAGCAAACCGACGTCCCTCCCCCTCCCCCGCCCGCGTCATTTATACTACCACTCCCTCCATTTTATGCGGAGTAAACAAAAACAGAGGGACTGACGTGGCCGAACCCATTGAGTAACTGACATGCAGGGCCTAGCAAGCATGGGGTCCGCCAGTAAGTGACCGAAAGGGAGGGTAAGGCAGGGATACCTACGTCAGAGGATCCACTTCCACTACTACTCCCTCCTTCCATTTACTATACAGGGCCTAATGTGTTTTTCGAGGCTTACTTTGACCAAATGTTAGAGTAATAATATATGACATGCAACTTACACAAAGCATACGGTTAAATTCGTATGTGAAAGGAGTTTCAAATGATATAATTTTCACATCATACATCTCATGTACTATTAATCTTGTCAATAGTCAAATGCGGTTTTAAAAATGCATTAGAGCATGGTTAATAATATAGCCAGTCGATGGTTATGAGGGACTGCCATGTCATCTATAGCCATTATCTATTATATGCACTCATACAGTAGTGTGGTCTATAAGGTTGGCTATTTCCCGCAAAAAAATTATAAGGTTGGCTATTGTATTAGTACTTTATTCCATCTCCTCTCTATCTCTTCCTTCATATTTATTGTATTTAACTAGGAATGTGTATATAGCTAGGCTCTTGCATTAGAGCTCACTCCCCTTACTTTTTCACATCTCTCTCCTCCACATAGGCCCTATATAAATGGAAGGAGGGAGTACTACTATGAGCACTACATACTCTAGTACAGATGTTGTCAGTACTCCACTAGTACTATTGGACAGGGAGCTTAAAAAAGTTACTATTGGACTAGCTATACGTGGCGAAATCCTAGTAGGAAGAGCATGCGCGAGAACAAGCACATTCACGTGGTTGAAAACAATTTGGAAACCATCTCGAGTACAAATCTAGGAATACGTACGAATCTAACAATATTGATTGGGCGTTGTTGAATGTTGATACTTTTTTGATGAAAGTAGAGATACTTTGACTACACATAAAACTTATATGTAAACTAGAAAGGATAGGAGGGAGTATATTGTACGTTCAAAAATGAAACGAACATTGAGTACCCTTTATATATGATTTGTGGATGCTATGATCACCGTTTCAAAATTTTGAATCCGCCTTAGGTATCACGTGCCCCCACTCGTTTTCTCTCGATTTCATCTCGGGGTCCGGAGATCGATTGAAAGAGGACTAGGGTGCGTACATGCGAATGATACTCGGCAGAATGTTCAAATGAGGCATGCGGGAGGATGGACTCGAGCGGAGGGCGACATGATTGATGGAGAAGAGGGTTGGAGAGGAATGAGAAATAAGCAAACGCCACATGATTATACTTGAACGGCTCAAATAAACAATAAGTTGTCTCGCTTGGCCTACATAGTGAAAGGCCTAATGCGCAACGCGGAGCACTAACGCTCGAATATGGCCGGGAAAACAGGGAAACCGACATGTGGGGCACACCTGTTGAGATGATGTAGCGCAGACTAGTCCAATGGAGGAGCTGGCCCATGACCTCCTCGCCACCGGCAACCGTTCATGTGGGTCGTGGAGGCCAACAACGCGTGGCACAGCTCCAGCACCGCCTCTGGACACGGTGACCGCGGTGAGCGACACACTCATCATCGCTAGACACGGTCGGTTTTAGTGTGCCGAGGGTGGCGTTAGTGCTGTGGCACGACCAACAATATGTTTGATTTGTGCCCAAGGTTTCCCCATCAAAGCATTGGGTAGCTGAGGGAGTCCTGGACTAGGGGGTGTCCGGATAGCCGGACTATCATCATCGGCCGGACTCCAAGACTATGAAGATACAAGATTGAAGACTCCGTCCCGTGTCCGGATGGGACTTTCCTTGGCGTGGAAGGCAAGCTTGGCGATACGGATATGTAGATCTCCTACCATTGTAACCGACTCTATGTAACCCTAGCCCTCTCCGGTGTCTATATAAACCGGAGGGGTATAGTCCGTAGGACGGACAACCATTACAACAATCATACCATAGGCTAGCTTCTAGGGTTTAGCCTCCTTGATCTCGTGGTAGATCCACTCTTGTACTACCCATATCATCAATATCAATCAAGCAGGAGTAGGGTTTTACCTCCATCGAGAGGGCCCAAACCTGGGTAAAAGCATCGTGTCCCTTGTCTCATGTTACCATCCGCATAGACGCATAGTTCGGGACCCCCTACCCGAGATCCGCCGGTTTTGACACCGACATTGGTGCTTTCATTGAGAGTTCCTTTGTGTCGTCACCGATAGGCTTGATGGCTTGTTCAATCAACAACAACATAGTCCAGGGTGAGACTTTTCTCCCCGGACAGATCTTCGTGTTCGGCGGCTTTGCACTGCGGGCCAATTCAGTTGGCCATCTGGAGCAGATCGAAAGCTACGCCCCTAGCCATCAGGTCAGATTTGGAAGCCTAAACTTCACGGCTGACACCCGCGGAGACTTGATCTTTGATGGATGCGAGCCGCAGCCGAGCGTGCCGCACTGTCACGATGGGCATGATTTAGCTCTGTCACCTGATAGTACCTTGGAGGCCGCACACGAGTCCGCTCTGACCCATAGTTCGGAGCCGACCGCACAGATCGAGGACAGGTGGCTGGACACCACCTCGGGGGCTGCAACTTCTACGGCGATGGAGCCGAATACAGACCTTGTCCCTTCGAAAGCTCGTGACTCCGAGGTGCCGGACTCCTTGCCGGACTCCGAACCTCCTGCGCCCCTGCCAATCGAATCCGATTGGGCGCCGATCATGGAGTTCACCGCCGCGGACATCTTTCAGCACTCACCCTTTGGCGACATCCTGAATTCGCTAAAGTATCTCTCATTATAAGGAGAGCCCTGGCCGGACTGCGGTCAGGATGGTTGGGATGCGGACGACGAAGAAATTCAAAGCCCACCCACCATCCACTTAACCGACATGCTAGACTACGACTCCGAAGACATCGACGGTATGGACAACGATGCCGGAGACGATCAAGAACCAGCGCCTACGGGGCACTGGAAGACCACCTCGTCATACGTCATATACATGGTGGACATCCCAAAAGATGGGGACGGCGAAGAAGCAGCGGGGGCAGATTCCTCTAAGAAACAGCCCAAGCGCCGACGTCAGCGGCGCCGCTCTAAATCCTGCCACAGCAAGAATGGAGATTCCGGTACCGGAGATAATAACACCCCAGAGAGTGCTGAAGACAACCCCCTCCAGCAAGATTCAGCACAGGAGGATGGAGAAGCCAGCCCTCAAGAGAGAGCGGCAGACGAGGAGATAGAGGATGACAATTACATGCCTCCCTCCAGAGACGAGGCAAGCCTCAACGACGACGAATTCGTCGTGCCCAAGGATCCCGTCGAACAAGAGCGTTTTAAATGCAGGCTAATGGCCACGGCGAACAGCCTAAAGAAAAAGCAGCAACAACTTCGAGCTGATCAAGACCTGCTGGCCGATAGATGGACCGAGGTCCTCGCGGCCGAAGAGCATGAATTCGAACGCCCCTCCAAAAGCTACCCAAAACGCAAGTTGCTCCCCCGATTAGAGGAGGAAGCATATAAACCTTCATCACCAGCGCACAATACGGCAGACCGACCACCTCGTGGCCGCGACAGAGAGGCATCTAGGCCCTCCACCGGAACCGTACCCCGGCACTGCTCGAAAAGCGCGAAGCCACGGGGGAATGTGCCGGACTTGCGAGACGTACTGGAGGACAAGGCAAGACAATCAAGATCTATCTACGGATCACGTGGGCGCCCCATGATCCACGACGACTACCGTCGCGCCGGATACAGCAACTCCGGCCAGGCCGAACACAACAGACAAAGCTCTCTTGAGTTACGTCGTGATATTGCCCAGTATAGAGGCGCCGCACACCCACTATGCTTCACAGATGAAGTAATGGATCATCAAATCCCCGAAGGGTTTAAACCCGTGAACATTGAATCCTACGATGGCACAACAGACCCCGCAGTGTGGATCGAAGATTATCTCCTTCATATCCATATGGCCCGCGGTGACGATCTCCACGCCATCAAGTATCTCCCGCTCAAGCTTAAAGGACCAGCTCGGCATTGGCTCAACAGCTTGCCAGCAGAGTCAATTGGGTGTTGGGAGGACCTGGAAGCCGCATTTCTCGACAACTTCCAGGGCACATATGTGCGACCACCAAACGCCGATGACCTAAGCCACATAATTCAGCAGCCAGACGAATCGGCCAGACAGTTCTGGACACGGTTCTTAACAAAGAAAAATCAAATCGTCGACAGTCCGGATGCAGAGGCCCTCGCAGCCTTCAAACATAACATCCGCGACGAGTGGCTGGCCCGGCACCTAGGACAGGAAAAGCCGAAATCCATGGCAGCCCTCACATCACTCATGACCCGCTTCTGTGCGGGGGAGGACAGCTGGCTAGCCCGCAGTAACAACCTCAGCAAAAATTCTGGCAGTCCGGACAACAAGGACCGCAATGGCAGGTCGCGTCGTAACAAAAACAAACGCCGCGTTAACGGTGATAACACTAAGGATACGGCAGTCAACGCCGGATTCAGAGGCTCTAAACCCGGTCAGCGGAAAAAGCCATTTAAAAGAACTACTCCGGGTCCGTCCAATTTAGACCGAATACTTGACCGCTCTTGCCAGATACATGGCACCCCCGAAAAGCCAGCTAACCACACCAACAAGGATTGTTGGGTATTTAAGCAGGCAGGCAAGTTAATTGCCGAAAACAATGACAAGGGGCTGCATAGCGATGACGAGGAAGAGATCCGGCCGCCGAACAGTAGAGGACAGAAGGGTTTCCCCCCACAAGTGCGGACGGTAAACATGATACACGCAACCCACATACCCAAGAGGGAGCGGAAGCGTGCACTTAGGGACGTATATGCGATGGAGCCAGTCGCCCCGAAGTTCAATCCATGGTCCTCTTGCCCGATCACTTTCGATCGAAGGGACCACCCCACCAGTATCCGCCATGGCGGATTCGCCGCATTGGTTTTAGACCCAATCGTCGATGGATTTCATGTCACTAGAGTCCTGATGGACGGCAGCAGCAGCCTGAACCTGCTTTATCAGGATACAGTGCGCAAGATGGGCATAGACCCCTCAAGGATTAAACCTACAAAGACGACCTTCAAAGGCATCATACCAGGTGTTGAGGCCAATTGCACAGGCTTAGTCACACTGGAAGTGGTCTTCGGATCCCCGGATAACTTACGAAGCGAGGAGTTAATCTTCGACATAGTCCCGTTCCGCAGTGGCTATCACGCTCTGCTCGGACGAACCACGTTTGCAAAGTTCAACGCGGTGCCGCATTATGCATACCTCAAGCTCAAGATGCCAGGCCCTCGTGGAGTCATCACGGTCAACGAAAACACTGAACGCTCCCTCCGAATGGAGGAATACACAGCGGCTCTCGCGGCGAAAGTACAGAGCAGCCTCTTAAGGCAATTTTCGAGTCCGGCCGTTAAACGACCGGACATGGCCAAACGCGCCCGGAGTAACATACATCAAGACCACCTAGCACGTTCCGAGCACGCGTAGCAATGCGGCCCCAACCCCAGCCCTAGCATGATTGCAAGACCAGCTCTTCGCATACATCATTACGCTCTGGAGATATCATGGGCATAGGGGGAGGGGCATGACCACGACAGGCCCAGAGTGCGGCTCAACCACACCAGGGGCTCCCAAGTGTGTCGCTCTTTTTCTTTTCCTTTTTTTTATTTATCCACAGGACTCCGTTCACCAGAGACCCTGTCCGGCGGCGAATCTGCCGAACTCACGATGCAACAGCTAGGGAAGGACAAAGGCTACGACGAACACTCAGGTGGTCTCCATTATGAGCATTAAATCTGTTAAATACACCATTCTGCAGCCTACCCCTGGAGGGGGACCTGTCTAATAGTCCAATCCCTTGCTTACCGCACTATTTCTATCGTTCTGCACTCATGGCAGAATTCCTTGAATAAACAATGCATCACTTTTCGCTTATAATTGCATTCCTTTTTTACATATATGTTCATTTATGAGGTTTTGCATCCGTACACTTTGGTACGGCCGAATACACCAGGGGCTTATGTTCCCCGCATTATGGTGTGATAAGTCCGAACACTTTCACAAGTGCAGCACCCCGTACTTATAGCACTATATGCATCGGCTCCGAATCATGTCTTGGGTCAATAGTTGGGTTTGCCCGGCTCCCATGTTTTGGTACCTTACGTTCCGTTCTATCGGCTAAGGTAGCACTAGGAGAACCACTGCGATTGCGCCCCGGTTGAGCTGGGCGAGCGCCTCAGTGGAGAAAGCTAAAACTGACTGTCATGATAAGGCGAGAGCTGGTCACTGTTCGAGAGGTCTTTTCGAGTCCCTAAAGACTTATGCCGCTTAGAGCGAGGAACCGGCTTCGTCCGGCCCAGGCGTGGATAGCGCCCCGAACTCGTTCTTCCGAACACTAGGGGCTTCGCCGAAATTTAAAATTATAGAATTCTATGGCTAAGTGAGAGTGTTCAAGCATTATAAGTCAAGTTGCCTTGTTCGTTGTGTTGAGCGCTGTCGGTGTCAAAACCGGCGGATCTCGGGTAGGGGGTACCGAACTGTGCATCTAGGCGGATGGTAACAGGAGACGAGGGACACGATGTTTTACCCAGGTTCGGGCCCTCTCGATGGAGGTAAAACCCTACGTCCTGCTTGATTAATATTGATGATATGGGTAGTACAAGAGTGGATCTACCACGAGATCAAGGAGGCTAAACCCTAAAGCTAGCCTATGGTATGATTGTTGTAATGTATGTTGTGTCCTACGGACTAAAGCCCTCCAGTTTATATAGACACCGGAGGAGGCTAGGGTTACACAGAGTCGGTTACAATGGTAGGAGATCTACATATACGTATCGCCAAGCTTGCCTTCCACGCCAAGGAAAGTCCCATCCGGACACGGGACGGAGTCTTCAATCTTGTATCTTCGTAGTCTTGGAGTCCGGCGGACGATGATAGTCCGGCTGTCGGGACACCCCCTAGTCCAGGACTCCCTCAGTAGCCCCTGAAGCAGGCTTCAATGACGATAAGTCCGATGCGCATAATGTTCGGCATTGCAAGGCGGGTTCCTCCCTTGAATAATCCAGAGAAGATCATGAACACCAGGATAGTGTCCGGCTCTGCAAAATAAATTCCACATTCCACCGTAGAGAGAATAAAATATACACCAGTCCAATCTGCTGACGTATTATGCGGCGTGACATCACACCGCTACCAAGCTTTTGTTTGAATCGTTTTTTACTATACCACCTCAGCACGTTTAGCGAAGCGGTTTCCTTGGCACGTCTTGTCGAAGCAGAGATCGTGTTCCCCTTATTCCGGGATTCTCATCAATACGTGCGTGGGTAACCCAACCGTGCCCGTCGCCATGCCTCCTCCATCGGAGGTGAATCCCGAACGGTCACGGAGACAACCCTTGGTATTTTTCCCCTTTATAAGAGGACCAAGGACCGTTCCTTTTCTTCAATCTCGCATCGAATCTCCTCCTCGCTCCTAGTTCCAACACCCAGAGCCCCAGATTCGAGCGCTTCGGATTCTCAATCATGTCCGGCTCCGACCTCCAGGGCCGGTGGATGCCCTCCTCCGTCACGGAGGAGGACATATTAAAGTTACGTGAGGCCAAGTACCTGGCCTACGAGATTTCACACAGGTTGCCTGCCCAAGGGCAAGCCGTGCCCGCCCCCGAGCCCGGCGAATACGTTGTCTTCGTATCCCACCTCCATCGGGGTTTAGGCTTCCCGACGGACCCCTTCGCGAGAGGGCTCATGTTTTACTACGGGCTGGATTTTCACGATTTGGCTCCGGAGTCCATCCTCCATATCTCCGCATTCATTATCGTCTGTGAAGCCTTCCTCCGCGTCACTCCCCACTTCGGCCTGTGGCTGAAGACCTTCAATGTGGAGCCGAAGATGATCGGGGGGCGTCAAGCGGAGTGCGGTGGGGCGGCCATAAGCAAAAAGGCCGATGCCCCGTGGCCCGAGGGTTCCTTCCAAGAGGAACTCGGACTATGGCAGCAGGAGTGGTTCTATATCACCGCTCCGAAGGGCAGCAAGCAAAAGCCGCCGCCTTCATTCCGCCCGGGACCTCCACGTCAACTGATGTCGTGGGTCAACCAAGGGCTCAATTGGGGGCCGTCCGAAGACGTGCCCTCACTGCAGGGCCAGATTCGAGACCTCCAAGCGAGGGAGATCAATCTGGTCGTAGTGATGTAGGTCATGCTAATCAGGCATCTTCTGCCCTGCAAACGTCGTCCTCTCCGTCTATGGGAGTTCAACCCAGAGGGACCTCGGATTCTCCAACACTTCATGGGTGCGACACCCGTGGAGATGTACAAGTTGTTCTTTGGACCGCAGGTGGCGTGTCCGGAATTAGCCGAGGACGCAGGCCTAAGCCGCAATCGCCCGGATACTCAGGTAAATAGCTCAGAGTCCGGACATTCTGTTTATCTGCCTTTCTAGAGTTTGCCTCCTGACCCATTACTCTTCACAGGAGTGGGTGGCGTGATCAAGGCTGATAAGGTGTCTGGTCCCCCTCCCAGAGACCGCACTGGAGCCCGTGCTGGTCAGAATGTTGGAGGTCGCGCCCACAGAAGGGAGCGATGGGGAAAATAGAGCTATTATTTCGCCCAAAGGGGCGTCTGAAGAGGGGGAATCAAAAACCCCTCCTTCCAGGGGGAGAAGAGGACCGCCTCCGAGGATCCGGAGGCCAAAGCCCCTAAACGGGGGAAGAGATCTTCCCCGGGGGGTCCGGCGTCCGGGGAGAATCCGGACGCGCAATCATCGCCAAAGAATCAGCCCTCCAGCGAGCCGTGAGTATGAAAAGGGAATTTCATCAGTAAGAAAATACCTCCATTTGTGCTTCTGTGGGTAACCGAAATTTTTATCTTGCAGTTCGGATTTGCAGCCTTCGCAGATGAGTTCGTCTTCGGGGGACCTTCTTCCGGAGATGATGGAGAGCGAAACGCCCCCATCTGCTGCGCCATCAGATAAGGCAGACGAGCCTGAAGTATCGTCACGGAGGGCATCCCCGAGTCCGGAGGGCCGGAGAGTTCGGCGCCCGCTAGTATACGGCCGGGAGAACTGAAGAATCTGCTTGAGAGGGTGTCCATCTCAGAAGATCATCGTGCGTTGATGCACATGGTGATTGGAAGGATTTCGTCTGCCGAGAGCGGATTGCGTAATGCCGCTATGAGTTTGCTGGCGGGATTTAAGGTACGCGAAAATGACGCACCTTCTATTTTTGACAGTTTTGCACATAAAAGTGTGCCCTGTATAGATAGTAGCCCCTGAGACTCGGTAGGTTGTCGAAGACGACAGCGTGCCGAGGATCGAAATCGCAAGTAATGAATGTCGCCGTTCCTATGTAGGTGGCGGATAGTCCGAGGGCTAGCCGGACTAGTGGGGTTGCCGAGTTAATGCGGCAACTTGACGCGGCGGATGCGGACATCGCACTTGTCAACCGGCGACTTGACGAGTCGCAAGGTAAATTAGTTCTCCACAGTCGCTTTATTAATGGGGTCAAAGCTCTCCTCTGATAAATTATATGCTATAATACAGACGGTGCTGCTGCTGTGGAGAGCCTTCGGGCCGAACTTGCTCAAGCTAAGGAGCAAGCCCGAAGGAGTGACGCGGCTGCCTCGAGGGCGGCCGAGGAGTTGAAAGCCGAAAGGGCTGCTCACTGCCTAAGCAGGGAAGAGGTGGCCGAATTGGCCGTGAAAGTAAAAGATGCTGCCAACCGCAATGAGGCTCTTGAAAAGGAGCGCTTATCGGAGCGGGAAGACCTGAGGAAGGCCACCGCCGAGGCCAAGGATGCCCGCTCTGCAATGCGGGCCATGAGGGAGGAGCTGCGCCAGGCCGGAGATATCGTGGCTGGCAAGCCTTATTTGCTGCGTCGCCGGTTTATGGATCAAAAGTATGCTCAATTTGATCGGCTGTGGAGTCCGGAGGATCCGTATATGGACTTAGCAGCAAGTGCGGCTGATGCCGTTGAGCACTTCCGAAGCCAGAAGGATCACAAGACGGAAGAGCTATTTTGGTCTCAATTCCATAGTCCGGATCGCTCACTTCCGTTGACCGACCGGTTGGCCGAATGGGCCGAGCTAAATAGATTATCCGGACTTGCCATGACTGACATCGTGGCTCATGTCTGGCCAGAGAGGCCCAAGGCGACGAGCTACTTCGGCTTACTGCAGCAATTCCTTGGAGCGGTGCCGCACATCAGGGAGATGAAGCGGTCGGCCTGTATCGAAGGCGCGCGGATGGCTCTTGCCCGCGTGAAGACGCATTGGACAGAGATGGATGCCACCGCTGTTGCCGCCCAGGGTTCGGATGAAAGCCGGCTCCCCGCCGAGCACTATTTCGGGGAAGTTATGCGTGGTGCTCGTGTAATAGAGTCGCAGTGCTCAAAAAATGTCACGTTCAAATGAACGTTTTAGCTTGTAAAACAATGATTATGCAATAACTGCTTTTTATACTTGTGCGTCCCAAGTGGTAAAACTGCTCCTGAGCGGCCGTTTTCGTATACATTTGTATAACCTGAAAGATTGCAGTCTTCGGCTTCAGCCCCCACGCACAAGGTGCGGGGGTGTTCGCAAAAATAGCGCGTGTTCACACTTAATCCGACGTCTCGGTCCTGTTTAGGAGGTGGTAGCGTAGCAAACGAGTCAATCCGGACTATAATGCTTTATCACTTTCACTTAGCCAGTGGAGTTCGAGGGTGGGGCTACGATATAGCCCCTGGGGGCACCGCACTTCTCCGATTGCGGGGTGCGTGTGTGCCTGACCGGGAAACGGTCTTTCGTCAAAGCGGGGAATTCTAAACATTCCGGTAGTCGATCGAGTGGTTGACCAGTCTCTCGCTATATCATGACAGTCAGTTTTCGGCTTTCTCTACTGAGGTGCTCGCCCAGCCGAACTGGGGCACAATCGCAGTAGTTCTCCTGGTGCCGCATTAGCCGATGATACGGAACGTAAGGCAGCAAAACACAGGAGCCGGGCAAACCCAACATTTGACCAAAGACATGATTCGAAGCTGATGCATATAATGCCTAACTCGAGACGCCGAACACTCCCTAAGGTGTTCGGTCTTTATGATAATGGGCAGAATAATGCCCTAAGCCCCTAGTGTCCAGGTACGGGCATGGTCTTCTGACGCGGCCAATGCCAAAATGTCAGGCTCCGTTGTGGTTATAGGAAGAAACCAAGGGAGAATAACAACAAGAGACAGTAAAAAAGGTTTACGCAGGGTCTTAATCTGAAAAGAATCCTCGCAACGGGTCCCTACTGCACGTCTGCGCCTGTGTCTCCGTTGTGCCGTTATCCTGGACGGGTATGCACGTTGTTCATCTGTAAAAAGAGAGGAACGCTTAGTTTGGAAACAATTCGTGCGAAAAAAGGAGAAGAAGAAACATAAATAAGTACAGCGGGATTCATATGAACTCGCGATTCTTTGTGCGCGCAACCCCTTATCAAGGGTTGTGCGGCTAGGGAGCCCCTAGCCAACCAATGCCGGACTCGTCTATCCGAGTCCGGGGTCTTCAAGTGACCCTCGCACTGAAATGATGCCTCGAGGACCGGGCATCTTGAGTGTAAGAGACGCGTAATGCGGTATGGCATTGAAACGGACAAAAGCCTTTCGTCCCAAGAGTGCTTGATATCCACTTTTAAATGGGACGATATGAAAAATTAGTTTTTCGCGCCGAAAATTGTTCGGTGATCCGAACACGACTTCTAGTAATAGGGAGCCTGTGCACTTGGCATAAGGGCCTGGCGTCACTCCTTTGAAGGAAGTGCGGCTGTGTCGAATTTTGTTAGGGTCTATCCCCATTTTGCGGATTGTGTTTGAATACAGTAGGTTTAAGTCGCTGCCTCCGTCCATTAGGACTTTAGTAAATTGTAATCCGTCGATTATGGGATTCAATATCAGGGCAGTCCGTCCCGCGTTTCTAACGCTTCTGGAATAGTCCAGGTGGTCGAAAGTGATTGGTTTTGATATCCAATCTCTATGGTCTGCTGGGTTGGACCGTGCGAGGCTCTTTTTAGGAAGTGCCGCACTATTTTTCCGTATTATCACATGAAGTGAGTTTACTGCTTTGACCTCTTGTGGGAAAGTCTTTTGTTTTCTGGTGCTCTGCTGGTGGGGTTTATCGTCTTTGCTTGACGCGTCGAGCCCCTTGTGTTCGGCGTTTAGTCGGCCGAACTGTTTGAAAACCCAACAATCCCTGTGGGTGTGGTTTGCAGGCCTTCCGGGGGTACTGTGGATTTGACATATCCGACCAAAAATCTTGTTTAAGTTGGACAACTCATCGCTGTCATCCTTAAGAGGCGGTGTTTTGTTGTTTGGCCGCGAGCTTTTGAATCCGGCGTTGACTACCGTGCTCTTTGGGCTTTTCTCTTTATTCCGGCGCTGCTCTTTTTTGCGTCGTGATTTTTCGTTTCCATCTCTTATCTCGGATGTACTTGGGTCGCTGGTGCTGCATCTTGCTAGCCAGCTATCCTCTCCTGCACAGAAGCGGGTCATGAGGCTTGTTAGTGCAGACATTGTCCTCGGTTTCTCTTGGCCGAGGTGCCTGGCAAGCCATTCGTCTCGGACATTGTGTTTAAAAGCTGCTAAGGCTTCGGCGTCCGGACAGTCGACTATTTGGTTCTTTTTGGTGAGAAACCTGTTCCAGAATTTCCGCACTGACTCTCCGGGCTGTTGAGTTATATGACTTAGATCATCTGCGTCCGGAGGGCGGACATAAGTCCCTTGAAAATTTGCTCTAAACGCGTCCTCGAGCTCTTCCCAACTTCCAACAGTGTTTTCTGGGAGGCTTTTAAGCCAATGACGGGCTGGCCCTTTGAGCTTGAGGGGTACGTATTTTATGGCGTGGAGATCGTCTCCTCTGGCCATGTGTATATGTAGTATATAATCTTCTATCCAGACTCCAGGGTCTGTTGTTCCATCGTAGGCCTCTATGTTTATGGGTTTAAATCCTGCTGGGAATTCATGGTCCAGCACCTCATTGGTGAAACATAGTGGCTGTGCGGCGCCCCTGTATTTGGGTGTGCCGCTATCTTCGGACACTTGACGTATTGCCTTGCTTCTTGGGGCCTTCTTCTTTGGCCCGTAGATGGACCTGGCTGGGCCATCTGTCCTTCCAAGTTTGTTGGTTGGTTTATGTGTGGCGCCGCTTTCAGAATTTGGCCTGTCATCCGGCCGTCTATCCAACCAGGCTGCCTCTTTATTTTTTGACTGTGGGGGCTCTATGGCCTCGTCGTCGAATTCTGGTAGCAGCTTGCGCTTCGGGTAGCTCTTTGGTTGGTGGCCATTGCCGTATTTATCCGCGGTTTTGAGTACTTTGCTCCACCTCATTCTGAGTGTGTCTTCCGCTGTTTTGAGCTTCCGTTTTTCTTTCTTCAAGCTTCTTGCAGTGTTGACGAGTCTTTTCCGAAGGTTTTTACCTTCCGGCGGCGTGTCCGGCGTGAGATCGTCCGAACTGTCGTTTTCGCCGGGCCTGGACTGATTATCTGACTCGTCCTGTTCGGACGGTTGCTTATCTATATTCTCGTTGTCCACTTTAGTGCCCTGCTGTAATGCAGGGTCCTTAGGAGCGTTGTTGTTGTCGAGGCGGGGCTTAGGGCGGCGTCTTCGCTGCCGTTTTGGTTGTTTATCGGCGGGGTTATCCTCTGACGCGGCCCGTTGGTCCCCGCTATCGCTCTCTTTTGGGGTATCCACCATGAATATGTCGTGTGACGAGGTGGCCCTCGCGTGCCCTATAGGCGCTGTTTCTTGTTCGTCTCCGGCATCGTCGTCTGTAGCGTCGATGTCTTCGGAGTCGTAGTCTAGCATGTCGGTTAAGTCGTCGACAGTGGCTACAAAGTGGGAGGTGGGTGGGCTCTGAATTTCTTCGTCGCCCGTATCCCAACCATCCTGGCCATAGTCCGGCCAGGGCTCTCCTGATAACGAGAGAAGGTTTAGTGAATTCAGGATGTCGCCAAAAGGCGAGTATTGGAAGATGTCCGTGGCGGTGAATTCCATAACCGGCGCCCAATCCGATTTGGTTAGTAGGGGCGCGGGAGGTTCGGAGTCCGGCAAGGAGTCCGGCACCTCGGAATCACGAGTTTTGCAAGGGACAAGATTGGTATTCGGCTCCATCGCCGTGGTAGTTGAAGCCCCCGAGGCGGTGTCTATCCACCGATCCTCTATCCGGGCAATCGGCTCTGGACTAGTGGCCGGAGCGGATTCCTGTGCAGCCACCAAGGCACTGTTCAGTGGCAGAGCTAGGTCATGCCCATCGCAACAGTGCGGCGCGCTTGGCTGTGGCTCGGGTCCGTCGAAGATCAAGTCTCCGTGGACATCGGCCATGAAGTTTAGGCTTCCGAATCTGACCTGACGGCCAGGGGCGTAGCTTTCGATCTGCTCCAGATGGCCAAGTGAATTAGCCCGCAGTGCGAAGCCGCCGAATACGAAGATCTGTCCGGGAAGAAAAGTCTCACCCTGGACAGCGTCGTCGGTTGAAGATGCCATCGGGCCTATCGGTGACGACACAGAGGAACTCTCAATGAAAGCACCAATGTCGGTGTCAAAACCGGCGGATCTCGGGTAGGGGGTCCCGAACTGTGCGTCTAGGCGGATGGTAACAGGAGACGAGGGACACGATGTTTTACCCAGGTTCGGGCCCTCTCGATGGAGGTAAAACCCTACGTCCTGCTTGATTAATATTGATGATATGGGTAGTACAAGAGTGGATCTACCACGAGATCAAGGAGGCTAAACCCTAAAGCTAGCCTATGGTATGATTGTTGTAATGTATGTTGTGTCCTACGGACTAAAGCCCTCCGGTTTATATAGACACCGGAGGAGGCTAGGGTTACACAGAGTCGGTTACAATGGTAGGAGATCTACATATACGTATCGCCAAGCTTGCCTTCCACGCCAAGGAAAGTCCCATCCGGACACGGGACGGAGTCTTCAATCTTGTATCTTCGTAGTCTTGGAGTCCGGCGGACGATGATAGTCCGGCTGTCCGGACACCCCCTAGTCCAGGACTCCCTCAAGCGCCTCCCTAGATGGACCCAAAAATGGGAACAAGAGCGCTCAAGTTTATCCCGAACACCCCAGCACTCGAGGCATGGGGGCTGAAGCCGACGACTTGCCATCTCTCAGATTTGATAAATGGCCGCACAGAAGGTAATATTTTAAATTAATAAGCGTTGCTTAGCGCATATGAACAAAGTCTTCAGCGCACAGGATAACACATTGCAAGTCTACTCAAATATTACATCTTTGGGGCACTCATCCGCAATCTTGCGGGCACCCTTCAGGACACTCTTATAATACATTTCGGGTGTACGATACTCCTTGCCCGCTGGCGGCGCGTCTGTCAGAAGCCTCTCAGCATCCAGCCTGCCCCAGTTCACCTTTGCGTGGGCAAGGGCCCGACGGGCACCTTCAATGCAGGCAGAGCGCTTGATGACTTCCACCCAAGGGCACGCATCCACCAGCCGCCGCACGAGGCCGAAGTAGCTCCCAGGCATGGCCTCTTCAGGCCACAGCCGGACTATGAGGCCCTTCATGGCCTGCTCGGTTACCTTGTGGAGCTCGACCAGCTGCTTCAGCTGGTCGCTAAGGGGCATCGGATGTCCGGCCTCAGCATACTGAGACCAGAAGACCTTCTCCGTTGAGCTCCCCTCCTCGGCCCGGTAGAATGCGGCGGCATCGGACACGCTGCGAGGTAGATCTGCAAACGCTCCTGGAGAGCTCCGAATTCGGGTAAGTAACAGGTAATTCACATTCACATGCTTGCTTTGCATGAAAATGCCTTACCCGCCGCTATTTTCTTCACCGCCTCAATCTCCTGGAGGGCCTTATGGGCCTCGGCCTTAGCGGCTTTGGCACTCCCAAGAGCCGAGGCAAGCTCGGACTCTCGAGTCTTCGAGTCGCGCTCCAAACCCTCATGCTTTCCCATGAGAGCCTGGAGCTCTTGCCGCACCTCTGCCACCCGCGCCTCCTGCCTCTCTGGCTCCGCTCGTTCCGCGGCCGCATTACGTTCGGCCGCGGACACGGCCTCCTTCAGGGTCGCCACCTTGTTCGTGGCCCCTGCAGTGCCCACGTTATCCTTGTTATTTCTATTGCAACCAAAATCCTTTTCTGTAAGGTACAAATTTAATACGGTGTTACTCACCTTCCTTGTCCTCGAGCTGCTTCTTGGCAAGGCTGAGCTCGTTCTCGGACCGCTCGAGGTCCTGCTTCAAAGCACCGACCTCCGCAGTCAATGCGGCAGAGGTCAGTAGCGCAACCTGCAATCCCATATTGACATAATTTTTAGAACTCTTGCGTATATCTTTTTAGATCCTCAGTCCGGCTTTTCTTTCCGAACACCGAACCGAGCATCAAGGGCTACTGTCTATGCGGTATTACATTACATATTTTAAACCTTCTCACCTCAAAGCCTGTTAGAAGGCTGCTGCAGGCTTCGGTCAGCCCGCTCTTGGCAAGCCGAACCTTCTGAATCACCACACTCATGATAGTGCGGTGTTCTTCCTCGATGGAAGCGCCATTGAGCGCCTCCAACAAGTTGTTCGGCGCCTCCGGTTGGACGGAGGCTGCCGGTGTCACGGTCTTGCCCTTTTTACGAAGGGGCCACCTGCCGGACTCCGGAACCACTGCGGGTTCTGGTGCGGAGTCCGGTACGAAGCCCGGGAGGTTGCCCTGTGGCACCTCCGGAGCCTCCCCCTCCTGGCGGGTCCCCTCCTGGGATCCCACCTCGGCGTCCTCAGCATCACGAGGGGTGGAGGCGATCGGAATGGAATCCACATCCGACGGAGCCAAGGACCCGCTCGAAGAAGCGGGAAAATCGTCCTCGGCCGGACTACAGGTAGTGTGCGGCATTAGAAGGACACTATGTGGCAAAAAAGAGAAATCATAAAGGAATCCGGATACTTAAGATCTTGCCGGGGGCTTGGCCCTTGAGGGCCACCCCTCATCGCCGTCGTCGGTGTTGGCGGAGCTGTCCAGAGGAAGGGTCCTTCCCCTCTTGGACCCTTCGGCCTCCCCCGTTGGGGAAGCCTTCCTCTTCCTCTCTCCCCCCTCCTGGGGAGAGTCCTCTTTCGCCTCCTCGTCCTCGGGGGAGGAGTCCGCCTCAGAGCCATCGGACGATGAGTCCGATACCACCTGGCGTCGGGAACTCCTTCGGGTTCCCGTGGCCTTCTTCTTGGCCTTCTTCTCCGGCACCACGTAAAGGGCCGGAACCAGCAGCCCCGTCAAACGGGCGTCCGCTGGGTCTTCAGGAAGGGGAGCCGGACAGTCAACCTGTCCGGACGTCTTCTGCTAGTCCTGTTAAAGGCATTGGGAGTTTTAGATCCCGCATAGAGTCAAACTATGAAAGAAATAAGTGTCCCATAAAGGATAGTAAAGCTTACCTCGCCGGCCGGGCGCTTCGTGCTGAATCCGCGATCTTCAGTTGCAGATGCGGGGGCTTCTCTGCCCTTGAATAGCACCCTCCAGGCAGCTTCGTACGTCGTGTCGAAGAGCCCGCTCAGGGTCCGGTGCTGTGCCGGATCAAACTCCCACAAATTGAAGGCCCGTTGTTGGCAGGGGAGAATCCGGCAGACGAGCATGACCTGGATCACATTGACAAGCTTAAGCTTCTTGTTCACCAGGGTCTGGAGACAGGACTGGAGTCCTGTCAGCTCCTCCAAACTACCCCATAGCAAGCCCTTCTCTTTCCAGGAGGTGAGCTGCATGGGGATACCAGATCTGAACTCGGGGGCCGCTGCCCATTTAGGGTCACGCAGCTCGGTGATGTAAAACCACCCCGATTGCCACCCTTTGACGGACTCCACGAAGGCACCCTCGAGCCAGATGACGTTGGGCATTTTGCCCACCATGGCGCCTCCGCACTCCGCTTGGACGCCCTTTACCACCTTCGGCTTGACGTTGAAGGTCTTTAGCCACAAGCCGAAGTGGGGCTGGATGCAGAGAAAGGCCTCACACACGACGATAAATGCCGAGATGTTGAGGATGAAGTTTGGCGCCAGATCGTGGAAGTCCAGGCCATAGTAGTACATGAGCCCCCGGACGAAGGGATGAAGTGGGAAGCCCAGTCCACGGAGGAAGTGGGGAAGGAATACGACCCTCTCATGAGGCCTAGGGGTGGAGATGAGCTGTCCCTCGTCGAGCAGCCGGTGCGCGATGTCGCTGGAGAGGTATCCGGCGCCGTGCAGCTTCTCGATGTGCCCCTCCGTAACGGAGGAGGTCATCCACTTGCCTCCCGCTCCGGACATGGCTGGAGAAGGTTGAGACGAGATGTGCGGACTTGGGCGCTGGAGCTCGAGTGCGCGGAGATGGATAAGCAAAGGAGGAAGAAGGCGTAGGTAAAAAAGGTGGATCCTTATCCCCTTATATATGAGCGGACGAAGACTATGCGTCCCCACCGGCCTAGTAAAACTCGCTTATCTCACAAGCGCCACCATCAATGGCGCGGTTGGGTTACCCATGTCCGTATTGATGGGAAATCCGGAATAAGGGGAACACGATCTCTGCTTCGACAAGACGTGCCAAGGAAACCACTTCGCTAAACGCGCTGAGGTGGTATAATAAAAAACGATTCAAGTAAAGGCTTGGTAGTGGCGTGACATCACGCCACGAAATACGTCAGCAGATTGAACTTGTGTACATATTATTCTCTCTACGGTGGAATGTGGAATTTATTTTGCAGAGCCGGACACTATCCTGGTGTTCGCAATCTTCTATGAATTATTCGGAGGAGGAACCCGCCTTGCAATGCCGAACAATATGCGCGCCGGACTCATCGTCATTGAAGCCTGGTTCAGGGGCTACTGAGGGAGTCCTGGACTAGGGGGTGTCCGGATAGCCGGACTATCATCAACGGCCGGACTCCAAGACTATGAAGATACAAGATTGAAGACTTCGTCCCGTGTCCGGATGGGACTTTCCTTGGCGTGGAAGGCAAGCTTGGCGATACGGATATGTAGATCTCCTACCATTGTAACCGACTCTGTGTAACCCTAGCCCTCTCCGGTGTCTATATAAACCGGAGGGGTTTAGTCCGTAGGACGGACAACCATTACAACAATCATACCATAGGCTAGCTTCTAGGGTTTAGCCTCCTTGATCTCGTGGTAGATCCACTCTTGTACTACCCATATCATCAATATCAATAAGGCAGGAGTAGGGTTTTACCTCCATCGAGAGGGCCCGAACCTGGGTAAAAACATCGTGTCCCTTGTCTCCTGTTACCATCCGCCTAGACGCACAGTTCGGGACCCCCTACCCGAGATCCGCCGGTTTTGACACTGACAGTAGCCAAAATTTTGGTTAAGGTATTGGTTGCCCATGATTTGGCCGACATTGGCAAGAAAAATGAACTAGAGTTGGCTAGAGTTCATTGGCATGCCAAAAAATGGCAACCATCCAAACAAAGACCAATCTTTGGGTCATGACCAAAATTTTGGTAAGGTGCACTTTGGCCACAATCCAAACACACCCCAACACCCGGCTCATCGAGGATGCACGGGGCGCCGCGACGCGTCCGCAGAGTGGTGTAGCGTGGCCAACTACATCCTCAGGACCTGAGACCATGCCAGGTCGTCTTGCTTTTTCAATGACATGCGGGGATCGCATGTGAGAAAAGGGCATCTCCAATGTTGCCACGACCGCAGCTGACTACCCTGGCACACCAAAACCCTCATCCCTCGCGCCATCGCGCTGTGCGTTCCCAACCGGCGCCAGCTGCCTGCATTCATGTCGTCCGTTTGTATGCCGTCGTTAAGAGGCTCGGTGCCCGAGGAACCAACTCCGACGACTTAATGACGCACCCGGATGCTTGGCCTCACCGGAATGCGCTACTTAAAGTGGCAACGCCCAGCTAACCTCCACACCATAGCGCATCGTCCTCCTACCTGGCACCACATCCGCCATGACCACAAGCGCGAACGCTCTGCAGGAGAGCTTGTCTTCGGGGATGAAGCTCGAGGTCACCGCCCTTGCTCAAGTCGCCTCTCGCGACGCAATAGCGGCGTAGCCAGACGCGGATGCGACCGCACAAGCGGTTGCCATGCTGGCGGCCGACGACGGGAGCACCGTCAGCCGCGCGTCCTACTTGCTGCCGTCCAACGTCCGGCACCGCCGAGGTCGGGGACTCCTCCAAGGATGAGTAGGGCATGGGAGGCGGCAGGGCATGGTGTGCCAACTAGTTGGTCTGTATCCCGTGTTCTACTCTTCCTCGTCGGAGATCGCACCTTCACTTCACGGGTCTTGAACCCCGCCCCCGTACATAGAGATCGCGGATGGAGGACGTCGGTCGCCGCCGTAGAATAGGTTTAGGGTCGGGTTTCTTTTATTTTTCTGTCCTATAAAAGTTCGAAATGTAATGAAAATCTGCCGTGTTTGCATTAATCTCAGCCAGTGTATATGAACTTTCACAATAATATAGTATATTGTAACAGTACTAACAAGCTGCCCATGCGTTGCACGGAAGATCAAGATCTTGTGGGAGAAAAGGATGAACGAGGGAAAGCCTTATCTGCAAATGTGGAGATGAGTGCGGGTAAATTGTCATAGTTTCCTTCCTATCCGTTAGATATAGATCGGACGGCCTATATTGCAGGATGACAGGCACACCATCATCGCCAACTCTGCTTTTTATTGAATCGAGACAAAGCTAACATGCGAAGTAAAATAAACACATAGGGTCTATACATACACAATTTATCTTAAGCACAGTATCGATGGATCGCGCGAAGCAACAAGTTTTTCTTTTGAGGGGGCGAAGCACCTAGTTTAAAAGGAAAAAAGGTGGTACACTCATAGCACTCCTGTCGCGGTCGCATTGCACCCCACACATGTTCGGTCCTGCACACGGCTCACGCAAACGGGACGCGCTTCAGCTTGCCTCTTCCCTGACATGTGGGACTGCACTTGGAGAAACTGACCATGCGCCAAACTCCCCCTGCCCACCGCGCGAAAATCCTCCCCCACCCAAATATTCCCCCCAAATCTGATTCAACCGCCCTTCGGCCAACTAGCCAATAATATTCCCCAAACCCCTCCTCCCCCCGTCCCCCTCCACTCCATTCGCTCTGCCAAAGCCGCCCTCCCCGCCGTGCCGATACGTCGGCGCCGCGGTTCGTCGAGGGATGCACGGCGATCCTCTCGCTCCCACAGTACGCTCTCGTAGACTGTCGTCCTCTAGCCGCGCTGCCACCGCTGGCTACGTTCTTGTGGAGGCGCACGGCGATCAGCGCCGCCACCGCTGGCGACGTTCATGTGGATACGCATAGCGGTCAGCTTCTCCCACGGTACGCGCATTCTAGACTGAGGCCCCAGGCATATCGGTGTAGCGCTGAATGTTAGCTGATAGACACTGTTAATCTCACTGTTTGCCGAAGTAGTTTATAGTCAATATGCTCTTCTTAAGAAGCTTCCTTGCCCTGTTCTACACTCAATCTGCTTAGCTGAGATGGCATGCCAAGGCCGATTAGTTGCTAAAATATCCTGCCATATATTTATTGTGACGTAGATTGCCATGGTCTAGTAGCCAATCTGTTAGGTGAAATAGCTCTACACCATTTTATACTCGATCTTTGTTGCTGCGATGGCCTTCGATAGTTCGATGGCTGTGTGCTCGGCCTCATTGACTGCTGAAACAGCCTGCCATAATTTAGCACTCAAATCTGTTTGCTGAATTAGCTTTACATATATTTCGTTACTTAGATCTGCTCGTCCAAATATCTTGCCATAGCTTTAGACATCGACTTAGGTATTTTCTTTCTGGACTTCATAAAAAAGCATATATGTTTTTCCTGTAATAACTAGTAGAAGAACTAATTTGTATGTCTAACAGATGGACACGACTTGGATAACTTCTACTCGAAGATTCTCAGCTGCATATGTCGAGGGGGTTGAAAACTTCATGAACTTTATCAGAGCAGAGTACGGTGGTTCGAAATCAGATGTGCTCTGCCCGTGTAGCAGTTGTATGAATTCAGTTACAAGACCCCCAGTCAACTGTGCAAAATCATCTACACTTGTATTGGATGTCGCTCACATATACTAGGTGGGTTCATCATAGTGAAATTGTGAACGTCAATGTTATTGACTACGTGGAAGCAGCAGATCACCATCTTGATCTGCCTGATGCTCAGGTGGAAGAGGAGGAGGTGGTGGTGGTGGCAGAGCCAGTGAGTTTGACCAACATTGAAACAATGCTACGAAATGCTCGTGCATTCCGTGAACTTTCACCTGCAAAAGAAAAATGGTGGGCCCGCATGTTAGAACAATGCAACGTGGCTGTCACCCCAGGAAATAAGCTATCAGTATTCTCAGCTATGGTCACCTTTCTTCAGGTGAAGACATCTAAGCGGATGACCAACAAATCATTCGATGCGATGTTGGCTGCTTTTCGCAAATCTTTCCCAAATGCGTCTGAGCTGCCACACACCTACAGTAAAATGAAGAATTTCCTCCGTGCAGTTGGAATTGGATATGATATGATCCATGTTTGTAAGAATAATTGTGTTCTGTTCCGGAAGGATTATGCCAACTTAAGTGGATGCCCGAAATGCAAATCATCAAGATGGAAAGATGGCGATGTTGTGAAGAGGATTCCTCATAATGTTCTGAGACATTTCTCAATTATACCAAGATTGCAGAGGTTGTTTCATGATGCTGAAACAATAGAGGATGTACTGTGGCATTCTAGGAACCAGGAGTACAGAGATCAGAATGTAATGAGCCATCCATCTCATGGTAGTGAGTGGAAAATCTTCAATCATAAACACAAAAAGTTTGCTGCTGACCCGAGAAACATTAGACTTGGCTTAGCTTCAGATGGATTTAACCCATTTGGCCACCAGAGCGCCACATATAGCATGTGGCCAGTGCTTGTTATCCCTTACAACATGCCTCCAAATGTCTGCACCAAAGAATCAAATTACATGATGGCCTTGCTCATCCCAGGTCCAAAAAGTCCTGGAAAGGATTTTGATTTGTTCATGGAGCCTCTTGTGGAGGAACTTCAACAGCTATGGAGGGGTGTTCTCATTCGAGACCTATATAGCAGCCCACTAGCAGATTCCTTTCTGTGTGCTGTTATAATTTGGTGCATCCATGATTATCCGGCTTTGGGCACTATGTCAGGGTGAACGACACATGGTTACAATGCATGCTTTCGTTGTGACAGGAATCCGCTGTCATACACAATACTTAGCAAGATCTGTTACATTGGACACCGCTGTTTTCTTGCCAAGGACAAGCCGCATCCTAGAAAATACCAAAGACATGTGTTCAATGCAAAGCATGAAAACTGTGATGCGCCAAAGAGGCTCACCGCCGATGAGTTGCAAGTGGAATTACAGAAGGTCAGGCATATTACACCAGGAAACCATCCTGGTAATGGTTGCGGGAAAAGGAAGCGTGGCATGGCAGAAGAGAGATTACTGTTTACCCGCAGGTCCACTTTGTGCGACTTGGAGTATTGGAAAGATTTGGATCTGCGGCATAATCTTGATGTGATGCACATCGAGAAAAATATATGTGACAACATTATCGGCACACTTCTTAATATTGAAGGCAAGGCGAAAGATACCTTAAAATCTAGGATTGATTTGACACACCTAGGTATCAGACAGGATTTGCAGGTGCAAGATGAAGGTAAACCACGGGATATGGCACCAGCTGTGTACGTCTTGGACAAGGTAAAAAGAAAAAAATTCTGCGAGGTCCTGTCACGTGTGAGATTCCCACATGGATTTGCTTCCAACCCTGAAAGGAGAGTCATTGCAGATGGAAACAAGGTACAAGGGTTGAAAACTCATGACTGCCACGTCCTACTTCAAAGGGTTTTACGTGTTATCCTTAGAGGATTGGGCCGCCCTAACTTATACAGAGCAGTTGTAGAGTTGGGACAATTCTTCAGGGAACTCTGCAGTACAAATATCAGGATAGATGCTTTGGAGCGTCTTAGAGAAAAGATACCAACTATCCTATGCGACCTTGAGAAGATATATCCTCCAGCCCTCTTTGATGTGATGGTGCATTTGGCTGTTCATCTACTTGATGAGTGATACGTCTCCAACGTATCTATAATTTTTTATTGCTCCATGCTACTTTATCTACTGTTTTGGACTTTATTGGGCTTTATTTTCCACTTTTATATTATTTTTGGGACTAACCTATTAACCGGAGGCCCAGCCCAGAATTGCTGTTTTTTGCCTATTTCAGTGTTTCGAAGAAACAGAATATCAAACGGAGTCCAAACGGAATGAAACCTTCGGGAACATGATCTTCTCACCGAACGTGATCCAGGAGACTTGGACCCTACTCTAAGAAGCTTCCGAGGAGGTAACGAGGTGGAGGGCGCCCCCCCCCACCTTAGGCGCGCCCCCTACCTCGTGGGCCCCTCGGAGCTCCACCGATGTACTCCTTCCTCCTATATATACCTACGTATCCCCGTACGATCAGAGGGAAGCCAAAAACCTAATTCCACCGCCGCAACCTTCTGTATCCATGAGATCACATCTTGGGGCCTGTTCCAGAGCTCCGCCGGAGGGGGCATCCACCACGGAGGGCTTCTACACCAACACCATAGCCCCTCCGATGAAGTGTGAGTAGTTTACTTCAGACCTTCGGGTCCATAGCTAGTAGCTAGATGGCTTCTTCTCTCTTTTTGGATCTCAATACAATGTTCTCCCCCTCTCTCGTGGAGATCTATTCGATGTAATCTTCTCTTTGCGGTGTGTTTGTTGAGACCGATGAATTGTGGATTTATGATCCAGTATTATCTATGGAAAATATTTGATTCTTCTCTGAATTCTTTTATGTATGATTGAGTTATCTTTGCAAGTATCTTCGAATTATCCGTTTGGTTTGGCCAACTAGATTGGTAGTTCTTGCAATGGGAGAAGTGCATGGCTTTGGGTTCAATCTTGCGGTGTCCTTACTCAGTGACAGAAAGAGTTGCAAGGCACGTATTGTATTGTTGCCATCGAGGATAACAAGATGGGGTTTTTATCATATTGCATGAATTTATCCATCTACATCATGTCATCTTGCTTAAAGCGTTACTCTATTTTTAACTTAATACTCTAGATGCATGCTGGATAGCGGTCGATGAGTGGAGTAATAGTAGTAGATGCAGAATCCTTTCGATCTACTTGTCACGGACATGATGCCTATATACATGATCATTGCCTAGATATACTCATAACTATGCTCAATTCTGTCAATTGCTCAATAGTAATTTGGTCACCCACCGTAGAATACTTACGCTCTTGAGAGAAGCCACTAGTGAAACCTATGCCCCCCGGGTCTATTCTCATCAGATCAATCTATATCACTTTATTTACTTGCTTTGTTTTTACTTTGCCTTTACTTTTTACTTTGCATCTATCTATCAAAAATACTAAAAATATTATCTCTATCAGATCTCACTCTCGTAAGTGACCGTGAAGGGATTGACAACCCCTAAGCGTTGGTTGCGAGTTGCTATCGTGTTGTGCAGGTACAAGGGACTTGCGCGTGACCTCCTACTGGATTGATACCTTGGTTCTCAAAAACTGAGGGAAATACTTACGCTACTGTGCTGCATCATCCTCTCCTCTTCGGGGAAAACCAATGCAAGCTCGAGACGTAGCAAGAAGGATTTCTGGCGCCGTTGCCGGGGAGGCTTACGCAAAAGTCAACATACCAAGTACCCATCACAAATCCCTATCTCTCGCATTACATTATTTGCCATTTGCCTCTCGTTTTCCTCTCCCCCACTTCACCCTTGCCGTTTTATTCGCCCTCTCTTTCCCGTTTGCCTTTTCCTCGTCCTTTTGTTTGCTCGTGTGTTAGTTTGCTTGTTTGTCGTGATGGCCCTACCTAAATTTGGTGATCTTCACCTTAAAAGGCTAGATGAGATCGAAAACAATGTCAGGAAGTTTATGGTTTTGCAATTTGAGCATAATAATTTCTTTAGAAACGAGCTTAATGAACAAAAGAGTTTTATGAGTTATATGAATAAAGAGCTCGATGATATGTCCAAAGAATTTGATGGCGTAAAAGCCCAAATTGCTCGTCTTGAAAAGATGACCGCTGAAATTTCGGATATGCAAGCTACCTTAGTCAATAAGATGGCCGCTAAACCAAATTCCTATGAGAATCAAGATGAAGATCTGAAAGTTATTGATGTGTACCCTATTAAATCTTTGTTTTGCAATATGAATTTTGATGAATCTGAATATGATCTTCCTTTACCTAGAAGGCGTTCTAAGAATTCGGAGTTTCTAGATCTTGATGATGAAATTGATGAAAGTGGGATTGAAATAAATAGAAACCGTGATGTTGCTAAACCTACTATTTTGGATCTCAAGGAATTTAATTATGAAAATTGCTCTTTGATTGGTTGTATTTCCTTGTTGCAATCCGTGCTAGAATCTCCTCATGCTTATAGTCAAAATAAGGCCTTTACCGAACATATTGTTGATGCCTTGATGCAATCTTATGAAGAAAAGCTTGAGTTGAAAGTCTCTATCCCTAGAAAACTCTATGATGAGTGGGAACCTACTATTAAAATTAAAATTAAAGACTTTGAGTTTCATGCTTTATGTGATTTGGGTGCTAGTGTCTCTACTATTCCCAAAACCTTATGTGATTTGCTAGATTTCCGTGATTTTGATGATTGCTCTCTAAACTTGCATCTTGCGGATTCCACTATTAAAAAACCTATGGGAAGAATTAATGATGTTCTTATTGTTGCAAATAGGAATTATGTGCCCGTAGATTTTATCGTTCTTGATATAGATTGCAATCCTTCATGTCCTATTATTCTTGGTAGACCTTTCCTTAGAACGATTGGTGCAATTATTGATATGAAGGAAGGGAATATTAGATTCCAATTTCCCTTAAAGAAGGGCATGGAACACTTTTCTAGAAAGAAAATAAAATTACCATATGAATCTATCATGAGAGCCACTTATGGATTGCCTACCAAAGATGGCAATACCTAGATCTATCCTTGCTTTTATGCCTAGCTAGGGGCGTTAAACGATAGCGCTTGTTGGGAGGCAACCCAATTTTATTTTGTGTTTTTGGTTCTGTTTAGGAATAAATAATCCATATACCTTCTGTTTGGATGTGGTTTTATGTTTTAATTAGTGTTTGTGCTAAGTAGGACCTATAGGATAACCTACGATGATAGTTGATTTGATTCTGCTGAAAAACAGAAACTTTAGCGCTCACGTGATTAGCTGCCATTTTTTATTGGAGGGTGCTTTTGCGTTGATTCTTTTTGCTGCTGATAAATAAACAAATTTTCCTATTTTGGTAGAATTTTTATAGTTCCAGAAGTTTGCGTTAGTTACAGATTACTACAGACTGTTCTGTTTTTGACAGATTCTGTTTTGCATGTGTTGTTTGCTTATTTTGATGAATCTATGGCTAGTAAATTAGTTTATAAACCATAGAGAAGTTGGAATACAGTAGGTTTAACACCAATACAAATAAAGAATGAGTTCATTACAGTACCTTGAAGTAGTCTTTTGTTTTCTTTCTCTAACGGAGCTCACGAGATTTCTGTTGAGTTTTGTGTTGTGAAGTTTTCAAGTTTTGGGTGAATTCTTTTGATGGATTATGGAACAAGGAGTGGCAAGAGCCTAAGCTTGGGGATGCCCATGGAACCCACAAGATAATCCAAGGACACCAAAAAGTCAAAGCTTGGGGATGCCCTGTGAAAGGATCGATATGGTTGACTGGAGGGGGGTGAATAGGCAACTAACAATTTTTAAGCTTTTCTTTACCAAATTAAACTTTGCAACAAAATAGGTTGTCTAGATGTGCAACTAGGTGAGCAACCTATATGATGCAATAACAACTAGCACACAAGCAAGCAAGGGATGTAAAACAAGTAGGCTTGCAAAAGTAAATGCACGAAATAACCAAGAGTGGAGCCGGTGGAGACGAGGATGTGTTACCGGGTTCCTTCCTTTTAAGGGGAAGTACGTCTCCGTTAGAGCGGTGTGGAGGCACAATGCTCCCCAAGAAGCCACTAGGGCCACCGTATTCTCCTCACGCCCTCACACAATGCGAGATGCCCTGATTCCACTATTGGTGCCCTTGAAGGCGGCGACCGAACCTTTACAAGCAAGGTTGGGGCAATCTCCACAACAATCGGAGGCTCCCAACAACAACAACAACAACAACAACAACAACAACAACAACATCAACACGAAGCTTCACCACAATGGAATATGGCTTCGAGGTGACCTCAACCGTCTAGGGTGCTCAACACCCAAGAGTAACAAGATCCGCAAGGGATAAGTGGGGGGAATCAAATTTCTCTTGGTGGAAGTGTAGATCTGGGCCTTCTCAACCAACCCCGAGCAAATCAACAAGTTTGATTGGCTAGGGAGAGAGATTGGGCGAAAATGGAGCTTTGAGCAACAATGGAGCTTTGGGGGAAAAGAGGTAGGCCAACTTGGAGGAAGAAGACACCTTTATATAGTGGGGGAACACATCCAACCGTTACCCCACTGAGCAGCCCCGCACAGAGCGGTACTACCACTAGGGCAGGGCGGTACTACCGCTCCCTACCTAGCGGTACTACCGTGCTGGCGAGGAAGTCAGGCCACTGGCCCCAGAGCGGTACTACCGCGGGAGTAGGAGCGGTACTACCGCTCGGAGCCGTACTACCGCTTCTACTGCCGCTTCTAGTGCCGCAAAACCCGACACGAGAAAACACAGTCTCGAATCGAGGTGGCAGTAGGCGCGGTACAACTGCGGTACTACGGCCGAAGCCTGCGAGCGGTACTACCGCTGAGAGCGGCACTACCGCTTCATGGAGTGGTACTACCGCTGGAGGGCTTCGGCGGTACTACCGCTGTAGACCGTGGTACTACTGCTGGCACAGGGCAAAGCAGGTACGAAACAGAAGTGCAGCTCCAAAGATGCGAAAGGAAGACAACGGGTGTGATTGGGATGTGTACATGTTGATTCCACCCTAGTCTTACCAAAGCGGATCCCCTCTTAATAGTACGGTGACTCCTACGAAACTAGTCCACCAACAACGAAATGAAGGAGCTACACCGTCTTGAATAAAACATCGAGGGGAGGAAATCGTCTCGTGCCAATGGATGATTCTCTGAAAGAACTTAACGCACACGATTAGTCCGCAAAAGCATTGTCATTAATCACCAAAACCACTAGGGGATAAATATGCCCTTACAGGCATCCCCTCTTTCGTCCACTTCCATCGGTAATTTACTTGGAGTTATATTTTTATTCACCAACATGATATGTGTTTTGCTTGGAGCGTCTTGTATTATTTGTGTCTTTGCTTGTTAGTCTACCACAATCATCCTTGCTGTACACACCTTTTGAGAGAGCCATACATGATTTGGAATTTGTTAGAATACTCTATGTGCTTCACTTTTATCTTTTGAGCTTGATAGTTTTGCTCATAGTGCTTCACTTATATCTTTTTGAGCGTGATAGTTTTTGCTCTAGTGCTTCACTTAGATCTTTTAGAGCGCGGTGGTGGATTTTTTTAAGAAACTTGATCTCTCATGCTTCACTTAGATTATTTTGAGAGTCATTAATAGCATGGTAATTTGCTTAATGTTAATATACTTAGTGCTCAAGATATGTGAAACTTTCTTTTGAGTGAATTGAATACTAAGATAAATTTAATGCTTAATAATTGTTTTGAGATATGGAGGTAATAATATCAAAGTCGTGCTAGTTGAGTAATTGTGAATTTGAGAAATACTTGTGTTGAAGTTTGCAAGTCCCGTAGCATGCATGTATGGGTAAAGTTGTGTAACAAATTTGAAGCATGAAGTGTACCTGGCTTGTGCATCCTTATGAGTGGCGGTCGGGGACGAGCGATGGTCTTTTCCTACCAATCTATCCCCCTAGGAGCATTGTGCGTAGTACTTGATTTTTGATGACTTCTAAATTTTTGCAATAAGTATATGAGTTCTTTTGACTAATGTTGAGTCCATGTATTATACGCACTTTTACCTTTCCGCATTTGCTAGCCTCTTCGGTACCACGCATTGCCCTTTCTCACATTGAGAGTTGGTGCAAACTTCGCCGGTGCATCCAAACCCCGTGATATGATACGCTCTTTCACACATAAACCACCTTATATCTTCCTCAAAACAGCCACCATACCTACCTATTATGGCATTTCCATAGCCATTCTGAGATATATTGCCATGCAACTTTCCACCGTTCCGTTCATCATGACATACTTTACTTTTGTCATATTGCCATTGCATGATCTTGTAGTTGACATCGTATTTGTGGCAAAGCCACCATGCATTATTTTCCATACATGTCACTCTTGATTCATTGCACCATCCCGGTACACTGCCGGAGGCATTCATATAGAGTCATATCTTGTTCTAGTTTCGAGTTGTAATATCAAGTTGTTGTAATAAAAGTGTGATGATCATCATTATTAGAGCATTGTCCCAAGTGAGGAAAGGATGATGGAGACTATGATTCCCCCACAAGTCGGGATGAGACTCCGGACGAAAAAAAAGGCCAAGGAAGCCCAAATAAAAAAAAGAGGCCATAAAAAAAAGAGAAATGGCCCAAATAAAAAAAATGAGAGAAAAAGAGAGAAGGGGCAATGTTACTATCCTTTTACCACACTTGTGCTTCAAAGTAGCACCTTGTTCTTCATGTAGTGAGTCTCATATATTTGTGCTTCAAAGTAGCACCTTGTTCTTCATGTAGTGAGTCTCATATATTTGTGCTTCAAAGTAGCACCATGTTTTTCATATAGAGAGTCTCATAAGTTGTCTTGTTTATACTAGTGGGAATTTTTCATTATAGAACTTGGCTTGTATATTCCTATGATGGGCTTCCTCAAATGCCCTAGGTCTTCATGAGCAAGCAAGCTGGATGCACACCCACTAGTTTTCTTTTGTTGAGCATTCATAGCTCTAGTGCATCCGTTGCATGGCAATCCCTACTCCTTGCATTAACATCAATCAATGGGCATCTCCATAGCTCATTGATTAGCCTCGTTGATGTGAGACTTTCTCCTTTTTTGTCTTCTCCACACAATCCCCATCATCATATTCTATTCCACCCATAGTGCTATATCCATGGCTCGCGCTCATGTATTGCGTGAAGGTTGAAAAAGTTTGAGATTATTTAAGTATGAAACAATTGCTTGGCTTGTCATCGGGGGTATAGAAGTTGGGAACATCTTTGTGTGACGAAAATGAAGCATAGCCTAACTATATGATTTTGTAGGGATGAACTTTCTTTGGCCATGTTATTTTGAGAAGACATGATTGCTTTGATTAGTATGCTTGAAGTATTATTATTTTTATGTCAATATGAACTTTTATCTTGAATCTTTTGGATCTGAATATTCATACCATGATTAAGAAGATTTTCATTGAAATTATGCCAAAGTATCACTCCGCATAAAAAATTCTTCTTTTTATCATTTACCTACTCGAGGACGAGTAGGAATTAAGCTTGGGGATGCCTGATACGTCTCCAACGTATCTATAATTTTTGATTGCTCCATGCTACTTTATCTACTATTTTGGACTTTATTGGGCTTTATTTTCCTCTTTTATATTATTTTTGGGACTAACCTATTAACCGGAGGCCCAGCCCAGAATTGTTGTTTTTTGCCTATTTCAGTGTTTTGAAGAAACGGAATATCAAACGGAGTCCAAACGGAATGAAACCTTCAGGAACGTGATCTTCTCACCGAACGTGATCCAGGAGACTTGGACCCTACTCCAAGAAGCTTCCGAGGAGGTCACGAGGGTGGAGGGCGTGCCCCTCGGAGCTCCACCGACGTACTCCTTCCTTCTATATATACCTACGTATCCCCGTATGATCAGAGGGGAGACAAAAACCTAATTCCACCGCCGCAACCTTCTGTATCCACGAGATCCCATCTTGGGGCCTGTTTCGGAGCTCCGCCGGAGGGGGCATCCACCAGGGAGGGCTTCTACATCAACACCATAGCCCCTCCGATGAAGTGTGAGTAGTTTACTTCAGACCTTCGGGTCCATAGCTAGTAGCTAGATGGCTTCTTCTCTCTTTTTGGATCTCAATACAATGTTCTCCCCCTCTCTCGTGGAGATCTATTCGATGTAATCTTCTTTTTGCGGTGTGTTTGTTGAGACCGATGAATTGTGGGTTTATGATCCAGTATTATCTATGGAAAATATTTGATTCTTCTCTGAATTCTTTTATGTATGATTGAGTTATCTTTGCAAGTCTCTTCGAACTATCCGTTTGGTTTGGCCAACTAGATTGGTAGTTCTTGCAATGGGAGAAGTGCATGGCTTTGGGTTCAATCTTGCGGTGTCCTTACTCAGTGAAAGAAAGAGTTGCAAGGCACGTATTGTATTGTTGCCATCGAGGATAACAAGATGTTTTTTATCATATTACATGAATTTATCCCTCTACATCATGTCATCTTGCTTAAAGCGTTACTCTGTTTTTAACTTAATACTCTAGATGCATGCTGGATAGCGGGCGATGAGTGGAGTAATAGTAGTAGATGCAGAATCGTTTCGATCTACTTGTCACGGACATGATGCCTATATACATGATCATTGCCTAGATATACTCATAACTATGCTCAATTATGTAAATTGCTCAACAGTAATTTGTTCACCCACCGTAGAATACTTATGCTCTTGAGAGAAGCCACTAGTGAAACCTATGGCCCCCGGGTCTATTCTCATCATATCAATCTATATCTCTTTATTTACTTGCTTTGTTTTTACTTTGCCTTTACTTTTTTTTACTTTGCATCTATCTATCAAAAATACCAAAAATATTATCTCTATCAGATCTCACTCTCGTAAGTGACCGTGAAGGATTGACAACCCCTAAGCGTTGGTTGCGAGTTGCTATCGTGTTGTGCAGGTACGAGGGACTTGCTCATGACCTCCTACTGGATTGATACCTTGGTTCTCAAAAACTAAGGGAAAATACTTACGCTACTGTGCTGCATCATCCCCTCCTCTTCGGGGAAAACCAACGCAAGCTCGAGATGTAGCAATGAGGCACTTGTTGGGGAACGTAGTAAATTCAAAAAAATTCCTACGCACACGCAAGATCATGGTGATGGCATAGCAACGAGAGAGGAGAGTGTTCGTCCACGTACCCTCGTAGACCGTAAGCGGAAGTGTTATGACAACGCGGTTGATGTAGTCGTACGTCTTCACGGTCCGACCGATCCAAGTACCAAATGTACGGCACCTCCGAGTTCAGCACACGTTCAGCTCAATGACGATCCCCGGACTCCGATCCAGCAGGGTGTCGGGGATGAGTTCCGTCAGCACGACGGCGTGGTGATGATGATGATGTTCTACCGACGCAGGACTTCGCCTAAGCACCGCTACGATATGACCGAGGTGGAATATGGTGGAGGGGGCACCGCACACGGCTAAGGAACGATCACGAAGATCAACTTGTGTGTCTATGGGGTGCCCCTGCCCCCGTATATAAAGGAGTGGAGGAGGGGGAGGGCCGGCCCTCTCTATGGCGCGCCCTAGGGGAGTCCTACTCCCGCCGGGAGTAGGATTCCCCCTTTCCTAGTAGAACTAGGAACCCTTCCATGTAGTAGGAGTAGGAGAGAAGGAAAGGGAAGAGAGAAGGAGAAGGAAGGAAGGGGGCGCCCCCCCTCCCTAGTCCAATTCGGACTAGTCCAAGGGGAGGGGTGCGGCCACCCTTTTGGCCCTTTCTCTCCTTTCTCGTCTGGCCCAATGAGGCCCAATACGAATTCCCGTAACTCTCCGGTACTCCAAAAAATACCCGAATCACTCGGAACCTTTCCAAACTCTGAATATAGTCGTCCAATATATCGATATTTACGTCTCGACCATTTCGAGACTCCTCGTCATGTCCCCGATCTCATCCGGGACTCCGAACTCCTTCGGTACATCAAAACTCATAAACTCATAATAAAACTGTCATCGTAACGTTAAGCGTGCGGACCCTACGGGTTCGAGAACTATGTAGACATGACCTAGAACTATTCTCGGTCAATAACCAATAGCGGAACCTGGATGCCCATATTGGCTCCTACATATTCTACGAAGATCTTTATCGGTCAAACCGCATAACAACATACGTTGTTCCCTTTGTCATCGGTATGTTACTTGCCCGAGATTCGATCGTCGGTATCCAATACCTAGTTCAATCTCGTTACTGGCAAGTCTCTTTACTCGTTACGTAATGCATCATTTCGTAACTAACTCATTAGCTACATTGCTTGCAAGGCTTATAGTGATGTGCATTACCGAGAGGGCCCAAAGATACCTCTCCGACAATCGGAGTGACAAAACCTAATCTCGAAATACGCCAACCCAACATGTACCTTTGGAGACACTTGTAGTACTCCTTTATAATCACCCAGTTACGTTGTGACATTTGGTAGCACCCAAACTGTTCCTCCGGTAAACGGGAGTTGCATAATCTCATAGTTACAGGAACATGTATAAGTCATGAAGAAAGCAATAGCAACATACTAAACGATCAAGTGCTAAGCTAACGGAATGGGTCAAGTCAGTCACATCATTCTCCTAATGATGTGATCCCATTAATCAAATGACAACTCATGTCTATGGCTAGGAAACTTAACCATCTTTGATTCACGAGCTAGTCAAGTAGAGGCATACTAGTGACACTATGTTTGTCTATGTATTCACACATGTATTATGTTTCCGGTTAATACAATTCTAGCATGAATAATAAACATTTATCATGAAATATGGAAATAAATAATAACTTTATTATTGCCTCTAGAGCATATTTCCTTCAGTCTCCCACTTGCACTAGAGTCAATAATCTAGTTCACATCGCCATGTGATTTAACACCAATATTCACATCTGTATGTGATTAATACCATGGTTCACATCATCATGTGATCAACATCCAAAAGGTTTACTAGAGTCAATAATCTAGTTCACATCGCTATGTGATTAACACCCAAAGAGTACTAAGGTATGATCATGTTTGGCTCGTGAGAGAAGTTTAGTCAACGGGTCTGTCATATTCAGAACCGTATGTATTTTGCAAATATTCTATGTCCACAATGCTCTGCACGGAGCTACTCTAGCTAATTGCTCCCACTTTCAATATGTATCCAGATTGAGACTTAGAGTCATCTGGATTGGTGTAAAAGCTTGCATCGTTGTAACTTTTTATGATGGGCTCTTTTATCACCTCCATAATCGAGAAACATCTCCTTAGTCCTTACTAAGGATATTCTTGACCGTTGTCTAGTGATCTACTCTTAGATCAAAATTGTATTCCTTTTGTCAAACTCAGAGCAAGGTATATAATAGGTCTGGTTCACAACATAGCATACTTTATAGAACCTATGACTGAGGCATAGGGAATGACTTTTCATCCTCTTTCTATTTTCTACCATGGTCGGGTCTTGAGTCTTACTCAACTTCACACCTTTGCATCACAGGCAAGAACTCCTTCTTTGACTGTTCCATTTTGAACTATTTCAAAAATTTTATCAAGGTGTGTACTCATTGAAAAATCTTATCAAGCGTCTTGATCTATCTATATAGATCTTGATGCTCAATGTGTAAGTAGCTTTACTGAGGTCTTTCTTTTAAAGAACTCCTTTCAAAACACCCCTTTATGCTTTGCAGAATAATTCTACATTATTTCCGATCAACAATATGTCATTCACATATACTTATCAGAAATGTTGTAGTGCTCCCACTCACTTTCTTGTAAATACAGGCTTCACCGTAAGTCTGTACAAAACTATATGCTTTGATCAACTTATCAAAGCGTATATTCCAACTCTGAGATGCTTGCACCAGTCCATAGATGGATCGCCGGAGCTTGCACATTTTGTTAGCACCTTTAGGATTGACAAAACTTTCTGGTTGCATCATATACAACTCTTCTTTAATAAATCCATTAAGAAATGCAGTTTTTACATCCTTTTGCCAGATTTCAAAAAATGTGGCAATTGCTAACATGATTCGGACAGACTTAAGCATCGCTACAGTTGAGAAAATCTCATTGTAGTCAACACTTTGAATTTGTTGAAAACCCTTTTGCGACAAGTAGAGCTTTGTAGATAGTAACACTACTATCAGCATCTGTCTTCCTCTTGAAAATCCATTTATACAATATGGCTTGCCGATCATCGGGCAACTCCACCAAAGTCCACACTTTGTTCTCATACATGGATCCCATCTCAGATTTCATGGCCTCAAGCCATTTTGCGGAAACTGGGCTCATCATCGCTTCCTCATAGTTCGTAGGTTTATCATGGTCTAGTAACATGACTTTCAGAACAGGATTACCGTACCACTCTGGTGCGGATCTTACTCTGGTAGACCTACGAGGTTCAGTAGAAACTTGATCTGAAGTTTCATGATCAATATCATTAGCTTCCTCACTAATTGGTGTAGTTGTCACAAGAACCGGTTCTTGTGATGAACTACTTTCCAATAAGGGAGCAGGTACAGTTACCTCATCAAGTTCTACTTTCCTCCCACTCACTTCTTTCGAGAGAAACTCCTTCTCTAGAAAGGATCCAAATTTAGCAACGAATATCTTGCCTTCGGATCTGTGATAGAAGGTGTACCCAACAGTTTCCTTTGGGTATTCTATGAAGACGCACTTCTCCGATTTGGGTTTGAGCTTATCCGGATGAAACTTTTTCACATAAGCATCGTAGCCCCAAACTTTAAGAAATGACAACTTTGATTTCTTGCCAAACCACAGTTCACATGCTGTCGTCTCAACGGATTTAGATGGTGCCTTTTTTAACGTGAATGCAGCTGTCTCTAATGCATAACCCCAAAACAATAGTGGTAAATCAGTAAGAGACATCATAGATCGCACCATATCCAATAAAGTGCGGTTACGACGTTCGGACACACCATAACGTTGTGGTGTTCCAGATGGCGTGAGCTGTGAAACTATTCCACATTGTTTTAATTGAAGACCAAACTCGTCACTCAAATATTCGTCTCCACGATCAGATCGTAGAAACTTTTATTTTTCTTGTTACGATGATTTTCCCACTTCACTCTGAAATTCTTTGAACCTTTCAACTATTTCAGACTTATGTTTCATCAAGTAGATATACCCATATCTGCTCAAATCATCTTGTGAAGGTCAGAAAATAACGATACTTTCCACGAGCATCAACACTCATTGGATTGCATACATCGGTATGTATTATTTCCAATAAGTCAGTAGCTTGTTCCATTGTTCCGGAGAACAGAGTTTTAGTCATCTTGCCCAAAAGGCACGGTTCGCAAGCATCAAATGATTCATAACCAAGTGATTCCAAAAATCCATCTTTATGGAGTTTCTTCATGCGCTTTACACCGATATGACCCAAACGGCAGTGCCACAAATAAGTTGCACTATCATTATTAACTTTGCATCTTTTGGCATCAACATTATGAATATGTGTATCACTACGATCGAGATCCAACAAACTATGTTCATTGGGTGTATGACCATCGAAGGTCTTATTCATATAAACAGAACAACAATTATTCTCTGACTTTAAATGAATAACCGTATTGCAATAAACATGATCAAATCATATTCATGCTCAACGCAAACGCCAAATAACATTTATTTAGGTTTAACACTAATCCCGAAAGTATAGGGAGTGTGCGATGATGATCATATTAATCTTGGAACTACTTCCAACACTCATCGTCACTTCCCTCAACTAGTATCTATTTATTATGTAACTCCTGTTTCGAGTTACTAATCTTAGCAACCGAACAAGTATTAAATACTCAGGGGTTACTATAAACACTAGTAAGGCACACATCAAACACCTGTATATCAAATATACCCTTGTTCACTTTGCCATCCTTCTTATCCACCAAATATTTAGGGCATTTCCGCTTCCAGTGACCATTTCCTTTGCAGTATAAGCACTCAGTTTCAGGCTTTGGTCCAGCTTTGGTCTTCTTCACGGGAGAGACAACTTGTTTGCCATTCTACTTGAAGTTTCCCTTACTTTCCATTTGCCCTTTTTCTTGAAACTAGTGGTCTTGTCAATCATCAACACTTGATGCTCTTTCTTGATTTCTACCTTCGTCGATGTCTACATCACGAAGAGCTTGGGAATCGTTTTCATCATCCCTTGCATACTATAGTTTATCACAAAGTTCTAGTAACTTAGTGATGGTGACTAGAGAATTCTGTCAATCACTATCTTATCTGGAAGATTAACTCCCACTTGATTCAAGCGATTGAAGTACCCAGACAATCTGAGCACATGCTCACTAGTTGAGCGATTCTCCTCCATCTTTTAGCTATAGAACTTGTTGGATACTTCATATCTCTCAACTCGGGTATTTGCTTGAAATATTAACTTCAATACCTGGAACATCTTATATGGTCCATGACGTTCAAAACGTCTTTGAAGTCCCGATTCTAAGCCGTTAAGCATGGTGCACTAAACTATCAAGTAGTCATCATATTGAGCTAGCCTGACGTTCATAACGTCTACATCTGCTCCTGCAATAGGTCTGTCACCTAGCGCTGCATTAAGGACATAATTCTTCTGTGCAGCAATGAGGATAAACCTCAGATCACGGATCCAATCCGCATCATTGCTACTAACATTTTTCAACACAATTTTCTCTAGGAACATATCAAAATAAACATATGAAAGCAACAACGCGAGCTATTGATCTACAACAAAATTTGCAAAATACTACCAGGACTAAGTTCATGATAAATTTAAGTTCAATTAATTATATTACTTAAGAACTCCCACTTAGATAGACATCCCTCTAATCCTCTAAGTGATTACGTGATCCATATCAACTACACCATGTCCGATCGTCACGTGAGATGGAGTAGTTTCAACGGTGAACATCAATATGTTGATCATATCTACTATATGATTCATGCTCGACCTTTCGGTCTCCGTGTTCCGAGGCCATATCTGCATATGCCAGGCTCGTCAAGTTTAACCTGAGTATTCCGCGTGTGCAAAACTGGCTTGCACCCGTTGTAGATGGACGTAGAGCTTATCACACCCGATCATCACGTGGTGTATGGGCACGACGAACTTTGGCAACGGTGCATACTCAGGGAGAACACTTCTTGATAATTTAGTGAGAGATCATCTTAAAATGCTACCGCCAATCAAAGCAAGATAAGATGTATAAAAGATAAACATCATATGCAATCAAAAATATGTGACATGATATGGACATCATCATCTTGTGCCTTTGATCTCCATCTCCAAAGCATTGTCATGATCTCCATCATCACTGGCATGACACCATGATCTCCATCATCTTGATCTATATCAATGTGTCGTCACATGGTTGTCTCGCAAACTATTGCTCTTGCAACTATTGCTATCGCATAGCGATAAAGTAAAGCAATTATTTGGCGCTTGCATCTTATGCAATAAAGAGACAATCATAAGGCTTCTGCCAGTTGCCGATAACTTCAACAAAACATGATCATCTCATACAACAACTTATATCTCATCACGTCTTGACCATACCACATCACAACATGCCCTGCAAAAACAAGTTAGACGTCCTCTACTTTGTTGTTGCAAGTTTTACGTGGCTGCTACGGGCTTAGCAAGAACCGTTCTTACCTACGCATCAAAACCACAACGATAGTTTGTCAAGTTGGTGCTGTTTTAACCTTCGCAAGGACCGGGCGTAGCCACACTCGGTTCAACTAAAGTTGGAGAAACTGACACCCGCCAGACACCTGTGTGCAAAGCACGTCGGTAGAACCAGTCTCACGTAAGCGTACGCGTAATGTCGGTCCGGGCCGCTTCATCCAACAATACTGCAAAACCAAAGTATGACATGCTGGCAAGCAGTATGACTTATATCGCCCACAACTCACTTGTGTTCTACTCGTGTATATAACATCAACGCATAAAACCTAGGCTCGGATGCCACTGTTGCGGAACGTAGTAATTTCAAAAAATTTCCTACGCACACGCAAGATCATGGTGATGGCATAGCAACGAGAGAGGAGAGTGTTCGTCCACGTACCCTCGTAGACCGTAAGCGGAAGCGTTATGACAACGCGGTTGATGTAGTCGTACGTCTTCACGATCCGACCGATCCAAGTACCGAACATACAGCACCTCCGAGTTCAGCACACGTTCAGCTCGATGACGATCCCCGGACTCCGATCCAGCAGGGTGTCGGGGATGAGTTCCGTCAGCACGACGGCGTGGTGACGATGATGATGTTCTACCGACGCAGGGCTTCGCCTAAGCACCGCTACGATATGACCGAGGTGGAATATGGTGGAGGGGGCCATCGCACACGGCTAAGGAACGATCACGAAGATCAACTTGTGTGTCTATGGGGTGCCCTTGCCCCCGTATATAAAGGAGTGGAGGAGGGGGAGGGCCGGCCCTCTCTATGGCGCGCCCTAGGGGAGTCCTACTCCCACCGGGAGTAGGATTCCCCCTTTCCTAGTAGAACTAGGAACCCTTCCATGTAGTAGGAGTAGGAGAGAAGGAAAGGGAAGATAGAAGGAGAAGGAAGGAAGGGGGCACCCCCCTCCCTAGTCCAATTCGGACTAGTCCAAGGGGAGGGGTGCGGCCACCCTTTTGGCCCTTTCTCTCCTTTCCTGTATGGCCCAATGAGGCCCAATACGAATTCCCGTAACTCTCCGGTACTCTGAAAATACCCGAATCACTCAGAATCTTTCCGAACTCCGAATATAGTCGTCCAATATATCGATCTTTACGTTTCGACCATTTCGAGACTCCTCGTCATGTCCCCGATCTCATCCGGGACTTCGAACTCCTTCGGTACATCAAAACTCATAAACTCATAATAAAACTGTCATCGTAACGTTAAGCGTGCGGACCCTACGGGTTCGAGAACTATGTAGACATGACCTAGAACTATTCTCGGTCAATAACCAATAGCGGAACCTGGATGCCCATATTGGTTCCTACATATTCTACGAAGATCTTTATCGGTCAAACCGCATAACAACATACGTTGTTCCCTTTGTCATCGGTATGTTACTTGCCCGAGATTCGATCGTCGGTCTCCAATACCTAGTTCAATCTCGTTACCGGCAAGTCTCTTTACTCGTTACGTAATGCATCATTCCGTAACTAACTCATTAGCTACATTGCTTGCAAGGCTTATAGTGATGTGCATTACCGAGAGGGCCCAAAGATACCTCTCCGACAATCAGAGTGACAAAACCTAATCTCGAAATACGCCAACCCAACATGTACCTTTGGAGACACCTGTAGTACTCCTTTATAATCACCCAGTTACGTTGTGACATTTGGTAGCACCCAAAGTGTTCCTCTGTTAAACGGGAGTTGCATAATCTCATAGTTACAGGAACATGTATAAGTCATGAAGAAAGCAATAGCAACATACTAAACGATCAAGTGCTAAGCTAACGGAATGGGTCAAGTCAATCACATCATTCTCCTAATGATGTGATCCCGTTAATCAAATGACAACTCATGTCTATGGCTAGGAAACTTAACCATCTTTGATTCACGAGCTAGTCAAGTAGAGGCATACTAGTGACACTATGTTTGTCTATGTATTCACACATGTATTATGTTTCCGGTTAATACAATTCTAGCATGAATAATAAACATTTATCATGAAATAAGGAAATAAATAATAACTTTATTATTGCCTCTAGGGCATATTTCCTTCAGCACTACTCAGAGGTCCAGTACAGTATGGCTGGATGTACCCTATTGAAAGGCGGCTAGGCACTTTCAAGGGCTATGTTAGGAACAGAGCTAGACCCGAGGGTTCCATTGCAGAGGCCTACATTGCTACAAAAGCGTTGACATTCTGCTCAAAATACATTGAAACAGCTGATCAGCTTAGCAAAGAGGTGGGTGAAGACAATCCCGGGCTCAATGTTTTCGATTATTCTGTTCGAGTTACAGGGAAGAGTCGACAAGAGGACAAACCTAAAGATTTGGACAAAATGGTTTGGCATGTGTTGAATAACTGTCCTGAGATTCTACCTTATATCAAGTAGTAAGTGCTAAGTACTGCAGCTTATACATCGTAATTTACTAAACTTGCAACACATTCTTATATATTTAGATGTTTGACGCGATCACTATGTTGTGCAACATCTACAAAAAGGAGTTACTGCCGCAAAATCCAAGAAACATTGACAAATTGGTTATGGCAGGATTTGCGAAATGGTTCAAGAGCCATGTAAGCTTTTGAATCACACTGTCAGTTTTTTAATATATTGAGTACATAAGATGATCAACTTGTCTATTTTCTAACCATAGGTTAAGAAGATGCGGGAGGATGGGCAGGCAGTTGATGATGCCCTTTAGTCACTAGCAATGGGTCCTGATACTGGGGTAAGACATTATGAATCTTGCATTGTTGGAGATGTGTGCTACAACACCCTTGCACGAGACAATGGCATGAAGACACAAAACAGTGCCATCATGAGCACTGATACGTATGACAAAGAGACACATGAAATGTATGCTAACATAACAGACATTGTTCAGTTGCAGTATATCTCCAGTTTCGAGGATCATCGGTGTGTGGTTCTGTTGTGTTGTCGTTGGTATAACCTGTTTTTCAGGACCGCAAAACCTAGAGCTGATGATTATTTCAAATCCATCAATGTCAAGGCGGCGTACCAGACCAACGAGCCTTTTATTTTGGCAAATCAAGCAACACAGATATTTTTCTTGGAAGACCCACCGAAAAGCCTACCATTCACATTTCGGTCTCACTGAGTTTCACTATTCAGTCCCACCGAGTTTGGTAAATTATGTGTAGCGGTTAGATTTTGTGTGGAGGATATATACCCCTCCACCCTCTTCTCCATTTGTGAGAGATTGTTAAATGATGTGAAGACATTTGGCTTCAAACCAAATGGAAGTCTATGATTTTGCCAAAAATGATGGTAGGTGCCATAACTACAAAACCAAACAATGGAGACTTTCCAATATCTTGGCCATGCCCTTTTGGTTTGGACATGCCATTTTTTGGCAGGGCTAGATGGGGTTCACACAAAATATACCCAATATTATTAAATGTATTAGATGTAAACTAAGTTTTTGATGTCTATATTTTTGGGTTCTGATTGTTATCCTAAAAAAACAAGATGAGAATTGCGTTAACGGATTTGAAAGCATCTTATCATAGCCGCAGTATTTATCAATGTCTTTGAAAGTTGATTACACACTTTCCGAAATGGCCAATATATAATCTGTTGTCGCCGGTCTATAGTACACACCAACTACGGAAGGCGGTGTTTAAGAGATGTCATCGCACAAAAGCATCAAGACCATTGTCTTATCAAGATGTCACAACTTTGAGTAATTGTGTAGGTTATTTTAGTGTGAGAGTTTATAATTTTTTAGTTGCGGCTTAGCCACTGTTCGATTCAGTTTATTGTGGCAAACTTATCTACCAGTCCCACTTTACACCTATGTCTTATTTTGTGATTATTGGATTTCCTTTAGCCCTTCTATGTTTCAGCAAGTCACTGTAAAGTATCTTCCGTTTTTGCAGATACACAAGTCGGTGTAGTCACACACCATCTTCAATTTTTGTCATCCATATCGCTGCTCTTGGTAATTGTCGGCAACATCAACACCGAGCACCAACGGCAAGAGCCCAGTGGTGAATAAGGCCAAGAGAATCCTAGGAAGGTGCAGCTGGAAGTAGCACTAGAGGTGGTGCCCGGGAGCAGCAATGCATGCAGAAGTGGCCTCGAGGAGCGGAAGCGGTGGCTGAGACGAGCACAGGAGGCAGTGGCGCAACAGTCGGGTGCAGCAGGTACGGGAGAAGTGGAGGAGCTGGTGGCCCGAAGCAGAATCGTAGGCAGCGGGATCAGAGGAGGCAACAACGAGCGGAGCAACGCGGGCGGCAAGAAAGGAAACGATATTGAGTTGTCCTAAGGGGCAATTTTATCCATGTACAAAATACGAAGAGGAATATGTACATGTACTGCTTTAATTGGTGATATAGCTACACACTTTTTCCTGGAAATTTCTTTCACTTGACATGATAGTCATGATATTTCTTTGTTACATACTCCCTCTGTCCCGAATTACTTGTCTTACATTTGTTTAGATATGGATTTATCTAGACACATGTTAGATTCATATCTAGATAAATGCAAAACAAGTAATTGAGACGGAGGTAATAGAAATTTGATCCTTATATGTGAAGGAGCAGATTATTGTATTTCTCTTTAAAATTACACAGTGCAAATTTGATCAAGCTTTTCATATTTCCTTCTATAGCATGATGGCGACATATTTTCTTTTCTTTTCTATGTTTAAGCCAACTGATTCAGTAACTTGTATATAGTACATCAAAATAAACATATTCGCAAAAGTAAACTCATTGTTCTGTTATTTTTTTGTTACATTATATTCTTCCATTGGTTGAAGGCAAGATCGCTACAATTATATCCAACGGTCAATAAAAGAAAGCCTTTGTTGAAGGCGATAACCCGCTAATTTTTTTATTATTACATATAAAAATTATAATTTTATATAGTGCACGCTTACTAGTCCACGTAAGAGAAGTATGATGAACAATTAGCACGGGAAGGACCCAAAATAGTATTCTCTATACATAAACGCCTTGTTCGCGAAAACATCCAAGAAAAATATCGAATATATCCCCATCCTCCCCTTTTATCCACGTCCATCTTTTCCCTCTTCCCCTCGCGGCGGCGTCGTGGGTGGAACCCGCTCCAGGCATTCTTCCACCGAAGAATCGGGACGATTTCTTTTCTAGGTAACGAACCCTAACTTGTTTGGATTCCTCCGATCTTTTCTCCTGATGATCTAATTCTCTGTTTCTCTTGGATCCGTACCCCAACCCGTCCACTTTTCCGCGTCTAGATTTGGCGTCGGGAGAGGAAATTCGATCTGAAAATGGGGTTGTTCCGGGCCGCGTCGGGCTTAGCCCGGGTGGCGCTGCGGAGGAGCCTGTCGCGCGCTCCGGCGAGTCCGTTCGCCGGCCCCGCGCCGCGGTACTTCCACTCGACGCTCCCCCGGCGGTACGCGGCGCCTGAGCCCCGCGCCGTGCCGCTCTCGCGCCTCACCGACAGCTTCCTCGATGGCACCAGCAGCGTGTACCTCGAGGAGCTGCAGCGGGCGTGGGAGGCGGACCCGACTTCCGTCGACGAGTCCTGGGACAACTTCTTCCGGAACTTTGTCGGGCAGGCCGCCACGTCCCCCGGCATATCCGGCCAGACGATCCAGGAGAGCATGAGGCTGCTGCTGCTCGTGCGCGCCTACCAGGTGAGCGGCCACATGAAGGCCAAGCTCGATCCTCTTGGGCTGGAGCAGCGCCCGGTTCCGGATGTCCTGGACCCGGCGTTCTACGGCTTCTCTGAGTCTGATTTGGATCGGGAGTTCTTCCTCGGAGTGTGGAGGATGGCTGGGTTCTTGTCGGAGAATCGGCCTGTGCAGACACTTCGTTCTGTGTTGGGACGCCTGGAGCAGGCCTACTGTGGCACCATTGGTTACGAGTACATGCACATACCTGACCGCGAAAAGTGCAACTGGCTGAGGGAGAGGATCGAGACAGTTAACCCAAGGGAGTATACCTATGATCGTCGCCAGGTCATGCTCGATAGGCTCATCTGGAGTACCCAGTTTGAGAATTTCTTGGCACAGAAGTGGACCACCGCAAAGCGATTTGGCCTAGAAGGTGCCGAGACACTGATTCCTGGTATGAAGGAGATGTTTGACAGGGCAGCTGATCTTGGTGTAGAGAGTATTGTCATTGGGATGCCACACAGAGGCAGGCTCAATGTCTTGGGAAACGTCGTACGTAAGCCCTTGCGACAGATCTTCAGCGAGTTTAGTGGTGGTACCAAGCCTGTCAATGAGGGGGAGGGTTTGTATACAGGGACAGGCGATGTCAAGTACCATCTAGGAACTTCATATGATAGGCCTACCAGAGGAGGGAAACATATCCATCTATCGTTGGTTGCAAATCCAAGTCATTTGGAAGCAGTCGATCCTGTTGTTGCTGGGAAGACCAGAGCAAAGCAGTACTATTCTAATGATCTTGACAGGACCAAGAATCTAGGGGTGCTATTGCATGGTGATGGAAGCTTCTCAGGGCAAGGTGTTGTGTATGAGACCCTGCATCTGAGTGCACTTCCAAACTACACCACCGGTGGAACAATTCATCTTGTGGTCAATAATCAGGTTGCATTCACTACTGATCCGATGTCAGGGAGGTCTTCACAGTATTGTACAGATGTAGCCAAAGCATTGGATGCTCCAATTTTCCATGTGAACGGTGACGACTTGGAGGCTGTGGTTCATACTTGTGAGCTTGCTGCGGAGTGGAGGCAAACATTTCATTCTGATGTAGTGGTGGATATTGTATGCTACCGTCGATTTGGGCATAATGAGATTGACGAGCCCTCCTTCACCCAGCCTAAAATGTACAAGGTACTGTCCACACCCCCACCCCTCTCCCAAAGGAAAGGAAAAAGGAAAACAACATTATGATTATGATCTGGCACACAATTCTATATGCATTTTTCATTCTTAATTTCAGTCCTGATCATTCCTTACTTTTTGAGTAAACATCATCTTTGGAACTCTGGCTAATTATCATTTACTACCTCTGTCCTGGTTTATAGATCCCCTTTATAGTTTGTGCCAAATTTTGACTAAAGATTTAACTAACAAAATGTTAATGCATGTCAAGAAAAATTATCTCATTGGATTCTTATTTGAACATAGTTTTTAAAAATATAATGTTTGATGACATGCGTGAACATTTGTTAGTTTAAACTATGGTCAAAATTTGGCACAAAATACAATGGGGACTAATAAACCCTGACGGAGGTAGTATCAGACATAACTGTGAGCCTTTAGTATTGTACTTATCTATTGGTAAACAGAAGTAGAAAGATTGCCATGAATCAGCAATAAAACTGTTTCTGCATAATAAAATAGCGATATTATTATACTTATACAAGCAACTTAAGATATATCTTTCTATCTGAATCAGGTGATTAGGAACCACCCAAGTGCGCTTGAGATATATCAAAACCAGCTGTTAGAATCAGGGAAGATCTCCAAGGAAGATATTGACAAGATACACAAGAAGGTCAGCACCATACTGAATGAGGAATTCAAAAAGAGCAAAGACGATATCCCCAACAAGAGGGACTGGCTTTCAGCTTACTGGACTGGGTTTAAGTCCCCAGAACAGATTTCACGTATCCGAAACACCGGGTAAATGATTCTTTCCTTCCAGTTCTGTGTTTCCCTCCACATTTTGTGTGAGTGTATTTGATGTAATGCATTTGCAACAATGCAGTGTCAAGCCAGAGATTCTAAAACGTGTTGGTGAAGCCATGACAACACTTCCAGAAACTTTCAAACCTCACAGGGCTGTCAAGAAGATTTTTGATCTGCGTCGCCAAATGATTGAGACTGGGGAAGGCATTGACTGGGCAGTGGGTGAAGCACTTGCTTTTGCAACTCTTATAATTGAGGGGAACCATGTCAGGTTAAGTGGCCAGGATGTTGAGAGAGGTACATTCAGCCACCGCCATTCTGTAATCCATGACCAAGAAACTGGAGACCAGTACTGCCCACTTGATAATCTTGTCATGAACCAGAATGAGGAACTATTTACTGTAAGCAACAGGTAAGAATTGTAGTATGCTAACCTGTTCCAGTTAGGGGTGCACATGGGTTACTTCAGTTAGATTTCTTATATAATAAAACATGAAATCACCATAAGCAGATAGACCGAAAACTGCATCAGCTAGTTTAGTTATAATGTTGGCTTTATCAGTACATAGTGAGTGATTTTATATCCATATACATAAGAGAAAGCTTAAGGCTGGCTTGATCCATCAGTATTTGACAGTGGACACATGACTGACCAATTATGCTCATTATTGTCAACTCTGGAATGGAGAATTGGCAATACCCTAAGGAGAATGGTTAGAACATAAACAAATTGGGGCCAGTATTACTGAAGATGCAATTTGGCTTGCTAAGGTTTCAAACATTCGTCCTTAGCCAAATAATTTGCGTTTTTTGCTGATACATTGTCATGATCTTTTAGCAGCTGAGATATGCAACAAGGTTTGTTCCCGTTGAATTGAGCAGCACACATGGCATGTGTAGCAGACATGTTGCTCAGGGATGGAGTCATGGCTAAATACATGTTGTTTAATTTCGTAGCGTTATATGTTCTGGGATGATCTAGAAATAGAAAATAACTAAATAAACACCATCCTGGAATAATTGGTAGACCCAAAACAAAGTTGGTTTAGAAGGTTGGTTTCTACATGCTCATAATTGTCTGGAACTGTTAAGAAAATATGAAGCGAGAAAAAGAAGAGGAAATTCTTAACAAATTGTTATATTCTCTTAACTGACTAAATTAGTAATTTTAGGTAGAGACTACTTGGGGTGCACTTTACGAAGTCATAACCTTGTCATCTGAATATAAGCTTGTCATTTAAATAATTATTTAAACATGATTTTAAATATATATACTGATGTTGTCTCTTGATATGTTTCCCTTTTTTAATTGATCTGGTTTACCATCACCTGATGTGTGCTATAATTTGAACAGTTCCCTGTCAGAATTTGCTGTTCTGGGCTTTGAGTTGGGTTATTCAATGGAGAACCCAAACTCACTGGTTTTATGGGAAGCACAGTTTGGTGATTTTTCAAATGGGGCTCAAGTGATATTTGATCAGTTCATTAGTAGCGGAGAGGCAAAATGGCTCCGCCAGACCGGGCTTGTTGTCTGCCTTCCTCATGGATATGACGGTCAAGGGCCTGAACATTCTAGTGCGAGAATGGAGCGCTTCCTTCAGGTATCATTTTGCCCAGGTTGCAAAGATGTCGACACAAGTATCTCTTCCATTTAAAGTACCTGTATATATATGCACATAAAAGGAACATATGAGAGCACTTGCTGTAAATTAGCTCTTACACAATTTTATCATGATATACACGCACAATGCTGGAACTGCCATAACCATACACCGCATTATTTATATAAATATTCCCCAATTACTGGCAAAATGTATCCCCCCCCCCCCCCCCCCCCCCCCACACACACACACACACACACCACTTTCTTGCTTATTATGGCTTTCCTGTTCGCATGACCTAATGAGGACAAAGCTAAATACCTCATAGGCAAACCTCTTTTCATGAGAGTGCATGTTAATTGTGCAACATTTGTATTGTGCTTCCTCTACTTCTGAGTTCTGACTAGAAAGTTGCAACTACACCAGACTTGGTTCTTAGTTGGACTTCTGTATCATGCAATTTTATGGGTTGTACTTCACAACACATGAGAGCCAAAATCCATGTAGTATTGGTGAAGCATTTTGAAGTATAGTTCATTGAAATACTTGCCAGATATATTAAATTGCATATTTTGTTAATATAAATAGAAACCTGCAGAACCAACAAATTCTGCAACTATGAAGTTTCTTTCCTAGGCCTGGGTCATGGAGATCTTAAATGCTGCTACCTTTTGGTTTAGCTATATTCCTTTTTAAGATTGTCCATTATTGCAGATGAGTGACGATAACCCCTATGTTATACCTGAGATGGATCCAACACTGAGGAAGCAAATCCAGGAGTGTAACTGGCAGGTCGTGAATGTCACAACTCCTGCAAACTATTTCCATGTGCTACGTCGCCAGGTGAATATAATAATACAACCTCCCTACCCCCGCGCCTTCCTCCTGCCCTTCGTAACCATCTTTCGATGCGTTAACCTGTATCTTCCTCTGTTTGCAGATACACCGGGATTTCAGAAAGCCTTTAATTGTGATGTCTCCAAAGAATCTCCTTCGTCACAAGGACTGCAAATCCAGTCTATCTGAATTTGATGATCTTGCTGGTCACCCTGGATTTGATAAGCAAGGGACACGCTTCAAGCGTCTAATAAAAGACCGGAATGACCATAAGGACCTTGAGGAAGGAATCAGACGTCTAGTTCTTTGTTCTGGAAAGGTAGGTTATGTTATACTTGCTGGAAGCTATACGTCCAACAAAGTCGCAAACTTAGCTTCTTCACCTACTTATTTTATAACTAACTTTGCTATGATCTAGGTGTACTATGAATTGGATGAAGAAAGAAAGAAGTCGGATTCCAATGATGTTGCAATATGTAGAGTTGAGCAGCTCTGTCCATTCCCCTACGACCTCATTCAGCGTGAGCTGAAGAGATATCCAAGTACGTGGCAAAAAATACCTTGCTCAAATATTTCCATTGCGTCGCTATATCGAGTAGTCCTTTTTCTCTTCGTGAAAACATACAAGGCTTGCATGTAGGGAGAGAAACTCTTCTATTTTACATGCCAATTTTATTTGGAATGGGGTACAGAACAATAGGAAGTGATCGTTCTAGTAGTGCAGGACTATGCATTTTATTAACCAGGATACCTATTTCTAGTTTGAAAAAAAAACACATTTTTGTTGATCCAGTACACTTGTGGGTATGAGAATACCTCCTATTGTTTGCCCACCAAAAAGATGATGAAGCCTAGCAGCACTAAAAGTATATACTGTCTGCGTGTTTCTGTTTTGCAGATGCCGAGATTGTTTGGTGCCAAGAAGAACCGATGAACATGGGGGCGTATACCTACATCAATCCTCGCCTGCTGACCGCGATGAGGGCGCTCGGTCGTGGCAGCATAGATGATATCAAGTACGTCGGAAGGGCCCCATCTGCAGCCACAGCTACAGGTTTCTATACTGTCCATGTGCAGGAGCAAACCGAGCTGGTGAAGAAGGCGCTGCAGCGAGACCCCATCAAGTCTCCGTTTTGAACATGTAGATTCTTTGCATAGCCATCAGAACTTCTGATCTCCTACCATGCAGAAAAACAACAGGTCTAAATTACACCTCTTCAGCATTTGGTGAATAATCGTTACGCATGTGTGGTACCACCGCACGTTAGAAACGGTCTGAGGTTCATTTTGAGTGCATAATTTTTTCCCGTCAAAGCTTTTTTGTCTACATCCTTTTGTTTTTCTGGGTGCTGAGGTTAAACAAGCTGTATCCAGTTCTCCCTTTGCCAATAAAGAAGTGTACCCAGTACTGATGTATGTGTGTCCTACGAGACGGTACATCCTTACTGCTGTGCCTAGCATATGATTCCAGTCTGTCTCTCTGAAATACATAGAAAGAAGAAGCAGCACACCATCTCCCAGGCCAATTATATACTCCATCCGTCCCAAAATAACTGTCTCAACTTTATACTAGCTCTAGTATAAATTTGTACTAAGCTCAAGACATTTATTGCTTTAATACAAATTTATATTAAGCTCAAGACACTTATTTTGGGACTGAACTGGCCGTTTTCTTTCTTTCCATTTCTTTTTAAGATGGAAGATCCATGACTTGCCTGATAGATCCATTTCTTTTTTGAAAAAGGAAAAATTTCAATCTTGTTTTTTTTGAGACAATAAAAAATTTCAATCTTGTAACCCAACTCTCGTTCTTTACACTTCTTGGCTGCTTGGCCTGTAGTAGGAATCTGGTTCACTCCTTTAAGTATTAGTACTATGGCTTTCAACCTATGATTTCAATTTCAACCAATCTGTATTGGTTGCGTTATTAATACTTGGACACGGCTAGCCAGCAACCGTTGGCTGGCTAGTCCGCTGGAGCACACATCCCAAAATAGCACGTTCTTGTCTACACCTTCCTATAAAGGAAAGGTTACCCTGCCCATGTGACGTTTAACAGAATAGATGGCCTCTTCACCCTCTTTTCCATCATTCGTGACTCCTTCCTGCAATTGCGTGCAGCACACAAGTTAGGAAATCATCACAGGCATTTAATTCCATTCCAAAAAAATCAAAACGCTACAACTTTTAAATTGAGTGTCAAAATTAAGTACCGTTTTCATTTTTACGTTTCTTGCAACGAGCTCTTCAAAACAAGATCCATCATGGATATATTTTGACGAACTTTTTTTATCAAGCAACTTTGATGCTATATGAGGCAATCTTGGTCCTACAGTAAGCAACTTGGCAATTGATTGTCTATCATGATTTACATATCTACCCCAAGCACTTACTCCCTCCGGCCGGAAATACTTGTCATCAAAGGCAGCTAATTAGGAATTGTGCGCAATCGAGCGTCATCGAAAGAAAACTAGTTAGCAATGTCAAGTAATTTATCAGACACAAATAGGTGACGAAAGAATCGCAATGACGGACAACTAAGGACCGACAATAGGCAACTTCCTAGTATTGTAGGCAAAAGATAGGGGCAAGTTAGACAAATTCATTAATACACACTTGTACTGAGCTTGATTCTGTGTACCACTAAAATTGCGTCCCTTAGTAGGAAAATTGCTTTGTAAAGTGTCGTAAAGTTTTGCCACCCCAGGTAGGTTTGCCCCTTTCCTTAGACAACAAAAATGGTGTGAAGTTGCCAACCCCCAGCCAACTGACCACTTGTCGCGGGCAACTAATGGTTTTCATTTAGACAACATTCCCCCTATCTTCCTAGACAACAAAACTGGTTTGAAGTGTTCCACCCAAAATAACTAGTCTCTTTGTCCCAGGCAATTAGTAGTTATTGTTTAGGCAACTTTCATCTTGTACAAGACAACTACTTTCCTTCTGACCGCGACGGCAGACTAGCGGCGATTGAGTGGAAGCCGAGGAGGAAGGAGTTACCGAAGGTGACGGCATAAACGAGCCTTGGGGGCATAAACGAGCCTTGTACCAGACAAACAACAATTGAAAGGAGATTTGCCTGTTTGGTGGACCAAAAAAAAAAGCTAGTTTAGTGTATCAAATTATCGAATAAAGAAATATCTATGAAATTTAGGTGATTTAGGCAAGTATTGTTTATATGTAGACAACTTATCCTATTGGAAATACCAACTTTTTGCAAATTAAATCAATTTTTTGATAAAAATATCCCTGGGCAACTCGCGTCAGCCTCTCTAGCAACTAACTATCATGCATTGGGCAAGTTTTGGGCGAAATAAAACAAAACACTCTCATGAGCGGATCTTTGGGCAACTCGTGCCATCATCTCTAGCAACTAACAATCATTTGTAATAACAACAACACTTTGCAATTAAATCAATTTGTTGCTAAAAAAAATATCCTTGGCACCTCTTGTCAGCCTCTCTAGCAACTAACTATCATGCGTTGGGCAAGTTTTAGGCGAAATAAAACACAACACTCTCAGGAGCAGAACTTTGGGCAACTTGCGCCATCATCTTTGGCAATTAACTATCTTGTGTTGGGCAAGTTTTGAAAACTTTCGGCTCAAATCATTGACAATTCTAGCCACAACATCCCCATGCGCAAACCACCCCACGCATAAAAAGTGTCGATTCGCCCAAAATCCCGATACCTCACGCACCACTCTTCAACCACCCCATCCCACCCCTATCGCACAGAATCGTAAAATGTGCATTCTTAGTGGGTAGGTTCAAGATACTTACCGAGGTTCGACAATTTGTGGCCCAATTCCTTGACCACCGGCGATAGCGCTTTCCATGCTCTAGTTCCTCCCGCTAGGTGGTCACGGCGAATAGACGACGCTGCACCGTCGGCTCCCGCTCCTGCTTTGCTTCCCGGTCCCCAGCACTCAGACACCTCTCTCCTCTCTTTGCTTGCTGGTTGCCGCCACTCTGACACCTCTCTCGTCCCTCCACTTGTAGGCAACTTTCTGACATCATTAGGCAAGTTAGGGCAAGTTATTGCAGAATCATCTACTTGGCAAGAACTCGATGCACAAAAAAAGTTATACATTGTAGGGTAGATCATATGCCATAGTGTCAAGGATGCAGTGACAAAAACTACATTCACTACTTAAAGGGCTAGTATAATCAACCCTTTATGCTCTCCAGTATATCAATTTTCAAAATAAAAAATGTTGTAACTACTACAGCACCAACCAAGTCAACAACCTAGGAGGCACGCTATACCCATTTGATTACTTATGCCAACGCCTATGATTATTTATTACAAGTACACAATGTGCTCCTAAAACACTGAGCACAAAACCATACCAGGTTAGTCTCCTCGATGTACCACGACCAAGCTACAACGATGCAATCCTAGGCTGCATGTAGGATGGTGCATATAAATGTGCATTCTTGTATACGCAAAAGAGAATGAACACTATGTCTACACTTCAGTCACTGCATCCACCTCTCAAAACCAACAACAGTATATGCATCGATTGTTTCTGCACGAGAAAAGGAAAGGGTAGCCTCCCTACTGACACATACTTGCCTAAGTGTTGGTTACAACTTGCCTGATTGCAAAGGAAAATTTGACTCAAGATGCGTGGAGTTGGTTGATCTGTATGTATCGATTGCCTGGTCTAGATGTATGGAGTTGCATAACCCCTGATATCATGTTCAGTAAAAGATGGAGCCCCCCTTGTAGCAAACAGTCTGTCATTGAGTATACAAATGGAAAAAAGATGGCAAGTTTTGCATCATTTTGAGGAAACTACAAAGCAATGGCTAGGCAAGTTGAAAAATGGACACAACACAGGAAAAGGCCATACTCCATGATAGGATAGAGATCTGGCAAAAACTCGTTTCACAAAACAAGAACTAGACCCGCTCACATCTAGCAACCATTAATGCTTGTTCTTTTTTCCTTCCTATGCTTGTTCAAACACCTCTTCTACTAGAGTTCTTTGAGCCTAGCAGACACTGGCGGAGCTAGCTAGGAATGGCTGGGGGGCCAAGGCTAAATCATGGGTGTTTGAGGGTGTAAACTGCTAAAAAAATCCTCATTTAAGTCCTCCCTCAAAAAATTTCTTCATAGTTTGGTCCAAAGTTGGGGGGGCCACAGCCCCCCAGACTTGCACATAGCTCCGCCACTGCTGGCAGATATAGTTGGGACTTATGACATTTAAATTTGCATGTTCTAGGTACAAATTTGATTAGCAACAGAGAAACTACTTCCCCAAGAGCAAATAACACTTGTTTCTTCCTCTGTTTGTCGTTGGTTGCTGGTTGCCTCGGTACAGGTGGATTTGTATCTGGCAACTAGGAATGACAAGTACTAGTTTATTAGAGTGACGTTGTTCTGCTATTTCATTGCCTACTATATAAGCATGTAAAAACCTGAAGAATAAATGTTGTGTTATTCTGAATGCATCTTCCCTCCCTGTATATCAGGTTGCATTTGTCTAGAACAAAAAGTACAGACAAGCGACATTTGTGTGTTTTGGGGCAAATTCAGTGGAATCATTAGGCAATTTTTTGGTGTTTTTCACGGGTTGCCTTGATTTGTAATAATAAAATACAAGTTGTTGCTGCCGTTTGTTGGGGCAAATTCAGTGCAATCGGCAAGAAAGCAAATAAAAATCTCTTGCTTTTTGGGACAAGAACTGTTAAGAAAGTTTAGCAAGTCTTTAGGCGAGCTGTTTTTGTGATGTAGGCAAACTACATAAAGATTTTTGCAGGCACCAGGCTAATCCCTAGGGTGATCACAGTAAGGTGTTGTTTGTCCGAATCGTACCTGAGAAATGGATGATGAAGCTTTTTTGCTTGGGCATGATTTTGTTTTCTGAGTCCGTAGATTGCATGAGAACCTGGCAGGCCATGAGTCCTGGTTGGGGGAATAAGCAAAAAAAAAGAGTAAGTCCTGTTGGGTGTTGTATGCAAAATACATACTAATTCCAGGCAAAACACATAATGAATCCTATCCTCCCATCTACATTATGCACTACTAGTTAGCAATGATTGTGTATGTTGAGAAATGAGAATTTCAGGGCTCCCTTGTAATAGCAACCCAACGGCCCCTGCACTGAAATTGTCCTGTGAAATTTCCTTCAGGCAACTCACGAATCTAGGCAACTAGATTGTCATGTTTCCCGAAAGACAGGGCGCCCCAGATTGCCCACAAATTGATTGTAGGCAACTTTCTGGCATTATTAGGCAAGTTAGTGCAAAATTGTTGACTACAAAAAATGGCTGGAACTCAAATTCACAAAAAAGTAATAGGTCGCAGGACAGATCATATGCACATAATATTAAGAATGCAGCGACAAAAACTACATTCAGTACATAAATAAGGTACTATAATCAATCCTCTACTTCCTAGTATATCTCCAATTTAAAAATGTGAAATGTTGTTAACTACTATAATAGTAATCAAATCAACAACACTAGAAGGAATGACATACAAATTGGTTATCTATTTCGGTACCTATGATCCATATTCCACGCCAATAACAAAACCTATTGGAAATACCAACACTTCTGCAAATTAAAATCAAATTTTTGCTAAAAAAATCTCGGGCAACTCGCATCAGCATCGCTCACTACCACCTATCCTGCGCCCGGCAAGTTTTGGGAGAAACAAAACCCAACACTCTCGGTGGTAGATCTTTGGACAACTTGCGCTAGCATCTATAACCACTAACTATCATATGTTTGGGCAACTTTTGGACACTTCCAGATCAACATTGAATCTCATCGTGTCATCAACATCACAGAAACACAATTCATGAGTTGTAGATAGACCATATTCACCTCAAGAAGCTCCTGCTTGGCCTCATCCATGCCCTGGACATCATCAAATCCTCTTGGGCCGGCGACGCTTGTCTGCACTGCCACCTGCCGGGTTGTGGAGCAGATCGACAGTCCACCACGTCCTCCAGCATCTGACCCAGAAGATTGTATCCACACCGTCAATCCAATCCACAACCCTACGAAGGCTACGTGAGGATTGCGTGGCCAGGGAGATCAGGATTGCAGGGGGTCCTGAGGGGCGCGCGAGCAGGGACCCCGTCGCCGGTTCGAATCGTCAGGGGCCGACCCCGAGATGAACTAAACCGGCGAGAGACCGAGGCGGCGGGGCCCAAGACGACGCCAATAGGGAGAAGCTGGGCACGGGGCCGCGTCTGCACCAGTCTGGGGCGGGGGCCGCGTCGTCTTGTGTGGGATGATTCGCTGCCGGTCGATGTGCGTCGGCAGTGAAGAAGACTGGCGGAGGAGGGGCTCCGGCGCGGGATTTGGCTCGGTGGAGCCGCCGACGCGAGGGCCGGGCTGGTCGAGGGGTGGCGCAGTGGATCTTGCCGGATCCAGTCCATGGCGGTGCTACACCGTTGAGGGTGGAGGCGGATCGGCGTGCCAGGGGAGGTGGACGTCCGGTGCTGGTCGGAGGCAGGGAAGGGAGTCGGCCAGGGTTTGTAGGAAGGTGGGGCCTCGTTGGCGCCGGTCCGGGGCAGGGGGGATCGCTGGAGGTGGCTGTGGCGTGGAGGAAGATGCGCAGGGGGTGAGAGAGGAGTGGGTCGTGGGGGTACGGCCAGAGAGATGCGGTTGTGGATTAGGATTTTTTTTTCTCCGACCAAACGACACCTGAGACTCACGGTATAGATCGGACAATGCGTGAGGTGTGTGCTCGGGAGCTCTAACGAGCACTCGACCACTTTTTAGGATTTAGGTTAATACTTGGGCTGATATCATCAACCGTGCTAACCTTGGTATGTAAGTAATTCACGAACATAATGCTCACAACTGCCCTTTAGACTTGGCTGCTGTTGAAGTTTCATCTATCAATGGATAAGGTTTTTCTGCTAACATCACTGGGAGCGTCTTGGGCATCCAACAACGAGAAACTGGATTGGGGCCGCCTGGGCCTCCCAATGGGCCGAGGGCCATAGCACTACCAGGCTGTTAGTTCCTGGGACGAACACAAGCAAAGGACACCCGTTTCTCAAAAAAATAAAAACAAGCAAAGGAAGAAAAAAAAGGATAGGGACGATCCAACGCTTCGACTCCCAAAAAATAAATAATTGCCTAAAAAAACGCTTGATGTTTAAGAACAGGAAGACAGATAGCAAATGCAGTGTTCGTACACTCATTAATGGAGCTTAAGGCAAGGACCAGCTGTACAAATCCAAGCGTGATTTCTCTGTCAGTACTGTCCGGACAATGATAATCACTTGGTCCTTCCCAACTGGCTCTTGTTTGTGTCCCTTGCATAAAGCACTCATTCATTGAACGGCGGCTCCGTGGGTGCATCTCCAGATTCAGACACCGAGGGACCCATTTATCATTCAAACAAGTTTAGTGCGATTTTTTTTTATCATATAAACCATAGTACTCCCTCCCTTCCATAAGTTCGCATTATGGAACGGAGGAAGTACTCCCTCCGTCCAGAAATACTTGTCGAAAGAATGGATGTATCTAGACATAACTTAGTTTTAGATACATCCATTTTTATTCATTTCTCCGACAAGTATTTTGGGACGGAGGGAGTACTTGTTAAGATACCGCACAAAATATGTGCAACCAACTTCTTTATTATTATTATTAGGAAATCTACGTTTTGTATCCTCCTTCCGCCAAAATCGGAGTATTGCTTTTACCGTGGATAGTGGCAAAAGCTTTGCCGTCATTATATACATGTTTCTTTGCCCATCAATACATTTGTCAATTAATTTACATGAAGACTAGGGAGTCAGGGGGGCTTTCTTTCCCAATACATGGCTTTCTTTCCTCTTCCTGAAGAAAAGTCTTCTTCCTCCTCTCGTAGGCACCGCCGTCAGTCCACTCGCCCTCCGATGGCCTTTGGGTTGTGGTTATGTGGAGGATCTCGGCCCTTCGCCGGCGGGAGGGACCCTGATGTCGTTTTTGTTAGGTACAACGTCTTGGTTGGGGTTGTGTGACGGCGGCGATGTCCCTCGGTACTGTCTCCCACGTTCGATCCCCGTCTCGGTGATGCGTCTAGCATCGTCGGAGGGCGTGTGGACGTGTGTCTCCGTCAGATCTCACGGGATTCGGTCGGTGCTGGTCTTCAATGGATCTATCTGGTTCCAGTTTTCATTCGTCTTCATTCGTGTGGTTACAGGTTTGATGTTTCTGATCTACGACTCTTCATCGCCGATGGTTGCTGCTCTGGTCCTTTGGGACCGTAGCACGACGACTTCCCGACCGTCTACTACAATAAGGTTTGTCCGATTCCAGTGAAGGAGGGGTGATGATGGTGGCGCGCCTTCAACTCGCTCTAGTGCTTCTAGTCGTCATCAGGTGGTCCATGAAGGTTGTAATTTTCATTACCTCTAGTCTTTTTTATACCGTCATGATTGATCATGAATAGATTGGAAAGTTCTCTCGCAGAAAATAATAGTAAATGGAGACAATGTTATGTATTAAAGCAAATAAAACTAGGTTTAACGAGTTTTCCTTGTTACACCAAAATGCGAAGGAAGTGAGTCTGGCTCGCTTTGTCGGGGACAGAATGTACATCGCCCCATCATCTTGGCTTCCGTTTCTAGTGGGAAACAGTACAAGCAAACAAGGAAAAATTGCAAAGGCAAATGTTATATACGAAACATCTTTTTTGTAGGCCATTTACTTCACTCTATAGTTTATACATAGTTCCTGCAAACATGACACTCACAATATAAGGAATGTTGTACGAAGGTAGAGTTGACTCTCCAGCTACGAACAAAAAGGCTATGAAGGTATAGCTCAAGCATTATATACTACAACATGGTGGCTATAAACAAAGATCTTACAACATACTGTATGCCCAAGCAAACGGTGTCTTTGATGTCTCGTATTTTGTAGATAAAGAAAAGGAAGCAGTAGATGCAAATTGCTTTTATTTCCAAACACGCACCAAGATCCACTGTAGCAGGAGCCACAGTTCGGAAACAAGAAGGGACAGGTCCTTTGCCTGCACGGACGCGCTTTTAAAGGCAAAATAAAATAACCTTCCGGAAAATGACACTGCACATAATGCCTGCCTGCTCCAGTCCGGTGAAAGTTTGCAGGGCACTGTGTAGTGTATGCATGTGAAAGGACAGCTCGCTACTACTACTACTATGGTAAATTCATCAATCAATGCTCGCCGGTCCGGTACTCCAGTTGGTAGTCGTAGTAAAACCCCAATCTGATATCGAGACCTGAAAACCAACTATAGTACTCCTTCCAAATAAGAAAATAAAGGTAGGAGTACTAGCATCCCCGCCGTTCGTTTTTCTAGCCGTTGCAGCTTAATTAATTGGTATACTGCCATTATCATTCTTAATCTGCATGACCGTGCTGTCCACAAGGCGTGCATGCGCCAAAACATCCTTATTTTTCTGCCAGTTTTAAGGTGAGTGAGTGACACCTTTCCATTTGCTGTAAAATTGAATGTACCGCGATTGATTTTTTTAGAGAAAAGGCGAGAGCCCGGCTTTATAAATAAAGTCATGCGGCAGAGTACCACATAATGCATCCAAGAGTTCATCGAACAGAAATATAAGTTCAAAGGCGCGCAGGCCAAAACCACACATAACTGGCATGCATGCCAACAACCTACTGCTACAGACGGGATCCAAAACATGACGATCAGGCGAAGGTAGTAGAGGACATCAAACTTGCCGACGCCCGAACCTTGTTGATCAACTCCTCCAAACCGCCCACGTCTGCTGGCTTAGTCAATAATTTCCACTGCTGCAAGAAGCTAGACATTTTAAACAAGACATCAACCGACTTGTTAGGGAAGACACCCTCAATGGTGAACTTGTTCCTAATAGTCCAAAGTGACCAGCATAGGGGCCCCAACCCGATCCAGAAGAGCCTCTTTGTACGACCTTGAATAGTATCGGTTAGGGTCCAAAGATCCGTAAAAGAGGTAGGGGCCCAAGAGACATTCATCCACGATCTGACCCCTCCCCAGGCCAACTTTGCCAGAGGGCAATCGAAAAAAATATGATTGGTATTCTCCACAGCAGAGCATAAAGCACAAAAGGCCGAACCAGGCCCATTCCTCTTACGAATCTGGTCAGCCAAAGGCAAACAACCTCTAATGGCCTGCCAAAGGAAGATCTTAATCTTAGGTGGGATTCTAGCCGCCCAGACCTGTTTAAACTTAGACGTGGGAGAGCCATCAATGAGCCTAGCGTAGAGAGACTTGACCGGAAAAAACACCCGAGGCGGTGTGGGGCCAGGTCACCGAGTCCTCCTCCTTCGAGAGACTAGGGAACAAGGCAGCAAGCCGATGCCAGTCCTCCAACTCTTCAGGAGAGAGGATTCTCCGGAGACCCAAGCCCCAGCCCTTGCGTGAGAGCTCAGAGATTGAGATCCCAGGCTGGTAACGAAGGCAACACCATCCGAACAGGGGAGGGAGGGGAAGCATTACCTGGGGGACAGAGCTCCTTGGCTGCTGGGACTGCATTGCTGTGGCGACGGAGGCCCTTCCGCGCGTGGAGATACGAGAGCGGACCGGAGCCCCCGAGGGCCGCGGAAGGGAAAAAAGCACCACCTCCGGGTTGCTTCGACGCGGCAGCCGCACCCAAGTCATCATCCAGATGGCGGCGCATGCTGCTTCCCTGGATCTTACTCCCCTGGGGCCCGACTCTGGGCCGAGAACTTACGCACAATGGACTTCTTCTTCTGTTGCTTGCTGCAAGGGCTTGAGGGAGGAGCCGCAACGTTCGGAGGCACATCCACGATACCAGACAAGGAAGGGGAAGCCGGACGAGCACCAGCATCAGGGATGGTGGAGCACGCACCAGAGAAGGGTGTGGCCCCACCAAGACCCTCCGCGTTCGTGCGATCCCCACCACGAGCACCTTCCTTTGGAGCATCCCCACCAGCAGTGCCAGGAGGGCCAAAATTGAACATGCCACGAGATTCGGAGCCGATCGCTTCCCATTCAGAGGTAGTGAAAGGATTCGCATTGCTGCCCGCGCCCGTCTTGCCCCCAGCATCAGAAGGATCCGGGTTCAATGGCTTAGGAGTAGGGGGAGGAGGTGCCTGCTGGTCGGCCCTGCCCTCGGTGCAGACACAGATACGATAGGTGCCTGAAGCTGGGAAAACATCAACCATGCCATGCACACGCGACCGATCCAGACACCATATCTTCATGTGGATTGGACCAGGGGGGGGGGGTCGAGAGAAGCCTTGTCAACAACTATAGGTTCTCCAATAAGCACTCCAAAAGCCATCAGGAACTGGACGTTTCTGAGCCCGGACGGAACATCCTCGAGAAGCACCCAAGTTTCAGAAAAGGAGGCCACCACCTTTGCCCCGTCAACTGTTGCCTTGACAGAGGCCGGTGAGGACGCTATGACGTTGGCCTTCGTCAACCGGCTGGAAGCCTTGGACACCTTTGTTGAGAAGCACCTTGACCTCACCACAAAAGTTGCCGCTCCTAAGCCGCCGGTCGGTGGCCCGGCGCACTGAGTCGAGGAGGAGGAGGTCGTACATTGATGGATGCATCTTTCTTCTTGCCAGTAACCACCACTGTGATCACATCATTGTGGTCTTAATTCTTAATGTGCTATTACATTCTCGTTCTAGTCAATAAAGACATGTGTGATCCCTTTGCTCACATTTGGAGGCAATTATATGCATCACTCTAACTAGTACTCCATCCGTCAATTTATAAGTTGTGCTTACCTTTTCCATCAACTTCGTAATTTACGTTCGATGCTTGACCCGACCTACGAAATACTCCTAAATTCAAAAACTGAGACCGAACTTATAAATTCAAAACTACTCGTGCAACACACCTGTCACGTTCGCAAGTTCAAAACGAGAAACTGGAACACGTAAATGAAGCATGTCCCTTCCTCGTCGCATACCACACTGTCGTTTTGCCCCCCCCGGTCAACGCGCATTGGCCAGGATTTATATCACTACAACATGTGGGACCGCATGTGACCAAACCGACGATGCGCCAACCTAGCTACTACCCTGCTTATTATCTGGCGGGAAAAGCCCAGCCCTAGCGTTTCCAATCATTATTTCTATCTATCGATCGTGCCAAGGAGCAGAACCAAATGTTACAATTTATACATGTTTCTCTACTCCTATAAAAGACTCAGTCGATGATGATGCTGTGTCTGCCATCCGTCATTTCTGACCATTAGATCTGCATCTAACGGCTATAAGGTAAGTTGTGGAATTTTTGCAACAAAAAATAGCCCACTTCTCTGCTCCAATTTGCAGAAAACCCTTTATTATCTTGAAAGCAACCACATCCCTCCCTCACCTCATCAAAACAGCCTGAGAAATATATTTTGAGTGAAACATGATATATTCTTAGTGGTATATGTATACCAAAACAAGAGTATTTTCTTTCAAGTTTGTGAACAAGTACTATTCTACTTTGGATCCATTGCAACGCACAGGCACATCGCACCCCCACACGCCTGGGAATCGGGAGTACTCAACGACCCGTCCGGCACGCCACATAGCTAGGGAAGGCATGTTGCCTAGCATTTTCACTTTCATGCGGGACCGCAGTTGAGCAAACCGACTATCGGCAAACCGCACCCCGCCCGCCTCGTTGGAAAACAGAAAAAAGGAGGGGAAGATCTAGCTGTAGCACGGAAGCCAAGAAATTTGGTGTCAGATGGGACTCATCGATAGAGTAGAAGCACTCCGTACTACTCCTACTACGAAGTTTGTACTACTACTACTACTACCACCAGCACTATACAACTAGGTACGTGCACGACACAAGATTGTTAGAACAAAAACCAGGAAGAAGTAGGTATGTACTACTACCACTATACATAATACCGCATATTAGGTTTCTCTAAAGTCAAACTTTGTATACTTTCAACAATTTGTAGGAAAAAGTATTAACATATACACCACCAAATATATATCATTTGATTCATCATTGCTTTTATTTCCACATCGTGTAAATTTGTTAATGTAAATGTTCATATTGCTTTCACCAAATTCGGTCAAGCTTTATAAAATTTGGCTGCAGTCAAAGCTATATATGTGTGGAGTAAATTACAAATGGAGGGAGTGGAATAGATATAGATAAAACTATACAAATAAAAAAATATACTAATGTAGTCTATAGATATAAATAAGGCTACTACCCTTTTTCTAGGTTAGAACTCATGTTGTTGTATACACATTGTTTTGCTTCGCTGTAATTAGAATTTGCAGGGTGTGTGTAGGACTACCGCCTTTTGTTCAGTACCAGCAACCCCACCATTATCCTTAATTAATTCATATTGGCAATTACGATTGCATTATCTTAGTTCTAGCCAGTTCTTCGGTTGCTTGGAGGAACTCCATCTCGTTATTCAGGTTGATTTTGTGCATACGATAAGATCATCGTCCATCGAAGATTTGTTTAGGAATGATTGTCGATCTGTATCATTGGGTACGATATAGCTAGATCGTCAACGTCAAAATCCACCAAATTGATACTTATCCCCACTCTCATTGAAAGATTGGGTCGCCATCGTAAGACTACCACCTAGACAATTCCTTCCCTATAACATACACATGAGCACCAATCTGATTATTCAGGTCCACGCCTCCCTCTCCCCCCCCTCTCTCTCTCTCTCAAAACACACACACACCTCTCAATACAATGTGTTTCTCTTGGTCTCTCTTCCATCCCATGACAAAATGCACACCGCCATTCTCTTCTTCTTGCTACCCCCATCTATGTAGTTAGGCCTTCTTGCAACAAACAAGCTCTCTACTATCTCTTTCTACCACACACAACCTTCCACCCCCAGCCGTGCCGTCGAGGTCTATCCAACTCTCTCACACAGAAACAGACGTTGTCTGTGTGTCCCTTCATCGCACACACACTATCGCTCTCCCATATCCGTAACCTTGTCGATCCCGGCGTTACACACACCTCTCTCTCTCTCTCTCTAACACACACACACCCTCTCTCTCCCTTTCGGGCACTCCTCTCTCTACGACACACACAGTCTTTCGAACACGCATATGCCCCTCTCTCGTTAGGTATTGCTGCCCCCGCCCCCCTCTTTGTCACACAAATATTTTCTCTATATCAATCTCTCGCAATAATAATTGCATAATCTAAATTAAAACCAACTACAAAAATGAGCTCCGATTACAAAAATCAAATCCACTCCCAAAAAGAATACAAAAATAGGGTGAGATCATGCACACAAATGTTTGTTGCGTGCATGAATGTCAATGATATGGATGTACTACTCGTACATCCGCAGAGACCCATTTCACAAAAATTACATTAAACCCTTCTTAAAATATGGTGCACATGTAATGTTTGTTGTACTGCTCTTGCCAGCCTTCCTCTGACACGTTCCAACATATTGTGCTACTTCCGATTCTATTTTTCTCCTTAAACCATGTGAAACCACGAAAAGGTCACCACCCGCCCCGCTGGTACTGTAGCTCAAAGCTCCCACACGGACACAACACCCACCGAAGCACATAGTCATTGCCGAAGTGGATGGCGCCGCGGCCTGGGAAGAGGACGGAGTCTCCGACATCACCGAGGTGGAGCACGGCCTCTACGGCCGCGAGTAAAGTGTGCTGACTGTCCATGCGGAGGACAGCGTGATCTAGAGGCTCGCCCTTGTCAGCCACGAGGGGTAGTTGTGCTCTAGCAGCATGCCCTGGTCGGTCATGAGGAGGTACATCGCGTCCTCGCCGCTCACAATGTGGACGAGCGTGTTCTCTAGCAGCATGCCCGCGAGCATCGCATCGTCGAGAGCACACCCGCGAACAACGCATCATCGCCGCTCTTCACGTGGACGAGCGCGTGCTCCGGCAGCACGCCCGCGAACATCGCATCCTCGCCACTCAAGCGCACGAGCATGTGCTCCAACAGCACGACCACGAGCATGGAATCGTCACGGCTCACGAGGTGGTTGAGCGCGTGCTCCAGACAGTACCCCAGGAGTCGGGATGCGAGCACCGCGCCCCCGGCTATGAGGAGTACTACATGGTGCCCGTCATGGTTTAGGAAAATCCCGTGACTCCGCCACTCCTTGGAGGAGCACGAGCTCCAGTGGGCGCTCGAGGAGTCCCGCGCTGATATGCAGGTGGCGGCGGACGTGCAAGATTATCCTTCGAGCTGTCCTCCTCTTAGAAGACGCCTAAATGATACATCTCCAACGTATCTATAATTTTTTATTGTTTCATGCTATTATATTACCTGTTTTGGATGTTTATGGGCTTTACTATACACTTTTATATCATTTTTGGGACTAACCTATTAATCGGAGGCCCAGCTAAAATTGCTCTTTTTTTGCCTATTTCAGTGTTTTGAAGAAAAGGAATATCAAACCGAGTCCAAACGGAATGAAACCTTCGAGAGAGATCTTTTTGGAACAAATACAATCCAGGAGACTTGGAGTGGACGTCAAGAAGAAGACGAGGTGGCCACGAGGGTCTAGGGCGCGCCCCCACCCTCGTGCCCCCCCGTGGCTCCCCTAACCGACCTCCTTCGCCTATATTTATCTACGTACCCCGAAAACATGCAGGAGCACCACAAAACCCTATTTCCACCGCTGCAACCTTCTGTACCCGTGAGATCCCATCTTGGGGACTTTTCCGGTGCTTTGCCGGAGGGGGAATCGATCACGGAGGGCTTCTACATCAACACCATAGCCTCTCCAATGAGTTGTGAGTAGTTTACCACAGACCTTAGGGTCCATAGTTATTAGATAGACGGCTTCTTCTCTCTCTTTGAATCTCAATACAAAGTTCTCCGCGATCTTCTTGGAGATCTATTCGATGTAACTCTTTTTGCGGTGCGTTTGTCGAGATCCGATGAATTGTGGGCTTATGATCAAGTTTATCTATGGAAAATATTTGAATCTCCTCTGAATTCTTTTATGTATGATTGGTTATCTTTGCAAGTCTCTTTGAATTATCAGTTTGGTTTGGCCTACTAGATTGATCTTTCTTGCAATGGGAGAAGTGCTTAGCTTTGGGCTCAATCTTGCGGTGTCCTTTCCCAGTGACAGCAGGGGCAGCAAGGCACATATTGTATTGTTGCCATCGAGGATAAAAAGATGGGGTTTATATCATATTGCTTGAGTTTATCCTGAAGGAAATATGTCCTAGAGGCAATAATAAAGTTATTATTTATTTCCTTATTTCATGATAAATGTTTATTATTCATGCTAGAATTGTATTAACCGGAAACATAATACATGTGTGAATACATAGATAAACATAGTGTCACTAGTATGACTCTACTTGACTAGCTCGTAAATCAAAGATGGTTAAGTTTCCTAGCCATAGACATGTGTTGTCATTTGATTAACGAGATCACATCATTAGGAGAATGATGTGATTGACATGACCCATTCCGTTAGCCTAGCACTTGATCGTTTAGTATATTGCTATTGCTTTCTTCATGACTTATACATGTTCCTATAACTATGAGATTATGAAACTCCCGTTTACCGGAGGAACACTTTGGGTGCTACCAAACGTCACAACGTAACTGGGTGATTATAAAGGAGTACTACAGGTGTCTCCAAAGGTACATGTTGGGTTGGCGTATTTCGAGATTAGGTTTTGTCACTCCGATTGTCGGAGAGGTATCTCGGGGCCCTCTCGGTAATGCACATCACTATAAGCCTTGCAAGCAATGTAGCTAATGAGTTAGTTACGAAATGGTGCATTACGTAACGAGTAAAGAGACTTGTCGGTAATGAGATTGAACTAGGTATTGGATACCGACGATCGAATACTCGGGCAAGTAACATACCGATGACAAAGGGAACAACGTATGTTGTAATGCGGTTTGACCGATAAAGATCTTCGTAGAATATGTAGGAGCCAATATGGGCATTCAGGTTCCGCTATTGGTTATTGACCGAGAATAGTTCTAGGTCATGTCTACATAGTTCTCGAACTCGTAGGGTCCGCACGCTTAAGGTTTCGATGACAGTTATATTATGAGTTTATGAGTTTTGATGTACCGAAGGAGTTCGGAGTCCCGGATGAGATTGGGGACATGACGAGGAGTCTCGAAATGGTCGAGATGTAAATATCGATATATTGGACGACTATATTCGGAGTTCGGAAAGATTCCGAGTGATTCGGGTATTTTTTTGGAGTACCGGAGAGTTACGGGAATTCGCCGGGGAGTATATGGTCCTTATTGGGCCATACGGGAATAGAGGAGAGAGGCAAAAAGGAAGGAGGCCTGCGCCACCCCTCTGGTCCGAATTGGACAAGGGGCGCAGCCCCCCTTTCCTTGTTCCTCTCCCCCTCTTTCCCTTCTCCTACTCCAACAAGGGAGGTGGAATCCTACTAGGACTAGGGAGTCCTAGTAGGACTCCAAACTTGGCACGCCCGCTCCTAGGGCCGGCCTCCTCCCCCCTTGCTCCTTTATATACGGGGGCAGGGGGACACCCCATGACACACAAGTTGATCTACGTGATCGTTCCTTAGCCGTGTGCGGTGCCCCCCTCCACCATATTCCACCTCGGTCATATCGTCGCGGAGTTTAGGCGAAGCCCTGCACCGGTAGAACATCATCATCGTCACCACGCCGTCGTGTTGATGGAACTCACCCCCGACACTTTGCTGGATCGGAGTTCGGGGATCGTCATCGAGCTGAATGTGTGCTGAACTCAGAGGTGCCGTACGTTCGGTACTTGGATCGGTCGGATCATGAAGACGTACGACTACATCAACCGTGTTGTCATAACGCTTCCGCTTATGGTCTACGAGGGTACGTGGACATACTCTCCCCTCTCGTTGCTATGGATCACCATGATCTTGCGTGTGCGTAGGAATTTTTTTGAAATTACTACGTTCCCCAACAGTGGTATCAGAGCCTAGGTTTTATGCGTTGATGTTATATGCACGAGTAGAACATAAGTGAGTTGTGGGCGATACAAGTCATACTGCTTACCAGCATGTCATACTTTGGTTCGGCGGTATTGTTGGATGAAGCGGCCCGGACCGACATTACGCGTATGCTTACGCGGGACTGGTTTTACCGCCGTGCTTTGCACATAGGTGACTAGTGGGTGTCTGTTTCTCCAACTTTAGTTGAATCGAGTGTGGCTATGCCCGGTCCTTGCGAAGGTTAAAACAGCACTAACTTGACAAACTATCATTGTGGTTTTGATGCGTAGGTGAGAACGGTTCTTGCTCAGCCCGTAGCAGCCACGTAAAATTTGCAACAACAAAGTAGAGGACGTCTAACTTGTTTTTGCAGGGCATATTGTGATGTGATATGGCCAAGACGTGATGCTATATTTTATTGTATGAGATGATCATGTTTTGTAGCCGAAGTTATCGGCAACTGGTAGGAGCCATATGGTTGTCGTTTTATTGTATGAAATGCAAACGCCCTGTAATTGCTTTACTTTATCACTAAGCGGTAGCAATAGTCGTAGAAGCAATAGATGGCGTAACGACAACAATGCTACGATGGAGATCAAGGTGTCGCGCCGGTGACGATGGTGATCATGACGGTGCTTCGAATATGGAGATCACAAGCACAAGATGATGATGGCCATATCATATCACTTATATTGATTGCATGTGATGTTTATCCTTTATGCATCTTATCTTGCTTTGATTGACGGTAGCATTTTAACATGATCTCTCACTAAAAATTATCAAGAAGTGTTCTCCCTGAGTATGCACCGTTGCGAAAGTTCTTCGTGCTGAGACACCACGTGATGATCGGGTGTGATAGGCTCTACGTTCAAATACAACGGGTGCAAAACAGTTGCACACGCGGAATACTCAGGTTAAACTTGACGAGCCTAGCATATAACAAATATGGCCTTGGAACACGGAGACCGAAAGGTCGAACGTGAATCATATAGTAGATATGATCAACATAGTGATGTTCACCATTGGAAACTACTCCATCTCACGTGATGATCGGACATGGTTTAGTTGATTTGGATCACGTGATCACTTAGATGACTAGAGAGATGTCTGTCTAAGTGGGAGTTCTTAAGTAATATTATTAACTGAACTTAAATTTATCATGAACTTAGTCCTGGTAGTATTTTGCAAATTATGTTGTTGATCAATAGCTCGCGTTGTTGCTTTCATATGTTTATTTTGATATGTTCCTAGAGAAAACTGTGTTGAAAATGTTAGTAGCAATGATGCGGATTAGATCTGTGATCTGAGGTTTATCCTCATTGCTGCACAGAAGAATTATGTCCTTGATGCACCGCTAGGTGACAGACCTATTGCAGAAGCAGATGCAGACGTTATGAACGTTTGGCTAGCTCAATATGATGACTACTTGATAGTTTAGTGCACCATGCTTAACGGCTTAGAGTCGGGACTTCAAAGACGTTTTGAACGTCATGGACCATATGAGATGTTCCAGGAGTTGAAGTTAATATTTCCAGCAAATACCCGAGTTGAGAGATATGAAGTCTCCAACAAGTTCTATAGCTAAAAGATGGAGGAGAATCGCTCAACTAGTGAGCACGTGCTCAGATTGTCTAGGTACTTCAATCGCTTGAATCGAGTGGTAGTTAATCTTCCAGAAAAGATAGTGATTGACAGAATTCTCTAGTCACCATCACTAAGTTACTAGAACTTCGTGATGAACTATAGTATGCCAGGGATGACGAAAACGATTCCCGAGCTCTTCGTAATGTTGAAATCGACGAAGGTAGAAATCAAGAAAAAGCATCAAGTGTTGATGATTGACAAGACCACTAGTTTCAAGAGAAGGGCAAAGGGAAAGAAAGGGAACTTCAAGTAGAATGACAAGCAAGTTGTCACTCCCATGAAGAAGACCAAAGCTGGACCAAAGCCTGAAACTGAGTGCTTACACTGCAAAGGAAATGGTCACTGGAAGCGGAAATGCCCTAAATATTTGGTGGATAAGAAGGATGGCAAAGTGAACAAGGGTATATTTGACATACAGGTGTTTGATGTGTGCCTTACTAGTGTTTATAGTAGCCCCTGAGTATTTGATACTTGTTCGGTTGCTAAGATTAGTAACTCGAAACAAGAGTTAAAGAATAAATAGAGACTAGTTGAAAGGGAAGTGACGATGAGTGTTGGAAGTAGTTCCAAGATTGATATGATCATCATCGCACACTCCCTATACTTTCGGGATTAGTGTGTTAAACCTAAATAAATGTTATTTGGCGTTTGCGTTGAGCATGAATATGTTTTGATCATGTTTATTGCGATACGGTTATTCATTTAAAGTTAGAGAATAATTGTTATTCCGTTTACATGAATAAGACCTTCGATGGTCATACACCCAGTGAAAATAGTTTGTTGGATCTCGATCGTAATGATACACATATTCATAATATTGATGCCAAAAGATGCAAAGTTAATAATGATAGTGCAACTTATTTGTGGCACTGCCGTTTGGGTCATATCGGTGTAAAGCGCATGAAGAAACTCCATAAAGATGGATTTTTGGAATCACTTGGTTATGAATCATTTGATGCTTGCGAGCCGTGCCTTTTGGGCAAGATGACTAAAACTCCGTTCTTCGGAACAATGGAACAAGCTACTGACTTATTGGAAATAATACATACCGATGTATGCGATCCAATGAGTGTTGATGCTCATGGCAAGTATCATTATTTTCTGACCTTCACAAGATGATTTAAGTAGATATGGGTATATCTACTTGATGAAACATAAGTCTGAAATAGTTGAAAGGTTCAAAGAATTTCAGAGTGAAGTGGAAAAATCATCGTAACAAGAAAATAAAGTTTCTGCGATCTGATCGCGGAGACGAATATTTGAGTTACAAGTTTGGTCTTCAATTAAAACAATGTGGAATAGTTTCACAGTTCACGCCACCTGGAACACCACAACATTATGGTGTGTCCGAACGCCGTAACCTCACTTTATTGTATATGGTGCGATCTATGATGTCTCTTACTGATTTACCACTATTGCTTTGGGGTTATGCATTAGAGACAACTGCATTCACGTTAAAAGGGCACCATCTAAATCCGTTAAGACGACACCATATGAACTATGGTTTAGCAAGAAACCCAAGTTGTCGTTTCTTAAAGTTTGGGGCTGCGATGCTTATGTGAAAAAGTTTAATCCTGATAAGCTCAAACCCAAATTGGAGAAGTGCGTCTTCATAGAATACCCAAAGGAAACTGTTGGGTACACCTTCTATCAGAGATCCGAAGGGAAGATATTCGTTGCTAAAAATGGATCCTTTCTAGAGAAGAAGTTTCTCTCGAAAGAAGTGAGTGGGAGGAAAGTAGAACTTGATGAGGTAACTGTACTTCTCCCGAATTGGAAAATAGTTCATCACTGAAATCAGTTCCAGTGATTCCTACACCAATTAGTGAGGAAGCTAATGATGATGATCATGAAACTTCAAATCAAGTTACTACAGAACCACGTAGGTCTTTCAGAGTACGGTCCACACCAGAGTGGTACGGTAATCCTATTCTGGAAGTCATGTTACTAGACCATGATAAACCTACGAACTATGAGGAAGCGATGATGAGCCCAGATTCCACGAAATGACTTGAGGCCATGAAATCTGACACGGGATCCATGTATGAGAACAAAGTATGGACTTTGGTGGACTTGCCCGATGATCGGCAAACCATAAAAAGTAAATGGATCTTCAAGAGGAAGACGGACACTGATAGTAGTGTTACTATCCACTAAGCTCGACTTGTTGCAAAAGGTTTTCAACAAGTTCAAGGGGTTGAATACGATGAGATTTTCTCAATCGTATCAATGCTTAAGTGATTGATGTGTCTCCTATTAAATCTTTATGGATCTTGATAATGATGGGACTGGAAATGAGTCAACTTTAGTTAAAAGGCGTCCCAATGATTCGGAGTTTTTAGATCTTAATGCTAAATTTGGTAAAAGTGGGATTGGAGAGGTCAAAACTTTACATAGCAATGCACTATTTTGGATCTCAAGGAATTTAATTATGATAATTGTTCTTTAATAGATTGTATTTCCTTGTTGCAATCCGTGTTAAATTCTCCTTATGCTTATAGTCAAAATAAAGCTTTTACCAAACATATCGTTGATGCTTTGATGCAATCTTATGAAGAAAAACTTGAATTGGAAGTTTCTATCCCTAGAAAACTTTATGATGAGTGGGAATCTACTATTAAAATTAAAATTAAAGATCATGAATGGTATGCTTTGTGTGATTTGGGTGCTAGTGTTTCCACGATTCCAAAAACTTTATGTGATGTGCTAGCTTTCCGTAAATTTGATGATTGCTCTTTAAACTTGCACCTTGCGGATTACACTATTAAGAAACCTATGAGAAGGATTAATGATGTTCTTATTGCTGCAAATAGGAATTATGTGCCCGTAGATTTTTATTGTTCTTGATATAGTTTGCAATCTTTCATTCCTATTATTCTTGGTAGACCTTTTCTTAGAACGATTGGTGCAATTATTGATATGAAGGAAGGAAATATTAGAGTCCACCATTAAGGAAAGGCATGGAACACTTTCCTAGGAAGAAAACCAAATTACCTTATGAATCTATTATGAGAGCCACTTATGAATTGAATACCAAAGATGGCAATACTTAGATCTATTCTTGCTCTTATGCCTAGCTAGGGGCGTTAAACGATAGCGCTTGTTGGGAGGCAACCCAATTTTATTTTTGTTCCTTGATTTTTGTTCCTGTTTAGTAATTAATAAATAATCTAGCTTCTATTTATATGTGGTTTTATGTTTTAATTAGTGTTTGTGCCAAGTAGAACCTATAGGATCATCTTGGGTGATAGTTAATTTGATCTTGCTGAAAAACAGAAACTTCTGCACGCACGAGAATAATTTCAATAAATCACAGAGACGTGATTTTTAGTTAATTCTTTTTGAAGTAGATCAATAGACAAATTTCCTAGGACTTCCTATTTTGGTAGGATTTTTAGAGTTCCAGAAGTATTCGAAAGTTACAGATTGCTACAGTCTGTTCTGTTTTTTGACAGATTCTGTTTTTCATGTGTTGTTTGCTTATTTTGATGAATCTATGGCTAGTATCGGGGGGTATGAACCATAGAGAAGTTAGAATACAGTAGGTTTAACACCAATATAAATAAATAATGAGTTCATCACAGTACCTTAAGTGGTGGTTTTTCTTTCTTGCACTAACAGAGCTCATGAGATTTTCTGTTGAGTTTTCTGTTGTGAAGTTTTCAAGTTTTGGGTAAAGATTTGATGGACTATGGAATAAGGAGTGGCAAGAGCCTAAGCTTGGGGATGCACATGGCACCGCAAGGTAATTCAAGAACAACCAAAAGCCTAAGCTTGGGGATGCCCCGGAAGGCATCCCCTCTTTCGTCTTCATCTATCGGTAACTTTACTTGGAGCTATATTTTTATTCACCACATGATATGTGTTTTGCTTGGAGCGTCTTGTATGATATGAGTCTTTGCTTTTTAGTTTACCACAATCATACTTGCTGTACACACCTTTTGGGAGAGACACACATGATTCGGAATTTTTTAGAAGACTCTATGTGCTTCACTTATATCTTTTGAGCTAGGCAATTTTGCTCTAGTGCTTCACTTATATCTTTTTAGAGCACGGCGGTGGTTTTATTTTGTGGAAATTATTGATCTCTCATGCTTCACTTATAATATTCTGAGAGTCTTTTAGAACAGCGTGGTATTTGCTATGGTTATAAATTTGGTCCCAGAATGATGGGCATCCAAGTTGGGTATAATAAAAACTATCATAGAAAGTGCATTGAATACTATGATCAATTTGATGCTTGATAATTGTTTTGAGATATAAAGGTGGTAATGTTAGAGTCATGCTAGTTGGGTAATTATGAAATTGAAAAATACTTGTGTTGAAGTTGGCAAGTCCCGTAGCATGCACATATGGTAAAAATTGTGTAACAAATTTGTAGCATGGGGTGCTCTTTTGATTGCCTTCCTTATGAGTGGAGGCCGGGATCGCGCGATGGTTAACTCCTACCACCTTCCCCTAGGAGCATGCATAGTAGTACTTTGATTCAAGGGCTAATAAAATTTTGCAATAAGTATATGAGTTCTTTATGACTAATGTGAGTCCATGGATTATACACACTCTTACCCTTCCATCATTGCTAGCCTCTACGGTACCGCGCATTGCCCTTTCTCACCTTGAGAGTTGGTGCATACTTCGCCGGTGCATCCAAACTCCGTGATATGATACACTCTATCACACATAAACCTTCTTATATATTCCTCAAAACAGCCACCATACCTACCAATTATGGCATTTCCATAGCCATTTCGAGACATATTGCCATGCAGCTTTCCACCGTTTCATTTATTATGACACGTTTCATCATTGTCATATTGCTTTTGCATGATCATGTAGTTGACATCGTATTTGTGGCAAAGCCACCTTCATAATTCTTTCATACATGTCTCTCTTGATTCATTACATATCCCGGTATACAGCCGGAGGCATTCATATAGAGTCATATTTTGTTCTAGTATCGAGTTGTAATCCATGAGTTGTAAGTAAATAGAAGTGTGATGTGTTGGAAATATGCCCTAGAGGCAATAATAAAAGTATTATTATTAAATTTCCTTGTTCATGATAATTGTCTTTTATTCATGCTATAACTTTATTATCCGGAAATCGTAATACATGTGTGAATACATAGACCACAATCCGTCCCTGGTGAGCCTCTAGTTGACTAGCTCGTTGTGATCAACAGATAGTCATGGTTTCCTGGCTATGGACATTGGATGTCGTTGATAACGGGATCACATCATTAGGAGAATGATGTGATGGACAAGACCCAATCCTAAGCCTAGCACAAAGATCGTGTAGTTCGTATGCTAAAGCTTTTCTAATGTCAAGTATCTTTTCCTTAGACCATGAGATTGTGCAACTCCCGGATACCGTAGGAATGCTTTGGGTGTACCAAACATCACAACGTAACTGGGTGGCTATAAAGGTGCATTATAGGTATCTCCGAAAGTGTCTGTTGGGTTGACACGGATCGAGACCGGGATTTGTCACTCCGTGTAAATGGAGAGGTATCTCTGGGCCCACTCGGTAGGACATCATCATAATGTGCACAATGTGATCAAGGAGTTGATCACGGGATGATGTGTTACGGAACGAGTAAAGAGACTTGCCGGTAACGAGATTGAACAAGGTATCGGGATACCGACGATCGAATCTCGGGCAAGTATCGTACCGATAGACAAAGGGAATTGTATACGGGATTGATTAAGTCCTTGACATCGTGGTTCATCCGATGAGATCATCGTGGAACATGTGGGAGCCAACATGGGTATCCAGATCCCACTGTTGGTTATTGACCGGAGAGTCATCTCGGTCATGTGTGCATGTCTCCCGAACCCGTAGGGTCTACACACTTAAGGTTCGATGACGCTAGGGTTATAGAGATATTAGTATGCGGTAACCCGAAAGTTGTTCGGAGTCCCGGATGAGATCCCGGACGTCACGAGGAGTTCCGGAATGGTACGGAGGTAAAGAATTATATATAGGAAGTGCTATTTCGGCCATCGGGACAAGTTTCGGGGTCATCGGTATTGTACCGGGACCACCGGAAGGGTCCCGGGGGTCCACCGGGTGGGGCCACCTGCCCCGGGGGGCCACATGGGCTGTAGGGGGTGCGCCTTGGCCTACATGGGCCAAGGGCACCAGCCCCAAGAGGCCCATGCGCCAAGAGAAGAAAAAAAGGGGAGAGTCCTAAAGGGGGAAGGCACCTCCGAGGTGCCTTGGGGAGGATGGACTCCTCCCCACCCTTGGCCGCACCCTTCCTTGGAGGAAGGGGCAAGGCTGCGCCCTCCCCCTCTCCCTTGGCCCTATATATAGTGGGGAAAAGGAGGAGCAACCATACCGAAGGCCTGGCGCCTCCCTCTCCCTCCCGTGACACATCTCCCTCCTCCCGCAGCGCTTAGCGAAGCCCTGTTGGAATCCCGCTACTTCCACCACGCCGTCGTGCTGCTGGATCTCCATCAACCTCTCCCTCCTCCTTGCTGGATCAAGGCATGGGAGACGTCTCCGTTCTGTACGTGTGTTGAACGCGGAGGTGCCGTCCGTTCGGCGCTAGGATCATCGGCGATTTGAATCACGACGAGTACGACTCCATCAACCCCGTTCTCTTGAACGCTTCCGCTTAGCGATCTACAAGGGTATGTAGATGCACTCTCCTTCCCCTCGTTGCTGGTCTCTTCATAAATAGATCTTGGTGATACGTAGGAAAATTTTGAATTTCTGCTACGTTCCCCAACAGTGGTATCAGAGCCAGGTTTATTGCGTAGATTCTATGCACGAGTAGAACACAAAGTAGTTGTGGGCGTTGATTTTGTTCAATATTCTTGCCGTTACTAGTCTTATCTTGATTCGGCGGCATCGTGGGATGAAGTGGCCCGGACCAACCTTACACGTACTCTTACGTGAGACCGGTTCCACCGACAAACATGCACTAGTTGCATAAGGTGGCTGGCGGGTGTCTGTCTCTCCCACTTTAGTCGGATCGGATTCGATGAAAAGGGTCCTTATGAAGGGTAAATAGCAATTGGCATATCACGTTGTGGTCTTTGCGTAGGTAAGAAATGTTCTTGCTAGTAACCCATAGCAGCCACGTAAAACATGCAAACAACAATTAGAGGACGTCTAACTTGTTTTTGCAGGGTATGCTTTGTGATGTGATATGGCCAAAAGGATGTGATGAATGATATATGTGATGTATGAGATTGATCATGTTCTTGTAATAGGAATCACGACTTGCATGTCGATGAGTATGACAACCGGCAGGAGCCATAGGAGTTGTCTTTATTTATTTATGACCTGCGTGTCAACTTAAACATCATGTAATTACTTTACTTTATTGCTAACCGGTAGCCATAGTAGTAGAAGTAATAGTTGGCGAGACAACTTCATGAAGAAACAATGATGGAGATCATGATGATGGAGATCATGGTGTCATGCCGGTGACGATGATGATCATGGAGCCCCGAAGATGGAGATCAAAAGGAGCAAAATGATATTGGCCATATCATGTCACTATTTGATTGCATGTGATGTTTATCATGTTTATGCATCTTGTTTACTTAGAACGACGGTAGTAAATAAGATGATCCCTTACAACAATTTCAAGAAGTGTTCTCCCCTAACTGTGCACCGTTGCTACAGTTTGTCGTTTCGAAGCACCACGTGATGATCGGGTGTGATAGATCCTTACGTTCACATACAACGGGTGTAAGACAGATTTACACATGCAATACACTTAGGGTTAACTTGACGAGCCTAGCATGTACAGACATGGCCTCGGAACACGGAGACCGAAAGGTCGAGCATGAATCATATAGTAGATACGATCAACATGAAGATGTTCACTGATGATGACTAGTCAGTCTCACGTGATGATCGGACACGGCCTAGTTTGACTCGGATCATGTGATCACTTAGATGACCAGAGGGATGTCTATCTGAGTGGGAGTTCATAAGATGAACTTAATTATCTTGAACATAGTCAAAAGGTCTTCGCAAATTATATCGTAGCTCGCGCTTTAGTTCTACTGTTTAGATATGTTCCTAGAGAAAATATAGTTGAAAGTTGATAGTAGCGATTATGCGGACAGTAGAAAGCTTATGTCCTTAATGCACCGCTCAGTGTGCTGAACCCCAAACGTCGTTTGTGGATGTTGCGAACATCAGACATACACATTTTGATAAGTATGTGATAGTTCAGTTAAACGGTTTAGAGTTGAGGCACCAAAGACGTTTTTCGAAACGTCGCGAAATATGTGAGATGTTTTGAGGGCTGAAATTGGGATTTCAGGCTCGTGCCCACATCAAGAGGTATGAGACCTCCGACGATTTTCTTAGCCTGCAAACTAAGGGAGAAAAGCTCAATCATTGAGCTTGTGCTCAGATTGTCTGAGTACAACAATCACTTGAATCGAGTGGGAGTTGATCTTCCAGATGAAATAGTGATGGTTCTCCGAAGTCATTACCACCAAGCTGCTAGAGCTTCATGATGAACTATGATATATCAGGGACATATATGATGATCCTTGAGATATTCGCGATGTTTGACACCGCGAAAGTAGAAATCAAGAAGGAGCATCAATTGTTGATGGTTGGTGAAACCACTAGTTTCAAGAAGGGCAAGGGAACAAAGGGATACTTCATGAAACGGCAATTCAGCTGCTGCTCTGGTGAAAAACCCAAGGTTGAACCCAAACCCGAGACTGAGTGCTTCTGTAATAAGGGGAACAGCCACTGGAGCAGAATTACCCTAGATACTTGGTAGATTAGAAGGCTGGCAAGGTCGATAGAAGTATATTGGATATACATTGTGTTGATATGTACTTTACTAGTACTCCTAGTAGCACCAGGGTATTAGATACCGGTTCGGTTGCTAAGTGTTAGTAACTCGAAATAAAAGAGCTACGGAATAAACGGAGACTAGATAAAGGTGAGCTGACGATATGTGTTGGAAGTGTTTCCAATGTTGATATGATCATGCATCGCACGCTCCCTCTACCATCGAGATTGGTGTTAAACCTAAATAATGGTTATTTGGTGTTTGCGTTGAGCATAGACCTGATTGGATTATGTCTATCACGATACAGTTATTCATTTAAGGAGAATAATGGTTACTCTGTTTATTTGAATAATGCCTTCAATGGTCTTACACCTAAAATGAATGGTTCATTGAATCTCGATCGTAGAGATACACATGTTCATGCCAAAAGATAGTAATGATAGTACCACCTACTTGTGGCACTGCCACGTAAGTCATATCGGTATAAAACGCATGAAGAAGCTCCATGTTGATGGATCTTTGGACTCACTCGTTTTGAAAAGTTTGAGACATGCGAACCATGTCTATTGGTGTATATGCATGAAGAAACTCCATGCAAATGGACCGTTTGGACTCACTTGATTTTGTATCACTTGAGACATGCAAATCATACCACATGGGCAAGATGACTGAAAAGCCTCGTTTTCAGTAAGATGGAACAAGATAGCAACTTGTTGGAAGTAACACATTTTGATGTGTGCAGTCCAATGAGTGCTGAGGCATGCAGTGAATATCGTTATGTTCTTACTTCACAAATGATTCGAGTAGGTGTTGAGAATATTTACTTGATGAAACACAAGTCTGAATTATTGAATGGTTCAAGTAATTTCAGAGTGAAGTAGAAGATCATTGTGACAAGAGGATAAAATGTCTATGATATGATCATAGAGATAAATATCTGAGTTACGAGTTTTGGCACACAATTAAGACATTGTGGAAATTGTTTCGCAATTAATACCGCCTGAAACACCATAGTGTGATGGTGTGTCCGAACATCATAGTTGCACCCTATTGGATATGGTGCGTACCATGATGTCTATTATCGAATTACCACGATAGTTTATGGGTTAGGCATTAGAGACAACCGCACTCACTTTAAAAGGGGCACCACATAATTCCGATGAGATGACACCGTATGAACTATGGTTTAGAGAAACCCAAGCTGTCATTTCTTGAAAGTTTGAGGTTGCGACGCTTATGTGAAAAAGTTTCAGGCTGATAAGCTCGAACCCAAAGCGGATAAATGCATCTTCATAGGACACCCAAAATAGTTGGGTATACCTCATATCTCAGATCTGAAAGCAATAAGGGATTGTTTCTAGAATCGGGTCCTTTCACGAGGAAAAGTTTCTCTCGAAAGAATTGAGTGGGAGGATGGTGGAAACTTGATGAGGTTATTGAACCGTCACTTCAACTAGTGTATAGCAGGGCACAAAGAGTTGTTCCTGTGGCACCTACACCAATTGAAGTGGAAGCTTATGATAGTAATCATGAAACTTCGGATCAAGTCACTACCGTACCTCGTAGGACGACAAGGATGCGTACTACTTCAGAGTGGTACGTAATCCTGTCTTGGAAGTCATGTTGCTAGACAACAATGAGCCTACGAGCTATGGAGAAGCGATGGTGGGCCCAGATTCCAATAAATGGCCCGAGGCCATAAAATCCGAGATAGGATCCATGTATGAAAACAAAGTGTAGACTTTGGAAGAACTACTTGATGGTCGTAAGGCTGTTAGGTACATATGGATTTTGAAAGGAAGACGGACAATGATGGTAAGTATCACCATTAAGAAAGCTCGACTTGTCGTTAAGATGTTTCCGACAAGTTCAAGGAGTTGACTATGATGAGACTTTCTCACTCGTAGAGATGCTAAGAGTCTGTTGGAATTGTATTAGCAATTACTGCATTATTTATGAAATCTTGCAGATAGGATGTCAAAACATTGTTTCCTCGACGATTTTCTTGAGGAAAGGTTGTATGTGATACAACCGGAAGGTTTTGTCAATCCTGAAAGATGCTAATAAGTATGCAAAGCTCCAGCTATCCTTCTGAGGACTGGAGTAAGCATCTCGGAGTTGGAATGTATGCTTTGATGATGATCAAAGAATTTTGGGTATATACAAAGTTTATGAGAAACTTGTATTTCCAAAGAAGTGAGTGGGAGCACTATAGAATTTCTGATGAGTATATGTTGTTGACATATTGTTGATCGGAAATGACGTAGAATTTCTGGAAAGCATATAGGGTTATTTGGAAAGTATTTTTCAATGGAAAGCCTGGATTAAGCTACTTGAACATTGAGCATCAAGATCTATAAGGATAGATCAAAATGCTTAATGGTACTTTCAAATGAGCACATACCTTGACATGATCTTGAAGGTGTTCAAGATGGATCAGTCAAAGAAGGAGTTCTTGCCTGAGTTGTAAAGTATGAAGTTAAGACTTAAAAGCTCGACCACGGCAGAATAGAGAGAAAGGACGAAGGTCGTCCCCTATGCTTAAGACGTAGGCTCTATAGTATGCTATGCTGTGTACCGCACCTGAAGTGTGCCTTGCCATGAGTCAGTCAAGGGGTACAAGAGTGATCCAAGAATGGATCACGGGACAACGGTCAAAGTTATCCTTAGTAACTAGTGGACTAAGGAATTTTCTCGATTATGGAGGTGGTAAAGGGGTTCGTCGTAAAGGGTTACGTCGATGCAAGCTTAACACCTATCCGGATAGCTCTGAGTAGAGATACCGGATACGTATAATGGAGCAACAATTTAGAATAGCTCCAAGTAGAACAGTTATTTGGAATAGCTCCAAATAGAACGTGGTAGCTGCATCTAGGAGATGACATAGAGATTTGTAAAGCACACACGGATCTGAAAGGTTCAGACCCGTTGACTATAACATCTCTCACAAGCATAACATGATCAAACCCAGAACTCATCAAGTGTTAATCACATGGTAATGTGAACTAGATTATTGACTCTAGTAAACTCTTTGGGTGTTAGTCACATGGGGATGTGACCTTGAGTGTTAATCACATATCGATGTGAACTAGATTATTGACTCTAGTGCAAGTGGGAGACTGTTGGAAATATGCCCTAGAGGCAATAATAAAAGTATTATTATTATATTTCCTTGTTCATGATAATTGTCTTTTATTCATGCTATAACTGTATTATCCGGAAATCGTAATACACGTGTGAATACATAGACCACAATCCGTCCCTGGTGAGCCTCTAGTTGACTAGCTCGTTGTGATCAACAGATAGTCATGGTTTCCTGGTTATGGACATTGGATGTCGTTGATAACGGGATCACATCATTAGGAGAATGATGTGATGGACAAGACCCAATCCTAAGCCTAGCACAAAGATCGTGTAGTTCGTATGCTAAAGCTTTTCTAATGTCAAGTATCTTTTCCTTAGACCATGAGATTGTGCAACTCCCGGATACCGTAGGAATGCTTTGGGTGTACCAAACGTCACAACGTAACTGGGTGGCTATAAAGGTGCATTACAGGTATCTCCGAAAGTGTCTGTTGGGTTGACACGGATCGAGACTGGGATTTGTCACTCCGTGTAAACGGAGAGGTATCTCTGGGCCCACTCGGTAGGACATCATCATAATGTGCACAATGTGATCAAGGAGTTGATCACGGGATGATGTGTTACGGAACGAGTAAAGAGACTTGCCGGTAACGAGATTGAACAAGGTATCGGGATACCGACGATCGAATCTCGGGCAAGTATCGTACCGATAGACAAAGGGAATTGTATACGGGATTGATTAAGACCTTGACATCGTGGTCCATCCGATGAGATCATCGTGGAACATGTGGGATCCAACATGGGTATCCAGATCCCGCTGTTGGTTATTGACCGGAGAGTCATCTCGGTCATGTGTGCATGTCTCCCGAACCCGTAGGGTCTACACACTTAAGGTTCGGTGACGCTAGGGTTATAGAGATATTAGTATGCGGTAACCCGAAAGTTGTTCAGAGTCCCGGATGAGATCCCGGACGTCACGAGGAGTTCCGGAATGGTCCGGAGGTAAAGAATTATATATAGGAAGTGCTATTTCGGCCATCGGGACAAGTTTCGGGGTCATCGGTATTGTACCGGGACCACCGGAAGGGTCCCGGGGGTCCACCGGGTGGGGCCACCTGCCCCGGGGGGCCACATGGGCTGTAGGGCGTGCGCCTTGGCCTACATGGGCCAAGGGCACCAGCCCCAAGAGGCCCATGCGCCAAGAGAAGAGAAAAAGGGGAGAGTCCTAAAGGGGGAAGGCACCTCCGAGGTGCCTTGGGGAGGATGGACTCCTCCCCACCCTTGGCCGCACCCTTCCTTGGAGGAAGGGGCAAGGCTGCGCCCTCCCCCTCTCCCTTGGCCCTATATATAGTGGGGAAAAGGAGGAGCAACCATACCGAAGGCCTGGCGCCTCCCTCTCCCTCCCGTGACACATCTCCCTCCCCCCGCAGCGCTTAGCGAAGCCCTGTTGGAATCCCGCTACTTCCACCACGCCGTCGTGCTGCTGGATCTCCATCAACCTCTCCATCCTCCTTGCTGGATCAAGGCATGGGAGACGTCTCCATTCCGTACATGTGTTGAACGCAGAGGTGCCGTCCGTTCGGCGCTAGGATCATCGGTGATTTGAATCACGACGAGTACGACTCCATCAACCCCGTTCTCTTGAACGCTTCCGCTTAGCGATCTACAAGGGTATGTAGATGCACTCTCCTTCCCCTCGTTGCTGGTCTCTCCATAAATAGATCTTGGTGATACATAGGAAAATTTTGAATTTCTGCTACGTTCCCCAACATGATGATCATCATTATTAGAGCATTGTCCCTTGAAAAGAAAGGCCAAAAAAAGAGAAAGGCCAAAAAAAGAGAAAGGCCAAATAAAAAAAGGGAGGCCCAAAAAAAAGGGGGGACAATGTTACTATCCTTTTCCACACTTGTGCTTCAAAGTAGCACCATGAACTTTATGATAGAGAGTCTCTTATTTTGTCACTTTCATATACTAGTGGGAATTTTTCATTATAGAACTTGGCTTGTATATTCCGATGATGGGCTTCCTCAAAATGCCCTAGGTCTTCGTGAGCAAGCAAGTTGGATGCACACCTACTTAGTTTCTTTTGTTGAGCTTTCATACATTTATAGCTCTAGTGCATCCGTTGCATGGCAATCCCTACTCCTCATGTTGACATCAATTGATGGGCATCTCCATAGCCCGTTGATTAGCCTTGTCAATGTGAGACTTTCTCCTTTTTTTGTCTTCTCCACACAACCTCCATCATCATATTCTATTCCACCCATAGTGCTATATCCATGGCTTACGCTCATGTATTGCGTGAGAGCTGAAAAAAGCTGAAGCACGTTAAAAAGTATGAACCATTGCTTGGCTGAAACCGGGGTTGTGCATGATGGGAGTATTTTGTGTGACGAAAATGAAACATAGCCTAACTATATGATTTTTGTAGGGATAAGCTTTCTTTGGCTATGTTATTTTGATAAGACATGATTACTTGTTAGTATGCTTAAAGTATTACTATTTTTATGTTAATATGAACTTTTATCTTGAATCATTTGGATCTGAACATCCATGCCACAATAAAGAAAATTACATTGAGAAATATGCTAGGTAGCATTCCACATCAAAAATTCTGTTTTTATCATTTACCTACCCGAGGACGAGTAGGAATTAAGCTTGGGGATTCTTGATACGTCTCCAACGTATCTATAATTTTTGATTGTTCCATGCTATTATATTACCTGTTTTGGATGTTTATGGGCTTTACTATACACTTTTATACCATTTTTGGGACTAACCTATTAACCGGAGGCCCAGCCCAAATTGCTGTTTTTTTTGCATATTTCAGTGTTTCGAAGAAAAGGAATATCAAATGGAGTCCAAATGGAATGAAACCTTCGGGAGAGATCTTTTTGGAACGAACACAATCCAGGAGACTTGGAGTGGACGTCAAGACGCAGACGAGGCGGCCACGAGGGTCCAGGACATGCCCCCACCCTTGTGGGCCCCCCGTGGCTCCCCTGACCGACCTCCTTTGCCTATATATATCTACGTACCCCGAAAACATCCAGGAGCACCACAAAACCCTATTTCCACCGCCGCAACCTTTTGTACCCGTGAGATCCCATTTTGGGGCCTTTTCCGATGCTCTGCCGGAGGGGGAATCGATCACGGAGGGCTTCTACATCAACACCATAGCCTCTCCTATGAGTTGTGAGTAGTTTACCACAGACCTTCGGGTCCATAGTTATTATCTAGATGGCTTCTTCTCTCTCTTTGAATCTCAATACAAAGTTCTCCTCGATCTTCTTGGAGATCTATTCGATGTAACTCTTTTTGCGGTGTGTTTGTCGAGATCCGATGAATTGTGGGTTTATGATCAAGTTTATCTATGAGAAATATTTGAATCTCCTCTAAATTCTTTTATGTATGATTGGTTATCTTTGCAAGTCTCTTTGAATTATCAGTTTGGTTTGGCCTAATAGATTGATCTTTCTTGCAATGGGAGAAGTGCCTAGCTTTGGGCTCAATCTTGCGGTGTCCTTTCCCAGTGACAGCAGGGGCAGCAAGGCACGTATTGTATTGTTGCCATCGAGGATAAAAAGATGGGGTTTATATCATATTGCTTGAGTTTATCCCTCTACGTCATGTCATCTTGCCTAATGCGTTACTCTGTTCTTATGAACTTAATACTCTAGATGCATGCTGGATAGCGGTCGATGTGTGGAGTAATTGTAGTAGATGCAGAATCGTTTCAGTCTACTTGTCGCGGACGTGATGCCTATATACATGATCATGCCTAGATATTCTCATAACTATGCACTTTTCTATCAATTGCTCGAGAGTAATTTGTTCACCCACCGTAATACTTATGCTATCTTGAGAGAAGCCACTAGTGAAACCTATGGCCCCCGAGTCTATTTTCCATCATATAAGTTTCCAATCTACTTTATTTTGCAAATCTTTACTTTCCAATCTTTATCATAAAAATACCAAAAATATTTATCTTATCTTATTATCTCTATCAGATCTCACTTTCGCAAGTGGCCGTGAAGGGATTGACAACCCCTTTATCACGTTGGTTGCAAGGTTCTTGTTTGTTTGTGTAGGTACGAGGGACTTGCGTGAAGCCTCCTACTGGATTGATACCTTGGTTCTCAAAAACTGAGGTAAATACTTACGCTACTTTGCTGCATCACCCTTTCCTCTTCAAGGGAAAATCAACGCAGTGCTCAAGAGGTAGCACTCCACCGCCCCCATCATATGTCCTCTGCCTCGGCTTTGGCGGACATTAGGAGTTTAGTTTTATGGAACATTAATATTTGGATTAATCATACCTCTCCCAAACTTTGAAGGATCAAGACTAATGCAAAAAACAACCTATGACTAACATGCATAAATAGAGAATGTGGAGGCATTGCATGCTGGAGTATATTGCAATTTATGGATTGCATGCATGAGTAGCTTATGTGGCTTAGTTGCATGGCTAGGAAAGGCTAGAGAAAAATAAATAGATAATGTGTTTAGAGTGCACTGCACTAAATGGGAGCATGTAAATATCTTTAGAGTGCACTCCACTTTTTATTTCCAGACGCTTAGGTGCACCAGATGCCGTCCCACGCTACAAAATGTTAGAAAAAAAATCCGCTCCAATGTTTTAAAAATCTATTATTATCTTGAAACCAGACACACCCGCCCCTCACCTCATCAAAACAGCCCGAGAAATATGTCTTTAGTGAGGCATAATTGATTTTAACTGATACATGTATATCAAAACTAGAGTGCTTATATTTCAAGTTTGTGAACAAGTATTATTCTACTACTTTGTATCCATTGCAACGCATGGGCCGACACATTGGTAGTAGTAAGAAACAAATTTCGAGTATGGCATGAGTTCGTACTGCGGGAGCACCACAAGGCCTGACGCAGGAGTTACATTTCCCCCTCGGGGCCCACAGGAGCAAGCTTCAGCGGCTTAGTGCACCTGCCTTTGAGTCAATGACACATGGACCTAAATGCGGATGGCCCACATGTCATTCTCATAAAAGCAGAGGGGCGGTGGGACCGAGAGGTGTTAGGCAGAGGTTAGGGGACGTATGGTGTCATGGGATTCGCATGTGGCTGTGGTAGAAACTTGATGGTCACCGCAGTTTAGTTGGCTCGCATGTCATGCACACAAAGCCAGATGAGCGGTGGGGCCGAGAGGGGTGAGGCGCTGCTGGGGGACATTGTGCCGTCGGTTGGAGAAGCGTCATGGGAATCGCGTGCAGCAATGGTAGAAACGTGATGGTCGCCATAGTTCAACTTCCATAGACAAGCTGTCATGTCTACTGAGACATGCATTGCATACCGCTCACCGCAAGGAGTAGTAGTAGAGAAAACTAGGCGGATAAATAGTTCATTATAGTCAAGCAGACCTAAGACACTTGTTCATCATCATCATCATCATCATCATCATCATCATCATCATCATCATCATCATCATCATCATCTTCTTCTTCTTCTTCTTCTTCTTCTTCTTCTTCTTCTTCTTCTTCTTCTTCTTCTTCTTCTTCTTCTTATTCCAAAGACATGCACACTAGAGAAATAGTTCATCAATGTACACAAAGATGAAATATAATTTTTACAAGAGAGAAAATAGTTCATCCATCTATAAGCTTCTTCTTCTTCTTCTTCTTCTCGCAAGCTCTTTCAACCTTGCAGCTATCTCGAAACTCACACGAGCATCGAGGGCAGCATATTTTATCTGCTCGTAGGTCAAGGGATAATTCTCCCATCATGACGACCTTAATCCCAGCGTCTTGTCACCCTTCTCAAGATTTGTTATGAGCACAAAATTTGCTACGTCGAATAGGGATGGTGTTTCTTTATCACAATTTTCTACAGGAATTCCGGTTTGTAGGTCAGCGATGTTTTTCAAGGCAAGGTTGTACGGCGCCAGCTTCTCTTTGTCCCCTTCGATGGCTATCCCACGGAAGTATATGTCCTCCTGAGACATGAAATCGTGGAGCTCACCTGGTATGGAGGGTGTGTGTATGATGTGATACACCAAAACTTCATCTTCGAGGCACATCTGAAGGAGGGCGGCGCGATGGATCTTCCCGGTGGCACGCTCCATGTACTCTGCGCTATGACCGACGACCTTCATCTCCACCTTTTGGAGGGAGTTGGATACATTGTTCATCCATTCCCAAACAACCCTTGGGTGGTCGGTGACGGTGGCAACTATGCTCAACGAGCCTTCGACGAGGACATGTTTGACGCTAAAAACCTGCATAGGGATCTCTTCAGCCATTTGGAACCGCTGGACCGGAGGGCTATGGTTTGGAGAATTAGGATTAAGATGGCTAGTCTAACTGAAGAAGATGATTATTTAAAGGGGCTTTAGAATTACTCCAGGAGGATGTGAATCCAGTAGGGTTTGAATGCAAATGAAGGAGAGATGAAGAAGCCGAGGAAAATCGGTTCCCGATGGAGAAGTAAATGGGAGAAGTGGCATGCAGGCAGTTGATTAGACGGCTAGGTAGACCAACCTGCAAAACGAGAAGGCTATGCGGTTAGCATACTGAGGAGTGGTCCGTGTCCATGTACGTGCCCATCCTTCTATCGCTATATGTGCCACTGGTTAGTTGAGGTCACTATTTTGAATCACCATGGAGAAACATTTTATGATTCATTTTTATTTTTGCACCCCTTCTGACAGGTGGGACCTACGCAAAACCCACTTGGGTGGACGAACATATATACAAACATATCCATCTCTTTGCACAAAAATGTGCCGTAGTTGGTTCGGATTGATATTGGCGCATGCCTGCGAGACGCAACCTTTTCTGGTTAAGTAATATGCGATTATCCTAAGAAAATAAAAAGCCCTTCTTCGCGCTTCCGCATGCACGAGAATTTGGTTCTTCTCGCAATATGGATGCTACCTGGAGGATTAAGTGAACCCAGAGGCATGCTAGCACGGGAGACCTATTTCTGCTATATAGTACTACTCCGTATGTTACTACTAGTAGTAGTACAACTGTGGTACACTTGATAGTCAAGATAATATTCATTCGGTCCTCACAGTGAAGTGACAAGACCCTATGCCTAAGGTGACACTAGTACAGGCGGCGTGTTCGGGTTATCAAAGTCAGCCTCACCTTGTGCACTGTGCAGTCACTGTCACCGCTGCTGTATAGCATGCCTCGCCTCGTCTCCCTCTCCCATAGCACCAATCCATCTCCATCTCCATCTTTCCAGAGATCCTGAGGTCACTCTTCATCATCTCACTGTGCCCCCACGTACCCTCACCTCGCTCGCCTCCCCCAGTACTACTATTCCCTCGCTAGCCGCTCCAGCACCGAGAGCCTTCTCCCCCGTAAATCAAGCCCCAAAAACCCTACCTTCCAAACTCCACCATGGCCGAACGCGTACCGCACAGCATCCATATGAGCCACGATTGGAGCAATATCCCCAGTGACATCCTCGACCTCTGTTGTTCGTGTATGGATACGTTGAGCGTCGTGCGGCTGGCTGCATGCTCGAGGGACATGCACGCATCCATCATCGAAGCGAGGCCTGAGCTTTTCAAGACACCCTGCTTCCTGCTATCTAGTCGTGCGAGATTTGCTCACCACGATTCGGAGGCGTACATGATGCCCCTTGACTTCAATCTGACCTCCATTAGCCGAAACTTCTTTGCAAGTATGTAGTGGGTCGCCGTACATCATGCCCCTTGACTTTGATCCAATCACCATCGCCCAAAACTTCTTGGCAGGTATGTACTAGGTCGACATGAACTCCCACTGGATGGCTGCCGTCAGAGAAGACAGGAAAAAGTTGGTGCTCGTGAACTTCCACACCTCCCATGAGATTATCCTTCCTCCGCTGAAGTATGTAGGGTTTTACCGTCCCGGTCCAAGTCATCTAGATTACCACGTCAGTTGGACGGACCTTGTTTTGCAGAAGATTGTAATATGCCAAGTGCGCACACGATGTGTGGATTACGCAGACTTCAAGCTAATTGCCTTGTTCGACCGCGGACTCGCCTATCTTTCCGCGGTGCCTTCTTTAGCTAGAGACAACTCACCTCGCAGTGGATCGTTAAAGCTGATACACGCTTCTGTGATGCTACTGAACACAATGGCATCATCTACGCGGTCGACAAAGCAGATGGCACCATGTATTGCTGGGACAACGCGTGTAAGTTGTTTTCGTCTGATTTTAATGGTAACACCATGACACTATTTGAACTTGTTATGATGATTGGAATATCCCTGTTTGAGCAGAATTTGAGTAGAACTATGGTAATGTATTAGAGATGCCGTAAATCAGCTATATTTGGAATGAGTTAATTCATGCGATTGTGACCATGTCATTGCAGCCAATTTGTACCCTTGAATAATCAAACGGTTAGGAAGATATGGATATTCTCCTTACTTTATAGTAATCTATATACTACTAAATATGAGTGTGTATCTATAGCCATGTCAGTTTCCTCATTTTCATGATGTAGAAACATGCATCACACTAGTGGTTTCATCTAACCATACATTAGGGAAGTAAATGTGCATATGGAGAACTCTATATTTGGAAGTACTAAAATCCTGTAATGCTTACCATGTGTACATACCTATATTCGCCCTTCAGCAATCAATGTCTAGAATAATATCCTCACAAGAATTTCGCCCACAGAACATGAGTATATAACAATGCATGGTCTGTTAGTTTCCTTGAAGAATTTGTTTGTGAGGAAAGAACATGATTACCCCGTCTGTTCCCAAATGTAAGTCTTTCTAGAGATTCCAACAAGGGACTACATACGGAGCAAAATGAGTGAATCTTCACTCTAAAATATGTATATATACATCCGTATGTTGTAGTCCATTTGAAATCTCTAAAAAGGCTTATATTTAGGAACAAAGGTGTACATAACATGCATGCCATGGTAGTTTCCTGTGAAGAATCGATTGCGAGATAACATGAGTATAACCATGCATGGCACTTCTATATTTTCGAACCCAGTATACATTTCCCTGTATTTTCCTAGAGCTCAAGAGGGCATATTTGTTGGTTATGCCACAATCTCTCATGCTTACCGTGTTCTCAACAAGTCCACCGGACTCATTGAGGAGATGTGTAACATGGAGTTTGATGAAAATAACGGTTCCCAAGTGGAGAAAAGTGGTCTTTGTGATGTAGGTGATGAAATTCCACCCCAAGCCGTAAGAAGAATGGGGATTGGTAAAATACTCCCCATTGAGGAACCCCTTGTGGCCGAAGGAGAAGGACAATGCTCCACTCAAGTGGAGCCATTGAAGGAAATATGCCCTAGAGGCAATAATAAAGTTATTATTTATTTCCTTATTTCATGATAAATGTTTATTATTCATGCTAGAATTGTATTAATCGGAAACTTAGTACATGTGTGAATACATAGACAAAAATAGTGTCCCTAGTATGCCTCTAATTGACTAGCTCGTTAATCAAAGATGGTTATGTTTCCTAACCATAGACATGTGTTGTCATTTGATGAACGGGATTACATCATTAGGAGAATGATGTGATGGACATGACCCATCCGTTAGCTTAGCGTTATGATAGTTACAGTTTCATTGCTACTGCTCTCTTCATGACTTATACATGTTCCTCAGACTATGAGATTATGCAACTCCTGAATACCGGAGGAACACTTTGTGTGCTACCAAATGTCATAACGTAAATGGGTGATTATAAAGGTGCTCTACAGGTATCTTCGAAGGTGTTTGTTGGGTTGGCATAGATCGAGATTAGGATTTGTCACTCCGTGTTTCGGAGAGGTATCTCTGGGCCCTCTCGGTAATACTCATCATCGTAAGCCTTGCAAGCATTGTGACTAATGAGTTAGTTGCGGGATGAAGTATTACGGAACGATTAAAGAGACTTGCTGGTAACGATATTGAACTAGGTATGATGATACTGACGATCGAATCTCGGGCAAGTAACATACCGATGACAAAGGGAACAACGTATGTTGTTATGCGGTTTAATCGATAAAGATCTTCATAGAATATGTAGGAGCCAATATGAGCATCCAGGTTCCGCTATTGGTTATTTACCGGAGATATGTCTCGGTCATGTCTACATAGTTCTCGAACTCGTAGGGTCCGCACGCTTAACATTTGATGAGATTTGTATTTGAGTTATGTGATTTGATGACCGAAGTTTGTTCGGTGTCCCGGATGAGATCGCGGACGTGACAAGGAGTCTCAAAATGATCGAGGCGTAAAGATCGATATATTGGAAGGTTATATTCGGACATCGGAAAGGTTCCGAGTGATTCGGGTATTTTTCGGAGTACCGAAGAGTTACGGGAATTCGCCGGGGGAAGTAATAGGCCTTAATGGGACATACGGGAAAGGAGAGAAGGGCCTCAAGGGGTGGCCGCATGCCCCCCATGGGCTGGTCCGAATTGGACTAGGAGGGGGCGGCGCTCCCCTCCTTCCTTCTCCCCTCTTCCTCCTTCCCTCCTTCTCCTACTAGGAATAGGAAAGAGGAGGGGAATCCTACTTGGACTGGGGAGTCCTAGTAGGATTCCCCACACCTGGCGCGCCCCCCTTGGGCCGGCCACCTCTTCCTTCCCCTCCTTTATATAGGTGGCCAAGGGCACCCCATAGACACACAAGTTGATCAAGTTGATCTTTTACCGTGTGCGGTGCCCCCTCCACAGATTTCCACCTCGGTCATATCGTCGTAGTGCTTAGGCGAAGCCCTGCACCGCTAACTTCATCATCACGTCACCATGCCGTCGTGCTGACGGAAGTCTCCCTCGGCCTCAGCTGGATCTAGAGTTCGAGGGACGTCGCCGAACTGAACATGTTCAGATCGCGGAGGTGCCGTGCGTTCGGTACTTGATCGGTTGGATCGCGAAGACGTTCGACTACATCAACCGCGTTACATAACGCTTCCGCTTTTGGTCTACGAGGGTACATGGACACACTCTCCCATCTCGTTGCTATGCATCACATAGATTGATCTTGCATGATCGTAGAAAATTTATTGAAATTACCGCGTTCCCCAACAACCATCACCTACGCTAGACCCACACGCTTCCGAAGAACAAAATGAAGGCCCTCAACCCAATGAGCAAGATGAAGGGCAATATCAACTGCATGGAGATGATGATGCACTAAATGATGCCCAAGATCAACTTCATGCCTGTGAGCTCGCTCAATACCAAGAGCAAGCTCATGGTCAAGAGCAAGCTCAAGACGGTGCTCAAGATCAAGAGAAAGCTTAAGATCAAGAGCAAACTCAAAATGGTGCTCAGGATGTGCAAGATGATCCTCAAATGCCCATCGATGAACTTTTGGAGCGTTGTGCTGCTAAGGTGGCTCTAAGCTCGAGCGTCAACAACATGTCATGGAGAATGTGGTTGGAAGCTTGATAAAAGGGGTAACTACTCGTAAACAATTGTCAAATTTTTGTGAGCATCATGCGTTGGTTTTGTGTGTCGAACCCCAAAAGGTACATGAGGCGCTCGATGATGAGGATTGGCTTGAAGCAATGCACGATGAACTCAACAACTTCGAGCGCAGTCAATTTTGGGAATTAGTGCCAAGACCAATGGAGGAACATAATCTCATTGGAACCAAATGGATCTTCAAGAACAAGCAAGATTCAAATGGTGTGGTTGCTCAAAACAAGGCAAGATTGGTGGCACAAAGCTACTCCCCAGTTGAGGGTGTCGACTATGGTGAAACCTTTCCTCCCGTTGCTCATCTTGAATCTATTCTCATGTTGCTTGCTTATGCATCTCATCATGACTTTAAATTGCAACAAATGGATGTGAAAAGTGTATTTCTTAATGGTCCTTTGAATGAGTTGGTGTATGTCAAACAACCTCCGAGATTCGAGGATCCCAAGTTCCCCACTCATGTATGCAAACTCAATAAGGCGCTCTATGGCCTTAAACAAGCCCCACGTGCGTGGTATGAGCACCTTACCGAGTTGTTGCAAGATCGTGGGTTTGAAATTGGGAAAATCGATCCCACTCTCTTTACTAAGAGGGTCAAAGGGGATTTTTTCATATGCCAACAATATGTTCATGATATTATCTTTGGTTCTCCTAATAAATATTTCAATGATGCAAAGTAAGGCATAACCTAGTGGTGGGAAGGGGCTGATGCCTTCCCACCCACCCAGGTTCAAGGCATGGTACTTGCAATTTAGGTTTGTTGCACCAATTATACTGTAGGGGTTTCCCTTACATTCTTTTCTGTCAAAAACAAATATTTCAATGATGAGTTTGTCGCACTAATGACCAAGAAGTTTGAGATGTCTATGATGGGAGAGCTGAAGTTCTTTCTCGGGTTTGAAGTCAAGCAAAGAAGAGAAGGAACATTCATAAACTAAGCCAAGTATACCCAAGACATGATCAAGATATTCAAAAGTTCTTTCTCCGTCGCTGCTTCAAGGACCCAATCCGAGCAGTGGATCATGAAGTGCTCGAGTTGCAACAAGACCTTTCCTATAAAGAGCATCCGGTCCGCATTCTCGACCAAGCTAAACGCCGCACACGTCAGAAGGTGATCAAGTTCCTCAAGGTCCAGTGGTCGCACCATTCTGAATAAGAAGCCACTTGGGAACGCGAGGATCGCCTGCGTGATGAGTACCCCGCACTGTTTCCTTCTACCTCCTAAATTTGGGGCGAGATTTCTTGTAGTGGAGAAGATTTGTAACGCCTGGATAATTAAGCTATAGTAAAGCCTCTGTTAATGATGCCATGTCACCTCTGTTACTGTTTCTAATATCGTTAGTTCAAAAAGATTCAAATTCAAATTTGGATTATTAACAAACATCAAAAGTTTTCAAACAACAAAACTAAAATGTTCGGAATGTGGCATTATTACATATACTAAATTAGGTACAACTTTTATATTTTACTAAAACTAAATAAAATGTAACTAAAAGAAAACAGTAAAGGAAATATAAATAAAAGGCAAAAAAAGAAAAAAAAAGAACCCCCCTCGCCAACTGGGCCAGACGGCCTAGCTGGCCAGCCCAACCGGCCATCCAGGCCACTAGGAGGCCCACCCCACTCCTCCATAACCTCCACTACCCAAACCCTAACCCCCTGTCGCCCCACTCCCCCTCACGTCGCCAACTTCCCCCTCCCGATCGATCCCCGTCGCCCTTCGCCCGAGACCACCGCACCACCCGACGCCCCCGACGCCGCTGGACCATGTTCCCATTGCCCGGAACGCCGCCTCGACTCCACCTTGGCGGCCTGCCTCCTTTCCGTCACCGCGCGTCCTCGTCATCCACCCCGAGCCCCACTGCCCCGGTCCCTACGCCCGCGGTGAGGCTCCGGCCGCTCCTCATCTCCGTGCTCCCGCACTCTGCCTCGCCCCGCCCGTGCTCACCGCGTCATGCCCGTGCCCCGCGCCCGCCGTGGCCTTCTCTGGCCTTCCCTGTTCGCCCACGCTGCCCGCCATCACCTCCCCGCGCCTCCCGGCTCGCCTTGGCCGGCGTGCTCGCCGCGACTGCCTGCCGGTCGCGCCCCTGCTGTTGTAGCTCGCGCCGCACATCGCGCACGCGCGCGCCTTGCCTTTGCACGCCGCGCGGCCGCCCGTAGCCTCCTGCTGCCCGCTGCACCCCGCCGTGCGCGCCCGCCCCTGCTGTCCCTTGTTGTGCGCCTCGCCTTGCCGCTCCCCTACCTGCTGCCGCTGGCCTCCTTCTTGCGGCGCCCGCTCGGCCGCACTGCTCGCCCCGCTTGCCCGTGCCCCGTCTCTGGCCCCGCGGCCACCGACGCGCCGGCGGCTAGCTCCGCCCCCTCCCCCCCGCTGCGCCTCGGGCCTGTCTTCAGGCGCCGTCCGGGCGCCCGCTAGTACCCGCGCCCGATAGGCCCATTGACATGTGGGGCCCAGCCCCCCGAAACACTTGAAAAAGAGAAATAAAAATATAATAAAATTAATTAATTAATTAATTAATTAAATTAATTAAACTTAATTAATTGTGATCAATTAACCTAGTTAACTGTTAGTTAGTTAGTCAGTAAATGACATGCGGGACCCATACGTCAACTTGACCCAGTCAAACCTCTGTTGACTGATGATGTCGCTGACATCATGCTGATGCAGTAATACTATTTTCAAATTAAATTAATAATAATAATTTATAAAATGGATTAAAACATTGAAAATTAATATAAAATAAATCGTAACTCGGATGAAAATACTTTGTACATGAAAGTTGCTCAGAACGACAAGAAGGATCCGAATATGCAGTCCATTCGTGCGCCACACGTCCCTAGCATAGCGAACATGCAACATTTCACCTCCGATTCATTTGTCCGAAAACGCGAAACACCGGGGATATTTTCTCGGATGTTTCCCCCCTTCGCCGGTATCACCTCCTACAGCGTTAGGGCACACCCATCACCGCTCATTGTCATGTCATGCACCATCATGCTTATGTTTGCATTATATTTATTGTTTCTTCCCTCTCTTCTCTCTGGTAGACTACGGGACCAACTCTGCCGCTGCCCCGTTCTACTATGGAGTTGACGACCCCTCCTTGCCAGAGCAACCAGGCAAGCCCCCCTTTATCACCAGGTACTGCCTATTCCTTCCCTCTACTGCTTGCATTAGAATAGTGTAGCATGTTACTGTTTTTGATTAATCCTATTATGTTGCATAGCTTGTCATTGTTGCTACGGTTGTTGATACCTTACCTACAATCCTCACTACAAAAAATACACTTCCGTGATGATATGTGTTTTTCACAGTAGGTCACGTTTTTTGTCATGCATGTACATCCATGACTATTTTATGACAGAATCAAGATAGTCATACATGTGCTGTCGTAGAAGTGTTCCATCACATTACCAAAATTATCATCACGGAAGTGTCCACTTCCATGACAATAAATCGCACGCCATAGAAGTGCTTTCATCAAGGGTGACCGACACGTGGCATCCACCATAACGGGACACTCTTAAGCGCCATTAAGCTATCGGGTCCGGTTTTGGATCCGATAACCCGCTAACAGCCACGACCAATGCCGATTTTCCACGTGTAAAATTCCCATTGGCCGACAAAACCATGCGTCAGCTACGCGTTGGCACAGGTGTCACTTATCCAATGGTTGAGATGGGCCTATGATATGTTGAGATGTGGACGAGCCCATAGAGTTTAAATGGGCCGGCCCAACTAAAGGCCCACAAGAGTTAGCGGACCATAATGGGCCGGCCCAGCTAAAGGCCCACAAGATTTTGCAGACCATAATGGGCCGGCCCAGCTAAAGGCCCACAAGATTTAGCGGATCACAATGGGCCGGCCCAGCTAAAGGCCCACAAGATTTTGCAGACCATAATGGGCCGGCCCAGCTAAAGGTCCAACATTCTCAGTTAAGGCCCGTACGGCTAGTGTCAAATCAACCCGTCAATGGCCTGTCCTAAACTTGTCATCATCGCGGCCCATCGTCACTTCTGGCCTGTTAACAGTCCGCTAAGTATTTGGGCCAAATTATGGCCCAGTGTATTTCCGGCCGGTTAAAGGTCCTGCTTCATTTGGCCCATTTACAGGCCATTGAAACTTTCAACCATAAACGACCGTGAAGGATTTGGGTCATATTCGGCCACGTCTGACATTCGGCCTGTTAGAGGCCCACTATAGATTTGGGCCACTTTCGGCCCGTTGTGATTTTTGGCCTGTTAATGTCGGACAAAATCCATGGGCCATATGTGGCCCAACGTCACATCGGGCCCATTAATGGCCCATATAAAAATGACGCTAATCTAGCCCGATCGAACTTCCGGCCTGTTAAAGGCCGTGTATTAGGTCGGCGCATTTACGGCCTATCTGAATTTCGGCCTGTGAAAGATCCGCATCGTAAATGGGCCACCATTTTGGCCTGCTAAGACCAGTGGGTTATTTGGCCCAATCAGGGCCCAATATCACTTTCAACCTATTAAAGGCCCATATTTTTTATGGGATCGAGATATTTACACCTGTAAACGGCCTATTGTTACTGAGGGCCCAAATTATGTTTAGGCCTGTTAGAGGCCCACTATGGGCACATGCGTACCAGAAAAATATGAAAGCTTATGCTGATTTAGGCCCAGATATTTTTAGTGGGCTACATGCAAATTTCAGCCCATAATCGTTTTTAGCCCAATTGGAATGGGCCCGACGAATGTTGGCATGTTGGGCTTCTATGAAGCTTTCGACCGAATACATTACTAAGATAAACCTACACTATACAAAAATAGCGTCGTAATTACTGCAACCTTTGGCAGCATCATAAATGATGTATCACAACAAAATAAATTCCAACCATACAACAAAAGGCATGTTGGCATAAAGTTTACAGTCCTTGCAGATAAAAGCACCATCAGATGTATAGAAGCACAAATCATTTGACCTGAGTGTTAATGTTTCAGGCTGTAGAATCTAATGGAGCAGCACGATCTTCACCTTTTTCCCGCCATTGCTCTTGAATGTATGATAGTTTGGTTTCAAAACCATTCATATCTTGACGACATTTGTCAACCACTGTTCTTGTTTCCGAAACAACGTCCATTAGGGATTGGACTTTTGCCTGGAGCATAGATATATCACTCTGTGTAGCCGAAAGATTTTGTTTAGTAGGCGATTTGGACGAGGTTACCTTGACAACCAACCCAGGATTACGCAGGAAGGTGCTTTTTGCACTGTTAGTGAAGAGATACTGATGCACTACAACAAGAGGTGACATTGTGCCTGTGGTAGCCTCGTCACCTTCAGGTGGTTGTGGCTGTTCAATCATTTGTTCCATAGCTTGCTGAAAGTTTGAACCTGTAGATGAGTGTACTAGATAAGTTAATAATGAGACAAAAACAAACAAAGTAGGTTACATGTTTATACATAACTTATTTTGGTGAACTATTGCAATACATTAGCATGTATTGTAGTGCCAACAACATAATAAAATCACTTTCGGAACATATGTCCATGTAGCATGCCTACTGTATTGTCTATTTCCTCACATTCATTGACATCTAAGGATAAAGAGACATGGTTTAAAGTAGGATGAACATAGTATGACATCATTCATATCATGGGCAAACAGATATAAAACAAACATGCTATTTTATCATTGTGCGCTCATGTGAACATAACAACTAGATTACAGATCAAGACCAAAAGAATATCCTTCATCTCTTTAAAACCATGTAAGGTGAAATGATACGTTAAGACAACTGTGTATAAAAGTGAACAGAGTAACTCACATTGGCTGCAAACCAAGTAGTTAAATGAACACATTACAGTACCAATCCGTTCAAAGGCAGGAGGAGTAGCGACTTACAACAACGGCTTGAACTGGTGTGCTCATGCCCTTCATCTTGCTGGTGTGGCAATCCTTGAAGATTTGCACTGCATTCAGTTCAGGTTCTTTTTGGTCCGCACGGTCTTTCCTCTGTATTTGGAACAAGTCAATATAGATACGATAATATGGCACAGAAAAAAGAAGGAAGTAGAAGCTATTTACAAGAGCCTTGCAGTGTGCAATATAGCTACGATATCCGGTTGTCTGTTGGAATTTCACTTTAGAATGGTTGGCCTTGTTCTTCAAACAGTTAGCCTAGAAGAAGATACACTTGTCAGGCACATACATAAATACAAGTTCAATATGTGGTCTGATCAAATACATATAGCCCACCTGATACTATGGATCAGACCAGTGTTTAATGAGGGTTGTCCAGTCTTCATCTATAATATATTCCACTGGAGATGTTTGGGCGATTTCATTGTTAGCCTTGCCCTCAAAGTGAGATTTTCTAAGGTGGTACTGATACTGTCGCAGAGCAGACTGAAAAACATGAGTGCATGCTTGTTTAGTTGCATCATCTTTCGGATCCAACTTGAACCTCATCTGTTGAAAAAAGAATGTGAGTCTTATTAGGAGGAAGCTAGAAAGTATGGGACAGAGCAAGACAATATTACTAATTGTGATGAATAACATTACTTATGGATAAATGGTCAAGGAAGGTGCTAAACTGGGTATTGTCTTTCTCATTCCTGTACTGGATCCATGTTGGGAGGAGACGTGCATGACACCTAACGGCAACGGCTGCCTCTGATACTAACTTGGCTGACTCTGTAGCATCACGTGGCCTTTTTAAACCCGCCTCGAAATGGATCTCCATTCTTCCTCCTTTAGATTCTATTAATCTGTCAAGCATTATCCCTGATGTCTATTTTCGCTTGCGCCGTGGTGCTAGTTCAACAACGAATATGGAAAGTGTTAGTTTACATCAAACTGTGAGAGTACATATAAAGGAGCATGCAACTGCAACTTGACTCGGTCAGGTACCGTCTTGGTGTTGATGCTCATGAGGTTCATCTGATCTTGCCAAGTCCTGTTGTATCAGCAGTGCTTCGAAAGTAGTGTTAGGTGTGAAGGCAGCTTGGGAACTGGCCAGTTCCGGAGCAAACGAACGAGTAAGTCGTTGACATGCTGGTACAGTTGAAGCAGATGCTGCAGCTGGTGGAGCAGGTGATACTGTGTTTGTAGATTTAGCCGGTGGACTTGAACCTTCTACTGCACTATAAGTACCAGCAGAATCTCGATGGCAGATCATTTTCCGTTTCACCCAACGAGTAACACCACTCCCTACTATATTATTTTCCTTGCTCTTTTTTGACTTTGCCATGTCAAGCCGTACCCACAACACAAAAGAATAAAATCGCTCTTCAGAACTCATTGATGCATGATACAGACAAGCAATACCTTGATGTAAGACAACCGTATGAGGATGGAATATGTAAGAAAAACAGGACGGCGTGACATATTCACAGCTACGATGTGTAAACTAAGTAGAAGGATTTTCAGGAAAATAGAAGTAATGCAAGCTAGACACCATATGAAAGATGAAACCAATATTACTCTGCCAAGCTAAAAGTGTCTTGTCACACGTGGCAATTCGAAAAATTAAAAGCAGTACAATGTAGAAATCAATGCAAGATGCAACCACTATCAAACTGCCATGTTAAAAGCGTCCAATCATGAGTGACTGATGCAGGATACACAACTGCAGTACTTTGATGTAAGAACATGGTATGCTAGATAGATGAAGTGTATTCTAGACACAGAAAGCCATGTCATATGCACATGTATAACGTATAAACTCAGCAGGTGCAATTTAATCAAAATAGAAGAAATACAGACTAGACAACATATGCAACATGAAACCAATTATCACACTGTCAACTTAGAGCAAGCACCTGCGGTGGTGGAGTACGGGAGATGAACTCATCATGTAGACTTGGGACTTCAACTTTATTAGCAGTACCAGTGGCAAATCTAGAGAGTCTCTGTTTGCGTCGGTGCGGAAGACCACCAACATCCCCTAACTTACTCTTTTCCTTCCTATTTTTGGATATTGCCTTATGTAGTCAAAACCACAAGAAGATGAATAAAATTAGCTCTGCCTAACTGGTTGATGCATGATACAGACGAACACTACTTTGATGTAAGGCAAGCACAGGATAGGTGGATGGAATATATACAAAAAAGGACAGCGTTGCATATTCACACGTACGATAGGAGGATGGAATATGTATGAAAAAACAGTAAGTAGAAGGCATTTCAAAAAAATAGAAGAAATGAAAGCTAGGCACCAGATGTACATGCAACCAATATCACTCTATCACGTAAAAAGTGTCTCGTCGTAAGTGCCATTTCAAGAAATTAGAAGCAGTACAAGCTAGAAGACAACACAAGATGCAACCTACATCACAGTCCCAAGTTAAATGTGTCTTATGGGTAAGTGATCGTTGCAGGTATAAGTTGTAAGCTACACAGATGCAATTCAACATAATCAAAAGCAATACAAACTAGACATCATACGGAAATTGCAACCACATATAATAGTTCCAAGTTAGATCAAGCACCTGTGATGGTGGAGTAGGGGAGATGTGCTCATCATGTACACGTATGTTCTAGAAACAGGAACACATGTCATATTCACAGGCATTATGTGTAAAGTAAGCAGATGCAATTCAACAAAGTTAGAAGCAATACAAGCTAGAAATCATACGCAACATGCAACCACATATAATAGTGCCAAGTTAGAGCAAGCATAAGTGATGGTGGAGTAGGGGAGATGTGCTCATCATCTACACAGCTACGTTGACTGTCCAGCCTTGTGTTGTCTTGCGAATCTTGTTGGGAGGATGGCGGAGTAGAATCTGTTGGGGAACGTAGTAATTTCAAAAAAATTCCTACGCACACGCAAGATCATGGTGATGCACCCGTTGTATTTGAACGTAGAATCTGTCCGATCATCACGTGGTGTCTCAGCACGAAGAACTTTCGCAACGAGATTGTATTTGATCATCTGTCCGATCTTTGCACGTAGAATCTTTGCACCCGTTGTATTTGAACGTAGAGCCTATCACACCCGATCATCACGTGGTGTCTCAGCACGAAGAACTTTCGCAACGGTGCATACTCAGGGAGAACAGTTCTTGATAATTAGTGAGAGATCATCTTAAAATGCTACCGTCAATCAAAGCAAAATAAGATGGATAAAGGATAAACATCACATGCAATCAATATAAGTGATATGATATGGCCACTATCATCTTGTGCTTGTGATCTCTATCTCCGAAGCACCGTCGTGATCACCATCGTCACCGGCGCGACACCTTGATCTCCATCGTAGCATCATTGTCGTTACACCATCTATTGCTTCTACGACTATCGCTACTGCTTAGTGATAAAGTAAAGCAATTATAGGGCATTTGCATTTCATACAATAAAGCGACAACCATATGGCTCCTGCCAGTTGCCGATAACTCGGTTACAAAACATGATCATCTCATACAATAAAATATAGCATCACGTCTTGACCATATCACATCACAACATGCCCTGCAAAAAAAGTTAGACGTCCTCTACTTTGTTGTTGCAAATTTTACATGGCTGCTACGGGCTGAGCAAGAACCGTTCTTACCTACGCATCAAAACCACAACGATAGTTCGTCAAGTTAGTGTTGTTTTAACCTTCGCAAGGACCGGGCGTAGCCACACTCAGTTCAACTAAAGTTGGAGAAACTGACACCCGCCAGCCACCTGTGTGCAAAGCACGTCGGTAGAACTAGTCTCGCGTAAGCGTACACGTAATGTCGGTCCGGGCCGCTTCATCCAACAATACCACCGAACCAAAGTATGACATGTTGGTAAGCAGTATGACTTGTATCGCCCACAACACACTTGTGTTCTACTCGTGCATATAACATCTACGCATAAAACCAGGCTCGGATGCCACTGTTGGGGAACATAGTAATTTAAAAAAAAATCCTACGCACACGCAAGATCATGGTGATGCATAGCAACGAGAGGGGAGAGTGTTGTCGACGTACCCTCATAGAACAAAAGCGGAAGCGTTAGAACAACGCGGTTGATGTAGTCGTACGTCTTCACGGCCCGACCAATCAAGCACCAAAATTACGACACCTCCGAGTTCTAGCACACGTTCAGCTCGATGACGTCCCCCGTACTCCGATCCAGTAGAGTGTCGAGGGAGAGTTCCGTCAGCATGACGGCGTGGTGATGATCTTGATGTTCTACCATCGTAGGGCTTCGCCTAAGCACCGCTACAATATTATCGAGGAGGACTATGGTGGAGGGGGGCACCGCACACAGCTAAGAGATCAAGAGATCAATTGTTGTCCCTGTGGGGTGCCCCCTCCCCCGTATATAAAGGAGTGGAGGAGGGGGCCGGCCAAGGGGGGTGGCGCATCCTAGGGGGGAGTCCGACCCCCACCGGGAGTAGGACTCCCCCTTTCCTATTAGGAGAGGGGGAGGGAAGGAAGAGGGAGGAGGGAGGAAGGAAAGGGGGGGCCGGCCCCCCTCCAAATTCGGATTGGGCTTGGGGGGCGCACCCCCTCCTTTGCTCCTTTCCCCTCCTTTCCACTAAGGCCCAATAAGGCCCATATACCTCCCGGGGGGTTCCGATAACCTCCCGGAGCTTCGGTATGGTCCCAATCTCACCCGGAACCTTTCCGGTGTCCAAATATAGTCGTCCAATATATTGATCTTTATGTCTTGACCATTTCAAGACTCCTCGTCATGTCCGTGATCACATCCGGGACTCCAAACAACCTTCGGTACATCAAAACTCATAAACTCATAATATAACTGTCATTAAAACCTTAAGCGTGCGGACCCTACGGGTTCGAGAACTATGTAGACATGACCGAGACACGTTTCCGGTCAATAACCAATAGTGGAACTTGGATGCTCATATTGGCTCCTACATATTCTACGAAGATCTTTATCAGTCAAACCGCATAACAACATACGTTGTTCCCTTTGTCATCGGTATGTTACTTGCCCGAGATTCGATCGTCGGTATCTCAATACCTAGTTCAATCTTGTTACCGGCAAGTCTCTTTACTCGTTATGTAATGCATCATTCCGTAACTAACTCACTAGCTACATTGTTTGCAAGGCTTTATAGTGATGTGCATTACCGAGAGGGCCCAGAGATACCTCTCCGACAATTGGAGTGACAAAACCTAATCTCGAAATACGCCAACTCAACATGTACCTTTGGAGACACCTGTAGAGCTCCTTTATAATCATCCAGTTACGTTCTGACGTTTGGTAGCACACAAAGTGTTCCCCTGGTAAACGGGAGTTGCATAATCTCATAGTTGTAGGAACATGTATAAGTCATGAAGAAAGCAATAGCAACATACTAAACGATCAAGTGCTAAGCTAACAGAATGGGTCATGTCAATCACATCATTCTACTAATGATGTGATCCCATTAATCAAATGACAACTCATGTCTACGGTTAGGAAACATAACCATCTTTGATTAATGAGCTAGTCAAGTAGAGGCATACTAGTGACATTAAGTTTGTCTATGTATTCACACATGTATTATGTTTCCGGTTAATACAATTCTAGCATGAATAATAAACATTTATCATGATATAAGGAAATAAATAATAACTTTATTATTGCCTCTGGGGCATATTTCCTTCAGAATCTGTAGAGACCCCCTGTTTGAGTTGCTCCGAAGGACCATCATCATCCACTGCTAGACTAATTTCCTTCAGCTGTAATGATTTTGCATTGTGAAGTCAAACCGATAAGAAAAAGGAATAAAATTCTCTCTTCAGAACTCATTTATGCATGATACTGACAAACACTACTCGGATGAAAGGCAAACACATTATGCGAGGATGGAATATGTATGAAAAACAGGATGGTGTGACATATTCACACCTATGATGTGGTAACTAAACAGAAGGCATTTCAGCAAATTAGAAGAAGTGCAAGCTAGACACCATATGAAAGATGCAACCAATATCACTCTGCCAAGTTCAAACTGTATGGCATTTCAACAAATTAGAAGTAGTACATGCTAGAAATCATATGCAAGACACAACCAATATCGAAGTGGCGACTTAAAGGTGCCTTATCATAAGTGACTGGTGCGGGATATGCAGAACAGTAGTCTGATGTAAGAACATGGTGTGATCAGATATAGTATGTTCTAGAAACAGGAACACATGTCATATTTACAGGCATTATGTGTAAAGTAAGCAGATGCAATTCAACAAAGTTAGAAGCAATACAAGCTAGACATCATACGCAACATGCAACCACATATAATAGTGCCAAGTTAGAGCAAGCACCTGTGATGGTGGAGTAGGGGAGATGTGCTCATCATCTACACAGCTACATTGACTGTCTAGCCTTGCGTTGTCTTGTGAATCTTGTTGGGAGGATGCCGGAGTAGAATCTGTAGAGAACCTCTGTTTTAGTTGCTCGGAAGGACCACCATCATCCAATACCTTGCCAATTTCCTTCAGCTTTATTGATTTTGCATTGTGAGGTCAAACCGACAAGAAAAAGGAATATAATTCGCTCTTCAGAACTCATTCATGCATGATACTGACAAACACTACTCTGATGAAAGGCAAAATCATGATACGAGGATGGAATATGTACGAAAAACTGGACGACTTGACATATTCACACCTATGATGTGGTAACTAAGCAGAAGGCACTTCAACAAATTAGAAGCACTGCAAGCTAGACACCATATGGAAGGTGCAATCAATATCACTCTGCTAAGTTAAAATTGTCTCGTCATAGGTGGCGTTCATCAAACTAGAAGCAATACATGCTAGAAATCATATTCAAGATGCAAACCAATATCAGACTACCAACTTAAAGGTGTCCCATCATAAGTGACTGATGCAGGATACACAAGAAGAGTAGTTTCATGTAAGAACATGGTGCGATAGACAGATATAGTATGTACCAAAAACAGGAAAGCGTGTCATATTCACACGTATCATGTGTAAGCTAAGCAGATGCAGTTTACACTAATTAGGAGCAATACAAGCTAGACACCATATGCAACATGCAACCAGATATCACACTGCCAAGTTAGAGCAAGCACCTTGGATGGTGGAGTAGGGGAGCGGAGACTTGGACCTTGTAATGCACTAGTAGTACAAGGAGAATCGGTACAGATGCTCCGTTTATGTTGCTATAGAGGACCACCATCATCGCCTTCCTTCCTCTTTTCCTTCCTCTTTCATGATTTTGCCTTGTCAAGTCAAACCCACAAGAAAAAGGAATAAAATTTGCTCTTCAGAACTCATTGATGCATGATACTGACGAACACTACTTTCATGTAAGGCATCCGCATGATAGGAGGATGGAATGTGTATGAAGAATAGGACGACGCAACATATTGACATGTATGATGTATAAAGTGTGAACTAAGCACAAGGTGTTTGAACTTGTTAGAATCAATGCAAGCTAGAAACCATATGAAAGATGAAACCAATATCACTCTGCCAAATTAAAAGGGTGCCCTAACAAATGTATTTGACCAAATTAGAAGCAATACATGGCATGCTAGAAATAATATGCAATATGCAACGAATAAAGGTGACTCATCGTAAGTGATTGATGCAAGATACGGAAGAGAGGTAGTTTCATGTAAGAACAAGGTTAACACATAGATGTAGTGTGTACCAAAAATAGGAAGGCATGTCATATTCACAGGTATAATGTGTAACCTAAGCAGATGCAATTTACCCTAATTAGAAGCATTAAAAGCTAGACACCGTATGCAACATGCAACCACATATCACACTGCGAAGTTAGACCAAGCACCTGTGATGGTGGTGTAGGGGAAGTGCGGTCTTCAAGTACAGAGCTACGTTCAATATCTTCATTTAGGCTTGCTGTTTCTTGAGAATCATGTGGAGAGGATGAAACTGCATTCTTTATAAGAGTAGCGTGTCTCATACTAACCCATGGGCGTGACTGTCTCATCATAAGCGATAGATGGAGGATACACAAGAACAGTGGTTTGATGTAAGAACATGGTGTGATAGGCAGATGTAGTATGTACCAAAAACAGGAAGGTGTGTCATATTCACATGTATAATGTGTAAGCTAAGAAGATGCAATTTAACAAATTAGGAGCAATACAAGCTAGGCACCATATGCAACATGCAACTAGATATCACACTGCCATGTTAGAGCAAGCACCTTGGGTTGTGGAGTAGGGGAGATGAGATTTGGAACTTTCCCTACAGCACGAGTAGCAGGAGAATCTGCAGAGATCATGTATTTTGGTTGCTCCAGAGGACCACCATCATTCTGTGCCTTCGTCCTTTCAGATTTTGCCTTGTCAAGTAAACACACAAGAAAAATGAATGAAATTCGCACTTCCAAATTCGTTGATGCATGATACTGACGAACACAACTTTTATGTATGGCAACCACATTGTAGGAGGATGGAATATGTATGAAAAACGCTAAGCAGAAGGCACTTCAACAAATTGGAAGCAATGCAACGTAGACACCATATGAAAGATCCAACCAAAAACACTCTACCAAGTTAGATGTGTCTCATTATAAGTGGCACTTTAACAAATTAGAGGCAATACATGTTTGAAATGATATGCAAGATGCAACCAATATTACACTGTCAACTCGAAGGTGTATCGTCAGAAGTGATTGATGAGGGATACACAAGAAAAGTAGTTTGATGTAAGAACATGGTTAATAGAAAGACGTAGTATGTGCCAAAAACAAGAAGGCATGTCATATTCATAGGTATAATGTGTTAACTAAGCAGATGCAATTTACCGTAATTAGAAGCATTACAAGGTAGACACCATATGCAACATGCAACCACATATCACACTGCCAAGTAAGAGCAAGCACCTGCGATGGTGGTGTGGGGGAATTGCAGTCATCAACTAGAGAGCTACGTTGACTATCTTCATTTAGCCTTGCTGTTTCTTGAGAATCATGTGGGGAGGATGAGACTGCACTCTTTAAACGAGTAGGGCATCTCACAGTAACCCTCTGGGGTGACTGTCTCATCATAAGTGATTGATGAGGGATACGAAAGAGCATTAGTTTGATGTACGAACATGGTTAATAGACATATGTAGTATGTATCAAAAACAGGAAGGCATGTCATTATCAAAGGTCTAATGTGTAAAGTAAGAAGATGCAATTTAACCAAATTGGAAGCAATACAAGATAGACACCATATGCAACATGCAACCACATTTGATAGTGCAGAGTTAAAACAAGCACCTGGGATGGTTGTGTGTGGCAATTGACATCATAAACTGCAGAGCTATGTTTACTGTCTCCAACTGCTGACACTGCACCCTTTAGAGCGCTGAAACACTTAGTGCTTATCTTCGAATTACACTGGAGCGACGTTTGTCTTTTCTTTTCTGCCTTCATCAACACTGCGTCAGAGTCTGAAATACCCATGCATAAAAAAACAATAGTGTGAGTATGGGTGAAGTGTGTGCACAATTAGTACAGTGTAAAGGTAGCAGATAGCAGGTCGGTGAGAGATAAATGACGGGAGACATATGATAGCTCTACAATATGCATGGCACACTAAATTACTACATGATTCAATGAAAATAACAGTTGACTGAAAACAAATAGGTCAGTCAATTTTTTCTGCACTGTCGGATGTACAAAGAACGGGCAGATCGCCTTCATCTACCTCCAGCAAGTAAGTGTTGACGATCTTCCTTGAAACACCAGCAACCACCGGCCCAGTCCCCTGCCTGCACCCTTCCCTCGACCTCACCGCATCGCCGTGCTTGGCACCACCCCCCGGCCATCCATTCAAGCCCCGCCGACCTCCAGATCGGGCGCAAGCATCTCCTGCACCCCACACCCCTATGATAGACACCGATGCGCTGCTTCCCCGGCGAACAGGCGGACTAGGTGCTCCACGCGCCTAAGCGGGTGCTGCTTCTTTTAATTGCGGTTCGACTGAACCTGAATTGAAATCCAGGCGGGCTACTGACCTCTAGCAAAGGTGAAATAGTAAAGGGAGGAATCCCTGTGCATTTAGTATCACAAAGCAGATGCAGTAAGAAGCGCTCAACTAGTTTCTTTCGTGGGATGAATATGGTGTGAGCAGAGACGTAAGATTTGCACGAATAAGGGAAGAGGACCACCTCTTTCTGCTGGCAGTGTTGTGTCCTCCTTTTTTTCCAATGATCTTCTTGTGATTCACTGGAAACGAGAAGTTGTGGAGGACGGTGGAGCCTTGGACGAACCCATGGCCAAGTTGTTGAGTGTGGTGCGGTGGCCGTCTGTCGGTGGCGGGGAACCAGATCCGAGGCGGCGAACAACGGTGTAGCGGGAACAGCTCCGGTGCGGTGGACGGTTGCGACAGTGGAGCGGCAGCAGTGAGGCGCAGGACGGCGTGGTCGGAGTGGTTTTGGTACGGCGCACGTCGGCGTAGGCGTCGTGGAGGCAGCTCTGCCTCGAATTCAGCTGCTAAGTCCTTGAGGGCGTTGCGGTTGCGGTTGTGTTGGACGACGACATCGGGGTACCGGCTCCGGCGTGATGGAGGAGGGCGGCGGTGGATTGGATGCTATGGGGTGGAGGACGGAGGAGGCTGGGGTTTCGCGACTGGTGGAGAGGGCATTTTGGCGCCCATGGAGTATGAATGGGGAAACGGAGGGAGGGGAACTAAGGGGGAACAATGTATTGGTTTGGGACGCGCTTGTTTGAAATTTGGGGAAAGTTACAAACTTTGCCCCCATCTAAAATTTCGGACATATTGCGCGTTGGGGGTAGGACAGTAGTTTTAGGTGTCCCAAATGTGGGCGAGATAGATTTCGGCCGAGCGCATGGGTGTTTAGGCGCCCACGGCGTATGAATGCTTCTCGGACGCGGTTGAGACTGACGTCTTGGTGAAGTTACAAACCTACCCCGATTTAGACCTTTGGACATCGGGCCGATAGGCTACACGGGCCAGCGTTAGGGCAGTAATTTCCTACCACCAAACATTAGTCTCGTGTAGTTTTGGGTGACCAGAGGCTTATTTGGCGCTTCGTTCAATACTTGGGAGCAGAAGCACTAACGTTTTCGGTTCTCTTGAATTGAACTTTCAGGATTTGTCAAACTTCACAAATCTTTACTCTTGAAAATCCTAAAGCTGCGATTATTTTGGAATGGAGGGGGTACATTTGAATATACATTGTACACGGGTATATATTAAAAAATGCAACTTACCTCAGTTCATGCATGGTTCCAGATATAATCTCCTTGGTTGCAAAAAAAGTTAGACATGCGTATGAATATATAGCATGTTCAAACGCACAACAAAGATTGATGCCCCCTTTTAGATCTGATTTACAAATGCCATTATCTCGGGTTCAAATAGATGAATGCACTTCCTATGAATTCGAATCTTCGAAACCCCCTTTATGTTGAATTCAACATGTATTCTATTTCGTAGCTAGCAATTTGGAATGTATCCATGCAAGTGACAAATGTATAAAGTTCTTCACACTAACAACATGGAGTGCACTAATTAATGTTTATATATGAATTGCAAAAGCAATCCATTGCCTGTATTTCAAACCGCTCTCACTCTATGGATTGGTAATATGAAATAAACACATGCACATGCTAGAATTCAATAGAGTATGGGTGTCTGATAGACCGATTTTCGTCCATACACAATTTGCAAAATTCATCATCTCATCCAAAAATAATAATGCCATTTATATTTTAATTTAATGCGTAGAACCGCCTTTTACACGTAGATGCACTATGCCTCTCAAAAACGTGCTATATATATCTAACGCATAAGTGCACACACTTTATGTGCATCGGCATTTCTCTTTCACACATGCTCACAATCTCTCTCGGGGTGTCGGGGTGTCGGGGTGTCTCACGCACATTCTCTCTCTCTCTCTCTCTCTCTCTCTCTCTCTCTCTCTTTCTGACTACTATGTACCACTCTTTTCACTAATCTCAGTTGGAAAACACTATCACATGCATACACACACACACACACGGTCTCTACTAGCCCTCTATACGCACATATATGTGCCTACGTGTCTCCCGCACGCACATTATCTTTAGGCCTCTCTCACACACACATTCCCCCCCCCCCCCCCCAAGACACACCTCTCTCTTAGTAGTTTGCAGATATGATTCCATCATATCATTCGGTAGGATATCCCTGACTGTTAGGCTGGATGGTAATACGAGGCAAAGTTCGGACCCTTGCAGTTGAGGAAAAAGCATACTCTTGGTACTGTATATTAGTGATAGGGGTGTGTACAAAGTACACGTGAATACCAGGCATTGTGCGTGTGTGTATACTATCGACGAACTAGCCCCCAAGCTTCTATGAAATACTCAGGGCCTATGGTTACAAATCATATATAGTCGGCTTATCACCGTGGGGATAGAGTCCTCCATGACTGTGGTAAGTTCATGTTGTACGCCGAGTCCTCCACATGGGTCTTCGTATAACGCGTCTCGGTCCAACCTATGTGGCGCAGGATGGAACCCACCACAACTAGAAATGATGTGCCCACCACACCACACATGCAATCGGCCACTAAGAAAATAAGAATATACAATAGTACAATGTTATACATGAAAGTTAATTGCATGGTGCATCCAAAAATATTTGTTCTACATTGTGAATGTTTATATATTCTCCTAAAATATTAGTCATGGGAAAGAGAAATGAAGGGCATATCTCTCCTTGTCTCCACCGGACACCCCCTCTTTCTACACCACTTTCACGTACGCACACAAACTATCTCTCGCCCTCTAAAAGTATGCATGCCCATGACACATTCACGCGTGACAGTCGCTGTATTTCAAGCTAAAGCACCATACGTTCATTGGACTTCAGAATATCTCATTACGGTCACCGTATACATTCTCGTGGTGATCATATGATATCTAGCTCACGATACGTCTCCGTATTTTCTTGATGACACTGATGGACTTTGCATTTGATGCGTGCTCCGTATTTTGTTGCACTTATGGTCATTGTATTTGAAGCGAAAGCACGATATGGTTACTGGACTTCAGAATAAGCTCATCATGGTCACCACATACATTTTGTCGTACTAACCAACATGTGGTTGGATGGTTAGGAGGACAGTGGTTTCTTGAGCCCACCAGGGTTAAAGTCCCGGTGCTCGCATTTATCCTGGGTTAATTTCAGTATTTTCCGGCAATGTGCGTTCAGTGGGAGGAGACGTTCCACTCGACTATGAGGCACCTATGGTGACTTCGTAAAATCTCAAGATCATATGCTGGCTCACTCTCTCGAAGGTGCTCATAGGGGTAGGGTCTGCGTGTGTGCGCTTATAGCGGTGAGTGCTTGCACGTATATATGAGCCCTTGCGTCTGTACCGTGTTAAAAAAATACATGTCATGATTATACGGTCACTGGCTCACCCGTACAACTCCGTATTTTGTTGACGACACAATCAATTGACCAGTCAAATGTTCCAGGTGGCGCAACTAGTGTTGCATCATCGGGGCGCGTAACCGTGGGGCCCACCTGTCAACCCGTATATGAAAGAAAGAAATGGTAGTTTGAGTCTGTACTGTGTTAATAAAATACATTTTAGGGTGATCATACGGTCACTGGCTCACCATACAACTCCGTAATTTGTTGATGACACGATCAATTGACCAGTCAAAGTCCACACTCAGGAGCGCACATTACCATAGGGCCCACTCGTCAGCGCGTATATGAAGGACAAAATGGTAATAAATTAGTGGTCAGTGGGTATTCGAAGTCGTGAGACCTCTGGTTGGCAGTCGTCGGCGGTGGGGGGCATGGTGAATGGGCAGTTGCCTGGGGATCGCCGGAGAAAAAGCTCGGCGGGGGGGGGGGGGGGGGGGGGAGGGGGGGCTAGAGGCATGGCCGGTGCAGTGGCAGACCGCTGGTGGGGAGTGGTTTCGAGGCGGGCGGGGCGGCGTGGGCCGGCCACGGGCAGCGTGGGCCGGCGGTTCGACCGGTGGTGGCTGGTGGCTCAGGGGGGGTGGAGTTTGAAGATAAACTACAGGCCCTTGATTTCATATCCAACGGCTGGAAAAATCTAATGACCAGAGATGAAAAAGTCAGTCGACTGACATGTAGCCTCACCCCACACGCACACATGCAGGCGTGCAACACTGACAGATACACATGCACTCACGAACACACGCACGTACGCACACATGCATGCAACATTGAAACGTACCCTTGCACGCATGCAACACTCACACGCCTGCATGCACAAAGCACACGACGCAAGACACACGATCAACCGATACGTGCATGCACCCTTTGTTAAGGACATGGATTATTACGGGTATTAATCAATCTTATCTGTTATAAGCAGAGCATTGATGTTTGTAGCGGTCTTTATGAATCACAACGTATCAAACGGGCTATCAACATAGTAGGCTTATCTACATGAAATAGATGATGTCATACTCAATGAACAATCATCGATTTATGAAATGCCTGATTCTGACCGCCCTGGCCCACCAAAAGTTCCTTTGCTATGCGATGCCTGCGTTGGGTCACTGACATGCAGGCCATGTACCCAAAGAGCCCACACGTCAGTGGAAGAACTGCGCGGTGTCGTACTTCAGAGTCGTGGGCTCCACTTGCTGCACGCCCGGTTGAACACGCCTCCTTGCCGCATTCAAACACCTCCATGAAACCTGCCCGTGTGGAAGCCGAGAAACCCACTCTAGACACACGTCCGTTCATGACCGGGCCGACATTAAACGCAACACCGGCCGAGCTCCTCCCGTCCGCCGTCTATTTAATCTCCTATTTAAACGAGGCCAAACACCGGCCAAGAAATCGCGCACCTCCGCCGCTCCCCTATCTCCTCCTTCACATTTTTGTCCACTCTTATAATGGCATAAGAAGAGTAGTTATTCCGCATCCAAGCCGGCTGGGTGGCCCGCCGAGCCCGTCGGATACGAGCTATGCAGCTCGCTGATCCACCTCCCTCCCCTCGCCCGACGGAGCCAGTTGCCGCCCCAAGCCGGCGCGCGGTTCAGCAACTCACCGCTCCAGGCCAGCACGACGAGGAGCAGCGCACGGTCGTCGTTGCTGCCGTCCACGCCGCCGCCTCGTACTGCATCTCCCGTTTATGTGGCCGAGACTCCCATGCCGATGGCCGCGGCATGCAAGCAGCGACAGAAGCCGGGTGCACGGAGAATGACGAGTCAAAGGCCAGCGTCTCCGCGTCCGCCGCCATCATCAAGGAGAAGTAGAACACGGGAGGCCGCCGCCGCTTGGGTCCCATGAAGGCCACCGTGGAGGCGACACCGGCGTACACAGCAGGTGTCTTGCCGGATCCTTTTGTTGCAAGGACCTTCATTGACCCCGCATGGGCTCCACGGAAGCGGGAAAGCCCCCTTCCACCATCATATTTAGCATCATCCAATGATATCAGTTGGGCAGTGGGGAAGTGAGCCGTCCTTTGCGCTGAAGCATATACCTCCGGGGCTCCCGACATTCCGGTGATCATGCTGCCGGACATGAGGAACACAAATAGATTGGCGGGCGACCATTTAGGCCAGGTATTATATACCTGTGCTGTCCAGAACTAGCACTGCGTAGTTCATTTGAATGTAATGAAATCCATCATGTTTGTATGAAAATCCGGTATTTTATATGATTTCCGTCGTTGTTTATATGAAATATCACCGTGTTTGCATGAATTTCGTTTGGTTGGTTGAGTTGCTGTCATAATGTGTGCGGTTACGGTTGGATGGCGTAATTTACGGGTCGCCGGTCGGTCTGCGGGCGGCTCGCGCGGCCTGGTGGGACAAAAAAAACAGCTCATGCGAGCTCGTCTCCAACGTGTACGTTGGAGGATGCATGAGAACCCGAGCCATTCCTCGTTCATCGGTGGCAAAGGCACCGGTGGACAAAAGGGTGGCCAATATTTTGGCTACCCCGGGTAAGATCCAAACAGCCCCTCCCAGCAGATTCAAATCCCTCGTTCGCTGTGGAGTTTTGCCATGTGTTGTTTTCATGGACTAGCAAGATGCCCGTGCATTGCATGGAACATCAAGATGCATTTTTTTACAAAACACCTGTTGTGATTGACCCATGCAGGAGTGATCCCATTTTGTAAAAACTAATGATATCTCGAGAATTTTATCGGAAAAATGGTATCTCGAGAATTTTATCGGATTTCATTTTTGTATACAAGGTCACAAACCCATATTACAGGTACCAAGGCAAAAATTAATGTCTTCTAAGTCAATGTTGCAAGCCACCTTGTTTCCTTGTTTGCCGTGTAAATTAATGTGTATTCTTCTCTTTCATGCACATCAAGCCAATGCTCACACTCCCACATGCATGCAAGGGATAATTAATATCCTCCTTTGCTAGCACTACGAGGCAAACACCATTAATATTGCATCGATTAGTGTTAGTGTCCTTGTATATCTGCAAATTGTAATTTTGATAGTGGCCTTGTATATAAAAATGGAGGGAGAAGGATGAGAGATAAGGTGAGGAGGAGTGGGGCGTGGTGGTGACTGGTGGTCGGACTGGCGGAGGCATGGGGGTGGATAGCGCATTATGTCTAGGTTTGTATCTCTCTCTCACACACCCACGTAGGTGGGGGACGTGCACGAAGAGAAGAGGTGCACGCACGGCGCACGTACTCCCGTCTCTTTCCCAACCACACCTGCGCGGGTACACACTGGAGCTCATTTCTATATGAAAAGGCAGCCCACGTGGTAATTTGACACGTGTACTGGTTGTCCACTTGATGGAGGGAGGATCGTGTACCACGGGTGAACAAACAAATTGCGACTTGATGCGTTATGTTAAAAAAGAGGCAAACCATGTGGGGCCTACCTTAGAGGCAAGGCTCTATACACTGGAGTACTTTTGATATGTCCCGTCAACTCGCAGAACGAGGAGAAGATTGCTTAGTACACCGTCTCCCCGCCCACGGGCGCGGTGGCTCACAGGATGAGGTGAAGCTTGCTTACTAGTAGTAGTATTGTACGCCTTACGCCCGCTCCCTCACCCACGCAAACGGTGGCTCGCAGGACGAGGAGAAAATTTTACTACTCCCTCCGTTTACTCCTCGTCCCTACCTTGGTTAGAGAGATTATCATATTGTTTTGAATATATCTGTCCTTTAGTACTCCCTTCATTTACTTATACAAGGCCACTATAAAAAAATACATTTTGCATCTATACAAGGCCACAATAGTAATCGAGACAAAAGTTACTACTCCCTCCTTTCCAGTTTATGGCTCAATTTCAAAATCTCTCCAACCAAGGTAGACGGTGAGTGGTCGAATTAATTTTGTAGTTTGCACAAGTAATTAGTACGCTCGTTTTTCTCAAGAAGTTGTGTTTACCGAGGCATTAATTAGAACGAATGCATGAATGACCACTAAATTTCCATGAACTTCTACATGCATTGGTGAGTTTTCTCTTGACACTGCTTGCATCGGGTGATCTAACGCACCTCCAAATCCAACATGTGATGGTACTACTACTACTAGTAGAATTGGGACTTATAAAATGGAAAAATGAATGTTTTTTAGATGAGCCCTATAAGCCCTAGTGGGTACGTACTCCATAAAATCAGATTTTCCCAAAACTAAGTCGATCAACCTTTTGCTTGTTTCCCTTCCTGCCTCCTTGCCTCGAACAGACTATGCCAAACTCCCCTGCCTGCTACGCGGGAAAAGACCCGCCCTCGTCTTTTTTAGTTCGGGTTTGTATCGATGGATCGCGCGAAGTAGCAAAAACCAAGACGTGTCTTGTACTCCTCCATCGGCGCTAACTTTCATGAATTCTGTACTTCCTCTCGCCGATATGTGTGACATATAGCGATCGGGTCGACGTGTCAAGCACCAAATAACAGTGCAGAACAGCAGGGGGGTGATACGTCTCCAACGTATCTATAATTTTTGATTGTTCCATGCTATTATATTACTCCTTTTGGATGTTTATGAGCTTTATTTTACACATTTATATCATTTTTGGGACTAACCTACTAACCGGAGGCCCAACCCATATTGCTGTTTTTTTTGCCTATTTCAGTATTTCAAAGAAAAGGAATATCAAACGGAGTCCAAATGGAATGAAACCTTCGAGAGCGTTATTTTTGGAACAAATCTGATCCGGAGAGCTTGGAGTGCAAGTCAAGAAGCCTCCGAGGGCCCCACGAGATAGTAGGGCGTGCCCCTGTCTCGTGGGCCCCTCGGGCGGCCACCGACGTACTTCTTCCTCCTATATATACCTACGTACCCCGAAAACATCCAGGAGCACCACGAAACACAATTTCCACCGCCATAACCTTATGTATCCGCGAGATCCCATCTTGGAGCCCTTGCCGGCACTCTGTCAGAGGGGGAAGCAACCATGGAGGGCCTCTACATCAACATCCTTGCCCCTCCGATGAGTTGTGAGTAGTTTACCACAGACCTACAGGTCCATAGTTATTAGCTAGATGGCTTCTTCTCTCTTTTTGGATCTCAATACAATGTTCTCCCCCTCTCTTGTGGAGATCTATTCGATATAATCCCTTTTGCGGTGTGTTTGTCGAGATCCGATGAATTGTGGGTTTATGATCAAGTTTATCTATGAATAATATTTGAATCTTCTCTGAATTCTTTTATGTATGATTGAGTTATCTTTGCAAGTCTCTTCGAATTATCAGTTTGGTTTGGCCTACTAGATTGATCTTTCTTGCCATGGGAGAAGTGCTTAGCTTTGGGTTCAATCTTGCGGTGTTCTTACCCAGTGACAGAAAGGGTTGCAAGACACGTATTGTATTGTTGCCATCGAGGATAACAAGATGGGGTTTATATCATATTGCATGTGTTTATCCCTCTACATCATGTCATCTTGCTTAATGCGTTACTCTGTTCTTATGAACTTAATACTCTAGATGCAGGCAGGATTCGGTCGATGTGTGGAGTAATAGTAGTAGATGCAGGAGGAGTCGGTCTACTTGTTATGGACGTGATGCCTATATACATGATCATGCCTAGATAATCTCATAATTATGCACTTTTCTATCAATTGCTCGACAGTAATTTGTTCACCCACCGTAATACTTATGCTATCTTAAGAGAAGCCTCTAGTGAAACCTATGGCCCCCGGGTCTATCTCTTATCATATTTGCTTTCAATCTAATTTTATTTGCATCTTTACGTTTTGCATCTATATTATAAAATACCAAAAATATATTTATCTTATCATACTATCTTTATTATATCTCACTTTCACAAGTGGCCGTGAAGGGATTGAGAACCCCTTTATTGCGTTGGTTGCGAGTTCTCAGTTTGTTTGTGTAGGTGCGTGGGACTTTTGAGAAGCCTCCTACTGGATTGATACCTTGGTTCTCAAAACTGAGGGAAATACTTACGCTACACTTTGCTGCATACCCCTCTCCTCTTCGAGGAAAACCAACGCAAGCTCAAGACGTAGCAAGAAGGATTTCTAGCGCCGTTGCTGGGGAGGTCTTCGCTCAAGTCAAGACATACCAAGTACCCATCACAAACCCATCTCCCTCGCATTTACATTATTTGCCATTTTCCTCTCGTTTTCCTCTCCCCCACTTCACCCTTGCCGTTTTATTCGCCCTCTCTTTCCCAATCCCCCCCTCTCTTTTCGCTTGCCCTTTCATTTGCTCGTTTGGTTGGAATAGATGCTTATTTATTTCTAAACAGAGAACCTAAGATCTATGGATCCTCATCCGCTTGCTAATCTTTTTAAGAGATCCAATTATGTTGAACCAATTGCTAGTGAGTTTTGTGCACTAGATTATCTTTATGAAGTTTTGCTTGAAATTTGTGAATCTGAAATTTGTGATGAAGAACTTTATGAAGTGATTCATGATAGATCTTTGAATAAAAAGCATGATTGCAATTATTTTACTATAAATTCTCTTGATGTCAATTGTGCTAATAATATGCAAAACCCTAAGCTTGGGGATGCTAGTTTTGCTATGTCTACTACTTGTTGCAATGATCATGATTGGAGTGATTCTTCTTATGATCTCGAAAATTTATTTAAGCCCCATGATGAATATGAGATTGATAATAATGTTTGCAATAATATTGAAAGTGGGTTTGGAAGAGTGTCAACTTTAGATCCCACATATTTGGAGTATGTTCAATCTTATGATATTTTTGATAAAAGTGGGTTCGCAAAGGTCATGACTTTAGCTAATGTTAATCCCACTATCTTGGAAGAGTGTCAACTTTGCATGCATGTGGATCATGTTGAGAATATGTTTTGTGATAGCTATTTTGTTGAATTTGCCTATGATCCTACATGTAATTATTATGAGAGAGGAAAATATGGTTGTAGAAATTTTTATCTTATTAAATTACCTCTCTCCATGTTGAGATTGCTATCGTCTCTTTCTTCTTCCTTGCATATGCTAGTTTTTGCTTGCCTTGCAAATTTGTTTGCTTATAATATGCCTATGCATAGGAAGTATGTTAGACTTAGATGTGTTTGTCACGTGTTTCATGATGCTTTCTTTGTGATTCAATTCTTGTCTTTCATGTGAGCATCATTAAAATTATCAATGCCTAGCTAGGGGCGTTAAACGATAGCGCTTGTTGGGACGCAACCCAATATTTTTCCTTGCTGTTATTTAATAAATCTTGTATCTACCTTCTGGTTAGATGTGTTTTTATCTTTTAATTAGTGTTTGTGCCAAATAGAACCTATAGGATAACCTACGATGATAGTTGATTTGATTCTGCTGAAAAACAGAAACTTTGCACGCACAAATATTTTTTTTTAATTCACAGGAACGTGATTTTGCACTGATTCTTTTTGATGCTGTTCAATAGACAAATTGTCCAGGACTTCCTATTTTTGTAGGATTTTTAGAGTTCCAGAAGTTTGCGTTAGTTACAGATTGCTACAGACTGTTCTGTTTTTGACAGATTCTGTTTTTCGTGTGTTGTTTGCTTATTTCAATGCATATATGGCTAGTAATTCAGTCTATGAACCATAAAGAAGTTGGAATACAGTAGGTTTAACACCAAAATAAATAAAGAATGAGTTCATGGCAGTACCTTATGTTGTGGTTTTGTTTTCTTTCACTAACGGAGCTTATAAGATTTCCTGTTGAGTTTTGTGTTGTGAAGTTTTCAAGTTTTGGCAAGGCTTTTATGGACTATGGAATAAGGAGTGGCAAGAGCCTAAGCTTGGGGATGCCCATGGAACCCCAAGATATTCAAGGATAGCCAAAAGACTAAGCTTGGGGATGCCCCGGGAAGGCATCCCCTCTTTCGTCTTCGTTCATTGGTAACTTTACTTGGAGCTATATTTTTATTCGCTACATGATATGTGTTTTGCTTGGAGCGTAGTGTATTATATTAGTCTTTGCCTTTTAGTTTACCACAATCATCCTTGCTGTACACACCTTTTGGGAGAAGCCTATTTGATTAGAATTTGCTAGAATACTCTATTTGCTTCACATATATCTTTTGAGCTTGATAGTTTTTGCTCTAGTGCTTCACTTATATCTTTTAGAGCACGGTGGTGTCTTAATTTTGAAGAAATTGCTAGTCTCTCATGCTTCACTTATATTATTTTGAGAGTCTTTTAGAACAGCATGGTATTTGCTATTATCATAAAGTTGGTCCTAGAATGATTAGCATCCAAGTTGGGTATAATAAAAACTATCATAGAAAGTGAATTGGATGCTATGATCAATTTGATGCTTGATAATTGTTTTGAGATATGGAGGTAGTGATATTAAAGTAATGCAAGTTGGGTGATTATGAATTTAAATAATGCTTGTGTTGAAGCTTGTGATTCCCGTAGCATGCACGTATGGTGAACCGCTTTGTGATGATGTTGGAGCACGATTTTATTTATTGATTGTCTTCCTTATGAGTGGCGGTCGGGGACGAGCGATGGTATTCTCCTACCAATCTATCCCCCCTAGGAGCATGCACGTAGTACTTTGGTTTTTGATGACTTCTAATTTTTTTGCAACAAGTATATGAGTTCTTTTGATTAATGTTGAGTCCATGGATTATACGCACTCTTTCACCCTTCCACCATTGCTAGCCTCTCTTGTATCGTGCAATTTTCGCTGGTACCGTATACCCACCATTTACCTTCCTCAAAACAGCCACCATACCTACCTATTATGGAATTTCCATAGCCATTCCGAGATATATTGCCATGCAACTTTCCACCGTTCCGTTCATATGACACGCATTACTTTTGTCATATTGCTTTTTGCATGATCATGTAGTTGACATTGTATTTGTGGCAAGGTCACCTTCATAATTTTCATACATGTCGCTCTTGATTCATTGCATATCCCGGTACACCACCGGAGGCATTCATATAGAGTCATATCTTGTTCTAGCTTTGAGTTGTAAATCCATAAAAGTGTGATGATCTTCATTATTAGAACATTGTCCTAGTGAGGAAAGGATGATGAAGACTATGATTCCCCCACAAGTCGGGATGAGACTTCGGACTTTACAAAAGAAAAGAAAAAGAGAAAAAAAGAGAAAGGACAAAAAAAGAGAAAGGCCAAAAAGAAAAAAAAAAGAAGAAAAAAGAAGAAGAAAAAAGAAAAAAATGAGAGAAAAAGAGAGAAAGGACAATGCTACTATCTCTTTTTCCACACTTGTGCTTCAAAATAGCACCATGATCTTCATGATAGAGAGTCTCATATGTTGTCACTTTCATATACTAGTGGGAATTTTTCATTATAGAACTTGGCTTGTATATTCCAATGATGGGCTTCCTCAAAAGTGCCCTAGGTCTTCGTGAGCAAGCAAGTTGGATGCACCCCACTTAGTTTCTTTTGTTGAGTTTTCATATATTTATAGCTCTAGTGCATCCGTTGCATGGCAATCCCTACTCACTCACATTGATATCTATTAATGGGCTTCTCCATAGCCCATTGATACGCCTAGTTGATGTGAGACTATCTTCTCCTTTTTTGTCTTCTCCACAACCACCCTTCTATTCCACATATAGTGCTATGTCCATGGCTCATGCTCATGTATTGCGTGAAAGTTGAAAAAGTTTGAGATTATTAAAGTATGAAACAATTTCTTGGCTTGTCATCGGGGTTGTGCATGATTAAATACTTTGTGTGATGAAGATAGAGCATAGCCATATATGATTTTGTAGGGATAAGTTTCTTTAGCCATGCTATTTTGAGAAGACATGATTACTTTGATTAGTATGCTTGAAGTATTACTATTTCTTATGTCAATTATGAACTTTTATTTTGTATTCATTTGGATCTGAACATTCATTCCACAATAAAGAAAATTACATTATGAATTATGCTAGGTAGCATTCCACATCAAAATTTTCTTTTTTATCATTTACCTACTCGAGGACGAGCATGAATTAAGCTTGGGGATGCTTGATACGTCTCCAACGTATCTATAATTTTTGATTGTTCCATGCTATTATATTACCCCTTTTGGATGTTTATGGGCTTTATTTTACACATTTATATCATTTTTGGGACTAACCTACTAACCGGAGGCCCAGCCCATATTGCTGTTTTTTGCCTATTTCAGTATTTCGAAGAAAAGGAATATCAAACGGAGTCCAAACGGAATGAAACCTTCGGGAGCATTATTTTTGGAACAAATTTGATCCGGAGAGCTTGCAGTGCAAGTCAAGAAGCCTTCGAGGGGCCCACGAGATAGGAGGGCGCGCCCCCTGTGTCGTGGGCCCCTCGGGCGGCCACGGACGTACTTCTTCCTCCTATATATACCTACGTACCCCGAAAACATCCAGGAGCACCACGAAACACAATTTCCACCGTCGTAACCTTATGTATTCGCGAGATCCCATCTTGGAGCCCTTGCCGGCACTCTGCCGGAGGGGGAAGCAACCACGGAGGGCCTCTACATCAACATCCTTGCCCCTCCGATGAGTTGTGAGTAGTTTACCACAGACCTACAGGTCCATAGTTATTAGCTAGATGGCTTCTTCTCTCTTTTTGGATCTCAATACAATGTTCTCCCCCTCTCTTGTGGAGATCTATTCGATGTAATCTCTTTTTGCGGTGTGTTTGTCGAGATCCGATGAATTGTGGGTTTATGATAAAGTTTATCTATGAATAATATTTGAATCTTCTCTGAATTCTTTTATGTATGATTGAGTAATCTTTGCAGGTCTCTTCGAATTATCAGTTTGGTTTGGCCTACTAGATTGATCTTTCTTGCCATGGGAGAAGTGCTTAGCTTTGGGTTCAATCTTGCGGTGTTCTTACCCAGTGACAGAAAGGGTTGCAAGACACGTATTGTATTGTTGCCATCGAGGATAACAAGATGGGGTTTATACCATATTGCATGTGTTTATCCCTCTACATCATGTCATCTTGCTTAATGCGTTACTCTGTTCTTATGAACTTAATACTCTAGATGCAGGCAGGAGTCTGTCGATGTGTGGAGTAGTAGTAGTAGATGCAGGCATGAGTCGGTCTACTTGTTATGGACGTGATGCCTATATACATGATCATGCCTAGATAATCTCATAATTATGCGCTTTTCTATCAATTGCTCGACAGTAATTTGTTCACCCACCGTAATACTTATGCTATCTTGAGGGAAGCCTCTAGTGAAACCTATGGCCCCCTGGTCTATCTCTTATCATATTTGCTTTCAATCTACTTTTATTTGCATCTTTACTTTTTGCATCTATATTATAAAATACCAAAAATATATTTATCTTATCATACTATCTTTATTAGATCTCACTTTCGCAAGTGGTCGTGAAGGGATTGACAACCCCTTTATTGCGTTGGTTGCGAGTTCTCGGTTTGTTTGTGTAGGTGCGTGGGACTTTTGAGAAGCCTCCTACTGGATTGATACCTTGGTTCCCAAAACTGAGGGAAATACTTATGCTACACTTTGCTGCATCACCCTCTCCTCTTCGAGGAAAACCAATGCAAGCTCAAGACGTAGCAGGGGGACGCACCCGAGTCGTACCGCCCAGTAGTAGTAATAAGCAATGAGACGTCAAATCACAATGCCGCACCTTCCCAGATGGACGAAGCAACCATTATTTCGCACTTCGGTTCGCCATCATCTCAAACCACGTAGTATTGCTTCTGCCTCAAGAGGGACACACGCATCACCTTGGTAAATCATGACACGTGGCACCGCATGACAGGCCATGCTCCCCCGCCGATCGCTCGGTAAAATCACCTCATTTTTACTACTTCCTCCGTATCGGTTTACATGGCATGCACGTTGATCTAGGTTGAGAATTTAACTGGCTATATATGTGATGAACAATGTATGTTTAGAAACTACATTTGCTTAAGAATCCAATGATATACTTTTTTGTGACATAGTAACTCATATTTAGTTAGTCAAATGGATAACCTAGAACTACGTGCACGCCCTATAAACTGAGACGCCTAAAAAAACGAGACAAAGAGGGTAGTTTAGTATGTATCTTTTTAGATCAATATAGTCGGGATTCACCAAGGAGCAAAACCAAGTGGTAGGTTGCTCCTCTCGTGTCGGCATAGCAACTCAAGCAGGGTCAGTCCGCACAAGAAATGGCGACACACTTAACAGGGCCCCTTTGGCCGACATGTGGCTCATCCACCATCTTGTTCCACGTGCGATGCACCAAATTACAGTTTGGAGCAGCGGTTGGAATTGGAAGCACCCCGATCGTAGCGCCGCAGTAGTAGAAAATCAGCGATGAGGGGTCAAATCACAAAGCCCCACCTTTCCCGCATTAAGCTGGATGGACGAAGCAACCATCATTTCACTCTAGGGTGCAAGAGCATAGAGAAAAGAGAAAACCAGTTATGTGTGCGGCAGCTACCTAGGGCACCCTAGGGTAGGGGTCTCCACTACAGATCCTTTTTTTGAAAGCGCCTCCACTACAAATCGGCTTCTTCCTCGTCCTCTTGAAGAAAACTGATGATGCGTGTGGCGGTAGGGTTTGTAGGAGTACTACGGCGTGCGGGGCCACATCGTAGTAAACGGGAGAGGGATTGAGTTTGAGTCGACGCCTTAAATATGTGTGGGCCGCTTGGTTTTACGGGAACAAGGAAGCATTTTGGGTTCGGGGACCAGTGGAGATATAGTACGTACAAAAAATTGTGGACGTCGGTTCGACCGAAAGGCAATGATGCATGGGCCCTGCATTTTGATATACCCGGGTCCGCGTGAAATTTGCTACTCTACTCAAAACTAGTAAGGTACACATGCATTGAACGCATGAGATGTGGAAACGAAATTATGAATAAATACACACTATAACATGTAAAGCTTTGAGTCATATATGCATGATGTAGATGTTCTTTTAGTTCTTATAGTTCATCTCATTCAAAATCAATTATTTTTATAAAAATGTTAAGGTTCATGGGGTTGTGCATTGTAAAGCGTAAAGTAAAAAACAAATAATGACAATTCATTTAGAAAAAAAATCAATTATGATAGGAAGATTCTAGAACAAAGGAGAAGTGCTTGTGTTTTGAGGTTTGTGCATTATGCTTAAGTTCAACCATGGAGTCTTCTAAATTGTACATGTGGCAGATCTGGTGGAATGTTGATGATATCCAACGGCCAGTAATGCTCGGATTTGCCATCTCTGCACTGTCGGATTAGCTTCATCCAGCGACCATCTTTCAAAGTTATTTGCACACTATATAGTTCTTGTGCCATAGTTACATGTCTTGGAAAAAAGCTACTAGTGGGTTGTACTAGCTATTTAGGTATAGAAGATGTATACATGGAAGTTGTAGGGAAAGAGATGACATGGAGTATCTCAATTCCTATGAGTAGGGATTGGAAAAGAGATGTCATTTGGTTCACATCATAGGAACTTTTCTATTGAATCTAGAGATGACATGTATCTCAATTCCTATGAGGAGGGATTAGAAAAGAGATGTAATTTGGTTCATATCATAGGAACTTTTCTATTGAATATACGCTAATGCTTATTTTCCTTTGAAATTATGGGAGTATAGGAATCCATTCATATGAACCAAGTGGCTCTAAAGCTATAAAAATGATATCATGTTTATTTCCTTTGAAATGTGGAGTATATGAATCTATTCCTATGAACCAATTGGCTCTAAAGAAAAAAAATCCTATAAAAATCATATCATATAGAGTTCCTATGATATTCATCCGCACCAAAGGATGGTTGAAATTGCTGCAGGTGATATGATGGTCTTTCATTGTAGACTCCTCCCCCATCTTTATAGTTACCTCTCAAAGATGAATGAAATGATATATACTGGGTATTCTACATGTGCAATTTGGTACATGAAAACTCGGTAAAAGTTTGCGAGGTTCGAAATTGCAATAAAGCTATACGCAGTGCATTTTGGAACGGAGGGAGCATACGTCAGTTGCTAACACTCACGTGGAAGATTTGTGTGTAGGAGGAGTGGCTGTTCTGTTAAATGACATGGCAAAACTGACACTGTCGGATGCCGATCTAACGGTTCTTACGGCATTCGTCCGGAAAAGGCTTGTGGCGAACATTTGTCGGATAATGATTTACAGACACATGCATTGCATTTATACGTGCCCCCCTCTCTCTCACGCACACGCACCCTCACGAGTCACGACTCTCCCGAGTCCTCTCGCACCCACTGTCTATCTGCAGGTAGACATCACACACATATGTGCTCTTCACACCCTACCATCAGAACTTCTAAAAAACAAAAGACGCCACGCACATTTTATTTTAGCTCACACGTCACACACTTATATCATTACTTTTGTGTTGAACGTTCTTTGGGCATAGTATATTGTACTCTCACAAAGAGAAGCGGTGCATGCACGCACTAGTTCTCTCACACCCACTCGCGGGTACACGTAGGAGCGCCTTTTTTTGAAGCTGGTACAACAAAATCACTCCACTATATATATAAGCAGGAGCCTTAGCGCTTGCTTTACTAGGGTTCCTCTCGTTCACTCTCTCAAGCTCTCCAGATCTAAGCAAGACATAGGTGGCCACACTCTCTCTCTGCTCACATCTGGTCACAAATCCGGCCAGACAACCTCGACCGGGGCAGGGGTGTAGGTGCATCGTTCACGCTGTCGTCAGCGGCGAGGGAGGAGACCAATAGCTGCCCACGCGTCCCGATCGGCGGCCGTGCCATTCTCTCCAAGAGAGCGCCGGCTCGGGAGGGCCTCCAACCCCTTCTTCCTCCCCGCGGTATTGTGGCTGAGATGCAGCCTCACGACGCCGTCTTTGCCACATGCCAACGACCCTCGGGTATATATTCCTTCGAAACCTGCCTTGCTCTACTGCCCCAGCTCCCCACTTGGCTTCATGTGGATCTTTTTCTACTTCCGTCCGCTGTTTCAAAGCCACCTAGACTTTTACTATTATTAGAGGTAAAGCTAGTTCATACAGTCGACTCTAAGAGTTGGTTCAAATGGGGAAAAAAGTGGGAAAGCTGTAACATGAATCTAGGACTTGGTTCTAAGAGGAAATGCGGGAAAGTAGTAGATACTAGCTACCCAATCGGTCTCTTGGTTAAAAAGACAAACAAAGCATGGTGGATGGCGAAGGATGGGGGGGTGGACCTGTCTCTTGGTTGAAAAAGGAAAGAAAGTGACGGGTGTTGGGGGCCAATGCAAATGAGAATGAACAGGTCTAGATTTCCTGTGCTCACATAGGAAAATGTCACTGAGGAGATAAAAAATGGGACAAATGCAGACATGCTGCCTGAGTGCTTGCCGCTCTCGGCAACCACATCTACCTCACCACTTTATGCCCCTGCCGTCCCTACGCCCATATCGCTACCATTAATGTAAAATCACATGAAGCATTAAGCAATGCCACCGAATGTCACTATAAGTAATGGTCTAGTGCCATCGATAAATTGAAGCAATGCCACAACCATTTTATGAACTGCTTCCGTCTTGCTTTATATCCCATGAATTGTGTTTTCGCAGTTACACTTAAATGTCACACCGCTAACATTGCTTCATCCCAGTGGAACTGCACAAATTTGATTGCACATTTACTGACCATGTGCTACTGTCATGACAGTAATACTAATGCTATTGTTCTGCATGTTAATCTAGTGGCAGTGTTGATGTGATGTGATGCTACTTACTTAAGGGCACTTTCATACTGTCAATCTAGTGCCAATTATAACACAATAGATGCTGCTGTTAATCATACGCCACTGCAAATATCTGTCACTATTTAAATAACTGTATTTCGTATTTGCGCAAACAGGGATGTCTGTCTCCATATCGTTTCGGGATGTCTGTCTCCGTATCGTTTCTATCCGCGCAATCAAAAGCACACACCTCAGTTTTAGTAGAACTGTGCAAAATGAGATGGCTATCCCTCGCTGCCGTCATCTAACCACCAGTCTTCCAGGTATTCCTACATTGGTAGTAACTAGGTAGAATGACCAACTCAATCTAAAAGAAGTTGACTCGTATGTTTTACTTCCTGATTGCAGTGTAGGGACGAGCGAAAACAACTGCATCCTAGTCCGGAATGCACTTTCTACTAGTTCATCCATGGACCGAGGACTAGCTGGCACGGCTGCACGGCGGTTTTTTGGACAGGTGCGCGGACAAGAGGCTTTGTGTTCTGCTTATTTCTGCAAATAGCAGTGCTTAAATTTAGTGGAATGCACAAGAATTTCAGCTTGTCAGTACACTGCATGGTTCAGTTCAGCATTCCAGCTGACACCACAATTATAATTGGTTATTCTGGAATGAGAGAACCTAACCCTGGATGGTGGCAACAAGAAAAAACTAGAGTGAACTCCAGGAAATTTAAGCCTGCCGGGAGGCCCTTTGCTCAGAGATGCCTTGCTTGTTTTTTCCTGATTTGTAAACCTTCTCACCACTTTGTCTTTTTGCTGTGAACTAGTATATGTTTGTTATGTTCTATGAATCATTGAGATGTATAAAATTGCATAACTTATGCTTTTCAAGTTTTTTATGAAGCCGAGTTTAATGTGAGTGTTCCACATGAACGCTGGACTAGCGTGTGAACGTTTGGAATTTACATTGTGGCCTCAGTTAACTGCATGAACCACTGTAACAAGATACATAGTTGCTTATATGTCAGACAACAGATTGTTGATTGTTAGCAATAGCCTAGTGTTGAAGCGAGTTGTGCCAATGTGCCATGTTTTGCACAACTGCTTACAAGTGGGGTAGCACCAACAGTGTCTACAAGTACTTATGTATACGTCGGCACACAGTTCTCGAACGAGTACTCTATTTCATCAAACACAAACTGCTCGTATGATAAACCGTGACAACTTATGTCTTACCATGCCATATTCATGAAAAAACTAGTGAGGACGCATCTGTTTCGGCAACAATTACGATGGTTCTCACATGATTCACGGGCACACAAAAGTAGCAGCAGTTCCCATAGACGGATTCAAACAGAGTACTAGCCCCAAAGGGCTCGATAACAAGCAAGGTTCAGATAATTAGACACAATCCAAACTATTATTAAACACTAGCTGGGGAAACTATTTTATGCCTCGATCTAATTTGGGCTGGACACAAGACGGACCTTGCCATGAACATCATCGAGGATGTCCGGCAGCAGCTCAATCCTGTGAACCTTCATGAAGACAACCTTGTGGCCTTGCCACTCATAAGCTCGTTTGTGGAGGCATGCCACGTCATCTTCCTGCGTAAGCTTGACAAGAATAGTATGCCTCACAAACGAATGAGTAGCTTTGAACTTCTTGTGCTTCAGTACACCCTGGACAACACGCCTGACAACAGTGGGCTGGAATACAACTCGACATTTGTATAAGCGCAAATGGCTTCCAGGATTCAAAAGCCAAAGAACTCTGTTTCCCAGTGTGTATATTCAGGTCATCCGCCTCATAGCGAGTGACATGTACAACCACACACTCCTTGTCTGCATTAGGGCTCTAATTGAAACAGAAACAAATTCTGAATTACTTTCCAGTATAAGAAACACAAGTTATTTAAACCACTATGTATAGCATGGCATCAAAGCTAATAAAATTTTGCATTATTTATCACCACATACTTAGATGAAAAACCACAATCGAGATCGGCAAAGAAGAAAATCACCTTGGGTAGCTCAGCGGGGGGGGGGGGGGGGGGGGGACACATCCTCGAAGGGGGAAAATTGCTCCTGCAGTGCCATGGGGATGTAACCTCAAACGAGGCGTTGACCATCTCAGTAGTGGCCGTGAGCGTATCTGGCGTCGGCTCGGTGGCTTCCTCCATCTTCTTGGAGCTCTCTGTCTCGTGGGGATCAGCCTCCCGCGTCTGCTCCAACATCGGCAGATCTTTGCCTGGTTCTCCTTGGTCCGTCATGTAACTGACAAATACTAGGAGACCACTGAAAGGAAAATACAATCGCAATGACAATGAAACAAAAAAGGGAGTGAGGATTGGTTACTACTTTGCAAAAGTTCTTTTTTTTTCTCTAAACGAAAATATACCAACATCACGGATCCGCTTACCTTTACTTCGTTGGGAGAGAAGAACAGTGGCATATGCGAGTGTTGCCTTTCTTGAAGACGGTGAAGCGGAAGGGGATTCAGCGAAGAGTGAAATGATGGTTGCTTCGTCTGTCAAACTTAGACTGCAGGGAGGTGGGGTTTTGTGATACGACGGCTCGTTACTACCGCGCTACGACCGGGGTGACTCTCCGCCTGCATACTGCCTTCTAATATGGTGGATCGCATTTGGGCCAGCGTGCTGCATGGCCTGCATGTCGGTGAACAAAAGTATAACGGCATTCAATAGAGGGAGATGTTTCGATGACCTAGGAGGAGCCAGAAGTGGTATTGTATCCACTGTACTAGTAGTAATTGTTTTTCTGGGTAGCTGTAGAGTGCCTCCACTGTACTAGTAGTAATTGTTTCTCTGGGCCCAAGACAAAACAGCCCATCCACCCTAGTAAATAGTAAAATCAATTCAAAAGCCCATATATTTACTTAATGAGAGGCGCTACCCACACCCAGCACACCGCCCCAAAAAAACCTGGGTGCTCTTCTTCCTCCTCACTCCCACCCACCTCACGTCAGCTCGCTCCACTCGTACCCCCAAATTCCTCACCTCACTCCTACAGAAAACCCCAGCTCCCCTTCTTCCTCACTACTACAGAAAAACCCTAGCTCCCTTCTACTTCACTCGCACTACAACTAGGCTCATCATTCGTTACTCTGCTCAAATCCGTGAGCGCAACATGACTCCCTCGAGGAAAATGGAGTCTGCTGACCCCAGCGCCAAGAAGATGAGGCTCCCGCCAGCGGCGACGCCTGTTGTAGATCCCGCACCCGACAGCACGGGGACAAGCGGCGACCCTGCCCCCACCGGATCCCAGGAACCCGTAGAATCTCGGGTGGACCGCATCAGCGATCTTCCGGGTGCCGTCCTTGGGGAGATCATCTCGCTTCTCCCCACCAAGGATTGCTACCGCACCCAAGTCCTCTCAATTCAGTGGCGCCCTCTATGGTGCGCCGTGCCCCTTAATCTCGACTGTCGTCAGCTATCTCTCTTCAGTGATTTTGAAATCCCCAGAGCCATCATCTCCTCCCACCAGGGCTCCGTTCAAAGCCTCTGCATCCCGTCATGCTACCTGAGCAAGCATACCATGCCCTGCACGGTGGACACCTAGCTTAAATCCCTTGAATTCACAGAACTACAGCTGCTTGAGTTCTACTATTCCCCTAGAAATAACATACCACATACCGAACGCCATGTACTTGTGCCCTCAGCACCGATGTCCATCTCGCGGTTTTCCTCCTCTCTCCACACCGCCACCTTTGCGTTGTGCTACCTACTAGACAATCTGGTACTAAACCTTCGACTCCCATTTCTCAAGAAACTTTCACTTGTGCGGGTTCGTATATCGGAGGCCTCATTGCACATCATCATCCACTCCAGTTGCCCTGCCCTGGGGTGCTTGATGCTTCTTTTCACAGTTAGAATCGGTTGTCTCCAAATAAAGTCGCCTAACCTTGTAAGAATTGGAATTTCTATTGACGAAAGGCAGCTCATCATCCAAGATGCCCCTTCACTTCAAAGGTTGATCCTTGATTCTAGTTATTCACCGTTGCAAATAACCGCCCGCTCTGCGCCTAAACAAGAGACCTTGGGTGTAATACATGATCGCTGTGCTCATTTCAATATGGTGTTTGGCTCCACAGTTCTTCAGGTACTTTATATTATCATCTACACTTGTAACCATAAGCTGCATTCTAAATTCTGCACATAAGTTATATATCATCTTGGACTACACATTTTGTACTAATATTATGTTCTATGCTCAATGAAGAGTTTCTCCATGGATGGCCTATCAATGGTGCTCGATTCTGTCAAGATCTTATATATCCAAACGAATAGTTTTGATCTGAAGAAGATTATTGGCTTGCCGCAATGCTTTCCATGTCTGGAGAAGTTGTATATAAAGGTGATAATTTCACGCACATTGGAAGCCTGCATATAGTGTACTAGAATTAAACGTTCAACTGTTGCTCTTTCGACACTCTTTTTTTAGACCTTAATTGTTTTCAATCTTCATGTCTATTTAGGCAACAGGATGCAAGGAAGTGCCTGACAGTCGCGACCCACCTGGTCGAAGCATACGTAGTGTTGTCATTCTGGTCGCGAACGTGTACGTACATACTGGTCGATGTAGACGTGCATGTGTCGTTGTAGAGGCGCATACGTAGCATGTACACGTACGTATAGCGGCCAGGGTGCAAGAAAGTAAATACGGCCACGTACGTACATACGGGCGGGGTCTCGAATGCCTACTCACGCATACGTACGGCCAGGGCTCATGTACATGGCTGGGTCGGAACGGAGAAACTGCGTCGTCGTTGAAAGATCATGGATGTCGCCTAGAGGGGGGGTGAATAGGCGTTTTAAAATAATTATGGTAGAGGCTTGAACAAATGCAGAATAAACCTAGCGGTTAATTTGTCAAGCACAAAACCTACAACAACTAGGCTCACCTATGTGCACCAACAACTTATGCTAAGCAAGATAAGCAACTATGTGATAGCAAGATATATGACAAAGAACAATTTGGCTATCACAAAGTAAAGTGCATAAGTAAAGGGCTCGGGTAAGAGATAACCGAGGCACGCGGAGACGATGATGTATCCCGAAGTTCACACCCTTGCGGATGCTAATCTCCGTTTGGAGCGGTGTGGAGGCACAGTGCTCCCCAAGAGGCCATTAGGGCCACCGTAATCTCCTCACGCCCTCGCACAATGCAAGGTGCCGTGATTCCACTAAGGGACCCTTGAGGGTGGTCACCGAACCCGTACAAATGGCAACCCTTGGGGGCGGTCACCGAACCCGTACACTTTGGCAACCCTTGGGGGCGGTCACCGGTACCCGTCAAATTGCTCGGGGCGATCTCCACAACCTAATTGGAGACCCCGACGCTTGCCCGGAGCTTTACACCACAATGATTGAGCTCTGAACACCACCAACCGTCTAGGGGGCCCAAGCACCCAAGAGGAACAAGCTCAAGGGCACCAATCACCCAAGAGTAATAAGCTTCTCAACTTGTAACTTCCACGTATCATGTACTACCGCGCGCCCCTACGGTACTACCGTAAGGCAGGCAACACTAGGCGCAGAGAAAGCACGGAAGTAAAAAATTACTTCCGTACCTACTTCCGCTGAGGGAGGACCTGCACAAAAATCCGGCACGGTACTACCGCACACGAAGAGCGGTACTACTGCGTAGGGCGCGGATGTAAAAAATTACATTCGCCCCTACTTCCGCTCATGCTGCTAAGCCTGGCCAGAGCCCACGGTACTACCGCGCCCGCGGCGCGGTACTACCGCGTAGGGCGTGGATGTAAAAAATTGCAACCGCCCTACTACCGCTCGAGCAGCTGCGCCTGGCCTGACGCCACGGTACTACCGCTCCCACAGAGCGGTACTACCGTGAGCACCTGCAGTACTACCGCAGGGGACTGCGGTACTACCGCAAGGGCCTGCAGTACTACCGCTCCAGAGAGAAGTACTACCGCATGCCCCAGATCAGCAACACTAGGAGTCCTTCATTTTGCAGAGAAGACAACAGAGGGAAACAATAAAACCAGGACTACCATAGCTTCTGCAAATGAGCTCCGAATTGAGCAAACTCAAGCTTGTTGGATACCTCCAACAGAGAAGAACCGGCAGAACCGGTAGAACCTCCAACATTGAAAACATCATAGAAGATGCACGTGAACTCCGTTTTCGATGAACTCAAGCTTGTCATGAAAATGACCAGAAGCTCCAAATCTCACAAGGAGAAGAACCAAACAAGAACCAATAAAGATGATGCAAGGATGCAATGGTTTGAGCTCTCTATGAACGATATGATCAAGCAACTCATCGAGAGCCCCCCTTGATAGTACGGCAATCGATCCTAAAACCCGGTCTCCCAACTACCACCATGAGACCGGTAAAATAGAAAACCTATCAAGGGCAAACCTCTGCCTTGCACAAAGTCCACTTGAGCTAGATGATGACGATCTACTCCTCCTCAAGATGGACCACCTTTCTTGATTGCATTGGCTCGATGAAGACTAGTTGATTGCTCCCCCATACTCCACTATGGGTGAGCCACTCTTCCACTCATCTTCACAAGTCCATTGTCACCACAATGGACGGCAAGCTTCAAGCACTTGATATCTTCGTGATGCATCACTTGAACTTGCACACCGCAACCTAACCCCACAAAGAACTCTCACGAAGACCATAGGTTAGCACACAAAGCGTAATGGACAATGCTTACCATACCATGGGATCACTTGATCCCTCGGTACATCTTGTGCGCTTTGTGTGTTGAATCTTTCCAACTCTCTTCATTTGGATGATGTCTTGAAGGTAGACATGAATGATCACACAATCTTCTTCTTCAAGACATGCTTGCAATAAGCTCAACACTCACATGACCGATCTTTGGATAATTCCTTAATAGCACCGAGGTCATCACAAACTCTCCTTGAAACCAACAAATGGACTCCAAGAAAAGCCTATGGACAAATCCTTCAGTATAACTCAAGATAACCATTAGTCCATAGAGATTGTCATCAATTGCCAAAACCAAACATGGGGGCACCGCATGTTCTTTCAGTCGTCATGTTCATGGGGAGCCAACCGGCTGGGTCAGAACAGAATGTGTCATCGTGTTCATCGGGAGGGATTGGACGGAACAGCCGATGGAAACGAGGCCTAGCGTACCGCAGAACAGAGGAAACAGCCTTGTGTTCGAGCTGCCACGATCGAAACGAGATCCTTTTCATCGGGAGGGGTCTGGAGTACCGCAAAACAGAGGAAACAGACTTCTGTTAGACCTCCTATGGTCGAAACGGGGTCCTATTGATCGGGAGGGGTGTGGCGTATCCTAAAATGGAGGAAACGGACTTGTGTTGGAGCGCTACGGTCGAAACGGGGGTCCTTTTTATCGGGAGGGGTGTGGCATACCAAAAACGGGACTCCACAGGATACTGTTCATCTCCACCATCGACCTCCTCCAGCCTCCATGGGCTATTGTTAATCCACCGTCGACCTCCTCCAGCCTCCACCTCCACGGGCTCCTGTTCATCCAGCCTCCACCGTGCGCTACTCCACCTACTACTGTTCAACCAGCCCTCTCCACGGGGTCCTGTTCAACCATCCCTCCACGGGCTACTGTTCATCCAGCCCTCCACCGGCTACTGTTCAACCAGCCCTCCACGGGGTCGTCCTGTTCATCTAGCCCTCCACGGGGTCCTGTTCATCCAGCCCCAACCGGCTCGATCGATCGGGGTCCTGTTCATCCAGAGGCAACACCACGGGGTCCTGTTCATCCACCCCCACCGGTAACTATTCATCCAAACCCCCCAGCAACACTCACTGTTCATCCAAACCCCTCAGCAACGCTCACTGTTCATCCAGAGGCAGCTTCGATCGACTTCAGTTAGCAGCAGTAGTGAAGGAATCGCCCGATCGCTTGGGTTCAGTAACGCATAGCCTGCAGTGCAATCGCTCGGGTTCAGTTAGGCGACGGCTCGCTCGGGTTCAGTTAGAGCCCAACACCTCACACCCACACGCGTACGGTACGAGAGAAACGCGCATCGCTCGGCCCCCGACCACCCACCGGAACCGGGAACTCCCTGATATTTTCCTCGCCCTCGCTTCTACCATGGTTTTTTCTGTCATGGACGGCCCAAAGAATGTCATGCAGCTGCGTCTCCGGCCCGCCCCGGACGAAAAGCCCATTTTCTGTCATGATTTTTTTTTCATAGAAGTAGGAGCCCACCACATCTATGAGAATATCGGTTTTTGTCACAATTATCGTCATAGAAGTGTCATAAGTATGACAGAAGATTTTTTTTTCGTTCGACCCAAAATGTCACGGATGTGTCTTTTTTTGTAGTGCCTAAATGCTTAGTATAGGTTGCTAGTACTTCATCCACGGCCCTACATTCTTGTCCGTCTGCCATGCTATACCATCGGGTCGTGATCACTCGGGAGGTGATCACGGGTATATACATACATACTTACATACTACACATATGGTGACTAAAGTCGGGTCGGCTCATAGAGTACCTGCAAGTGATTCGGATATGGGGGCTGAAAGGACATGTGGCTCTGTCCAGGTAGTGGTGGGCCTGGGTTCCCGACGGCCCCGAGTGCAACTTTGAGGCGGAGAGACAGGGCAAGTTGTGACCACCTAGGAGACAGCTGGGCCTGGCCCTGGTCGGCATCTGCGGTTACATCAATTAACACGCTTAACAAGATCTTGGTATTTGATCTGAGTTGGGTCGTTGACCTTATACGCACTAACCGCCACGTGGGACAAGATATGGGCAACCGGCGTTGTGGTATCAGCCGAAGCCTCCTAGATGTCAGCGAGTGAGCGGCGCTCACCGGGTTGGACCGTGTAACGCAACTTCCTTTGTAATGGAGGTTGCTAGGTCTGCTCACCGGCCGCCCACGCAATGTGCAGGTGTGCAATGGGCGATGGGCCCAGACCCCTGCGCGCATAGGATTTAGACTGGCGTGCTGACCTCTCTGTTAGGCCTAGGTAGGGCTGCGACGTGTTGATCTCTCGAGGCCGGACATGACCCAGGAAAGTGTGCCCATCCAAAGGGATCGAGCGTGTCGGGTAATGTGGTGCGCCCCTGCAGGGAAGTTGATCTATTCGAATAGCCGTGTCCACGATAACAGGACAACCCAGAGTTGTACTTCGACCTTATGACAACTAGAACAGGATACTTAATAAAACACACCCAGACAAGTTCCAGAGACAACCCGGTGATAGCCTTCCCACAGGGCGACGAGGGGAGGATCGCCGGGTAGGATTATGCTATGCGATGATACTTGGTGAACTTACCATCTACTCTCTTCTACATGCTGCAAGATGGAGGCTGCCAGAAGCGTAGTCTTTGATAGGACTAGCTATCCCCTTCTTATTCTGGCATTCTGCAGTTCAGTCCATCGATATTTCCCTTTTACGCAGATACCCATGCATATGTAGTGTAGATCCTTGCTTGCGAGTACTTTGGATGAGTACTCACGGTTGCTTTGCTCCCTCTTTTTTCCCTTTTCATCTTCTTCCCGGACGTCGCAACCAAATGCTGGAGCCCAGGAGCCAGACGACGACCCCTACTACATCGAGGGTGCCTACTACTACGTTCAGGCCGCTGACAACCAGGAGTAGTTTAGGAGGATCCCAGGCAGGAGGCTTGCGCCTCTTTCGATCTGTATCCCAGTTTGTTCTAGTCATCTTATGACACCTTGTTTAACTTTATGTTTGTACTCAGATATTGTTGCTTCCACTGACTCGTTTATGTTCGAGCACTTGTATTCGAGCCCTCGAGGCCCCTGGCTTGTAATATGATGCTTGTATGACTTATTTTACTTTTAGAGTTGTGTTGTGATATCTTCCCGTGAGTCCCTGATATTGATCGTACACATTTGCGTGCATGATTAGTGTACAATTGAATCGGGGGCGTCACATGTGTAGACCCAATAACCAATAGCGGGATCTGGATACCCATATTGGCTCCCACATGTTCCAGCATGATCTCATCGGATGAACCATGATGTCGGGGATTCAATCAATCCCGTATACAATTCCCTTTGTCAATCGATATGTTACTTGACCGAGATTCGATCGTCGGTATCCCTATACCTTGTTCAATCTCGTTACCGGCAAGTCTCTTTACTCGTTCCGTAACGCATGATCCCGTGGCTAACTCATTAGTCACATTGAGCTCATTATGATGATGCATTACTGAGTGGGCCCAGAGATACCTCTCCATCATACGGAGTGACAAATCCCAGTATCGATTCATGCCAAGCCAACAGACACTTTCGGAGATACTTGTAGTGCACCTTTATAGCCACCCAGTTATGTTGTGACGTTTGATACACCCAAAGCATTCCTACGGTATTCGGGAGTTGCATAATCTCATGGTCTAAGAAAATGATACTTGACATTAGAAAAGCTCTAGCAAACGAACTACGCGATCTTGTGCTATGCTTAGGATTGGGTCTTGTCCATCACATAATTCTCCTAATGATGTGATCCCATTATCAACAACATCCAATGTCGAATGGTCAGGAAACCACAACTAGCTATTGATCAACGAGCTAGTCAACTAGAGGCACACTAGGGACATGTTGTAGTCTATGCATTCACACATGTATTACGGTTTTCGGTTAATACAATTATAGCATGAACAATAGACAATTATCATGAACAAGGAGATATTATAATAACTATTTTATTATTGCCTCTAGGGCATATTTCCAACAGCTGGAGCAACTTCAAAGTTATTGTTGGATTCCAAGTTTCCAACCAACGGGCCGCCCTGAATTCATTCCTGTTAAAGGGGAATGCATTAACCTACTAGTATTAAATTAAAATGTTTCTACCTTGACACTAATACAAAAGTAAACAACCTTTTCTCCGAATTAGGGTCTCGTGGTTGGATTTTGTTAAATACACGACATCAACAACAACCATGCGTGTTCGCGTATATCTTCTAGAAAAGTTGTTCTGGAAAGCCTCACAAGTTTCTCGATCACAAACAAAACTCTTCCTTACACTCTATATATTTCTCCTTTTTATACGAAAAGACTCTAGTGTCATTATCTTTTTATTGCGATCCTAATACATACATACAAAAAGGGAAGGAAAGTAGGAATAAAGAAAGTTCAGTACAAAACTCTAAGTCAGGTGACAAGTGTTTGTACGTGCACGCTAACATGCTCTTCTGTCTCTGAGCTGGCAAAATAACTGGTTCACAGTACTGATTGAAAAAGGTTTGGAAAATTAATTTACTACGATTAATTTGATTCATGACAGGAGCGGTAGAATATCTTTGAATTTATTGTTTGATTGCCGCTATCAATTCATTCCTATCAAGGGAAACACATTAACCTACTCATGAAGGTACCCTCATATCAAATCAAATGTTTCACTATGAATAATATGAAAAGAATCAACCTTTCCATGAGGTAGGATCTCACTGCCTTTATGTGAAAGTACATGTCATCCACAACAACCACACTTGTTCGTGTATTTCTTCTAGAAAAGTTGTTCTGGGACGCCTCATAAGTTTCTCGGTCACAAAGAAACCCTTTCTTATACTCTTCAATGTATATTTCTCCTTTCTACGAAAAGACTCTAGCAACTTTTTGTTGCGATGCTAATACCGGTGACAAAAGGAGAAGAAAAGCATGAATAAAAAAAAGGACTATGGCTCAAAGCTCCAAGTCAGGTGACAAGTATTTGTACATGCACGAGCCATGCTCTCCTGTCTCTGAGCTGGAAAAATGGCTCTAAATGCCGATTAGAAACTGAAGAAAAGCTTGAAAACTTTTGCGGATTTTGTTTTCTTGAGAGTAAAACATTTTTTTACTTTGGAAAAAGAAATCGGTTCAGACCTCCAAGTCAGGTGACAAGTGTTTGTGCATGCACGAGCCATGCTCTTCTGTCTCTGAGCTGGAAAAATAAATAGTTCTAAATGCCGATTCGTAACTGAAAAAAGAAGGCTCGGATGCTTCTGTAGATTTGTTTTTAAGAATGTAAATTTTGTTCTTTGAGAATAAACTTTTGCTGATTCATACTAGTTGGTTAGCCCTTAATCCAGCACCCAAAGAAAAGAAAAGAAAAGAAAAGAAAAGAAAATGAAAGCCGCTTTGAGACGGGCGCAAGGCCACACGAGGCGAGGCCTTGAAACCGTGCAAGGTAGGCTCCTCGCCTCTAGTTTCGTGGCATTCGATGCATGGATACTGCACTAACCTTGAGGCAAAACAGTAAAATGATAGAGCCATCAAATCAAAGAAAAGGGATTCACAATCTTTCTGGTACTACTACTACAGATCTCGGCCGTCCGTAATTCATGCATTCATGCGGATCCGACGCCCGGGCAGCCGGCGTGACACGTCACCCGGTGTGCTAGAATGTTCGTATACTTCCGGGCACCCAAATACAATGTGCACCGAAAAAAAACAGAGATGGAGTGAGCGAGAAAAAGCAAGGAAGCAGCACCAAAACGAGAAGAAAAGAAATCCCAGGGATAGAGATGCCAAATCATTTCCATGCGGATCTCGCCATCGCAGCCCGCTACTTAAGGCGAGTGAGTGAGGCCACCCCCTCCACCCCACTGCCAGTCTTGTAGCGAGCGACACACCCACAGGGAGCCGCAGAGAGCCACCACCACCACCCAACGCCACCAGAGAAGCAGGGCCGCGGGAGCGGGACAGAGGAGGAACGCACGCCATGGGCGAGGTAAGGAAGGACGCTTGCTTGCTACTGCATTCCTCTGCTGCTGCTGCTGCTGCGGCGGCGGCGGCGGCAGATTGAATCTTGACTGACTGACTGACGCCCGTCGTGGTGTGGTGTTTTGGTTCGCAGGAGGAGAAGAAGCCCAAGGAGGAAGAGAAGCCCAAGGAGGAGGAGCCGAAGAAGGAGGAGAAGCCCAAGGAGGGGGAGGAGGACAAGCCCAAGGACGACAAACCCAAGGAGGGGGAAGGGGAGGGGGAGAAGCCCAAGGAGGAGGAGGCGGCGCCCCCGCCGCCGCCGCCGCCGCCGGAGGAGGTCGTGATGCGCGTCTACATGCACTGCGAGGGCTGCGCCAGGAAGGTCAAGAAGATCCTCAAGAGATTCGATGGTAATGCGCCTCATCTATTCTAATTAATCCCTGCTCTCTAATTTCCTCTGCCTTGCTTTGCTTTGCTGCATCAGGATTCGCCGTCAGAGTAAATCTTTTCGTTTTCGTTTCGTTTTGAACTAGTAGTACGCTGTCACGTGGATTTTGTTTCCTTAGTACAGGAACATTTTTACCGAGTTCGTTCGACATTTTCTTCGCGAGTGTTCCTAGGTAGTGCGTGTTTAGTGCATCTTGATTCACGTATCATCATGGTTAGTGGTAGACTTGTGTTCCCCTTGCGGTTATGGGAAGCAAGCTAAAAGTGAATCTGTTTGTTTGTTCATCAGATTTAAGAGACATGATGATGTGGTTGGCTTCCTCTAATCTTTTTTTTAGTCTTCCTCCTTGTGTCCTTGTATTAAAAAGGGGGTCCAGATTTTGTGTTTTTCTCTGTGCTGTTCTGACGTCCAATTAAGTGATATTGTAAGGTTGTTCTGGGTGCAATTCATAGTGGACTGTAGGTCAGTAGGTGGGCTAAGCTTTTAAATAAACAGATTCACCTAATTAATAAGATCCTCTTGTCTCAAAAATAAAATAAAATTAATAAGATCCTCCTTTCTCATGAGCCGCACATGAATCTAGTGGTTGATTAATTGTGATGGGAATGACTTTTCACTCCAAAAGGTTGGAGTACATTCCAAGAGAATGACAACCTTGAGTATACAATGCCCTTGAGGCCACAGGTCCTCAAAAGTTAAGCTGATTCCTCAATCATCTCCAAATACTGCTCAAAATGTTCCAAGCATCTCTGCATATTCTCCATGCACTACTTGTTGCTATCAAGGGAAAATTAAAGTTTCTTTGGCTCAAAGATCCATTCTCTGTTCTACCTAGTACCGCATCTGAAAATCTTTTTGTGTGGATTCAGGAGTAGAGGACGTCATTGCCGACTCTAAGGCGCACAAGGTGGTTGTGAAGGGAAAGAAGGCGGCCGCCGACCCGATGAAGGTGGTGGAGCGTGTCCAGAAGAAGACCGGCCGCAAGGTGGAGCTCCTCTCGCCTTTACCCCCGCCGCCGGAGGAGAAGAAGGAAGAGGAGAAGAAGGAGGAACCCGAGCCGCCGAAACCTGAAGAGAAAAAGGAGGTGAAGGACCTTAACGAATGCACGCAATGCAGTACTCCTACTAGTTTGTATGGTAATTTTCGTTTGGGTTCAGATTTGGCAAAACTGACTGAATGATGTTTGGTTTTGAAGCCAACGGTGATCTCCGTGGTGCTGAAGGTGCACATGCACTGCGAGGCCTGCGCGCAGGCGATAAAGAAGAGGATCGAAAAGATGAAAGGTGCGTAATGGGCTGCTGTGGGATTGCTTGTCCTTTTTTCATTTCTCTCTGGCGTCATTTTCATCAGGACAGAAACATCTATGGCCTTTCTCTTACTAGTATTTATTTTCACTAGCTCCTCCTAGAATTAGTTTACTACTATGTGTCATGTTTAGAATCTACCTAGTGATTCAGCAAAGGTCAAGCAAATCTTTCCTCTGATGCAATGATGAAAAAAGAGGGATTCCTCTTTAGGTCGATGGCTGAAACAAAGCCAAAATGTGGGCCTTGTACGTGTAGCTCCTTTTCTTGCAAAAGATGCACAACTGTGTGCAGATAAGATTCACTCCTTCACCTACCTGTCTGGCTATATAGTGTGACAATATTAATCTGGACCGTATAAGAATTTTTTCTGCCTAAAATCACACTAGACAGATCATCCTCGAGCTCGGTGATACTTTGTTATGTAGTAGTATTGCTGAAGATTTTGGTTCGAAATTATGCAGGAGTGCAATCTGCAGACCCAGACCTGAAGGCGTCGGAAGTGACGGTGAAGGGCGTGTTTGAGGAGGTCAAGCTGGCCGAGTACGTGCACAAGCGCACCGGCAGGCATGCGGCCATTATCAAGTCCGAGCCGGTTGCCCCGGCCGAGAAAGCCGGCGAAGGAGACGCCAAGGATGAGAAGAAGGCAGCCGAAGGCGGCGAAGAGAAGAAGGACGACAAGGAGGAGAAGAAGGACGACAAGGATGGCGCCGCAGACGAGAAGAAAGAGGAGAAAGACAAGGAGGATGGAGGCGCCGGCGGCGAGGAGAAGGAGAAGGAGAAAGACCCCGGCGCCATCGCCGCAGCCAACCTCTACATGCATTACCCGCAGTTCGCCTTCCCGGGAGGGTACTACCCGCCGAGGCTGGGGTACGCCGCCTACCCTCCGCCGCCGGCCTACCCGCCGTACCCGCCGCAGATCTTCAGCGACGAGAACCCGAACGCCTGCTCCGTCATGTAAAAAGGAGGTTAGAACCTTGGTGGTCTAGAGTGGAAAACAAATAAGAAGGGGAGAAGGGACTGCATGAGTTGAGGGGTGCCATGGCAGCAAAAATGCCCTCGAGCAAAGCAAATGGCAGCAGCTTGAAGAAAGTACCAGGCTTTTTTGCGGTCAGGTTTCCCTTTTTTTTTTGAACCTTTTATGTTTTTACCGTCTGGTATAAAGTAAGTCTGGACTTCCTTGTCAGTTGATGGATGTTTTCATCTTATGTAGATTTTCCTTTTTGCCTTGTACTGAACTTATGTAAAAACTGTTATTATAGTATAGTAATTCTCTCCATCCCCTTGGCTGTGTGCTGGTGCCTGGCCCTAAAAACATCTAGGACCCGGAGGAACAGTCGCTCTGTCAAAAAACTGTGGTGGCGAGAGGGAGAAGTCACAAGGGGTGGGGTAAATGAAATGGAATGGCAATGGTGAGATGCAAGAGGAGGTAGGAGACAAGTGGTTGTCATGTGCATGGGGCATGTGAGATGGGGCCCACTTTTGCATGACACAAAATCCTAGGCGGATTGCAGCTTCAATCTTGATGCGCCCACTTTTTTACCCGGTAGCCCACTAGCTGATGATATCCAGGGGCTACAGACTTTGGAGTTTGCTGTGAATGTGAGGGAATACTTTCCCATCATCATTCTGTGACTTGAGGTTGCTTGCTTCCCTTACAAATATGATGGTTTTGCCTACGTCCCTGACTGCCCTGCGATTCCTTTCTACTCCTGCCGTGTGGCTTGTGATACTTTTTATTTTACTTATTTTAATGCGAATTTTTTTCGGTAAAACCTCAATGGTAATTATTATTATTATTATTATTATTATTATTATTATTATTATTATTATTATTATTATTATTATTATTATTATTATTATTATTATTATTATTATTATACAGGGGCCTGTTTGAAAGGTACTCGTATTAGTTTATTTGATTGATTGCATGCATCAGTTTTGTACAGTATTCGAAGTAGGCAATTGTTTCAAAATGTAAAAGGCTTCTACCATCATCCTTAGACTCACCGTGGGTTAGCATCCACAAGTTTTTAGTATAAAGTCTGGATTTCGTTGTCAGACAAGATTCCAATAGTTGATGTTTCCAAAATTGCGGGGAGTATGGTACAGAATGGGGCTTGATGGGGCGCTTTGTTTCATTAACCCTGCTACCCTCTCTCCCGTCCCTCCCCCGTGCGGCGGCGCCGCCCCGCACCGTGGAGCCCCTGCCCTCCTCCTACAGCCTCGTCCCTCCTCCGCTCCCCTCCGTCGCCGTCGTCCAGGGCGTCACAGGGTAAAGCCCTTGTGGCGTGGCGGTGGCGGTGAGTTCTCCTCGGATCTCGATCTGGTTGGGAGGCGGCGCTCCTCTCCGGCCAGATCGGCGGCGACATGGAAGTGGTGCGGCGGGGGGAGGGGGGGGGGGGGGATGGCAACAACAACGGCGAATCTGGCCTTGACTCATGTCAGGCTAATTCGTTGTGCTACCGATCTCAATCGCCGTCGGCGGGGCACTGCCCCTGGACTTGATCTGCAACACGAGGATGTCTGGGACGCCGGCCCTAGACTTGGTGGTGGTGGCCTTCTTCTTCGTCAGAGTTGGTCGGCCGGCTGGCTGTGCTCGCATGGTCATGCAGTAACCGGCGGCGGCGGAACTTGGCCGGTGGCAGCGGCAAAGTTCTGTCTGGATCCCGGGGCGGCGACCCTGGAGGGTGGCGGCCGGTGAAGCTCGGGCTTCCCGCGGCGGCATGGCGTGGTGCAGTCCCTGTCCAAGGCGGATCTGTGATGATGATCTGCTATGGATTGGTTCAGATCAGAGAAGGTGACGAGCGCGCGGGATCCTTCTTGGCGGCTCTCGCGGCTTGGCAAGGCGGGGTGAGAGCCCTCCTCCTAGGTTCCAGTGGTGGCACACTCAAGCAGTGGCCGATGCGCCAGGGATCCCACGGTGGCACTGTTGCTGCGGTTGGTCGCCGGATATAGGAGGCTGGATCTGGGGCTTTGAAGGTGGTCGAGACGGTGCACAGGTTGTTGGGTGGATTTCTTGGGACGGATCTGGGTGAAAACCTTATCTTCGGTCGATGGCCGGAGCCGATGATGACGATGCCCTTATCATCGTTTCCTTCATGAAGGCATCATCGAGGTGAAGCTCCCAACTCCACTCAATACCTCCGGGGGAAACCCTAGATTAGCTGATCGGATGTTGGCGGCAATCATGTGTCGTAACCCCCTTGGGGGAGGCATTCTTGGAGGTGCACTCGGCTTCGCGGGACCAGCGAACAACTTCTTTGGTGGAGCGGTGCTTCATCCATACATTGATGGCAACGGATCTGGATGGTGTGGCGGAGTGCAGATTCAGAGTTCGACGTGGGAGGATGGACTCGCGCAGGAGGACGGCGCTGTCTGGCATCGTGGCGGCGTCGATGGCAGAGAGACCTGGCACGGTAGATGCAACAGTATAGCTCTGAAGATGGACTCGTGGCAGGTGGCTGCGGCGGTCCCATACCCGGCAGGCATCCTGGTTCAGGAGTGTGCCGGACTAGTAGGTGCCCCATACCAGGCAGGCGTCCTGGTTGGGACCTCAAGTCTTAGATGTTTAGGTTTGGATGCGATGTCTGTTTGGTATTAGGCCCAGACTATCAGCGCCCCTTCATCAATTGAATAGGTGTAGCGACAATTGTTGCTTAGACAGTGGCTTCAGTCTTACTGTTGTATGACTTTGTAAGGTCTTGTGAGAATAATTAATAAAGTGGCCCTATGCATCACCCAGATGCAGAGGCCGGGGGTCATCCTCCTTTTCTAAAAAAAATGAATGGGGCTTGATACGTCAACCTTGAGCTATTCTTTGCCCATATAATTTTCTCACTTTTCTTAATAAAAGGAATATATTAATATCACGAAGATACCATTACACTCAACCTCTGCACCAACAAGAAGTCACAAAGACATCTAGAATGCACACATCCCGAAAAGAAGAAGAAAAAAGAAAGAAAAAAAATGGCCTCGCCAAAGTGACAACTCCTCTCAGCATCAGCACACAACCACCACCAAAAACAACACCCGGAAACATAAAAGGCCTCCAAAAGAGACGCCTTCAAGAAGAAAACAGTGCACAAACGCCGTCGTCGCCCCATCCAAGATCATAGGTTTTCACCCTGGAGAAAGACCGAGCTCTCAAAACAATACCTTCAACAAGGCAATTGCTAGTCACAACCACCGAACGCCAGACCTTAGGTTTTCACCTGAAAGTCACGACTCGGCACCCGAGGAGCACCGCCAAAAATGAAATCCTCCTGTGTTACCGCCCCCACTTGACACTACTCCCACTGAAAGTTATCAAACATCTGGCTGACTCCATCGCCTACAAGGCCCCTCCGCCTTACTGATCCGCCAATCTTAGCCATCAATACTTTTGTAGCTACTGTCTGCGCCATGGAAATCAAGATGCCGACATGTCCCATGGTGTCAATAAACAATAGAGCTTCATGACGCGCTCTCCTATAGCCATATAGGTTGATATGGACGTGCACCACCGGATACTATCCGATCCAAATATCCTTGGGCAAGATCTCCGACAGTAGTACCGGAACACGTCGACGGCTAGATCGAGGACCGATCATGCAGATCGTTGCCGTGGTGCGACAAGAGTACAAGGACCGCCACCACACCGCTGCCTCCATCATGTCGATGCCATCGCCGCCACGACAGAGGACACCAGCCCTCGCTACTCACAGCCCGCGACTCCAAGCGCCAGATCTGATAGAACCGCTTTGAGTTTCAATCAATCTTCCATGAAATAAATATATCAGTGGTTCACAGACTTTCGGACCAACAATATTGTTTCATCTCTATCTCTCCTATGAGAGACTAGGCAAAACCCTAGGCGCCACCAGCCCACCACCCCGTCCTCTCCCTCCCCCCCATTCCCCTTACCGCCGGGTGCGGCGGCAGGGATCATTTTGCTCCTCGCCTGGTCTACTGGGTGCGTACGTAGCATCTAGGAGGTGATGCCTCGCTTTGGCGCAGGGCGTAGCGCCAGTGGCATGGTTGGGCGGGTGATGCGTGGGGAATGGTGATGTTCCTTTCCCCTTTCCATCTTCGGATCCTCCTTCCTTGACTTCCTGCATGAAGCTGACTAGATGGGATCCAAATTCGAATGTCCTGATGACCGGCTGCATCCTCATCGGTCAATGGTGCCCGATGGTGCACCATTTTGGATCCGTTGCCATGTGTGTGGGGGGGGTCATCTTCCTAGGAAGTTGTGGTCATAGCCAGGGGGCCAGCGGTTGCTTCCTCCTCCTCGTGCGATGGTCGGGATGCCGCCGAGGTGGTGACTTGTACTCGTCATTGCATGGTAGGCGAAGATGGGGATGGTTGCTCCCGTCCACATCTGGCATCCGTTGACTGATTTGGGTTCACTGGTCGTCGCCGCAGCCCGTGGTGGCACCGGCATGGTGTGCGCCTTCGTCCATGGTTTGGGGTGGGACTGGAAAGGAGGAGCCTTTCTGTCTCGTTGCCGGTGAGTGAGGTATTCGGGGTTTGGAGTTGGTGTGCGGGATTGTGGGAACTTGGAAGTCGGGATGGTGACCTCGGGTGGTGGTCAGTCGGATTGGCTTTTCAACAGGCGTCTTGGAGGCGATGATGGTTGCATCTTTTTGTCATGCGGGTGGCAAAGGATGTAGCACTCAGTAATGCTGGTGTCGGCGGTGGCGGTTCTTAGATCGTGCTCTGGAGGTCATGTTTGGTGGTGGCTTTTCTTTCCTCTAGGTGGATTGGTGCTCTTGGTTCCTCGAGTGGCGCGAGTGAGAGGCCCCGGGCAAAAGCCTTGTGCTCCGGCGATAACAGTGCTGATGCTCGTGGGTGTCGCGTCCCTCTTGGTGGTGCCGTTGTGGTCCTTCTCGCCAAGTCATGGCTCTGGGTGAAAACCCTTGACCACACCCTCGGTCTCGATGGCTGCGATTTGTTGCTTAGTCTATCTCCTAAGGACTTTGTTGTTGAGGTCAGGTTTCCTCAGGTGCACCACTCCGTCATTGGTGGACATTTTTGGATCCTGGCTTGAAGCTTCGTTAGCTCTGGCACGGGCAGCCGCACTTGCCCCCCTTATCTTATACATGGGACCTTGTTGGCACCACTCGCCGTCCTTGTTACCTGCTGGTAGGTTTGGGCTCGACGGTCCAGAGAGGGGGGGGGGGGGCAAGGGGCCCTCTTTGGCAACAACTTGGTGTGAGCAGTGGAACGAGATCCGATGATTTCCCTTGGTGGCTAGTCTTCTTCCTTGTCGGTAGTCTAGGTTGCTTTTATGGTAGGGTGTGGATTCTCCTATATTCTTATTTTTTCTTTGATATGCTTTGTAAGAGCATCTACAGTCGGGTGCCTCAAATCCGCCTCAAACGCCTCGGCGGGCTGACCGGTCACAAAAAATCGACTCAGCTGGGCGCCTCGAACCGTCCTCAAATGCCCGGGCTGACCGGCGCCCCTCATATCCAACCCAAATATGGGGCGGCATGGGCACACCCAGGCGCGTCCGCGTGACAAGCTCGGCCCACCATCGACCGCATGGCTGTCCCACAAAAATAACCCATCCGACTCATTGCTCCAAACCCTAGCTCACTCACACTCTCCTCTCTTGCTTCGTCCTCTCCTCTCCCCGCACCGATTTTGAGCGAATCCGGCGCAATCTCGAGCTCCAGCACCTGCTCCGACTCCGAGATGGATCCCGACTCTGAGCTAGCCCTCCGCATTGCCTTGGAGCGGTCCAAGGTGAAGACCAGGTGCAGCACTAGATCTACAGCGTCTCCAAAGAAGCAACTCCCCTGCCGGTGTGGCGCCGGACGCCGTCGCTGGCCCGTCCCGGCCCGTGCGCAGCTCCGATAGGCCCGCGCAATCCGTGCCTCCCCTATGACATCCCCTGGCCACGCCGGCTGCTGCTCCGCCACGTGGGCAGCGGTGGGTGCTTGTCCCCGCCTCATCGGTCCGGACGCGCACGCCAGAATAAGAGGCACGCGCAGCCCGCCGCGAGAGGCAGTGGGAAAGGGAAAGGAAGGAGGCGGTTCAGTCCGTGTGCCACCCCGTGGGATGAAGGCGGAGTCCGACGAGGACGCGGCTCCTCAATTGGGTCTACCGCCGGTCGCTTACGATCGCGGAGACGGACGCGCGACAGTTCCGCAGGAAGAACGCCAAGGCGCTCCGAATTGCCGTTGAGCAGTCCGAGCGCGAGGCGGCAGAGGCGGCTCGGCTCGCGAAGCTCAAGCGGCAGCAGGATAGGGCCTCCGATGGTTGAAAGGGCTCATGATCCTCTCCGACACCTCCGACAAGGACCACGACTCCTCGTTCGACGACTCGGACGATCCTCCACCAGCCGCCGACGCCTACATCTGCATCGGTGACCGGAAGGGCAAAGGGCCGGCAAGGAAGTGGTGAAGCTCCACCGTCTCCATCTTTAATTCCAAGTTTTTAGTAATCTAGTTTAAACTTGTCCGTCGTTTTTGTGAATTATTGTACTTTGACGATTTTTTGGAGATCTGTTGATTATCTTTTGGTATCTTTCTATGTTCGACTCTACTGTTTGATGATCTACGTTGTTTAGTTCTATGTTGCTGTTTTAATAGAGATATAGGGTACCGGATATCAGAGATATACGGATGTGGACAACAGATTTTGAGGAGTGTCCGGCGAGTGTAGATTTGTAGGTTGCGGCTGTAGATGCTCTAAGAGGATCTCCTTATCACCATGCGTGGGTTTGATTGTGTTGCTTTATATGTAAAATAAAGCGGGACGGGAGCCTTTTTGCGTAAATGAATACTTCCTTCGTCTGGAAAAGCTTGTTCCAAGTTTGTCTCTTAAATGGATGTATTTAACACTAACTTGGTGCTAGATACATCCATTTGAAGAACAAGGTTTTTCGGACAGAGGGAGTATGTCAGCGATGACAAACTGCATCATAAAAAAGGTGAAATGTGTTTGTGCATGGAGCTGGTGACGAAGGAGACCTAGAAACAGCACAACTCAAAAGTTAAAGGTTTGCCTTTCGAATATGCAACTACATGTCCAGTCAGGAACGGGATATCCGTGGTAACCACATCGGAACAATTCTTGCGTGTGCCCATAACATTTTCCTTTCATTTTTAGCTCTAGTCTAATCCCAGCCCTCCATATCCAATTGGGCGACAGGCAATCTACCGAATGATGTGCGTGGCAGGGGATCCTAACCCCAAACAAACAGCAGGTAGTGAGATGTGGTGGGTGATGATGGTGATGGAATGCCATGGGCGACCGTTGGTTAGCACATTCACATCACCTGATCATAACCAACATTCTATAGATTTGCATAAGGAGAAAATTAATTAAACACCAACTTGCTTTGTTCTCTGGCAAGCTCTGGCTAAATAACCCCATAATAATCTATAGATGTGTTGAGCTCTGGGGATCGTAAGTTAAGTGAGCACCAGACTGACAACTTACTTAAACACTCTGAGAGTCTTGCTCAGCACACAGCACATATGCATGGCCATGTGCAGATAAGTGACCATGTCCTTTTCTTGTACTGGCGGGCCTGGGAATTCAATGTGGCATCACATGCCTGGTGAAGCAAACAAATTAGCTAAGCCAGAAGAGGGTAAAATCATGGCAGGGAATTGATTATTACTAGGAGTACAATGGATTTCATCAGAACGGGAATATTCCAGGACCGGCAAACGATGACGACATGTGTGGATTCAAAAATTGCAAGCTTGTTTCTTTGTTGGCATTTCAGAAAATGTATATGGTCCCAAAACCAAAGGTCCTCCTGTTCAGTTTGTAATGCCCACATGGTGGCCGTTTGACAGATCGTGGGGTTTGACAGATATGCATATTTTAGATCATTGAGCTAGCTACATCTAGGAGTTAAACTACCACACCCGCTCCAAAATAAACTACGGTTTAGTGCATATGCACCCGGATGAACAGTAAAAAATGGTAGTCTTAAGAAAATACTTTTTTGTGAGAAAAACATTGAGTGTTTAACATGTGTGTGAAATTTCGTGATGAAATAACATTCGTGGAATGCTGATTTTTGAAAGCATTTTGAGCACTGATTATTATTTTTTTGCCATACATCCATGAATGTTATTTCATCACAAAAAATTACACGCGCGCCAAATGCTAAGCAGTGTTTATTCTCAAAAAAAATTCAGAACCTTTTGAATTTCTTCTTATTTTTTGGATTTTACTGTTCATACCAAGTCCCTGTGAGCTCAGGACTAGAAGCACATATTCATGCAATAAAACTTCTTTATCTTTGATGAATTGTAATCAATAAAAGTTTATTGATTAGGTTGAAATAATACCTAGGACAATGGGTAGTCCTACTACGTAGAGACATGATTTCCTGCTCCTGAACTTCATGGAGTCCAATTCTTTTAAAAAAATAAAACAAAATGAGATTCCCAGTGCTCCAAAGTGTACTATATCTAAAATATACCGTCAAAATAAAAATCTAATGTGGTAACATATGTAATGAGGAAAGAGAGTACGACTATATCTTAAGCTAGATATAGCTATAAGCATAGAAACGAAGGAAGCCTTTTCTCTCACAAGTCGTATTAAAAGAAAGTACTTTTAGATACAACTTAGACATACTACTCTATCATAGCATGTTCAACAGTTTCTGTAAAAAATCTCCCCGCAAAACCACTTTACGAGATGTCCATAAAATTTATGGGAGTTGATACGTGAGATGTTTTCTCAGATCTCATAAACATCTTCCTTAAATCAGTTTTTTTATATTTCCCATTAAAGAAGCATACAAATGGCACACACATGTGTGTACTATCATCATAATAATTCAAACGATGTTATTTCTAACACACATACATGATACCCATTTCAAATCCATAAATTTATAAAATTTGATTCGAAATTCACATACAAAAGCAAACATAACAAATCCGGTAAATGATTCAAAGTAGATATAACAAATGGTTCAAACACGAAGGTCAAACATGCAACATATGGTTCACCTAAACAAGGACATCAACACATAAAGCATAAATAGAAGATCAATCATAGAACATCACTGCTGACTTCTATCACCATTGCTACTCCAGTACCGTGGTCATACACGCTGCCAAGCGCATCCACAATTCCTATCATCTCTGGTGCTTAAATTTCTGCCTTCATGATCTCTAGATATTGTAGCTGGGCTACCTCCACTCATGCAGGGTTAGTGAACATGCTTTTGTATTCTTGCTCCATTTTCGAAAGAAAATAAAAATTCTTGCTACATTTTTTTGTCTGCACTTCATGTGCAAAGACACTTGGCTTCTCTTCTTTGATGGAAGTCTTGCGTTCCTCACATGCACTTTCTTTACTCCCTCTTACTTTTGTTGCTATGATTTCTTCCACCTCAATCTTGAACACAACCATGTCTCCTCCATTTTTTTGTCTTTCTCACCTTTTCTTTCGGATGGCCCTTTTGTATGGAGCTTGGGGTAGTGGTGGGTTTAGGATTTGGGACTTCATCGACATGATTATTGGTATCTTCATTGTTGTGCACTTGTGTAACCAAGGATGATTTTGCCTTCCTCCTCGGATGAAGATGCTCACTTTCCCTATCACTTCTCATTGATCTGGAGCAATGCCCGATAATGGTACATGACAAAAGACCTATTTTTTGGATCCCTATGCTCGTACATGTCATTTGTGTAGCCGAGTTGTCAAGTTTAAAATTTCACATTAGAAACCTGGGATAAACAATTTATAGAAAATTTTGAACAACAAATACTCACTAGCATGTCCTCTGTCATTCCACTAGGTTTGACATGTTCTACATCAGTAACACAACCTGCCCAACGAGTGCAAGATTCGTAAATCAAGGCTCATCGACCATCGAGTGACTTAATGGAGCGCTCAATTGAAACACACACATTGCGACGACACAGATCTACAATGTGCTTTCAGTAGGTGAAAGTGCAACTATCTGTGGGTGGTTTTGGTAATTCCTAACAACATATAGCTCATTGAGCTAATGCTATTTCAAGATAAATATTTCAGGAAAAGCTCAATGATTGGCATGGCATGGATGAGAAAAGTGGATCCCTCAAAATGCTAAGGACAAAAGGAATGGCTCAAGCTCAAAGCACAAGACTCTACATTTTCCATTTTAGTGATCCAAGATCACATTGAGTCTATAGGAAAAGCCAATACTATCAAGGAGGGATGAGGTGTTGCTTAATGAGTTTCTTGCTCCAAAATGCTTAGTGATATGCTCCAAAGCCCTCAACTACTTTCTCACATCCACATATGTCCCAAGCCAAAAGTCAAACTCGGCCCCACCGAAACTATCTATCAGGCGCCATCGAGTTCTGTTGACATAGCCACAACCACAAACCCTAGTCTTTTCGGTCTCACCGAGATGGGATTGTAATCTCTCTGTTTCCTTTCGTAACATTTCGGTCAAACCGAGATGAGCGATCGGTCCCACCGAGATTGCAATGCAAACTCTCTGTTTCCCTTTCGTAACGTTTCGGTCCAACCGAGATGAGCGAATCGGTCCCATCGAGTTTGCCTGACCAACTCTCTGTGTGTCTATTACCAAAATCGGTCTCATCGAGTTTGTGTAATCGGTCTCACCAAGATTACGGTATGCCCTAACCCTAACCATATCGGTCCCACCGAGATGACATGTCGGTCCCACCGAAAATCCTAACGGCCACATTGTTTACTAAATCGGTCCCACCGAGTTTGGTAAGTTGTGTGTAACGGTTAGATTTTGTGTGGAGGCTATATATACCCCTCCACCCACTCTTCATTCGTGGAGAGAGCCATCAGAACATGCCTACACTTCCAACATACATTTTCTGAGAGAGAACCACCTACACTTGTGTTGAGATCAAGATATTCCATTCCTACCTCATAAATCTTGATCTCTAGCCTTCCCCAAGTTGCTTTCCACTCAAATCTTCTTTCCACCAAATCCAAATCATGTGAGAGAGAGTTGAGTGTTGGGGAGACTATCATTTGAAGCACAAGAGCAAGGAGTTCATCATCAATACACCATTTGTTACTTCTTGGAGAGTGGTGTCTCCTAGATTGGCTAGGTGTCCTTTGGGAGCCTCCGACAAGATTGTGGAGTTGAACCAAGGAGTTTGTAAGGGCAAGGAGATCGCCTACTTCATGAAGATCTACCCTATTGAGGCAAGTCCTTCGTGGGCGACGACCATGGTGGGATAGACAAGGTTGCTTCTTCGTGGACCCTTCGTGGGTGGAGCCCTCCGTGGATTCGCGCAACCGTTACCCTTCGTGGGTTGAAGTCTCCATCAACGTGGATGTACGATAGCACCACCTATCGGAACCACGGCTAAAAAAAAATCTCCGTGTCAACATTGCGTTTGCCTCCTCAAACTCCTCCCTTTACCTTCATATGCAATTGTTTTACATTCCGCTGCTATACTCTTAGCATTGATTGCTTAACTTGTGCTAAGTTGCTAAAATCTGCCAAGAACTAAAATTGGGAAAAGGCTAGATTTTTATTTGGTCAAGTAGTCTAATCACCCCCCTCTAGACATATTTTCGATCCTACAAGTGGTATCAGAGCTTTGGTCTCCATTTGCTTTGATTTCCATAGCTTTTGGTGGTCATAGCCTTGGTTTCACAACCTAGGAGAGTATGGCGTCTAGCGAGGGAAATTACCACCGTAGAGGCCCTTGCTTTGATGGTACTAATTTTGCTAGTTGGAAGCATAAGATGAAAATGCATATTCTTGGACATAACCCTGCCGTTTGGGCTATTGTGTGTATTGGCTTGCAAGGTGAATTCTTTGATGGGAGAGAACCGAACCGAGAAGCTACCGCGGAAGAGTTGAATATGTTGCAATACAATGCTCAAGCTTGTGATATCCTCTTCAACGGATTGTGCCCCGAAGAATTCAACAAAATCAGCCCTTGAGAATGCAAAGGAAACTTGGGATACTTTGATTGACATGCACGAAGGTACCGGTTCCATCAAGGAATCCAAGTTGGATGTGCTTCAAATTCAACTTGACAAGTTCAAAATGAAGGATGGTGAAGGTGTCACTGAAATGTACTCTAGGCTTGCTCTTATCACAAATGAGATTGCCGTCTTAGGAAGTGAAGAGATGACCGACAAATTCATCATAAAGAAGATCCTAAGAGCCTTGGATGGAAAATATGATACCATGTGCACATTAATCCAAATGATGCCCAATTACAAAGATCTCAAGCCAACGGAAGTCATCTGAAGAATTGTTGCTCATGAGATGTCACTCAAGGATAAGGAGGAGATCCACAACAAGTCAAGTGGTGCTTACAAAGCCTCATGTGAAGCTCCCACATCATCAAGTGAGAAACAAACCTTCAATGAAGAATTGAGCCTAATGGTGAAGAACTTCAACAAGTTCTACAAGAGTAGAAGCAAGGAAATAAGCTCCAAGTCAGGGTCCTACAATGACAAAAGATCTTCTAATCGTGAGTGCAATTGCTACACTTGTGGAAGAGTCGGGCACTATTCCAATGAGTGTACAGCTCCCTACAAAAGAAGAGAAGATTCTCCAAAAAGAAGGAGTAGAAGAAAAGAATCACCATCAAGAGAAAGAAGGAGTAGAGATGATCGTTATGAACGAAGAACATCCCGGAGAAGCAAGGATTCGAAAAGGAAGGACAAGTCATCAAGGAGCTACACAAAACAAAGACATCAAGCTCATGTTGGTGAATGGATATCCGGCTCCGACTCCAACAATCACTCCGAGAGAAGCTATCACTCCGACTCCGATTATACTCAATATGAAGGTGTTGTCGGTCTAGCACTTGTGTCAACCAACTCCTATGACATATTTGACTCACCAAATGAAGGAATTGGGAGATGCTTCATGGCTAAAGGCCTAAAGGTATCACACCCTGAGTATGTTGATTTCAATAGTGATGAGGATGACTTGTTAGGTGATGATGATTTACTTGTTGACAACTCTAGTGATGAATACTATGATGAAACGTCAAATAATCATGCTAATCAAGATAAAACAAATGATGATGATAAGGAGAAGATTGAGCGCCTAACTAAAGAACTAAACACTCTTAAGTTAGCTCATGAAACTATCTTAGAAGATCATCGAGAACTTTTAAAGACTCATGAGAAGTTACGCTTTGAAAAGCTCAACCTTGAGCAAGAGCATGAGTTTTTAAAGGCAATCAATGATGATCTTCGCAAGAAAAGTTCTTCTTACATTGCCAATCATTTACTCTTATCTACTTACATGCCACAAGTCAAGCCTAGTAACAAGAACAAGAAAGATTCTTCTTCTAGTAGTAACAATAATCAAGCTAAATCCAATATTGTTGCTTCTAGTAGTTCTCTTGATTCCATGAATGATTCTCTTAGCCAAGTTACACTTGAGCAAGAAAATAGCTTATTGAAGGGAATTATAGAGAAATGTGTTTACAAGAGCCTTGCCGGGAGTAAGCAATTCGAGGAAATTGTACGCAAGCAAGGAAGGCACCGGAAGAATCAAGGTATTGGTTTTGAACGAAAATTCAATGCCAATGGAGTTGAGTGGGAAGAAGATCAATACCCCAAGACAAAGTTTGTTCCTCAACAAGAGAAGTATGATCCTACTTCTTTTAAAGGGACACAAGCTCAAGATGATCTTCCACCACAAGACCACAAGCAAAAAGGCAAGGACAAGCTTCAAGAGGAGATTGATGCATTTGAAGAAGCTCCTAAGGCCTTGGTCAAGTGGGTTCCCAAGACTACATCAAGTTCTACTTCCACAAGTACAACTACAACTCCAAGGATTCCCATCAAGATGATGTGGATTCCAAAGAAGAAGAACTAGAGAGTTCTTGAGGGTGACTCCGCCAACATACTTCACTCATATAATTTTGGCGAGGACAAGTGCAATCAACTTCCACAACTTGCACTAGTTCAAGGAGTCACAAACCCTCTTGTTGGTAAGACAAGGGACAATGTAACCTAATGCTTTCATGGACATCATCTTGTGTATGCATCACTCTATGTCTATGGATATCCTTGTTTGTTCCTTGTGGGACTAACCCGTGTAGGTATTGAAAGTGTAAAGCACTCCAATGGATTGCTCCAAATGATCTACATTAACATTGAGTATCCACATCTTCAACACCTACATGAAGTCATCATCGACAAAACCCAAGGTTAGTTCATCCCTATCAGGGGGGATCTCACATCTAGGGGGAGCTTTACTCTAAGAATTGAGCTAAAGCAACTCTAATGGTGTGAACACAACAATGCTTTATGTAAAAGTGGTAACCCCACTTGTGCTTAAACGATGAGTATGACCTATGATCAAATGTTCTCATTTGACTCCTAAGTCAATATACTCATATATAGATGACCTAGTCATCGCCAATTGCTTGATAGATGCTAGAATTGGTTGTGCATGCTTGCCACATATTTCATTTGCCATTTTATTGTGTGAGCATGTTGGTTGCATATTTTACTCATTCAAGGACATCCACTTGTTGTTTTGATTGTTTGGTTTCTTTTCTTTTGCCAAGTGGATGGACAAGAATGCCTACGAACCTTCTCTAGCTATCTATGCTTTCTTGTCTCAAACTCTATTCATGCTACATCAAAAAGTTTGATCAAGTCAGATTCGAACGACTCTGTGTGAGGAGCACTCAGAGTCCCCGATTCGTCATAGACTTAAACTTCCAAAACCTCTTTGTGCATTTCGGTCTGACTGATTCATCCTTTTCGGTTATACCGAGATCACTAAGTTGATCTAGGTTTTCAACCTCGGTGCAACCGATTAGAACTTTTCGGTCACACCGAGTTACAGTAACTGCTTGCAGTTTTGCATCTTGGTGCCACCGAGTTGTTCCACTTGGTCACACCGACAGGGTCAGGCTATATATACTCACGGGTCAAATTTTGGAAAAATTTCCGAAACCCTTCGCCTGCGCACAGCCTGCTCTGCCTCTTCGAGTCTCCGGATCGTCCTCGTTGCCACCAGCGACCTCCTGCCGCTGGTCTCCACGGCCGTCAATGGCATTTCTGCCCCGCCGTTGCCGCCGTAGCAAGTTCACCGCCACATTAGGGTATGAACTTGAAACTTTGTGCTATCCCTTAACTCCGATTCCTAGCACATTACTTTGCCATGATTCTTGCCACATTTGAAATCATTCTATCCAACAAAAGCACTCCGTAGATTAGATTTGATTTAAAAATTTAGGGTTAGGTTTCCGCCGAACTCATCTCGGACTGACCGAGTTGTAGAAATCGGTCTCACCGATTTGGCTTAGGCCATTGCACATGTGATTTTCGGTCTGGCCGAGAATTGCAAATCGTTGTGAACGAGATCGATTCTTTGTGAAAACCTAGCAGTCTCGGTGCCACCGAACTGTGACTCGATCTGACCGAGTTCACTAGTTTAGGTTCCAAAAGCTGCTTCGGTATCACCGAGTTTACAAATCGGTAGCTCCGAAATGCTTTTTATGGAAAACTAAAACTAAGTTTTTTACTCAATTGTTTTGCAAAAATCTCTGCACTTTGTGATGCTCATCTACTCTAACTCATCTATATCTATTCACAGGGTCTGCTGTCAGTGAGTTTGCAAAATGTTTGATCAAAGTGATAGCCAGAACAAGTCAGAGGAGCAAGCTCAGATGAGTGAGGGCACTAGTCCCTCAAGCAGTTATGACGAGGGTAGCAGAAGCACACCCAGCAATTTGCCAAAAGCAGCCACCAGGACAAGGAAGAAGAAAACCTCAGATTCTGAAGATGAGGATGATATTGCTATTAAGGATGAGGCCACTTCAAAGAAGAAGGTGTTGAAAAAGGAGTATGGCACAGCTGCTACCACTAAGCCAGGAATGAAAACAAAGGTTCCAGCAAGAAGAGTTCCTATGTCAAAGGCCAGAGCATCCACTCAAGAGACTTTGGGATCTGAACCCAAAAAGGCTGCTGCAGAAGGAAAGAAGAAGGAAAGAAAGTGAGGGAGATGGTGCAAGAAAGTTGACCCAATGGCAGAATTTGAGAAGCACTCTTCTGATGAGGAAGAAGAAGAGGACGAGGATGCTGCACCAGCACCCAAAGCTCAGAAGCTCATGGGAGATGCAATCAAGTCAGGGGATGCTCCATCTAAGCCCAAAGCTGCTCCCAAGGCTGCTGCTCCATCTCCAAAGCCCAAACCCAAGAGGAACACCAGAAGTATACCTGCATTAGAGGAGAACAACAGCTGATCAGAAGCGCAGTTGTGGGTATGCTCCACACATTCAGGAGCTCATCAACTCAAAGATGGGCACATGCACATATCTTTTGGATAAGGAGCATCTACCCTTATATCCTGAGTTTGAAGATAACACAGTTGAGATGAATGAGGAGGAACCATCATCTGTGCAAGCACATGAGAAGAGAAAGAAGGCAAGGGAAGAGAAAGCTACAAAGATGCCAACTGCTGAAGAGGCATCTCAAATATTCCTAAAGAGAAAGCAAGATCAGCTTGGCTATTTGATTGCCTCCACCTTGAGGATTGAGAAGGGCTTGGCCACCCTGACTCAAAACCAGGAGAGTTTGGAAAGAATCATTGAGCAGAAGTTCTATGCTCTTGATGTCAAGGTCATTGAGATCCAAATTGCAGTTGAGAAACTTCAGGAGGATGTGGAGGAGAAGAAGGGCAAGTCTACTACAGATGCATTTGCTAGAGTGCCCAGAGGACAGAGATCTGCTGCAGTGCTTGTTCCAGACACCAGAGCTACATCATCTGCACCAGCTGCCGCAGCTTCAGTGCCACCAGCTCCAGCAGCCACTCCAACAGCTCCAGCTACATCAACTGATGCTTTCGTCCTTGGAGTCATCTCTACACCACCTCATGAAGACCAAGCCTGAGAGTCATTTAGCACTATGCATTTTTGAGCTTTTTGGTAACTTGTTGCCAAAGGGGGAGAAAAATGTATAGATCATAGGCTTCGAGAGAGAGTGTTGCTTTTGATCTCTCTTGTTTTCTGGTGGTTGAACTTCTTTATTTGTGTGTTTGCTTGATACATTATGCCTTTTGTGAGATACTTGGATGATCATGTGTTTGATCATATGCTATGCTACCTTAATGCTTGTTGGATGATATTATCTTTTATATCCTTATATGATCATTCACTTTGCTTGGTGATGAGTGCATGTGTTTAACCATTATCATTTTGAGCACTCCACCAAGATGTATGTGACATGGAAGAGTGACCCATGATCCTAACACATTGTGCATTTGCAGTCCAAAGCAAATTTTAAATAATGCACAAATTTAGGGAGAGCTCTTACTTATCACATACTTCTCAAAGCGACGATGTTTTTCAATCTTATTATCATTTGTCGAAGCTTTGATCTATATGTCGTCATCAATTACCAAAAAGGGGGAGACTGAAAGTGCAACTATCTCTGGGTGGCTTTGGTAATTCCTAACAACATATAGCTCACTGAGCTAATGCTATTTCAAGATAAATATTTTAGGAAAAGCTCAATGATTGGCATGCCATGGATGAGAAAAGTGGATACCTCAAAATGCTAAGGACAAAACGATTGACTCAGGCTCAAAGCACAAGACTCTACTTTTTCCATTTTAGTGATCCAAGATCACATTGAGCCTATAGGAAAAGCCAATACTATCAAGGAGGGATGAGGTGTTGCTTAATGAGTTTTTTGATCCAAAATGCTTAGTGATATGCTCCAAAGCCCTCAACTACTTTCTCACATCCACATATGTCCCAAGACCAAAGTCAAACTCGGCCCCACCAAAACTGTCTATCCGGCGCCACCGAGTTCTGTTGACATAGCCACAGCCACAAACCCTAGTCTTTTCGGTCTCACCGATAGGGATCTCGGTCTCACCGAGATGGGATTGTAATCTCTCTGTTTCCTTTCGTAAAGTTTTGGTCAAACCGAGATGAGCGATCGGTCCCACCGAGATTTCAATGCAAACTCTCTGTTTCCCTTTCGTAACGTTTCGGTCCAACCGAGATGAGCGAATCGGTCCCACCGAGTTTGCCTGACCAACTCTCTGTGTGTCTATTACCAAAATCGGTCTCATCGAGTTTGTGTAATCGGTCTCACCGAGATTACGTTATGCCCTAACCCTAACCATATCGGTCCCACCGAGATGACATGTAGGTCCCACCGAAAATCCTAACGGTCACATTGTTTACTAAATTGGTTCGACCAAGTTTGATGATTCGTTCCCACCGAGTTTGGTAAGTTGTGTGTAACGGTTAGATTTTGTGTGGAGGCTATATATACCCCTCCACCCACTCTTCATTCGTGGAGAGAGCCATCAGAACATGCCTACACTTCCAACATACATTTTCTGAGAGAGAACCACCTACACTTCTGTTGAGATCAAAATATTCCATTCCTACCACATAAATCCTGATCTCTAGCCTTCCCCAAGTTGCTTTCCACTCAAATCTTCTTTCCACCAAATCCAAATCATGTGAGAGAGAGTTGATTGTTGGGGAGACTATCATTTGAAGCACAAGAGCAAGGAGTTCATCATCAACACACCATTTGTTACTTCTTGGAGAGTGGTGTCTCCTAGATTGGCTAGGTGTCACTTGGGAGCCTCCGACAAGATTGTGGAGTTGAACCAAGGAGTTTGTAAGGGCAAGGAGATCGCCTACTTCATGAAGATCTACCCTAGTGAGGCAAGTCCTTCGTGGGCGACGGCCATGGTGGGATAGACAAGGTTGCTTCTTCGTGGACCCTTCGTGGGTGGAGCCCTCCGTGGACTCGCGCAACCGTTACCCTTCGTGGGTTGAAGTCTCCATCAACGTGGATGTACGATAGCACCACCTATTGGAACCACGGCTAAAAAAATCTCCGTGTCAACATTGCGTTTGCCTCCTCAAACTCCTTCCTTTACCTTCATATGAAATTGTTTTACATTCCGCTGCTATACTCTTAGAATTGCATGTGTAGGTTGATTGCTTGACTTGTGCTAAGTTGCTAAAATCTGCCAATAACTAAAATTAGGAAAATGTTAGATTTTTATTTGGTCAAGTAGTCTAATCACCCCCCCCTCTAGACATACTTTCGATCCTACAGTAGGTCTTCATGCTTTGATCGGCCCCTGCTGTCAGATCAATGTTTACACAATGGCATGCCATGACCAACGCTTTATCCTCCTCCACGGAGAAGTTGCTCCCCATCTTATTAGTTTTTGAAGCAACATCATCGTCATCCTTAAATAGAGTGGACAAAGACATATCATGTATGCTTACCGCCTCATTGATCATCTTCATATATGATTACTGACTACATTATAGTAATTACAAAAGTAATGAGCAATAAAAATTTTCATGTAAAATTATGATTGTGAATTGTACAAATTAAACAAATGAAGACCATTTTTTTACCTTTCATTCGTCTCGTCGTATGGCTCATTGATATTGTACATGTTGAAGTCGTCATCGACCTCGAGGAAGGCCAATGACATCCGCGTGAAGGCCAGGTGAAGGTTGGCGGCGAAGCTACCGTCATGGAGGAAGGACCAGCCATAGCCTCACCCTTCCCGTTCTCCGACACTCATGGCTTCCACGCCGGTGCGGTGGGGTGGTAGGTGTATGATGTTATGATTGCACGATGTATTGCTCTTTGTGCATAGGCACGTATATATGATGTACAAAGGTGGGCCACAGACCTCAACTATACAAAGAGCTAGGAAGCAGGCCCAATACACAATATGCACATAACACATATACTCAACACCCCCCCCCCCCAAGTTGAAGCGGCACCGTGGCTGACACAAAGACTGGACCGGAACTCCTCAAATGACGTCGTAGGCAAGCCCTTGGTCATGATACATGCAAATTGTTGGGAAGTAGGGACGTGTAAAACACGAATATGGCCAAGGGCCACCTATTCCCGAACAAAATGGATATCCAACTCAATATTCTTGGTCCGCCAACGATGCACCGGGTTAGCGGAGAGGTAGACCGCCGAGACGTTGTCGCAGTAGACCACTGTGGCACGGTCAACAGGGCAAGAAAGCTCCTGAAGCAGTTGGCAAAGCCACGAACACTCGGCGATGGCATTCCACCACGCGATACTCAGCTTCAGCACTGGAACGAGAGGCCGTAGGCTGCCACTTGGATAACCACGAGATAAGTGAGGGTCCAAGGTAGACACAATAGCCCGAGGTGGAGTCACGAGTGTCAGGGCAGCCCGCCCAGTCTGCATCGGAGTAGGCGGTGTGGGCGGTCTCGACAGAGGCAAGAAGTGTGACGCCAAGATCCATAGTGCCACAGACATAGCGGAGAATCCGCTTGACAACAACCCAGTGAATGTCTCGAGGAGCATGCATATGAAGACACACCTGCTGCATGACATACTGGGTCTCCGGTCGAGCCAGAGTGAGGTACTGAAGAGCACCAACGATAGACCGATAGAAAGCAGCATCCAAAGCAGGAGAACTATCTGTGGCAGAAAGCTTGGCCTTCGTATCAACAGGCGTAGCGGCGGGCTTGCAGTTAAGCACGCCGACGCGCTCCAGGAGCTCATGAGCGTACTTCCGCTGATGAAGGAAGAATCCATCTGGACGGAGCACCACCTCGATAGCAAGGAAGTAGTGCAAAGGACCCAAGTCCTTGATGGCGAACTCAGCGCAAAGACGAGCCATGAGCTGACTGGGGAGACTAGCCGTACATGCCATCAGGATGATGTCGTTGACATAGAGCAGCAAGTAGGCCGTGTCAGAGCCCTAATGATAGATGAAGAGCGAGGCGTCCGAGTGGGTAGAGCGGAACCCAAGCTGGTGGAGAAACGCCAGGATGCGCTGGTACCAAGCACACGAAGCCCGCTTGAGTCCGTACAAGGACCACGAAAGCAGGCACACGTGGTCAGGAAGCGCCGGGTCAACAAGCCCGGTGGGATGCTGGCAGAAGACCTGCTCCTCGAGGTGACCTTGGAGGAAGGCGTTAGACGTCCATCTGGTGCACCGGCCAAGCACGGGAGACCGCAGGGTGGAGAACCATGCGTATCGTGCTAGGCTTGACGACTGGAGCAAAGGTGTCGATGAAGTCGATGCCAGCACGTTGTCGGAAGCCATGAACAACCCAGCACGCTTCATAGAGATCAAGGGTACCATTGGGACGGAGCTTGTGTTTGAAGACCCACTTCCCAGTAATCACGTTGGCGTGCCGGGGACAGGGAACAAGTTGCCACGTCTGGTTGCGCAACAGGGCATCAAACTCCTCTTGCATCGCAGGCATCCTGAGCAGGTCACAAAAGAGCGACTCGAATGGAGGACGGCAACATCGATGGCTCAGAGGTGGACGCCGCATAGACTTAGTCGTCTGAGGTGTAGCGCAAGCTCGGGCGAAAGATGCCCGTAAGGGCGCGGGTGACTGGACCGGCCACAGGCGCGTGGGGGGGGGGAGTGCTGGTGGTCCGCGGGCGCCGGTGGGGCCACGGGGGCTGCGGGAACCGCGGGGGATGCACTGGACGAGGTGGCCGCGGGGGCGACGGGGAGAACGCTGGCCGCAGCTCGAGCCGGAGCCGTAGGTGCCGAGGCCGCGGGATGAAGAGGCGTCGAGGGCTCCAGTGTCGCGGCCAGAGGGGGCGCCACATGCAGGGGGCGCGCCTGAAAGCCAGGGGGTGGGCCAAGGGCGGCGCGCCCTGGGAGAGGCGTCGAGGAGCCCGCGTCATCAGTGACGGGAGGAACAGCCGGGGGTACCTGCTGAAACGGAAAGAAATGTTCATCAAAGTAAACATGCCGGGAAGTGAACACACGGTAGGAGACTGGATCATAGCACCGATAACCCTTGGAGTTGGAGGGATAGCCGATGAAGATGCAAGCGATGGAACGAGGTGCAAGTTTGTGCGGAGCGGTGTCGGCAGTGCTAGGATAGCAAAGGCACATGAAGATACGCAAGCCATCATAGGACAGATGCGTACCAAAGAGAAGATGGTGAGGTGCATAGTTCCACCGTGGGTGGCAGGGTCGATGGTCAAGCAGAAGTGAAGCAGTAGCAAGTGCATCCGGCCAGAAACAGGGCAGCACATTAGCATGGAATAGGAGCGTGCAAACGCAGTCATTCAGAGTGCGAAGGATGCGTTCGGCTCGACCGTTCTGCTGTGAAGTATACGGGCATGTGAGACGAAAAACTATGCCGTGGTGCAACAGAAAAGTGCGGAAAGCAAGATTGTCGAACTCTTTTCCATTGTTAGTCTGAAGAGCAAGAATGGGACGCCCAAACTTCATGATGACATAGGAGTAAAAAGCCGTCAAAGTGGAGAGCGCATCCAACTTTCGTCGCAAAGGAAAAGTCCACACATAGTGAGAATAATCATCAAGGATAACCAGATAATATAAATAGCCCGAATTACTAGGAACCGGAGAGGTCAACACATCGCTATGAGCTGAAAAGGAAAATAAGCTATGGTGGTGGAGTTATTAAATGGAAGGCGAACATGTTTGCCAAGAGGACAGACATGAAAAGTGTGATCCTCTATCTTATTACAACTAAAACTACTAAGAATATGACGAATTTTGACGGGGTTGGGATGACCCAAACGAGCGTGCCAGAGATCGACTCCAGCGGAGAGAGCAACCGGTGCGGTGGTGGAGGTGGACGGCGGATGCACCGAATAGAGCTCGTCGGGGCTATCACATCGGTGAAGTACCATCTTGGTTTGAGCGTCCTTGACACAAAAACCAAGCTCGTCAAATTCAACAGTAACATGATTTTCACGAGTTAAACAACAAACGGAAACAAGGTTCTTAATAAGATGAGGTGACACAAGTATATTAGACAAAGTTAAAGGCATGAAATTGGAAGGAAATGGAGTGTGCCCGACATGTGTTATAGGGAGTGTGGAACCGTCACCGACAATGATGCGGCGGTCAGTGGTGACGGGAGTGGAGGAGGCAAGATTAACAGGATGGGCAAACGTGTGAGATGTAGCCCCGATGTCAATGTACCAAACACCGCCTCCAGTGTAGGTGTTCGGCGTAGGCGCGGTGTGTAGTGCGGCGAGGAGCGCCAGATCCCAAGGCGCCGGCGGCAGGGCCGGCGAGGATGGCGGCGGGGCCGCAGGGAGACCGTAGTCGCCGCTCAGCTGCGGCGGTGGGTATCCCCCGTATGGCTGCAGAGCTGCATAGTACGCCTGGTGCGCCGGCGGGCGCGGCACGGGAAGGATCAGTGCAGGAGCCCGTGGAACCGGCATGGTGTAGGCATGAACAACACCGGTCCACGGGTTGTAGCCGATGGCCCACGGAGATGGCACCTGGAACTGCTGCTGCTGTTGCTGACGGGGCGGGCCGGTGCCCTGCCGCCGCAGCTGCTGACCGCCTAGACGGCCCCCACCGCGCCACCCCCCCGACGCCGTTTGGCGGGAGGGGCGGGAGGCCCATAGGCAGCGGGAGCAGCCCGGCTGCTAGGGGGCGGGTACGGCGGCGGCGCCGGGAATGGCGTTGGGTGGCGCTGCGGCGGGGGCGCGGCCGGGGCGTCTGGAGGCGCCGAGGAGCTGCTGCGGGTGGTGCCGGTGGCGAGGGCGGTGTAGATGGCATGTGCCTTCACCTGCTTCATCCGCCGCTCCTCCAAGCGGAGGTACGCAACGAACATGGCGAAGGACGGGTTGTGGATGAGGCTGAGGTTCGCCGCGGCGTTGCCAAAGTCCTCGTTGAGCCCAGCGGTGAGCGTGCCGAGGAGGAGGTCATCATCGATCTTCGCGCCAATATCGTGGAGCTCGTCAGCGAGAGTCTTCAGGCGGCGACAATACTCATCGACGGAGGTGTTGTCCCGGTGACACCCAAAAAACTCTTGCGGCAAAAGAACACGACGCTAGAGCTGGTTGTCAGTGAAGAGCCCGTTCAGCTTGGTCCACACGGCACAGGCATCGTCGCCGTCCTGTACGACCGTCAAGAAGAGGTCCGACTAGATTGTGAGGAAAAACTAGCGGATAATCATGGTGTTGACGGTGGACCAGTCATGGAACTCGGGGACGAGGCTGGAGTCAACGGTGCCATCCACGTGGTCGATGAGATGATACTCCTGGAACACGAGGGAAAAATACGTCTTCCACGTGTAGTAGGAGGAGTCCGCCTACGAGAGATGAACCGGCACCCGCTCAAAGATGTTGAGGTTGCGGATGTCGTTGGCGTCAGGAGGGTTGGCGTCGGTGAATGGGTTGGAGTTGCTGGACGCGGAGGAGGTGATGGACGACATAGCGAGGATGGGATGGTGCGGGCGGCTCGGGATAGGATTTGCGGCGGCGTCGAGCGGTGCGGTTGGGCAGGCGCGGCAGCAGCGGCTAGGCGTGATGCGAGCGGGCGTAGCTGGTGTGGCAGCAATGGCTTAGCGTGATGGGGGCGGGCGGGGCTGGCGCGGCTGGAGGAGCGCGCGCGATGCGGATCGTGCGGGGCTGGCGGCGGCTGGAGGAGCGCGGGTGCCGGGTCGGGCGGGAGTAGCGCATACATGGTAGGGAGAGCGAGTAGCGGCGGCCGGCGCGGTTGGCGCGCTGGCGGCGGCGGCGGCAGCGGAAGACTAGGGTTAGAACCTAAAAATGATATCATGTATGATGTTATGATTGCACGATGTATTGCTCTTTGTGCATAGGCATATATATATGATGTACAAAGGTGGGCCATGGACCTCAACTATACAAAGAACTAGGAGGCGGGCACAATACACAATTTGCACATAACACATATACTCAACAGCAGGGATCGATGGCGGGGCAGGCCCGCTTGCCCGCGAGATCGGGCAAGCCGGGTCGGCAGTGGCTGGCAATGGAAGAGGTCGGGGCGGTCAGCGACACACGGCCAGCTGCGGGACCCAGGACGGGTGGCATCGCTGGTGGACTAGGCGGTGGCGTCGACAACGACGGCATACAGAGAGACGCATGAAGTTTTACGTGGGGGATGAAGGGTGTGTTTGGTTGAGGAACCAAGTGGAACGGAATGGAATGGTTCCATTCCATAGGAACGGGTCAGTTCCATTCCTGTGTTTGGTACCAACAAAAAAAGGGAACGGGTTGGTTCCATTCCGGTGTTTGGTTAGAGAGATGGAATGAAAAATGGAACCACATAAATTTCAAAATTTTGGCAGCATTTCATTTGTATTTCAAAGAAAATAAACATGACAACATATACATTGACAAGAACCACACATATATGACATAAACCAAACACAAACTTAACAAAAGGTAGCAAGTTCATCCATCACATCCAAAAGCAATCAGCCATACATGAGTTCACATACAAAAAGCAACCATGTGCACTATACATGCCAAGTTATCATACTTGACAGCCATACAACCTTATCGATATACAGTTTTGGAAGTTCTTCTTCACATACCTACTCACCCAAATGGACTTGTTGGTTTCGGAACGTTTCATGAACGCTCTTGCGGTCTTGCGGTTGTCAACAAGATGATCATAGTGGTGTGATCTTCATCAAATTCTTTCAACAAAAACAGAGGATATTACAACAAAAACAACATCTATTATAGCCCATACAATGACTGGCATTGCGACTATTTCAACAAAAACAGCGGCTTCCACCAGATTTCACATGAACGTGGTCTTCGTGACCATCTAGAAATGATGCATACTATCAAAAATATGGCTAGCAATGACTTCAAACCATGGATCTAGGTTGTACACAGCAGCACATATTGAAGTAAAAATTGGGTAACCATGGATCTGGGTACTATACAAAAGCACATATATATGAAACAAATTGAGGAGCAATCTGCCCAAACATGAACATATACAGAGATATACAAACAGGTAGTGGAAACCGTACCTTGCCTTCGAAGCCACCTGCCGATCCAGACCTTGCTGCAACACCTCTGGTCGCTCCCTCCTCTCTCGTTGCCCCCTGAGTGGTAGTCGCCCCGCTGCGTGGTAGCAGCCCTGCTGCGTGGTAGCCGCCCCACTCCTTCGTCGCTGGCTCGCTGCTGCTAGGTCGCCGCCAAGGTGCAGATGCGCGCCATCACAGAGGAGATGATAGGAGGAAGGTGAAGCCAGCACCGGAGAGGGATGGAGAAGGCAGATCGAGAGAGAGAGAGGGAGATGCAGGAGGGTGGCGGCGCTAGTGCAGAGTTGCAAGAGGATTGGGTACGAGTGCGGGCAGAGGGGGACGAGGGCTCGTTCCCTGTCGTCCGGTCGATTTCGAGGTATGCCTTGGTTCCGGATAATGAGCGAATATTCCATTTTCTGGGACGGGTGGGTTCTGATTCGTTTGACTAACCATACACGAGAATGGGCTGTGGGAACGGATCGGACCCATGACGTTCTACCTGGTGACAACAACCAAACACACCCGAAAGGTACTTGGTGTGAAGCGTTTACAGGAAAGGCCATCTTTCCCTTGGTGGAGGGGAAGTTTGAAAGATTTTACGAGAAGTTGTAAGAAAATTTCGAGTTTATGAAACTGTTGGAGCACTTTTTCAGCCAACTTCTTCTAAACCACGGTTATTTTACAGATATGGGAACCGTTGGAGATGCTTCAGAGAAGTACTCTTACTCCTAGTGCATGCTAGAGCATCTCTAGCAGACCCCGTATAAATGGTCAAACCCGCAAAATAATCTTTTTGCAGTTTCAGTCAAAAAACGAGCCCGAACAGACCCTTTAAAATCGTCCGACCCTTAATTTTTTTTAAGGGGCCCTGTAAACGCGAACGCGAAACCCTCGTATATACAGTTTTGAGGGTACCAGAGCCCTGCATACCGGTCAACGTTGGCGGTTGAGGAATCTTTGCTCCCGCCAAAGCCATGAAGCTCGCCCGCCGGCCGTCCAATAGCCGGCGGGCCCTCCGTCCCGGCCGCCGCGCTCGCCCGTGTCGAACGGAGCAAGCTAGCTAGCTCAATCCATTCGAACGGACCTAGCTCAATCCATTTGAACGGAGCTAGCTAGCTAGCTAGGAGCTCAATCGATTCGGAGATCTAGCTAGCTCCTTCGATCCGGCCGCCGCTCGCGCCGACCTGGCCTTCGCGCGCCGCGCTCGCCCCGGCCGCCCTGGCCTCCGCCTGTGCCGCGCTCGCCTCGCGTTTTTTCTCGTCTGCCTGTCCGCCGGATTGACGAGAGGAAGAGGACGACTAAAAAAAAGAACCAGCTCTGGATTTGTTCCATATATTCGGAGAATTTTTTTTTTACGGGTTGATTATACGGGGTCTAAGTCTATCCTTACCCGTGCTGGCCTGCATATACGCTTTTTCGCGAACTGCAAAAGACTTATGCGGATCGGGATTTTGCGGGGTCAGCTAGAGATGCTCTTACCAAAGAAGAACCCTGTGTAGCAAGGCCAGCTTTGTGGATCTAATCCAGAATTAAGTTTCACCACGTACTTCTACGTACTGAAACGTTTAAGAGCAGTCCACTACGTACGTAGTGAAACGTGTACGAGCAGTCACGGACTGGTGGCCCCGCTAATTTAACAGCTGTCCATGGGTCCGCATGTCACTATGTCAGAGCCTGTCCCTTGTAATTTTTGCCGTGCACGCGGTGAATCATATCCCAGCTAGGCCCCTACGCCCCAGCAGAGCTGCCCATTGCACTACTACAGTGGGTGAGCCCATCAGCTCTCGTGGTGAGACGGGGAGAAAATGTGGATTTAAGCATGCATGGAAAGTAGCGAAACGATTCGGCATGGAGTGATTGGGGAGATGAAATCGATGATGAGATGATTGAAGGTGCGATTGATGAGATGGGAAGGAGGCGCTCCGTACAACTACTGCTACAGCAGTGGCAGTAGCAGCAGGGGCCGGCATTAGCAACAGCGGGGGAGATTGCGAGATCTTTGCGATTTGATGGCGCCACTCTTTCCTCTCACGCCTAGTAGAAAAAAAAAAGCTATCTCGACGTCTTCTGCACTCCCTTTAATCCATTTCATCGTGTACATATCACTTCATCTGTTTACACACGAACACGCTATCGTGTACTCCTCCCATCGAGGCGATACACAAGACACATTGTCGGAGAAGCCTCATCAGGAGCGTGATACGAAGACACATCAATGAGGTCTTTTGAAGGCCCGATACCCCACACATCCGTGAGGGACTGTCAGGGAGTGCGACGGCTATGCGTTGCCCTAGATCGACTCATCAAGAGCGTCGGGCCTGTCCGGCAACTTGGCTGTACAGCCGGGCCATGCCCAGTTTTGCATACAACAACATAATTATCGTGTTATAGAATTCACACACGACCTTGAATGGAGATGGCCAAGTTTCATGTTGAAGGTTTTGCGATTCGAAGTCATCTTGAAGGTGTTTTGTCTTGTTTTCTATCTTCCGCGGTAGAAAGAAAATGAAACTTTGGCAGGTCAATGCCCGGACGCTCGGACCTTTGTCGAGCTTCAATTCCAACTACCTAATGCCTTCGAGAAATTACTACAATTTCCTATATGTCCAACTCTTCATCCGACCATGGGCTGGATTATCCGACCATTCTGAGATCCTACTCATGCAGTGCACTGTTTTGGCTACCGGGGCTGTATACAACTTCAGATTGAGATGTTCCGAAAAAAGTAAAGTTGTTGGCCTTGACGATATAAAGATTTTTTTTTCATGGTTATCACTTTTCCATTTGAAGTAATCTTAATTGTGTTTTTTGTCATGCCATAATATGGTGTCAGTACGTGCATCTCTGAATTTGTCACAACTTTTGTGTCTGAACTTCGTTTTGGACCATATTTATCTCCATTTTGATAATCTCAAAGAGTGCCATAAAATGTAGAAATCAAATCTTAAAATAGACTTCATCTCCCTATGGATTCAAGCCATTCTTTATGATCATGCCACTTTTGATCGCCAAACACTTCCCCCGAGAGTAACTTGGTTCATGTTAATCGGTATGAATATTATGATATGCTTGATGAATGTTTGATTTGCGAGGCGCGATCTTTTGCATTTCCACCTATCCATATTTGCTAGTCTCTCCAGTATCATGCAATGTCCACTCTCACCTCGAGATTTGGTGCATCATTTGCCGATACATCCAAACCCCGTGGGAGAACTTTGTAACATCCCGATTTTTATTAAATTGAGAATGTTAATAGAATCATTTATGCATATCATATTTTATTGCATCTTGGAGTTTTATGAAATTTTCAAATATTTTCCCACTCAAGAAAAAAATATAAGATAAAATGACTTCTTCAATATAAAATGAGTTGGAAAAGTATTAGAATATTATTAGGAGTTTTTCAAGTTTTAATCATAATTATTTTATTGGCCAATAGTGGATTTGTTGCATAAAATAAGTATTTTCTTGAGCAGAAGAAAATGTTCACTATGCACTATATTATCAATAATGATTTTAGGAATTATTCTGGTATTTTTATAAATTCGTTTGGTCTTGTTTTTGACCCTAAAGAATTTTCTGTAATTGAAAAACAATGCATGGACCGAAACTCAGTTTGGCCCAGGAGCACATCAACCAGGCCAGCCCCGCGCCAAAACTCCTTCGCGCTGGTTGCCCGCCCTCATCTTTCTCCGCCATACTCGCCGACAGGTGGGATCCCCACCTTATCGTCCCCAACCAGTGGCGGAGCTAGCATATGACATCAGGGTGGTCCGCTCCAATTTTTTTTTTCGATAACTAATATAACATGTGAAAGTTCTAACTAATTACCAATAGCACATAGAAATAGATCAATATGGTCTTACGAACACACTAAAATTCTCAATTAAATCTCAGTTTTGCATAAAGAAGCCTACATAGTAAATAATACATGGACCATAGCACATACCTCGAGAAGTTCAGAAAGACCATCTTTTTGGCCTACGTTTTTGCATTGCCATGAAGGTATCAATTATGTCATCTTCATTCACCTCGGAGAAAGCATCCCTCTCAATGTATATGACTAGGCAATCATTCAAAAGACTATCACCCATCTTATTTCTCAACTTGTTCTTGATAAAAATCATGGTAGAAAATGCTCTCTCAACATTTGCCGTTGCCACCGGGAGAATCAATACCAATTTTAAAAGCAAGTACACCAAATGATAAACTATATGTCTCCCCGTTTGAACAAGCTTAACCGAGAGATCAACAAGATTTCTAAGGCCTTGGAAGTTCTCATCATTTCTCATGTCATCAATATAGTTATCAAGTGTAGTTCAAGGTGTATCAAGTCGGCACTTGAAAAGTCTTTGGGATAAAAGTCAGCAAGTCTTCGTACCTTGTGTGCATCAAAAGAAACAAATGAGTTAAATAGATTTTGTACCAATTTTGAAAGCAATATAAATTATAGAAGCAAGTTTGCATACCTTTTGTGCATCAAAAGCAGCAAATGAGTTGGCGGGATTCAAAGCAGACATACAAGATAGCAGCTCCATGTTGATATCATCAAACCGATTTTCAAGCTCTTGACTAATTTGATCAATGCTCCAAGAAAAACCCTAGATCACCGGAATGAGTGCAGAGTTATATACATAGTGCAAAAAAGCAAACCCTAGATCACAAATTTGGGGGAAATCATGAATTTTGATTTGGGGTACCTCACTGGGTCCAGTACTGCAGCCGGATTTGGAGGGGGCGAGGGCAGGGCCGCCAGGCAGCCGCCCAGCGAGCGGCGGCAGGGGCGCAGGCAACCGGCGCTCCTGGAGAGGCGCAGCCACGCGGGGCCTGGGACAGCCAGACAGGGGCTCGCCGCGCGCGCGCAGGGAGACGCGACTGGAGAGGGCCGGACGGGCGGGAGCTTCCTCGGCGGCTGGGCGGCGGCAGGGGCGCCGGGCGCGAACGGCGAACGACGGCGACAGCGAGGAACGGCGAAGAGACGACGAGGGCACGACGCGGCTATCGGGTTCGACCGGTCTCAGTGCGAGGGAGGCAGGGAGGACTGGACTGGACTGGACTAACAATCCCTTGTCAGTTTATTGGGCTGGTTTTTTTTCTGGCCCATTTCGAATCCATATGTATATAGGCTGTCTCAGAATCCCAGGGTGGGCCGCGGCCCACCCTGGCCACCCTGTAGATCCGCCAATGTCCCCAACCTCCCGCCGTCGCTGCTCGGGATGAGCTCACGCGCGCCCGCGATACGTCTCCAACGTATCTATAATTTATGAAATAGTCATGCTCTTATATTATCATTCTTGAATGTTTTACAATCATTTTATAGCAACTTTATATCATTTTTAGGACTAACCTATTGACATAGTGCCCAGTGCCAGTTGGTGTTTTTTGCTTATTTTTTACATCGCAGGAAATCAATATCAAATGAAGTCCAAATGCGGCAAATTTTTTTGGACCAAAACACCCAGGATGGGCCAGAAAAGTACCAGATGGGTGCCCCGTTGGGGGCACAACCAACCTGGGCGCGCCCGGGGGCCCAGGCGCACCTTGGTGGGTTGTGCCCACCTCGATGGCCTCCCGCACCGCCTCTTCACCCTATAAATCGTCAAATATTCCAAAAACCCTCGGGGTAACCCTAGATCGGAAGTTTCGCCGCTGCAAGCCTCTGTATCCACGAAAACCAATCTAGACTCCGTTCCGGCACCCTGCCGGAGGGGGAGATCATCACCGGTGACCATCATCATTATCCCGGCGGCCACCATGATGAGGAGGGAGTAGTCCACCCTCGGGGCTGAGGGTTTGTACCAGTAGCTATGTGTTTAATAATCTCTCTCTCTCTCTCTCTCTCTCTCTCTCTCGTGTTCTTGAGATGTCACGATCTTGATGTATCGCGGTCTTTGTTAATATAGTTGGATCATATGGTGTTTTCCCCTCTCTATCTTGTTGTGAATTGAGTTTTCCCTTTGAGATTTCATTTTATGGGATTGATTACTTTTATGGATTTGAGATCACTTGACATATGTTTTGCATATGAATACCCATGGTAACAATGGGGTATTATATTGATTCACTTGATATATGTTTTGGCACTTAACTCGCGGATTCTCGAGGTGACATTGGGGTAATCTATGCATAGGGGTTGATGCAGGTTTCGTCTTTGTATCTCCGGTAGAACTCTTGGGGCACTCTTTTGAGGTTCTTTGTGTTGGATCGAGTATTATGAATCTGAAATTGTTTGATGCGTATCATATAATTAACTCATGCATACTTGTGGTGACATTGGAGTATCTAGGTGACATTAAAGTTGGTTGATGCATATCATATGGTGTTATTTTAGTACGAACTATTGGATAGATCGAATGGAAAGAATAACTTTATATTATTTTAGTATGAACTCTTGAATAGATTGAACAAAAAGAATAGCTTTGAGGTGCTTTCGTACCCTACAAACAATTTCTTCTTATGTTCTCCACTAGATAAGAACTTTGGAGTGATTCTTCATCGCACGTTGAGGGAAGGTTATATGATCCAATTAGATTAGCATTGCTGAGAGATTGCACTAGCAAAAGTACGGACCCTAGGCCTTGTTTTCAAGCATTGCAATACTGTTTGTGCTCACTTTTATCGTTTGCTACCTTGCTGTTTTTATTTATTCAGATTAAAAAAAATATTTCTACCATCCATATTACACTTTTATCACAATCTCTTCGCCGAACTAGTGCATCTAGACAATTTGCCATTGTATTAGGTGTGTTGGGGACAGAAGAGATTTCTTTTATTTGGTTGCAGGGTTGTTTGAGAGAGACCATCTTCATCCTACACCTCCCATGGATTGATAAACCATAGGTCATCCACTTGAGGGAAAATTGCTACTGTCCTACAAAACTCCGCGCTTGGAGGTCCAACACGAGTCTACAAGAATAAAGTTGCGCAGTAGACATCAAGCTCTTTTCTGGAGCCGTTGCCGGGGAGGTGAGTGCATGAAGGTATATCTTTAGATCTTGTGATTGAATCTTTTAGTTTCTTGTTTAACCACTAGTTTGGTTTATAAAATAAAACTACAAAAAGTGGAATTGATGTTGCATCATATTATTCATCTTTATAATGTCTTTCGTGAAAATGATGGAAAAGAAAATTGTGCTTAATTGATAGAAGAAGAATTCTATAAAATATTTGACAAAAAATGTTTGAATGGTGAGCATGATTGCAATGTAGTTGGTATGAACTCTTTGAATATCCATGATGCTAATGATATGCAAAGCCATAAGCTTGGGGATGCTATGTTTGATGAAGTTGATATTTTTATTCCCCCAAGTTTTAACGTGCAAATTTGTTATAATGGTAGCATACCTCCTATTTATGATGATTACAATTATGAATGTGGGTTTGGAAGAGTGTCAACTCTAGGTAATGATCCCACTATTTTGGAGGGTGTTGAATCTTATCACAATGATTAAAGTGGATTTGGAGACGTCATGACTTTATTTAGTGATGAATCCACCATTATGGATGAGGCTTCAATTGACTATGACAACAAAGTTGCTATCCATGATGATTATTATGATGACATGTATGCTATAAATAATAATGATAACCATGAAACTTGTCATCATGATTTTAATTTTCAATCCCATGATAGTTATTTTGTTGAGTTTGCTCCCACTACTATTCATGAGAATAAATTTGCTTATGTGGAGAGTAATAAAATTTCTATGCTTGTGCAGCATGAAAAGAGTGCTTTATGTGATATTTATATTGTTGAATTCATTCATGATTCTAATGAAAATTATTATGAGGGAGGAACTTATGCTTGTAGAAATTGCAATAATATCAAGTTTCCTCTCTATGTGTTGAAAATATTGAAGTTTTGCTTGTTTTGCCTTCCTATGCTAGTTGATTCTTGTTCCCATAAGTTGTTTGATCATAAAATACCTATGCATAGGAAGTGGGTTAGACTTAAATGTGCTATTCATGTGCTTCATGGTGCTCTCTTTGTATTTCAATTCTTATCTTTTATGTGAGCATCATTAAAATCATCATGCCTAGCTAAAAAGGCATTAAAGAAAAGGGCTTGTTGGGAGACAACCCAACACTTTTACCTACTGTTTTTGTGTGTTCACATGATTAAGCTACTGTAGTAATCATGTTTTATAACTTTTGTTTCAATAAAGTGCCAAGTAAAGCCTTTGGGATAGTGTGGATAATGGTTGAATTGAATCTGTGCAAAAACAGAAACTTTTGCGCTCAGTCCAGGAATTTTTAAAATTAACTGGGATGTTCTTTTATTCTGAAGTTTTTACAGGTGATAGATATACCAATTATTTAAGTTTTCCTAATTTTTCAGAATTTTTGGAGTTACATATGTATGGTTGGAGTACATATTACTTCAGACTGTTCTGCTTTTGACAGATTCTGTTTTCAATGCATAGTTTGCTTGTTTTCTAGTTTCTATGGATTATATTGCTTAATATAAATTGTGAAAATGATAGGATACAGTAGGAATTTTCTGAGAACAATTATGAATCTTGTCTTTGACAGTACCAAAGTGAATGGTTTGCTCTTTATCATAGTAACCTATCTCACGAAGTTCCGTTAAGTTTTGTGTGATTGAAGTTTTCAAGTTTTGGGTGAGATATCTATATGAGGAGAATAAGGAGTGACAAGACCCTAAGCTTGGGGATGCCCAAGTCACTACAAGGTAATATTCAAGTAAGACCCAAGCAACTAAGCTTGGGGATGCCCCGGAAGGCATCCCCTCTTTCGTCTCCAACATTATCGGTAACCTTACTTGAGGCTATATTTTTATTCGTCACATGATATGTGTTTTGCTTGGAGCGTCATTGTAGGACCTTGAGAAGAGGTGTCTAGAGGGGGGGTGATTAGACACTAAGTACCAAAGTTGCAGTTTTTAAGGTTCTTTAAGTTTAAGTGGAGTTTAGGCACAATTTCAACAATCACAATACATATCAAGCAAGCATGCAAAGAGTATATGGGCAGCGGAAAGTAAAGCATGCAACTTGCAAGAAAGTAAAGGGAAGGGTTTGGAGGATTCAAACGCAATTGGAGACACGGATGTTTTTGGCGTGGTTCCGATAGGTGGTGCTATCGTACATCCACGTTGATGGAGACTTCAACCCACGAAGGGTAACGGCTGCGCGAGTCCACGGAGGGCTCCACCCACGAAGGGTCCATGAAGAAGCAACATTGTCTATCCCACCATGGCCGTCGTCCACGAAGGACTTGCCTCACTAGCGGTAGATCTTCACGAAGTAGGCGATCTCCTTGCCCTTACAAACTCCTTGGTTCAACTCCACAATCTTGTCGGAGGCTCCCAAGTGACACCTAGCCAATCTAGGAGACACCACTCTCCAAGAAGTAACAAATGGTGCGTTTATGATGAACTCCTTGCTCTAGTGCTTCAAATGATAGTCTCCCCAATACTCAACTCTCTCTCATAGGTTTTGGATCTGGTGGAAAGAAGATTTGAGTGGAAAGCAACTTGGGGAAGGCTAGAGATCAAGATTCATATGGTAGGAATGGAATATCTTGGCCTCAACACATGAGTAGGTAGTTCTCTCTCAGAAAATGTATGCTGGAAGTGTAGGTTCAGTCTGATGGCTTTCTCCACGAATGAAGAGGAGGTGGAGGGGTATATATAGCCTCCACACAAAATCTAACCGTTACACACAATTTACCAAACTCGGTGGGACCGAATCATTAAACTCGGTCGGACCAATTTAGTAAACCTAGTGACTGTTAGTGATTTTCGGTGGGACTGAAATGCAACTCGGTGAGACCGATATGGTTAGGGTTAGGGCATAACGTAATCTCGGTAAGACCGATTACACAAACTCGGTGAGATCGATTTTGGTAAAAAGCTTTCCAGAGAGTTGGTCAGGCAAACTCGGTGGGACCGATTACTCGAACTCGGTGGAGCCGATTTTGGTAATAAGTTTCCAGAGAGTTTGCATTGTAATCTTGGTAGTACCGATTGCTCAAACTCGGTGAGACCGATTTTGATAATGGACATACACAGAGAGATTACAATCCCATCTCAGTGAGACCGAGATCCCTATCGGTAAGACCGACTTGCTTAGGGTTTGTGGCAGTGGCTATGACTTATGGAATCGGTGGCGCCGGATAGGAAGAATCGGTGTGACCGATTTTGGCTTTAGGTTTAGGTCATTTGTGGAAGTGGGAAAGTAGCTGAGGGTTTTGGAGCATATCACAAAGCACATGAAGCAAGAGGCTCATTAAGCAACACCTCATCCCTCCTTGATAGTATTGGCTTTTCCTATAGACTCAATGTGATCTTGGACCACTAAAATGTAAAATGAAGAGTCTTGAGCTTGAAGCTTGACCCAATCCTTTGTCCTTAGCATCTTGAAGGAGTTCCCACGTCCTTTAGTTCATGCCACTCCATTGTTGAACTTATCTGAAACATGCTAGATAAAAGTGTTAGTCCAACAGGAGATATGTTGACATTAATTACCAAAACCACCTAGGGAGCACTTGTGCTTTCAATCTCCCCCTTTTTGGTAATTGATGGTAACATACATCAAAGCTTTAGATAAAGATATAAAGGGTAGAAAGTAAAGCTTTGAAAAGACATGTAACAAGCATAGGCTCCCCCTACATGTATGCAATCATGTGAATATGGAACATAGAAGCATGTGAGAGCATAAACATGATAGATCAGGCAATGTGTCACATGCATCTTGGCCATATGCATCAGAGCAAAGGATGTTAAAGAAAATACCTTCATGCTCATGAGTTCTTCTTGCAAACAATATGTACATCAGCAAGAATTCCTCATACACATGATTGTGATGCATATACTTACCTTGTAGTCTTGAGTTGTCTTAGGATGAAATGAACCTGTGTAAACAAGGTTAGATAACACAGATACATCTACTAACCAGAGCAAACAAAAGAAACCACAAGAATACCAAGACTGGGATGACATATAGAGAGTGAGTACTAAGTACCACATTGAATTAGACATGTCCCCAAGAGTAAAGATATTCAATGAATTTAAATGATCTCTTTCCCTTAGATGTCTTGCTCCCCCTGAATCTAACATGGGATACTGGGAGAAGATAGGGAACAGAAAATCAGAGCTGAAAGAAAATAGAGCTGAAAGATATGAATGATGATCAGAGCTGATGCATGCTAATGCAAATAGGCACAACAGAACATATGAACATGTCTCTCCCCTCAAGAAGACATGTGGACATCTCTCCTCTTGAACACCAAGCATCTGGGATCCTTGAAAAATACTTTCTACTTAAGTATCCTCTCCCCCTGGAGATCTCTCTCTCCTTTTGAGGGTCTCTCCCCTTAGAAGGTCTCTCTCTCCCCCTTGAGAAGGAAGGTGATAAGTTTTGATGCTCTCTCTCTCCCCCAAACGATAAGCTTTGATGTTCTCTCTCTCCCCCTTTGACATCAATTTCCAAGAAGGATCTCCTGGAATCTGTCGAATGGGTTGGTCCTTGAGACACAGAACAAAGCAAAGATAAAAAAGTGATGCTTGTAGAGGACAAGATTCATTGAGTGAAGCTGGATCATAAGAAACACAGAATTATGTGGCAAATAGTTTTTCCTGTTGTGAAATCGGTGACACCAAGTGGTATGTTTCGGTCGTACCGAAGGGATTCGGTTGGGCCGGAAATAACTAATCGGTGAAACCGAGTTCATCGCAGAGAAAATACTTGTCACCCCAGCTCACTAGACTAGTAAGATCTCACAAAGATTTGCAAGGAATTTATTGAAGGATGTGCAATGAATTGGAATGCAGCAAATGCAGAGCAAACAAAAAGAAATCTAGATGAAGTTTTTTTTGAAAGGGGAAACAGATATGCATGAGACATATGCAAAAACACAGAAAAGAAAACAAGAGAACTTCATCTAGAGATGGTCGGCGACAAAGTCACCTATGTTAGAGTATATTGACTTAGGAGTCAAGTGAGATCACTTGATCATAGGTCATACTCATCGTTTAAGCTCAAAATGGGGTTGCCATTTTTCGTTTAAGAATCTTGATGTATTCACATCTTGTTGAGTTGCTTTAGCTCATGACTTGGAGTAAAGCTTCTCTAAGATGGAATAACATACCTTGGTTGGTGGTGTTGTCCATGTAGTTGAACTTGTGTGGGTTGCTCAAGGTTGATGTACCTCATCAAGAGTTTGGAGAACCACTTGGAATTTGAGTCCATCTACCTACATGGGTTAGTTCTTGCAAGGAAGAGCACTTGTGTATCCAAAAATGACAATCATGAAGCTCAACATAGAATTTGTCAAAGGATATGTTTAAGAGGTTTCGTGCTTCCTTGTCTTCAACCACCATAGTGTAGAGACTTGGTGATGTAGAGATTGCTCAAGATATGAGTGGATTACAATCTCATGGAATTTGATTCCAGCAAGTACCTACAAGAGTTAGATAACATGCAAGATACAAACATATCCAAGACATATGATATTCATCATAAGAGAAAAACATCAAGGATTAGTCATAAACTCATGTCTTGCATGTATCCAATGGAGTTTCTACTACAAGTTTGAAGCATCAATGATGTTCAATTCTCCTCTTAACCTGCAAAACACTTTCTCATCAAGAGGTTTAGTGAATATATCCGCTAATTGCTTTTCGGTGCGAACATGCTTAAGATCAATGTCTCCCTTAGCAACATGATCTCGAATGAAATGATGACGAACTTCAACATGCTTAGTTCGAGAATGTTGCACAAGATTATGACCAATTTTAATAACACTTTCATTGTCACAAAGCAATGGAACATGTCTCACATATATCCCATAATCTTTAAGAGTTTGGGTCATCCAAAGTAATTGAGCACAACATGAACCAGCGGCAATATATTCAGCTTCGGCAGTGGACAATGATACCGAGTTTTGTTTATTGGAGGACCAAGATACAAGAGATCTACCAAGAAATTGACAAGTACCCGAAGTGGACTTTCTATCAACCTTGTCTCCGGCATAGTCCGAGTCGGAACAGCCAACAAGATCGAAAAAGTCCCTCTTAGGATACCAAATGCCAAAATTTTGTGTATGGATTAAGTATCTCACTATCATTTTCACGGCCTTAAGATGACATTCCTTAGGAGCAGCTTGATATCGTGCACACATGCACACACTTAACATGATATCAGGATGTGAAGCACATAGGTATAACAATGAACCGATCATAGAGCGATAAACCTTTTGATCAACCGGTTCACCGTCTTTGGTCAAGCCATTATGTCCACTAGTAGGCATGGGTGTAGACATACCTTTGCATTCTTGCATATTGAACTTCTTGAAAAAGTCCTTGGTGTACTTCGTTTGAGAAACAAAGGTACCTTCCTTAGTTTGCTTGATTTGCAACCCAAGAAAGAATTTGAGTTCACTCATCATAGACATCTCAAACTTCTGCGACATTAGCTTCCCAAACTTTTCACTAAAATGAGGGTTAGTTGAACCAAATATGATATCATCAACATAAATTTGGCACACAAATAGTTCTCCATTAACCCTTTTAGTAAAAAGAGTAGAATGAATTTTCCCAATTTCAAAGCCTTTTTCAATAAGAAACTTGGTCAAGCATTTATACCAAGCTTTAGGAGCTTGTTTAAGACCATAAAGAGCTTTGTGAAGTTTGTAAACATGATTGGGTTTCTTAGGATTGACAAAGCCGGGAGGTTGGTTAACATAAACTTCCTCCTCTATTTCACCATTTAGAAAAGCACTTTTAATGTCCATTTGGTACAAGGTGATATCATGATGATTAGCATAGGCAAGTAAGATGCGAATGGACTCAAGTCTAGCAACGGGGGCGTAAGTCTCACCATAGTCCATACCTTCGTCTTGTGTGTAGCCTTGGGCGACGAGACGTGCTTTGTTGCGAACTACTTGCCCATCTTCATCTTGCTTGTTGCGAAACACCCATTTGGTACCGATGACGTTGTGGTTGTTGTCGGGCTTCTCAACCAATGTCCAAACTTGATTCCTCTCAAAGTTATGTAGCTCTTCATGCATAGCATTTATCCAATCCGTATCTTCCAATGCTTCTTCAACCTTCATAGGTTCAATGCTAGAGATGAAAGAATAGTTTTCACAAAAGTTAGCTAAACGAGTTTTAGAGCGAGTGATTCTCCCGGTTTGAATGTCATTGTAGATTTGCTCGACGGGATGATCTTTAGCAACTCTTGCTCGAACTCGTGAAAGCTTTTGCTTGGGTCTTCGTTGAACATCTTCTTCATCTTGCTCTTCTTCTTCTTGGCCTTCTTCATTGTTGGCATTGTCGTTCTCTTGTCGTGGTGGAGAAGGAGGTTTTTGACGTTCATCTTGATGCACTTCCTCGTTTTCTTCATCTTGGTGTGTCGCGCTTGTGGATGCTTCCGTATCAACTCTTGGTTCACCTTGTCGTGAAGTAGAAGCTTCCACTTGGACGGACGAGGTACTCTCCTTCACCTCCGTTGGACGTACCTTGCCAGTAGCCAAGTCTTGAATTGCTTCCGAAGGATCTTTGTCACCTACATCAATTGGCAATTGCTCTACTTGCGAGCCGTTAGATTCATCAAACTTCACATCTACCATCTCTTCAACCTTTTGGGTGAAATTGTTGTAGACACGGTAAGTGTCAGAGTTTGAGCCATAACCTAGTAGGAAACCTTCATGAGATTTAGGAGCAAATTTAGAGCGACGATGCTTATCAAGAATGTAGCACTTTGAGCCGAATACTCGAAAGTATCCAACTTGGGGTTTGTTACCAGTGAGGAGCTCGTATGCCGTCTTGCCGAGTAGCTTGTGAAGATACAAGCGATTTGTTGCATGACAAGCTGTCTCAACCGCTTCTGCCCAAAAGTGCTTCGGCGTCTTGTACTCATCAAGCATCGTTCTCGCCATTTCGATAAGCGTCCGGTTCTTCCTCTCAACAACTCCATTTTGTTGAGGTATGTACGTAGCCGAGAAATCATGTGAAATCCCTTCTTCGTCAAGAAAGGTGTCCACATTTGCGTTCTTGAACTCCGTTCCATTGTCGCTGCGAACCTTCTTGATCTTCACTTCAAATTGATTTTGAGCCTTCCTTGCGAAGTTTTTGAAGATCTTTTGGACCTGCGATTTATCATCGAGAAAGAACACCCACGTAAATCTTGAAAAATCATCAACTATAACTAGACCAAAAGAATTTCCACCGTGACTCTTGTAAGAGTTGGGACCAAAGAGATCCATGTGAAGTAGCTCGAGTGGCCTCCTGGTAGTCATGATGTTCTTCACGGGATGCCTTCCTCCAACCTGTTTACCTGCCTGACAAGCGCTGCAAAGTCTATCCTTATCAAATATGACATCGTTAACTCCAAGGATATGATTTCCTTTAATAAGCTTGTCAAGGTTTCGCATACCAACATGACCTAGTCGTCTATGCCATAGCCAACCTTTTGAGGATTTAGCAATGAAACAAGTTTTAGGTTTAGCCTTTTTAGTGAAATCAACAATGTATAGATCACCTCTACGCACACCGGTAAAGACCATTTTATGATTATCTCGATGAAACACTTGGCAATCTACTTCAGTAAATAGAACATTAAAACCGAAATCAGCAAGTCTAGATATTGAAAGTAAGTTGTAACCAAGAGATTCAACGAGCATGACATTTTGTATGGAGCTATCATGTGATATGGCCACCTTACCAAGGCCAACCACCTTACCCTTTGAGTTGTCACCGAAGGTGACATACTTTCGAGGACTATCATTATCAGCAAGCTCACGGAACATGTCTTTATCTCTGGTCATGTGATCGGTACATCCACTATCAAGAACCCATTCCTTTCCTCCTGACATGTATCCCCGAAGATTTGCCATAAGACCAAAATGTCCCATTGCATCATCAAGATCGAAGTCACTATCATCATCCTCATCATAGTATCCATGTTCAACATCGTCATGTGGTGGATCAAGTCCTAGAGAGGGTGATTCATTAGAATGAGTTTGATAATCTTGCTTATGAATTTTTATAGCTTCGGAAATAATGTCACTAATAATACCAACATTTCCTTTGGCACGCATAAGGTTTGTAAGCTCAAATAGACGATCACCAAACATAGGATCACTAGTATTCATCTTACTCAAGGCAATAGACTTATGGAGAATTTCATCAAGATTTTTCAAGGAATAATCTGGAAATCATTCCTCAAGAAATTTCCATATGGTGTAGGAACACTTAAAAGTAGGCAAACATCCAAGCAAGTTTCTAGGCAATCCTCTAATGATAAGATCGGCAGTTCTAAGATTCCTAATCATGTCAATTGACTCATCATGGGTAGGATGCATAGGATCAACATAAGGTGCACAAGGGCTAGCAATGTACTTGTTAAAATGATATTGATTGAAAATAACAAGCATCTCATTTTTCCACTCATGAAAATACTCCCCATCAAGAATAGGCACTCTATGTCTAATACTCCCAATAGTAGACTCATCCATCTTCCTCCAATGGTGATTAAACCAAAGCAATGGAGACCAAAGGTCTGATACCACTTGTAGGACCTTGAGAAGAGGTGTCTAGAAGGGGGTGATTAGACACTAAGTACCAAAGTTGCAGTTTTTAAGGTTCTTTAAGTTTAAGTGGAGTTTAGGCACAATTTCAACAATCACAATACATATCAAGCAAGCATGCAAAGAGTATATGGGCAGCGGAAAGTAAAGCATGCAACTTGCAAGAAAGTAAAGGGAAGGGTTTGGAGGATTCAAACGCAATTGGAGACACGGATGTTTTTGGCGTGGTTCCGATAGGTGGTGCTATCGTACATCCACGTTGATGGAGACTTCAACCCACGAAGGGTAACGGCTGCGCGAGTCCACGGAGGGCTCCACCCACGAAGGGTCCACGAAGAAGCAACCTTGTCTATCCCACCATGGCCGTCGCCCATGAAGGACTTGCCTCACTAGCGGTAGATCTTCACAAAGTAGGCGATGTCCTTGCCCTTACAAATTCCTTGGTTCAACTCCACAATCTTGTCGGAGGCTCCGAAGTGACACCGAGCCAATCTAGGAGACACCACTCTCCAAGAAGTAACAATGGTGCATTGATGATGAACTCCTTGCTCTTGTGCTTCAAATGATAGTCTCCCCAACACTCAACTCTCTCTCATAGGTTTTGGATCTGTTGGAAAGAAGATTTGAGTGGAAAGGAACTTGGGGAAGGCTAGAGATCAAGATTCATATGGTAGGAATGGAATATCTTGGCCTCAACACATGAGTAGGTAGTTCTCTCTCAGAAAATGTATGCTGGAAGTGTAGGTTCAGTCTGATGGCTTTCTTCACGAATGAAGAGGAGGTGGAGGGGTATATATAGCCTCCATACAAAATCTAGCCGTCACACACAATTTACCAAACTCGGTGGGACCGAATCATTAAACTCGGTCGGACCGATTTAGTATACCTAGTGACCGTTAGTGATTTTCGGTGGGACTGAAAAGCAACTCGGTGAGGCCGATATGGTTAGGGTTAGGGCATAATGTAATCTCGGTAAGACCGATTACACAAACTCGGTGAGACCGATTTTGGTAAAAAGCTTCCCAGAGAGTTGGTCAGGCAAACTCGGTGGGACCGATTACTCGAACTCGGTGGAACTGATTTTGGTAATAAGTTTCCAGAGAGTTTGCATTGTAATCTTGGTAGTACCGATTGCTCAAACTCGGTGAGACCGATTTTGATAATGGACATACACAGAGAGATTACAATCCCATTACGGTGAGACCGAGATCCCTATCGGTAAGACCGACTTGCTTAGGGTTTGTGGCAGTGGCTATGACTTATGGAATCGGTGGCGCCGGATAGGAAGAATCGGTGTGACCAATTTTGGCTTTAGGTTTAGGTCATTTTGTGGAAGTGGGAAAGTAGCCGAGGGTTTTGGAGCATATCACAAAGCACATGAAGCAAGAGGCTCATTAAGCAACACCTCATCCCTCCTTGATAGTATTGGCTTTTCCTATAGACTCAATGTGATCTTGGACCACTAAAATGTAAAATGAAGAGTCTTGAGCTTGAAGCTTGAGCCAATCCTTTGTCCTTAGCATCTTGAAGGAGTTCCCACGTCCTTTAGTTCATGCCACTCCATTGTTGAACTTATCTGAAACATGCTAGATAAAAGTGTTAGTCCAACAGGAGATATGTTGACATTAATTACCAAAACCACCTAGGGAGCACTTGTGCTTTCAGTCATTTTATTTTGTTACGATTTACTTTCTGTTATTTATAATAATGTTTTGCATCTTTTATTTCAATAAAAATGTCGAGTATAGCCTTTGCCATGCTTATTTTGCGAGTCTACTTGTGGCTGTTTCAAAACAGAAAGTTTGTTGTTGTTGCAGAAATTCTCTAGAAAAGTCAGAATGTGATAAAATGTTGAAACTTGTTTCATAGTAAGCTATAATAAATTTTCTATAGTGTGGTAAGTTTTAAGAATTTTTGGAGTTAGTTAAGTATGATTAATATTGCACTCTTTATAGACTGTTCTGTTCACTGCTGTTTAGACAGATTGTTGTTTTGTTTGCATTGTTTGCATATGTTTGCTTGTTTAATGATTCTATTTGAGGATAGGAGTATTAAATATGCAGAGGCATTTAGTATGCAATGTTGAATAATAATTTTAGTGATTTGCTACAGTAGAGAATGATAAGGTTATTGCATTGATTTATACTAACTTATCTCATGAGTTCTTGTTGAGTTTTGTGTGGATGAAGTTTTTAAGACTTAGGGAAACCATGATATAAAAGGAATTAAGGAGACACAAAAGCTCAAGCTTGGGGATGCACAAGGCATCCCAAGATAATATTCCAAGAAGTCTCAAGCATCTAAGCTTGGGGATGCCCCGGTAGTCATCCCACCTTTCTTCTTCTACAATTATCGGTTAGTATTGGTTGAGCCTAAGTTTTTGCTTCTTCACATGAGTTGTGCTATTCTTGGAATTCTATTTTATTTTTTTGCTTGCTTTTTAATAAAATAATTAGTTCTGAAAGTTTTTTAAAATAAGAGAGAGTCCACAATTAGCTGCCTATTTACTTAACTACTCGCTTGATATTCACTTATATCTTTTTGGAGTAGCTTATCATTTACTCTTGTGCTTCACTTATATCCTATGAGTAACTGTTGAATGAATTGAATATCATGAGGCTGAAATTATATGTTCATATCATGCATAGTAGTAGCTCCGCATTGGGTTTAGAAAGTGAAATCTTTTGAAGCTTGACAATCACAATATAGGTCATACAAGCAATTCATGAATGATTAGTATAAGGAAGAGAACTTTAACATGCAAATATATTATCTTGGAAATCTTCTATGATTGTGAATACCAATTAATTATTTTCAAACTTGAGCAAATTAGTTTATGTTGGACAAGGAATACAATGTAATGAGTTATGGTTGTGTATATTTGCATAGAAGTTATATTGTCATAAATCCTCCAACATGTGGTGTTTGCCTAGGATCTTTTGCTAGCCAAAAATTCGTAGTAAGTAGAGATACTACTTGTGCATCCAAAAACCCTTAAACCCAGTTTCTTGCCATGAGTGTCCACCATACCTACCTATGGATTGAATAAGATCCTTCAAGTAAGTTGTCATCGGTGCATAAAGCAATAAAAATTGCTCCTAAATATGTTTGATCTTTTATTGTAAGGGAAAATTGAGCATTCTACACACTTGTGATGCCAAAGTAATAAAAGCGACAGACTGCATAATAAAGGTTGCTATCATAAGGGGAAATATAATGTGACGTTCCTTTGCATTAAGAGTTTGGGCATCCAAATAAAAAGTGCATGGCAACCTCTGCTTTTCCCTCTGAGAAGGGCTATCTTTTACTTTTCAGTATTTACTTTTATGCAAAGAGTTAATAGTATAAATTATCATTTCAACCTCGATTATTCTCTAGTTGGCAAGCATCATGTGGTGGGAAAGATCTAGGCACATATGACCAGTCAAATATATTTGATCATGATTTATTATTGTTGACAGTTATCTCTATGATAAATGAGTTGGGAGGCCAAATATTAAGCCCCTATCTTTCTCTGTGTTCGATGAATGCCATTTGTTCTAATAATATGCTTTGGGTAGTAGCAATCATGGAAGACTATATGATGATTGAGTATGTGGAGCTCTTACTTACACTTTGTTGAATAAGTTGAATAGCAATTGTTTGGTGACTGAGAACATAGGTTGTTGAGTTTCAAGAAAATTCATTGTTTGAACCTTTACATATGGATTGGTTGCTACTTTAACATGAGAGGTTTTATAAGAAAGAATTGTTGCTATGATGCTAGGAAAAGTGATTGAAGTTATCATTAGTCAAACTTATGCACTTTGCTAGCATTCACACTTCATAAATTATTTCTTTTATCATTTACCTACTTGAGGACAAGTAGGAATTAAGATTGGGGATGCTGATACGTTGCCAATGTATCTATAATTTATGAAGTATTCATGCTCTTCTATTATCATTCTTGGATGTTTTACAATCATTTTATAGCAGCTTTATATCATTTTTTGGACTAACCTATTGACATAGTGCCCAGTGCTAGTTGCTATTTTTTGCTTGTTTCTTACATCGTAGGAAATCAATATCAAACGGAGTCCAAATGCGGCAGAAATTTTTGGAGAATTTTTTTGGACTAGAGCACCCAGGATGGGCCAGAGAAGTACCAGAGGGGTGCCCCGAGGGGGGCACAACCCACCTGGGCGCGCCTGAGCGGGGTGCCCCAAGGGGGGTACAACCCACCTACGCGCACCTGGGGGCCTAGGCGCGCCCTAGTGGGTTGTGCCCACCTCGATGGCCTCCCACACCGCGTCTTCACCCTATAAATCATCAAATATTCCAAAAACCCTCGAGGTAACCCTAGATCGGAAGTTCCGCCGCCGCAAGCCTCTGTATCCACGAAAACCAGCCTAGACCCCATTTCGGCACCCTGCCGGAGGGGGAGATCATCACCAGTGACCATCTTCATCATCCCGACGGCCACCATGATGAGGAGGGAGTAGTCCACCCTCGGGGCTGAGGGTTTGTACCAGTAGCTATGTGTTTAATCTCTCTCTCTCTCTCTCTCTCTCTCTCTCTGTCTCTGTGTCTGTCTCTCTCTCTCTCTCTCTCGTGTTCTTGAGATGTCACGATCTTGATGTATCACGTGCTTTGTTCATATAGTTGGATCGCATGGTGTTTTCCCCTCTCTATCTTGTTGTGAATTGAGTTTTCCCTTTGATATTTCATTTTATCGGATTGAATACTTTTATGGATTTGAGAGCACTTGACATATGTTTTCCATATGAATACTGGTGTCGACAATGGGGTATTATATTGATTCACTTGATATATGTTTTGGCACTCAACTCGCGGATTCCGGAGGTGAGATTGGGGTAATCTATGCATAGGGGTAGATGCATGTTTTCGTCCTTGTATCTTCGGTAGAAATTTTGGGGCACTCTTTGAGGTTCTTTGTGTTGGATCGAGTATTACGAATCTAAAATTGTTTGATGCGTATCGTATAATTAACTCATGGATACTTGTGGTGACATTGGAGTATCTAGGTGACATTAGAGTATCTAGGTGACATTAGAGTTGGTTTATGCATATCATATGGTGTTATTTTAGTACGAACTCTTGGATAGATCGAACGGGAAGAATAACTTTGTGTTATTTTAGTACGAACTCTTGAATAGATCGAACAGAAAGAATAGCTTTGAGGTGGTTTCGTACCCTACAAACAATTTCTTCTTATGTTCTCCACTAGATAAGAACTTTGGAGTGATTCTTCATCACACGTTGAGGGAAGGTTATATGATCCAATTAGATTAGCATTGTCGAGAGATTGCACTAGCGAAAGTACAGACCCTAGTCCTTGTTTTCAAGCATTGCAATACCGTTTGTGCTTACTTTTATTGTTTGATACCTTGCTGTTTTTATTTATTCAGATTATAAAAATATATTTCTACCATCCATATTACACTTTTATCACCATCTCTTCGCCGAACTAGTGCACCTATACAATTTGCCATTGTATTGGGTGTGTTGGGGACAGAAGAGATTTCTTGTATTTTGTTGCAGGGTTGTTTGAGAGAGACCATCTTCATCCTAACCTCCCACGGATTGATAAACCTTAGGTCATCCACTTGAGGAAAAATTGCTACTGTCCTACAAAACTCTGCGATTGGAGGCCCAACATGAGTCTACAAGGATAAAGTTGCATAGTAGACATCAGCCCACAACCGCCGGGCGAAGCTCTCAGGATAGAGCTTATCCGCCGCAGCCCCACACACTCTGTGCTCACCTATATAAAGAACATGACCTCCTCTCTCAATCTCGCTGTCCCACTAATCTCCATGCCGCTCACACCGTTCACCCTCCTCGCTTGAATCTCGCCGGAGCCAAGCCACCTTGGCATCGATTTCGTCACCGGTAAGCCACCCGAAGACCCCTCGCTCCGTTATTTTGAAACCCCGCTACCACGCACACCCATTTTACACCTTTTTGCCGCCTAGGTCATGCCAGAGATTCCGACTCAATGACCCCTCACCCGCCGGAGCACAAGAGCTCTGCCGTGATCCCCCTGCTCGACCCCGTCATGGTCGAGGACCGTTGCTACCACCGTTCGAACCGCCTCGTCGACCCTACCCCTCCGTCTACTTCACCGATGCTGGAGAATGTCGCTGCCTCATCACCCAATACCCGTGCCGCCGTCGTATTCGTCATCGACGCTGTCATCCCGCTGTAAGCCACCGCCACTCCTCTTGTCCATTAGATCGTAGATCGACGGCTTAGATTAGATTAGTTTAGTTTTTTTATTTTTAAACCGGTACGTGCTAAGTTTCAGTCGGCCGCTGTTTAACATCAACAGCGAATGGGTATGCACTAGTAGCATTGCGCCACGTGTCTAGGGACCTATTCGTGATTATTTTTCTTCACTATATAGTCCCCGAGTTTCGTAGATTAGTCCGTGAATTTTGAATGGCCATAGCTTTGTGCTCGTACATCCAAACTAGATGAAACCAGCGGCAAAATTTTCGTCTCGAATAGCTTTATCTAGTGAACCCATCTATGCAAACTTTTGGTAATTTAAAATTTGAATTTATTCAGATTCAAATTTCAACTCTATTTGGCCATATTTCCTAAACCATAGATCCGTTTGAATTAATTCTGTTTGCACCTTGGAACCCTAGCCAAATCCTAAGAACTGAAATAGTATTTGCACAAAATTAGGATCTGTCCCTGATAATTTAACTCCTATGCCATGTATAAACTTTAGTTCACATCACAATTTTTGAACCTTGTTTCACACGTTGCTTTTTGCACTTAGAAAATTTTCATGAAAGATAAGTGTGTTGGATTTTATATTTGGGTTTTCTAAGTCTTTTCGTGTTGCATGTTATTTTGATTCTCTAAATGATTGCTTATGGTTGTTTATTTACTTTGGCGATAGATTATCCGGAGTGCGAATCTGAGTATTATCATTCTCTAGAGTTGAACCACCAGTATCAAGGCAAGTTTACATCTTGATCATAGTTTTATTACCTATGTTTTTTATATGCGCTTAGTTCTTTGTGGTGGGATTGCATGATTAGGATCTATGCCGGATGGCTATGCTTACACCCAATAGTTCATTTGAGGTACCTGAACTTTACAACCTTTGTCGCCACCGTGTAGGATTATATTGCCTCGCCAAAGTAGACGGGGATTGGGAAGTGTTTTTATGGTGAGACATGAGTGATAAAGTAGTCATCGGGACCAAGAATTTTAATGAACTATCTAGGCGGAATTGGTTTGAATGGTGGCGAAGTACGGTGGGAGCAGTCATGGGGAATCCATAGAGTGCACACCAGTGGTCCGTCCACTCAAGCTTAAAGGGACCGAACATGTTTTCATGACTAGAAGCTTACGTGTGTAACCACAAGCCGTTATGGGCTCTGGCTTAGTTGAGTAGTTAGTGTGACCTCTTTCTGGGATAGGCTAGCAGATGTAGAATATGTAGGTGTACCGGCCTATCGATGGGTTAAGGGGGAATAATTTCAAAAGACTATGTATCGGTCTTCTAATCAAGGAGGTGGTTAAGTCTTGCGGGGAAAAGTGCGCAAACCTCTGCGGAGTGTCAACCTGATCGATTAGCCGTGTCCCCGGTTACGGACATCTTGAGCATCTAGAACTGGAAATGTCACCACCCTTACTTTAATCAATTGGGTTTAAATAGACTTAGGGAATAAATTGATTTGGGGGTACCATGTCAATCATATGCTATTTGTAGTGGTAGGATACTTTCTTCTATAATAGGCAAAAGTCAACTTTATGCAAAAAAATTAAACTTAGAGCTTTCCACTAGCCAAATTGCATGTACAAGTAGGATTATTATACTCTTATGATGTGACTTGTCAGTACATTCCATGTTCTGACCTACACGGCTGCAACCTATCATGTTGCAGATTTATCCGACAAGGATTAATGTGTGGTAGGTCGATGTTCTACACTCAACTTTTGCTCGTGGATTTGATGGACTCATTTACTTCTACGCTTTCACAACATTTGCTTTATTTGGACTTACGCCATATCTTTGTAATAAATTTGTATTACTCCTGGACTATCAACGAAATAAAGATGTGTGTTATTTCTGTTATTTCATCGAGTATTGTGTGTACTAGCAAGTCGATCCACGGACTAGCACAGTAAGCACAGAGACTCCAATCCTTTTTTGGTCGGGTCGCTACAAACTTCCTTTTGTTCTCCTACACATGAACCACGTACCTTCCTTAAATTAGTCACCATATCTACCTATCATGGCATCCATAACCATTTCGAGATATGTGTTCATGCAACTTCCTTCATAATTCATTACATGATTAGAGATATTTATTTGCCTTCCATGATGGTTAGAAAGCTATACGGGTATAGCGAGCTGCTATACAAACGGGTTTTAACCGTTTTCCGCGATGGCATTTTAAATGGTCGCCTTGTCAGTGTGTGCGATAGGGGGGGGGGTCCTCCCCACACGACCCAGAAATAGTCGGGGATAGGGAGTAGGAATGCATACATTTTCCAGAACAAAGCATATGTGATGCCCGCATCTATCCCAAACGTGATTCTTCACACAGCTGTTTGTGATATATCGAATATTCCAAACGCTCAATCCTTGCTACTCATGTGTGCTGGCATTACCATTGCACACGCTATTATGTGGTGCAACATTTGTGATGTGCACTCCATCACAAACAGTTCATGATTGCCAAGTGTGTGTGATAACGAGACTATCACACACATTCACTTCTCTCGAACCATATGCGATCTGTAATTAAGAAGATTACCTAATCATCATATGAGTGCCGGATAGGATTACGAAACGTTGGATCGTCATATCAGTGTCATACAGGATAACTATCGCACACGCTATTATGTGGTGCAATGTTTATGATGTCTACGACATCCGAAACAGTTCATGATTGTAAACCGTGTATAATAAGGCAACTATCGCAAACATTTAGTTCGCTCGCACTATTTGTGATATTGTCCGACATCACACACGCTTTGCAAACGGCAACTGTGTGCATGGTCGCACACATTTCCTCTAAACAAACCGTGTCAGATTATGATGTATATTACAAACCATGTGCGTCGTATCAACCCGCAGAGCATATTTCGACCCTTAGTAAATCACTGCTATTGAAATTTTTAATGAATTTGAATTTGAAAGTTGGCTATAACTTTATTCATATCCACTAGGTTAAATAACCAATATTCGAGTCATAGATACATATGTTCAAGAATTACATAAGCATCAAATAAGGAATGATGAACTAGGGTTGTATACTTGTACTATTAAACATGGTAAAGAATGATGCAAAAGGCATTCTGGTTGCTGAACAAGGTGAAGCGGAATGCCCGTATTGTGCTCTCCTCCATGCTGAAGGCATGCACAACTCTAGTCCAACCCCTTGTGATGGCCGACCGCCCATCCTTCACTGTCTTCATGACTCATGAGGACACCTAGATAGTCATTGTGTTCTGATAGAAATACTTTAACCTTTGCATGCCCACCAATCATGTAGTTTGCGAGGCAATCTTGAGTAAACTGCTTCGAGAACCACTGCAAAGGAAAAAGATACAGACAATGTCATGTCACACAACTCATTTGTCTTGGATAATGTGTAAACAAATAGTTTAATTGCCATGTTTTGACCCATTTTACTAACAATCTTTATCAGTTTCCTCACTTGATGCTGGTTCATCAATATCTCATTGTCCCATACACAGAAAGGGTCGAAGCATGGATCTTTACCAATGACATGTACCTAAAAGCACCAAGTATTAGAATCTAAACAACAATTGCACAATGATGTAGTACAACACTCCCTCCATCCCATTATATACGATCTTATAACATCCACTATACTCACAGCGTGGATGAATAAACATCTTATATTATGGGGTTGAAGGAGTTTATTACATTTTTACAAATATCAGCCGATTAACTACAGTTAACTGCTGCTGTGTTGTTGTCGTTCTTGCTGCTCTTCTATGTATATCTAGACATCATCAGAACATTAAGGTAACACTCTTGGTTTGAGACTACGTTTACCAAAGGTTGCCACACCTAGGGTTAGGAAAGTTTTACCAACTTAGGTGTGTGTTTGGTTCAAGCCACATCTTAGGCAAGCCACACTATGGTCCTACATCACATACACTCAAAAAGTGTGGCAAGATTCTCTTAGGCGTGCCAACTTGTGGTTCTAATTTTGAAGAATTAACCCTTTGGCAACTTTGGCAACATTGTATGGCAAAGTGTGGCACTCCTAGGCCTAGAACTAAACAACTCTTCCTTGTTGCTATGTGGCCTATGATTGCATATTTAGTCTTTCAGTACAATGCATGTTGCTATGTAGCCTCTATGTTAGATATGGCCCTACTTAACCTATCACTAAATGGGTTACAGATATATTTAGTTAAATGTCCGATTTGATGATTAATCCCTTATCAACCCCCAGCCTATATGGTACCAGCTACCGATATCTTGAACAGTGAGTATATATAAGCCATGGGATGAAACTAACCTCGATGGTAAACAATAGTTGTTCCCAATATTGTCTTGTGTAAGTACATCTAAAGGCATGTTAAGAACAATAGGCTAAACTTCAACCCAATATATCCATGGTAGACAACATAATCTCCAAATGATAGCTTCATGGCGAAGGTTTAAGCATGCTAGTTAAGAAAAACAAGAAGTGGAAAGGTGTGTTAACTACAATAGGCCTAACATTTAAAAACAAGCTAACATAGTCCTTCAAACTGGTATTGTGCAGGTCTAAGTAGACTAGTTATTTTTAAATCAAATGGAAAGGCGTGTTAAATACAACATGCTTAACAACAACCAAATATAGTCATTCATAGAGTTATTGTTAAAACTGGTATTGATGAAATTGAACTGCACATTTCATACTTGCACATATATAACATCACATTTTGAATAACTGAAATAAACAACGCATTCTACGAAAAACCAAAGATGGTAATTGAAACTGGACATATGCTAACTACAAACAACCGAACAACCAAAAACCGTTGAAATAAACAAGGCATAATGCAAACAACCAAATATAGCAATAAATACTGGACAGTTTCTCACTACAAAAGGGGTTCGAGAAAACAAATCATGTGATTCCCCGGTGAAGAGGCACAGCAAAACAAATCATGGGTTTCCTCACTTGTCACAGATGGGCTCCTCCTCGTGGTCGCCCTTGATGAGGTCTGACTTGGCAGCTAAGGATCCCAAGGCAGCGTCGCAGAACGTGTCCTTGAAAAATGACAAAAGGGGCTCAATGGAGACGAAGGATGGAAATTTTTTCATAACGAGCCATAGGAGATCCACGGTAGGGCCATCACTGAGATCGCTGGCTGTCGAACCCGAGGGGTTGGGGTGGGCAACTTAACCTATGACATAGCCCGCGTTATGCCATCGTAGTCAAAGACCTCGATGTCGTAGCCAACATCCGTGACATACCAGAATACTCTAGCCCGCTGATTGAAAGGTTGTGGTCAGTCATCGTCGTCAGCTTCCTCGGCGGCCACCTCGTCGAGATCGGACGAAGAAGCCGTGGTAAACCTCTTTCGGGCCATTCGCTCCTCGAGCTACCTGGGAAGCATAGCCGGGCTTAGATTGTGTTGCTCTAGAGTGGAGGGGGGGATGGGGATCTGTGGGAAAGGGGGCATTTCACAGACGTCATCTAAGAAAGTCGGGGCAGCGAGGGTATGTATATCGATGGGTAACTGATAACCCACAAGTATAGGGGATCACAACAGCTTTCGAGGGTAGAGTATTCAACCCAAATTTATTGATTCGACACAAGGGGAGCCAAAGAATATTCTTGAGTATTAGCAGTTGAGTTGTCAATTCAACCACACCCAGATAACTTAGTATCTGCAGCAAAGTATTTAGTAGCAAGAGTGGTATGATAAGAAAGGTAACGGTAGCAAAAGTAAAGATAAATGTTTTTTGGTTTTTGTAGTAGTTGTAACAGTAGCAACGGAAAAGTAAATAAGCGAAGAACAATATGTGAAAAGCTCGTAGGCAATGGATCAGTGATGGATAATTATGCCGGATGCGATTCCTCATGCAATAGTTATAACATAGGGTGATATAGAACTAGCTCCAATTCATCAATGTAATGTAGGCATGTATTCCGTAAACAATCATACGTGCTTATGGAAAAGAACTTGTATGACATCTTTTGTCCTACCCTCCCGTGTTCAGCGGGGTCCTTATGAAAACTAAGGGATATTAAGGGCTCCTTTTAATAGAGAACCGGAACAAAGCATTAGCACATAGTGAATACATGAACTCCTCAAACTACGGTCATCACCGAGAAGTGTCCCGATTATTGTCACTCCGGTGTTGTCGGATCATAACACATAATAGGTGACTATAGACTTGCAAGATAGGATCAAGAACACACATATATTTATGAAAACATAATAGGTTCAGATCGGAAATCATGGCACTCCGGCACTAGTGACAAGCATTAAGCATAGCAAAGTCATAACAACATCAATCTCAGAACATAGTGGATACTAGGGATCAAACCCTAACAAAACTAACTTGATTACATGGTAAATCTCATCCAACCCATCACCATCCAGCAAGCCTACGATGGAATTACTCACGCACGGCGGTGAGCATCATGAAATTGGTGATGGAGGATGGTTGATGATGACGACGGCGATGAATCCCCCTCTCCGGAGCCCCGAACAGACTTCAGACTAGCCCTCCTGAGAGAGATTAGGGCTTGGCGGCGGATCCATGTCGTAAAACGCGATGAAACTTTCTCCTTGACTTTTTTCTCCCCGAGACGGAATATATGGAGTTGGAGTTGAGGTCGGAGGAGGTCCAGGGGGCCCACGAGATAGGGGGCCGCGCCCTAGGGGGGCGCCCCCTGTCTCGTGGACAAGCTGTGGGCCCCCTAGCATTGATTCTTTCGCCAAAAATTCTTATTAATTCCAAAAAGTGCCTCCGTGGATTTCTAGGACATTCCGAGAACTTTTCTTTTCTACACATAAAACAACATCATGGCAGTTTTGCTGAAAGCAGCGTCAGTCCGGGTTAGTTTCATTCAAATTATGCAAGTTAGAGTCCAAAACAAGGGCAAAAGTGTTTGGAAAAGTAGATACGTTGGAGATGTATCAACTCCCCCAAGCTTAAACCTTTGCTTGTCCTCAAGCAATTCAGTTGATAAACTGAAAGTGAAAAAGAATAACTTTTAAACTCTGTTTGCTCTTGTTGTTGTAACATGAAAAGCCAGCATTCAAGTTTCAGCAAATATCATGAACTAACCATACTCACAATAACACGTAGGTCTCACAGTTACTCATATCAATAACATAATCAACTAGCGAGCCATAATAATAAAACTCGGATGACAACACTTTCTAAAAATAATCATAACATGATATAACAAAATGGTATCTCGCTAGCCCTTTCTGAGACCGCAAAACATAAATGCAGAGCACCTTTGAAGATCAAGGATTGACTAAACATTGTAATTCATGGTAAAAGAGATCCAGTCAAGTCATACCCAATATAAACCAATAGTAATGAATGCAAATGACAGTGTGCTCTCCAGCGGGTGCTTTTAATAAGAAGGATGATGACTCAACATAAAAAGTAAATAGATAGGCCCTTCGCAGAGGGAAGCAGGGATTTGTAGAGGTGCCAGAGCTCGATTTTAAAATAGAGATTGAATAACATTTTGAGCGGTATACTTTCACTGTCAACGCAAAAACTATGAGATGGCTGTATCTTCCATACTACATGCATTATTGGCAGTTCCCAAACAGAATGGTAAAGGTTTATACTCCCCCAACCACCAACAAGCATCAATCCATGGCTTGCTCGAAACAATGAGTGCCTCCAACATACAACAGCCCTGGGGGAGTTTTGTTTAATTATTTTGATTTGCTTTGATCTTTTTGGATCATGGGACTGGGCATCCCGGTTACCGGCCCTTTCTCGTGAATGAGGAGCGGAGTCCACTCCTCTTGAGAATAACCCACCTAGCATGGAAGATATAGGCAGCCATAGTTGAAACATGAGCTGCTCGAGCATACAAAACAAAATTTCATTTGAAGGTTTGGAGTTTGGCACATACAAATTTACTTGGAACGGCAGGTAAATACTGCATATAGGTAGGTATAGTGGACTCATATGGAACAACTTTGGGGTTTAAGGAGTTTGGATGCACAAGCAGTATTCCCGCTTAGTACAGGTGAACGCTAGCAAAAGACTGGGAAGCGACCAACTGAGAGAGCGACAACAGTCGTAAACATGCATTAAAATTAATTCACACCGAGTACAAGCATGAGTAGGATATAATCCACCATGAACATAAATATCATGAAGGCTATGTTGATTTGATTCAACTACATGCGTGAACATGTGCCAAGTCGAGTCACTTAATACATTCAAAGGAGGATACCATCCCATCATATCACATCATAATCATTCTAATAGCCTGTTGGCATGTAAGGTAAACCATTATAACTCATAGCTAATCAAGCATGGCACAAGCAACTATAATCTCTAAATGCCATTGCAAATATGTTTACTTCGTAATAGCTGACTCAGGAACGATGAATCATCATATTTACAAAAACAAGAGAGGTCGAGTTCATACCAGCTTTTCTCATCCCAATAAGTCCATCATATATCGTCATTATTGCCTTTCACTTGCACAACCAAATGATGTGTATAATAATAAGAGTGCACGTGCATTGGACTAAGCTGGAATCTACAAGCATTCAACTCAAGAGAGAAGACAAGGTAATATGGGCTCTAAGTTAAATAAACAATCATGCATATAAGAGCCACTAAGCATTTTCAATAAAGTCTTCTCGACCCCCCAAAAGAAAGAAAAGAAAATAAAACTATTTACATGGGAAAGCTCCCAACAAGTAAAAAGAAGAAGAAGAAATCTTTTTGGGTTTTCATTTTAATTTCTACTACCAGCAAGGAAATTAAACTAACTATTTTTTTTGGTTTTTCTCAAGGTTTATCAAACACACAAGAAGAAAACTACAAAAAGAAATTTTACTAGCATGGATAATACAATGAAAGAGTATGAGCACCAATGACTAGTGTGTGAACATGAATGTAAAGTCGGTGAGAAATACGTACTCCCCCAAGCTTAGGCTTTTGGCCTAAGTTGGTCTAATACCAATGACCGCCTGGCTGATATTCATAAGAGTAGCTGGGGTAGTACTGAGATGCAGAGGCGACCGCCTCCTGAGCAGCAGCGTGTTGGCGAGCTGCCTCCATTCCCCTCTCATATTCAGTTGCTTCTTCCCTGGTGACAACATATCTTCCTTTTGTCTGATAATCAAAAAGGTAGGGAGCAGGAAGAGTAACAGGGATGATGTTGCGTCTGTCATAGGTTAGTCGATAATGGAGGAATTGTTCATTCCTCTCAAGAAAATTATCATCAAACATAGCTTCTTTATCCAAATAAACAGGAGGTACAATCATATCCCCCTCTCGTGGAGCTATATTAAGAAAATTAGCCACACGGGTTGCATAAATTCCTCCAAAGAAATCTCCCCTTCTACTACTATTCTGCAACCTACGTGCAACTATTGCCCCCAAGTTATATCCTCTATAACCTGACGCAGCACTCTTGAAGACACAAAGATCAGGAGCACACATGTGACATACTTCGTCCTTAGCGTTAATGCATCTACCAATAAAGAGAGCAAAATAATGTATAGCAGGAAAATGAATGCTCCCTATGGTAGCTTGTGCTACGTCCCTAGATTCTCCTACAGTAATACTAGCAAGAAAATCTCTAAGTTCAGATTTGCGAGGATCATTAATATTACCCCACTGCGGGAGTTTGCAAGCAGTTGTGAAATCCTCTAAATCCATGGTATAAGATGTATCATAAATATCAAACATGACACTAGAGGAATTACGCGCAGAAATATATTCGAACCTTCGCACAAAGGAATCAGTCAATTGATAATATTGAGGACACTTATCTTGTAAGAAGTCCTCCAGCTCGGCATTACGCACATATGCGTCAAATTCCTCCTTGAAGCCTGCTTCGACCATAAAATCATCGGATGGCCACTCACAAGCCCGTACATTTGCGTCCCTCGACAAATTAACATCTTGTTCACGTATAGCAATCCTTGGCCCTTTCTTTGTCGAGGAACCACCTTGGTACATTCTTCTAAGCATATTTCTTTTTCTGAAAATTTCTGAAATTTTAGTAACTTTAAAATAAAAGTGAATAAAACTAAACAAGATTGATGGCAACTACTCCTACAAGTTCCTAGATCCTATATCATGCATTGGAATTGCTTGGGACATAAAAAATTTAACATGCAAGCTCAAGAACATGGTCACCTATGCAGCAAAAATTTGCAATGAATAAAGCACTAGAACAAAAACTAATTGGACCAATGGAGGAGTCACATACCAAGCAACAATCTCCCAAAGCAGTTTTGTGAATGGAGCTTTGAGCTAAGAGATCGAAAATCGCAGCAAAAAGAGCCAGAACTCGGGCTTGAGCTGGATGGGGATTTTTTGGGTAGAAGATGAAGTGTGTGGGTGTTGGCATAAGTGGAGGGGAGCCACCAGGGTCCCACGAGACGGGGGGGGGGGGGGGGTCCTCCTCTCTCGTGGCCTGGTGCTTGGCCCTCCTGCAGTGTTTTCAGTGCCTAAAATCCTCAAATATTCCAGAAAAAATCATACTAAATTTGCAGGGCATTTGGAGCACTTTTATTTTCGGACTACTTTTTAGTGCACGGATAATTCAGAAAACAGACAGATAATACTATTTTTGCTTTATTTATTGTGAATAACATAAAGTAAAAGGAGGGTACAGAAAGTTGTGCCTTCTAGTTTCATCCATCTCGTGATCATCAAAATGAATCCACTAACAAGGTTGATCAAGTCTTGTGAACAAACTCATTCCGAATAACACGAAACCGGAGAAATTTCAAATAACACTAAGTTACCTCAACAGGGATATGAAAATCCCCAAAAATAAGAATATCATACTTTTTCTTTACAGTAGGGAGAGGAAATTCAAAACCTCCAAAAATGATAGTTGGAACTTTTTCAATAGAATTGATGCTATGAACCTGAGATTGTTTCCTCGGAAAGTGTACCGTATGCTCATTACCATTAACATGAAAAGTGACATTGCCTTTGTTGCAATCAATAACAGCCCCTGCAGTATTAAGAAAAGGTCTACCAAGGATAATAGACATACTATCGTCCTCGGGAATATCAAGAATAACAAAGTCCGTTAATATAGTGACATTTGGAACTACAACAGGCACATCCTCACAAATACCGACAGGTATAGCAGTTGATTTATCAGCCATTTGCAAAGATATTTCAGTAGGTGTCAACTTATTCAATTCGAGTCTACGATATAAAGAGAGAAGCATAACACTAACACCGGCTCCAAGATCACATAAAGCAGTTCTAACATAGTTTCTTTTAATAGAGCATGGTATAGTTGGAACACCAGGATCTCCAAGTTTCTTTGGTATTCCACCCTTAAAAGTGTAATTAGCAAGCATGGTGGAAATTTCAGCTTCCGGTATCTTTCTTTTATTTGTGATGATATCCTCCATATACTTAGCATAAGGATTTACTTTAAGCATATCAGTTAAGCGCATACGTAAGAAAATAGGTCTAATCATTTCAGCAAAGCACTCAAAATCCTCACCATCCTTTGACTTGGATGGTTTAGGAGGAAAGGGCATGGGTTTCTGAACCCATGGTTCTCTTTCTTTACCGTGCTTCCTAGCAACAAAATCTCTCTTGTCATAACGTTGATTCTTTGATTGTGGGTTATCAAGATCAACAGCAGGTTCAATCTCTACATCATTGTTTTTGCTAGGTTGAGCATCAACATGAACATTATCATTAACATTATCACTAGGTTCATGTTCATCACCTGATTGTGTTTCAGCATCAGAAATAGAAATATCATTGGGATTCTCAGGTGTGTCTACAATAGGTTCACTAGAAGCATGCAAAGTTCTATCATCTTTCTTTTTCTTCTTTTTAGAAGAACTAGGTGCCTCTAAATTATTTCTCTGAGAATCTTGTGCGATTCTCTTAGGGTGGCCTTCAGGATACAAAGGTTCCTGAGTCATTCTACTAGTTCTAGTAGCCACTCTAACAACAAAGTCATTTTTATTATTTAATTCATCAAGCAAATCATTTTGAGCTTTGAGTACTTGCTCAGCTTGAGTAGCAACCATAGAAGCATATTTGCTAACGCGGTGAAGTTCATCTTTAACTCTAGCAAGATTATTACCTACGCGTCCTATCTCGAAAGCATTATTCTTTAACTCTCTACCAACATAAGCATTAAAACTTTCTTGTCTAGCCATAAAGTCATCAAATTCATCTAAGCATGGGCTATGAAATTTAGTAGAGGGGACTTCAACTTTATCATATCTATAGAGAGAATTTACCTTTACTACCTGTGTCGGGTTATCAAGACAATGTGGTTCTTCAGGTGGTAAATTAAGACCATGTATTTCTTCAATAGGTGGTAAATTCTTAACATCTTCAGCTTTAATACCTTTTTCTTTCATTGATTTCTTTGCCTCTTGCATATCTTCAGGACTGAGAAATAAAACACCTCTCTTCTTCGGAGTGGGTTTAGGAATAGGCTCAGGAGTTGGCTCAATTGGTTCAGGAATTACTTCAGGAACTGGCTCAGGAAGAGTCCAATTATTTTCATTAGTCAACATATTATTCAATAATATTTCAGCTTCGTTGATTGTTCTTTCCCTGAAAACACAACCAGCACAACTATCCAAGTAGTCCTTGGAAGCATCGGCTAGTCCATTATAAAAGATATCAAGTATTTCATTTTTCTTAAGAGGGTGATCCGGCAAAGCATTTAGTAATTGGAGAAGCCTCCCCAAGCTTGTGGGAGACTCTCTTCTTTAATTTGCACAAAATTATATATTGCCCGCAAGGCAGCTTGTTTCTTATGAGCAGGTAAATATTTAGCAGAGAAGTAATAAATCATATCCTGGGGACTACGCACACAACGAGGAGCAAGAGAATTATACCAAGTCTTAGCATCACCCTTTAATGAGAACGGAAATATCTTAAGGATATATAGATAGCGAGACTTCTCATCATTAGTAAACAGGGCGGCTATATCATTTAACTTGGTAAGATGTGCCACAACAGTTTTAGATTCAAGGCCATAGAAAGGATCAGATTCAGCTAAAGTAATAATATCAGGATCAACAGAGAATTCATAATCCTTATCAGTAACACAGATAGGTGAAGTAGCAAAAGCAGGATCGGGTTTCATTTTAGCATTAAGAGACTGCTGCTTCCATTTAGCTAATAATTTCTTAAGATCATTTCTATCATTGCAAGCAAGGATTTCCATAGCAGCTTTTTCATTCATAACATAACCCTTAGGAACAACATGTAATACATAATCATTGGGGGGACCTTCATCATCACTATCATCAATAATAGGTTCTTCAGTAATATCATTCCCCCTAACTCTAGCAAGTTGTTCATCAAGAAATTCACCTAATGGCACAGTAGTATCACGCACAGAAGTAGTTTCATCATGCATAGCAGAAGTGGCATCATCAATAACATGCGACATATCAGAATTCATAGCAGTAGTAGGTTTAGGTGTCGCAAGCCTACTAATAACGGAAGGATAATCTAGTGCAGAGCTAGATGGCAGTTCCTTACCTCCCCTCGTAGTTGAGGGCAAAATAGTAGTTCGATCATCTTTTAAGTTCTTCATAGTGATCAACAGATATAAATCCCAAGTGACTCAGAGAATAGAGCTATGCTCCCCGGCAACGGTGCCAGAAATTAGTCTTGATAACCCACAAGTATAGGGGATCGCAACAGCTTTCGAGGGTAGAGTATTCAACCCAAATTTATTGATTCGACACAAGGGGAGCCAAAGAATATTCTTGAGTATTAGCAGTTGAGTTGTCAATTCAACCACACCTGGATAACTTAGTATCTGCAGCAAAGTATTTAGTAGCAAGAGTGGTATGATAATAAAGGTAACGGTAGCAAAAGTAAAGATAAATGTTTTTGGGTTTTTGTAGTAGTTGTAACAGTAGAAACGGAAAAGTAAATAAGCGAAGAACAATATGTGAAAAGCTCGTAGGCAATGGATCAGTGATGGATAATTATGCGGGATGCGATTCCTCATGCAATAGTTATAACATAGGGTGATATAGAACTAGCTCCAATTCATCAATGTAATGTAGGCATGTATTCCGTAAACAATCATACATGCTTATGGAAAAGAACTTGTATGATATCTTTTGTCCTACCCTCCCGTGTTCAGCGGGGTCCTTACGAAAACTAAGGGATATTAAGGCCTTCTTTTAATAGAGAACCGGAACAAAGCATTAGCACATAGTGAATACATGAACTCCTCAAACTACGGTCATCACCGAGAAGTGTCCCGATTATTGTCACTTCGGGGTTGTCGGATCATAACACATAATAGGTGACTATAGACTTGCAAGATAAGATCAAGAACACACATATATTTATGAAAACATAATAGGTTCAGATCTGAAATCATGGCACTCGGGCCCTAGTGACAAGCATTAAGTATAGCAAAGTCATAGCAACATCAATCTCAGAACATAGTGGATACTAGGGATCAAACCCTAACAAAACGAACTTGATTACATGGTAAATCTCATCCAACCCATCACCGTCCAGCAATACTACGATGGAATTACTCACGCACGGCGGTGAACATCATGAAATTGGTGATGGAGGATGGTTGATGATGATGACGGCGACGAATCCCCCTCTCCGGAGCCCCGGACGGACTCCAGATCAGCCCTCCCGAGAGAGATTAGGGCTTGGCGGTGGCTCCATGTCGTAAAACGTGATGAAACTTTCTCCTTGATTTTTTCTCTCCCTGAGACGGAATATATGGAGTTGGAGTTGAGGTCGGAGGAGGTCCAGGGGGGCCACGAGATAGGGGGCCGCGCCCTGGGGGGGGGCCCTGTCTCGTGGACAGGCTGTAGGCCCCCCCGGCATTGATTCTTTCGCCAAAAATTCTTATTAATTCCAAAAAGTGCCTCTGTGGATTTCCATGACATTCCGAGAACTTTTCTTTTCTACACATAAAACAACATCATGGCAGTTCTGCTGAAAACTGCGCCAGTCCGGGTTAGTTTCATTCAAATCATGCAAGTTAGAGTCCAAAACAAGGGCAAAAGTGTTTGGAAAAGTAGATACGTTGGAGACGTATCAGTAACCTGCACGGGCAGACCGACAAAGGTTGACTATGGAGGTGGTGCGGTGGCGGCATCGACCTAGCTAGGGTTTCAAGTGAGGGAAGGGTAGTGTGTGTGTGTGCATGAGTGTGTGTGTGTGAGCGGTGGATTTGGGGTATGTGTGAGTGGAGGATTTGGGGTGTGTGTGTGGAGGGGGGCCAAGGTGGTGTTTGAGGAAATGTCGTGGGTACTAAAATTGTTACTAGGTGGGAGTAAAATGGAGGGGCTACCGAAAAATTGGATCAAGGGATTGAAGAAGAGTGAAGCAGGAGTAACAAACATCACACACAGTTAGAACATAATAGTCATGTGCTATCAAACAGAAAAACCCTCTAGCCGAGCATATATTTTTGAGATTTCGAGGGATGCAGGCGGGAGTAAAATGCGGGGGCTACTGAAAATTTGGATCAATTTTTTAGATTGCGAGGAATGCACACGAGAGTAAAAGGCCGGGGCTTATGAAAATTTGGATCAATGGATTGAAGCAGAGTGGGCATAAAAGACATCGCACATGGTCCACACATACTAATCGTGTGCTATCAAACAGAAAAACCCTCTAGGCGGGTAGATATTTTCGAGATTGTGAGGGAGTAGATATTTTCGAGAGCGGGAGGGAAGCCTCGTGGAGCCCAATATACTATTCTGATGTGGGTGACAGGGGTAGTCTAAAGGAACCATGTCTGTTGCGTACCCGATCGTAGACGGTTGTTGCATCTGACTCGTCTGTTGTTTATAAATTTGGCAAAAAAGGCGGGAAAGGGTTAGAACACGAACACGCTTACATGTGGACCAAATGAATGTATGATAAGGGTGGTTTAATGTTAAAATACCCAATGCACAACTTTGATGTGGCATCTGTCGCAAAGAGCGCATGTTATTATTGCTAGTCCCCCCCGCACACTTCGTTTTCACGGGAGGGGAATCCTAGCTATGAACACACCAAATAGCTAGGTCTGACATCTCACCCTACCGTAACACAAAACCGGTAGGAGTACATCATGGTCAACCCACCTTTTGCTTTTGGTCAAATGTGGACCGTGTGCGGGCCCACAAATGTGTGCTTGTGGTGTGAGATGGGTGAGACCACATACGAACCCCACCTGTGGGTGGCCCAATATATATTTATATATATATGTATGTGTGTGTGTGTGTGTGTGGAAACGGTGTGGTGTGATATTTAAATACCCAATTCACAAATTTGATGTGGCACATGTGCCTCGCAAATTAACCGAACACCCCTGGCCCCACAGAGGTTCAACAAGTGCGAAGTAGTGCCCCCCTAATGCGCGCGCGCGCGCACACACACACACGCACTTTGAGTTGGTGGGAGGGGCATCTCACCAAGATGTATTGTAACACTGACCAAGAAGAATCACCACCTTAGTCGTATAACCTCTCTCGTTGTTGGGTCAAAGTGATGGACGTCCAGACGCGGCCCCACAAATAGGCTAGCTTGTCGCCGATAACCACGCGAGGGAGTGCCTGAAGACAACCACTAAGTGCATGTGGCCCAAACATATGTATGGAAGTGTTATGTGGTGTTTGAATACCAATTGCACAACTTTGATGTGGCACCATGCTTTTGGGACCGGAAAGTCAACACATGGAGCGAGGGTTCATGACACGTATATATATAGGCATTCATGTGTATGCATGCGCTCAAACTTAGGTTTGGAATCTCATGATGATCGACGTACTACTATACGGAAACGCGAACCAAGAGAAGAAGAATCCACCTTCGTAACCTCTCTCGTTGTCGGTCAAAGTGATGGACGTCCACGCGGGCTCACAAATAGATAGGCCGTTGATGATAACCAAGCGAGGGAGAGTGTCCAAAGACAACCACTGCATGCATGTGCCCCAAACATATGTATGGACGTGCGCGATGCATGCATATGTTTGAATACCCAAAGCAGAACAGTTCGATTTGGCGCATGCGTCGAAAATTGCACAGCCCCCACACAGAGCGAGGTTCATGATGCATCGCGTGCTCGCCCCCCCCCCCTTTCAATCCGGTGGGAGGTATTCATGCGTACACATGCGCTCAAAGTATATTATGTGATCTCACATCATGACATGTACCATATAAGACAAACCAAAATTTAACCCCCTCCTAATTATAAGTCAAATTAATGTCTATTGCTCTAGGTCAAAGTGATTGACCAAGCGGGCACACAAATGGACGGACCATCTCTCCGAGAACCCCGTGAGTGAGTGCTAGAGGACAAAGACCATCGCTTGCATGTGGGCCAAACATATGTATGGAGATGTGTGGTTGTGATATTTGAATACCTAATATGCACAACTTTGATGTGGCACCTGCCTTGGAAACCTTTAAGTCCCCACACGAAGCGAGGTTCATGACGCGTAGTATATGCTAGCCCTCCTCCCCTCTTTGATGCATAATATATACTCCTACCGTAACACAACCCGAAAATAATCCTCCTTGTTCATCAAATTTACCTCTCTCGTTGGGTCAAATTAGATGGACGACAACCTCGCGGGCCCATGGAGGGAAGCGTCGTAGGCAAGTGAGTGATAACCATTTTCTGCACGTGGCCCAAAGAGGTGTTAGTGATGTTTGAATACCCAATATGCACAACTTCGATGTGACACTTGCCTCGGAAACCAAAAAGTCCCCATATAGAGCGAGATCATTCATGACGTGTGTGTAGTATGTGCTGCCCCCTCCCCTCTTCAATGCGTACTATATACTCCTACCGTAACACAAACCAAAAAATAAACCTCCTTGTTGGTCAAATCAAACTCTCGTTGTGTCAAAGTGATGGAGGACAACCTCATGGGCCCACGAATGGAAGCATCACATGTGAGTGACTGTCCTATATGACGTGTAGTATTTGTTGCCCCCACCCTCTTCGATGCGTACTATATATGTACTCCTACCATACGAAACACAAACCAAAAAATGACCATCCTTAATGGTCAAATTAATCTCTCTCGCCGCAGGTCATAGTGATGGACGATGATCTCGCAGGCCCACAAAGAGCGTCCCATGCGAGTGTGTGTCCTAGGACCACCACGTGCATGTGGCCCAAAGATGCATATCAAGCTTTTTCTGCAGCGACCATGCGACCAAAGGAGTTTAGTGTTAAAAATTGAAAACAAATAGATATCATTCATCCGTTTTTATACATTGATTGATTTCCTAGGGATTTAATGTGCAGAAATCAAATTTGAGCTACATGAGACCTGTGATAGTGCACCAAAATTGATTGGAAAATCATATGTGTATGTGTCCCTGGGTGCATGTTTACTACCCATGCAAGAAATTTCAAACATCAAGAATCTTGATTTTAAAATCCAGTAAATCCAAAACTAAGTTGAAATACATGAAAGTTATCGTGGTGTCATATGGACACCAATAGACTATGATATTATTATTTTTGTCAAATTTGAGACATGTTTTGATATAATCTTCTTACATACAAGAAATTATCAGTAATTAGTAACCAATATCGCAAACGGACAATTCATTCGAACCGTGTGCGTCAGACGAACAACGTACGTGTTGTGCTTCGGTTAAGCAATAAAGCGGCAAAATTAATCATCAAAAAGGATAATCAATATAATATGTGCCGCCACGCGTCCCGTGTGCCGTACGAGCATGCGTGAGTTGCAGAGACGCATACGTGCAGTACACCGTGCAGGCAGACCGGGAGGTAGAGGCATGCGCATGTTTGCGATGCAGTGTCACCAAGGGGCGTGCTAGTAGCTATGTCAAATGATGGTAGGAATGCTAACAGTCTGCTGTGCAGGCTCATCGGGAGGCGAGCCAGCCCTTTGACCACCATCCACCTCACTCCCACTGTTCCATATTAATGATGTACTCGATCCGCTGGTCATAATAGGCTGCCGCAACCCCCGTCCACAATTTTCATCGCAGCCTAGAGTGTATGAGGATGCCGCCGAAGAGCATCATCGATGGGAATGGCGACGTCGGGGCTGGTGAAGCACCCGCGCAACACATGAAGCTGGGCACAGAGGTTGCAATTGCCGCCGACAAGGTCTCGCACAGGCAGCAACGCGACCTTGACTTTGTCGCCGCCGTCGTGGCTCCCCAGCCGGAGCCGGATGTCCATGCTACTTCGGCAATGACTCCGACTCTAACGAAAAACCGGTTAACCCCCCATCTTTTTCTGGAACAGAAATCCTATGGTTATGTTCTCCTAGTCCATGAAATTGGAGTAGGATTCATTATATCCGTGTAGTGTACTGATTGTTTGAATGGTATCTATGGTTAGTGAATAATTATTTGTTCTGTATCAATGAATTGTTTTCCTAATAATAGGACTAGGGTTAATGTTCATGCTAATGATTCGTATCCAGATCTTGAGCATTGATTTGGATTATCGTACATATATTTGTGCCATTCTTTTCTTCCAGATCTTTAGAATTGATTTTGAATGTCCTATGATACGTCTCCAATGTATCTATAATTTTTGATTGTTCCATGCTATTATATTATCCATCTTGGATGTTTTATATGCATTTATATTCTATTTTATATGATTTTTGGGACTAACTTATTAACGCAGAGCCTAGTGCCAGTTTCTATTTTCCCCTTGTTTTTGAGTTTTATAGAAAAGGAGTACCAAACGGAGTCCAATCGACCTGAAATTTACGGAGATTATTTTTGGACCAGAAGAAGCCCACGGGGCATCAGAGATGGACCAGAAGAGTCCCAAGGCCACCACGAGGGTGGAGGGCGTGCCCTACCCCCCTGGACGCGTCCCCCTACCTCGTGGCTGCCTCTTGGACCCCCCTGACTTGTTCCCGACGCCAACACCTCTTATATATCCCCAAACTTCTAGAACAGAACCTCGATCGGGAGTTCCGCCGCCACAAGCCTCTGTAGCCACCAAAAACCAATCGGGACCCTGTTCCGGCACCCTGCCGGAGGGGGGATCCATCGCCGGTGGCTATCTTCATCATCCCGGCGCTCTCCATGATGAGGAGGGAGTAGTTCACCCTCGGGTCTGAGGGTATGTACCGGTAGCTATGTGTTTGATCTCTCTCTCTCTCTCTCTCTCTCTCTCTCTCTCGTGTTCTTGATACAACACGATCTTGATGTACCGTGAGCTTTGCTATTATAGTTGGATCTTATGATGCTTCTCCCCTCTACCTTCTTGTATAGGATTGAGTTTTCCCTTTGAAGTTATCTTATCGGATTGAGTCTTTAAGGATTTGAGAACACTTGATGGATGTCTTGCATGTGCTTATCTGTGGTGACAATGGGACATTCACTTGATCTACTTGACGTATGTTTTTGGTGATCAACTTGCGGGTTTAGTGACCTTGTCAACTTCTGCATAGGGGTTGGCACATGTTTTCATCTTGACTCGCCGGTTGAAATTTTGGGGCACTCTATGAAGTACTCTGTGTTGGTTTGTGTTAGATGGGAGAGAGGGGATTTGGTGGAATAATTCGTTATATTGCTTGAGCCTCGTGGGCATATATATAGGAGTACAATGATCTACTTGGAATACAAGACAAGCCAGAACAAATCCTAGTCTATCTCGTGTTTCCTAATAATCACGATACTCAACATCCCCCCGCAGTCACAACACACAGCGGCCCGAACCTGGGTAAAACTGCCCGTGTCATCTCTACCGTGCTGCCCCGCGTTGGTCTGCTCTTTGTGCAACGCGACTCCCCCCTGCCGAACCAGCAAGGGGCCTTCCTGGTCCCATATGTGGCCGTGGTTTCCCGCGGCATAGTAAATGCATTCTAAAGACTACTTCCATGTCCATTTCCTAATTCCCCCGCTGCCCACTATTTCACAGGTTAGGCTGCCAGTGGAGATTGGCTTGCATATGTACAGGAGGGTACCAACATCAATTTCCACGACATTTACAACGGTGACACTGTTCCCATAGAACCTTTGTCCAACATTGGGATCAGCCACGCAATTGGCCATCGCCTGAATTGGTACGATGGAACCACGGTGAGATTGAAGCAGATAGCAATCCCGGAAGCCCCGATAAGGTCGTCTGCCAACCAAAATTACACTCCCATCGTGGTGTTCGACATTGCGATTGCTTTCACGAACCCTACACATGGCGGTCAAAGGTGGACCATGCTGTCTGCGGCCGATTTGTTGCCATACCAGTACGAAGACGCTGTGCTCCTTCCTAACCGCATCTTCACGGTGACAAACCAGGGGACTTGTTTCTTATGGGATATCCTATGGTATAGTCCCTCTCTTCCAGTTCATTTGTTTTGAAATTTTCCGTTTTATAAGTTTCAATTTCAAATTTAGAGCTCCCCATCCCACGTCGAGATTACAATGTCCATTAAATCTTTGTGTGCATGTACTAGTTTTTTGTTGGTCACGCATGCATTCATTGCAAGTAACGTTTTTTACCATAGTTTATTAGGAAACTGAGTGCAATAATTGAGTAGTTTTGCTCAAGACCTTCCAACTAGACGTGTCTTTCTCTCCGGGTCGCACTTTGTACCGTTCATACCGCTAGTAATACGTGTGGTCTCCGACCTAGAAGTGGAAGAAGTGGAGACGCTCTACCACACTATTCATGTCCCACTCCTTTTGCTGACGTGTAGGACATCCAGCACGTGCCGTGTTTGGCTCTCCTTCGCCGTAAGAGTTGAAATGCTAGCTTTCATCAAAAATAAAAAATAAATATAAATCAGCAGTGATACTACACCACGCGGTTTCCTTGCTCCTCGATATCGGAAAGAATACTTCCGTTCACCGACAAGTGGGACCTCGACCATCCTGGTCCACTTGCCATGCACGCAGATCTCCAAGGGAGAGTCACCCCGGTCGTCACACCACAGTAATAATGACTAACGAGCCGTCAAATCACAGGCCCAACCTTTCCCACTGTGAAGTTACTCAAACTTTATTGAATTCTGCTTCTTGAAAAAAACTACTGTACCAGTAGTACTGGTAGCTACAGTAGTACTGTACTCTAGCAGAGGCCTCCTTTAATTCATAGGATAGGAATATTTTATGGGAATATGAAAATCATAGGTAGTTAGATGACATCCATCTCAATTCCTATAGAGAAAGAGATGCCATTTGATGCATAGGATAGGAATTTTTCTATTGAGTCTAGGCTAATGTACTGGTAATTTGCTCTAAAAACTACAGTGGTAACTAGTACTAGTACATGCTCGTACTTTATTGAACAAACGTACAGGTGCCACAGACACACACACCACTACTAGTACTACTACTTCTCACATGCTGGCTAGACACCGTCGTTCTCCTTCCCGGCTTTGTCGGCAACACCCCACCGTGCTTGGATCTCCGCCAAGCTCTCCGTAGCAACATGTGCATCCTCTTCTTTCTTACGGCAGCGAGCCACTCTTTTCTTGAGTGCTTTCTGCCTTTTCCGCTCCCTCTGTGCGGCTTTGGCCGCCTCTTGCTCTACCGCCCATTCAGCCTTGGCAGCTTCAAAGTCCGCCCACGTTGTTGTGAGGTCGCGAGCGGCGATGAACTCGGCACGGCGGGATGCCATCGCTTCCCTACCATTTTGTGTGCGGTCTTGGGCGGCGAGGAACTTGGCGCAGCGGGATGCCATCGCTTCCTTACCGGTTAGTGTGCGGCACGGTGGCAGGAATGGCGCTTGGTGAGAGCTCTGGGGCGGAGTGGCCGGACAACCGTGTATAGTGCATTAGTTTTTCAAGAGCTCAAGGACAAAAGACGAAGGAAATTTGGATTCCCCTTCAATCCTGGTCATTTATTACTGAGTAAAATGCATTGGCGGTCATCGAACTTGTCTCGATAGCTCACTTTGATCATTTTATACGAATTATGGTGATTATATGGTCACAGGCTCGGTGTATAGCTCCCTATTTGTCTGGTTGACCAGTCAAACAGTCCGCATGCGCCTCATCAGCTCGTGTTCTGTTAATATATATCTATGCGGGCCTATCTGTCAGTGGAAAAAGAAATAAAAACCAAATTCTGCATATGTGAGGAATCAAACTACAGACTCATCGCTGCAATGCACACTCGTCAGCCAAATGAAAATGAAATACTTAGCGTTAAATGCACAAACCGATTTTTTATATTATACCTGATGCACACATTAGCGCACACCGTTCATAGAAGGAAGTATCATGTACGCGTGCAGAAACTCACGCTCATGCTGTCAAACCATGCTAATTTATGCACGTCGCTCTCTCATGATCGTAAGCGACCAATCATAGTGCCACTGCAGGCAAGTGTGTGTTTGATCGATTCGTCCATTATTCATAAGTTATGCGTGGTTGTGTGGTGTCTAACGGTGGTCGTCGAAGGCTAGCTGGCGACAAGAGCGGTTGCATGGACGCCTGGTTGTCTATAGGTGCCACATACGCTTCAAAGGCTCGTCATCCATGAGTTCACATTTTACAACCACGCCAGCGTCTGACCGCCCTGGCCTATCTTTTGAAGCACAATAGCAAGGAGTTCATGAACAACAACAACAACCATTGCCTTTTGGAGAGTGGTGTCTCCTAGATTGGTTAGGTGTCACTTGGCAGCCTCCAAATCATGTGGAGTTTAACCAAGGAGTTTGTAAGGGCAAGGAGGTCGCCTACTTCTTGAAGATCTACCTCGAGTGAGACTATCCCTTCGTGGGTGGAAGCCATGATGGCATAGAAAAGGTTGCTTCTTCATGGACCCTTTCTGGGTGGAGCCCTCCGTGGACCCACGCTGCCATTAGCAACATGAATGTACGATAGCACCACCTATCGGAACCACGCCAAAAATCATTATGTCTTCATTGTGTTTGATCTTCCTATCACTACCTCCCTTTACTTTCTGGCACTTGCATGTTGTTCCTTCTCCATTGCCTATACTATAGATATGCATGTGCAGATTCTATTGCTTGCCATTTAACTTGTGCTCAAATCTGCCTAAACTTCAAGAGAATTAAAAACTGCACCTTTTGCCTTGTTAGTGTCTATTCACCCCCACCCCCTCTAGACCTATCTTCTAGATCCCTCATGGGGTGTACATCCAACTTGCTGGCTCACGAAGAGCTAGAGAATTTTGAGGAAGTTCATCATGAGAATATGCAAGCCAAGTTCTATAATGTAGAAATCCCCAACTAGCATATGAAAACACTTCTATGAAATGCAAAGCACATATCTATACCAAAGGATAGTATCGTGCCCTTCTCTCTCTTCTTTCTTTTTTGGGTTCTTTTCTTTATCTCTTTTTGTAGTGGCCTCCATGGCTCTTTCTCTTTTCCTTTTTAGTTGCCTTCATAGCTCTTTTTTATCCTCAGTTGTAACGACAACACTCTATGATGGAGATTAATGCAACAATGGTACTCATATTTCAACAAGTAGTAAACAAGTAGTAAACATGATGCAAAAACAGTAGGTAATGGTGTTGGGTTATCTCCCAAGAAGCACTTTTCTTTAATGTCTTTTAGCTAGGCATGATCATTTCAATGATGCTCGTATAAAAGATAGGAATTGAAACACAAAGAGAGCATCATGAAGCATATGGCTAACACATTTAAGTCTAACCCACTTCCTATGCATAGGGATTTTGTGAGCAAACAATTTTTGGGAACAAGAATCAACTAGCATAGGAAGACAAAACAAATACAACTTCAAGATTTTCAACACATAGAGAGGAAACTAGGTATTATTGCAATTCCTACAAGCATACATTCCTCCCTCATAAATATTTTCAATAGAATCATGAACGAATTCAACAATATAACTATCACATAAATCACTCCTTTAATGATCCCCAAGCATAGAAAATTTACTACTCTCCACATAAGCCAAATTCTTCTCATTCGCAATAGGGGGAGTAAAGTCAAAAAAATAACTATCATGTGAGGCATAATCCAATAGAAAATTAAAATCAAGATGACAAGTTTCATGGTTATCATTATTCTTTATAGCATACATGTCATCACAATAATCATCATAGATAGCAACTTTGTTCTCATAATCAATTGGAACCTCTTCCAAAATAGTGGATTCATCACTACATAAAGTCATGACCTCTCCAAATCCACTTTCATGATTATCACATTACTTCCTAAAGTCCAGACTCTTCAAAATCCACTTTCATCAATATAATCATCATAAATAGGAGGCATGCTTTCATCATAATAAATATTCTCATCAAAACTTGGGGGACTAAAAATATCATCTTCATCAAACATAGCATCCCCAAGCTTGTAGCTTTGCATATCATTAGCATCATGGATATTCAAGGAATTCATACTAACAACATTGCAATCATGCTCATCCTACAAAGATTTTATGCCAAACATTTTATTTCATTCTTCCTCTAGCAAGTGAGCACAATTATCAGAATCCTAATTTTCACGAAAGACATTAAAAAGATGAAGCATATGAGGCAACCTCAATTCCATTTTTGTTATAGTTTTCTTTCATAAACTAAACTAGTGCTAAAATAAGAAACTAAAAGGTTCAATTGCAAGATCTAAAGATATACCTTCAAGCACTGACCTCCCCGGCAACGGCGCCAGAAAAGAGCTTAATGTCTACTACGCAACCTTCTTCTTGTAGACGTTGTTGGGCCTCCAAGTGCAGAGGTTTGTAGGACAGTAGCAAATTTCCCTAAAGTGGATGACCTAAGGTTTATCAATCTATGGGAGACGTAGGATGAAGATGGTCTCTCTCAAAAAATCCTGCAACTAAATAACAAAGAGTCTATTTTGCCCCAACACACCCAATACAATGGTAAATTGTATAGGTGCACTAGTTCGGCGAAGAGATGGTGATACAAGTGTAATATGGATGGTAAATATGGGTTTTTGTAATCTGGAAATATAAAAAAACAACAAGTTAGAAAGTAACAAAAGTGAGCGAAAACGGTATTGCAATTCTTCGAAACAAGGCCTAGGGTTCATACTTTCACTAGTGCAAGTTCTCTCAACAATGATAACATAATTGGATCATATAACAATACCTCAACATGCAACAAAGAGTCACTCCAAATTCACTAATAGCGGAGAACAAACAAAGAGATTATTGTAGGGTACGAAACCAACTCAAAGTTATTCTTTTTGATCAATCCATTGGGCTATTCCTACAAGTGTCACAAACAACCCTAGAGTTCGTAGTAAAATAACACCTTAAGACACACATCAACCAAAACCCTAATGTAACCTAGATACTCCAATGTGACCACAAGTTACTGCGGGTATGATTATACGATATGCATCACACAATCTCAGATTCATCTATTCAAACCAACACAAAGTACTTCATAGAGTGTCTCAAAGTTTCTACCGGAGAGTCAAGACGAAAACGTGTGCCAACCCCTATGCATAAGTTCACAAGGTCACTGAACCCGCAAGCTGATCACCAAAACATACATCAAGTAGGTGACGTGAATATACCATAGTCACCACAGATAAGCACAACAAGACATACATCAAGTGTTCTCAAATCCTTAAAGACTCAATCCAATAAGATAACTTCAAAGGGAAACACAATCCATTACAAGAAGGTAGAGGGGAGAAGCATCATAAGATCCAACTATAATATCAAAGCTCACGGTACATCAAGATCGTGTCGTATCAAGAACACGAGAGAGACACATCAAACACATAGCTACTAGTACATACCCTCAACCCCAAGGGTGAACTACTCCCTCCTCGTCATGGAGAGCACCGAGATGATGAAGATGGCCATCAGTGATGGATCCCCCCTTCGGCAAGGTGCCAGAACAGGGTCCCGATTGGTTTTCGTTGGCTACATAGGCTTGCGGCGGCGGAACTCCCGATCTAGGTTCTATTTTGGGAGTTTGGGGATATATATGAGGTGTTGGCGGTGGGAACAAGTCAGGGGGGTCCAAGAGGTAGCCACGAGGTAGGGGGCGCGCCCTCCACCCTCTGGTGGCCTCGGGACTCTTCTAGTCCATCTCCGATGCCCCATGGGCTTCTTCTAGTCCAAAAATAATCTTTGTAAATTTTAGGTCGATTGGACTCCGTTCTGTATTCCTTTTCTGTATAACTCAAATACAAGGAAAAAACAGAAACTGGCACTGGGCTCTAGGTTAATAGGTTAGTCCCAAAAATCATATAAAATATCATACAAATGCATATAAAACATCCAAGATGGATAATATAATAGCATGGAACAATAAAAAATTACAGATACGTTGGAGACGTATCAAGCATCTCCAAGCTTAATTCCTGCTCGTCCTCGAGTAGGTAAATGATTAAAACAGAATTTTTGACATGGAATGCTACCTAACATATTTATCCAGGTAATTTTATTTATTATGGTATGAATGTTTAGATCCCAAAGATTCAAAACTAAAGTTTATATTTACATAAAAACAATAACACTTCAAGCATACTAACAAGGCAATTATGTCTTCTCAAAATAACATGGCCAAAGAAAGCTTATCCCTACAAAGTCATATAGTCTGGCTATGATCCATCTTAAACACACAAAATACTCAAATCATGCACAACCCCGATGACAAGCCAAGCAATTGTTTCATACTTTGATGTTCTCAAACCTTTTCAACTTTCACGCAATATATGAGCGTGAGCCATGGACATGGCACTATGGTGGAAGAGAATATGGTGGTTGCGGAGAAGACAAAAACAGGAACATAGTCTCACATCAACTAGGCTTAACAACGGGCTATGGAGATGCCCATCAATAGATATCAATGTGAGTGAGTATGGATTGCCATGAAACGGATGCACTAGAGCTATAAGTGTATGAAAGCTCAAAAAGAAACTAAGCGGGTATGCATCCGACTTGCTTGCTCATGAATACCGACGACATTTGAGGAAGCCCGTGTTGGAATATACAAGCCAAGTTTCATAATGAAAAATTCTCACTAGTATATGAAAGTGACAAAATAAGAGACTCTCTATCATGAAGATCATGGTTCTACTTTGAAGCACATGTGTGGAAAAGGATAGTAACATTGCCCCTTCTCTCTTTTTCTCTCATTTTTTCCTTTTTCTTTTTTCTCTTTTTTATTTTTTCTTGGCTTCTTTGGCCTTTTTTTTCTTTTCTCCCTTTTTATTTCCTCACATGGGACAATGCTCTAATAATGATGATCATCACACTTCTATTTACTTACAACTCCAAATATTACAACTCAATGTTTAGAACAAAATATGACTCTATGTGAATGCCTTCGGTGGTGTACCGGGATGTGCAATGAATCAAGAGTGACATGTATGAAAGAATTATGAACGGTGGCTTTGCCACAAATACGATGTCAACTACAAGATCATGCAAAGCAATATGACAATGATGAAGCGTGTCATAATAAACTGAACGGTGGAAAGTTGCATGGCAATATATCTCGGAATGGCTATGGAAATACCATAATAGGTAGGTATGGTGGCTGTTTTGAGGAAGGCATATGGTGGGTGTATGGTACCGGTGAAAATTGCGCGACACAAGAGAGGCTAGCAATGGTGGAAGAGTGAGAGTGCGTATAATCCATGGACTCAACATTAGTCAAAAAGAACTCACATACTTATTGCAAAAATCTATTAGTCGTTGAACGAAGTACTACGCGCATGCTCCTGGGGGGGGGGGGGGGGGGTAGATTGGTAGGAAAAGACCATCGCTCGTCCCCGACCGCCACTCATAAGGAATACGATCAATAAATACTTCATGCTCCAAATTTGCTACACAATGGTTCACCATACGTGCATGCTACGGGACTCGCAAACCACAACACAAGTATTTCTCAAATTTACAATTACTCCAGTAGCATGACTCTAATATCACCATCTTCATATCTCAAAACAATCATAAAGAATCAAACTTTCCATAGTATTCAATGCACTTTATATGAAAGTTTTTATTATATCCCTCTTGGATGCCTATCATATTAGGACTGAATTCATAACCAAAGCAAATTACCATGCTGTTTTAGATTCTCAAAATAATATAAGTGAAGCATGAGAGTTCATCTATTTCTTCAAAATAAATCCACCGTCGTTCTCTAAAAGATATAAGTGAAGCACTAGAGCAAATGACAAACTACTCCAAAATATATAAGTGAAGATCAATGAGTAGTCGAATAATTATGTAACTATGTGAAGACACTATAACATTTAAGAATTTGAGATCTTGATACTTTATTCGTATAGCAATCAAAATAAAACAAAATGACATTGCAAGGATAGCACATATCATGTGGTGAATAAAAATATAGCTCCAAGTAAAGTTACCGATGAATGAAGACGAAAGAGGCGATGCCATCCGGGGCATTCCCAAGCTTAGGCTCTTGGTTGTCCTTGAATATTACCTTGGGGTGCCTTGGGCATCCCCAATCTTAGGCACTTTCCACTCCTTATTCCATAGTCCATCGAATCTTTACCCAAAACATGAAAACTTCACAACACAAAACTCAACAGAAAACTCGTAAGCTCCGTTAGTATAAGAAAAGAAAATCACCACTTAGGTACTATTGTAAACTCATTATCAATTCATATTGGTATCATATCTACTTTACTCCAACTTTTCCATAGTTCATACCCTCCGATACTACTCATGGATTCATCAAAATAAGCAAACAACAAATAGAAAACAAAATCTGTCAAAAACAGAACAGTCTGTAGTAATCTGGAAACTTTGCATACTTCTGTAACACCAAAAATTCTGAAAAATTTGGACACACTAAGCAATTTGTATATCAATCTTTGGTAAAAGATTTAGATCAAAATCACGTTCCAGTAAATTGTCAAAATTCCTGGACTGAGCACAAAAGTTTATGTTTTTGCACATAATCAAGTCAACTACCATCCACACTATCCCAAAGGCTTTACTTGGCACTTTATTGAAACAAAAGCTATAAAACATGATTCCTACAGTAGCTTAATCATGTGAACACACAAAAACAATAGGTAATGGTGTTTGTTTGTCTACCAACAAGTGCTTCTATTTAATGCCTTTTAGCTGGGCATGATGATTTCAATGACTCTCGTATAAAAGATAAGAATTAAAACACAAAGAGAGCATCATGAAGCATATGACTAACCCATTTAAGTCTAACCCACTTCCTATCCATAGGGATTTTGTGAGCAAACAATTTATGGGAACAAGAATCAACTAGCATAGGAAGACAAAACAAACATAACTTCAAGATTTTCAACACATAGAGAGGAAATTTGATATTATTGCAATTCCTCAAAGCATATATTCCCCCCTCATAAAAAAATTCAGTACCATCATGAATGAATTCAACAATATAACTATCACATAAAGCACTCTTTTTATGATCCCCAAGCATAGAAAATTTACTACTCTCCACATAAGTAAAATTCTTCTCATTCGGAATAGGGGGAGTAAATTCAACAAAATAACTATCATGTGAGGAATAATCCAATTGAAAATTAAAATCAAGATGACAAGTTTCATGGTTATCATTATTCTTTATAGCATACATGTCATCACAATAATCATCATATATAGCAACTTTCTTCTCATAATCAATTGGTACCTCTTCCGAAATAGTGGATTTATCACAAAATAAAGTCATGACCTCTCCAAATTCACTTTCATGATTATCACAATAGGATTCAACACCCTCCAAAATAGTGGTATCATTACTTCCTAAAGTTGAGACTCTTTAAAATCCACTTTCATCAATGTAATCATCATAAATAGGAGGCATGCTTTCATCATAATAAATATTCTCATCAAAACTTGGGGGACTAAAAATATCATCTTCATCAAACATAACATCCCCAAGCTTGTAGCTTTGCATATCATTAACATCATGGATATTCAAGGAATTCATACTAACAACATTGCAATCATGCTCATCATACAAAGATTTTATGTCAAACATTTTATTGCATTCTTCCTCTAGCAATTGAGCACAATTATTGGAATCCTTATTTTCACGAAAGACATTAAAAAGATGAAACATATGAGGAAACATCAATTCCATTTTTTGTAGTTTTCTTTTATAAACTAAACTAATGATAAAACAAGAAACTAAAAGATTTGACTGCAAGATCTAAATATATACCTTCAAGCACTAACCTCCCCGGCAACGGCGCCAGAAAAGAGCTTGATGTCTACTATGCAACCTTCTTCTTGTAGACGTTGTTGGGCCTCCAAGTGCAGAGGTTTGTAGGACAGTAGCAAATTTCCCTCAAGTGGATCACCTAAGGTTTATCAATCCGTGGGAGGCGTAGGATGAAGATGGTCTCTCTCAAACAATCCTGCAGCCAAATAACAAAGAGTCTCTTATGTCCCCAACACACCCAATACAATGGTAAATTGTATAGGTGCACTAGTTCGGCAAAGAGATGGTGATACAAGTGTAGGTAGATATGGGTTTTGTCTTATGAAAATATAAAGACAGCAAGGTAGCTAGTAACAAAAGTGAGCAAAAACAGTATTGCAATGCTTCAAAACAAGGCCTAGGGTTCATACTTTCACTAGTGCAAGTTATCTCAACAATGATAACATAATTGGATCATATAACAATTCCTCAACGTGCAACAAAGAGTCACTCCAAAGTCAGTAATAGCGTAGAACAAACGAAGAGATTATTGTAGGGTACGAAACCACCTCAAAGTTATTCTTTCCGATCAAACCATTGGCCTATTCCTATAAGTGTGACAAACAACCTTAGAGTTCATAGTAAAATAACAGCTTAAGACACACATCAACCAAAACCTAATGTCACCCAGATACTCCAATGTCACCACAAGTATTTGCGGGTATGATTATAAGATATGCATCACACAATCTCAGATTCATCTACTGAAACTGTTGAGTATCGCGATTATTAGGAAATACGAGATAGACTAGGATTTGTTCTGGCTTGTCTTGTACTCCAAGTAGATCATTGTACTCCTATATATATGCCCACGAGGCTCAAGCAATATAACGAATTATTCCACCAAATCCCTCTCTCCCATCTAACATGGTATCAGCCTAACCGATCTAACCCTAGCCATCGCTCATCGCTTTCGCCCTGTGCGCCACCCTTGGTGCGGTCGGCCGCCATGACTGTCGCCGGGGCTGCGCCGCCCGTACCTAGGGTTCATCCGCGGTCATGTTGACCGGCTGCCCTAGAGATTCTTTTTTCTGATCTCTTGATCTGGATTTTTATCTTTTGCCGGTCGTCTTGATCGGCCTTTGTTTTTGGTTTTCCAATCTAAGATCGGTTTGAGTCGCTCGCAGCCGTTCGTCATCTACAACATGTGTCTGCTCCACCGACATCTTCATCAGCCACCAAGATCGACCGCATCACCACGTCTGAGTCTTCGCGTTGTGCATTGCATCAGGTGCGGGCGTGCGGCCGCCCCTTGCACTGTACGCAAGCTGTCGATCTGCACCGCGAGGCCACTCACACGACTGCATGTGCGTGGGTTACTCGGCCGCACTTTGATCCATTGGTGCACTTACATGGCCCAAGGCACTTGAGCATCCCGTGCGTGTCTGGCTGTTCGCACGTCGTTGCATCTCATGGAGTTCTACGCTTGCATGCATGCATGATGTCTTTACAGCACAATGCGATAACGCTTCTGCCATATCCGGCCCGTGATTTGTTGATCTCGTCCGCCGCATCTTCGATCTGCTCAGTCGTCTACGCGTAGGTTCGGAGGTCCTATGAAGATCGTCTTTGAGTACACCGCATCATCACCGATCGAGCAACGGGCTGCGCTGTGTCGCCCCGTCGGGCCGCAGCGCCGCCGTCCCGTGGTTCTTCTCCTGGCTGCACTGACTCGCGTCACCGCTGCGTCGCCCTTTCGGGCCGTAGTGCTGCGGTCCGCGGTCCACTACCGCGCCGAGGTCGTTCGCTTCAGGCCGTCCCGTTGGCTGCACCGACCCTCGCATCGCCGCTGCGTCACCCCGTCGGGCCATAGTGAGCGTGACACGCGGTCCACGCCGCCGTCCTGAGGCTGTCCATGCGGTTGCACCGACCCGCGCTCCGCCGCTGCGTCGCCCCTTCGGGTTGTAGCACTGTGGCCCATGGTCCCTGTGACAGTCCCGAGGTCTTCCGCCGTCGCCCCAACCTGCCCGCCACTGCTGTGTCGCCCCTTCGGGCCGTAGCGCCGCGGCCCACGGTCCACCATCGTCCCTGCGCATCGACTTCCCGTGGCATGCGCTACGCCACCTCGTTTGGCGCGGGAACGCCACCATCCTCACCGGTCTTCGTCACGTTATTAGGATTCTTCACCTACTTCGAGCACCGCCGCCGCGCTCCTAACCTAGCTATCGCCGCCGCCATCAGGCCACCGCCACTGCTCTACTTTGGCCACTGCCGCCGCTACCCCCGTAGCCGCCGCCACCCGTCCACCTCCTTCGTCTTTGTCTAGCACCAGCCCGTAGCCAGTGTCGCCATCATCTACCCCGACCGCTTCATCTACTCTGACAACCGCGGGTGACATTGGCCCCACGCCGATTGGCGCCGCAACCGTCGTCGAGTTCTTCTGTGCTAGCCTCTCTGACTTCTTCGACATGGCATATAGCTCGTGCAGGTCTCAGTCTATGCATGCCCGGTGCTGGCAACACCGCCGCGTGCCTTCGTCCACGACGTGTCCCCGGGCCTGGCAAGCCTGGTGCGGCAATTTGTCAACTTCGTCTTCATCTGTCTACGCATGCCCGATGCTGGCAACACTGACGCGTGCCTTCCTCTCTGATGTGTCCCCGGGGTTGGCAACCCCGGCGCGACGCGTCGTCAACATCATCTACTTCCTAGCGCACCACTACTTCGACATCACTGCGCCCATGACTAACTCGGCGCCTCCTTGTGCCCGCGGCTCCACGGTGACTTCCTCGACACCAGCTACCACGACTTGACATCGACCATGACTTCCTTCGCACGGCTACCTCGACCACGACATTCTTCGCACGGCTACCTCGACCACGGCTCCACCATCCCACGTCTCGGCTACATCGACAAATGACACAAAGGGCTACCACCTGCTTGAGCAACCTCGTCGGTTTTCACTCCAGCCACGACTCCGCGATGCGTCGACTGTTACGACTGTGTGTGTGTGTGTGGGGGGGGGGGGTGTCCGCCAGCTTGCCTTTGGATTCTGCGTCGCTAGGCGTAAAACCCTACTCCCACTTTGGTGGATTGATGGTGGAAAGGTGGTGGTGGAGCATAGTACACTTGCCCGGCAGGGGTTGCTTCGGGGCGACGGCGACTAGGCACATACGGGGCTCCAAGTGATCTAACTTTCTAACCGCTCGAACTATTGCCATGGGCCTCCTTTTATAGGCTAAGGGGTCACCATAGTGGCAAATTAGTCTTTAGACACTGTTATGATAGCAAATAGTGCTATCATACCTAACTCTGTAGGCCGTCAGTGTGCATTTAATGCACCGCTTAGTGTCACGTCATTGGTTGCCCGGTAAGGCTTGCCGGACTATCTTGCCAGCTCCACGCTTGCTCGTTTGACACGGCATTGGATGGGTGTCATCTATAGGTTTCCTTGGTAGGAAGTGGCCGCCATGTGGCGAATGGTTGCCACTTAATCACTCCGTTGTTTGACACCGCACTGATCGACAATGTGGGTCGTGGTGGAGTAGTCGGTGAGGTGATCTGGTCTCCGCGAGTCCCGGCAGGCCTTGCCGGGATGCTTTGGCCATCTTCTTCTGGGGGTGGCCTTGCCCCTTGCTGGGCTCGCTTGTCGGGAAATGGAGGCTTCTTCCTTGATGATATTTTGCTCCTCTGTCTTGGCCTTGGCCCTTCCTGATCTGTTGTTGGTTCTTCGAGTCTCTTGGTATCTTGCTCTTCTTGGTTTGATCTTGGCTCGTCCGTGCACGAGTCAGGGGAAAACATGTACCCCTGTATATTTTCCCCGACATAAGCCCCCGGGCCTGAGCCATACGTGTTGCTGGGCACGTTGGGTTAGGCCCCAAACCGTGCACGGACACTTGGCAGGAGAGGGCTGCGTGTGCCGGTTCGCCATGATGACTGGTCAATCCAACGTCCACTTCACGTGATTAATGCACATCGTGGGGTCATGGGACTGTAGCAGTTAAGGTAAAACGATAACATTCTGAAGCGTCGCGCTCCTGTTCCACGTTTCTCCCTTAAGAGCAGGAAAAAGCGGAGCAACGCGATTCATCTGTCCCCTCCTCCGCTCCACCACCTTCTTCCTCTGCAAGCCAAACGATAGTTCCCCCTCTTTCCCTTCAATTGCAATTCTCCCCACTAATCCTTTCTCCCTTCCGCATCGCCGTCGCCGGAAGGGGGAAGAAACCCACGGACAAGAAGAAGCAGATGACCGCGGCAAAGGAGGTCCCCGCCAGGGGAGCAAGAGAGGGGCAGACCTGAGCAAGAGGCGGAGCAAAGACGTCGTCTTCACTCCGTCAAACTTGAGCAGTCCCGTCCTTGGAGCAAGGTATGGATATCTGTGTGGGAGGCCTATCGAGAAGGGGCACGGGGCGCCGGGTCATCGTGGCGGGGAAGGAGGTTCCGCAAGATTCTTATCATTTCTTCTGTGCCTATTTCATCTGCGGTCTTTGCCCTCATTTCTCTGGATTCTTTGAGGCGATCATGAACATCTACGGGTTCCACCTCCTTGTTTTTCATGGCAAATGCAATGGCAACCATGGCCATCTTTGCCCATTTGTGCGAGAATTTCGTCGGGTTAAGCCCAATGTGGATCTGTTTCGGCATTACTTCATCCCGCGGGTAAAAGTGCAATCTTGCTCTTAAAGAATATTTTTTATATTGATGACGAATCTACATATAGGGGACTAACCATGTGTGCTAAGTATATACACAGGTCGTTAGTCCTCTGGTTTTTCTAACGTGCATCATGATCACATCATATGAGATTTTACTCAAGAAAATTATCAATGAGGAAAGGAGCAAACAAAGACAAAGCATAGTGCTCTTTTATATTTCTTGAGTAATAGGGATCCCGCACTATTAAGAGGGGATCCGAGGTGTAGGTTCAAGGCTTGCTCACATTTTGTCTCACAAGTAATTTATCGGGTGGATCCTCGCCCTGGACAGTAAAATATCGGTCCGTGTGGGCGCAGGGGGTTATTCCCCTGTTCTTCGCCCCCACTACCCCATCCACTCGCCCCCGCCGGCGGCGGCTTCTCGTTGGGCCGCCCCGCCTGTCCGGCCGGCCAACTGGCTGGATCTCGCTGCCACGCACTACCGTCGCTTCGATCTGCTCCCTTCTCGCGCTGTTTTCCCCGGGACCGATTGGATCTTCCCCAATCTCGTCCTCTGACCCCAACTCCTCCATGGTGGTCGGTCATGGTGGTACTAGTCGGAGCTTCAAGTCGACGTCCTCGGACCCCTCTCGTGGTATTTCATATGCTCCTCTCCTCTCTTTCCCCTATTCCTCATATAGGTTTAGTCATTCATCTAGTTGGCCCCCCTCTTTCCAATGCGTGTGCGCAGACCCGCATCGCCAAGCATCGATAGACTCCGAGGAAGCTGCTCGTCCACTCAAGAAGGCACCGGGTCATGCTCGTCCGTCCTATGCTGGGCAGGACGACCCTGACTATGAGGCCAAACTCCATGAGGAAGAGCTCGTGCCGGTTTGCTCCACGAACAAAGCAAAGAAGAACAAAGCGGTTTCTGCCTCAAGCTCGCAGTCTGCCGCAACTACTGGTCTCAACTTGTCCATGGACACCCCCACCAACTGTGGCCGTCGTACTATCAACTATCAGTCCATGGACCCCTCTGAGTATGATGCTTTAAGGAGTGATGTCAATCAATTTGCCACCCCAGCCAATGCAACTGATCCTCGTTTTCGCACATTGATTCAACATGACATCTATCAATCAGTCATTGCTCATCTAGGTTTCTCTCCTCAGCATTATGTGAACTTGGATTACATTGAGAAAAATCCAACCAAGTTCGATGGTGTGTTAGAGAAGATTGAGGGCATGGGGCTGCGTCGTGCTATGTCTCTTCACTATGATTGGAATGAGGCTGCCATTGGGCAATTCTATGCCAAGTGTTTCTTCCATCCGGATCATTCTATCACTTGGATGAGTCACCATTCTCAGTTCATCGTCTCTTTTGAGGAGTTTGCTGCTACCTTAGGCATGCCCGGATCTGAGGCCTCTCTTTTTTGGATCCATGAGGTGAACCCCAAGTTTGAGGTTATGCCCATCAGTGCATGTAGTTGCCTCGCCATGCCTACCTCTCAGCTATCCACAGTGCAGCAAAGCAAGGAGCTTAATGATATCTCCATCTTCTGTCTCAAATACCGGTGGCTTTTTCAATGTATCGTAAACTCCATTGCTCCCAATAAAGGGGATCGTGGGATGGTTCGGGCCTACAACATTGATTTGATGTACTACTCACGGAAGGCTCCGCCCGTCCCATCGACATGGCCGATTTCCTTTGGCATGAGATTCGCATGGCGAGTTGTCTGAAGGTTCGTACTCTTCCACATGCTCCTTTCATTCAGACCATCATTCACTCTGTCTACCCTTGCCCCATCAACAAGACCACCATTCACTCCATGTGGACTCCGCGTGATGAGACTTCTAGGGGCAAGGCTCCTGCTCCTTTGTGTGGTGAGAGCTCTTCTCGCCACACTAAGCCTTTCGTCAAGCCTTTTGACCGCCTTGCTCGCTTTATTGGGAAGTCCCATAAGGCTATCTTTGACACCTGCCGCTACACCGCTACTCACAATGCTAACGAGGAGGCTCACCATATCTGGGAGGCAAATGCTCTTAGGGCTCATCTCCGTGCGTGCTCTAGCAGTCCTGTCAAGCCTTATGAGCCTATTCCTGATCGGCTTCCTCTTCCGGAGGTCGACTTTATTTCTGCCGCTGATTTTCCCGTGTTCTTCCTTGCACCTGCTGATCTGAGTGATGGTGATGATGATGATGAGGATGCTGAGTGATCCTCCTACTTTCTCGGCCGTCTTTCCCTTTTTCGGTACTTGCTATTAAGGGGGAGATGTAATTCTTAGGAGGAGTATGAGTGTGTGTCTGCTATGTTTATCGAGCTCTAGTTAGTGGACTTATTATTATTATTGTAATGGTACTTTGGTCATGTGTTATGATACCTTGTATGAGTTTATGAGTTATGAGTCTGTGCTACCATGTAAGAGCTTAAGTATGCTATCGTAATTTTGTTGCTTAGCATTGCTTATGTTGATTTTAATGGTGTATGTCTACACTACTATTACAACATTATATTCCGAATGAGGGAATCCACTCCATATGTGCATGTTTTTGTACTTTATCACTTTATTCCTATGCATACATTAAGGGGGAGCTCTCCCTAAAAAACATCCCTCTGCATACATTAAGGGGGAGCTCTTCCTAAAACACATACCGGACTACTCTCCTAAAAATATTCGCATCACATTTCACTTGTTGAGTGCTATATGTAGTTTGTCATCAACTACCAAAAAAGGGGGAGATTGAAAGTGCAATCTTGCTCTTAAAGGATATTTTTGATATTGATGACAAATCTACATATAGGGGACTAACCATGTTTGCTAAGTATATACACAGGTTGTTAGTCCTCTGGTTTTTCTAATGTGCATCATGATCACATCAGATGAGATTTTAGTCAAGCAAATTATCAATGAGGAAAGGTGCAAACAAAGACAAAGCATAGTGCTATTTATATTTCTTGAGTAATAGGGATCCCGCACTATTAAGAGGGGATCCGAGGTGTAGGTTCAAGGCTTGCTCACATTTTGTCTCACAAGTAATTTTTCACAAAGGACCAAAATCCCTAGCAAAACCCCTTAGCCAAAACCTAGCACTCCTCTTCATTTTCTTCCACTGCTCCTAGCCGGATCATCAGGACGGTGCCCCAGATCATCCGGACTAAACCCGGATCGACCGGACCCTGCTCCGGATCATCCGGCTAATGTGCATCTTCATCACAGGACACTGGTGGCTGAAGCCGGATGGTCCGGACATTCATCCGGATCATCCGGGCTGTGCCCAGATAGTCTGGATCCTGTCCCGGATCATCCGGGAAACCTTGCCCCTATTTTTACAGAACCTTGATGGTTGTAGCCGGATCATCCGGCCAGGCATCCGTATCATCCGAGATTTGTCCGGACTGTCCGGGGTGGCCTCTCGTCTGTCCGGGCTACTCGTAGCTCTGCTGGTACCATCTGCATCCGGGCCTTCAGCTAGATTATCCAGACAATGTCCAGATCATCCAGATGGTATCGCAGATCATCCGGGCTGGTCAACTTCTGTCCAAGCGGCTCAATTCTAGGTGTGGTATAAATAGTCCCTTACCTCTTAGAGATAAGGTCAAACACTTCACACAAACACGCCTCAAGAACACCAGTGCTCCCTCTCTCTTGCTCACACACTAAATCCTAGATCCCGGCTTGATTCGAGAGAGCTTCGAAGAGTTGTTCCAATCAAAAGAAAGATCTTCTCCCTCTCCTTCTTGTGACCAAAGTAAATCGTGATTTGAGCAAGTCTTGAGCTTTTCCCCTTGGATCTTGTTACTCTTGGAGGTTGGATACTCCTAGGCGTTAGGAGTCATTCGGTGAGGAATCAACCATTGTGAATACCCCCAGAAAGTTTGTGAGGGTTTGGAGACCACCCCAAGGTCTACCACTAGTGGTTGAGAAACGCCTTCGTGGTGTTGTATCAAAGAGAGAATAGGGTGAGCCTTCGTGGTGTTGGTGTGCCTTCGTGGTAACATCCATCTCTCTAAACGGTGACATAGCTTTCGTCCGAGGAAGTGAACATCGGCATACATCCTCATCTCTCAGAGTTGAAGTTATTCCTAACCCTAACTCCCTACTTGTGGTTACTTGTCTCTTGCACTTACATTTATCATATTGTGCTTGCTTACTCATATATTTGTGCCACTTGTTTATCTTGCTTAGCTCTTCGAGTCACACTTGCAATTGCTAGGCTTACTTACATATTCCGCATTATTGCCTAAAATTGCTAAGTAACGGTTAAAATTTGTTGTTGTACCTATTTACCCCCCTCTAGGTCCATCTCAATCCTTTCAGCGGGTGGAGAGCAGGGCTTACCGCTTCGGAGTCATTAACTGGATGCCTCGCGTGGCGAGGAAGATCTGGGATTACCTCCTTGGGTATCACCGTGAGAGGTGCGACGAATTTAGAGGTGATTGGTGCTGGATGCAGGATAAGGAAGCCCCTGAATTCTGTGAGGCCCGGAAGGAATGTGTCGAGCGTGGAAATGATTGGAGCGCCAAGGGCCTTACTGATGACAGGTTACGCCTGGCAATCAACAGGATCACTTGTTTGAGGGCTGCTGGGCTAACCATCGAGCATGTGGGGGAGGATTTTCTTCTCCGTCGCATCTCGCCATTGCAGGAAAGGGACAGATCTGCAAGGTTTTACGGTGATGCGGCAGACATGATGAGGTTGCTCCCTGGGTTGGCCAACAACCTGTCAGTGTATGGCCATGCCTGATAGTGCGACCAACTATTCGACCGCTTCGATATGTTCAAGCTCCCGACAATCGTTATCCCCCTGAACGTCAATTCTGCTTGGGAACAGATATTGAAGTGGATGCCAGACTGCAATGTTGAAGGGGTGGCAAGCACTTGGCAGATGCCCACTCTGGATGAAGAGCTCGAGTGGTCGAGCACCCTGGTGGAGGTGGGCACCAGGGTTGAAACTAGGATGTATAAGCCCACCTCTTCTGCGGAGGTGGCGCATATTCTGAGGAGGGTTGAGAAGGCCAAGGAGGCCTATCTCGTGGAGATGGCAAAGGCTGGGAAGAGCAAGGGGAAGGCTGGGGACGGGAGTTCTTCCCAAGGCGGCAGTGAGGTGCAAGCCATGGAAGGAGCCACCGGGGAAGAGCTTGCCGGAGGTAACTTAGCTGGGCTAGATGCCCTAGTCACAGTAGCAAAGGAGCTCCAGAAGGAGGAGGAGGTTGGCGAGGTGGCGGAGCCTGAGTAGTGGCTTGTGGCCGGGCCGCAAGCCCCTGAGCCAAACCCTGAGCAGCGCACCCGTAAGCGTGCCGCTGCCGGCCCAGCCGCCGGGAAGGTGAAGAAGACGACCACCAAAGCCTCTAAGGCCGAGGTGGTGTGCCGCCAATCTCCTCGCCTTGCCAAGACCAAGGTTCCTTCCACCGGGTGAGCGGTGATTCAGGACGACCCCGACTCCAGCTCAAGTTCAAGTCCTTTGCAGGGCTCGTCTTCGTCTGATCCCCCGGCCCCGCGTCGGGTGCCGCAGCTGCCGGAGATCTCTGCCCCTGCGCCCCCGAAGTGGAGAGGGGAGCCCTCACCTCCCACGGAGTTTGACTTAGACTCCATGCTCATCGCGGAAGAGTAAGGAGGATTTCTTTTGTGAATATCTCTTGCATATCCAGGTATTTTTGCTGACTGGCCTCTTGCGTTTGTTGTCGTCAGCAGGGAGGTGCAGGAGGAGACCGAAACCCTCATCCATCGCTCCCGGAGGAAGCTCCGGCGTCTCGGGTCGTCGGAGGGCACAGGGAGCCCGGCCTTGGCGGGGAGTGAAGCAGAGGATCCCTTGCCGAGCCCCCAGCCCGGCCCTCGGTCTAGGAGCGAGGACTTGGTTCCACCCACCGGAGACGATGGAGACGACCCTCCTGTCCCTCCGGGTAGCGGAGGCGAGGTGATGCAGGGCGAGCCCCTCCCCGAGGGGCACATCTCCCCCTCCACTCGAGCTGGAGATAGCCACGTGGAACCCTTGGTGGACGAAGCCGCATTGGAGGCTGCCGGGACTATCACGGCAAAGGGTGAAGCTCGGGACCCGGCAACAGTTGTCGTCAGGGAGACTGGGACTCCTACCCGACAGACTTCTCCAAGTACTATACTTGCTCTTTCTTCGCTTCTTTCTTCTCTCTCTCTCTCTCTATCTATCTCTCTCTTTAACTTCTACTTCCTCGTTGTCTCCTGTCCCCCTTCCCTGCAGGCCGCCAGGCCGCAGAACTAGAACCATTGGAGGTGGTAGTTGACATAGGCAAGGCTGCCGCGGAGGATGCCGTGGACATTGCCGCCGCGGAGGGACAAGATCTTGTTGTCGGGGATGCGCAGGGGTCCCTGGCGGTGATGGAGCATTCTCCAGAGATTGTCCCGGCAGAGGGAGCGACCGTAGAGGTGAAGATTCCTCTTCAGACCATGGGCCCACTTCATGTTGCCGGGTCCGTCATCGAGTTCCCGCCATCCTCCTCGAGTCCACTGGCCATGGTGCTGTCGCCGCCCGGAGCTGATACGTCTCCAACGTATCTATAATTTATGAAGCATTCATGCTATTATATTATCTGTTTTGGATGTTTATGGGCTTTATTATACACTTTTCTATTATTTCTGGGACTAACCTATTAACCGGAGGCCCAGCCCAAATTGCTGCTTTCTTGCCTATTTTAGTGTTTCAAAGAAAAGGAATATCAAACAGAGTCCAAACGAATGAAACCTTCGGGAGAGTTATTTTTGGAACGGAAGCAATCCAGGAGACTTGGAGTGTACGTAAGGGAAGCAACGAGGAAGCCATGAGGCAGGGAGGCACGCCCTACCCCCTGGGTGCACCCCACCCTCGTGTGCCCCTCGTGGCTCCCCTGACCGACTTCTTTCGCCTATATATGTCCCTATACCCTAAAAACATCGAGGAGCACAGTAGATATGGAGTTCCACCACCGCAAGCCTCTGTAACCACCAAAACCAATCGAGACCCTATTCCGGCACCCTGCCGGAGGGGGGGGATCCCTCACTGGTGGCCATCTTCATCATCCCGGCGCTCTCCATGATGAGGAGGGAGTAGTTCACCCTCGGGGCTGAGGGTATGTACCAGTAGCTATGTGTTTGATCTCTATCTCTCGTGTTCTTGAGGTGATACGATCTTGATGTATCGCGAGCTTTGCTATTATAGTTGGATCTTATGATGTTTCTCCCCCTCTACTCTCTTGTAATGAATTGAGTTTTCCCCTTGAAGTTATCTTGTCAGATTGAGTCCTTAAGGATTTGAGAACACTTGATGTATGTCTTGCCGTGCTTATCTGTGGTGACAATGGGATATTCACGTGATCTACTTGATGTCTGTTTTGGTGATAAACTTGCGGGTTCAATGAACCTATGCATAGGGGTTGGCACACGTTCTCATCTTGACTCTCCGGTAGAAACTTTGAAGCACTCTTTGAAGTTCTTTGTGTTGGTTGAATAGATGAATCTGAGATTATGTGATGCATATCGTATAATCATGCCCACGGATACTTGAGGTGACATTGGAGTATCTAGGTGACATTAGGGTATTGGTTGATTTGTGTCTTAAGGTGTTATTCTAGTACGAAGTCTAGGATAGATCGAATGGAAAGAGTAGCTTCATGTTATTTTACTACAGACTCTTGAATAGATTGATCAGAAAGGATAACTTTGAGGTGGTTTCATACCCTACAATAATCTCTTCGTTTGTTCTCCGCTATTAGTGACTTTGGAGTGACTCTTTGTTGCATGTTGAGGGATAGTTATATGATCCAGTTATTTTATTATTGTTGAGAGAACTTGCACTAGTATAAGTATGAACCCTAGGCCTTGTTTCAACGCATTGCAATACCGTTTGTGCTCACTTCTATCATTAGTTACGTTGCTGTTTTTATATTTTAAGATTACAAATACTCATATCTACCATCCATATTGCACTTGTATCACCATCTCTTCGCCGAACTAGTGCACCTATACAATTTACCATTGTATTGGGTGTGTTGGGGACACAAGAGACTCTTTATTATTTGGTTGCACGATTGTTTGAGAGAGACCATCTTCATCCTACGCCTCCCACGGATTGATAAACCTTCGGTCATCCACTTGAGGGAAATTTGCTACTATCCTACAAACCCCTGCACTTGGAGGCCCAACAATGTCTACAAGATGAAGGTTGCGTAGTAGACATCAAGCTCTTTTCTGGCGCCGTTGCCGGGGAGGTGAGTGCTTGAAGGTATATCTTTAGATCTTGCAACCGAATCTTTTAGTTTCTTGTTTTATCACTAATTTAGTCTATAAAATAAAACTACAAAAAAATGGAATTGAGTTTGTCTCATACGCTTCATCTTTTTAATATCTTTCGTGAGAATGATGGAAAGGAAAAATGTGCTCAAGTGCTAGAAGAAGAAGTCTATAAAATGTTTGGCACTAAATCTTTGAATGATGAACATGATTGCAATGTTGTTTGTATGAATTCTTTGAATACCCATGATGCTAATGATATGCAAAGCCACAAGCTTGAGGATGCTATGTTTTATGAATATGATATTTTTTGTCCCCCAAGTTTTGATGAGCAAATTTATTATGATGAAAGCATGCCTCCTATTTATGATGATTATTGTGATGATACGTATGCCATAAAGAATAAACATAACCATGAAACTTGTCATCATGATTTTAATTTTCAATTGGATTATGCTTCACATGATAGTTCTATGCAAGTAGATCATGAAAAGAATGCTTTATGTGCTGGTTATATTGTTGAATTCATTCATGATTCTACTGAAAATTATTATGAGGTAGGAACATATGATTGTAGGAATTGCAATAATATCAAGTTTCCTCTCTATGTTCTTAAAACCTTGAAGTTATGCTTGTTTTCCCCTCCTATGCTTGTTGATTATTGTTCCCATAATTTTTTTGCTCACAAAATCCTTATGCATAGGAAGTGGGTTAGACTTAAATGTGCTAGTCATATTCTTCATGATGCTCTCTTTGTGTTTCAATTCTTATCTTTTATGTGAGCATCATTGTCATCATCATGCCTAGCTAGAAAGGCATTAAAGAAAAGCGCTTGTTGGGAGACAACCCAATATTTACCTTTACTGTTTTTGTGTGTTCACATGATTATGCTACTGTAGTAATCATGTTTTATAGCTTTTGTTTCAATAAAGTGCCAAGTAAGACCTTTAGGATAGCTTACGGTGATAGTTGTGTTGATCCTGCTGAAAATCAGAAACTTTTGCACCCAGTAAATTAGTTTTGATAATTCACAGAAACGTGCTTTTGATATGATTCTTTTTGCTCTGGATTGGTACACAAATTTCTCAGGTTAGGAATTTTCCTAATTTTGTAGGACTTTCGGAGTTACAGAAGTATTCGAATGATACAGATTACTACAGACTGTTCTATTTTTGACAGATTCTGTTTTCTACGTGTTGTTTGCTTATTTTGATGAATCTATGAGTAGTATCAGAGGGTATGAACCATAGAGAAGTTGGAATACAGTAGATATTACACCAATATGAATTTAGTATGAGTTCACAACAGTACCTAAGTGGTGGTTTATTTTCTTGTACTAACGGAGCTTACGAGTTTTCTGTTGAGTTTTATGTTGTGAAGTTTCCAAGTTTTGGGTAAAGATTCGATGGACTATGGAATAAGGAGTGGCAAGAGCCTAAGCTTGGGGATGCCCAAGGCACCCCAAGGTAATATTCAAGGACAACCAAGAGCCTAAGCTTGGGAATGCCCCGGATGGCATCCCCTCTTTCGTCTTTGTTCATCGATAACTTTACTTGGAGCTATATTTTTATTCACCACATGATATGTGTTTTGCTTGGAGCGTCATTTTAATTTCTTTTGTTTTGCTTGCTATTTGAATAAGATAACAAGATCTGAAATTCTTAAATGTTAGAGAGTCTTCACAGAGTTTCATAATTATTTAACTACTCATTGATCTTCACTTATATCTTTTTGGAGTAGTTTGTCATTTACTCGTGTACTTCACCTATATCCTATGAGTAAATGGTTGAATGATTTGAATATCATAAATCTGAAATTATATATGTTTCATATGCTTATCCCATGGGGAGTAATGACTTCACATCTAAGAAGTAGAAGTGGTAAATTTATTGAAGGTTAACAAACATTGTATTGGTCACTTGAACAATTCATGAAAGAATGTTGAAGGAAGAGAGATTTCAGATATAAATATACTATCTTAGACATCTTCTATGATTGTGAGACCAATTAATTATATTCAAACCTGAGCAAATTAGTTGAAATTGGACAAGGAAGACAACATAATGAGTTATGCTTGGGTATATTTGTATAGAAGTTATATTGTTATAGATCGTCCAACATGTGGTGCTTGCTTTTTAGAATCCTTTGCTAGCCAAAATATCTGTAATAAGCAGGAATACTTCTTGTGCATCCAAATCCCTTGAACCAAGTTTCTTCCCTGAGTGTCCACCATACCTACCTATATGTTGTATTTACCTGCCGTTCCAAGTAAATTTGCATGTGCCAAACTCTAAACCTTCAAATAATAATCTGTTTTGTATGCCTGAACCACTCATGTAGCAACTAGGGGATGTCAGTATCTTCCATGCTAGGTGGGTTATTCTCACGATGAGTGGAATCCACTCATCATTCACGAGAAAAATGGCTGGTAACTGGGATGCCCAGTCCCATGATCAAAAATATCAAAATAATTGCAAACAAAACTCCCCCAGGATTGTTGTTAGTTGGAGGCACCCGTTGTTTTGGGCAAGCCATGGATTGATGATTGGGGGTGGAGGGGGAGTAAAAACTTTACCATTCTGATTGGGTACCGCCTATAATGTATCCAGTATGGAAGAAACTGGGAACCCTTGGTTGTTATGTTGACAATGAAAGCATACCTCTCAAAATTATTTATCTCTATTTCAAAATCGAGCTCTGGCACCTCTGCAAATCCCTGCTTCCCTCTGCGAAGGGCCTATCTTTTACTTTTATATAAGAGTTAGTAGTATTCCTTCTCATTCCAACCTACTCTTTAGTTAGCAAGCATCATGTGAAGCATATATGGCCATTCTAATATATTTAATCATGAATTATTATTATTGACAATTATCTATATGATAAGTAAGTTGGGAGGCGAGACATTAATCCCCTATCTTTCTCTGTGTTCGATGGATGCTATTTGTTCTAAAAATATGCTTTGAGTGGTAGCAATCATGGAAGACTATATGATAGTTGAGTATGTGGAGTTTGCTAAATCAAAGCTCTGACATAGACCCTTCCTGAAAATACGATGAATTGCAATTGTTTGATGACTGAGAACATAGTTTGCTAGTTTCCAAGAAAGTTTATGGTATATGCTTTAACATGTGAATAGCTTGTTACATGATCGTGAGAAGTTTTATGAGATGAAATACTGTTATGACATATAATGATGCTAGAAATGGTGATTGAAATTATCATTGATCAAACTTATGCACCTACTAGCATTCACACTTCATAAATTATTTCTTTTATCATTTACCTGCTCGAGGACGAGCAGGAATTAAGCTTGGGGATGCTGATACGTCTCCAACGTATCTATAATTTATGAAGCATTCATGCTATTATATTATCTGTTTTGGATGTTTATGGGATTTATTATACACTTTTATATTATTTTTGGGACTAACCTATTAACTGGAGGCCCAGCCCAAATTGTAGTTTTCTTGCCTATTTCAGTGTTTCGAAGAAATGGAATATCAAACGGAGTCCAAACGGAATGAAACCTTAGGGAGAGTTATTTTTGGAACAGAAGCATCAGGAGACTTGGAGTGTACGTAAGGGAAGCAACAAGGAAGCCACGAGGCATGGAGGCACGCCCAATCCCCTGGGTGTGCCCCCACCCTCGTGGGCCCCTCGTGGCTCCCCTGACCGACTTCTTTGGCCTATATATGTCCATATACCCTAAAAACATCGAGGAGCATAATAGATCGGGAGTTTTGCCGCCACAAGCCTCTGTAGCCACCAAAAACCAATCAGGGCCCTATTCCGGCACCCTGCCGGAGGGGGGATCCCTCACCGATGGCCATCTTCATTATCTCGGCGCTCTCCATGATGAGGAGGGAGTAGTTCACCCTCGAGGCTGAGGGCATGTACCAGTAGCTATGTGTTTGATCTCTCTCTCTCTCTCTCTCTCTCGTGTTCTTGAGGTGATACGGTCTTGATGTATCGCGAGCTTTGCTATTATAGTTGGATCTTATGATGTTTCCTCCCCCTCTACTCTCTTGTAATGAACTGAGTTTTCCCCTTGAAGTTATCTTGTCGGATTGTGTCTTTAAGGATTTGAGAACACTTGATGTATGTCTTGCCGTGCTTATCTGTGGTGACAATGGGATATTCACGTGATCTACTTGATGTATGTTTTGGTGATCAACTTGCGGGTTCAATGAACTTATGCATAGGGGTTGGCACACGTTTTCGTCTTGACTCTCCGGTAGAAACTTTGGGGCACTCTTTGAAGTTCTTTGTGTTGGTTGAATAGATGAATCTGAGATTGTGTTATGCATATCGTATAATCATGCCCACGGATACTTGAGGTGACATTGGAGTATCTAGGTAACATTAGGGTTTTGGTTGATTTGTGTCTTAAGGTGTTATTCTAGTACAAACTCTAGGATAGATCGAACGGAAGGAATAGCTTCATGTTATTTTACTACGGACTCTTGAATAGATCGATCAGAAAGGATAACTTTGAGGTGGTTTCGTACCCTACAATAATCTCTTCGTTTGTTCTCCGCTATTAGTGACTTTGGAGTGACTCTTTGTTGCATGTTGAGGGATAGTTATATGATCCAGTTATGTTATTATTGTTGAGAGAACTTGCACTAGTGAAAGTATGAACCCTAGGCCTTGATTCAACGCTTTGCAATACCGTTTGTGCTCACTTCTATCATCAGTTACCTTGCTGTTTTTATATTTTCAGACTACAAATACTCATATCTACAATCCATATTACACTTGTATCACCATCTCTTCGCCGAACTAGTGCACCTATACAATTTACCATTGTATTGAGTGGGTTGGGGACACAAGAGACTCTTTGTTATTTTGTTGTAGGGTTGTTTGAGAGAGACAATCTTCATCCTAGGCCTCCCACGGATTGATAAACCTTAGGTCATCCACTTGAGGGAAATTTGCTACATTCCTACAAACCTCTACACTGGGAGGCCCAACAACGTCTACAAGAAGAAGGTTGCATAGTAGACATCAGGAGCTGGAGCCGCCGGCCCGTCCCTGACAACGGATGCCGAGCTTGATGAAGAGCTTCAACGTATCCTGGCTCCGCTATATCAGGGAGCCGAGGAGGCAAATGACTCAATCGTCGTTGCCATGGATTTGTCCTTCATGGAATCCGTGGCGGCGCGCGTAATGGAGATGCGAGTCCGACACATCTAGAAGTGGCTGACGCTCAAGGAACGGCGTGAATCCGTCGACAGGATGACCAAAAAGCTGAAGGATAAGGGCTTGGATCTGTGTGAGTGGCAAGCAATTCAAGGTGCTCTGGAGGCAGCAAGAGACGCTCCAGGTGATGCGAGAGGACATCATGGCATGCGAGGCACGCCTGGCGGACGACAAGGCTTCCTTGGATGCTAGAGAGCGAGAGATTTCTCTACGGGAGGAGAAACTTGAGGCCACCCTTCGCGCCAAGGACGATGAATTGGAGGCTCTTGACTGTCAGCGCACCAAGGATTTGGAGGACAAGCATGAAGCGGCTCTGAATGCTATTGCTGCTGACTCTGCTGCCCAATTGAAGAAGCTCACTGATGACCTTGCTGCCGCCTCTGCCACGAGGACTGATCTCGACCAGCAGGTGTCTAAGCTGGTGGAAGATCTTGTCGGGAATGCCAAAGATTTGGAGGCTTGATAACCCACGAGTATAGGGGATCAATTGTAGCCTCTTTCGATAAGTAAGACTGTTGAACCCAACGAGGAGCTAAAGGTAGAACAAATATTCCCTCAAGTTCTATCGACCACCGATACAACTCTACGCATGCTTAACGTTTGCTTTACCTAAAACAAGTATGAAACTAGAAGGACTTTGTAGGTGTTGTTGGATAGGTTTGCAAGAATATAAAGAGCACGTAAATAAAAACTAGGGGCTGTTTAGATAAAGACGCAATAAAGTTAGTATAGCGAGTGTGGAAAAGTGGTGGTAGGAGTTGTAAAATTGTCCCTAAGCAATTGACTACTTTACTAGACCGATAGCAAGTTTTATGTGGGAGAGGCCACTGCTAGCATGTCATCCCTGACTTGGAATTCTATGCACTTATGATTGGAACTGTTAGCAAGCATCCGCAACTACTAGTGTTCATTAAGGTAAAACCCAACCATAGCATTAAGATCAATCCCGTATGCATCAATTTCTATGCTAGGTTGAAGCTTCTGTCAGTCTTGCCCTCCAATACATAGTCCTATCAACATACAACTAACCCTATGGTGTGATCCACGCACGCGCTCATATTATGGGCACCAAAGGACAACAACATAACCACAAGAAAATTAAACCAATCATAGCAATTTACCAATTACCGATAGGACAACGAAAATCTACTCAGACATCATAGGATGGCAACACATCATTGGATAATAATACGAAGCATAAAGCACCATGTTCAAGTAGAGGGTACAGCGGGTTGCAGGAGAGTGGACCGCTATAGATAGATGGGGGAAGGTGATGGAGATGTTGGTGAAGATGACGGAGGTGTTGGTGTAGATCACGGTGATGATGATGGCCCCGGCGGTGTTCCGGCGCCACCGGGAGAGAGGGGGAGAGAGAGCCCCCCTTCTTCTTCTTCTTCTTCCTTGAACTTCTCCCTAGATGGGAGAAGGGTTTCCCCTCTGGTCCATGGTCTCCATGGCATGGGAGGGGCGAGAGCCCCTCCGAGATTGGATCTGTCTCTCTGTCTCTCTCTATTTCTGCATTCCTGCTTCTGCCCTTTCACCGTTTCTTATATTCCCGGAGATTCGTAACTCGATTGGATTGAAACTTTGAACATGATTTTTCTCCAGATATTAGCTTTCTTGCGGCGAAAGAAGGGCAACAACTGTCTTACGGGGTGTCCACGAGGGTCAGGGGCGCGCCCCTGCCTCGTGGGCCCCTCGAGCATCGTCTCATGTTGATTCCACTTCTCAAAATTCAGATATATTCCAAAAAAATCTCTATCTGTTTTTATCCCGTTTGGACTCCGTTTGATATGGATTTTCTGTGAAACAAAAAACATGCAACAAATAGGAACTGGCACTAGGCATTGGATCAATATGTTAGTCCCAAAAATAGTATAAAAAGTTGCCAAATGTATATGAAAGTTGTATAATATTGGCATGGAACAATCAAAAATTATAGATACGATGGAGACGTATCAGCATCCCCAAGCTTAATTCCTACTCGTCCTCGAGTAGGTAAATGATAAAAAAGATAATTTTTTATGTGGAATGCTACCTAGCATAATCTTAATCATGTAATCCAATCATGGCATGAATATTAAGACACGAGTGATTCAAAGCAATAGTCTATCATTTGATATTAAGACAATAATACTTCAAGCATACTAATAAAGCAATCATGTCTTTTCAAAATAACAAGGCCAAAGAAAGTTATCCCTACCAAATCATATGGTCAGGCTATGCTCCATCTTCACCACACAAAGTATTTAAATCATGCACAACCCCAGTTTTAGCCAAGCAATTGTTTCACTTTAGTATTCTCAAACTTTTTCAACTTTCACGAAATACATGAGCGTGAGCCATGGTTATAGCACTATAGGTGGAATAGAATATGATGGTGGAGGTTGTGTGGAGAAGACAAAAATGAGAAAGTCTCACATCGACGCGGCTAATCAACGGGCTATGGAGTTGCCCATCAATTGATGTCAATGTGAGGAGTAGGGATTGCCATGCAACGGATGCACTAAGAGCTATAAGTGTATGAAAGCTCAAACTGGAAACTAAGTGGGTGTGCATCCAACTTGTTTGCTCATGAAGACATCGGGCATTTGAGGAAGCCCATCATCGGAATATACAAGCCAAGTTCTATAATGAAAAATTCCCACTAGTATATGAAAGTGAAAGCATAGGAGACTCTCTCTATGAAGAACATGGTGCTACTTTGAAGCACAAGTGTGGTAAAAGGATAGTAGCATTGCCCCTTCTCTCTTTTTCTCTCATTTTTTATTTTCTCATTTTTTTTATTTTTTTTATTTTTTGGTGGGCTTCTTTGGCCTCTCTTTTTTGGGCTTCTTTGGCCTCTTTTATTTTTCATAAAGTCCGGAGACTCATCCCAACTTGTGAGGGAATCATAGCTTCCATCATCCTTTCCTCACATGGGACAATGCTCTAATAATGATGATCATCACACTTTATTTACTTACAACTCAATATTACAACTCGATAAAACTAGAACAAAGATATGACTCTATATGAATGCCTCCGGCAGTACACCGGGATGTGCAATGATCTAGCATAGAAATAACATCAAAAAATGGACAAGCCATAAAAATATCATGCTAGCTATCTTTCTATCATGCAAAGCAATATGACAATGAATGCTCAAGTCATGTATATGATGATGATGGAAGTTGCATGGCAATATATCTAGGAATGGCTATGGAAATGCCATGATAGGTAGGTATGGTGGCTGTTTTGAGGAAGATATAAGGAGGCTTATGTGTAATAGAGCGTATCGTATCACGGGATTTGGATGCACCGGCGAAGTTTGCACCAACTCTCGAGGTGAGAAAGGGCAATGCACGGTATCGAAGAGGCTAGTAATGATGGAAGGGTGAGAGTGCGTATAATCCATGGACTCAACATTAGTCATAAAGAACTCACATACTTATTGCAAAAATTTGTTAGCCATCGGAACAAAGTACTACATGCATGCTCCTAGGGGAAGGGTTGGTAGGAGTTAACCATCGTGCGGTCCTGACCTCCACACAAAGGATGAAAATCAAAAAATAAATCATGCTCCAACTTCGTTACTTAACGGTTCACCATACGTGCATGCTTCGGGAATCACAAACCTCAACACAAGTATTTCTACTAATCCACAATTACTCACTAGCACGACTCTAATATCACCACCTTTATATCACAAAACTATTGCAAGGAATCAAACATATCATATTCACTGATCTACAAATTTTATGTAGGATTTTATGACTAACCATGTGAATGACCAATTCCTGTCATCTCTCTAAATAGATATAAGTGAAGCAAGAGAGTTTAATTATTTCTACAAAAGATATGCCCATGCTCTAACAAATTTAAGTGAAGCAAAAGAGCATTTTACAAATGGCGGTTTTCTATGTGAAGAGAAACAGGCAATCCAAACTTCAAATAATACAAGTGAAGCACATGAAGCATTCTATAAAGCCATACTCAAAAGATTTATGTAAAGTGCAATGAGCATTCTATAAATCAACCATGGACTATCTCATACCAGCATGGTGCATAAAAGAAAGGTGAAAACTAAATGCAAAAGACGCTCCAAGATTTGCACATATCGCATGAACGAAACGAATCCGAAAACATACCGATACTTGTTGAAGAAAGATGGGATGCCTTCCGGGGCATCCCCAAGCTTAGACACTTGCCCTTGAATATTTACTTGGGCTGCCTTGGGCATCCCCAAGCTTGAGCTCCTGCCTCTCCTCCTTCTCCCCATATCGAGACCTCCTCGATCTTTGATCACTTCATCCACACAAAACTCAACAGAAAGCTCGGTAAGATCCGTTAGTATAATAAAACAAATCACTACTCTAGGTACTGTTGCAAACCAATTCATATTTTGTTTTTTCATTGTATCTACTGTAATATAACTTTTTGATGGCTTAATCCACTGATAGAAATTGATAGTTTCATCAAAACAAGCAAACTATGCATCAAAAACAGAATCTGTCTTAAACAGGACAGTCTGTAGTAATCTGAACATTCACCATACTTCTAGTACTCCAAAAATTCTGCCAAAATTAGGAAAAATAAACAATTTGTATAGAAAGATAGTGCAAAAAGTTTCAGAACCGTTTGATGTTCCAGTAAAAAAAAAGTAAAATCACGCACTACAGCCAAAGTTTCCATCTTGCACCACAAAAACCAACAAGCAATGTAAACATCCTAAAGGAAAATTTTGGCACATTTTTTTAACTTTATAAAAGCACACAACAGAAAGAAATGACTCTCTAAAACTTCCGGGTTGTCTCCCTGGCAGCACTTTCTTTAAAGCCATTAAGCTAGGCATAAGGTGCTCAAGTAATGGATCCACCCGGATCCCAAGGTATATCAAAGCCAATTTTAATTAACAATGATTTGTAATTCAGTAGTGAGCACAAAGTAACATATACCAAGCAATGATGAAGCCTAACTCTCTTCCTATGCATCGGCATGTCATACAAGAACAATTAATGAACATCAAGTAAAGGCCAATATATAGCATAAGCAGTTTCTTGCAATTTTATCGTGTTGGAAACATAAAGAGGCAGAGATGTAGTTCCTCTCTCATAATAATTGCAAGTAGGAACATAAAGCACATATCTATCAAAATCATCATGTGTAGTAGTGAAACGCAACCCATCAATATAATCCTTAATAAGGGAAAACTTCTTCGATATAGTGTAGTCGGGAGAATTCAAAAAGATAATAGGACTATCATGCGTGGGTGCAATAGCAACAATTTCATGTTTAACATAAGGAACTATAGCAAGTTCATCTCCATAAGCATAATTCATATAGGCATCTTGGCCACAAGCATAGCAAGCATCATCAAAAAGGGATATTTCAAAAGAATCAACGGGATCATAACAATCATTATAGAAATCATCCTTCGGTAAGCATCAAGGGAAATTAAACAATGTATGAGTTGAAGAGTTACTCTCATTAGAAGGTGGGCACGGGTAGCTAATCCGGTCTTCCTCCTTTTGTTTGTCGCTCTCCTCATCATCTTTTTCATCCAATGAGCTCACAGTTTCATCAATTTCTTCTTCCATTGACTCCTACAAAATATTAGTCTCTTCTTGGACAGCGGAGGAGTCCTCAATATATGGTTTAATATAAGGATTAGAAGCATGATTATCATAGAAATATTTAAGTATGGCCAAATTTTCAGATTTGTAGAGAGTAATATCACACTCTTCAATAAAGCAATTTCACAAGTACCCCTAAAAGCAACAAATTCTTCAATTTGTTGAACATCATAGTAATTATAAACACCCTTGGTATACGAAGATACGATTCCATTATCACTAAACAAACTTTGATAGGGAAGGTGTTTCTTAGGGTCTTTAGAACAACAAGTAAAATCATAAATTCCACATAAATTCCAAGCATAGCATTGCAAACGATGAATTTGATCCAGTAAAAGTTTCCCTTTTTGAGAAAAGCGGTGTCGCACATAACAAGCATGCTCATCTAAAGATTTTCCCTCAACTAAGCTAGTTGGGGTTTTAGCACGAGCACATAGGGATCAAAGATGATCCAAGTAAAAAGCTTCAGGAGTGTGATAGATTTTGAGTGGTTCTTCAACCATTGGTGTATTAGGTACAACTATTTTTTTTGGTATTTTGTATTTCCTACCCATAACTAAAGATAGAAAACAACTAAGAACAACAAATAGAAGTTACTTAGTCATAAAGCAAACAAGCACACGAGAATATTCACCCCACACTATAACTCCTCGGCAACGACACCAGAAAAAGGTCTTGATAACCCACAAGTATAGGAGATCAATTGTAGCCTCTTTCGATAAGTAAGAGTGTCGAACCCAATGAGGAGCTAAAGGTAGAACAAATATTCCCTCAAGTTCTATCGACCACCGATACAACTCTACGCACGCTTAACATTCGCTTTACCTAAAACAAGTATGAAACTAGAAGTACTTTGCAGGTGTTGTTGGATAGGTTTGCAAGAATATAAAGAGAACGTAAATAAAAACTAGGGGCTGTTTAGATAAAGATACAATAAAGTTTGTATAGCGAGTGTGTAAAAGTGGTGGTAGGAGTTGTGAAATTGTCCCTAAGCAATTGACTACTTTACTAGACCGATAGAAAGTTTGATGTGGGAGAGGCCACTGCTAGCATGTCATCCCTGACTTGGAATTCTATGAACTTATGATTGGAACTATTAGCAAGCATCCACAACTACTAACGTTCATTAAGGTAAAACCCAACCATAGCATTAAGATATATTGGTCCGCCTTCAATCCCGTATGCATCAATTTCTATGCTAGGTTGAAGCTTCTATCACTCTTGCCCTCCAATACATAGTCCTATCAACATACAACTAACCCTATGGTATGATCCACGCGCACGCTCATATGATGGGCACCAAAGGACAGCAACATAAACACAAGCAAATTAAACCAATCATAGCAATTCACCAATTACCGATAGGACAACAAAAATCTACTCAGACATCATAGGATGGCAACACATCATTGGATAATAATATGAAGCATAAAGCACCATGTTCAAGTAGAGGGTACAGCGGGTTGCGGGAGAGTGGACCACTATAGATAGATGGGGGAAGGTGATGGAGATGTTGGTGAAGATGACGGAGGTGTTGGTGTAGATCACGGTGATGATGGTGGCCCCGGCGGCGTTCCGGCGCCACCTGGAGAGAGGGGGAGAGAGCCCCCCCTTCTTCTTCTTCTTCCTTGACCTTCTCCCTATATGGGAGAAGGGTTTTCCCTCCGGTCCATGGTCTCCATGGCGTGGGAGGGGTGAGAGCCCCTCCAAGTTTGGATCTGTCTCTCTGTCTCTCTGTCTCTCTCTGTTTCTGCGTTCCTGGTTCTGCACTTTCACCGTTTCTTATATTCCTGGAGATCCGTAACTCCGATTGGATTGAAACTTTGAACATGATTTTTCTTTGGATATTAGCTTTCTTGCGGCGAAAGAAGGGCAACAATCGCCTTACGGGGTGTCCACGAGGATCAGGGGTGCGCCCACCCCCTAGGGCATGCCTCCTGCCTCGTGGTCCCCTCGAGCATCATCTCGTGTTGATTCCACTTCTCAAAATTCAGATATATTAGAAAAAATCTCCGTCTATTTTTATCCCGTTTGGACTCCGTTTGATATGGATTTTCTACGAAACAAAAAACATGCAACAAACAGGAACTGGCACTGGGCACTGGATCAATATGTTAGTCCCAAAAATAGTATAAAAAGTTGCCAAAAGTATATGAAAGTTGTATAATATTCGCATGGAACAATCAAAAATTATAGATGCGACGGAGACGTATCAAGGCTCTCAAGGAGGAAGCATGGAAGGCAGAGAACCTCTTGACTGATGTGCAATCACAACTCTCTTCCAAGACGCAAAGCCTTGAAGCTGCCAATGGCAACATCTCGGATTTGAGGAAGAGGATCGGCTCACTGGAGCGCTCTACAGAGTCGCTCGAGTCCCGCCAATAGTTGTTGTCCAGGGATTTGGATAATGCCAAGCGTCTCTGGCAGGATGCTGAGGACAAGCTAAAGAACCAGGTCAACCTAAGCAATCTCCGGATCAAGAGTCTGATCAACATAGTTGAGCGCCTTGGCGCTTAGGCTACAGAAATGGGCATGGACGGCCCAGTTTTCTCGCTCAGCCAGCACAAGGTCCCGATTGCCAAGTTGGGAGTCTTCTTTAATGAGCTGAACGAGAAGCTAGGGGCGCATGAAGCAGGGAGGGCCCAGCGCTTCGTGATGAGTCCCGGAAGCTGGCTTGCAACGCCCTCTTCATGGTCCTGAGCAACATTGCCTGCCGCCACCCAGATCTTGACCTTGATAATGGATTCAAGAAGCCCCCGATAGGTGTCAACGTCGTAGCTGCCAAGGAGAAAGCTGCATCATGGGCCGACAGGGTCCTCTGGGTTTTAATCGCTCCGCCTGGTCACCAAGCCAAGTATTGGGCCGCTGCTGCCCTGTAATGAAACATGTCGCATATTTTGTGTTTAGTCATCCTATCTCTGATGTTTGTGTGAAACTGATATTCTGGGTTGAATCTTTATTATGCGTTTATCCCCTTGAGCCCCGTATGTTTGCGTTCGTATGATCTGTTTCCATGCATGTTTTGGAAGCTTGCCAGTATCATATTGCCGCGATTGTCGTAAGGGTCTGGCCCTTAACAGTCATCTTGGCGTGGATGCGTCCCGGCAGGTTTTTCCCAGGTAGTTCTCGGTGCAGCCTCTCGTCCTGAGAGCATGGCTCTAGACAGGACGATGGAGCAAACAAAGAAGCTGACCAAGTTACATCACATGAGGATTTTCACAATACGAACACTCACTAGGGTTAAGGGATAAGCGACTGCAAAGAATTCTAAAGGATCAATCAAGGAATGATAATGCGGACTTAGCTTTTGTTCTAAGCTTCCTTCTCCTCTGCCGGGCTGTGCACGCTGAGTGCGCTCGTGGCACCCGGCACAGCAAGAGCCAATCATTCTTCGTCCCTGGCAGGGGCCGATATGCATTCGTGTGGTTGGCGGACACTGGGGCATAGTGCCGAGCTTCTCTTGTCCCCCTTCCTCTTTCTCTTCTCCTTTTGGGCCAGTCCAACGGCCGCCGGCACGCGGGTCGTGCCGATGCAGGCAGCCTTGCCGAAATACACTTGCCGAGGCGTCAATCGACGGACTCATATCAGCGTTTCGGTTAAGATTGGCCTAGGTAGGGCAAATTCTAGACCAAGCGTTGCATGGTAGTCATCGATGCCGACATCGCTGAGGCTTAAAGCGATTCGATTGCTGACGAAGGGAAGGGATGGGGAGGATGAACCTCAGGCTTGCACGCTCGTGTCCTTTCTCCGAGCAGTGCCCGAATGATGGATGTACCATGCGGGCCGCCAGGACGGGTCTGTTTGCCATCAGCGGGGATCATCAATGCAGTCACGACCGCGGCAAGGCGCGGAGACTAGCAACATGGTGCGGGGACGGCCCCGCTCTGCTTCTGCATCTTCGCAAGCGCCATGGTCGATGGCATCACCAAGAACATGGACGGCGATGAAGGCGATGCACTGCTTACGTCTTCAGGTTCGTGCAAGCGATCCCCCTACTTGGCGCGCCAAAGATGTCGCTGGAAACCACGACCACATATGGGACCAGGACGGCCCCTTGCTGGTTCGGCAGGGGGGAGTCGCATTGCACAAAGAGCAGACCAACGCGGGGCAGCACGACACAGATCACACAGGTAGTTTTACCCAGGTTCGGGCTACCGTGAGGCATAAAACCCTACTCCTGCTTTGGCGGATTGATGGTGGAAAGGTGGTGGTGGAGTGTAGTACACTTGCCCGGTAGGGGTTGCTTCAGGGCGGCAGCGACTACGCGCGTACGGGGGTGCAAGTGATCTAACTTTCTAACCCCTCAAACTATTCCCATGGGCCTCCTTTTATAGGCTAAGGGGTCACCACAGTGGAAAAATAGTCTTTAGACACTAATATGATAGCACATAGGGCTATCATACCTAACTCTACAGGCCGTCAGTGTGTATTTAATGAACTGCTTAGTTTCACGTTGTTGGTTTCCTGGCAAGGCTTGCCGGGTTATCTTGCCAGCTCCACGCCTGCTCGTTTGACACGTCATTGGACGGGTGTCATCTGTAGGTTTCCTTGGTAGGAAGTGGCCGCCATGTGGCGAATGGTTGCCACTTAATCACTCTGTAGTTTGACACCGCACTGATCGACAACGTGGGTCGTGGTGGAGTAGTCGGTGAGGTGATCTGGTCTCCGCGAGTCCCGGCAGTCCCTGCCGGGATGCCTTGGCCATCTTCTTCAGGGGGTGGCCTCTCCCCTTGCCGGGCTCGCCTGCCCGGCAAGGGAGGCTTCGTCCTTGAAGATATTTTTCTCCTCTGTCTTGGCCTTGGCCCTTCCTGATCTGTTGGTTGGTTCTTCGAGTCTCTTGGTATCTTGCTCTTGGTTTGATCTTAGTTCGTCCGCGCACGAGTCAGGGGAAAACCTGTACCCCTGTATATTTTCCCCGACATACTACGTGATCAAACTCGTCACTTACCTACTCATCGGACAAAATCCGAGTGCTCCTCGACGTCGGCATCTCAAGGGGTGTCAACTTGAAACTACGGACACGCCGCACTTGAGAGACCCCCAAGGAAACATCCTTGTGTGTTGCACGTAACATCAAGATGCATTTGTATGAGTAGTTTATCTTGTGAGACAAAAGGATGAACAAGGGAAGGCCTTATTTGCATATGTGGAGAGGGGTGTGGATATCCTTTTGCAAAATTGCCATAGTTTCCTTCCTATCCGTCATATATAAATCGGACGGCCTATATTGCGGGATGGTAGGCACACCATCATCACCAACTCTGTTTTATATAAGAGTAGAGATTAAAAAAACAGTAGTAAAAGTAGTAGAAGAAGAGTAGATATAGAGATTAGGGAGATGGCGGGCGATTTGTTCTACGACACGTCACTACAAAAAAAGACACATCCGTGACATTTTGGGCCGAACGATTTTTTTTGTCATGCTTATGACACTTCTATGACGATAATTGTGACAAAACCCGGTATCATCATAGATGTGGTGGGCTCCTACTTCTATGACAAAAAATCATGACAGAAAATGGGCTTTTCGTCCTGGGTGGGCTGGAGACACAGCTGCATGACATTCTTTGGGCCGTCGATGATGGAAAGAACCGTGGTAGAAGCGAGGGCGAGGAAAATATTGGGGTGCTCCCGGTTATGGTGCGTGGTCGGGGCCGAGCGACGCACGGAGGTTTGGGCGTTTCTTTCATACACGCACGCGCGTGGGTGCGAGGCATTGGGCTCTAACTAAACCCGAGCGAGGCATTCTCCTACTGAACTCGAGTGATTGCACTGCAGGCTACGCGTTACTGAATCTGAGTGATCCATTGATGGCTGTTAACTGAACCCGATCGAGCGTTCCTTCGCTACTAACGCTACTACTGCTAACTGAAGCTGATCGATGCTGCCTCTGGATGAAAAGTGAGTGTTGTTGTGTGTGTGTGTGTGGGGGGGGGGGGGGTTTGGATGAACAGTTCCCGGTGGGGGTTGGACGAACATGACCCCGTGGTGTTGCCGCTGGATGAACAGGACCCCGATCGATCGAGCCGGTTGGGTGTGGATGAACAGGAGCCCATGGAGGGCTGGATGAACAGGACCCCGTGGAGGGAAGGTTGAACAGTAGCTGGTGGAGGGCTGGTTGAATAGTAGCCGGTGGAGGGCTGGATGAACAGTATGCCATGGAGGGGTGGTTGAACAGGACCCCGAGGAGAGGGCAGGTTTAACAGTAGCTGGTGGAGGAGCGCGCGGTGGAGGCTAGATGAACAGGAGCCTGTGGATGAACAGTCGCAGGTGGAGGCTGGAGGAGGTCGATGGTGGATGAACAGTAGCCCGTCGAGGCTGGAGGACGTAGATCGTGGAGATGAACAGTATTCCGTGGAGTCCCGTTTTGCGGTACGCCACACCCCTCCCGATGAACAGGACCCCCATTTCGACCGTAGCGCTCCAACACAAGTCTGTTTCCTCCGTTTTGCGGTACGCCACACCAGCCCCGATCAAGAGGAGCCCGTTTCGACCGTAGGAGGTCCAACATAAGTCCGTTTCCTCCGTTTTGCGGTACGCCAGACCCCTTGTAACATCCCAAATTTTCAATTTGGAATGTTATACATTAGATCATCATTGCATATCATATTTTATTGCTTCTTGGCTCGATCTTAGAAATTCTACGCAACTCAAGGGCCCTCGGAGAGAGTTGGGAATTTCGTTATTTTCATATTTGAGTTTTCTCAAATTTTGAAAATAGGATCATTTGATTTTTATTTATTTTATCTTCAATTATCTCTATTATAAAAATATGAGAGCGGGAATAAAATGACTTTCCCCAAAATAAAGAAATATTGAGGATTTAGTAAAAAAATCAAATAAGATTTTATTTCGGAGTTTTTGGCTTTTAATTTGAATTTAGGAAAATTGCACGTTTTTCAAAACTGCATTTTAGGGCCAAGAAAATGTTCATCTTATTCTAAAATATTTTATTTAGGCGGTGAAAATTTATTTTGGCATTTTTAGAATTATATTTTATTTTCTAGAATTTTTCTTTGTCTCGGCGGAATTTATTTAAAAAAAATACTGCGCGCCAGACTGGGCCGAAGGCCCAGCCGAGCCGGCCCAGCGCCGCTGCCGTCTCCCGCACCGGCTCGGGACCGGAGTCCCGTGCGAAGCCGCCGCCGCCGCCCGAGTCCGGGAGGAGCACGCCTCTCGAGGCGCCCCCTCCCCCAAGCCAGGACGCCGCCCCATAAATACCGCCCGCCGCCGCCGCCCTCCTCGCCCCGCCACCCCGACCCGCCCCGCCTCCCACTGACGCAGATCGCGCCGCTGCCGCCGTTCGACGTCGTCCGCCGCCGTCGCCTCGCCGCCCAAAGCCCCGCCGCCCGCCGCACCCCGCCAGAGCCACTGGACCTCACCGGAGCCCCGACGAGGTAGCCGCCCGCCGCCGCCCCGGTTTTTATAAAGAAAACCAACTCGTTTTTTTTGAAACCCTAGGTTTTATTTTTAGACCATTTTTTTATTTTTATCGGTTCACTTATTTAGCGAGCGTTCGCTCGTTAGTTTGTTTTAACGAACGAGTTCACCGTTTAGTTGCAGTTAACGAATGTCCGTTCGTTAAACCGTTCGTCAGATTTTCTTTTTCTCGGATTTTCCGCGATTATTCCAGATCACGATTTCTGATCCGATTTTTGTTCTGGTATAACTTTTCACATGTTTATCAGAATCAGGCGATTCAAGCGCCTAGAGTTTCGTCTTGAAACCCTCTTTCCGTTTAACCAACTCAAACAAGTTTTTGCTTCTGTAAAAATTGACTTAGGTCCAGATTAGTAAACAAAGCTTGTTTCTTTCGCCGTTTGACTTTCGTTGCTTCGTTTGATTTGATTCTTTTTGCAAACCGGAGTTCTAAAGTTGAACTTTCTGGTTATATCTTTTATTTGAGTTTTACCCGTGCATTAGATGAGTACTTATTGTATGCTTGTTTGTTGTGATAGAGTACCTGGAGTGCGTCGCTTGCTACTTCGAATCGCTAGGTTTCTCGGATCATCAGCAAGGCAAGTAACACTTTGATCATACCTCTTTATTACCTAGTTTTATTGCATTAGATCAATCCTCAAACAATTGAATGATTAGGATCTGATTAATATGTGGGTTTTGGGAAGTAGATGAGGTAGCACCTATTACCTGTTTTATTATCAAACCCTTGGGAGTTACTTCTATGTTTGCTTATAATGCCCTGCTATGCTAGTAGACGTGGATTGGGTGAGTGTATCCATGACATATGTGAGATTGTTATTTAATGGTTTATTTAAGGTGGCAACTTTAACACACATCTGGGTGGATTGAGGCACCTGGGTATTCCAGCGATTGCCTGTTTTCTTTATGGACCGCCACCCAGGCTCAAAGGGATCATGAGATTATTCATGCTAGAAACTTCCGTGTGCAGCCGCAAGCTACTATGGGCTCTAGCATAGTTGATTAAGTCGTGCGAACTCTTACAGTGGTAGACTAGCAGATGTAGGGGAAAGTAGGTGTAACTGTCTACCCGATCGTAAGGTGCTAGCGCTTCTGAAAAACTATGTCTCGGTCATCCGTTTCTCAAACACCATGTAGTGCGAGAAATCTAACGGAGGAGATCGAGTCTTGTGGGGAAAAGTGCACAAACCTCTGCAGAGTGTACAAACTAATCATGGTTAGCCGTGTCCCCGGTTATGGACATTTTGAGTATCTAGTTCTTGGATTATCATGTGAATCTCATCATGTTACTTTAATTTAATTTGTTGGGTTTAATGATGATGCTTAATTGGGATTGAGAGGATGTCTATCTTCTCAATGTTTAACAACCACCATGATAGTTAAATAAAATTTATTCCTTTGTAGTAGGGAAAAATTGGCTTTACGCAAAACTGTAACCATAGAGCTTTCCACCAGCCATATATGCATGTAGTATAGCATATTTCTGTTCATTACTCTCTATGTGTTACATTGCCAGCATATTCCATGTGTTGACCCGTTTTCGGGCTGCAACGTTCATGTTGCAGACTTTTCAGACGACGAGTAAGGTGCTTTAGGTCGTGGTCTTATACCCAGTGATGCCGTTGGAGTTGATGGACTTACTTATCTTCCAAGCCATCCGCTGTTATCGTCATTAGATGGCCTTAAGCCATATTTATTGTAATAAGTTCTCCTTTGAGACATCCGATGTAATAAGTGTGTGATTGCTACTCTGTTATAAATCCTTCAAGTACTGCGCATGTCAGCATTACTGATCCAGGGATGACACTAAAGCAGAGAGATCAGACTGTTTGAGGTCTGGTCGCTACACCCCTCCCAATGAACATGATCCCGTTTTGACCGTGGCTGGTCGAACACAAGGCCGTTTCCTCCATTCTGCAGTACGCTAGGCCTTGTTTCCATCGGCTGTTCCGTCCAAGTCCTCCCGATGAACACGAGACGCATTCCGTTTTGACCCAGCCGGTTGGCTCCCCATGAACATGACGATGACACAATTTCTCTGTTCTGACCCAGCCATGTACATGAGCCCTGGTCGTACGTATGCACGAGTAGGCGTTTGAGACCCCGCCTGTATGTACGTACGTGGCCGTATTTACTTTCTTGCACCCTGGCTGATGTACGTACGTGTACATGCTACGTGCGCGCCTCTATATCGACTACGTACACGTTCACGGCCAGAATGACAACACTACGCATGCTTCAACCAGGTGGGTCCTGACTGTTAGGCCCTTCCTTGCGTGCGAAGTGTAGCTGGTGGGTCCCAGCAGTCAGGGGGCGAATCATTTTTTTGCCGGTAATATGGACGCACTTCCTTCCGTGCGAAGATGTAGCTGGTAGGTCCCAGTAGAAAGGGGGAAATGTTTTTTTCACGAAATACGGTGGGTCCCTACTGTCAGGTGGTGGAAACATTATTTTCCGCGTAATAAGGAGGCACTTCCTTGCTGTAGCTGTGGACCCAGCTGTCAGCCTCTCCACATACAGTACTATTCTGATGGAAGTCGGTCGTTTACCACATTGACCACGCCGCGCCGAGAGCACCAAGGCGGTGGACGAGGCGAGGCCTAGGAAGGGGACGACGCGGAGCCAGGGAAGACGTGACGGTGGATGCCCACACGAAGAGGAGTATGAGGGTTCACTGGTTCGGCTGCGGTGTGAGGCTGCCATCACCGTAGAATAACAGGGGGTGTGGCTGAGTGGAGGGATGGCCTGGCCAGCGATGGGAGTAGGGCGATGAGGCCTCCACGGCAGCACAGCCGACCACGGGAGGCAGGAGCAGGTGGCACGACCGGCGCTGCTTTGGGCGGCTGGAGCAAGAATACTAGAGGTTGAAGAAGCACTACGGCCGTTGGATGGACATCGTACGGTCACTGGAGCTAGAATCGTTCATATTGACTAAGTTGACAAAGCCCTCCATCCCCATCAACTTAGTAGGCCCACAAGTCAGCCTCCCACTATATTGGGTCCCAACTAGCAGGGGGAGTATTCATTTTTTTGTGCGTAATAATGAGGCGCTTCCTTGCGTGCGAAGATATAGCTGGTGGGTCCGAGCTGTCAGCGGCGGTAACGTTTTTTTGCGAAATATAGAGGCCCTTTCGTGGGTCCTAGATGTCAGGTGGAGGAATCATTATTTTGTGCATAATAAGGAGGCATTTCCTTGTGTGCGGCCGTGGACCCAGCTGTCAGCCCCTCCACGTACAGTCCACTTTCGATGGATGTCGTTCATTGACCACGGGAGGCGGGGAAGACATTGCAGTGGCCTACGAAGGGAATGACACGGAGCCGGGGAAGACATGGCAGTTGCTGCCCACGCGGTGGGGAGTACGAGGGTTGACTGGTTCAGCTACCGTCACCGGAAAATAACAGCAGGTGTGGGTGAGTAGACGGATAGACATGCCAGGTATGCGAGTATGGCGGGGCCGTGAGGCCTGCCCGGCAGCACAGCCGGCCACGGGAGGCGGGAGCAGGTGGTTCTGCCGGTGCTGGTTTGGGTGGCTGGAGCAGGAAGATCAGAGATTGAAGATGCACGATTGCCGGTAGATTGACATCTAACGGTCTAACACTGGTAGAGTCGATTGTTGACTAAGTTTATTTTTTGAGAAACCTTGTGTACGCATGAACTTAGTAGGCCTGTCACGCCCAATATGCGACCCTATCCAAAAGGAACTCGAAGGACCCTCCAAGGATAGACCCGCATATTGAAACGCTTTTGCAAGGTGGATATCATTACATCAACATTACAGAATAGATGGGGATACATACATAAGGCATACAAAGCCACACGGATACAACATCATCTTACATCAGAGCACCATCCGACTACGGATGAAACACAAACAGAAACTCAAACGACATCCACCCTGCTAGCCCAGGCTGCCGACCTAGAACCTATCCCCTGATCGAAGAAGAAGCAGAAGAAGAACTCCAAACAAGCAAACATCGCTCTCGCGTCAAGATCATCGCAACCTGTACCTGCAACTGTTGTTGTAGTAATCTGTGAGCCACGAGGACTCAGCAATCCCATTACCATGGGTATCAAGACTAGCAAAGCTTAATGGGAAAGGAAGGGGTGAAGTGGTGAGGTTGCAGCAGCGACTAAGCATGATATGGTGCCTAACATACGCAAATGAGAGCGAGAAGAGAAACAAAGGAACGGTCGTCAACTAGTAATGATCAAGAAGTGATCCTGAGCTCCTACTTACGTCAATCATAACACAGAAACCGTGTTCACTTCCCGGACTCCGCCGAGAAGAGACCATCACGGCTACACATGCGGTTGATGCGTTTTAATTCGGATTTGGTGTCAAGTTATCTACAACCGGACATTAACAAATTCCCATCTGCCACATAACCGCGGGCACGGCTCTCGAAAGTTTAAACCCTGCAGGGGTGTCCCAACTTAGCCCATGATAAGCTCTCGCGATCAACGAAGGATATTCCTTCTCCCAGGAAGACCCGATCAGTCTCGGAATCCCGGTTTACAAGACATTTCGACAATGGTAAAACAAGTCCAGCAAAGCCTCCTGGCGTGCCAACATCCTGATAGTAGCCGCGCGTATCTCGTCTCAGGCCACGACCTGATGAGCAGTACGTACAACTAGAACCAGACCTCAAGTTAGTTTGGACCAACACTTAGACAAGCATTGGCCCGGGGGGGGGGGGGCTAAAATAAAGATGACCCTTGGGTTAATTACTCCCAAGGGAAATATAGGTGGTGGTGAGGCAAATGGTAAAACCAATGTTGGGCCTTGCTGGAGGAGTTTTATTCAAAGCGAACTGTCAGGGGGGTCCCATAAATCACCCGACCGCGTAAGGAACGCAAAATCCGGGAACATCACACCGGTATGACGGAAACTTGGGCGGCAAGAGTGGAACAAAACACCAGGCATAAGGCCGAGCCTTCCACCCTTTACCAAATATATAGATGCATTAATAATATAAGAGATATTGTGATATCCCAACATAAACCCTTTCCACCATGAAGAAATCTTCAACTTCACCTGCAACTAGCAACGCTATAAGAGAGACTGAGCAAAGCGGTAACATAGCCAAACAATGGTTTGCTAGGAAGGGTGTCAAAGGTTAGAGCTTCATGGCAATTTGGGAGGCTTGCAGAGCAAAATATAGGTAGCGCAGCAAAGCGATAGAACGAAGCAACTAGCATAGCAATGATAGTAGTGAGATCCAGGGTAGCGGTCATCTTGCCTGAAATCCCGCTAGGAAGAAGAACGAGTCCATGAAGAAGATGAAGCCACGAAGACGAACCACACGTAGACGAACGAATCCTCATGATCGCAACGAAACAGGAACTATCGAGAAGAAGCACACAACATAGTAAACACACCACACATAGACAAGACATGATGCACAACAAGCATGATGCATGACAAAGCTACATGAAGCTACTCATGGCAAGAGATGATGCAAACAAGAACAACACATCAAGGCAAGTTTAAATGAGGCCGGGAACAACATATAACAATTCCGGTAAGTCCTCATATGCAAATTTCGAAATTGGTCCAGAACTGAATAAACCTTATGTTCAAGTTGTTAAACAACAAGTTAAGATGCACTAAGATGATCTACACGAAATTCTAGTCAAGTTACATATAAAGTTCATTAGATTTGGAGCTACGGCCTAGAAGATATGAGCAAAACAAGTTAAACATGGCATTGATGCAAAATGCATACAAACATCAAGCAAACACATCAAAACAAGGATGCAACATGATAATATGAAGCTACATGCAAAATCAAGCAAGTTTCATATAGAGCACACTCAAAACGGAGCAACGGTTCAACACACACACACTAGACAAGATATGACAACAATCTGTCCATAACAGCAAGTAGGCATATTGCAAGCATCAAAACAACATACTACAGCACCCCAACAAAATAACAAAAGGCATGGGCATTAAGTACATGTAAAGCATAACAAAACATGAACACTGAGCTATCTCCAGAAACAACTAGAACATGCTCAAAAACACATGGTAAGATTGCAAATAATACCAGTTTCAGACTTTAGCAGAAATAACATCAGGTTGCAATGTTTAGAGCTATCAAACGGCATGTTACAGGAAGTTAACATGCCAAACAAAGGCATGGCATGATACTACTAAATGCATAGATCAAAAGTCCCTTACTGACCATAAGCCAAAAAGGCACAGAAAATATGATGGCACCCATGTAAACATGGCAAGTTATAATACAGATTCATACATGGCAGGAACAATAATAAGTAGGCATGTTGGTGAGCTTGAACCACTCACCACAGAGCAATACATGGCATGGCAAGGCAACCAACAGTAAGAAGACATGTTTATGAAGCTAATCATGGCAAGAACAAGTTCATAGGGTGCATGGATCACTAGCAAACAATCATGGAAACATTGAACTTAATGTTAATAGGCTGACAACAACATCATTTAGCAACTTTGGAGCAAGATAACAACAAGCTACAGTAGGCTATAATTGCAACCAAGGGCATGAATGGATAGAGAAAGACATGTAGAACAAAAGTGAACATCTCCAAAATAATGCACGAAATGACTTGTAGCAACAGGTTTACATAGCAACAAAATATAACAGAATCAGCCTAGCAAAACGGTAACAGCAAGTACCCCACTTAACAAGCTTGATGCACTCACTACACAAGTCACAAAAATACATGGATTGCACCTCTGGAAAGATGGCATAGCATAGATCAGAACACATGTAGACATCAACCTCATAGGATGCACACATCAACCATGGCAAAAATGACAAATTAGCAAGTTATAACAGTTTCAGCTGGTTAACAGCAACATGCACTCTTCCAACAGCATTTTGGGCATCAAGATGAGCTCAAATGAAAATGATGCAATGTAATGAAATGATGTACTCTTCGACACAAACAATTCGACATATTACACGCGCAAAACGGATTTACGGATGCAGAGATACAGCGGGTCAAACATGGCATGATAATTATTGCAGAATCGGGGACTTAGACGAATTATACCACTCCGAGAAGTCAACGGGACGAGGACGAGCGGGACGGAGGGATCCGGGACGAGGCGTGGTGTTTGGATGGGGAACCCGGTGGATCTGATCCCACTTCGCCGGATCCGGCCGGAGAGGAACTCCGGCGAGCTCCTCCGGCAAGGTGGGGCAGCGAGGAGGAAGCCGGAGAGGGGCGCGGGAGCAGGGGAGCTCCGGGGACACCGAGGACGCCGGAACGGGGCGAGGGGAGGCAAGTCCGGCGAGGGAGCGGCCGCAGGTCGCCGGCGGAGCCGCGCCAGGAGCGGCGGCCGGCGCGCGCGGGGAGCGGCGGCGCGGGAGGTGGCGGCCGGGCGGAGGGGCGCGCCCGCGGGCGGCGCAGGCAGCGGAGGCAAGCCGGGCGGCGGGAGGTGGCGAACGCCGGGGCGGCGGAGGCGGCGACCGCGGCGGCGGGGATCCGACCGGCAGGCAGCGGCGGCCGAGGCTAGCGCGGGCGGCGGGGCAGGCGCGGGCCGGCGGCGCGGCCGGACCAGGCGGCGGCGGCGCGCGGGCTCGCGCGGGCCCCGGATGGGCCCCGCGGGCCGCGGCACGGAGGGACGGCGGCGGCGACAGGTGGCAGGCCACGATTGGCCGGGAGCGGTGGCGGGATCTGTCCGGCTCGGGCCGGACGTGTCCGGCGGCGCGGAGGGAAATTTTAGGGTTTCGGGACCCAGATTTGGACGGGGGAGGTGTTTATATAGGTAGAGGGAGCTAGGAGAGTCCAAATAAGGTGCGGTTTTTGGCCACGTGATCGTGATCGAATGACCGAGAGCATGGAGGGGAGTTAGATGGGTTTTGGGCCACTTTGGAAGGGGTGTTGGCCTTCAACAAAAGAGGCTTTTACGGTTACCCGGTTAACCGTTGGAATTTCAAACGACCTCCAAATGGCATGAAACTTGACAGGCGGTCTACCGGTGCTATACCAAGGCCGCTTGGCAATCCTTGGGCCATTCCGAGAAAGTTTAACACCCACTCACAACAAGAGACAAAAGGGGAACGCCGGTGGACATAGGAGTGCCGGATTGCAAAATGGACAACGGGTAAAATGCTCGGATGCATGAGACGAACATGTATGCCAATGCGATGCACATGACGACATGATAAAATGCAACACGCAAGCAAATGACATGGCAAAGATGGCGAATAACTGGCATACACCTAGCGCAACGAATCCGGGGCGTTACAACACTCCTCCACTAACAAGAGATCTCGTCCCGAGATCTTAGGACCGAGACGGAAGGGAAAAGGGATGAGGTGAAACAAGAACTCGAGAAGAAGCAAAGAGTCGAGAGGACTCGAGAAGAAGAGAGGAACGATGAGTATGACGAGAATCGAAAGCTCAAGGAATCAGATAGCCTCTGAAACCACTCGTTCTAACCGGAGTGGTTAGAATGAGAAAAGAAACGGATAAGACTGAAAGGATTTAGGCAGCACTCTGACTGAACCTGGAAAGAATAGAACACGAGTTTGAGAGGATGGAATGTCACTTGATAAAGACATGACACAGAACCTCCGGAAAGAATTGAAAGAAAATTGAATGAAAAGAATTTAGAGGGATTGAATGGATTTGAATATCTGAGAAGAAAGAAGAACTGCAAAACTCCACTTCAAAAGAATACAGAGGATTAATTGCACTTCGAGACGCAAGAAGAAAAGATACTTGAACTCCACCAACAAAATCTTGATGAACTCTTGAAGAATGAATTGAATCATGAAGAACCACCATGAAGAACTCCGGTGACAAAAGGATGATGAGATAGAAATGAAGGATTAAAGAATAACATGTGCCTTGCGGTGATTTAGATGGGGCTTCCGACGAGAAGGCCGAGGAAAAATTTGAACTCCGGAAAAGAAAAAAAATGAAAACACTTGAAACTAGAATTTATTCATCAAGAACAAACTCCGAAGGAAGGGATTAATCACTTGGATGAAATAAGAATAAGATTTATTGTATGCTTACCCTTCATCAAATTAAATTGATGACAAGCAATGGATTTTTGCATACTACTTATTCTTCTTGAAAAAGAATTGAGAAGTGACATATCGCAAACTTGAGAAAGTCTTCATGAATCACCGGTAGGATTAAAACGAACGAATGGATTAATATGATAATCAAGGACAAAGAATCTTGAATGAACCACCGTAAGAATTTGGAAAAGACTGGTGAAAGAGAATGAATCGCCGGGAAGAATTAGAAGAACAAATATGCTAGAGGGGATTTAGAAGCAAAATAACAAAGATCATGATCTGATTAAAGAACACTTGAGCAAAGCACCGGGATAATTAGAGAACAAAAAACTCGAATGATGGCCTCCGGTGAAAAGAAAATGGAAAAACAACTTCTGAAATACTCCGGATGGGTGAAAAGAATTTGCATGACTTGAAACAATTTGATAGGATAACATCGAGCTAGCACCGCGAATCTCCGGGAGAACTGGCAAGATTTAGAGGAAAAAACTCTTCTTCGGTCTTCAAATGGCGACGGAAAACAACACCAAAATTATTGAGATACTCCGGGAGAATGTAAAACAAAGAGGTTGAGCCAACAATGAAAAGAATTTGAAAGCGATCTTTGAGAAGGCATGTGACTGATGAAATCATACTTACGTCAGACTTGAAAAGAATTATGAATGACTCCGGGGAATTAGAAGAGTCAGGTAAGATCCTGGGAAAAGACCTGTGGGTTAGGGCCCACTAAAAGAAAACACCATTGGGAAGGGATTGTTGAACAGATAGATGATGCACCGGAACAATTGAAATATTTGAATGAGGTGACAACCTCAAATTAATTCAAACACAGACGAATCTCTTGAGATGTCTTGAGCACTCCGGAAGGATTAACTGGCGAGAGGCGAACGAGCAAGGCGACCACTTTACGAAAGGAAAAGAATGTGATCAACCCAGAAAACTTGAATCGAATCCACCGGAAGAAGAAAGGGATGAAGAATGACGAACGAGACGAGAATTCACCGGTTGAAATAATTGAGGGAAGACTGAAGAGGCTCTGAGCGAATGAAAATTGATGCTCGAAAGAGACTCAGGTTCCGGGAAGAAAAGGGTGGGAGGGCGGGAAAAACAAAGGCAACTGGAAGGGGGAACCGACGAATAACTTGAAGAGAAAACACCGGTTGAAATCATTGAGGAAAGAAATCAAAGACTTCACACGAGTAGGATGGATACTCGATTACGGACTCCGGTTCCGATAACAAGAAGGGAGGGCGGGTGGGAAAAAACAAAGACAACTTCGGACAGGGAAACAACATCGATCGAAAGGAGCTGAGGATTGATCTCCCAAAGACAAAGAGGTTTGAGTCAACTTGACGAGAGATGCACCGGATAAAAGAGCTGAGGACCAACAATCAGAAAACCAACTGCGTGAACCTAAAGAAGAATTTGAAGGGGAAGAGGAGTAATTCAAAACACCTACATCAAGAATCCTCACCAGAGCGATGAAGGGGCTGAGGAGTAAAAAGAATTCCTACTCTCCGATATAACTAGACTCCGAAAACAGTTTTCTACTAGACTCAACAACGGCCAAACTACACGATCAATCAAGGGGGCTCCTAGGTCGGTCGAGGCTCTGATACCAACTTGTCACGCCAAATATGCGACCCTATCCAAAAGGAACTCGAAGGTCCCACCAAGGATAGACCCGCATATTGAAACGCTTTTGTAAGGTGGATATCATTACATCAACATTACATAATAGATGGGGATACATACATAAGGCATACAAAGCCACACATATACAACATCATCTTACATCAGAGCACCATCCGACTACGGATGAAACACAAACAGAAACTCAAACGACATCCACCCTGCTACCCAGGCTGCCGACCTGGAACCTATCCCCTGATCGAAGAAGAAGCAGAAGAAGAACTCCAAACAAGCAAACATCGCTCTCGCGTCAAGATCATCGCAACCTGTACCTGCAACTGTTGTTGTAGTAATCTGTGAGCCACGAGGACTCAGCAATCCCATTACCATGGGTATCAAGACTAGCAAAGCTTAATGGGAAAGGAAGGGGTGAAGTGGTGAGGTTGCAGCAGCGACTAAGCATGATATGGTGGCTAACATACGCAAATGAGAGCGAGAAGAGAAACAAAGGAACGGTCGTCAACTAGTAATGATCAAGAAGTGATCTTGAGCTCCTACTTACGTCAATCATAACACAGAAACCGTGTTCACTTCCCAGACTCTGTCGAGAAGAGACCATCACGGCTACAGACGCGGTTGATGCGTTTTAATTCGGATCTGGTGTCATGTTATCTACAACCGGACATTAACAAATTCCCATCTGCCACATAACCGCGGGCATGGCTCTCGAAAGTTTAAACCCTGCAGGGGTGTCCCAACTTAGCCCATGATAAGCTCTCGCGATCAACGAAGGATATTCCTTCTCCCAGGAAGACCCGATCAGTCTCGGAATCCCGGTTTACAAGACATTTCGACAATGGTAAAACAAGTCCAGCAAAGCCTCCCGGCGTGCCGAGATCCTGATAGTAGCCGCGCGTATCTCGTCTCAGGCCACGACCGGATGAGCAGTACGTACAACTAGAACCAGACCTCAAGTTTCCCCAAGGTGGCGCTGCAAGTGGCTCTAGTTTGGACCAACACTTAGACAAGCATTGGCCCGGGGGGCCTAAAATAAAGATGACCCTTGGGTTAATTACTCCCAAGGGAAATATAGGTGGTGGTGAGGCAAATTGTAAAACCAATGTTGGGCCTTGCTGGAGGAGTTTTATTCAAAGCGAACTGTCAGGGGGGTCCCATAAATCACCCGACCGCGTAAGGAACGCAAAATCCGGGAACATAACACCGGTATGACGGAAACTAGGGCGGCAAGAGTGGAACAAAACACCAGGCATAAGGCCGAGCCTTCCACCCTTTACCAAATATATAGATGCATTAATAATATAAGAGATATTGTGATATCCCAACATAAAACCTGTCCACCATGAAGAAATCTTCAACTTCACCTGCAACTAGCAACGCTATAAGAGAGGCTGAGCAAAGCGGTAACATAGCCAAACAACGGTTTGCTAGGAAGGGTGTCAAAGGTTAGAGCTTCATGGCAATTTGGGAGGCTTGCAGAGCAAAATATAGGTAGCGCAGCAAAGCAATAGAACGAAGCAACTAGCATAGCAATGATAGTAGTGAGATCCAGGGTAGCGGTCATCTTGCCTGAAATCCCGCTAGGAAGAAGAACGAGTCCATGAAGAAGATGAAGCCACGAAGACGAACCACACGTAGACGAACGAATCCTCACGATCGCAACAAAACAGGAACTATCGAGAAGAAGCACACAACATGGTAAACACACCACACATAGACAAGTCATAATGCACAACAAGCATGATGCATGAAAAAGCTACATGAAGCTACTCATGGCAAGATATGATGCAAACAAGAACAACACATCAAGGCAAGTTTAAATGAGGCCGGGAACAACATATAACAATTCCGTAAGTCCTCATATGCAAATTTCGAAATTGGTCCAGAACTGAATAAACCTTATGTTCAAGTTTTTAAACAGCAAGTTAAGATGCACTAAGATGATCTGCACGAAATTCTAGTCAAGTTACATATAAAGTTCATTAGATTTGGAGCTACGGCCTAGAAGATATGAGCAAAACAAGTTAAACATGGCATTGATGCAAAATGCATACAAACATCAAGGAAACACATCAAAACAAGGATTCAACATGATAATATGAAGCTACATGCAAAATCAAGCAAGTTTCATATAGAGCACACTCAAAACGGAGCAACGGTTCAACACACACACACTAGACAAGATATGACAACAATCTGTCCATAACAGCAAGTAGGCATATTGCAAGCATCAAAACAACATGCTACAGCAACCCAACGAAATAACAAAAGGCATGGGCATGAAGTACAGGTAAAGCATAACAAAACATGAACACTGAGCTATCTCCAGAAACAACTAGAACATGCTCAAAACACATGGTAAGATTGCAAATAATACCAGTTTCAGACTTTAGCAAAATAACATCAGGTTGCAATGTTTAGAGCTATCAAACGACATGTTACAGGAACTTAACATGGCAAAAAAAGGCATAGCAAGATACTACTAAATGCATAGATCAAAAGTCCCTTACTGACCATAAGCCAAAAAGGCACAGAAAATATGATGGCACCCATGTAAACATGGCAAGTTATATTACAGATTCATACATGGCAGGAACAGCAATAAGTAGGCATGTTGGTGAGCTTGAACCACTCACCACAGAGCAATACATGGCATGGCAAGGCAACCAACAGTAATAAGACATGTTTATGAAGCTAATCATGGCAAGAACAAGTTCATAGGGTGCATGGATCACTAGCAAACAATCGTGGAAACATTGAACTTAATGTTAATAGGCTGACAACAACATCATTTAGCAACTTTGGAGCAAAATAACAACAAGCTACAGCAGGCTATAATTGCAACCAAGGGCATGAATGGATAGAGAATGACATGTAGAATAAAAGTGAACATCTCCAAAATAATGCACGAAATGACTTGTAGCAACAGGTTTACATAGCAACAAAATATAACAGAATCAGCCTAGCAAAACGGTAACAGCAAGTACCCCACTTAACAAGCTTGATGCACTCACTACACAAGTCACAAAAATACATGGATTGCACCTCTGGAAAGATGGCATAGCATAGATCAAAACACATGTAGACATCAACCTCATAGGATGCACACATCAACCATGGAAAAAATGACAAATGAGTAAGTTATAACAGTTTCAGCTGGTTAACAACAACATGCACTATTGCAACAGCATTTCGGGCATCAAGATGAGCTCAAATGAAAATGATGCATTGTAATGAAATGATGTACTCTTCGAGGCGAACAATTTGACATATTACACGCTCAAAACGGAGCTACGGATGCAGAGATACAGCAGGTCAAACATGGCATGATAATTATTGCAGAATCGGGGACTTAGACGAATTATACCACTCCGAGAAGTCAACGGGACGAGGACGAGCGGGACGGAGGGATCCGGGACGAGGCGTGGTGTTTGGATGGGGAACCCGGTGGATATGATCCCACTTCGCCCGATCCGGCCGGAGAGGAACTCCGGCGAGCTCCTCCGGCGAGGTGGGGCGGCGAGGATGAAGCCGGAGAGGGGCGCGGGAGCAGGGGAGCTCCGGGGACACCGAGGACGCCGGAACGGGGCGAGGGGAGGCAAGTCCGGCGAGGGAGCGGCCGGAGGTCGCCGGCGGAGCCGCGCGGGGAGCGGCGGCCGGCGCGCGCGGGGAGCGGCGACGCGGGAGGCGGCGGCTGGGCGGAGGGGCGCGCCCGCGGGCGGCGCAGGCGGCGGAGGCAAGCCGGGCGGCGGGACGCGGCGAACGCCGGGGCGGCGGAGGCGGCGGCCGTGGCGGCGGGGATCCGGCCGGCAGGCAGCGGTGACCGAGGCTAGCGCGGGCGGCGGGGCAGGCGCGGGCCGACGGCGCGCGGGCTCGCGCGGGCCCCGGATGGGCCCCGCGGGCCGCGGCGCGGAGGGACGGCGGCGGCGACAGGTGGCAGGCCACGATTGGCCGGGAGCGGCGGCGGGATCTGTCCGGCTCGGGCCGGACGCGTCCGGCGGCGCGGAGGGAAATTTTAGGGTTTCGGGACCCGGATTTGGACGGGGGAGGTGTTTATATAGGTAGAGGGAGCTAGGAGAGTCCAAATAAGGTGCGGTTTTCGGCCACTTGATCGTGATCGAACGACCGAGAGTATGGATGGGAGTTAGATGGGTTTTGGGTCAATTTGGAAGGGGTGTTGGCCTGCAACAAAAGAGGCTTTTACGGTTACCCAGTTAACCGTTGGAGTATCAAACGACCTCCAAATGGCACGAAACTTGACAGGCGGTCTACCGGTGCTATACCAAGGCCGCTTGGCAAACCTCAGGCCATTTCGAGAAAGTTTAACACCCACTCACAACAAGAGACAAAAGGGGAACGCCGGAGGACATAGGAGTGCCGGATTGCAAAACGGACAACGGGGAAAATGCTCGGATGCATGAGACGAACATGTATGCCAATGCGATGCACATGACGACATGATAAAATGCAACACGCAAGCAAATGACATGGCAAAGATGGCGAATAACTGGCATACACCTGGCGCAACGAATCCGGGGCGTTACAAGGCCCACAAGTGAGCCTCCAAATCTGTGGCACACAACATAGAGCCCATTTGCTATTTTTTAATAATTTGCAGCCCATTTGCTAATTCTTAAGTAATTTATTACATCCCATTTTCTGCCCAGGACCATGTTCAAAAAGTTCAACCTTATTTTATATATGTAATCACGAAATGATAAACATTTTTTAAGAACTTATTGATTTGCCAAAAAAATTATTTTGTTTTTGTATGCAAATAAGACGTGGGACAATTGAGTTGGTTTAAGGGAAAACCAGTGGTAAAAAAGTTAGCGCTGGAGGGAAAACAACAACAAAAATAAAGATGTAAATATGAAAAGGGAATTTTATGTATTTTCAATATAATGATACGTGTATATGAACTAGTAAAACTATAGGTAGAGATTAGAAAACGGATGTAGGACATGGCGTTTCAAGAGGAAAATAGAACTGGGTTGTGTGTTTGATTCAATAAAAGAACTGCCTGCGGATGTTGTAAGACAAAATATAACTAACGCTGGCGGGCCAAAGGCCAATAGATACCTGCTGGATCTTTGTGCCCCATTGTCGTCATGGGCTGGGCCTGTTAAAAACAAAACCAAGCCTGGGCAGTCTACAACCCAGTTGAAACTTGCTCGACCTGGAAATAACAATATACCTGCTCCATAAACGAGAGAATTCTACAAGTATAGACTAATAACTGGGATGCAGTAGGTATATTGTTTTTTCATCGTGATAATAAGTGAATGCACTTGTCTCGAAAATTTCGGAGAACTAGGAATTCAAACGGAAGGTGCTTATGCTACCCATCAAATAAAAATCAGGTGCCTAAAAATTCGTTTTGAAACAAATGATTCATCTTTATATCCACATCGACCCTCGGCATGATGGTTGGAAGCAAATGCCAAGTTCATACCGAAAGATTGTTAACAACAATACCAACTTCTGGATGACAAGGTAGTACAAGCTTGTTTCAATAAAAAGACAAGGTAGTACAAGTACCAATACCAAACTAACTTATAATCTTTTTACTCCTGGCCCTAGTGTTCGTCTGGTAGAAAATCTTGCAGAGGACCAGCTCTCGCTCCTTCTCTTGCTCCAGGTCCCCGAGGTGGTACTGGTGCATCACCCAGTTGGTCCTCTACTGGTTGCAGTTCTTGTTGGTGTGTAGCACCAGAACCTTTTTGCTGCCCGTCTGCCGGCTGTTGACCATCACCGGCAAGGTATTGCCGGTCTTGTGCCACATCGCGTGCATGCCGCACTCCGACTATGTCTTGCGACGCGTCCACATGCCCCTTTTGAACACCCTGGAATTGCGCTGGAAGAAATGCTTGCTTAGGCCACTCAGTGTATACCTGCACTATTGTCGAATACAGGTTTTAGTGTATGTAGTTGGCATTTTCATTACATCTTTGGCATGTTGCAGTCACTTAGTTCACTTTTTATTAACTGTCGAATTGTAATTGCTTCACTAGGTCTGCCTCTACAAAGAAAAATAGAGCTATAAACAAAGGAATATGTTTGTGCAAGTAGGCGGCCGATCGGTGTCTTACGTGGAAGTTTCTCAGGATGGGTGTAGCATATGCCGTGCTCGCTATCGATGGTTGGTATGAACAAATCGATGAGAGGGTGAGATCTTGCGCTATCAACACTCACTTTGGCCTCAAGGTGCTCGATCAGCTCCTGATCTGTGGGATCGAACTTGACGCCAGCCGGCAGCACCGGCCAATCCTTCTTGGACTTGCATTGGTTAATTCCAGTTATATGGTACTCAATGTATGATCAATCGACTGTTTTAAGTGAATGGTGAAAGATTTCGACAGATAGGTGGTACTCCAAATCTGAAGTCCAGAATACCCGAATACGCTGTCGGGATTCTTGTGTCACCTCATTATCAGTACATCCTACACAGGTGAGTTAGGATGCACTTGATCCCAGAAAGGTATATATCCTTCAAACCAGAGGAGTGCTTCAAACTAACAACAATACATAGGGTCATGCTACAGCAGTAGAATACATGACTCAGTCTAGATATCAGGACAAATCAAGTTGTGCATATTTGCTGTTGGCATGAACCACATCGCCGCATGTCAGGTTTGCAAAAGCCATCCATCGCATGGAAGCTTGATGCCTTTCACACACTGAAGATTATGTGGCAACAAGCTGTGTTGACGAATCTCTGAATATGGTGATTCATGAAACCCATGGTATGATGCGTAAACACAGTCCCCCCTGGAGCATGGAAGTTGCATAGCACGGTACTCATCGCCGGTGATATGATCGATGATTGGCTAGATGATCGGATAATTGAGCCCAAGGAACAAGGAGTGATTGCCAAGGCTGTAAACCCGCCTCCAGTTGAATACGCTTGGCCCAAGAGAGCTAGAATATTTCTCAAACACGAAGCAGCCATAGCCATCAATGTCACGAAAGCCCCAGGCATTGTACTGCATGTGGTTTGATATAATGGTTTGGTCAGTTTGGTACGTGCGAATGAGCATCAAATGACCGTTGTCAGCTGAACGAGCGATAAACCACCACCCATCGGCTGGTTTGATTCCAGGTCCTAGAATCATGAAGGTCAGCGCATTTGCGTCTGCTGAAACAATTCAAATTGGAGACCAAAAGGACAAAAATAAACAATCATGTTCAGAGTATGTGTGGAATTAAGATTATTATAACAGTGACACATATCATAGACAGATAATTGCAATGCCATGGTCATAATCATACCCCAAGTTAAAAAAGTAAGCCAATGGCTTTCATATTCTAGCAATATGTCATGGTTCAAACATCATGTAACAATGAGATGAAAACAACTATGACAGGGCATACTCATAGTCTACCATAGCACTTACTACTGTTCTCATATCAACTCTAAGCAATAACATGCATTTTTATAAAAATCTTGGAAATGAGAGTAACATATAGCAATCATGAGGTTATGCTCATAATATCTATTCTAACAATCATTAGATGGCAATTGTTCTCATATCAACTCTAACAATAACATGTGTGGTCATAAAAATCTAGGAAATGAGAGGAACATATAGCAATGATGTGGTTATAAACATACTATCTATTCTAAATTTGTAACAATGAACCGGCAGTCGTATTCATAAGGTAAAGATGAGATGAGATAGAACAATTACACGATGATAGATTCCACCAGTATAGGCAGCCAATCTGTGCGTCGACCGCGTAAACGATGCCATCGTGCACTATAGCATCAGACAGAAATGTTGCCTCAACAGGATTGACAACGAGCCATAACCATGTATGGCGACCAGATTCCAGAGGCTAATCCCCTGTTGAACAAGGCAATGAGCTTGTAATCCATGTAGTCATCTGATGGTGTGGGCACTTCGCAGATTACAACTTTCAGCAAACAAAGGTCGAGCCAAAAGCTTGACGCGTCTCGTGCGTAGTAGGCAGGAGTGTCCGGAGGGCCGCGAGGCTCGATGGTGGTGGTATCCAATGATGGAAGGTGATCTCTCGCTGGGTGTAGATATCCACGAGACGCCACAAACTACCGGATTGGTGGATGACGACGATCCAGTTGGCCTTCTTGCCCACCCAGTAGTGGCCGCGCATGAAGGACAGGTGGACGGGTAGTGGTAGCATGTCGAGGGGCACCACGAAAACCTCCGTAGGATCGTCAAGTCGGTGTCTGGGCCACCTGCGAGGATCGGGCATCAGCAAGCAGGGTGTCTTGAAAAGAGCCGGCCGATTGCAGACAAGTAGACGGTACAAAGACACTGAGCATGCAGCCAGACGGACGGTGCTTATTAGGTCCATACGATTACAGATCTGCTCCAAGAGAACATAAGGGAGGGAATTCCAATTGCGGCTCTGCGTGTTAGTCACTTCTGCCATTGGGGTTTTTCGTGCCTGTGAGCTAGCCGGGAAGTTGATTCGGGCGGGTGAGCGAAGAAGCTTCTCCTCATGTGGCCAAGCAGTGAGCGAGGGGATATGTACGCGCGAGCTACCAAGGAAGATGGCGCGGGCGGGTGAGCAGTGAGCGGGGGGAAATGGTGTGCGGCCAACGATGGGAAGAGAGGAGGAAGAAGAGTGAAATAAGGGGAAGAAAGTGCATTAAATCTCAATTCTACTAGTACTACGACCAGGATATACCGTCCTTCGGAGTGTAAATAGTTACACTGATGACATGTGGGTCTACCTCAAGAGGGCCCATATGTCAGTTAATGGAGGAGAGAGGTGCGTAGGTGTATTTGCGGAAGCGTGCTCTACTGGCGAACATGATGGTAGTACTGGGTAAGGCTGATTTAGTAACACCAACACGCTGGTTCAGCTTATTAATTAAGTGTCCCATCTGCTGCAGCGTGTATTGTCACTTCAGTGCGAAGACTAGTTGAATAGTTCTCTCTGACCGAGATGGGGAATAATGGATTGCGAAGACTTCCTATCTACAGTATCCCTATGCGTCTACGCTCACTTCACTCATTTTTCTCCGTACGTAGTACTTATTGAAATCTCTAGAAAGACAAATACTCCATATTTGTGAACAGAAGGAGGCTTTTACTCCGTATTTGGGAACAAAGGGAGTATCACGATATGGAGGGAACAAAGGAAGCTTGAAATATGAACATGTCGATGTGAGGGAGTAAAAGCCTCATGCATGCATGCATGCATGCAACATGCAACACTCACACGTACACATGGACGCACACAATACTCACGCACCCATGCGACACACAGCACACGACGCAACACACACACTCACGCTCAAGTGCTCAAGCTACTCCTTACATCTGTGAAAGACTATACATTTAGAAATTTACACATTGACCAGGGCATAATTGACGCCCAAAAGTAGAAGACTTATGTGTGCATGCGACCATTGAGAGAAGAAGATTAAATGAAGGTTGTTGCATGTTGTAATTAAGGATAGACATGTAGCCTATACCTAGAGCACAAGTTGGTGCATTAGTCAATCAATATCGATTTAGATTAAAGGCTAAATGCATTGGAAGTGTAGATGTACACTCTTTGTTTTTTAGCCGATGTACACTCTTTGTTGGAAGACTGAGGGAGTACACGTGCATGCACTCACATACACAGCAAGGGTGGTTCGCGCGCAAGGGTTGGACTCCTGCCGGGCCTGCGTAAAGTTTTGTTTAACTGATTTCTTTGCTCTGCCAACTGACAGGTGGGACCCAGAAACCAGGTGACAATTTCACCAGTCAACAAAGTGCCATGTCTACTATGTGGCCAGTCAGTAGGGTGCAATACGGTGCTCTATGACGAGCTAGTGATCGTATAATCACCGCAAAACTATATATAGTTATTGTAAAGAGCGTATTGTTACATAGTTGACCGCCATTGTATGTTTTGAAGGAAATATTACCTAGAGGCAATAATAAAGTTATTATTTATTTCCTTATTTCATGATAAATGTTTATTCTTCATGCTAGAATTGTATTAACCGGAAACTTAGTACATGTGTGAGTACATAGACAAACAAAGTGTCACTAGTATGCCTCTACTTGACTAGCTCATTGAATCAAAGATGGTTGTGTTTCCTAACCATAGACATGAGTTGTCATTTGATTAACGGGATCACATCATTAGAGAATGATGTGATTGACTTGACCCATTCCGTTAGCTTAGCATTTGATCATTTAGTTTGTTGCTATTGCTTTCTTCATGACTTATACATGTTCCCATGACTATGAGATTCTGCAACTCCCGAATACCGAAGGAACACTTTGTGTGCTACCAAACGTCACCACGTAACTGGGTGATTATAAAGGTGCTCTACAGGTGTCTCCGATGGTACTTGTTGAGTTGGCATAGATCAAGATTAGGATTTGTCACACCGATTGTTGGAGAGGTATCTCTGGGCCCTCTCGATAATGCACATCACTATAAGCCTTGCAAGCAATGTGACTAATGAGTTAGTTGCGGGATGATGCATTGCGGAACAAGTAAAGAGACTTGCCGGTAACAAGATTGAACTAGGTATTGAGATACCAACGACCGAATCTCAGGCAAGTAACATACCGATGACAAAGGGAACAAGGTATCTTGTTATGCGGTTTGAACGATAAAGATCTTCGTAGAATATCTGGGAGCCGATATGAGCATCCAGGTTCCGCTATTGGTTATTGGCCGGAGACATGTCTCGGTCATGTCTACATAGTTCTTGAACCTGTAGGGTCCGCACGCTTAATGTTCGGTGACGATCGGTATATGAGTTTATCTGTTTTGATGTACCGAAGATAGTTCGAAGTCCCGGAGGTGATCACAGACATGACGAGGAGTCTCTAAATGGTCGAGACATAAAGATTGATATATTGGGTGACTTTATTCGGACATTGGATGAGTTCCGGGGGTCACGGGGGTCACCAGATAATTATCGGAGTGCCGGGGGGTTATCGGAACCCCGGGGGGAACTATTGGGCCTACATGGGCCATAGGGAAGAGGGGAGGCAGCCCACAAGGGGCAGCCGCGCCCCCTCCCTATAGGGGGTCCGAATTGGACTAGGGAGGGGGCGCCCCCCCCTTCCTTCTCCTTTCCCTCTCCTTCCTTCCCCCTTCCTCCTCCTAGTTGGACTAGGAAAGGGGGAGTCCTACTCCTACTAGGAGGAGGACTCCTCACCCTCCTTGGTGTGCCCCAAGGCTGGCCGGCCTCCCCCCTTGCTCCTTTATATACGGGGGCAGGAGGGCACCCTAGGACACACAAGTTGATCATTGATCTTTAGCCGTGTGGGGTGCCCCCCTCCACCATAATCCACCTCGGTCACATCGTAGCGGTGCTTAGACGAAGCCCTATGTTGGTAGCTTCATCAACACCGTCATCACACCATCGTGCTGACGGAACTCTCCCTTGAAGCTCTACTGGATCATGAGTTCGTGTGACGCCACCGAGCCGAACGTGTGTAGATCGCGGAGGTGCCGTATGTTCGGTACTAGGATCGGTCGACCATCAAGACATACGACTACATCAACCGTGTTGGCATAACGCTTCCGCTTACGGTCTACGAGGGTACGTGGATGACACTCTCCCCTCTCGTTGCTATGCATCACCATGATCTTGCGTGTGCGTAGGAATTTTTTTGAAATTACTACGTTTCCCAACATGTTTCTCGTTTCAAATTAAGCCATATTAACCGGAAAGGACGCAATATGGACTAGTACTAGTACTTCTTTGATGTGTCCCGTCAACTCGACGAACGAGGGGAAGCTTGCTTACTATGCCTCTCCCTCGCCCACGCGCGTGGTGGCTCGCATGACAAGGAGAGGGTTTTGACTACAGCGCCTTCTCCCTCTCCCTCTCCCTCACCCTCGCCCTCGCGGTGGACGTGCAGCAGTTCAATCGGTGTCACATTGCCAGAAGCATATTGTACTGCAGTATCATCATTGTTGGACCTTCCGAAGAGGCGAAGAGCCAACTGCAAGGTTCACACGAGTACGAACTGTTGAACCTCCCGGAGAGGCAAAGAGACAAGCACAAGGTTTTATAAGAGTTGTGGTCCTAGTAGGAGTATACTACAACTATAGCGAACGATGCTACTGTATAATGCCGCCACATCACCTATATCCAAAGTTGTGCCACCTTTTTTTCTCAAAGAGTGTGTTGGAGCCCGTGCAACAACCACACAAATTGCACGTACACATAACACATTTACTAGTAATAAATTTGAAAGGACAAATGCCAGTATGCCACACAAGTTCATATCCAATTCATGTGATAAATTTGTGCATGACTAGTCTACATATATGCACAGCGCTACCGTTCACAATTTACCATACTCCACTTACACGTTATTGATGGGCTACATGTCCTCCTCTAGGTTCCAGTCCCAGGTATTCCTCATGGATGGCACGATCCATAGCGGTGGGCAACGGGAATCATTGTCGCAGCTTTCTAGTCCGGTTCCACACGATGGAGACTCAACCAAGCTGAAGCGACATAAATCGGGGATAGCGTGTCCCAGCATGTCATTCATCCGGTGGTGCTCACTGAAGACACGACCATGCTTCATGAACGGCAGGCCTTCGGTGTCGTGCACAGAAGGTGGCATCTGCTTCACAATGGGGTAGCTGCCCCCAATGAAAAGCGAGTACTCTCCAAGAGTGTTCCTCGGCACCCACGTAGCATCACGGGGTCGAACTCGGCGCCGTTCATCTGGTACACACGACATCTTAGATCTGGACACATGGTGACGTACATAGTCAAGGTCCATGCATAATACTATGCAGCAAATAGTACTACTCTGGTATAAAGGAAGTAAAATAACCTTCTTATAATATATAGCCACTCTTGGCTACATGGATGAGATAGTAAGACATGGAAAATAAAAATGGTGGCAGCTAGTGGGTTCAAGTCTTGAAGGGCCTAGCTAGCTATACGCGTCCTCCATGGTAAAAAGTACTCCTACTAGTACTAGTAAGTAGTACAACAATGAAAGAGAAGGCAAGAGGGTTAAAAAATATAATACTAAATGGAATACCTCGGTAGATGGTGACGGTCCGATCATGGTAGATTGTGTGACCATGTTGCACATAAGTGGTACCATGGGTAACGACTGCTAAGCTAGTTGATCCCAATATGCCAAGGTTAGCTACAAGGTTCCATGTTAGACCGAATCGTGGATGAAAATGCACATCCAGGATCGGCGATCTTATTTTGACCAGGGGATGACCGGTCCCTGCAAAATAATGAAGTACCGTTAGGGATGCAAATGATGGAAACCAGATGAAACAAGTCCCCTGGCTTGTCACCGCGAAGATGCGACCTAGATGGTGCACGACGTCTTCGAACATGTAGGGGTACAAATCTGCCGCCGCCAACATGCGCCAGCCTCTGCCGTTACTGCCACTTGCATTGATGGCAATCCTTATGTCAAACACCACGATGAGATAGTTATCATCGTAGCCGTGTCGCTTTGTCGGCGGGTCCGCCATTGCTATCTTCTTCAATCTCATGTACGCATCATCATACATATTCAAGCCCAGCCAGTCCGGAAGGCCGATCACAATGGTGGAGAAGGGGTCTACGGGAACGGCCGCACTGCTGTGGATGTTGTGCAAAATGATGGTGATATCCGGCCGGAGGTATGCAAGCCAATCTTCTTTGGCACCAATCCAGACCTATATATATGACGGTGGGCAGCGGAGAAATTACGTGATGGAAATAGAATAACTAAGTACTACATGATCAAACCTCATGACTGACCTGCTCATCGGACAAAATCCGACTACCTCTCAATGTCGGCAACTCTAGCGGAATCAACATGCAACCATGGCCAGGGAGCGGTGGACTGTTCGAAGGATTGTCCCAAAGAAGAACCTTCTCCTCGAGGACGCATGGAAGACCAACAAGCATGGCCTTTTCCCAAGCCTCTTTAAGCACCGTCTTGAAAAAGTTGGTGTAGGAAGCACCAAGTCTTGCGGCGGTGAGGACGTTGGAGCGGCGTGCGATTTCTCCCAGAGGATCGTCGTCCAAGGTCTCCCAGCCCCGACGAGGAGGAGAACCGCCTAGCGAATCCATGGGAGCAGCGACGAACAGCCTTCTCTTCGGAGGGAGGGGAACTGGCGAGGAGGAGATAAGAGTGTAGTAACCGCAGGGCCTCGTCCCTTCCAACTGTAGATCATTCCTTAGCGAAGGGATGAGGCTATTATTTACTACGTACTCGTATTGTAGCAATACAAGTAGTACTTTCTCAACTAGTAGTGCGATGTACTCCCTCCATTTACTTATACAAGGCCACTGTGGGATATACGTTTTGCATGCGTGCCATTATAATGACACTACCTACTTTCTCCACTCACATGCATGTTGCATATTAATGATCCCAGTAAACAAAAGAAAAGATTGACTTGCACAGTATGCATTAAATTTTATCTTGGTACCTGTAATGTGAGTTTGTGGCCTTGTATATAAAAATGGAGGGAGTACTGTACTTCTAGTATAGTGCACCAGTTTTGAACTCTAGAATCTCAGGGCCAAGGAGCTACAGTTGGAAGTGGAGGGTACTACTGTTCTCTAGAACCATCGCTGTACTTTCAATGCAGGGAAAGTACACCTGCGTAGTGGGTACTCTCGGTGCTCTATTCAAGCACATAGCTGGCCTACTCAGCCGCTCCTCTCAGGCACACACTAGCATCCTGTTTATCAGCGACGGTTACTGCAGGGGCAGAACATTTGAGTTATTTGATACAGCGAGACTAGGATTTTTGCTTCCATTTGTGGAGGTGTAATGGATCTCGTCGAACTTTTTTAGTAGTTCCTTCTTTAGGAATGAGATGAGGCAAAGCTTTTGCCTCCGTTTCAAAAAACAAATCACGTCAAGAGGAATTTCTTTTATAGAGCCGATAATAGAGTGAAGTCCATGCGTGCAATGCCACAAGCTACAGAGTAGTAGAGTACTAGTAGCACTTTACGTACAGAGCCATATTGCATAGTTCCCAATGCCCCGCCAGGCTTTTCCAGCTCCTCGGGCTTAATTGGGAGGCGCTAGTTTAAATATGCTACTAGCTGATGAGGAAGCTGCAAGCAAGGTGTGGCTAGGGCGAGCACGCGAGCCACGAGATGATGGGAAGGAAAACCCGTACACGTGGCTAGGCTATCCAGTGCACCCAGATTGTGGTGCGGCATGTCCGTTCGAATTCAATACTCAAACTACCCGTGTACAATATTGGCTCGCAGCGAAGTTACTATTTAAAAAAAGGTCGTCGTGCTTTCGGCCGGGATCGAACGCACAAAACAAGGTATACACTCCCGCGACCACTAGTAGTACTCGTTGGAGTACAACGCTGAATCTCCTTTTGTCGCTAGTAGTACATTGTTCCTTACAAGAAACCACTAATAATGCCAAGAAACCACTAACAATGCCAAGAAACTACTACCACTTGCATACGTGGCAGACTTAAGGTAAGACTACCTTATCAACCATTGTACATGCCCTTACCAACTAGCCCTACCAAGAAACGACTACTCTACAAAGTGCCATTATAGGCACGTTTCAACCCATGTTGCCCCTTAAGTCAACGTCTTCCATTCGACAGGGAGTTTAGGCGTTATGACTTGTGGGACCTACATGTTAGTCTGCACAAAAATCCCCAAGTGACCTCCGACCTCCGGCCCGTCCACCTAGTCATCCTCGGCCATGGGACGCAGCTACCGCCGCCGGCAGAAGGTGAGGTCAAAACCGTCGGCGGTGCGGAGCCCATTTTGCGGTAGCCCTGATGCCAGCTCTGTTCGGTGCTCGCAGCCGCTAGCTAGCCAAGATAGCTTTGTCCAGCTGCTTGTCTGCAAGGTTTGCTAGCTAGATTGGCACGGTGGCGCGGCGGCTTGCTCGCATGCGCCGCGCTAAGGCTAGCCATCTGGTTCGAGAGAAGGCCAGCGTGGCGGCTTGCTCGCTCGTGAGTCACGCTCGGGCCAGCCTGCCAACCCGTGCGGAGGCCAGCACGGTGTCTGATCCGTCCGGCGGAGCGGCGGCCAACTCGCTCATCACCGGTGCCACCGACGAACACACATCAGGAAAAATAATGATTTGAGGGGGTATAACAGGATAGAAGGTCAGATGTGGGTCCCTCGTGTCAATGGTCAAACAAAATGTGTTGGTTTAATCTTCCTCGTCAGCACGGACGTGTGGGCCAACCCTGTCATAAACGGGTTTAAACGAGCCTAATCGGCACTAGGTAGTAGTTTTGGCGTGGATTAAGAAATTTTGGGTATGTTTTTGCTATTTTTTGTACAATAGTTTCTTCCTAGGGCTGGTTGAAAGTGGTAGTTTTTTTTAAAATACTCTACATATTGTAAGTAGGAGTGAAAGGTAAGCTTTGGAAGCCAATAAGCAAGGCTAGTTACATAGTGCATATGTGTACATGATTGAAAGTAAATATACCCCATGAGTGACTAATATCTTGATGGAAAACTCGAAACTATGGAAATACTAGAATTTTTTTTTGCATGGTTGGAAATACTAGCAATGTTCATGTGCGTTGCAAAGGATCATAATTAGAATAATACTTATTCACAAACTTGATACAAAACACTCTAATTCTGATATACATATATCACTAGAGATATATTATGTTTCAATCAGAATATATTCCTTGGGCTGTTTTGGTGAGGTGAGGGAGGGATGTGGTTGGTTTTAAGATACGAATTATGGGTTTTTCTGCAAATTGGTAGAGAAGTGGGATGTTGGTGAGAAAAGGCAACAACTTACCTCACAGTCGTTAGATGTAGATTTAATGGTCAGAAATGACGGATGGCAGACACACCATCATCACCAACTTAGCCTTATGTAGGTGTACTAGCAAGATGTCCGTGCATTGCACGGAACATCAAGATGCATTTTTTTATAAAACACTTGTTGTGGTTGACCCACGTGGGAGTAATCCCATGTGTAAAAACTAATGATATCTCGAGAAATAGGAGATAAGGTGAAGATGAGTGGGGCGTGGTGGTGATTGGTGGTCGTACTAAGCGGAGGCATGGGGATGGACGACGCCGGCAGCGGCCACCAGGACAGTTTGTTCCAGAGGCTTCCTTTTTTAATTTCTCAACAATTTGGTTGTTGGAGATAAGGATGAATGAGGGAAGGCCTTGTCTGCAAATGCGTAGAGAGGTGCAGGTATCTTTTAGTTTAATTCCATCTGCCAGATATAGATCGGACGATCTATATTGCAAGATGGCACGCGTACCATCATCTCGAACTCGGTTTTTTTATGAGAGAAGAAATATAAGTATGGAGATACAAACGTATTATCGATACTTGTTTCCGTAAACTAGGATCTACATTCTATTCAACGCCTCAACATGTGGGGCCTTAGCACAATGACTTCTCGACTGTGTAAAACAAAGGTTTTCCCGTCGCCGATAAGGAGGGGGTGACGGCAGCATGCTTTCGGCTTGCTCTAGTCCTAGTAGTCATACTAGGTGGTCTAAGCACGTGTAGATTTTTTCTTTTTCACGTCTCGTGTTTGTCGTACTACCACGACTATTGATTAATAGACGGTAAGTTATTCACAGGGAAACCCTTGTTGAGCGTGTTTGCGAGAGTGAGAGACAGTGTGCGTGTGTGATATGTCTAGAGACTGAGGCAATGATAAGAGATTCTTTGTGTCTATGTGTGTGGAGGATAGAGAGAGATATGTACATGGGGCTTTGTGTTGTGTAACATTGAGACACATATACATAATCAGAGAGTGAGTGTGTGAGATACACATGCGGACATGGGGAGAGATGAGGATCCAGGAAAATGGGTGTTTGTGCGTCTCTGTGTGTGTTTGTGCGCGCGTTTGTGTGTGAGAGGGAATGTGTATATGTGGAGTAGAGAGACCACTAATGATATAAACCTAGTATAAGGGAAGGGGGAATGGTGTGACATGTGTAGTAGCAGGATAGCATGGGTGCAGGCGGGGGGAGCAGGCTATTTGGAAGAGACATCAAGTGTGTGTGGGAGAGGGGTGTGAGAGCGAGCGAGCGAGAGAGAGAAAGAGAGAGAGCTAGCGAAGGAGAGAGAGAGAGGAAGAGAGGGGGAGAGAGGGTCATTTGTGTCCATAAATGGCGTATAGATAGGGAGACAATGTTGATGTTGTTCGAAATTGGCCTATGTACGGAGACGCAAGGAAGCGAGTCATCGTGTGTGTGATACGGACTTCATGAGAGATCTAGAATATATGGTGTAGAAAACAACGTGCAAGATTGAGGACGATGATACATTAGGGAGCTATGGAAAGAGTCACGACATATATGTATTCAGGGAAGGAGTTGAGGCAGATCTGCATGTGGGAGAGATAGAAAGAGGAGAGTGGTGCACAAGGAGACAAAGTGTGCTTGTTTGCAGTGGGGGTGGTGTGTGAGGTGAGTGTGCAAGAACCACATAACTAGGGAGATAGACATTTGTGGGCGACGTTTTGTGTGTATGGGAAAGATACACTCTACATAGTGTGTGTGCTTAGAGAAGAATACGTGGTGGCTCTAGCAGCCAAACACTGAGCGGTCCCTCCAACCAGGTTAAATGGTCGGTCATCAAGACCACGGACACGGTTAGACAAGTCTGGCGCTCCACCCAATGTAACAGCCCAGTAGTGATTTCCCCATAAAAAATGCTAGGGGGCTGCCCGCAAAAAGAGCCCATCATTTGGCTCGACCCTATCAATACAATAGCCTATTGCATTTTCATTGTCCATTCAGATTAACGAACACCTCACACGAAGTCTTTCACCTGGTTTTTTTCTTTTTTCTTACATATGATCATCGTGCTACACCCTTCCAAGATACAGCACAACGGAGATAAAGGTGCAGACTTGCAGAACGGCCCCGCTCAAAGGTTTCTTTTTAGATTAAGACCCTGCGTAAACCTTTTTAATGTCTCTTGTTGCTTCTTCCCCTCCGGAAACCTTATACAACCGGAAGGCATACTAGCGTTTTAGGCATTTTTGCCACACCAGACTATTGCTCATACCTTGAACTCGGGGCTTATTGTCAAGGGCGTCATTCTGCCCAGTACACATTATAAAGTCCGAATACCTTAGGGAGTGTTCAGCGTCGCGAGTTTGGCCTTATATGCATCAGCTCCGAATCATGTCTTTGGTCAAATGTTGGTTTTTCCCGGCTCCCATGTTTTGCTATCTTACGTTTCGCTCTATCGGCTAAGACGACACCGGGAGAACTACTGCGATTGTGCCCCGGTTCATCAGGATCAGCACCTCAGTAGAGAAAGCCGAAAACTGCCTGTCATGATATAGCGCGAGACTGGTCAAGCACTCGATGACCCAGAAGAATCTTCGCGATACCTCCGCATTAATGAAGGACCGATTTCTCGGTCACGTACATACGTGATACGTCTCCAACGTATCTATAATTTATGAAGCATTCATGCTATTTTATTATCTGTTTTGAATGATTACGGGCTTTATTATACACTTTTATATTACTTTTGGGACTAACCTATTAACCGGAGGCCCAGCCCCTATTGCTATTTTATTGCCTGTTTTAGTATTTCGAAGAAAAGGAATATCAAACGGAGTCCAAACAGAATGAAACCTTCAACAGCGTGATTTTTGGAACGAACGTGACCCAGGAAACTTGGAGTGCAAGCCAGGGGAGCATCGAGGAAGCCACGAGATAGGGGGCGCGCCCACCCCCCTAGGCGTGCCCTACCCTCTCGTGGCCCCTCGAGGCTCCCCCGACCGACTTCTTTCGCCTATATAATCCCATATATCCTAAAAACATCGAAGGAGAAGATTGATCGGGAGTTCCGCCGCCGCAAGCATCTGTAGCCACCAAAAACCTCTTGGGAGTCTGTTTCGGCACCCTGCCGGAGGGGGGATCCCTCACCGGTGGCCATCTTCATCATCCCGGCGCTATCCATGACGAGGAGGGAGTAGTTCACCCTTGGGGATGAGGGTATGTACCAGTAGCTATGTGTTTGATCTCTCTCTCTCCCTCTCTCTCTCTCTCTCTCGTGTTCTCTCTATGGCACGATCTTGATCTATCGCGAGCTTTGCTATTATAGTTGGATCTTATGATTTTTCTCCCCCTCTACTCTCTTGTGATGAATTGAGTTTTCCTCTTGAAGTTATCTTATCAGATTGAGTCTTTAAGGATGTGAGAACACTTGATGTATGTCTTGCCGTGTTTATCTGTGGTGACAATGGGATATCACGTGCCACTTGATGTATGTTTTGGTGATCAACTTGCGGGTTCCGCCCATGAACCTATGCATAGGGGTTGGCACATGTTTTCGTCTTGACTCTCCGGTAGAAACTTTGGGGCACTCTTTGAAATACTTTGTGTTGGTTGAATAGATGAATCTGAGATTGTGTGATGCATACCGTATAATCATGCCCACGGATAATTGAGGTGACAATGGAGTATCTAGGTGACATTAGGGTTTTGGTTGATTTGTGTCTTAAGGTGTTATTCTAGTACGAACTCTTGAATAGATTGATCCGAAAGAATAACTTTGAGGTGGTTTCGTACCCTACCATAATCTCTTCGTTTGTTCTCTGCTATTAGTGGCTTTGGAGTGACTCTTTGTTGCATGTTGAGGGATTGTTATATGATCTATCTATGTTATTATTGTTGAGAGATCTTGCACTAGTGAAAGTATGAACCCTATGCTTTGTTTCCTATAATTGCAATGCCGTTTACACTCACTTTTATCATTAGTTACCTTGCTGTTTTTATATTTTCAGATTACAAAAACCTATATCTACCATCCATATTGCACTTGTATCACCTTCTATTCGCCGAACTAGTGCACCTATACAATTTACCATTGTATTAGGTGTGTTGGGGACACAAGAGACTCTTTGTTATTTGGTTGCAGGGTTGGTTGAGACAGATCATCTTCATCCTACGCCTCCCAGGGATAGATAAACCTTAGGTAATCCACTTGAGGGAAATTTGCTACTATCCTACAAACATGTGCACTTGCAGGCCCAACAACGTCTACAAGAAGAAGGTTGTGTAGTAGACATCAAGCTCTTTTCTGGCGCCGTTGCCGGGGAGGCTAGGTAAGCGACACTCACACCCCGTCAACTAAGCTCTTTTCTGGCACCATTGCCACGGAGGTGAGTGCTTGAAGGTATATCTTTAGATCTTGCAATCGAATTTTTTTGTTTCTTGTTTTATCACTAGTTTAGTTTATAAATGAAACTAAAAAATGGAGTTAAGTTTGTCTCTTACGCTTCGTCTTTTTAATATCTTTCGTGAGAATGATAGAAAGGAAAATTGTACTCAAGTGCTAGAAGAATAAGTATATAAAATGTTTGGCACTAAATCTTTGAATGATGAGCATGATTGCAATGTTGTTAGTATGAATTCCTTGAATATCCATGATGCTAATGATATGCAAAGCCACAAGCTTGGGGAAGCTATGTTTGATGAAGATGATATTTTTTGTCCCCCAAGTTTTGATGAGCAAATTTATTATGATGAAAGCATGCACTACAAGGATGCCCTCTATAAAGCAACACAAATTCTACAACGTTTTGACTATACGTTGCAAAAAATTTCATAGATACGCATATAAGCGATGATGCAGCATATGTGATGTAGAGTTGCAGCTCATTACCCTATCGTGGTACAATTGAGAAAAAAACTGAGGAAAGGAGAGAGAGAGAGAAAGACGCGGGAGAAACAGAGCCCCTGCCCTTATCTCTCCCGAACCGCCGCTGCCACCACTTTGTCTTCCTCCTCTGATCCACCTCGCCGCCGGCCCTTCCCCTCCCCTCCTCCTACCTCGCAGCTCCGGAGGCTGCCGGATCCACATCATCCCTACCCACCCCATCACTCTCGCGACCCATCTCTCTCTTCACGCGTCTCCTCGCTGCTCAACCTGCGGTGGCTGATTCAAGCGACGTCCGGTGAATCTCGCCACCGTGAAGCACAGCCCCAAGTCCCCTCGCATTGCGGCGCCCTCCCATCCGGCTAGATCCGGCCCTCGCGGCCACCAAAGCCTACCCGCGACCCTCCCCCATAGCTAGGGTTCGGGCGTCGGCTCCGGGGCCAGTGGCCATGTCGTCCTCCTCTCGTCCGGTGAGTGCACCCCCTCCCCTGGTTTCATTATTTATCTCCCTCTTTCTCTAACCTCTGCTCTTTTCTTCTCATATAGATGTTCAACCAACTGGCTGTATATCCCTTCTCTCTACAGGGAAAACCAATCCTAACCATAGGTGCTGCCTACGTCATGGGTGACACGATGGAAGTAAGCAAGTCCTCCATTTTCCAGTCATGGACGCGACTCAGTTCCTGTCTTTAGGTTTGGCCCCGTTAGATCAGGTAAGATGCTCATGTCCCCATTGAAGAAAAATAAACGTATGTGTAAAATCCTCTTATCAATTTAACCGTTAGATTTTTTATTTTCTTTACAGAAAAGTAGTGCTGCTTTGTGGAATTTCTGCATCTTATAATGTTCTCCCGTGTAATTTGAACAGATGAATCATAAATATACTATTTTTGTTGTACATCTTAACTTAGTATACGATGGCTTGCTGTGCACATGCTACAGCCACGATATGTATATGGTTCCTTATGTATTGCCACGTTGGCTTTGAAACTGAGCAAAATTATTTCTTTTGCTGTTTAATGGTTAGTTATTGATTTATATTTTGAAGATTCTGCTCCTGTTTCCCTTCCGAAATAAAAGTTGATCTTCAAGTTTTCTTAGTCACACATATGATTATTATGTACGACTATAGCATCAGCAAGGTGTTTTTAATTATTACCAAGTGATGAATATTTGAACCACTATTTGACGGTAAGTTAGATGCTTTCCCTTGCTTTCCGAAAATAATATAGGTACTTTTGTTACAGCTCGGAGCTGATGTAGGGTTATCTCAGTACAGTTTCCAATATAAATTCTGTTCTGTATTCATATGCACTTCTAGTCAAAATAATCACAGTTGTATTATCTTTTTGACTACCTTTTTGTCAACATGGTATCTTGATGTATCCTTTAAAAATCATGAATAATATTTAAATATTAGAAGTTTGCCTTTTCAACTAAAAAGGATATTGTTATTGTGGTTAACATGAGTTCAGGACACAGTGCTTCTATAGATGTATTTTTTGGATACTATTCTCCACTAAAAGTCAGGAACGACTTCTATTCTGCCTATTACATGTATAAAATCTGGAAAGAACTAATGGTTTAGTTCTGCAAATGCTATATGGAAAGGGAAAGAACAAACTAGATACAAGGATAACCTTGATGGACTATTATTTTTTAATACTATCGTCCTGTACTCATGAAATACACTACAAGGAAATAATCACCTACAAGTTGTCCCTATATAAGGGACTCTTTTGGCCATTCCACTACAAATTAGTTACTCTTTCAGCAATTTCAATACAAATTAGTGTGTTTTGCCCAATATTATGTAGCTAGAACAGTATACACCCTATTGATTTGCAACCATCCATTTCTAAGTCTAGAGTTTGTACCATCTCTTTTTGTTCATTGTCCCAAAAAATATTTACTCATCGTTGAACAATAACGTAATGACTGCCATAGTAAGAATTTGAACAACAGTGTGAATGTTCTTGATGATGATCCCATGATAAGTTAGCATTATCTTTTTTGAATTGGCAGGTAAGGTCCTACCGATGACAGTATTTGACTACGTTGTATTTTTGTTCCTCTCACGGGACATCATACCAGAGTTGAAACCGAACTGAAGGTACAAGGCATGGCCTGGTAGACAACCTACTTTTTTTGGTTGGGTTTCAGAAACTGCAGGCCTATATTGCGTGTCGCATGTATTAATTCCACTATTTAGTTTCACATGAAAGAATCTTAGTATAATTAAAATCAACTAGGTATTCCAACTCGATGCAGGGGGACGCCATGGAGCAAGTCGAGTTTGTGGAGCAAGTCATGGACGATGCCATGGAAGGTAAACTCTCTCCCTCTCCTTACCATGCTACCGCTCGTTGTGTCCATGGCCATTGAGCTGTGCTAGGTTAGGTTTCAGTGGATTTAATTAGAAATAAATAGATCTGCTGGTTCACAGAAAACAGTTTTACTGTAGATGTGAAGAATTAGCAATGGATCTCTAGGCTGGTGATGACCATGTAAATTCATTCAGTGGATTTGGGGCTGAGGGCTGTAGGTTTGTTTCAAAGCGTGGTGACCACTTATAGGTTAGCCTATTTCCTGTTGGATGACTGAAACCAACTAGAAATAGATGTTTTGGTTCAGTTTCAGATAACAAACCGTTTTGGTCCAGTTTGCTAACTAACTGGAGAAGAAAAGAGAAGTGGTACTGTCAATGACATTGCCCTATGCACATCAGCACTTAAGGCTAATGTCCATATAATTTTATTTAGCCATGTTTTCTGCAGGTTGTGTCGTATATTGTGGTGTCTGTATTAGTCATCAAGGACAACTAACACTCATGCTGGTATCTTCTCTTAATCACATACGAATTTGTGTTCAAATTGTAGTGCTATCTTGTTTATTTGTTTCTTCTTATTTGCTATTAGACTGCTGTCCAGACCAAAAAAATGTGTTGATGAGCAATAAGTGTGCGCAAAGTGGTTCTTACTTCTTACTGCACTGTGTGTTAACGGTTCATTTTGTTATTTTCTTTGTAGATTCAAAAGATACATGGATGATTATATGGGTGCATGGCAAGTACACTGCAATATGATGATGATGATGATGATGATGATGATGATGTTCCAGTTCATGATGATGATGATGGATGCTTTCAGTTTTATTAAGTTGTAGGGATGTTGTTCCTATTTGATGATGTTCCTCGGTTATGTTTTAGTGAAGTATCAGGGATGTTGATGGATGCTTTTAGTTTAAGTTTCTCTGTTGAGAAAATATTTAGATTTGCATCACATTTGGATGCTCTTCCTCCTGTAATCTCCACTACTGTAATCCAACAATTTTATTCAATATATGATTTCTTCCTCTTGTGAGTATATTTTCTTGTCTTTTCCTAGCTTGATATACATAATTATCACCATTATGTGGAGCATTAATTCAACTAATGTTATATACATATATAATAATAATAATAATAATAATAATAATAATAATAATAATAATAATAATATTCACACTATATATGTACAAACACCTAAAGTGTGGCAAATTATCTATTGCCAAACAATGAGATTTGGATTCCGGTATTGAACACCAACGGATAGAAGTGTTGTATAGGTCTGTTTTATGTGTTGTACTCTTGCAACGATCCCTTTTACCAACGGTAGTATATGCATTGCATTTTTCGCTAGAAACAATGGATAAGGCAACACATCCCAAACCGTTGGTAAAGACACTAGCAACGGATATATGGACTTTTAGATACGGAAAAAAGCGTTGCTATAGGTGAGGTCATGTTGTAGTGATGCCTCCTATTTATGATGATTATATTGATGAAAGTGGGTTTGGAAGAGTGTCAACTTTAGGAAGTAGCGATCCCACTATTTTGGAGGATGTTGAATCTTATTGTGATGAACATGAAAGTGGATTTGGAAGAGTGTCAACTTTATTTAGTGATGAATCCACTATTTCGGAAGAGGTTCCAATTGATTATGAGAACAAAGTTGCTATCTATGATGATTATTGTGATGACTTGTATGCTATTAGTAATAATGATAACCATGAAACTTGTCATCATGATTTTAGCTTTCAATTGGATTATGCTTCACATGATAATTATTTTGTTGAGTTTGCTCCCGCTACTATTCATGAGAAGAAATTTGCTTATGTCGAGAGTAGTAAATTTTCTATGCTTGTAGATCATGAAAATAATGCTTTAGATCCAGGTTATATTGTTGAATTCATTCATGATTCTACTGAAAATTATTATGAGGGAGGAATATATGCTTGTAGGAATAGCAATAATATCAAGTTTCCTCGCTATGTGCTTAAAATTTTGAAGTTATGCTTGTTTAGCTTTCCTATGCTAGTTGATTATTGTTCCAATAAGTTGTTTGCTCACAAAATCCCTATGCATAGGAAGTGGGTTAGACTTAAATGTGCTAGTCATATGCTTCATGATGCTCGCGTTATGTTTCAATTCTTATCTTTTATGTGAGCATCATTGTCATCATCATGCCTAGCTAGAAAGGCATTAAAGAAAAACGCTTGTTGGGAGACAACCCAATATTTACCCTTACTTTTTTTGTGTGTACACATGATTATGCTACTGTAGTAATCATGTTTTATAGCTTTTGTTTCAATAAAGTGCCAAGTAAGACCTTTAGGATAACTTACGGTGATAGTTGTGTTGATCCTGCTGAGAATCAAAAACTTTTGCACCCAGTAAATTAGTTTTGTTAATTCACATAAACGTGCTCTTGATCTGATTCTTTTTGCTCTGGATTTCTAAACACATTTGTTAGGACTTCCTAATTTGGTAGAATTTTTGGAGTTCCAGAAGTATACGTTTGATACATATTACTATAGAGTGTTCTGTTTTTGACAGATTCTGTTTTCTATGTGTTGTTTGCTTATTTTGATGAATCTATGAGTAGTACCGGAGTGTATGAACCATAGAGAAGTTAGAATACAGTAGATACTACACCAATATGAATTTATAATGAGTTAATTACAGTACCTAAGTGGTGGTTTTATTTTCTCTTATACTAACGGAGCTTATGAGTTTTCTGTTGAGTTTTGTGTTGTGGAGTATTCAAGTTTTGGGTAGAGATTCGATGGATTATTATAGACTTGTTAGGACTTCCTAATTTGGTAGAATTTTTGGAGTTCCAGAAGTATACGTTTGATACATATTACTATAGAGTGTTCTGTTTTTGACAGATTCTGTTTTCTATGTGTTGTTTGCTTATTTTGATGAATCTATGAGTAGTACCGGAGTGTATGAACCATAGAGAAGTTAGAATACAGTAGATACTACACCAATATGAATTTATAATGAGTTAATTACAGTACCTAAGTGGTGGTTTTATTTTCTCTTATACTAACGGAGCTTATGAGTTTTCTGTTGAGTTTTGTGTTGTGGAGTATTCAAGTTTTGGGTAGAGATTCGATGGATTATGGAATAAGGAGTGGAAAGAGCCTAAGCTTGGGGATGACCAAGGCACCCCAAGGTAATATTCAAGGAAAACCAAGAGCCTAAGCTTGGGAATGCCCCGGATGGCATCCCCTCTTTCGTCTTCGTTCATCGGTAACTTTACTTGGAGCTATATTTTTATTCGCCACATGATATGTGTTTTGCCTGGAGCGTCATTTTCTCTTCTTAGTATTTGCTTGCTGTTATTTAGAGTAATGTTTTTCATATTTATTTTCAATAAAAATGTCAAGGATAGCCTTTGCCATGCTTATTTTGCTAGTATACATGTTGCTGTTTGAAAACAAAAAGTTTACCGCTGTTGCAAAAATTCCATAGAAAAGTCAGAGAATGGTATAATTTTGAAAGTTTTTGCATATTGATCTCTGATAAATCTTATACAGCGTAGTTTTTTCTCATAGTTTTTGGAGTAAGAGAAGTATTTATACTCTTGCATTCTTTACAGATTGTACTGTTTTGGTAGATTGCTGTTATGTTTGCGTTGTTTGCGTATGTTTGATTGTTTAATGATTCTATTTGAGGATAGGAGTGTTAAATATGCAGAGGCATTCAGTATGCAATGTTGAATAATAATTTTAGTGATTTGTTACAGTAGAAAATGATAAGGTTTTGCATTTGTTTATACTAACCTATCTCACGAGTTCTTGTTGAGTTTGTTGTTGATGAAGCTTTTGATAAAAAGAGAAACCATGATATGAGAGGAATTAAGGAGACACAAAATCTCAATCTTGGGGATGCCCAAGGCACCCCAAGATATTATTTCAAGAAGTCTCAAGCATCTAAGCTTGGGGATGCCCCGTTAGGCATCCCACCTTTCTTCTTCAACAACTATCGGCTAGTATCGGTTGAGCCTAAGTTTTTGCTTCTTCACATGAGTTGTGCTATCCTTGCAATGTCATTTATTTTGTTTTGCTTTCTGTTTGAATACAATACAAATATCTGAAATTATTTAATGAGAGAGAGTCTTCACATAGTTACATAATTATTTAGCTACTCATTGATCTTCACTTATATCTTTTTGGAGTAGTTTGTCATTTACTCGTGTGCTTCACTTATATCCTATGAGTAAATGGTTGAATGAATTGAATGTCATAAATCTGAAATTATATATGTATCATTTGCTTATCCCATGGGGAGTAATGACTTCACATCTAAGAAGTAGAGGTTGTAAATTTAGTGAAGGTTAGCAAGCATTGTATTGGTCATTTGAACAATTCATGAAAGAATATTGAAGGAAGAGAGATTTCACATATAAGTATAATATCCTAGACATCTTTTATAATTGTGAGCACTCATTAAGTATGACATGCTAAAGAGTTGATGTTGGACAAGGAAGACAACGTAATGGGTTATGTTTTCTCACATCTCAGTTAAAGTATATTGTCATGGATCATTCAAACATGTTGAGCTTTCCTTTCCCCCTCATGCTTGCCAAAATTCCTTGCACCAAGTAGAGATACTACTTGTGCTTCCAAATATCCTTAAACCCAGTTTTTGCCATGAGTGTCCACCATACCTACCTATATGCGGTATTTACCTGCCGTTCCAAGTAAATTTGCATGTGCCAAACTCTAAACCTTCAAATAGTAATTTGTTTTGTATGCCCGAATCGCTCATGTAGCGACTAGGGGCTGTCAGTATCTTCCATGCTAGGTGGGTTATTATCAAGATGAGTGGACTCCGCTTATCATTCACGAGAAAAGTGGCTGGTAACCGGGATGCCCAGTCCCATGATCAAAAGATCAAAATCAAATAAAAAATAATTGCAAACAAAACTCCCCCAGGTTTCATGTTAGTTGGAGGCACTCGTTGTTTCGGGCAAGCCATGGATTGAGGATTGTTGGTGGAGGGGGTGTAAAACCTTTTACCATTCTGTTTGGGAACCGCCTATAATGTATGTAGTATGGAAGATATTGGGAACTCTTGGTTGTTATGTTGATAATGAGATCATACCTCTCAAAATTATTTATCTCTATTTCAAAATTGAGCTCTGCCACCTCTGCAAATCTCTGCTTCCCTCTGTGAAGGGTCTATCTTTTACTTTTATGCAAGAGTCAAGGTGATCTTCACCTTTCCCTTTTTCATTTTATCCTTTGGCAAGCACCTCGTGTTGGAAAGATCCTGATATATATATATATATATATATATATATATATATATATATATATATATATATATATATATATATATATATATATATATATATATATATCCAATTGGATGTAAGTTAGCATGAACTATTATTGTTGACATCACCCAAAGGTGAATACGTTGGGAGGCAACACTATAAGCCCCTATCTTTCTCAGTGTCCGATTAAAACTCCATAACCATTAGTATTGCTTGAGTGTTAGCAATTGTAGAAGACTATATGATAGTTGAGTATGTGGAGTTTGCTAAATCAAAGCTCTGACATAGACTCTTCCTGAAAATAAGATGAATTGTAATTGTTTGATGACTGAGAATGAAGTTTTCTAGTAAGTTTATAGTCTATGCTTTAACATGAGAATTGCTTGTTGCTTGTTCGTGAGAAGTTTCATGAGATGAACTACTCTTATGACATATAATTATGCTAGAAAAGGTGATTGAAATTATCATTGATCAAACTTGTGCACCTTCTAGCATTCACACTTCATAAATTCTTTCTTTTATCATTTACCTACTCGAGGACGAGTAGGAATTAAGCTTGGGGATGCTGAAACATCTCCAACGTATCTATAATTTATGAAGCATTCATGTTATTTTATTATCTGTTTTGAATGATTACGGGCTTTATTATACACTTTTATATTACTTTTGGGACTAACCTATTAACCGGAGGCCCAACCCATTTGCTGTTTTATTGCCTGTTTCAGTATTTCGAAGAAAAGGAATATCAAACAGAGTCCAAACGGAATGAAACCTTCGGCAGCATGATTTTTGGAACGAACGTGACCCAGGAAACTTGGAGTGCAAGCCAGGGGAGCATGGAGGAAGGCACGAGATAGGGGGGCACGCCCACCCCCTGGGCGTGCCCTACCCTCTCGTGGGCCCCTCGAGGATCCCCCGACCGACTTCTTTCGCCTATATAATCCCATATACCCTAAAAACATCGAAGGAATAGATAGACCGGGAGTTCCGCCGCCGCAAGCCTTTGTAGCCACCAAAAACCTCTCGGGAGTCCATTCCGGCACCCTGCCGGAGGGGGGATCCCTCACCGGTGGCCATCTTCATCATCCCGGCGCTATCCATGACGAGGAGGGAGTAGTTCACCCTCGGGGCTGAGGGTATGTACTAGTAGCTATGTGTTTGATCTCTCTCTCTCTCTCTCTCTCTCTCTCGTGTTCTCTCTATGGCACGATCTTGATGTATCGCGAGCTTTGCTATTATAGTTGGATCTTATGATGTTTCTCCCCCTCTACTCTCTGGTGATGAATTGAGTTTCCCTATTGAAGTTATCTTATCGGATTGAGTCTTTAAGGATTTGAGAACACTTGATGTATGTCTTGTCGTGTTTATCTGTGGTGACAATGGGATATCATGTGCCACTTGATGTATGTTTTTGTGATCAACTTGCGGGTTCCGCCCTTGAACCTATGCATAGGGGTTTGCACACGTTTTCGTCTTGACTCTCCGGTAGAAACTTTGGGGCACTCTTTGAAGTACTTTGTGTTGGTTGAATAGATGAATCTGAGATTGTGTGATGCACATCGTATAATCATGCCCACGGATACTTGAGGTGACAATGGAGTATCTAGGTGACACTAGGGTTTTGGTTGATTTGTGTCTTAAGGTGTTATTCTAGTACGAACTCTTGAATAGATTGATCCGAAAGAATAACTTTAGGTGGTTTCGTACCCTACCATAATCTCTTCGTCTGTTCTCCGCTATTAGTGGCTTTGGAGTGACTCTTTGTGCATGTTGAGGGATTGTTATATGATCTATCTATGTTATTATTGTTGAGAGAACTTGCACTAGTGAAAGTATGAACCCTATGCCTTGTTTCCTATCATTGCAATACCTTTTACGCTCACTTTTCAGATTACAAAAACCTATATCTACCATCCATATTGCACTTGTATCACCTTCTCTTCACCGAACTAGTGCACCTATACAATTTACCATTGTATTGGGTGTGTTGGGGACACAAGAGACTCTTTGTTATTTGGTTCCAAGGTTGTTTGAGAGAGACCATCTTCATCCTACGCCTCCCACGGATTGATAAACCTTAGGTCATCCACTTGAGGGAAATTTGCTACTGTCCTACAAACATGTGCACTTGCAGGCCCAACAACGTCTACAAGAAGAAGGTTGTGTAGTAGACATCAATAAGCGCACCATACCCGGATGAACGCGAAAGTACCAGGGGCTATATAGTAGCCCCACCGTCAAACTCCTATGGCTAAGTGAAAGTGTTAATGCTATATAGTCCGATTGCCTGGTTTGCCGCGCTATCACCTCCTTAATGGACCAAGATGTTGGATCAAGTGTGACTACGCGTTTTTTCGAACACCCCTGCATTATATGTGTGGGGGATGAAGCCGACGACTGCAAACTTTCAGGTTATATACATACATAAACGGTCGCATAGGAGGCATTATAATACTTTCAGGCAAAAGTATAAACACAGCCTTTATAATCAAAATAGCATTGCCTTTACAATCATGATACATGTCATTCGAACATGGCACTCTTCGAGCACTGAGCCTCTATTAAACGGGCGCCTTCTAAGACTTCTCTGAAATAGTGCTCGGCCGGGTCTTGGCCTTCCGCCGCACTCCGGGTTGCAATAGCGGTGGTTTCCATCCCAACCCAGTATGTTTTAACATGGACAAGAGCCATCCGCGCACCCTCTATTCACGCCGACCTCTTCACAGCATCGATATGCGACACAACACCAAGGAATTGTTGCACCAATCCAAAATAGTTGTCCGGCCTTGGTCCTTGTGGCCAAAGATGATCCACGATAGACCTCATAGCAAGCCCGGACAACCTGTGGAGTTTGGCCCATGCGGCCATCTTTTCATTCAATGGCAACGTGTCGGGGCACTGAACTGTGACCAGAATAACATCTCAGCCTTATGGTCTTTCCGATCTTCGAAAAACTCGGCCGCATCAGCAGCACTCTTTGCCAGGTCCGCATATGAGTCCGCCGCACTCCACAACTGATCTAGAGGGGCATACTTCGGATCTCCGAATTTCATCCGCAACAGATAGGGCTTCCCAGCCATGATATCTCCGGCTTCACGAAGCTCCTTATTAATCCCCCTCATTTCAAAGCGGGTTTCCTTGGCTGCCTCCAGGGCCTTCTTCAGGTCAGCTGCTTTTGCTTGATTTTCCTTTTCAAGGACCTCATGGCGGTTTGCGGCATCTTCCAGCTCGGTAGCCATCTGGGCTATCCTTTCTTCGCTTCATTGATGAGCAGCCTGTTTGGCTCTTAACTCCTCGACCGCCTTATCCGGGCTTGCTCCTTGGCTCGGGCAGGCTCCGCCCGAAGGGTCTCCACGGCAGCAGCTCCATCTGCAGTCACAACATATTATAGATACTAGCATCATGCTCCTCTTAAACATTTGCTGACAAGCCGAATATACACACCCTGGGCCTCGTCAAGCCGCTTGTTAACCAGCGCGATGTCGGCATCGGCCACGTCCATCTGCCGCTTTAGTTCGGCAAAATCAGCAGATCGGTCGGCCACCGGACCCTCAGGCACCTGCACATAAAGCAGTGCGCTTATTACCAGAGATTATGATCCTCTGTTCGCCACGTTGATGGCAACCAGAGTCTCAGGGGCTACTATCTATACAGAGCACACTTCGCAACCATCAAAAATACATTTTTTGCGTACCTCAAAGCCTCTTAGCAGATTCGTAAAAGCTTCATTCAAACCGCTTTTCGCGGATGAAATCCTGTCAACCACCATACCCATTAAGGCACGATGTGTCTCTGAGATGGCCGCTCGCTCCAGAAGGCCCATTAGTGTGTCTGGCTATGTGCCGGACAATCCCGGACTCCTCCCGAAGCTCTCTTTGGAAGCCGGATATTCCAGACTATGGGCAGCCGAAGTGTCAACTTCTGGCCTTGGTGGATCAGGAGAAATCCTACGTGACGACACCTCGGGGTCGTCCGCCCCATGTGACGGGGAGGCAGGGGGAGGCGTATCGCTCTCCATCATCTCCGGAGGAAGATCCCCCTAGGACGAACTCTGTGGGGAAGGGTTGCGAGCCGGACTGCAACAAATATATTTCGGTCATTATCCTCAGAGAAAAAACGGGATATGTTTACCAAAGTACTCTTTCACTTACGGCTCGGTGGAGGGCTGGCCCCCTTGCGGGCGCTGCACGGTAAGGACGCCCTCTAGGGCAGCGCCCTTTGGCGAGGGTTTCTTCCCTCGTTTGGAAGCCTCCGTTTCCAAGTCTTCGGAGGCGGCCCTTTTCTTACCTTGAGGAGAGGGGATTTTAGATTCCCCTCCCTAATTATCCTCCTTTGCGGAGGCACTTACTCCTCCGATTTGGATGTGTAGAATGTGAGGCCCACCTGTGGCTTCTCTATTCCTCCCCTCGTCTCCTCCTGATGGCACCTGATACGGCGCGCACTCAAGCATCCTAGTCAAGAAAGTATTCGGCGAGCCTTCGGGAAGAGGGGCCGGACACCTAATCCTCTCGGCCTTCCTCAGCTAGTCCTGGCAGAGAGCAATTTTTTAGATGTTATAATAAACATAAAGGATGGTGTGTTCGATAACAGAAGTATTACATGGGTATCCGGATGGTTGCAATTGAGACCTGCGTCCTCGGTGGTGTCCGGACACTTTTTTCGTGATCCGAAGAATGACTCATACATCTCTTTGAGCGTCATGCTGAAGAATTGTTGAACGGTTCACGGTCCTTCCAGGTTGAACTCCCACATACGGAGAGGAAGACGTTGGCAGGGCAGGACTCGACGAACCAGCATCAATTGCATTATCTTGACAAGACTGACATCCCTCCTGAGAAGGTCTCGGATGCGGCTTTGCCATGTCAGCACGTCATTAACCGGCCCCCAGTCCAGCGCCTTGTTGACCCATGACGCCAGTTGCGGTGGAGGGCCCGGGCGGAACGCTAGAGCGGCCACCCGCTTTGTACCTCGGGGAGCGGTGATGTAAAACCACTCTCGCTACCATAAATCAGAAGTCTCCATGAAGAACCCTTTGGCCATGGGGCGTCAGCGCCTTTGCTTATTATAGCGCCTCCACACTCCGCGTGATGCCCGTCAATCACCCTCGGCCTCACATTGAAGGTCTTGAGCCACAGGCCGAAGTGGGGGGGGGGGGGGTAATGCAGAGAAAGGCTTCACACACGACGATGAACGACGAGATGTGAAGGATGGAATCCGGAGCTAGATCATGGAAATCTAGCCCGTAATAGAACATAAGACCCCTCATGAAGGGATCGAGAGCAAAAGCTAGCCCTCGGAGGAAGTGCAAAATAAATATGACACTCTCGTTGGGTTCTAGAGTGGGGATGACCTGCCCTTGAGCAGGCAGCCTGTGCGGGATTTTAGCGGTGAGATACCTGGCCTCCCTAAGCTTCCGGATGTCCTCCTCTGTGATGGAGGAGGCCATCCACCAGCCTTGAAGATTGGATCTGGACATGGTCAAAGGACTGAAGTGCTTGAGCTTGAGCCTTGGGTGTTGGAACTCGAGGTGCGGGAGGGGAAGGATCAAGCGTGGGAAGAAAAGGACAGGCCTTGGCCCCTTTATAAAGAGGACGAATATCAAGCGTCCCCCGCGTGACCGTTTGGGACTTGCCTAAAATCGAGGAGTCATATTGAACAAACACGGTTGGGTTACCCACACCCGTATTGATGAGAATCCCATGATAAGGGGGGACACGATCTCTGCTTCGACAAGACGTGCCAATAAAACCGCCTCGCAGCATGTGTAGTGGCTGGTTAGGAAAAACGGTTCGAATAAAGACTGGGCCGTGGTGGGACGTCACGCTATGAAAAGCTATCTGCGGATTATATTTGTGGAAACTTATACTCTCTACGTTGGTATGTGGAATTTGTTTTGTAGAGCCGAACACGATCCTCGTGTTTAAAATCTTCTATGGAGTATTCGGAGAAGGAACCCGCCTTGCAATGCCGAAGACAATCTGCGCGCGGGACTCATCGTCATTGAAGCCTGGTTCAGGGGCTACTGAGGGAGTCCTGGATTAAGGGGTCCTCGGACAGACAGACTATATACTTTGGCCGGACTGTTGGACTATGAAGATGCAAGATTGAAGACTTCGTCCCGTGTCCGGATGGGACTCTCCTTTGCGTGGAAGGCAAGCTTGGATATTCGGATATGTCGATTTCCTTCTCTGTAACCGACTCTGTGTAACCCTAGCCCCCTCCGATGTCTATATAAACCGGAGGGTTTATCCCATTGGAAGAAAAACAATCATAATCATAGGCTAGGTTCTAGGGTTTAGCCTCTACGATCTCGTGGTAGATCAACTCTTGTAATACTCATATCATCAAGATCAATCAAGCAGGAAGTAGGGTATTACCTCCATTGAGAGGGCCCGAACCTGGGTAAAACATCGTGTCCCCTACCCCCTGTTACCATTAGCCTTAGATGCACAGTTCGGGACCCCATACCTGAGATCCGCCAGTTTTGACACCGACACTGAGAGCGCATCAAGAACCTTTCCATCAACATTCATCATTCCAAAGCAAAGAAAAGGGACTACATCGACAAGAAGCTTTCCGCACAAAAGGACGAGGAAGATGCAAGGATGGAGAAGATTCGAGCCTTAATCAAGTCTACTTCCACTTCATCATCTTCAAGGCGGCGACGACCAAGTCGATCATCTTCGGAGCACGAAAACGATGCAAACGCAATTCGTCCACGTCCACATCTTCGTGATGACCACCGTCGCAATTTTGATCAACATCATCATGAAGGGCAAGTCACCTCCAAACAACATGTGCATGACGACGACGAACGACATCATCATCATGAAGATGCTCCACAAGCGCAAATGCACAAGTCCCAACAAGCCCTACTTCACGCAAAGCCGAAGCTTCTTGAGCAAAAGAGAAGACCGCGAGACGAGCACCACCAAGACGGAGTTACGGCTACACCAACCACTTCGAGATCTTTGCCAAGTGTTGTCAAGGCATCTTCGCCTTTGGACGTACGGCATCTTCGCCTACCTCCCATGAGTACGCCTACAACGACTTCATCAAGTCCAAGGCGACCACCTACGAGCGAGGGCGACACTTACATCTTCGGAAGCCCCTCAAGGAAGATGGCCGGGCATGGGAAATTCCCTCCAGTCATGGAGACGAGCTACGAGGTGCCACATCATATGGGCCTCCAACAACAAGACGGTGACAAGAGGTCGAGAAAGGGCCATCCCCTTCGACCACAGCGACAACCGCGAACCTCTTCAACAACATGAAGACGGCGCCCACATTGGACTCATACTCCGAGTCAAGCTACGCGACCGCACATGAAGACATTTGCACCTACATCTCTCCGACACCCACATATGTCGAGATGCCCTATTTGTGATGTGAGGAGAGTCACCAGCCCATGAGTGAGATGAGTGACTCCACCATATACGACATTGAGAGCATTTCCTATGAGAGGATGAGTGTGACCACCACTAGCCCCACAAATGAGAGCATGCCACACATCCAATATGAGGTTGAGTGCCATTTGAGTGACTCCACCAACCATATGGGTGAGAGCATCCTTGAGGGACGGAGTGAGCCACAACACTTAGTGAGTGAGGTAGTTGACACGGCAACTGAGGCCACTATGATTTCTAACGACTTAACCTCTACTCCTAGTGTGTTTTCTTCTTTGGTGCTAGGTCTCCTACATGACAACATGCCTATTCTCGACAAGTCTATACCTCCGTTGGAGACGACGATGGCCATGGTGGACGATGATGCACCCCCACATGGTTCCATCAAGATGACGATGACCATGACTTGGTCTTCAACACCTCACCTACAACACATGAGTGATGCTCCAAAGGTAACATAGGTGATGGTTCTTCTCCTGTCCCACTAGTGGACTATCTTACCAATGATTGCTTGCATGATGTTGATCCACCTATTCCCATGCTTCATGCTAGTGCGACTTCCTCATGTCTTGACTTACCTATTTATGATGAATATGATGATGAGAATGTTGAGTTGCCAAGTTGTGATGCTATGTTCCATAGGATATCATGTGAAAATTCTTTTGACACATCATGTTTGACAAACCTTTGAACTTGTCATATGCTATGAGTGAGATATCCCATATTGCATCATTTCAATCTCATTATAGTAACTATGCATGCCCATTAAAATAAATCCTATTTGCACCTATGGCATAGATGACGAGATGATGGTCATTGGCTTTTGTTTTTCATGTGATAATATTGCCATGCTTCGTTTACATGATTTGCGCAATTCATCTACTATGCCATGCCATGATCAAATTGTTCCAAATATGCATTATTTTGGATGTTGTCAATATTCTCCATGTGAAGTTTCTACTAATGCTCATGAGGAGACCCCCATAGTTTCCTCATAGATATTAGGAGATTTTGATGCATTCCATATTTTGCATGATTCCCATAATTGCGTGCACCATATGCATTCCATGAATAACAATGCTCTAGATATCTCTCATGAGGCATTACATCCTTTGTGTCTCCATTACGAAATACATAACAACAAACCTATCATGATGGATGACATGTTTCTATATCATGCATATCATTTATTTGATCATTGGATATTTTGTGCTAACCGACACATGCATGTGCGCATCATAATGGATGATGTGTACATATACCATGCACACACATTTTTTCCTTTGTCTTTGTTTTGTGTAGGTACTCACATATACTTGTGAACCTCTCAATCCCAAGAGTTGATGAAACGAGCTCATGAGAGCAACGATGCTTTGGGATCACGTGAATTGTCCTTACCACCGTTTGTCGGTTCAATATCTGGCGTATCTCGTAGTGGGGGTCCTAAGCTAGGCGTCTTGGAGCAATGGTAACATGGACACGGGGTTTTACCCAGCTTCGGGCTCTCTTGATGAGATAATACCCTACATGCTGCTTTTGATTGTATTCATATGGGTGTAGTACAGAGTACATGTGTCTACCACGAGATTGTAGTAATGAATATGAGATTTTCTACTGACTAGCCAGGCCTTGGTTTATATAAGATACCGGAGGCCTAGGGTTTAGGAGAGTCCTTGTCTTGGGTGCCAAGTCTTGCGGAGTGTTCCTTGTATGCATCAGGGGTTGTCCGAACTAGCCCATGAGAATACGGCCATGGGGGTCCTCGGCCCAATCCAACTGATCGGGAGATGACGTGGTGAGTACCCCCTAGTCCAGGACACCGTCAGTATCCCCCTGAACCAGTCTTCAAGTTGGGGACGCTCCTTGATTCTTCCGAACTGTTCTTCACCTTCGGTCGTTGGTCTTGAAAACTGGTTCAACAAATCTTCTCGTCTTTGATCTTGAGGATCACCGAGGTGACTCCGAAAAGTTTACACGTCGGGTATCCGAGGAGCCCCTTTAAGTTTCCGGCCTTTATCAATGCCTTGTTAGTTTTATGTCATACCTCGGGTTTGAAGTTGTTCCCGAGCGGCAACGTCCTCTTGCGTCCGAGCTCCAACACCGGACTGCATTCGAGGTATCTTTAGCAGCCGAGCACCAACGCCGGACCGCTTCCGAGCTCCAACGCCGGAATGTATACGAGCTCCAACGTCGGACTATGTCCAAGCTCCAACATCGGACTATATTCGAGGTGTCATAGATCACCTTGGTTCAAAAAAGTTGAAGGAGTTTAGCCGAGCTTGATGCTGGAAATTCCCTCTACGGAGCCAGCCACTGGCATCCGAGCTTTATGCCGGACTGCTTCCGAGGTGTCTATTGTAGTCGAGCACCAATGCCGGACTGTATCCGAGGTGGTGCACCACCTCGGCCATGGGCTGATTTTTATGAATTTAATTCCGAATTATGCAATGTAATCTCTGCCGAGATGTATTGACAGTAACCCTCAAGGTGCGTATTGGCCTAATATCCGGGATGCTCCTGAAGGAAAAAATCAAACCACTGACCCTAGTAGCCCCTGAGACTCAGGTCGATTCATAAAATCAGCCTGAGGATCAATTCCCAGCTCGGCATCATACTTAGGAATAGAAACGCGGTGTGCAAAGTCCTCGAGACTCAGGTTGGGTGCGGCCGACCAACCTGAGGATAATAATCTCCTCAAAACTATATTGCGTTTTAAATTTTCTGCATTGGATTGTCAATGCAGTAGCCCCCGAGACACTGGTCGGGTGGCAACGCCAGATCAGGGGATCGATGTGCCCTTTTAATATTTGTAAATAATAAGCCCGAAGCCTAGTAGCCCCCGAGCCTTAGTGCGGGCACGGGAGGCCGAATTAAGGATCGATATCCATAGTAAAATCACAAATTATGTGTACTGACTATATGTATCCAAGTACTTTACGTCATTAATGCTTGGAACCGCATTGTACAAAACTTTGTTGACCGACCATCGGCTTCAACCTCCTCAGCCAGCAGCCGAGGAGTGTTTGTCCTACTTTATAAAGCCTTTTTGAGGGCAAAGATTTATGACAAACAAGGCAATCCGGCCATACGGTTTTATAAACAAAGGCACACAGAGAGACATGTTATATTATTGTTTAACATAAGAAACATCGTTCAACGAAAATAGTCCCGCTATCGGTTCCTTTCTTTGGGTTGGCATGCTAAGCATGATCATAAAACCTCAGCTCCGATCAATGTGGGAGGAAAATACTGAGGATTTAGTTCGGGGAAAGCTTCCAAACTCTGTTGTCTAAATGAACCCAAATTTTCACTTCCGTTGCGACCGTTTATAATCTGGAAGTGGCCCATCATCGGCTTCTACCCCCTTGTAGATGCTATGCAGGGTGTTTCTGAAATAACAAAACAATCCTTAGCCGATGTCTCGGTGCCCGAAGGCGGTTGTTTTGGCGAAAACGAGGCAATCAGATATACGGACTTTATAACTTTCAATTAGTCATAGGAGCTTAAAGTTGGGAGGCCAGCAAGTAGCCCCTCGCTTAGTGTTCGGCTACAGCTGAGGTCAAGCCATAAACACTTCGGCCAATGTTATGAACGACCCGTCATTTAATACAGTCATCGGACTGCTGACCAGTTTACGCTTATTGTGACAGTCAGTTTTCGGCTTTCTCCACTGTGGTGCTTAACCATGCGAGCTGGAAGCACAATGGCAGTGTTTCTCCCTTTGCACACCTAGCCGAACAAAGCGGAACATAGGAGGCAGGCACAGGAGCCGGGCAACCCAACTATTGACCGAAGACGCAATTCGAAACTGATGCATATATAGCAATATCCGAGAATTTTTGCCGAATCGCTAAAGGTGTCCGGCATTGCACTGCGAGACTTATCCGGAAAACACACAAATAGTTGAAAAGTGCCATAGGGCTGGAAAACCAAAAAATGTCAGTAAGAACTCGACGTCCGAACTAGATCAACTGTTCGGTGCCAATCAGAAAATTGGTCTAAAAAAGTGCTTCTGTCGTGCTTTAACATGACACATCCTATCTCAAGACTTCAAAGCGGGTCAGCCTACGGCTTCAACCTCCTATGCCTAAGGCGGAGTACTTCTCGTTAGGCCAGTTTAGCAAACTTTAGCGGCTTTGAGAGAGAAATTAGGCTCCCCGGCTATTGACCACACACTCGCGTCGAAAAAATGAGTGGTAGAAAAAGACTTTGCAACGACTAAGAAGAAGAACACTTATTATAAAACAGCTCGTATAAATTTAAGAGCCCCCGAGTGAGTTGGGTAAAAGAATTTTATGTATAATGATTGTATGTACTGAAGTACTTATATCATATATGTGTTCACCCGAACTTTAAACGCGTCTTAACCGACCGTCGGCTTCTCCCTCTTTGCCAAAGGGCCGAAAAGTGTTATGTACTCCACCTGTCCAGAATATCAATGGTGTTTCTGATGACCAGGCAATCAGGCCATAAGGCTGTAACAGACAAAGCACGCTCAGGGAACTTATGCTATATTACCGACGAAGTGTAAGAAGCACCTTCAAAGAAAATAGTACCCCCATCGATACCTTTCTTCGGTTGCTCACAATTACTGTGAAACTTGTGCAATAGATTTTTTGTACTCATGAGTTCCGTTGTGTGCCGACCATTATTGAAAACAGTAAGAGCGCTAGCTTTCGGCTTCACCCAGTCTGAGGTCCGGCTCGGATGACCCGATCGTGACAATCGCAGAGGTGCTCCTTTTACTCCCTAGCCAAACAATCGAGAACGTAGGGGTAAATACAGGAGCAAGGCAACCCAGCTTGTGGAACACTTAGGTCAATATGGTGCATATTGTGGCGTAATACACGAACAAGGAACAAAGCCGTACAAGTATAATTATTTGCAAGAGGAAAGGCTTCACAAAGGAAGCCCCCAAGTAAACAGGGTATTTGAATTTGTGTGCCACAAGCAAAGTTTTGACAAGAAAGTTTTTCACAAACAACTTTTGCCAAAAAGGTACAATACATGGTCGAATCAAACAAAATTTAAAACTGGTAGTTTTTGAGCATGAAAGCGACTTAGCTGGTTAATGCGTTCGGCATCGATGACGCGGTCCGAGCTTGGTGCGGGACAAGGTCCCAGCCCCCAAGCCCGATGTGTCCGAGCGAAGAGCTCAGCCTCCGAAGAGGTGAAGTCCCCAGTCTAGCCGAGGCGACGGAGCAGGCCGGCAATATGACGCCAAAGTCCCCGGTGTCGGTTAATGAAGTGATGACGAAGCTCCGGTCCAGCCGAGGTGACATGGTACGTCGGTACGCCGAGGTGACAGCGTTGCCGGACCCGGATCATTTATCTGTGCACAGAAAATAGTGCAAGCCGGAGATAATAGTAATAATACTAAATTTAAAAAATTCGTTGCATAATCAATAATTTATGCAAAGTGAGTAATAAATAGAAAAAATTATGGCCTGTTGGAGGGATGGCGACGTCAGTTCGTCGAGATGGTGAGACAGACCAGCGGAAGTTGGTTCACCAATGCACATAAAATAGTGCGGGACAAAAGTAATAACAAGTAATTATAATAATAATATACTTAAAAAAATTCTTCTACTTATTTAACTTAAGCGAAGTAAATAATTAAATAAAAATGGCCTGAGCGCCGAGGTCGGCACGGTGGAGTGGCCGCACGCAGACGTCGGTAGAGGCACGGGCGCCGAGGTGACGCCAGAACTTAGTCGACGCAGGCGGGATAATGACGTCGGCTCGCCATGACATTGTCTGGCGTGAGGCCGATGGCGACACAGGGCGTCGGCATGAAGAGATGACAAAATCTGAATTCGCAGGATCACCTGAGTTACAGACACGATGCGCGCAGGACAGTGTGGCATATCGGATCGCCCTAAAATGACGGCCTTAATGTAGACCAGGCTGTAAAACCTGCCGTACAAAAAATTGTTGACGAGCAGAAAATACTCTTTGAAATATTGTAAATATACACAACACGAATAACTAAAACAATTGCATCTGAGGATTCATCCGACAACGTCCAAACCGATGGCGGATGAGGCAATAATGCTCGTCGGACGTCCTGTCCGGAGTGCTTCAAGACTGCGTCGGGCCGAACAATATACGAAAGGACTGATCTGAACTCAAAGGTTTTGACGCGTAGGTCGGCTCTCCCGATTGACACAGATGGAAAACCTTTGTGTAAGCGTCAACAAAATATCTCTGCAAAACTGTTAAATCCTGATGACTGCAACAGACGAGGGTTGTAGCAGATGAAAGCAAATAAAGAAAACAGACTCCCATTGAACGAGCACCAGATAGTTTGATCTATCCAACAAGTAGTACTAATCAAACTAGTGGTAACCACCAATTCGTGAAGTGGTGTTGGCAGCCTAGGTCTCAAAGACCGTGCTTGGAAAAGAAATATTTAAATGTGTTAGTCATGGTGCTGTTGTTGGTTTGCACTTATCAGAAGAAAGATTGCAAAGGACCTGCAGCCGAACTAGGAGCCAGATTAGAAAAAGGGAAGTAAGGGAACCTTCCTGATATACGCTGCACCGAGCTGGAGTTTGGTCGGCCCTGTTACCCTGTGTGCTGGTTTCCTCGGCTCAAACGCCGCTGGTCAGGTCGCAATCTTTTTTTTCCGCATCGACATCACATCCGCAAGCTGCTATCCGGATCCAATGTACTGTCCGGCGACAGACGCACGCTGCCGCCGCCATTGATATTGCTTCGATCCCGATCTATCTATAAACAATAATACGACGCGACCGCAATGATTTTGCAAAGAGATAATTTACATGAAACAGATCTTTACTGAAAAAATATCACCTGATTATCCCACCGAACCGTGACGACCACCTAGCAGGCTCTCAATGAAAGCACCAATGTCGGTTCAATATCCGGCGTATCTCGTAGTGGGGGTCCTAAGCTAGGCGTCTTGGAGCGATGGTAACATGGACACGGGGTTTACCCAGCTTCGGGCTCTCTTGATGAGATAATACCCTACATGCTGCTTTTGATTGTATTCATATGGGTGTAGTACGTAGTACATGTGTCTACCACGAGATTGTAGTAATGAATATGAGATTTTTCTATTAACTAGCTAGGCCTCGGTTTATATAAGACACCGGAGGCCTAGGGTTTAGGAGGGTCCTTGTTTTGGGCGCCAAGTCTTGTAGAGTCTTCCTTGTATGCAGCAGGGGTTGTCCGAACTGGCCCATAGAATACGGCCATGGGGGTCCTCGGCCCAATCCAACTGATCGGGAGACGACGTGGTGAGTATCCCCTAATCCAGGACACCGTCACCGTTCTCTTCGCGCAACGACTACGCGCATCTCTTTTACTTGTCTCTCACACGACTATGGGCTATTTACCATTTGCCACCTTATGCTCATTTTACCATGTTCAATTTGCATGTTATCCTTGCTTCTATGCCTTTGCCATGCAATTGTGACCCTTGTATTCATCTACCCATGATTCACCATTTTGCTACTTCTATGTGTATTTCCATGCTTGGTGGAGATACTTGTTGCTATTGCCATGATTTTTTGTGCACCATGTTATTGATGCTTGTTGTGTTGGGAGAGTCATGATGTCCCATTGCTATTTACATATGGCCTCTCGCAAATACACTGATGATATTTTGCTCATATCTTGGTTTCATGCTTGTGATATGTCATGTGCATTATTCATGCACACTATTTGAACCAATGACATGCTTTCCATGATTCCTCCTAGTATGTTGCATCTTCGCACTAGTAGCTTGCTTGACTTGATTGCTATGATTGCCTACTTGGTTGCATCACCCATGTTCCACTCTTACTCACTTTCTTGGGTTGATGACGTATATATTCATGCCTCTCACATGATATATCTTGATCATTGTCTCTTGTGTCCATTAGTTGCCTCTTTCATATCCACTTGTATTGAGTGCAACCATACTATGCTTATTGATCTTGGAGACTTTGACACCTTACTTGTGATGCATGCTTGTTGATTGAGCCTATAGCATTTGGTTGTTCTCGCATCATATGCCTCCATACTATGCAATACTCCCTTGTCCTTTCTTATGATGAGCATGATGCATACACTTGTTGTGTATGTTACCACACAAATGATAGGTTTTGCACTTCCGCTAACCTCATTTGTTTTTCCGAGTGTTTGTCATGTTCTTTCGTTTTGAATGATTCACAAGGCATTACCCTCATGAGACATATTGGTTATGTGAAGGCATACATGATGTGCAACTCCAACATATTCGGGAACATTCTTGAGGTGAACTCCTTCTCTTTGAGCCACCCTCAAATACGCATATTGGATGGGTCACTCTTTCATTGTTGTTTCCTTCTTGTTGTTTGCATGTTACATCTATTGGATGGAGGAGCAACATTGGAGATTGGCTCTATGAACCTTCACATTGAGGAGCGCTCACAATTATTGGATGCACCTTCGGAACTCCACTCACGCCACGACATCGAGCATTGGTACACCAACACCTCCATATTTGTTGATTGTGCTCCTACATGTCATGCTCGACGGACATATCATATATGCATGGATTGACTCACATTATGATTGCCTTGTTGCATCTTGTACTCCCATGTCATCCATAATATATGATCTTGTACATTTCCTTAGCAAATTTGTTGTGATCTAACTTGATGGCATATTCATACATCATGATCATATTGTCCACCATCAGTTGCATGATGACATACACATATTGAGCATCCATTGCCATGTTCATGCTTTTGATACACTATCCCATTATGACATCATTTTGCACAATGGTAGAATTTGTCGCTTTGTGCACCATGCTAATTACCCCATGAATGCTTTGTATATCATTCTAGAGCATCTTGATAAACATCATGTGTATTGCCATTGTATTTCTGAGTGTCGCTTGTGTTTGCTCTTTTTGCATGTCTATCACTCTGGAGACACCTTGGACTACTTGGATTGCGCCATGTCTTCAACTTCGTCCAACTACAAGTCCGTCCATGACAACCGTTTCCATGGTGATGACGATCATGATCCGAGGTCGGATCTTTCCTAAGGGGGGGGGGGGGGTTGACGCGGAGCATCCCACGTTCATCCCCATCTACACTCCGACTACTATCCAAACCCCAAGAGGACATATGACGAGACCTCGAACATATGCCATTGGACACAAGGTGAACTCGCTCCTCTCCGAACCTTCACTTTCTACATGTGAGACATGGCTACTACCTCCAACGTGTGTGCTATGAATGATCAGGTACTTAGAGGAAAGCCACGGAGCCACCACATCCAACGGACGAGCTAGCGAGGATGCCAAGTACAAGGACCAAGAGAAGAAGCTGCCTGAAGTCTTCAGCCACCGGACGACCAAACAACGCCGGACGTCCAACGCCTGGACACTCAGCCAGCCAGAAGGGCCAGCCGATGAAAGCTACAGCGGCCGGACGACCGGCAAGTACCAGACGCCCGACACCCCCCAGGACCCGGACGACCGGCGCCACGGCAACAGAACAATATTTAGGGAAGTCCGAAGACTTCCGGACGTCCGGACCGTCCCGAGCCTCCAGACGACCGGATCCCACCGGACGTCTGACGCCTGTCTGTGCGCACAGTATTGGGCCGAGGCCCGTGTATGCCCCGCTTACCCCTTTGTGGTCCATGACAATAAATAGACCTCTCCCGCCTCCTAGCCAAGGTTAGCATTGGTTTTAGCTCATTTGAGATAGAGCTTTGCTCATCCATACGGATCTCCTCCTCGTGATAGTGTGCGGCCTCTTCGGAGAATATCCACCTGGATTCAAGACCCCTTTACGGGAACATCCCTCATGGATTCAAGACCTACTCTCAGAGATGAACTACTGCCATTTGTATCGTCCTTTGTTGGGTTTGGATCTTGTACCCCTTTTGTGTTTCGAGGATGTAGCACATGTGTGACTTTATTCTTGTTGGTTGAGTGTTCTCTCGTGTTGTTCCCTCGTTCCCCTCCTCGTGTTCTTCGTGTTCTTCGTAGGGATCCTCTCCAAACGTGAAAGATCGGCCTCTAGGGTTCTACCCTACATCAGGTTGTACTCTTCCTTATGTGCTTAAGTTATTTATCTCACCCGAAAAATAGATCGTAAATTGTTTACTGTACTTTTCTTGTCCGTACCAAATCGTAGTGGCTTTTTGAAAGCAGACATTGGTTGTGAAGTTGCTTTGTTAGGTTTGCACCTTCAGATCCGCCATGGCACACTATACTCGTAAAACTTATGGTCCCCCCCTTTATATTCACTACCATCATCTTAGGTGCTTCGTGTCGTGCTAGCACTGCTCCTCAAGACCTCAACCCAAAGCTTACGTGTTGAAATACGAATATGATATGATGCTCATATCACTAAAACAGAGAACGTTTAATTGGTCACCTAATGTTCCTATATTCGTTTCGAAAAGCATGTGCGCCACCCACTGGTCTAGCTAGTTCCACTTTCCTGATTTTACTCTTGATGCTTAGGGTTTTCCCCTTTTAACTACTCTACTATGATCTGCTTAGGTGCTTTCTATCGTACTAGCATTACTCCACCCTTCAAGCTAAACAACACAACACTCAAAATTCCAAAGCTTAGTTGTTCAAATATGATTGTGATATGATACTGATATTAGTTAACAGACACATTAAATTGGTTACCTAAAGGTCCCACTTGAATTTCCAAATGCATGTCGTGACATATAGAGAGACCGCAGAATTGCATTTCTTTGTCACTTGTTGACTGTACTTTCTTGTCCATACCAAATCTTAGTTGTCATTTCAAAGCAAACATCGGTTGCTAACTACCCTTTGCGCGGTTTGCAGCTTTAGATCTGCCATCCCACTGCCACGGTCAACACGATACTCATCATGCTTACGGTTTCCCCATTTTATGATGACCACGATCAGCCTACGTGGTTCGTGTCGTAATAGCAGTGCTCCACCCATCGAGCTAAACAAGCTTAGTTGCACAAATTCAAATATGATATTATGTTGATATTAGTAAAACTGAGAGATGTTTAATTGGTCAGCTAAATGTTCCTACTTTAGTTTCTAAATGCATGTGAGCCACATATGGAGAGACCAGAAGGAATAGTATTTCTCTGTGCACTCTAGTTCATCATGGGTGGCCAACCGACATTTTATAGAAAGACTTATAATATCTTCAATCTGCTTGCTCTTCTGCTCTTCTTTAAGATGATCCTCTTCTCTTGCGGTCGACTGGTCAAGTCAAGTTGTTCTCCCTTAGTATATTTTGAATCTTCCAGGTCAGGTCGACTTGTTCTTCTTCACTATATGTTGAAGCTGTCATCTGTGAAGTGTCATCACTTCTGGAGCTCTCATATTTTGTTTAGTAGGCCACATTATATTAATGCACGCACCAAATTACAGCATGCATGGCATCTCTTAGAAGAGTTGCAGAGATAGCACAAAGGGGTTTACAGGGAGGCAATATTGGATTAGAATCACTTCTGCATTACGAAGATAATCTCACTTGTTTTTATGTTTTGATGTGTTGACACTCAAAAGTGGCATGTTTATAAAGAGTGGCTTGAAGCTATGTCCAGATTAATTCAAACTTACTATTGAAATTCACCATGAGATGGCTCTCTTCGAGGAGATGAAGATGAATATGAAGATGGTCTAAAATGGAGCTCGGATGTAAAAGTTATGACAAGTTCAGAGATACTCATGTCGACACCAGATTAAAGAATGGCTAGAAACCTAATTAAGATGGCTTCAAATGGAGAAAGTTTCAACATGAAAGTTGTGCGCCTCGTCAAAGCGATCACTTTTTATATAAGGATCGTCCCAATTCAAGGTCGTATGCAAAAGTTAGAGCCCGCACAGCACGACCCTCCAGTGAGCAAAATATGACGCCCGGAACCAGACACATATGTGGGTATGTCTAATGAGCTGCGATTTGACCCTTGCGATGACCTCTGATGAAAAAATGTTCAACATGAGAGTTGTTCGTTTCGTTGAAACGGTCAAGATTGCTTTCGGACTCGTTTCCATCCGAGGTTGTTTACCACCACAAAAAGGACCTGCAAGGTGCAGCCAGTTTTAGACCGAACAGTTTTGGAAAGTTCGGATAAAACCAATCCTAATTTGACTAAGGTTTTGTACGTGAATCCAAATATTTTCCTTGCACGGGAAGTCCAGCCGCCTCTTATATACCTAAAGGGTGACGGCCGATTGAACAACACCAATCAAACCAATCAATCTATTACACTTTTGTGTTCATCTATCTTTATTCCCTACGCTTGTATCTTTCTTTCTCATTCTTCGTTCGTTCTTCGTGTTGGAGGGCAGCGATCTACGAGGCTCTAGGGGCGAGCGAATCAACCTAGGGCAGCCCATAGCTGCCGCACTCCCTGACGGGGTCCCTCCTGGGCATGTGGGGTTTCGGGTCTGCAAAAGCACCCACCGACTATCTTGCGTATCGCGCTGTCTGTCGGGTCTCCTTTGACATGAGATGTGGTGCATCACCCGCGGTGTCGAGGGTACACGTGACGTGTTCGTGTGTCAACATCATGCATGTCAGATATTGATCACTATCAAAATGAACATGAGAATGGGCGCACGAGAGGAATATTGCGGAACAATCCACTAACTAACAAACTTGGCATGGTGGAGGATGGCCTATCTTATTCACGCATCAAGGTGCTTGCTCTAACTTGGCAAGGTTGTATTGGTCGCACATATTTTGCATCAAACCTCTTGCATTACTTCTACTTTGTTACACCATCTGCTTAGTTTAAGCATTATATATGAGTATATGCCATACCTATCCATTTTCTGTGCCTATTGCATGTGTCGTCATACTATGTTTTTCCAGTCAAATGTTGTTCTTTCATAATAGATGTCCAAAAGGAAGAGGGTGCATGCAGATCCTCAAGGAGTACAAACTAGGTATTTGGAAAAGGTAGTGATACCTGTTAAATCAGATGGATCAGCAGCCACAGAAGACACATGCCCAACTGTACAACACTTTACCCCTACTCCAGTGGCCAAACCCCTATTAGAACTGTCGAGAGCCCAGCGTCAGGTACTGCCTATGATATCAATTCAAAATTTGAACTCCTAAATTTCTGCATGTGCCTTACCTTCTCTCTTGTATGAAAACTAATTTCAGATGAATCTCCTTGCTCAAAGGATCATACAATCTCACAACAATACTGGTCTCTGCATTGCTCTTGTCAGTACCTCTTGCCCTTTTGCCTTGTAACGTTGTACTTATTTAATTGCTATTTGATTATGTATCATCAGTCTGCATCTGAGTTTCATTATCCTCTGTTTCTTTCAATATTATTTGATCTATATTTACTCTTTGCAAAATGTACAATAATGGCAACGCTTATAAAGAATTTTCTTTGGGGAATTTAATGAATTATCCTTCCATCAACATGGAGAAGGGCTTTGTCCAGCCTGTGTTAACATGTAATGTAAGTTCATCCTTCTCAAGCCTTTAAACTTTGTTCTAGTATAGATTTGGATAGGCATCATTTCCTCCACTGCTGTTTACATATGATTGGATGTTGGCAACAACTACCAATTTTAAATTGTAGTTGTGAAAACATGTTCCTTATGCAGAATAGATCCATTTATTTGCTTATATAATTGTGAAACCTGTTACGTGTTTCCTTGTTTCTCTTTCAGAGTCGTATCTCTTATGCCAGGCAGAACTTTAGGGAAGATAGTGAGCCAAACCATCTTGAGGATAGTGAGATGACCCCAAGGTCATGTCTTGATGAAGACAGTGAGTTGAAGCTACTCACCAGCAGGTGTGAGACAACCTCTGTGCAGTCGTTGCCTCAATCAGTTCGACTTCTTCAGTCTCTACTTAAAGCGGAAAGGCTTGCTTAAGCTCAGCTCTGACTCGAAGTCAAAGATGTAAAGAAGATGTGAGAGGACTGCCTTGCGCACTATCGTGCCATACAGCTAGGGATGAAGCATCTATCGTTGACACATCTGAGGTCTCAACAGCTTGTTCGGCTGCTTGCGGGGCCCATCCTTGGCAGGCCTAGTGCCTTCTGAAGTGCTCTCAGTTTTGTATATTCTTTTGTCAGCGCGTTTATTTGCACTGGTGGCAAACTTTAATCCCCAGTGGATGTAATATGTGTAATACTCGTGATAGCCTAGCATAAGTTGCTTGCTTATTTATTTCCCTGTTGTCTTGTTTATTTGTTTGCTTGTCGTAAGTGTAGTTCTTTTTCCGCGGTTTGCTAGTGGCCGCAATAACCTATTTTTTAAAAACTAGGTCACAATAACCATGGGCTACATATTTACTGTAGTGACACTAGGCCTCCTACAGGCCGTAGAAACAATGGGCCTTCTACGGGCCGTAGACACAATGGGCCTTCTACGGGTCATGTTATCAATGGGCCTTATACGGGCCGTCTGATGGGTTGGCCAATTATGGGCCAATAACAGACCGCATTATGGCCGTAAACGGGCTATAGTTGGAATCGTCAATTCATGGGCCAGCCATAACGGGCAGTCGTTAATAGGCCATATTTGATGATGCTATGAAAATGACCCAACGTATTAACGGGCGACAAAAGGGCCAACTGTAACCACGGGCTGAATTTGGCCCACAAGCAGAAAATGATAGTAACGGGTCGTAAGTAACCGAATGCTGGAAATGAGCCCAAGAATAAATGGGCCCTGAGAAGGTCGAAAGACAACATGGGCTAGAAACGACGCAATTAAATAATGGTCCGTTCATGGGTATAAAGTGATACACTGTTCATTACAGGCCTATTTCACCACGGGCCGTTAATGGGCCAAGAGTTACAAAGGGCCTCATATGGGCCAAAAGACGTCATGGGCCATACATGGGCCGGAAGTTAAAACGGGATGGAATCATATTGGATGGCCCAGATGACGCTACTAGGCCTAATTCGGATAGATCGTAACGGGCCCTGGGTTAGCGGACTGTAAATGAGCTATATGTGAACAGACTGTTAATAGGCTTTCCGTGGGCCGACCCACCACCTTTTGACCAACTCAAACGGGTCGGCCTTTTCACAGGAATGGGCCTCTGTTGGGTCGTGCCACGTGTCGACGTATTATAGGCGCCTTCGGTCCAATGAGTGGATGACATCTGTCTCAACGGTGAGCCAACACGTGTTTCCTCCAGCCAATGATGATTTTACACGTGGAAAATCCCCATTGGTCGGGGCTATTAACGGGTTACCGGATCCAAAACCGGACCTCATAGCTTAACGACATTTCGTTATGGTGGATGCCATGTGTCAGTCACCCTTGACGAAAGAACTTCTATGACATGTGATTTATCGTCATGGAAGTGGACACTTCCGTGATGATAATTTTGGTAATGTCATGGACACTTCTACAACAACACACGTATGACTATCTTGATTCTGTCATAAAATAATCATGGATGTACATGCATGACAGAAAACGTGACCTACTGTGACAAACACGTATCATCACGGAAGTGTATTTTTTTGGTACTACATTCGCGTCCATCCACTAGCCCAGAATTAAAGCACGCGCGACATTTACAGCGACTGGGATTAGTTGTTTTCCAGGCGCATGGACCAACGCGGACTAGCAGACCTGGTCGCCCTTTTTCGAGCACGCCTTCGACAAGTACATGCGTGACATGCGTGCATGCAAATCTTGCGTGACCAAATCGTGTGAAGCGGAGTGGTAGGCTGTCAAACTGTAGCCTGCATGTTGCAGCCATGTCATCCACACGCAACCTAAAGGCCAATTCATACTCCGCTGGACCATACTGTACAACTATGCATTGTTTGGCACGAACGTTCCCTGGAGCTAGTGCTGCAACTGGCGTACTCCACAGCCCGCTTCCCTTCTCCTTCCTCTTCCACTGCCCGCGGACGTCAGCGGGAAGAGACCGGTCAATCCTTATATGGGAGTGCTAGCACAAAAAGATGCATGCATGACCACTAAAATTTCCTTTCTCTTCTCTCTATGAAATAAATGTGGCATGAAACTCGAAGCCCTTTAAGTCTGAGTATAATGGACATCATCGTCCTTCTCCGGCTCTGCTTCGCCCGCGTCATTGTCCTCCTGTTCTAGCTCCGTGTCGTCGTTATCCTCCTCCAGATCCATGTGCTGCTCCACCTCCAACGCCTCCTCGTCCGGCTCCGGCTAGTCCGAACTCCGGACGCAGGCTGGCTGCGATCCAGGCTTCATGCCGCCTCAAGATTAAAGCGTCGCTCCGGCGGGAGTATGGCATATGTCGTTACCTTCGGCCGGGCCCTGGCTATCATGCGACAGCGACCAGAGAAGAGGCTGAGGGAGGGGAATGAATGCAGCTATTGTTTGGGTTTATGGTCCGGCTTAAATAAATGCGCACCAACACATGTACCTGCGGGTGCACAAATTGTAACAGACAGTTCTGCTTAGGGGGCGTCATGTAACTCGTATGCGTGTGAGATTTTGAGAGACAGAGTGCACGTGTGTGACTCTACTCTTTAGACATGTAGTTTCATCTGGATATAAGTATAATGGTATTACACTTTAGCTAGTGATTTACGTGGCCATGTTAACGTGGTCGTGTAAAAAAATGTCACTTCCTGCTCGTAATTTGCGTTATATAATTATGAGAAGTTTGCTAACTACTAAAGTAAAGTGGAATTTGTCCATGTTATACAAGTAAATTAAGGTATTTGTTTATCATATGGGTAAGATTGGAGGAAGGGTGCTAGTAAAAAATGCTCCGCCTAGAGCATATGTGTGTGTGAGATGGAGTCTTTGTGTGTGTGTGGGGGGGTGCGTGTGTGTGTGTGTGTGTGTGTGTAAATCGGAGTATTCGATGGCGAAAGTGATTTAAGTGTGTGTGGCTTCATCTTAGAGAGGTGATGTCTATGGCAGGGGCCACTTACGAGGGGGCGCGAGAGAGAAGATGCCCGTAGAGAGGGAAGAGAAGGCATGTGCGCATGAGAGGAGTCTTACATTGAGACAACGTGTTTGTTCGAGAGACACCGAGGAAGACTACTATATATCGACGGTGCATGTAGGCGGGAATTAAATGAAGGGATGGTCTTATTGGTTTCGGGGATATAGGGGAAGAGTGAGAGAGGGGGGTAGCTAGAAGGAGATTGTCAAGTGTGAGTGTGTGTTTTACCCATCCAGGCGGAAGTTATGTGCACACAAGAAGAGAACAATTCGATGTGGGGTTAGGGCTGTGGGTAATTAACTACGTATGAAGACATAGAAGGCCTTAAACGTGCATGTGAGAGGTATACATGTATAAGTGGGATGTGTGCGTGTGTGCGTGCGCGCATGATTGAGATAAAAGAAAGAAGACATAAGTCATAAGATCAACGACATGGGAGAGACGGATCGGTATGACAATATGCATGCATGTGAGAGTGGAGGGAATAAGGCCCGATAATTGAGCATGTGTTTTTGTCTTTAAGAGATATTGGCGTGGGCTGGAGCATGCATCTATGGCGAGTAGAGGGAGTGAGACACAATGATTGTGCAAAAGAGATCAACCTATAGATGCATGTATGGGGAGACAGATATAGCGTGCGTGATAGGAAGCAAGAGTGCATGCGAGAAAGAAATGTTGACGGAGAAACTACAGATAGATAGAGAGATAGAGATGCTAGCTAGAGGGACATAAGCTAGTTTGTGTGTTAGAGATGACCGCCGAGTGGTTCAGAGGGTGATGTTATGTGTGTGTGAGAGAAAGATAAAAAGAGGGTGCATGACTGCATGTAGAGAGAAACATATATAGTGTGCGTGATAGGAAGTAAGAGCGTGAGAAAGAAGGTTGCTGGAGAAGCAGATAAATAGAAAGGTAAAGATGCTAGCTAGTGTGTGTTAGAGATAAGAGTCGATTGGATCAGAAGGCTGGGTTATGTGTGTGGTATGAGAGAGATAGAGAGAGGGTGCATGTGAGTCACATACAAACAAATATGAGAGAGAAATGAGATCCCATTAGACAGGATTTTGTGTTTGTGAGAGAGAAAGATATTTCACAACTAGAGTGATAGCTAGAGAGACATATCAGGGGACACGAGATATCTCTTGGGAGAGAGAGTGTGTGTGAGCAACATACAAGAGAAAAATGTGGAGAGATATGAGACCCTGGAGACAAAGTTTGTATTTGTGTGTGACAAAGAGATAATAAAGAGGAAGCAGAGTCGTACCTTCTCATACCTAAGGAGCGCCAGACATCTCTATGTGAGAAGGGGTGTGCGAGTGGCACACAAGGAAATAGTAGAGAGAAATGAGACCTTGAGAGACGAAGTATGTGTTTGTGTGAGAGAAAGAGATTTCACAGGGAGAATCATAGTCAGGGACACATATCAGGGAGCGAGGTATACTTAGAGAGAGATAGAGTGAAAGTCGAGGGAGAGAGTACCGTCAGTGTGTTACGAAGATAAAAGATCATTGTCGACATACAAGTAGCACGGGAGATACCCGGGAGACGATGAAGGCGTATAGGTCTAGAGAGATATATAAGCATGAGTGATAGCTATATGATACGAATATCAGGATTAAAGGGGATTCACATATTTAAACTAGAGACCACGACATCGATAATACCATAACGAAATTGGTTAATCAAACATGCATATTCATTTGAATTTTGGGGCACGTGTAATGTTATATAGTTTATGAATATTAGTGATCCATAGATTCTTTAATTAGAGACAATGCATGGTTTATTTGCAATTAATGTCTAAACGGGGTTACACTATATGTTGCATGTGTGAAACACATTATACATGGTTGAGAAGTAACAAAAACAGCATGAAACACACATTAATTGGAGACATTTAGCGAAGAATGCACACATTGGATTTCAACATAAAGTTGTTTCAAATATTTGAAAATCCAAATTAAGATGGTTCCAGCCTTATGAATCTGAGATCATGCCATTTGTAAACCATATATATGTATAAAGGGTGTTGTGCTTTTGAAGTATATATTAAAAAATGATGTATATAGATTTGTATCCGAATACAAAATGGATCCAGCCTGAAAAAAATACAAACTGGATTCAAATTGAGTTGGCACGGTAAACGTGCACTCTTTCTCTGCAGAAATTTGTACGAAGGAGGGAAAGTCGCAGTAACCGCCCGAAACCAAAATCTACGAGATTGGAATTACTGCCTATCCCTGATACGCAAAGCCTATCGACTCGATTTCTTTAGGTTTCGATAGGGGTAGGCTTGTAATTTCACCCAAACGTGACATGACCGCCTCCGCCTCTCACCTCCCTGGATTCATACACAATAGGCGCCTAAACACAGTTTCTCCTCGGCCGAAATCGCCTCTGACCGCCCTTCCCAATTCATACAGGGTGGGCGCCAAAATAAACTCTTGTCGGCCGAAATCTCCGTCGGCAAATATTTGGTGTATGCGAGATTACCGTCCTATACCCAACCGACTATTATTGCTGTGATGTAGGAAATTTTGAATGGGGGCTAAGTTTGTAAATTTCCTCGCATTTGAGACAAGCGCGCCCTGAAGACATGGTTCCCCCTTCCTCTCTCCCTCCATTTCCCCCTTTGTACCCCGTGGGCGCCAAAACAACCTTTCCACCGCAGTCTCCTCCGTTCGCTGATGTCTACTACACAACCTTCTTCTTGTAGATGTTGTTGGGACTCAAAGTGCAGAGGTTTGTTGGACAGTAGAAAATTTCCCTCAAGTGGATGACCTAACGTTTATCAATCCGTGGGAGGCGTAGGATGAAGATGGTCTCTCTCAAACAACCCTGCAACCAAATGACAAAAAGTCTCTTGTGTCCCCAACACACCCAATACAATGGTAAATTGTATAGGTGCCCTAGTTCGGCAAAGAGATGGTGATACAAGTGCAATATGGATGGTAGATATAGGTTTTTGTAATCTGAAAATATAAAAACAGCAGGGTAACTAATGATAAAAGTGAGCATAAGCGTTATTGCAATGTTAGGAAACAAGGCCTAGGGTTCATACTTTCACTAGTGCAATTTCTCTCAACAATAATAAGATAATTGGAACATATAACTATCCCTCAACATGCAACAAAGAGACACTCCAAAGTCACTAATAGCGGAGAACAAACGAAGAGATTATTGTAGGGTACGAAACCACCTCAAAGTTATCCTTTCTAATCGATCTATTCAAGAGTCCGTAGTAAAATAACATGAAGCTATTCTTTCTGTTCGATCTATGATAGAGTTCGTACTAGAATAACACCTTAAGACACAAATCAACCAAAAACCTAATGTCACCTAGATACTCCATGTCACCTCAAGTATCTGTGGGCAGGATTATATGATATGCATCACACAATCTCAGATTCATCAATTCAACTAACACAAAGTACTTCAAAGAGTGCCCCAAAGTTTCTACCAGAGAGTCAAGATGAAAACGGAAGCCAACCCCTATGCATAAGTTCACTGAACCCGCAAGTTGATCACAAAAACATACATCAAGTAGATCACATGAATATCCCATTGTCACCATAGATAAGCACATGCAAGACATACATCAAGTCTTCTCAAATCCTTAAAGACTCAGTCCGATAAGATAACTTCATAGGGAAAACTCAATCCATTACAAGAGAGTAGAGGGGGAGAAACATCATAAGATCCAACTATAGTAGCAAAGCTCGCGATACATCAAGATCGTATCACCTCAAGAACACGAGAGAGAGCGAGAGATGAAACACACAACTACTGGTACATACCCTCAGCCCCGAGGGTGAACTACCCCCTCCTCGTCATGGAGAGCGCCGGGATGATGAAGATGGCCACCGGTGATGGATCCCCCCTCCGGCAGGGTGCCAGAACGGGTTCCCGAGAGGGTTTTAGTGGCTACAAAGGCTTGCGATGGCAGAACTCCCGATCTATTGTGCTCCTGGATGTTTTCGGGGTATATGGATATATATAGGCGAAAGAAGTCGGATAGTGGAGCCACGAGGGGCCCACAAGGGTGGGGGCGCGCCCAGGGGGTAGGGCGTGCCCTGGACCCTCGTGGCCACCTCGAAGCTTCCCTGACGTCTACTCCAAGTCTCCTGGATTTCTTCCGTTCCAAAAATAAGTCTCCCGAAGGTTTCATTCCGTTTGGACTCCGTTTGATATTCCTTTTCTTCGAAACACTGAAATAGGCAAGAAAACAACAATTTGGGCTGGGCCTCCGATTAATTGGTTAGTCCCAAAAATAATATAAAAGTGTATAATAAAGCCCATACACATCCAAAATGGGAAATATAATAGCATGGAACAATAAAAAATTATAGATACGTTGGAGACGTATCAAGCATCCCCAAGCTTAATTCCTGCTCGTCCTCGAGTAGGTAAATGATAAAAATAGAATTTTTTATGTGGAATGCTACCTAGCATATTTATCAATGTAATTTTCTCTATTGTGGCATGAATGTTCAAATCCAAATGATTCAAGATAAAAGTTCATATTAACATAAAAATAGTAATACTTCAAGCATACTAACAAGTAATCATGTCTAATCAAAATAACATAGCCAAAGAAAGCTTATCCCTACAAAATCATATAGTTAGGCTATGTTTCATTTTCGTCACACAAAATACTCCCATCATGCACAACCCCGGTTTCAGCCAAGCAATTGGTTCATACTTCATAATGTGCTTTAGCTTTTTTCAACTCTCACGCAATACATGAGCGTAAGCCATGGATATAGCACTATGGGTGGAATAGAATATGATGATGGAGGTTGTGTGGAGGAGACAAAAAGGAGAAAGTCTCACATTGACGAGGCTAATCAACGGGCTATGGAGATGCCCATCAATTGATGTCAACATGAGGATTAGGGATTGCCATGCAACAGATGCACTAGAGCTACAAATGTACGAAAGCTCAACAAAAGAAACTAAGGGGGTGTGCATCCAACTTGCTTGCTCACGAAGACCTAGGGCATTTTAAGGAGCCCATCATTGGGATATACAAGCCAAGTTCTATCATGAAAAATTCCCACTAGTATATGAAAGTGACAAAATAAGAGGCTCTCTATCATAAAGATCATGCTGCTACTTTGAAGCACAAGTGTGGAAAAAGATAGTAACATTGTCCCCCCTTTTCTTGGGGCCTTCCTTTTTTTATTTGGCCTTTCTTTCCTTTTTTTATTTGGCCTTTCTCTTTTTTGGCCTTTCTTTTCAAGGGACAATGCTCAAATAATGATGATCATCACACTTCTATTTACTTACAACTCATGGATTACAATTCAATACTAGAACAAAATATGACTCTATATGAATGCCTCGGGCGGTGTACCGGGATGGGCAATGAATCAAGAATGACATGTATGAAAAATTATGCATGGTGGCTTTGCCACAAATACGACATCAACTACATGATTATGCAAAAGCAATATGACAATGATGGAGCGTGTCATAATAAACGGAACGGTGGAAAGTTGCATGGCAATATATCTCGGAATGGCTATGGAAATGCCATAATAGGTAGGTATGGTGGCTGTTTTGAGGAAGATATAAGGAGGTTTATGTGTGATAGAGCGTATCGTATCACGGGGTTTGGATGCACCGGCGAAGTTTGCACCAACTCTCAAGGTGAGAAAGGGCAATGCACGGTATCGTAGAGGCTAGCAATGATAGAAGGGTAAGAGTGCGTATAATCCATGGACTCACATTAGTCATAAAGAACTCATATAATTATTGCAAAAGTTTATTAGCCCTCGATGCAAAGTACTACTACGCATGCTCCTAGGGAAAGGGTTGGTAGGAGTTAACCATCGTGCGATCCCGACCTCCACACATAAGGAAGGCAATCAAAGAGCACCTCATGCTACAAATTTGTCACACAACTTTTACCATACATGCATGCTACGGGACATGCCAACTTTAACACAAGTATTTCTCAATTTCATAATTACCCACCTAGCATGACTCTAACATTACCACCTGTCAATGGAAACGACACCTATGGGATCACTGGAATCCCTACTACGGTTGCGGGGCGCGGGGTCGTGGGAAGAGCGGGATCAGCAGTCAGCACAAGCACTCGGGTTGTTTACCCAGGTTCGGGCCGCGAGGATGCGTAATACCCTAGTCTTGCTTTGGTGTGTATATCAGTGTTCTTGGAGTTCTTGAGCTAGCTATGATGGGTGTAACTTGTCCAAGGGTCTGAATCCTTCTCCTGGATGCCTCGGCCCACCTTTTATAGTCAAAGGGGATCACCACAGTGGCACACAAGAGGTGGCATTGGAGTACAGTGGCTAATCTTATCGCTTAGCCATTACGGGACAAGACGCATTTAATGCGCCACTTAGGTGTCCCCCTCACTTTACCGCCGCCTCTCCCTGCTTCGACACGCGCCCGGGCCAGCGAGGCGGTCAGCGCCATGTAGGCTGGCAGGCTGCTGAGGTGGCCCGGTGGTAGGGCTTTCACGAAGATTTGCATGCCACCATGTAGGCATGCGCTGAGTTGGCCTGGAAGCCTTGCATCGACACGTAGGTGCCTGCATAGCTGGTGGGCTGGCAGCTGCATGGGAGTGGCGGTGGAAGCTTGGCGGGCGTGGACCTGGTTGTGTCCCCATGGATGTCCTCGTCAAGGGCCTTGCCGTGGCCCCGGCAAGGGTCTTGCCATGGCGTCATGGTCGTCCCCGGCAAGGATCTTGCCGGAGGTCATGTGGGTTTTCTCAGCAAGGATCTCGCCGAGGTTCATCGTCTTCTAATCCTCATCTGATTTGGAGTGTTCATGATCTTCACAAAGATCTGATGCCATCATGGAGGCGCCTCCCCAGCCTTGGTCCCAATGTGGTTGTTGGAAACCTTGGGCTTCAGGGTGGCGCGCCCCGTTGTGGTTGGGAAGGCTGCCTCGGGAAGGTCCTTGCCGAGGCCGTGGAGGCCGCCCTTGCCGGGGGAACACACCTCGCCCTCTTGCTTTCCGTGTCTCTGTGTCTTGGCGTTGCTTTGACCATCTTGCGGCTCTGACTCCTCCCTCTGCTCTGCTAAGCATGGCCATGGGAGCGGCTTTGACTGCCCGTGCACAAGTAAGGGGTACAAAGGAGTGCCCCTACTTTAGTACACCAACAGGAGCCCCCGGGCCTGGGCCACACATAAGTGCAACGCATTGTTGGGCTGGGCCCAAAACGGTGCGCGGGCAGGCGGTGCAGTTTTTACCGTAGTAACTTTTTTTTCATCCGCTGCGCTTCCCCATGACCCGCGTTGAATGTGTGACGTGGGGGCATGCGTGGGGCGGTTGCTGCAGGCATGCGTCACGTCACAATAAATGGTAAAGAGGTGGCCCGCGCCTTCCCCATAAAAAAGGAATAACCACGGGCGCGCAGCTCATTTACCCCCTGTGCTTTCCCCAATCTCGGCATTGCCGTCCCCATCTTCTTCCTCCTCAAGCTCTCGCTCCTGCTGTGCCCCCCACTGCCTTTGACCCCTCACCCTCTTCCCAGCCGCCATGGCGCCTAAATCTGGCAAGGGCAAGGGCATAGCCAAGGACATAAAGGAGAAGGAGACGCCGGAGAGCGAGGCGGTGGCGTGGCGGGCACAGTTTGCCTACTTCACCCCATCGTCAATCGACATCTTCGACCTCAAGGACTACTTTAAGCCCTTGTGGGGGATGGAGACGGCGGCACACCCTGCCACACGCGTCATCCCTGCGGATTGCAACAAGGATGGCTCAAACGGTACCCATTCTTCGTCAATTTCTTCTTCTGCGGGCTCTTCCCCCTTTTTCCGATTTCTTCAACGATATGATGCGCACTTTTGTATTCTATCTATTGGATCTCACGCCGAATGCTGTGGCGTGCTTGGCGTGCTTTGCCCACCTTTGCGAGGGCTTTGCCGGGGTGTTTCCCAACATAGCGCTTTTCCGCCACTACTTCTCCCCTCGTATCCAACCCGGGGGCGCCCTTTCTGGAAGCGTCGCCTGGATCCCAAGGGCCCAGGGGAAAAGCTCATACCCAGAGGGCGCCGTGAAGGAGGGGTGGAAGCAGTGGCGGGGCTGGTGGTGCTGGATCATTGAGGAGAACCCACCAGAGTTCTGCCGGGGTGCGGACTGGAGCGACCTCGACCCCGATGACAAGAAGTTTTCGATCGCCACCACCAGGATTCGCTGCCTCACCGAGGCCAGGCTCACCCTTGAGATGATTGCGGCGGATTTCATCTGCCACCGAATCGCTCCGCTGCACAACAAGGGGAGGCCGGCCTGGGATTTCAGGAACGCGGCCGACATCATGAGGCTCCGCATCGGCCTGAAGCATAACCTCACGGTGATGGGGCACTCCTGGTATTGCCTGAGGCTCTTCCAGCCTGACGTGTTCGCCGACGGCGGAGTGGAGAGGACCGACATGGCTGCGAAGTCCGGCAAGGCCATCAAGGGGCCCTTGTTCGGGCTGCCGCCGGGCCGACATCCTCGCCATGATGCCGGCCTTCAATGCGGACGGTCTTGACCCAGCCTAGGTCGAGCCCCCGGCACACGAGTTGGAGGAGTTCTTCGACAACTTGGTCAAAGAACTTGATCGTGACGAGCCGCTGCTCATCCAGGACACCACCCAGGAGGAGCTGGACTACATCGCCGCAAGGGTGGAGGAGGCAAAGCTTGCCAGGGCAGCCGGCGATGTCGGCGGCATTGAGAACGAGGCTGCCGTGGCGCAGAAGAGAAGGAGCTCGCCTAGTGGGTGAAGTCTGCCAGGGAGGCGGGAAACGTCAGTACCGACCCCCCCCCCCCCCCGGTCGAGGACGTGGTGGAGGAATCGTCCGAGGAGGCCGGGCCCGACGACCCCTCGGTTGTGAAGAAAAGACGCGTCCTGCATCTTGCCAGCTCTGGCGAGCCGGTCCGGTCCTGCAGGGCCGAGCCGCGGCAAGGGTTTCAGGGGGAAACTGCATGCGTGATGAGGGCCGTGACAGCGAATAAGATGGCCGCGGTGGCGAAGAAGAAGGCGACTGCCTCTTCTTCATCCAAACGCTACCGAACTCCATCGCCTTCCCCTCCTCCCGCAAGCGCCGACACGGAGGTTGCCTTTGACTTTTCGTCCCTTTGCCCGAGGAGGAAGAGGAAGGCAGCAGAAGAGGAGGTGGAGAACGAGTAAGCATTCTGCCCCTCGCCGTTTCTGTCCTCTCCAATCGTGCCGCCTTCCTTGATTCGTTTTGTCTTTGCAGGGAAATGGAGACGCTGGCCGAGCGGGCAGCGAAGAGGGCCAAGGCCTCGACGGGCAGCCAGCCCTCGGCGGGTACCTCGAAAGCGCCGCCGGTGGTAGAGAGCAGCCCGGACAGAAGCCCACAGCACAGCCCCCGGCTCAGCCCCTAGTGTGCGCAACGTGCGCTGGGGTGTGACTCTTTGGTACTGACTTTGTCGTGGCTGCAGGAGGAGGGCAGCAGTAGGAGGAACCACCAAGGGCCACCCCCCACCACGCCGCCCCCATCGACCACACCACCCCGAGTGGTGTCCCTGGCAAGGGCGCCAGACACCGGGCCCATGCGCATGGCGGAGGAGGAGGTAGACTTGGGCACTGGTGGCCCCGTCCCGGCAACAGATGTTGGCAGGGGGGCCACTTCTTCTCAGCCCAGCATGGGTGAGTCAACTGTTTTTCCTTACTCTTTTTCTTCTTTCTCTTTTTTTGATCTTGGCCCTGCCTCATTTTCTCTTTCGGCATCCAGATCTCCCCCCCCCCGGCGGACCAGGAGGACACCGACACCATCATCATGGAGGTCGCTCCGGACACAGTGGTTGAGGCCGAAAAGACCGCCGCCGAGGAGGCCGCCGAGACCAAGGCCGAGGATGCCGCCAAGGGGCTTGCCGGAGAGATCGGCGAGGCTGCTGCCGAGGAGGCCGGCAAGGGCGCTGCCGACGAACCTGACAAGGGCACTGCCGGGGAGGCTGGCATGGCCGCTGCTGGGGAGGAGGTTGTTGATGACCAACCCTCCTCATCCGCTGCCTCTGGCTCAGGCAAGTATCTGTAGGTGGGCGACGACTTGTTCGTCCACCTCCCAGGGATGGCGAGCACCAGGGTGCCGCCCGAGGGGGAGGTGTTTGATGATGAAGTGCTTGCCGCCGCTGGGCTCGAGGTCGTCGAGGAACCGAGCGCCGGTGGTGGTGGCACCTAGGAGGAGCAGCTTCTTCGGGCCATGGGCGCCAGCTTTTGGAAGCTGCAGGTGCTCCATCGCGGCCGCCTGGACAAGGCGAAGTCCAGGGAGGCGGTGGCGGGCAAGGAGGAGGCAGACCTCGGGAAGCACGTCACCGAGGCACAGGCCTGGTTCCACCAGGCCCACGAGGAGCTGAAGGCCACCCAAGGTCAGCTGACAGAGTGCGAGCTGGAGCTTCTCCTGAAGCAGGCCGACATTGAGAAAGCCCAGGAGGCGGCGAGGGAAGAGGCCTCCAAGGCCGAGGCCGCCCGGTCCTAGCGCAAGGTCGAGCTGGACTCTCAGGAAGAAGACCTCGTCGCCCGTGAGGCGACGCTTGCCGCCACACTCTGCAGCAAGGATGAGGAGGTCAAGAAGCTTGTCGCGGCATGGACACGGGAGCTGGAGCAGAAGCACAAGGAAGCGCTTGATGCCCATGCTCGGGCCCACGGCAACGAGGTGAAGGAACAGGAGGCGGAGCGGGACGGCCTGAAGGCCAGGGCCGATCAGCTGGCGAAGGAGAAGGATACGGCCAACTGCGCCTTGACGGTGGCGTAGGACGACATCCTCGCCAAGGCCGAGCAGCTCTCCCGCGCTAACGACTCCATCAAGGACCTGAAGCTGAAGCTGGAGGGCTTGGAGAAGACGCTTTTGGATGCCAAAACCCGGCAGGATGACCTGACCAAGGGCCTGGAGACGGAGAAGCAGCTGCAGAAGGACGATGCTGCCACTCACAAGGATTTCGTGAAGGGCGAGAACCTTTGGATCAGCTGCCTCATCGACGTCGCCAATAGGACCACCGATAAGCTGGCTGACATGGGGATGTCGGACGTGAGGTACACCCTGAAGCCGAACGTGAGCCCCAATGCCAGGCTGACCTTGTTCTTCGAGGGCGTTCTCGGAGCCCTGGAATGATTCAACTCCAACTGGGCGAGCTCCCAGGCCAGCGAGGCCCGGACACTTTGCCGGGGCACCATGACCAAGGTCCTCACCAAGCTGGCATACTGGAACCCCAACCTTGACTTCGACGCCACGCTAGATAGCTTGTCGGATGATGTCGGCCTCACGGTGCTCGAGGAGCGTATCGAGCCCATCATCAGCCGCGTCGGCGGAATTCAGAGGGTAGAGGGCCAGCATCGGGATTAGGCACCCCGTTTCTCGTTGCCACTACAGGTTCACTACCAAGACAATTCATATCTTTAATTAGAACCGCAGCAACAATTGATGTAATATAACCCTGCAGTACTTTTGAAACGATACATGTTATTTCCCTGTTCAACCTCCCCTTGTATGTCCACCCTACGCCAATTCGGCAGGCTCGCCGGCGCGTAAACCCAAACTACAGTGCTTTGAAGGACAGATCCTTTAGCGGCTGGCAGGGTGTGCATGCTGCCGTGCGAACCACCTTGCCGATCTCAGCATGGCTGCTCGAACTGTCGAGCGGACTCGAGACAGAGCGAGAGTGTTGCCAATAGCGGAAGGCCACCCTGCCGTTCTTGACGCAGCCGCTCGATCTGCTGAGCGGACTTGAAATAGACCAAGGGCATTGCCAATAATGGAAGGGCCCCACTCCGTGGAGGTTTCTCATACAAAGGGAAGATCTCTGAGGAAGATAACCTTATATAAAAAGGAATTACTCAGAGTTTTTGCGTGACTTAGCTTTCTTGTCGTCGCGCAAATGCTTGCCACATCCGCCGACGGTGCTGCTTGCTTGGTCGCCTCCTTCCTGGGAAGCCATGGTGACAGAGAACTGCTGGGCTAACGACCGACCCAGATTCTCACTACTGCACCCCTACCTGGCGCGCCAAAGATGTCGGTGGAAACGACACCTATGGGATCACTGAAATCCCTACTACGGTTGCGGGGCGCGGGGTCATGGGAAGAGCGGGATCATCAGTCAGCACAAGCACTCGGGTCGTTTACCCAGGTTCGGGCCGCGAGGATGCGTAATACCCTAGTCCTGCTTTGGTGTGTATATCAGCGTTCTTGGAGTTCTTGAGCTAGCTACGATGGGTGTAAATTGTCCAAGGGTGCAAATCCTTCTCCTGGATGCCTCGGCCCTCCTTTTATAGTCAAAGGGGATCTCCACAGTGGCACACAGGAGGTGGCATTAGAGTACAGTGGCTAAGCTTATCGCTTAGCTATTACGGGACAAGATGCATTTAATGCGCCCCTTAGGTGTCCCCCTCACTTTACTGCCACCTCGCCCTGCTTCGAGACTGCTACGTCTTGAGCTTGCGTTGGTTTTCCTTGAAGAGGAAAGGGTGATGCAGCAATAGTAGCATAAGTATTTCCCTTAGTTTTTGAGAACCAAGGTATCAATCGAGTAGGAGGCTCCTCAAAAGTCCCACGCACCTACACAAACAAACAAAGAACTCACAACCAACGCAATAAAGGGGTTGTCAATCCCTTCACGACCACTTGCAAAAGTGAGATCTGATAGAGATAATATGATAAGATAAATATATTTTTCGTATTTTATAATATAGATGCAAAAAGTAAATATGCAAATAAAAGTAGATTGAAAGCTTATATGATAAAAGATAGACCCAGGGGCCATAGGTTTCACTAGTGGCTTCTCTCAAGATAGCATAAGTATTACGGTGGGTGAACAAATTACTGTCGAGTAATTGATAGAAAAGCGAATAATTAAGAGATTATCTAGGCAGGATCATGTATATAGGCATCACGTCCGCGACAAGTAGACCGACTCCTGCCTGCATCTACTACTATTACTCCACACATCGACCGCTATCCAGCATGCATCTAGAGTATTAAGTTCATAAGAATAGAGTAACACATTAAGAAAGATGACATGATGTAGAGGGATAAACTCATGCAATATGATATAAACCCCATCTTTTTATCCTCGATGGCAACAATACAATACGTGCCTTGCAACCCTTTCTGTCACTGGGTAAGGACACTGCAAGATTGAACCCAAAGCTAAGCACTTCTCCCATGGCAAGAAAGATCAATCTAGTAGGCCAAACCAAACTGATAATTCGAAGAGACTTGCAAAGATAACTCAATCATACATAAAAGAATCCAGAGAAGACTCAAATATTTCTCCTAGATAAACTTGATCATAAACCCACAATTCATCGGATCTCGACAAACACACCACAAAAATAGTTTACATCGAATAGATCTCCACAAGAGAGGGGGAGAACATTGTATTGAGATCCAAAAAGAGAGAAGAAGCCATCTAGCTAATAACTATGGACCCGAAGGTCTGTGGTAAACTACTCACAACTCATGGGAGGGGCTATGGTGTTGATGTAGAAGCCCTCCATGGTCGATTCCCCCTCCGGCGGAGCGTCGACGAAGGCTCCAAGATGGGATCTCACTGTTGGGGAACGTAGTAATTTCAAAATTTTCCTATGCACACGCAAGATCATGGTGATGCATAACAACAAGAGGGGAGAGTGTTGTCTACGTACCCTCGTAGACCGAAGCGGAAGCGTTGACGCAACATAGAGGACGTAGTCGTACATCTTCCCGGTCCAACCGATCCAAGCACCGTTACTCCGGCACCTCCGAGTTCTTGACACACGTACAGCTCGATGACGCACCCCGAGCTCCGATCCAGCAAAGCTTCGGGGAGGAGTTCCGTCAGCCCGACGGTGTGGTGACGATCCTGATGTTCAACTGTCGCAGGGCTTCGCCTAAGCACCGCTACAATATGACCGAGGTGTAATATCGTGGAGGGGGGCACCGCACACAGCTAAGGAACGATCACGAAGATCAACTTGTGTTTCTTTGGGGTGCCCCCCGCCCCCGTATATAAAGGAGCAAGGGGGGAGGCCGGCCGGCCCCTTGGGGCGCGCCAAGGAGGAGGAATCCTCCTCCTAGTAGGAGTAGGACTCCTCCTTTCCTACTCCTACTAGGAGGGGGAAGGAAGGGGGAGAGGGGGGAAGGAAAGGGGGGCGCCGCCCCCCTCCTAGTCCAATTCGGACCAGAGGGAGAGGGGGCGCGTGGCCCACCCTGGCCGCCCCTCTCTCTTCCCACCAAGGCCCATGTGGGCCATTAACTCTCCCAGGGGGTTCCGTTGACCCCCCCCCCCCCCGGCACTCCGGTTTTCTCCGAAATCACCCGGAACAATTCCTGTGTCCGAATATAGTCGTCCAATATATCAATATTTATGTCTCAACCATTTTGAGACTCCTCGTCATGTCCGTGATCACATCCGGAACTCCGAACAACCTTGGGTACATCAAAATACATAAACTCATAAAGAAACTGTCATCGTAACTTTAAGCATGCGGACCCTACGGTTCAAGAACAATGTAGACATGACCGAGACACGTCTCCGGCCAATAACCAATAGCGGGACCTGGATGCCCATATTGGTTCCTACATATTCTACGAAGATCTTTAGCGGTCAGACCGCATAACAACATACGTTGTTCCCTTTGTCATCGGTATGTTACTTGCCCGAGATTCGATCGTCGGTATCCAATACCTAGTTCAATCTCGTTACCGGCAAATCTCTTTACTCGTTCCGTAATACATCATCTCGCAACTAACTCATTAGTTGCAATGCTTGCAAGGCTTAAGTGATGTGCATTACCGAGAGGGCCCAGAGATACCTCTCCGACATTCGGAGTGACAAATCCTAATCTCGAAATACGCCAACCCAACAAGTACCTTTGGAGACACCTGTAGAGCACCTTTATAATCACCCAGTTACGTTGTGACGTTTGGTAGCTCACAAAGTGTTCCTCTGGTAAACGGGAGTTGCATAATCTCATAGTCATAGGAACATGTATAAGTCATGAAGAAAGCAATAGCAACATACTAAACGATCGGGTGCTAAGCTAACGGAATGGGTCATGTCAATCAGATCATTCAACTAATGATGTGATCTCATTAATCAAATAACAACTCTTTGTCCATGGTTAGGAAACATAACCATCTTTGATTAACAAGCTAGTCAAGTAGAGGCATACTAGTGACACTCTGTTTGTCTATATATTCACACATGTATTATGTTTCCAGTTAATACAATTCTAGCATGAATAATAAACATTTATCATGATATAAGGAAATAAATAATAACTTTATTATTGCCTCTAGGGCATATTTCCTTCAGTCTCCCACTTGCACTAGAGTCAATAATCTAGATTACACAGTAATGATTCTAACACCCATGGAGTCTTGGTGCTGATCATGTTTTGCTCGTGGAAGAGGCTTAGTCAATGGGTCTGCAACATTCAGATCCGTATGTATCTTGCAAATCTCTATGTCTCCCACCTGGACTAGATCCCGGATGGAATTGAAGCGTCTCTTGATGTGCTTGGTTCTCTTGTGAAATCTGGATTCCTTCGCTAAGGCAATCGCTCCAGTATTGTCACAAAAGATTTTCATTGGACCCGATGCACTAGGTATGACACCTAGATCGGATATGAACTCCTTCATCCAGACTCCTTCATTGGCTGCTTCCGAAGCAGCTATGTATTCCGCTTCACACGTAGATCCCGCCACGACGCTCTGTTTAGAACTGCTCCAACTGACAACTCCACCGTTTAATGTAAACACGTATCCGGTTTGCGATTTAGAATCGTCCGGATCAGTGTCAAAGCTTGCACGTAACCATTTACGATGAGCTCTTTGTCACCTCCATATACGAGAAACATATCCTTAGTCCTTTTCAGGTACTTCAGGATGTTCTTGACCACTGTCCAGTGATCCACTCCTGGATTACTTTGGTACCTCCCTGCCAAACTTATAGCAAGGCATACATCAGGTCTGGGACACAGCATTGCATACATGATAGAGCCTATGGCTGAAGCATAGGGAACATCTTTCATTTTCTCTCTATCTTCTGCAGTGGTCGGGCATTGAGTCTTACTCAACTTCACACCTTGCAATACAGGCAAGAACCCTTTCTTTGCTTGATCCATTTTGAACTTCTTCAAAACTTTGTCAAAGTATGTGCTTTGTGAAAGTCCAATTAAGCGTCTTGATCTATCTCTATTGATCTTAATGCCCAATATGTAAGCAGCTTCACCGAGGTCTTTCATTGAAAAACTTTTATTTAAGTATCCCTTTATGCTATCTAGAAATTCTATATCATTTCCAATCAATAATATGTCATCCACATATAATATTAGAAATGCTACAGAGCTCCCACTCACTTTCTTGTAAATACAGGCTTATCCAAAAGTCTGTATAAACCCAAATGCTTTGATCACACTATCAAAGCGTTTATTCCAACTCCGAGAGGCTTGCACCAGTCCATAAATGGATCACTGGAGCTTGCACACTTTGTTAGCTCCCTTTGGATCGATAAAACCTTCTGGTTGCATCATATACAACTCTTCCTCCAGAAACCCATTCAGGAATGCAGTTTTTACATCCATTTGCCAAATTTCATAATCATAAAATGCGGCAATTGCTAACATGATTCGGACAGACTTAAGCATCGCTACGGGTGTGAAGGTCTCATCGTAGTCAATCCCTTGAACTTGTCAAAAACCTTTTGCACCAAGTCGAGCTTTGTAGACAGTAACATTACCGTCAGCATCAGTCTTCTTGAAGATCCATTTATTCTCAATTGCTTGCCGACCATCGGGCAAGTCAACCAAAGTCCATACTTTGTTCTCATACATGGATCCCATCTCAAATTTCATGGCTTCAAGCCATTTTGCGGAATCTGGGCTCACCATCGCTTCTTCATAGTTCGTAGGTTCATCATGATCTAGTAGCATGACTTCCAGAATAGGATTACCGTACCACCCAGGTGTGGATCTTGCTCTGTTTGACCTACGAAGTTCTGTAGTAACTTGATCTGAAGTTCTATGATCATCATCATCAACTTCCTCACTAGTTGGTTTTGACGTCACAGAAACCGGTTCCTGTGATGTACTATTTTCCAACAAGGGAGCAGGTACAGTTACCTCATCAAGTTCTACTTTCCTCCCACTCACTTCTTTCGAGAGAAACTCCTTCTCTAGAAAGGATCCATTCTTAGCAACGAATGTTTTGCCTTCGGATCTGTGATAGAAGGTGTACCCAACTGTCTCTTTTGGGTATCCTATGAAGACACATTTCTCCGATTTGGGTTCAAGCTTATCAGGTTGAAGCTTTTTCACATAAGCATCGCAGCCCCAAACTTTAAGAAACGACAACTTTGGTTTCTTGCCAAACCATAGTTCATAAGGTGTCATCTCAACGGATTTTGATGGTGCCCTATTTAATGTGAATGTGGCCGTCTCTAAAGCATAACCCCAAAATGATAGCGGTAAATCTGTAAGAGACATCATAGATCGCACCATATCAAGTAAAGTACGATTACGACGTTCGGACACACCATTACGCTGTGGTGTTCCGGGTGGTGTGAGTTGCGAAACTATTCCGCATTGTTTCAAGTGTAGACCAAACTCGTAACTCAAATATTCTCCTCCACGATCAGATCGTAGAAACTTTATTTTCTTATTACGATGATTTTCAACTTCACTCTGAAATTCTTTGAACTTTTCAGTTGTTTCAGACTTATGCTTCATTAAGTAGATATACCCATATCTGCTTAAATCATCTGTGAAGGTGAGAAAATAACGATATCCGCCACGAGCCTCAACATTCATCGGACCACATACATCTGTATGTATGATTTCCAACAAATCTGTTGCTCTCTCCATAGTACCGGAGAACGGCGTTTTAGTCATCTTGCCCATGAGTCACGGTTCGCAAGTACCAAGTGATTCATAGTCAAGTGGTTCCAAAAGTCCATCCGTATGGAGTTTCTTCATGCGCTTTACACCGATATGACCTAAACGGCAGTGCCACAAATAAGTTGCACTATCATTATCAACTCTGCATCTTTTGGCTTCAACATTATGAATATGTGTATCACTACTATCGAGATTCATCAAAAATAGACCACTCTTCAAGGGTGCATGACCATAAAAGATATTACTCATATAAATAGAACAACCATTATTCTCTGATTTAAATGAATAACCGTCTCGCATCAAACAAGATCCAGATATAATGTTCATGCTCAACGCTGGCACCAAATAACAATTATTTAGGTCTAATACTAATCCCGAAGGTAGATGTAGAGGTAGCGTGCCGACCGCGGTCACATCGACTTTGGAACCATTTCCCACACGCATCGTCACCTCGTCCTTTGCTAGTGTTCGCTTAATCCGTAGTCCCTGTTTCGAGTTGCAAATATTAGCAACAGAACCAGTATCAAATACCCAGGTGCTACTGCGAGCTCTAGTAAGGTACACATCAATAACATGTATATCACATATACCTTTGTTCACCTCGCCATCCTTCTTATCCGCCAAATACTTGGGGCAGTTCCGCTTCCAGTGACCAGTCTGCTTGCAGTAGAAGCACTTAGTTTCAGGCTTAGGTCCAAACTTGGGTTTCTTCTCTTGAGCAGCAACTTGCTTGCTGTTCTTCTTGAAGTTCCCCTTCTTCTTCCCTTTGCCCTTTTTCTTGAAACTAGTGGTCTTGTTGATCATCAACACTTGATGCTCCTTCTTGATTTCTACCTCCGCAGCCTTTAGCATTGCGAAGAGCTCGGGAATTGTCTTATCCATCCCTTGCATATTATAGTTCATCACGAAGCTCTTCTAGCTTGGTGGAAGTGATTGGAGAATTCTGTCAATGACGCTATCATCCGGAAGAGTAACTCCCAGTTGAATCAAGTGATTACAATACCCAGACATCTTGAGTATATGCTCACTGACAGAACTATTCTCCTCCATCTTGCAGCTATAGAACTTATTGGAGACTTCATATCTCTCAATCCGGGCATTCTTCTGGAATATTAACTTCAACTCCTGGAACATCTCATATGCTCCATGACATTCAAAACATCGTTGAAGTCCCGGTTCTAAGCCGTAAAGCATGGCACATTGAACTATCGAGTAGTCATCAGCTTTGCTCTGCTAGACGTTCTTAACGTCGTCAGTTGCATCAGCAGCAGGCCTGGCACCCAGCGGTGCTTCCAGGACGTAACTTTTCTGTGCAGCAATGAGGATAATCCTCAAGTTACGGACCCAGTCCGCGTAGTTGCTACCATCATCTTTCAACTTTGCTTTCTCAAGGAACGCATTAAAATTCAACGGAACAACAGCACGGGCCATCTATCTACAATCAACATAGACAAGCAAGATACTATTAGGTTCTAAGTTCATGATAAATTTAATTTCAATTAATCATATTACTTAAGAACTCCCACTTAGATAGACATCCCTCTAATCCTCTAAGTGATCGCGTGATCCAAATTCAACTAAACCATAACCGATCATCACGTGAAATGGATTAGTTTTCAATGGTGAACATCTCATGTTGATCATATCTACTATATGATTCACACTCGACCTTTCGGTCTCCGTGTTCCAAGGCCATATCTGCATATGCTAGGCTCGTCAAGTTTAACCCGAGTATTCTGCGTGTGCAAAACTGGCTTGCACCCGTTGTAGATGGAGGTAGAGCTTATCACACCCGATCATCACGTGGTGTCTGGGCACGACGAACTTTGGCAACGGTGCATACTCAGGGAGAACACTTCTTGATAATTTAGTGAGAGAACATCTTAAAATGCTACCGTCAATCAAAGCAAGATAAGATGCATAAAATATAAACATCACATGCAATCAATATAAGTGATATGATATGGCCATCATCATCTTGTGCTTGTCACCTCCATCTCCGAAGCACCATCATGATCACCATCTTCACCAGCGCGACACCTTGATCTCCATCGTAGCATCATTGTCGTCTCGCCAATCTTATGCTTCTATGACTATCGCTACCGCTTAGTGATAAAGTAAAGCATTACAGGGTGATTGCATTGCATACAATAAAGCGACAACCATATGGCTCCTGCCAGTTGCCGATAACTCGGTTACAAAACATGATCATCTCATACAATAAAATTTAGCATCATGTCTTGACCATATCACATCACAACATGCCCTGCAAAAACAAGTTAGACGTCCTCTACTTTGTTGTTGCAAGATTTACGTGGCTGCTACGGGCTTAAGCAAGAACCAATCTCACCTATGCATCAAAACCACAACGATAGTTTGTCAAGTTGGTGCTGTTTTAACCTTCGCAAGGACCGGGCGTAGCCACACTCGGTTCAACTAAAGTTGGAGAAACTGACACCCGCCAGCCACCTGTGTGCAAAGCACGGCGGTAGAACCAGTCTCGCGTAAGCGTACGCGTAATGTTGGTCCGGGCCGCTTCATCCAACAATACCGCCGAACCAAAGTATGACATGCTGGTAAGCAGTATGACTTATATCGCCCACAACTCACTTGTGTTCTACTCGTGCATATAACATCAAAACATAAAACCTAGGCTCGGATGCCACTGTTGGGGAATGTAGTAATTTCAAAATTTTCCTACGCACACGCAAGATCATGGTGATGCATAGCAACGAGAGGGGAGGGTGTTGTCTACGTACCCTCGTGGACCGAAGCAGAAGCGTTGACGGAACGTAGAGGAAGTAGTAGTACGTCTTCCCGGTCCAACCGATCCAAGCACCGTTACTCCGGCACCTCCGTGTTCTTGACACACGTACAGCTCGATGACGCACCCCGAGCTCCGATCCAGCAAAGCTTCGGGGAGGAGTTCTGTCAGCACGACGGTGTGGTGACGATCTTGTTGTTCAACTGTCGCAGGGCTTCGCCTAAGCACCGCTACAATATGACCGAGGTGTAATATCGTGGAGGGGGGCACCACACACGGCTAAGGAACGATCACAAAGATCACGAAGATCCCCCGCCCCCGTATATAAAGGAGCAAGGGGGGAAGCCGGCCGGCCCCTTGGGGAGCGCCAAGGAGGAGGAATCCTCCTCCTAGTAGGAGTAGGACTCCTCCTTTCCTACTCCTACTAGGAGGGGGAAGGAAGGGGGAGAGGGGGGAAGGAAAGGGGGGCGCCGCCCCCCTCCTAGTCCAATTCGGACAAGAGAAAAAGGGGGCGCGCGGCCCACCCTGGCCGCCCCTCTCTCTTCCCACCAAGGCCCATGTGACCCATTAACTCTCCCGGGGGGTTCCGGTAACCCCCCCGACACTCCGGTTTTCTCCGAAATCACCCGGAACAATTCCGGTGTCCGAATATAGTCGTCCAATATATCAATCTTTATGTATCGACCATTTCGAGACTCCTCGTCATGTTCGTGATCACATCCGGAACTCCGAACAACCTTCAGTACATCAAAATACATTAACTCGTAAAGAAACTGTCATCGTAACTTTAAGCGTGCGGACCCTACGGTTCGAGAACAATGTAGACATGACCGAGACACGTCTCCGGTCAATAACCAATAGCGGGACCTGGATGCCCATATTGGTTCCTACATATTCTACGAAGATCTTTATCGGTCAGACCGCATAACAACATACGTTGTTCCCTTTGTCATCGGTATGTTACTTGCCCGAGATTCGATCGACTGTATCCAATACCTAGTTCAATCTCGTTACCGGCAAATCTCTTTACTCGTTCCGTAATACATCATCTCGCAACTAACTCATTAGTTGCAATGCTTGCAAGGCTTAAGTGATGTGAATTACCGAGAGGGCCCAGAGATACCTCTCCGACATTCGGAGTGACAAATCCTAATCTCGAAATACGCCAACTGAGGGAGTCCTGGACTAGGGGGTGTCCGGACAGCCAGACTATCATCGTCCGCCGGACTCCAAGACTACGAAGATACAAGATTGAAGACTCCGTCCCGTGTCCGGATGGGACTTTCCTTGGCGTGGAAGGCAAGCGTGGCGATACGGATATGTAGATCTCTTACCATTGTAACCGACTCTGTGTAACCCTAGCCTTCTCCGGTGTCTATATAAACCGGAGGGCTTTAGTCCATAGGACACAACATACATTACAACAATCATACCATAGGCTAGCTTTAGGGTTTAGCCTCCTTGATCTCGTGGTAGATCCACTCTTGTACTACCCATATCATCAATATTAATCAAGCAGGACGTAGGGTTTTACCTCCATCAAGAGGGCCCGAACCTGGGTAAAACATCGTGTCCCTTGTCTCCTGTTACCATCCGCCTAGACGCACAGTTCGGGACCCCCTACCCGAGATCCGCCGGTTTTGACACCGACGTTGGTGCTTTCATTGAGAGTTCCTCTGTGTCGTCACCGATAGGCTCGATGGCTTCTTCAATCAACAACGCTGTCCAGGGCGAGACTTTTCTCCCCGGACAGATCTTCATATTCGGCGGCTTCGCACTGCGGGCTAATTCACTTGGCCATCTGGAGCAGATCAAAAGCTATGCCCCTGGCCGTCAGGTCATGTTCGGAAGCCTAAACTTCACGGCCGACATCCGCGGGGACTTGATCTTCGACGGGCTCGAGCCACAGCCAAGCGTGCCGCACTGTTACGATGGGCATGATCTAGCTCTGCCACCGAACAGTGCCTTGGTGGCCGCACAAGAATCCGCTCCAGCCCTTAGACCGGAGCCGATCGCCCAGATCGAGGACCGGTGGTTGGACACCGCCTCGGGGGCTTCAACTTCCACGGCGATGGAGCCGAACACTAACCTTGTCCCTCGCGAAGCTCGTGACTCCGAGGTGCCGGACTCCTTGCCGGACTCCGGACCTCCCACACCCCTACCAATCGAATCTGATTGGGCGCCGGTTATGGAATTCACCGTCGCGGACATCTTCCAACACTCGCCCTTTGGCGACATCCTAAATTCGCTAAAGCATCTCTCGCTATCCGGAGAGTCCTGGCCGGATTATGGCCAGGATGGTTGGGATACGGACGACGAAGAAATTCAGAGCCCACCCACCACCCACTTTGTAGCCACTGTCGACGATTTAACCGACATGCGAAACTATGACTCCGAAGACATCGACGGTATGGACGACGATGCCGGAGATGAACAAGAACCAGCGCCTACAGGGCACGGGAAGACCACCTCGTCATACGACGTATACATGGTGGATACCCCAAAAGGAAGCGATAACAAGGACCAATGGGGCACGGCAGAAGATAATCCCGCCGACAAACAACCAAAACGGCGATGCAGACGCCGCCCTAAATCCCGCCTCGACAACAACAACGCTCCTAATGACCCAGCAATACAGCAGGGCAAATCAGTGGACGACGAACATGCCGACAAGCAACCGTCCGAACAGGACAAGTCAGATAATCAGTCCAGGCCCGGCAAAAACAACAGTCCAGACGACCTCACGCCGGACACTCCGCCGGAGAATAAAAACCTTCGGAAAAGACTCGTCGCCACCGCAAGAAGTTTGAAACAGGAAAAACGGAAGCTCAAAACAGCGGAAGATACACTCAGAATGAGGTGGAGCAAAGTGCTCAAGACCGCAGACAAATACGGCAATGGCCATCAATCAAAGAGCTACCCGAGCCGCAAGCTGCTGCCAGAATTTAACGAGGAGGCCATAGAGCCCCCACAGTCAAAAAACAAAGAGGCTGCCTGGTTGGATAGACGGCCAGATGATAGGCCAAAATCTGAAAGCGGCGCCGCACATAAACCGACTAATGACCCTGGAAAGATAGATGGCCTAGCCAGGTCCATTTACGAGCCAAAGAAGAGGGCCCCAGGAAGCAATGCAACACGCCAAGTATCCGAAGACAGCGGTACACCCAAATATAGGGGCGCCGCACACCCACTATGTTTCACCAACGAGGTGCTGGATCATGAATTCCCAGCAGGATTTAAACCCATAAACATAGAGGCCTACGACGGAACAACAGACCCTGGAGTCTGGATAGAAGATTATATACTACACATACACATGGCTAGAGGAGATGATCTCCACGCCATAAAATACCTCCCCCTCAAGCTCAAAGGGCCAGCCCGTCATTGGCTCAAAAGCCTCCCAGAAAACACTGTTGGAAGTTGGGAAGAGCTCGAGGATGCGTTTAGAGCAAACTTTCAAGGAACTTATGTCCGCCCTCCGGATGCAGATGATCTAAGTCATATAACTCAATAGCCCGGAGAGTCGGCGCGCAAATTCTAGAACAGGTTCCTCACCAAAAAGAACCAAATAGTCGACTGTCCGGACGCCAAAGCCTTAGCAGCTTTTAAACACAACGTCCAAGACGAATGGCTCGCCAGACACCTCGGCCAAGAGAAGCCGAGGACAATGTCCGCGCTAACAAGCCTCATGACCCGCTTTTGTGTGGGAGAGGATAGCTGGCTAGCAAGATGTAGCACCAGCGACCCAAGTACATCCAAGATCAGAGATGGAAACGGAAAATCACGGCGCAGAAAAGACCAGCGCCGGAATAAAGAGAAAAGCCCAAAGAACACGGCGGTCAACGCCGGATTCAAAAGCTCGCGGCCAAACAACAAAACACCACCTCTTAAGGATAACAGTGATGAGCTATCCAGCTTAAACAAGATTTTGGGTCGGATATGTCAAATCCACAGTACCTCCGGAAGGCCTGCAAACCACACCCACCGAGATTGTTGGGTTTTCAAACAGTCCGGCCGATTAAACGCCGAACACAAGGGGCTCGACGCATCAGGTGAAGATGATGATAAACCCCACCAGCAGAGCACCGAAAAACAAAAGACTTTCCCAAAAGAGGTCAAAGCAGTAAATTCACTTCACGTGATAATACGGAAAAATAGTGCAGCACCCGCTAAAATGGGTCTCGCACGGTCCAACCCAGCGGAACATAGAGATTGGACATCAAAACCAATCACTTTCGACCACCTAAATTATTCCAGAAGCGTTCGAAATGCAGGATGGACTGCCCTGATATTGGATCCTATAATCGACGGACTGCAATTTACACAAGTCCTGATGGACGGAGGCAGTGACATAAACCTGCTGTATCCAAACACAATCCGCAAGTTGGGGATAGACCTTACTAAAATCCGACACAGCCGCACTTCCTTTAAAGGGGTGACGCCAGGCTCTTACGCCAAGTGCACAGGCTCCTTATTACTAGAAGTTGTGTTCGGATCACCGAACAACTTCCGACGCGAAAAACTAATCTTTCATATCGTCCCATTTAAAAGTAGCTATCAAGCACTCTTGGGACGAGAAGCTTTTGTCCGCTTCAACGCCATACCACATTACGCGTCTCTTACACTTAAGATGCCCGGTCCACGTGGCATCATTTTAGTGCGCGGGTCATTTAAAAACCCCGTACACGGTCAGACGAGTCCGGCATAAATAAGCTAGGGGCTCCCTAGCCGCACATCCCTTCACAAGGGGCTGCGCGCCCAAGCAACAACGAGCTCATACAGACTCCGCTTTACTTATTTATATTTCTTCCTTCGTATATATTTCGCACAATTTCCTTCCAAACTAAGTTCCTCTCTTTTTACAGATGAACAACACGCACACCCGTCCAGGATAACGGCACAATGGAGAGACAGGCGCAGACGTGCAGTAGGGACCCATCGCAAGGATTCTTTTCAGATTAAGACCCTGCGTAAACCTTTTTTACTGTCTCTTGTTGTCATAATCCCTTGGTTTTTTATAACCAAAGTGGAGCCTGACGTTTTGGCATCGGCCGCGTCAGAGGACCATGCCCGTACCTGGACACTAAGGGCTTAGGGCAATGTTCTGCCCATTATTATAAAGACCAAACACCTTAGGGAGTGTTCGGCGTCTCGAGTTAGGCCTTATATGCATCAGCTCCGAATCATGTCTTTGGTCAAATGTTGGGTTTGCCCGGCTCCTGTGTTTTGCTGCCTTACGTTCCGTATCATCGGCTAACGCGGCACCAGGAGAACTACTGCGATTGTGCCCCAGTTCGGCTGGGCGAGCACCTCAGTAGAGAAAGCCGAAAACTGACTGTCATGATACAGCGGGAGACTAGTCAACCACTCGATCGACTACCGGAATGTTTAGAATTCCCCGCTTTGACGAAGGACCGTTTCCCGGTCAGGCACACACGCGCCCCGAATTCAGAGAAGCGCGGTGCCCCCAGGGGCTATATCGTAGTCCCACCCTCGAACTCCAATGGCTAAGTGAAAGTGTTAAAGCATTATAGTCCGGATTGCCTCGTTTTCTACGCTACCACCTCCTTAACAGGACCGAGACGTCGGATTAAGTGTGAAAATGCCCTATTTTTTGCAAACACCCCGCACCTTGTGCGTGGGGGCTGAAGCCGAAGATTGCCATCTTTCAGGTTATACAAATGTATACATAAACGGCCGCATAGGAGATATTTTAATACTTGGAACGCACAAGTATAAAAAGCGGTTACATCATAATCATTGTCTTACAAGATAAAACGTTCATTTGAACGTGACATTTTTCGAGCAATGCGACTCTACTACACGAGCGCCACGCATAACTTCCCCAAAATAGTGCTCGGCGGGTAACCGGCTTTCGTCCGAACCCTGGGCTGCAATAGCGGTGGCATCCATCTCTGTCCAATGTGTCTTCACACGGGCAAGGGCCATCCGCACGCCTTCTATGCAGGCCGACCGCTTCATCTCCTTGATATGCGGCACCGCTCCAAGAAATTGCTGCAATAAGCCAAAATAGCTCGTCGCCTTGGGCCTCTCTGTCCAGACATGAGCCACGATATCAGTCATGGCAAGTCCGGACAACCTGTTCAGCTTAGCCCATTCGGCCAACCGATCAGTCAACGGAAGTGAACGATCCGGACTATGGAATTGAGACCAAAATAGCTCTTCCATCTTGTGATCCTCCTGACTCCGGAAGTACACAACGGCATCCGCCGCACTTGCCGCTAAGTCCATATATGGATCCTCCGGACCCCACAGCTGGCCAAGTTGGGCATACTTTGGATCCGTAAACCGGCAACGCAGCAGAAAAGGCCTGCCAGCCACAATATCTCCGGCTTGGCGCAGCTCCTCCTTCATAGCCCGCATTGCAGAACGGGCATCCTTGGCCTCGGCGGTGGCCTTCCCCAGGTCTTCTCGCTCCGAAAGGCGCTCTTTTTCAAGAGCCTCACTGCGGTCGGTAGCATCCTTCAATTTCACGGCCAATTCGGCCATCTTTTCCCTGCTCAGGCAGTGTGCAGCCTTTTCGGCTTTCAACTCCTCGGCCGCCCTCGAGGCAGCCGCATCACTCCTTCGGGCTTGCTCCTTAGCTTGAGCAAGCTCGGCCCGAAGGCTCTCCCCAGCAGCAGCACCGTCTGTATCACAGCATATATATTGTCAGAGGCGGGCTTTGGCTCCCTTAAATAAGTGACTGAGGAGAATTCATTTACCTTGCGACTCGTCAAGTCGCCGGTTGACAAGCGCGATGTCCGCATCCGCCACATCAAGTTGCCGCATTAACTCGACAACTCCACTAGTCCGGCTAGCCCCCGGACTATCCGCCACCTGCATAGGAAGGGCGACATTCAATACCTGCGATTTTGATCCTCGGCACGCTGTCGCTTTCGACAACCTACCGAGTCTCAGGGGCTACTATCTATACAGGGCGCACTTCTATGTGCAAAACTGTCAAAAAGGTGCGTCATTCTTGCGTACCTCAAATCCTGCCAACAAACTCCTGATGGCATTATGCAATCCGCTTTCGGCGGACGAAATCCTTCCAATCACCATACTCATCAAAGCACGGTGATCTTCTGAGATGGACGCCCTCTCAAGCAGATTCTTTAGCTCCCCCGGCCGAACACTAGTCGGCGCCGAACTCTCCGGCTCCACCGGGCTCTGGGATACCCTCCGTGACAATACTTCAGACTCGTCTGCCCTGTCCGACGGCGCAGCAGACGGAGGCGTTTCGCTCTCCATCATCTCCGGACGAAGATCCCCTGAAGACGAACTCATCTGAGAAGTCCGCATATCCGAACTGTAAAGCAACAATTTCGGTTATCCACAGAAGCACAAATAGGGGTATTTCCTTATTAACGAACTCCCCTTTTCCTACTCACGGCTCACTGGAGGGCTGATCCTTTAGAGACGATTGTACGTCCGGGTTCTCCCCGGACGCAGGACCCTCCGGTGAAGATTTCTTCCCCTGCTTAGGGGCTTTGGCCTCCGGGTCTTCGGAGGCGGTCCTCTTCTCCCCCTGGAAGTAGGGATTTTCGATCCCCCCCTCTTCAAGCGCCCCCTTGGGCGAGGTAATAGCTCTTCTATTTTCCCCATCGCCCCCTTCTACGGGCGCGACCTCCAACATTCTGACCAGCACGGGCTCCAGTGCGGTCTCTGGGAGGGGGGCCGGACACCTTATCATCTTCGATCGCTCTACCCACTCCTGATGAAGAATAATGGGTTAGGAGGCGAACTTTAGAAAAGCAAATAAACAGAACGTCTGGACTCTGAGCTACTTACCTGAGTATCCGGGCGATTGCAGCTTAGGCCTGCGTCCTCGGTCAATTCCGAACACGCCACCTGCGGTCCAAAGAACAACTTGTACATCTCCACGGGTGTCATACCCATGAAGTGTTGGAGAATTCGTGGTCCCTCCGGATTGAACTCCCATAACCGGAGAGGACGGAGTTTGCAGGGCAGAAGACGCCTGATTAGCATGACCTGCATCACCACAACCAGATTGATCTCCCTCGCTTGGAGGACTCGAATCCGGCCCTGCAATAAGGGCACGTCTTCAGACGGCCCCCAATTGAGCCCTTGGTTGACCCACGACATCAACCGGCGTGGAGGTCCCGGGCGGAATGAAGGCGGCGGCTTTTGCTTGCTGCCCTTCAGAGCGGTGATATAGAACCACTCCTGCTGCCACAAGCCGAGCTCCTCTTGGAAGGAGCCCTCGGGCCACGGGGCATCGGCCCTCCTGCTTATGGCCTCCCCGCCGCACTCCGCTTGACGCCCCCCGATCATCTTCGGCTCCACATTGAAGGTCTTCAGCCACAGGCCGAAGTGGGGGGTGACGCGAAGGAAGGCTTCGCAGACGATAATGAATGCGGAGATGTGGAGGATGGACTCCGGAGCCAAGTCGTGAAAATCCAGCCCGTAGTAGAACATGAGCCCTCTCACGAAGGGGTCCGTCGAGAAGCCTAAACCCCGACGGAGGTGGGATGCGAAGACGACGTACTCACCGGGCTCGGGAGTGGGTACGGCCTGCCCTTGGGCGGGCAACCTGTGCGAAATCTCGTAAGACAGGTACTTGGCCTCACGCAGCTTTAGCACGTCCTCCTCCGTGACGGAGGAGGGCATCCACCGACCCTGAAGGTCGGAGTCGAACATTGTTGAAGGTCCGAAGGGCTCGAATCTAGGGCTCTGGGTGTTGGAACTTGGAGCAAGGAGAGGACTCGATGGAAGATTGAAGAAAAGAAACGAGCCTTGGTCCTCTTATAAAGGGGGAAAATACCAAGAGTCGTCTCCGTGACCGTTCGGGATTCACCTTCGATAGAGGAGGCTTGGCGACGGGCACGGTTGGGTTACCCACGCTCGTATTGATGAGAATCCCAGAATAAGGGGAACACGATCTCTACTTCGACAAGACGTGCCAAGGAAACCACTTCGCTAAACGTGATGAGGTGGTATAATAAAAAACGATTCAAGTAAAGGCTTGGTAGTGGCGTGACGACATGCCGCAAAATACGTCAGCAGATTGGACTTGTGGACATTTTATTCTCTCTACGGTGGAATGTGGAATTTATTTTGCAGAGTCAGACACTATCCTGGTGTTCATGATCTTCTCTGGATTATTCAAAGGAGGAACCCGCCTTGCAATGCCGAACATTATGCGCGCCGGACTTATCGTCATTGAAGCCTGGTTCAAGGGCTATTGAGGGAGTCCTGGACTAGGGGGTGTCCGGACAGCCGGACTATCATCGTCCGCCGGACTCCAAGACGACGAAGATACAAGATTGAAGACTTCGTCCCGTGTCCGGATGGGACTTTCCTTGGCGTGGAAGGCAAGCTTGGCGATACGGATATGTAGATCTCTTACCATTGTAACCGACTCTGTGTAACCCTAGCCTTCTCCGGTGTCTATATAAACCAGAGGGCTTTAGTCCGTAGGACACAACATACATTACAACAATCATACCATAGGCTAGCTTTAGGGTTTAGCCTCCTTGATCTCGTGGTAGATCCACTCTTGTACTACCCATATCATCAATATTAATCAAGCAGGACGTAGGGTTTTACCTCCATCAAGAGGGCCCGAACCTGGGTAAAACATCGTGTCCCTTGTCTCCTGTTACCATCCGCCTAGACGCACAGTTCGGGACCCCCTACCCGAGATCCGCCGGTTTTGACACCGACACCAACCCAACAAGTACCTTTGGAGACACATGTAGAGCACCTTTATAATCACCCAGTTACGTTGTGACGTTTGGTAGCACACAAAGTGTTCCTCCGGTAAACAGGAGTTGCATAATCTCATAGTCATAGGAACATGTATAAGTCATGAAGAAAGCAATAGCAACATACTAAACGATCGGGTGCTAAGCTAACGTAATGGGTCATGTCAATCAGATCATTCAACTAATGATGTGATCTCGTTAATCAAATAACAACTCTTTGTCCATGGTTAGGAAACATAACCATCTTTGATTAACAAGCTAGTCAAGTAGAGGCATACTAGTGACACTCTGTTTGTCTATATATTCACAAATGTATTATGTTTCCGGTTAATACAATTCTAGCATGAATAATAAACATTTATCATGATATAAGGAAATAAATAATAACTTTATTATTGCCTCTAGGGCATATTTCCTTCACTCACGGATACAGAAGGTTACGGCGGTGGAAATTGTTTTTCGTTGGCTCTTTGGATGTTTTCGGGGTACGTAGGTATATATAGGAGGAAGAATTACATCGGTGGCCGCTCGTGGGGCCCAGGAGACAGGGGCGCACCCAGGAGGGGTGGGCACGCCCTCCTATCTCCTAGCCGCCTCATTTGCTTCTTGACTTGCACTCCAAGTTCTCCGGATCATGTTCGTTCCATAAATCACGCTCCCGAAGGTTTCATTACATTTGGACTCCGTTTGATATTCCTTTTGTTTGAAATACTGAAATAGGCAAAAAACAGCAATACGGGTCGGGCCTCCGGTTAGTAGGTTAGTCCCAAAAATGATATAAATGTGTAAAATACAGCCCATAAACATCCAAAAGGGGTAATATAATAGCATGGAACAGTAAAAAATTATAGATACGTTGGAGACGTATCAAGCATCCCCAAGCTTAATTCCTGCTCCTCCTCGAGTAGGTAAATGATAAAAACAGAATTTTTGATGTGGAATGCTACCTAGCATAATTCTCAATGTAATTTTCTTTATTGTGGCATGAATTTTCAGAGCCAAACGATTCAAAATAAAAGTTCATATTGACATAAGAAATAGTAATACTTCAAGCATACTAATCAAAGCAATCATGTCTTCTCAAAATAACATGGCTAAAGAAACTTATCCCTACAAAATCATATAGTCTGGCTATTGCTCCATCTTCATCACATAAAGTAATTAATCATGCACAACCCCGATGACAAGCCAAGCAATTGTTTCATACTTTAGTAATATCACACTTTTTCAATTTTCACGTAATACATGAGCATGAGCCATGGACATAGCACTATATGTGGAATAGAATGGTGGTTGTGGAGAAGACAAAAAAAGAAGATAGTCTCACATCAACAGGCGTATCAACGGGCTATGGAGATGCCCATTAATAGATATCAATGTGAGTGAGTAGGGATTGCCATGCAACGGATGCACTAGAGCTATAAATGTATGAAAGCTCAACAAAAGAAACTAAGTGGGTGTGCATCCAACTCGCTTGCTCACGAAGACCTAGGGCGTTTTGAGGAAGCCCATCATTGGAATATACAAGCCAAGTTCTATAATGAAAAATTCCCACTAGTATATGAGAGTGATAACATAGGAGACTCTCTATCATGAAGATCATGGTGCTACTTTGAAGCATAAGTGTGGTAAAAGGATAGTAGCATTGTCCCTTCTCTATTTTTCTCTCAGTTTTTCTCTTTTTTCTTTCTTTTTTCCCTTTTTTTCTTTTTTTTTCTTTGGCCTTTCATTTTTTTCTTTTTGGCCTTTCTTTTTTCTTCTTTTGTAAAGTCCGAAGTCTCATCCCGACTTGTGGGGGAATCATAGTCTCCATCATCCTTTCCTCACTGGGACAATGCTCTAATAATGAAGCTCATCACACTTTTATTGATTTACAACTCAAGACTATAACAAAATATGACTCTATATGAATGCCTCCGGCGGTGTACCGGGATATGCAATGAATCAAGAGTGACATGTATGAAAAATATGAAGGTGGCCTTGCCACAAATATGATGTCAACTACATGATCATGCAAAGAGCAATATGACAATGATGATGCGTGTCATATAAACGGAACGATGGAAAGTTGCATGGCAATATATCTCGGAATGGCTATGGAAATTCCATAATATGTAGATATGGTGGCTGTTTTGAGGAAGGTATATGGTGGGTGTATGGTACCATCAAAAGTTGCGTGGCACAAAAGAGGCTAGCAATGGTGGAAGGGTGAGAGTGCGTATAATCCATGGACTCAACATTAGTCAAAAGAACTCATTTACTTATTGCAAAAATCTACAAGTCATCAAATACAAAGTATTACGTGCATGCTCCTAGGGGGATAGATTGGTAGGAAAAGACCATCGCTCGTCCCCGACCGCCACTCATAAGGAAGACAATCAATAAATAAAATTGTGCTCCAACTTCATCACAAAGCGGTTCACCATACGTGCATGCTACGGGAATCACAAACTTCAACACAAGCATTCTTTAAATTCATAATCACCCAACTAGCATGACTTTTAATATCACTACCTCCATATCTCAAAACAATTATCAAGTATCAAATTGATCATAGCATCCAATTCACTTCCTATGATAGTTTTTATTATACCCAACTTGGATGCCTACCATTCTAGGACCAATTTTATAACCATAGAAAATACCATGCTGTTCTAAAAGACTCTCAAAATAATATAAGTGGAGCATGAGAGACTAGCAATTTCTACAAAATTAAGCCACCGCCGTGCTCTAAAAGATATAAGTGAAGCACTAGAGAAAAACATATCAAGCTCAAAAGATATAAGTGAAGCACATAGAGTATTCTAGCAAATTCAATCAAGTGGGTTTCTCCCAAAAGGTGTTTACAGTAAGGATAATTGTGGTAAACTAAAAAGCAAAGACTAAGATAATACACGGCGCTCCAAGCGAAACACATATAATGTGGCGAATAAAAATATAGCTCCAAGTAAAGTTACCAATGAACGAAGACAAAAGAGGGGATGCCTTCCCGGGGCACCCCCAAGCTTAGGCTTTTGGCTATTCTTGAATATCTTGGGGTGCCTTGGGCATCCCCAAGCTTAGGCTCTTGCCACTCCTTATTCCATAGTCCATCAAAGCTTTACCCAAAACTTGAAAACTTCACAACACAAAACTCAACAGGAAATCTTATAAGCTCCGTTAGTGAAAGAAAACAAAACCACCACATAAGTTACTATAATGAACTCATTCTTTATTTATTTTGGTGTTAAACCTACTGTATTCCAAGTTCTCTATGGTTCATACCACTTAATAGTAGCCATAGATGCATCAAAATAAGCAAACAACACACGAAAAACAGAATCTGTCAAAAACAGAGCAGTCTTTAGCAATCTGTAACTAATGCAAACTTATGGAACTCTAAAAATCGTACCAAAATAGGAAGTTGTGGAAAATTTGTCTTTTGATCAGCATCAAAAAGAATCAATGCAAAATCACGTTTCTATGATTTAACAAAACTAATTTCGTTCGTGCAAACTTTCTGTTTTTCAGCAAAATCAAATTAACTATCATCATAGTTTATCCTATAGGTTCTACTTGGCACAAACACTAATTAAAACATAAAAACACATCTAAAAAAAAGGTAGATGCAAAATTTATTACGTAACATCAAGGAAAAATATTGGGTTGTCTCCCAACATGCACTTTTCTTTAAAGCCTTTTAGCTAGGCATTGATAATTTTAATGATGCTCACATGAAAGATAAGAATTGAAGTGCAAAGAGATCATCATGAAACATGTGACAAACACATCTAAGTCTAACATACTTCCTATGCATAGGCATATTATAAGCAAACAAATTTGCAAGGCAAGCAAAAACTAGCATATGCAAGGAAGTAGAAAGAGATGATAGCAATCTCAACATGACGAGAGGTAATTTAGTAACATGTAAATTTCTACAACCATATTTTCATCTCTCATAATAATTACATGTAGGATCATAAGCAAATTCAACAAAATAGCTATCACATAAAATATTCTCGACACGAACCACATGCATACAAAGTTGACACTATTCCAAGATAGTGGGATTAACATTAACTAAAGTCATGACCTCTTCAAACCCACTTTTACCAAAAACTTCATAAGATTGAACATTATCCAAATATGTGGGATCTAAAGTTGACACTCTTCCAAACCCAATTTCAATAATATTGCAAACACTATTATCAATCTCATATTCATCATGGGGCTTAAATAAATTCCGAAGATCATAAGAAGAATCACCCCAACCATGATTATTGCAAAAAGTAGTAGACATAGAAAAACTAGCATCCCCAAGCTTAGGGTTTTGCATATTATTAGCACAATTTACATCAAGTGAATTTATAGTAAAATCATTGCAATCATGATTTTTACTCAAAGAGTTATTGTGAATCTCTTCATAAATTTCTTCATCATAATTTTCAGATTCACAAATTTCAAGCAAAGCTTTATAAAGATAATCTAGTGCACAAAACTCACTAGCAATTGGTTCATCATAATTGGATCTCTTAAAAAGATTAGCAAGCGAAGGAGGATCCATAGACCTTAGGTTCTGTTTAGCAATAAATAAGCACCTATTCCAGTCAAACAAGCAAATGAAAGGGCAAGCAAAAGAGAGAAGAGATTGGGAATGAGAGGGCAAATAAAACGGCAAGTGTGAAGTGGGGGAGAGGAAAACGAGAGGCAAATGGCAAATAATGTAAATGCGAGGGAGATGAGTTTGTGATGGGTACTTGGTATGTATTGACTTGAGGGAAGACCTCCCCGGGAACGGCGCCAGAAATCCTTCTTGCTACGTCTTGAACTTGTGTTGGTTTTCTTGAAGAGGAAAGGGTGATGCAGCAATAGTAGCGTAAGTATTCCCCTCAGTTTTTGAGAACAAAGGTATCAATCCAGTAGGAGACTCCTCAAAAGTCCCACGCACCTACACAAACAAACAAAGAACTCGCAACCAATGCAATAGAGGGGTTGTCAATCCCTTCACGGCCACTTGCGAAAGTGAGATCTGATAGAGATAGTATGATAAGATAAATATATTTTTGGTATTTTATAATATAGATGCAAAAAGTAAAGATGCAAATAAAAGTAGATTGAAAGCTTATATGATAAAAGATAGACCCGGGTGCCATAGGTTTCACTAGTGGCTTATCTCAAGATAGCATAAGTATTATGGTGGGTGAACAAATTACTGTCGAGCAATTGATAGAAAAGCAAATAATTATGAGATTATCTAGGCATGATCATGTATATAGGAATCACGTCCGCGACAAGTAGACCGACTCCTGCCTGCATCTACTACTATTACTCCACACATCGACCGCTATCCAGCATGCATCTAGAGTATTAAGTTCATAAGAACAGAGTAACGCATTAAGAAAGATGACATGATGTAGAGGGATAAACTCATGCAATATGATATAAACCCCATCTTTTTATCCTCGATGGCAACAATACAATACTTGCCTTGCCACCCTATATGTCAAAGGGTAAGGACACCCCAAGATTGAACCCAAAGCTAAGCACTTCTCCGATGGCAAGAAAGATCAATCTAGTAGGCCAAACCAAACTGATATTCGAAGAGACTTGCAAATATAACTCAATCATACATAAAAGAATTCAGAAAAGATTCAAATATTTCTCATAGATAAACTTGATCATAAACCCACAATTCATCGGATCTCGACAAACACACCGCAAAAAGAGTTTACATCGAATAGATCTCCACAAGAGAGGGGGAGAATATTGTATTGAGATCCAAAAAGAGAGAAGAAGCCATCTAGCTAATAACTATGGACCCGAAGGTCTGTGGTAAACTACTCACAACTCATCGGAGGGGCTATTGTGTTGATGTAGAAGCCCTCCGTGGTCGATTCCCCCTCCGGCGGAGCACCGGCGAAGGCTCCAAGATGGGATATCGCGGATACAAAAGTTACGGTGGTGAAATTGTTTTTCGTTGGCTCTCTGGATGTTTTCAGGGTACGTAGGTATATATAGGAGGAAGAAGTATGTCCGTGGCCGCTCGTGGGGCCCAGGAGACAGGGGGCATGCCTAGGAGGGGTGGGTGCGCCCTGCTATCTCCTGGCCGCCTCGTTTGCTTCTTGACTTGCACTCCAAGTTCTCCGGATCACGTTCGTTCCAAAAATGACGCTCCCGAAGGTTTCATTCCATTTGGACTCCATTTTATATTCCTTTTCTTCGAAATACTGAAATAGGCAAAAAAACAGCAATACGGGCTGGGCCTCCGGTTAGTAGGTTAGTCCCAAAAATGATATAAATGTGTAAAATAAAGCCCATCAACATCTAAAAGGGGTAATATAATAGCATGGAACAATCAAAAATTATAGATACGTTGGAGACGTATCAGACACGCACCCGGGCCGGCGAGGCGGTCAGCGCCATGTAGGTTGGCAGGCTGCTGAGGTGGCGCCTTGGTAGGGCTTTCACGAAGATTTGCATGCCATCACGTAGGCATGCTCTGAGTTGGCCTAGAAGCCTTGCATCAACACGCAGGTGCCTGCCTAGCTGGTGGGCTGGCAGCCGCATGGGAGCAGCGATGGAAGCTTGGCGGGCGTGGGCCTGGCTGTGGCCCCGTGGATGTCCTCGAAAAGGGCCTTGCCGGGGACCCATCAAGGGTCTTGCGGTGGCGTCGTGGTCGTCCATGGCAAGGATCTTGCCGGAGGTCTTGTGGGTTTTCTCGGCAAGGATCTCGCCGAGGTTCGTCGTCTTCTAATCCTCATCGGATTTGGAGTGTTCATGATCTTCACAAAGATCTGCATGGCATCATGGAGGCTCCTCCCGTGCCTTGGTCCCAACGTGGTTGTTGGAAACCTTGGGCTCGAGGGTAGCGCGCCCCATTGTGGTTGGGCAGGCTGCCCCGGCAAGGTCCTTGTCGGGGCCGTGGAAGGCACCCCGGCAAGGGTCTTGCCGGGGGGAACCCACCTCGCCCTCTTGCTTTCTGTGTCTCTGTGTCTTGGCGTTGCTTTGACCATCTTGCGGCTCTGACTCCTCCCTCTACTCTACTAAGCCTGGCAGTGGGCATGGCTCTGACTGCCCATGCACAAGTAAGGGGTACAAAGGAGTGCCCCTACTTTAGTACACCGACACCACCTTTATATCTCAAAACAATTATCAAGTATCAAATTTATCATAGTATTCAATGCACTTTATATGAAAGTTTTTATTCAAATTACCATGCTTTTTAAGACTCTCAAAATAGTATAAGTGAAGCATGAGAGATCAATAATTTCTACAAAATAAAACCACCGCCGTGCTCTAAAAAGATATAAGTGAAGCACTAGAGCAAGATTGTCTAGCTCAAAAGATATAAGTGAAGCACATAGAGTATTCTAATAAATTTCGAATCATGTGTGTCTCTACCAAAAGGTGTGTACAGAAAGGATGATTGTGGTAAACTAAAAAGCAAAGACTCATATCATACAAGACGCTCCAAGCAAAACACATATCATGTGGTGAATAAAAATATAGCTCCAAGTAAAGTTACAGATAGACGAAGACGAAAGAGGGGATGAAATCCGGGGCATCCCCAAGCTTAGGCTCTTGGTTGTCCATTAATATTACCTAAGGGTGCCTCGGGCATCCCCAAGCTTAGGCTCTTGCCACTCCTTATTCCATAGTCCATCGAATCTATACCCAAAACTTGAAAACTTCACAACACAAAACTTAGCAGAAAAGTCGTAAGCTCCGTTAGTATAAGAAAATAAATCACCACTTAGGTACTGTTGTGAACTCATTCTAAATTCATATTGGTGTAATATCTACTGTATTCCAACTTCTCTATGGTTCATACCCTCCGATACTACTCATAGATTCATCCAAATAAGCAAACAACAGATAGAAAACAGAATCTGTCAAAAACAGAACAGTTTGTAGTAATCTGTATCATTCGAATACTTCTGTAACTCCAAAAATTCTGAAATAAATTGGTGGACCTGAAGAATTTGACTATTAAACATCTTCAAGAATAATAAACCTAAAATTGCTCTTCAGTAAAAAATGGCAGCTAATCTCGTCAGGGTAAAAGTTTCTGTTTTTATAGCAAGATCGCATAGACTTCACCCAAGTCTTCCCAAAGGTTCTACTTGGCACAAACACTAATTAAAACATAAAACCACATCTAAACAGAGGCTATATGAATTATTTATTACTAAACATTATAAAAAAGCAAAGAACAAAAGTAAAATTGGGTTGCCTCCCAACAAGTGCTATCGTTTAACGCCCCTAGCTAGGCCTGATGATTTCAATGATGCTCACATAAAAGATAAGAATTGAAACATAAAGAGAGCATCATGAAGAATATGACTAGCACATTTAAGTCTAACCCACTTCCTATGCATATGGATTTTGTGAGCAAACAACTTATGGGAACAATTATCAACTAGCATAGGAAGGCAAAACACACATAACTTTAAAACTTTAAGCACATAGAGAGGAAGCTTGATGTCACTGAAACTCCTACAAGCATACATTACTCCCTCATAAAAATTTTCAGTAGCATCATGAATGAATTCAACAATATAACCAGCACATAAAGCATTCTTTTCATGATCTACTTGCATAGAAATTTTACTACTCTCCACATAAGCAAAATTCTTCTTATTCGGAATAGTGGGAGTATCATAAGAGACATGAATACTATAAATGTTTCCATATTAAAAGAGTAATGTTCAGAAAAAGGGTAATCATAATCATGACAAGTTTTATAAATATAATCATCACTACTTTTTATAGCATAAGTTTCATCACAATAATCATCATAAGTAGCTACTTCTTTCTCATCAAAATCAATTGAAACCTCTTCCAAAATAGTGGATTCATCACTAAATAAAGTCATGTCCTATACAAATCCACTTTCATAAATATTATAGGATTCAACACCCTCCAAAATAGTGGGATCATTACTTCCTAAAGTTGACACTCTTCCAAACCCACTTTCATCAATATAACCATCATAAATAGGAGGCATGCTATCCTCATAATACATTTGCACATCAAAACTTGGGAGGCTAAAAATATCATCTTCATTAAACATAGCATCCCCAAGCTTGGGACAAACATTAATTGCAGAAAATATATTCTCAAACATGTCATTCTCATCAAGCATAGCATCCCCAAGCTTGGGCCTTTTCCTATCATAAGAAAAATCACTCTCGTCATTAATAGTATGGATAGCACCAATAGTATAGCAATTATCATCAGCACAATGAATAATAGGAGCAACATCATTTGGGAGGGATACTTTTCTACCTTTGCTTCTCCATCTTTTATTTTTCTTCTTCACATCATGTGTGGGTTTAACGCTCTTTTTTTAGCTCCTTATTAATGAGATTGGTTGAATAGAAAGCTCCTCCTCGTTACCTAATTCATTATAAGAAATAATAGGAGGATATTGGGAAGTCTCTTCCCTTTCATTAGTATGCTCTTCATCTTCTATTTGTTTTCTTTTCTTTATGTAGTTGGCAATATAAGGATTTGAAACGCAATTCAGCGCACAATACATAAAAATTTCTTCTAGATCAAAATAAAGTACTTTATCAAGGACAAATTCTAGAAGATCCTTAGTTATACGTTTCATTTCTTCATAACCTACAAGCAAACTAAGTTCATTATGATGTGCAAGGGAAATCAAGTCATCACAATTTTTGGACACAATACGATCATGAAACAATTGGCATTGGGGATTTAAATGATCATGTTCATTGCAAAGTTCACAAGGATGGCAAAGAAATTTTAAATGTTCAGCACAAACATCTAGCCTTTCTTGCAACCATTTGGTTTCTAAATACTTATGCCTCTTGCAAAATCTATCTTCCCTATTTGGTGTGTACTTGCAAACTCTATGCACTCCACAAAAGTTGACATGCTTATAAGAGACATTTTCATCATGACTAGTGCAATCATCATTAGTACTATGGATATTCAAAGAGTTCATACTAACAACATTGCAATCATGCTCATCATTCAAAGATTTAGTGCCAAACATTTTATAGACTTCTTCTTCTAGCACTTGAGTACAATTTTTATTTCCATCATTCTCACGAAAGATATTGAAAAGATGAAGCGTATGAGGCAAACTTAATTCCATTTTTTTGTAGTTTTCTTTTATAAACTAAACTAGTGATAAAACAAGAAACTAAAAGATTCGATTGCAAGATCTAAAGATATACCTTCAAGCACTCACCTCCCCGGCAACGGCGCCCACAAAAGAGCTTGATGTCTACTACACAACCTTCTTCTTGTAGACGTTGTTGGGCCTCCAAGTGCAGAGGTTTTTAGGACAGTAGCAAATTTCCCTCAAGTGGATGACCTAAGGTTTATCAATCCGTGGCAGGCACAGGATGAAGATGGTCGCTCTCAATCAACCCTGCAACCAAATGACAAAGAGTCTCTTGTGTCCCCAACACACCCAATAAAATGGTAAATTGTATAGGTGCCCTAGTTCGGCGAAGAGATGGTTATACAAGTGCAATATGGATGGTAGATATAGGTTTTTGTAATCTGAAAATATAAAAACAGCAAGGTAACTAATGATAAAAGTGAGCGTAAACAGTATTGCAATGTTAGGAAACAAGGCCTAGGGTCCATACTTTCACTAGTGCAAGTTCTCTCAACAATAATAACATAATTGGATCATATAACTATCCCTCAACATGCAACAAAGAGTCACTCCAGAGTCACTAATAGTGGAGAACAAACGAAGAGATTATTGTAGGGTACGAAACCACCTCAAAGTTATCCTTTCTGATCGATCTATTCAAGAGTCCATAGTAAAATAACATGAAGCTATTCTTTCCGTTTGATCTATCATAGAGTTCGTACTAGAATAACACCTTAAGACACAAATCAACCAAAACCCTAATGTCACCTAGATACTCCAATGTCACCTCAAGTATCCGTGGGCATGATTATACAATATGCATCACACAATCTCACATTCATCTATTCAACCAACACAAAGTACTTCATAGAGTGCCCCAAATTTCTACCGGAGAGTCAAGACGAAAACGTGTGCCAACCCCTATGCATAAGTTCACTGAACCCGCAAGTTGATCACCAAAATGTTCATCAAGTAGATCACGTGAATATCCCATTGTCACCACAGATAAGCACATGCAAGACATACATCAAGTGTTCTCAAATCCTTAAAGACTCAATCCGATAAGATAACTTCAAAGGGAAAACTCAATCCATTACAAGAGAGTAGAGGGGGAGAAACATCATAAGATCCAACTATAGTAGCAAAGCTCGCGATACATCAAGATCGTATCACCTCAAGAACACGAGAGAGAGAGAGAGAGATCAAACACATAGCTACTGGTACATACTCTCAGCCCCGAGGGTGAACTACTCCCTTCTCGTCATGGAGAGCGCCGGGATGATGAAGATGGCCACCGGTGATGGATTCCCCCTCCAGCAGGGTGCCGGAACAGGCTCCTCAGAGGTTTTTAGTGGCTACAAAGGCTTGCGATGGCAGAACTCCCGATCTATTGTGCTCCTGGATGTTTTTGGGTATATGGATATATATAGGCGAAAGAAGTTGGTCAGGGGAGCCACGAGGGGTCCACGAGGATGGGGGAGCGCCCTAGACCCTCGTGGCTAACTCGAAGCTTCCCTGACGTCTACTCCAAGTCTCGTGGATTGCTTCCATTCCAAAAATAACTCTCCCAAAGGTTTCATTCCGTTTGGACTGCGTTTGATATTCCTTTTCTTCGAAACACTGAAATAGGCAAGAAAACAGCAATTTGGGTTGGGCCTCCGGTTAATAGGTTAGTCCCAAAAATAATATAAAAGTGTATAATAAAGCCCATAAACATCCAAAACGGGTAATATAATAGCATGGAACAATAAAAAATTATAGATACGTTGGAGACGTATCATTCGCCACCCATGCACCGTCGTCCTCCTCTACCATGCCCGAGCTGATACCCCGACGCCGTCGTACTTTACAAGAGATCGACCTCTCTCATCCACGTCTTCGGACCAGCATCCTTGATTCGCGTCCTCTCGCTTCATCCGCACCATCGTCCTCCTTGTCGAGGCCGCTCGTACGACCGTCTCGTCCACCGCGCTGGGATATTTCCCTCGCGGCCACCGTCTGCCCTCCTAGATCTGTTGTTATATTCCGCATTAGGATAAATGACAGTCGACTGAATTTCAAATTGGGGTTATTCCATTTTTGAGGGCTGTCATCGGGCTATGGTGGGGCCTCACCGGAGGCAAAATTCGACGCGGGTGGGGTTAGCTACAGGGATTGCTGGGGGCGATGGAAGATCGGAGGTGGTGGCCGGTTCAGTGGAGGGCAGGGGCTGGTGGTTCGGCTAGTGACCCGTGTGGTGGTCTTTAGGGGAAGAATAAGAGGCGAGGAAGAAGAAGGGTTAGGAGACATAGGGTCTTCGTCCAACCTCCTGAAATGGTCGACTGACCCAAATGACAAAAGTCAGGCGACTTGGATGTAGACATTCCCATATATTAAGTACTACTATCGTAGGTGCTTCAAGACGTACGTGCCAGTAGTGCTCCTCAACCCATCAAGCTAAACAACTTGCCACTCATAATTCCAAACTTAGTTGCTCAAATACGAATCTGATATGATGCTGACATGTACTAAAACAGAGAATGTTTAATTGGTCAGTTGTTCCTACTTTACTTTCAAAAAGCACATGCGCCACATACCGAGGTACAGCAGGGAGTTGCGTTCATTATGCGCTCTGGTTCATCATTTGTGGCCAACCAGCATTTTGTTTTCCAAAATCTGCTTGCTCTTCTTTAGCATGCACCTTTTCTGTTCTTCCTTTGTAAGTACTCTCTGTACCTAAATATAAGTCTTTTTAGAGATTCCTCCATGGACTACATATGGAGCAAAATGAGTGAATCTACACTCTAAAATGTATCTATATTCATCCGTATGTGATCCATGGTTGAATCTCTACAAAGATTTGTATTTAGCAATAGAGGGAGTATAATAGTTGTACACTATGTTCTTTGTAGTGAAGACGAGCAGAAACATTTGCAGTGTATAGGTCCATTCGGACGCTTGTCATGGACGCTTTCAACTCTTCGTGTTGGTCTTCGTGTCGATTTTCATGGATGCTTTCAACTCTTCGTATTCGATCGTATGCATCGCCTTTGAGAGTTAGACTGATAGTAACAGTAGCACGCCTTCAGTTGTAAAGAGCTGGTATTCGAAGGCTTTCTAGCCGTACCGTCAATACTAGCACATATATTCCAGCAAGTTCCACTATCCTAATTTTAGTGCTGATGCTTAGGGTTTTCCCATTATATCTACCCTACGATCTGCGTAGGTTCTTTGTGTCCTACTAGGAGCTATCCACCCTTTAAAGCTAAAGAACACACCAATCATATGTCCTAAGGTTCTTCAAATACGAACGTGATATGATACTGACACTAGCTAACAGATACACATTTAATTGGTTAGCTAATTCTCCCACGTGAGGTTCCAAATGCATGTGGCCACATATAGAGAGACATCATGGAATTGCATTTCTTTGGGCGCTCTGATTCATCATGGGTGGGCAACCAACATTGTATAGAAAGAAGGGGAATCTGAATAATATGCTTCCCCTTCTATTCTTTAACATGTTCCTCTTCCGTTCTTCTTTAGTAAGTACATTATGTTCCTTGTCAGGAAGTGGAGCAGGTACATCTACAGTCGACAGCTCTATTGGGCCGGTTCTGCTACATGATTTCGCACTTTGAGTTGACTAGACTGATAGTAAAAACTATGCACCTTCAATTGAATAGAGCTGGCCTATAGATGATTGATTGGCTACATATTAGTAGAGGCAAACCCTGTATTTTCCAGCCTGATCCACTTTCCCGATTTATTTATGGTGCTTATGGTGTACCCCTATTATCTACACTACGATCTGCCTACTGGCTCTGCGCTCTCGTTATCATGGTTTGGCAATAAACTTTCTATACGGTATATTATGAACCTATCATCTACCACCTATTCCTACATGTGGAGCTCCCAACAGGGATCCTATTTTTTTGTAGTTGTGCCAGATTATATTAATCTACTCACCATATTACAGCACACATGGGCTCTCTCATCAAAATCCAGTGATAGCACACAAGGGTTTATAGGGAGCCCCTATTATATTACAATATCCTCTACATTACAAAGATAATCTCACTACTATTTATGTTTTCATGCTTTTTAGATATTGTACATAATCACAATGAATATAAGAATGCACACATTAGAAGAATATTGCGGAACAGTTCAATGGGTAACAAACTTGATATCAAGGGATTGAGGTCCATTGTGGATGCAATGAAACCCACATGCTCCCGACCTATAAATTGATATTCATAATATGATCCTAATGCCTATTCTGAGGTCAAGGAGTCAAAGGAAGATGGCCTATCCTGTTCACCCAATAAGATGTCCGTTCTAATTTGGCAATGTTTCATTGGTTGCACATATGTTGCATAAGGTTTCTTGCATTTCTTTTGCTTCGTTGCACCGCCATCTGCTTAGTTTACTCATGATATATGTGAAGATGCCATGCCCATCCATTATTAACACCTATTCCATTTGTCGTCATACCATGTTTTTTCATTCAAATGTTGTTCTTGTGTTTCAGACATCCAGAAGGAAGAGGGTGATTGCAGAACATGAAGGAGTACAAGCAAGTGCTTGAAAAGGTGGTGCTACCGAAGAAATCATAGAGCACCCGACATATATTGGTGATAGAACTAGCACCGCAAAACCTAGGATATAGTAACTATATTGGTCCTGCTTTGTTCTTGTGAGTACCTATTGTCCTATCGCTGTCCTTACATTCATACCTGGTGGATTATGTGACATCATTGTGCATTATAGCATGCTTATCCACTATTCGCTCCAAATTATCAGATCTGTATTAATGCTTAAATTAATGTATAATAAACCCAATGCTTATGAAGAAATTTAGTTCTGCATTGTTCTTGTAAGTATCTGATGTTCTTCATCACTGTACTTATATTTGCTAGCTAGTTCTTCATGTGCACTTTGCAGCTTATTTTCCCTTGCCCTCCATTTTCTACACATCAGATCTACATTTACTCTTGCCAAAATATTGAATAAAACCAATGTTACTGAAGAGGTTTAGCTCCACATTGCTCTTGTGAGTGCCTTTTGACCTGTATGATGTATTTACATTTGTACTCTGCATCTTAAGTTAAATAATCACCATTGTTCCTATATTTTCACATCTATATTTACTCTTAACAAAATGTAGAATAAAGGCAATGCTCTTAAAGAAGAGTGTGCGGTAAAATTCTTGAATTGCCCCACCCCCCCATCAATATGGACAAGGGCTTTATAGAGCCTGTCTTCACTACTAATGTAAGTTTGTCCTCCTTGAGCATTCAAACTTTGTTGTGTATATTTGGATAGCTATGAGTGCAAATGCTGTTTATTTTGTCGTCTGCATCAAATTGCTTGTTCAAAGTTTATAAAGAAGTACATAAACATAAGTTTGTCCTTCTCAATTTCAGTCTTTAGTTGCACAACTTAGTTCCTTATTCATACCATGTAAATTAAAATAAACATAGCAAGTTATCTTCTTTAGCACTATGTGCATGCTTGTGTTCTTGATCTGTAATCCAATGGTGTGGTGAAACTACCAACAACAGCACAATGTCATATCCTGCTATGTCTCAACTATGAACAATGTCATATTATATTAATGTTATTTAAATCGTGTCTCTTTATTTACCAATCTGAAATTGTATAAATTGGCAGTACTACACTATGCATGCTTATATGTTGTTTAGAACTACATGTATGCTTGTGTTCTTGATCTATAATCCAGTTGTCTGGTGAAGCTGGCCGCTCCTGCACAATGCCATTTCCTGCCGTCTTAACTATGGACAATGCCTATTATGTTAATGCTATTTAAAACGGTGTCTCTTTATTTCTGACAAAGAAATGAGATGAATTTACAGCGCTGATGCTTATACATGCAAAACCTGTTATCTACCTACTTGTTTCTCTTTCAGGGTGACAACACTGCTGCTAGGAAGAACCGCCGCAATGATAGTGAGACGAACCCATTGTTTGTCCCTCTAACATATATTCCAGAGAAGAAGGCACCACATCTTGAGGTTAGGGATACAACCACAAAGTCATATCTTGATGTAGTGTCGAACTTACTCAGTGACAGAAGCTCGATGAAGTCGACGCCTAAATCTGTTGGACTTCTTCAGTCTGAAATTCAAGCAGCAGGACATGCTTCCGCTCAAATCTGATAGGAACTCCAATCTCTATGCAAGATTAACCATAAGTACAGGACATCTATTGATGCTATGCAATTTAAGTTGGTGGATATAAGCGTCAAAGAAGCGCAATCTCATCAGGTTGCTAAGATGCTTGCGCTGTAGCTCCTGGGCCAGGCTAACCTTTCTTGAACTGTGTTGAAGTGCCGTCGGTTCTGTCTATTATTTTGTCGGCATGTTTACTTCCTGCCATGTTTATCGAATCTCCTGTCTGGTTGCCCTTTATTATCGCTGGAGGCAAACTTTAATGCCCATGGGATGTAATATACTGTAATTTCATTCTTGTATAGTCTAGGTTTATTCTACGTCACGATGTTGTAATTTATTTGTTGTTTATGCTGTCGTCGCTCTGAGAAAAGGTCATAATCTTTGATTGATGCGCAATGAGCCAATAAAGGTTTATAAAATAATAATGTCTATAATAAAACTGGTCGGTCGCCAATCACTAGTACGTGCCGAACCGTGAGCCTACAAACATCTTGGGCCATTAGTTAGGTCTAGTCTTAATCTGGCCCACTATTAGTTTCGGGCCTTTAAAAGGCCGAGTAAACTGCTTGCCTTAATTGGGCTGGAAAATTAAATAGGCTTTTAAAAGGTTGAAACCTAGATTCAGCCTTAATTGTGGCCAACAAATCACGAGCCGACAGCATGCTGTAATATAAATCGGCCCATTATTGGCCCATCCGGCTGACGGGCCATTAACAGGCTGAAATGTTTTTGGGCCTTGGCTGACCCAATTACATGACGGGCAAGAAGCAGGCCAGATGTATAATCAAGGGCCTTTAACGGGCCGATAGGCAGTTTGGCTAGAATGCATCCACGAAGACTATGGGCCGTTAAGAGGCCGAAAGTAACTACGGACCATAATTAGGCCCAGGAGCAATTCGGGCCTTTAAATGGCCGAAATTGAAACTGAGCCAAAAGAGGCCCATTTGTAGGTAGGCCATTGACAGGCCGAAACTAATATCGGGCCAAACTGTTAAACGGGCCATTAAGAGGCCAAAGAGCAAATAAGGCCCCCAATGGGCCCAATGGAACAATAGCTGTTAAAGGGCCGTATCTGTTATGGGCCGTAATTTGTCCCAGGAAATGAAAGTCAGTTAACAGGCTGGATTAGGTATGGACCGTAATTTGGCCCAAACTATTGCAGGCTGTTAATGGGTCGGATCTGATATGGGCCGTAAACTCGCCCAGAATATTGCAGTCATTTAACGGCCCATATCTGATGTGGGCTAATATGGGCCGTTAACATGTTATTTCCCTGTTCAACCTCCCCTTGTATGTCCACCCTACGCCAATTGGGCAGGCTCGCCGGCGCGTAAACCCAAACTACAGTGCTTTGAAGGACAGATCCTTTAGCGGCTGGCAGGGTGTGCATGCTGCCGTGCGAACCACCTTGCCGATCTCAGCATGGCTGCTCGAACTGTCGAGCGGACTCGAGACAGAGCGAGAGTGTTGCCAATAGCGGAAGGCCACCCTGCCGTTCTTGACGCAGCCGCTCGATCTGCTGAGCGGACTTGAAATAGACCAAGGGCATTGCCAATAATGGAAGGGCCCCACTCCGTGGAGGTTTCTCATACAAAGGGAAGATCTCTGAGGAAGATAACCTTATATAAAAAGGAATTACTCAGAGTTTTTGCGTGACTTAGCTTTCTTGTCGTCGCGCAAATGCTTGCCACATCCGCCGACGGTGCTGCTTGCTTGGTCGCCTCCTTCCTGGGAAGCCATGGTGACAGAGAACTGCTGGGCTAACGACCGACCCAGATTCTCACTACTGCACCCCTACCTGGCGCGCCAAAGATGTCGGTGGAAACGACACCTATGGGATCACTGAAATCCCTACTACGGTTGCGGGGCGCGGGGTCGTGGGAAGAGCGGGATCATCAGTCAGCACAAGCACTCGGGTCGTTTACCCAGGTTCGGGCCGCGAGGATGCGTAATACCCTAGTCCTGCTTTGGTGTGTATATCAGCGTTCTTGGAGTTCTTGAGCTAGCTACGATGGGTGTAAATTGTCCAAGGGTGCAAATCCTTCTCCTGGATGCCTCGGCCCTCCTTTTATAGTCAAAGGGGATCTCCACAGTGGCACACAGGAGGTGGCATCAGAGTACAGTGGCTAAGCTTATCGCTTAGCTATTACGGGACAAGATGCATTTAATGCGCCCCTTAGGTGTCCCCCTCACTTTACTGCCACCTCGCCCTGCTTCGAGACTGCTACGTCTTGAGCTTGCGTTGGTTTTCCTTGAAGAGGAAAGGGTGATGCAGCAATAGTAGCATAAGTATTTCCCTTAGTTTTTGAGAACCAAGGTATCAATCGAGTAGGAGGCTCCTCAAAAGTCCCACGCACCTACACAAACAAACAAAGAACTCACAACCAACGCAATAAAGGGGTTGTCAATCCCTTCACGACCACTTGCAAAAGTGAGATCTGATAGAGATAATATGATAAGATAAATATATTTTTCGTATTTTATAATATAGATGCAAAAAGTAAATATGCAAATAAAAGTAGATTGAAAGCTTATATGATAAAAGATAGACCCAGGGGCCATAGGTTTCACTAGTGGCTTCTCTCAAGATAGCATAAGTATTACGGTGGGTGAACAAATTACTGTCGAGTAATTGATAGAAAAGCGAATAATTAAGAGATTATCTAGGCAGGATCATGTATATAGGCATCACGTCCGCGACAAGTAGACCGACTCCTGCCTGCATCTACTACTATTACTCCACACATCGACCGCTATCCAGCATGCATCTAGAGTATTAAGTTCATAAGAATAGAGTAACACATTAAGAAAGATGACATGATGTAGAGGGATAAACTCATGCAATATGATATAAACCCCATCTTTTTATCCTCGATGGCAACAATACAATACGTGCCTTGCAACCCTTTCTGTCACTGGGTAAGGACACTGCAAGATTGAACCCAAAGCTAAGCACTTCTCCCATGGCAAGAAAGATCAATCTAGTAGGCCAAACCAAACTGATAATTCGAAGAGACTTGCAAAGATAACTCAATCATACATAAAAGAATCCAGAGAAGACTCAAATATTTCTCCTAGATAAACTTGATCATAAACCCACAATTCATCGGATCTCGACAAACACACCACAAAAAGAGTTTACATCGAATAGATCTCCACAAGAGAGGGGGAGAACATTGTATTGAGATCCAAAAAGAGAGAAGAAGCCATCTAGCTAATAACTATGGACCCGAAGGTCTGTGGTAAACTACTCACAACTCATGGGAGGGGCTATGGTGTTGATGTAGAAGCCCTCCATGGTCGATTCCCCCTCCGGCGGAGCGTCGACGAAGGCTCCAAGATGGGATCTCACTGTTGGGGAACGTAGTAATTTCAAAATTTTCCTATGCACACGCAAGATCATGGTGATGCATAACAACAAGAGGGGAGAGTGTTGTCTACGTACCCTCGTAGACCGAAGCGGAAGCGTTGACGCAACATAGAGGACGTAGTCGTACATCTTCCCGGTCCAACCGATCCAAGCACCGTTACTCCGGCACCTCCGAGTTCTTGACACACGTACAGCTCGATGACGCACCCCGAGCTCCGATCCAGCAAAGCTTCGGGGAGGAGTTCCGTCAGCCCGACGGTGTGGTGACGATCCTGATGTTCAACTGTCGCAGGGCTTCGCCTAAGCACCGCTACAATATGACCGAGGTGTAATATCGTGGAGGGGGGCACCGCACACAGCTAAGGAACGATCACGAAGATCAACTTGTGTTTATTTGGGGTGCCCCCCGCCCCCGTATATAAAGGAGCAAGGGGGGAGGCCGGCCGGCCCCTTGGGGCGCGCCAAGGAGGAGGAATCCTCCTCCTAGTAGGAGTAGGACTCCTCCTTTCCTACTCCTACTAGGAGGGGGAAGGAAGGGGGAGAGGGGGGAAGGAAAGGGGGGCGCCGCCCCCCTCCTAGTCCAATTCGGACCAGAGGGAGAGGGGGCGCGTGGCCCACCCTGGCCGCCCCTCTCTCTTCCCACCAAGGCCCATGTGGGCCATTAACTCTCCCAGGGGGTTCCGTTGACCCCCCCCCCCGGCACTCCGGTTTTCTCCGAAATCACCCGGAACAATTCCTGTGTCCGAATATAGTCGTCCAATATATCAATATTTATGTCTCAACCATTTTGAGACTCCTCGTCATGTCCGTGATCACATCCGGAACTCCGAACAACCTTGGGTACATCAAAATACATAAACTCATAAAGAAACTGTCATCGTAACTTTAAGCATGCGGACCCTACGGTTCAAGAACAATGTAGACATGACCGAGACACGTCTCCGGCCAATAACCAATAGCGGGACCTGGATGCCCATATTGGTTCCTACATATTCTACGAAGATCTTTAGCGGTCAGACCGCATAACAACATACGTTGTTCCCTTTGTCATCGGTATGTTACTTGCCCGAGATTCGATCGTCGGTATCCAATACCTAGTTCAATCTCGTTACCGGCAAATCTCTTTACTCGTTCCGTAATACATCATCTCGCAACTAACTCATTAGTTGCAATGCTTGCAAGGCTTAAGTGATGTGCATTACCGAGAGGGCCCAGAGATACCTCTCCGACATTCGGAGTGACAAATCCTAATCTCGAAATACGCCAACCCAACAAGTACCTTTGGAGACACCTGTAGAGCACCTTTATAATCACCCAGTTACGTTGTGACGTTTGGTAGCTCACAAAGTGTTCCTCTGGTAAACGGGAGTTGCATAATCTCATAGTCATAGGAACATGTATAAGTCATGAAGAAAGCAATAGCAACATACTAAACGATCGGGTGCTAAGCTAACGGAATGGGTCATGTCAATCAGATCATTCAACTAATGATGTGATCTCATTAATCAAATAACAACTCTTTGTCCATGGTTAGGAAACATAACCATCTTTGATTAACAAGCTAGTCAAGTAGAGGCATACTAGTGACACTCTGTTTGTCTATATATTCACACATGTATTATGTTTCCAGTTAATACAATTCTAGCATGAATAATAAACATTTATCATGATATAAGGAAATAAATAATAACTTTATTATTGCCTCTAGGGCATATTTCCTTCAGTCTCCCACTTGCACTAGAGTCAATAATCTAGATTACACAGTAATGATTCTAACACCCATGGAGTCTTGGTGCTGATCATGTTTTGCTCGTGGAAGAGGCTTAGTCAATGGGTCTGCAACATTCAGATCCGTATGTATCTTGCAAATCTCTATGTCTCCCACCTGGACTAGATCCCGGATGGAATTGAAGCGTCTCTTGATGTGCTTGGTTCTCTTGTGAAATCTGGATTCCTTCGCTAAGGCAATCGCTCCAGTATTGTCACAAAAGATTTTCATTGGACCCGATGCACTAGGTATGACACCTAGATCGGATATGAACTCCTTCATCCAGACTCCTTCATTGGCTGCTTCCGAAGCAGCTATGTATTCCGCTTCACACGTAGATCCCGCCACGACGCTCTGTTTAGAACTGCTCCAACTGACAACTCCACCGTTTAATGTAAACACGTATCCGGTTTGCGATTTAGAATCGTCCGGATCAGTGTCAAAGCTTGCACGTAACCATTTACGATGAGCTCTTTGTCACCTCCATATACGAGAAACATATCCTTAGTCCTTTTCAGGTACTTCAGGATGTTCTTGACCACTGTCCAGTGATCCACTGCTGGATTACTTTGGTACCTCCCTGCCAAACTTATAGCAAGGCATACATCAGGTCTGGGACACAGCATTGCATACATGATAGAGCCTATGGCTGAAGCATAGGGAACATCTTTCATTTTCTCTCTATCTTCTGCAGTGGTCGGGCATTGAGTCTTACTCAACTTCACACCTTGCAATACAGGCAAGAACCCTTTCTTTGCTTGATCCATTTTGAACTTCTTCAAAACTTTGTCAAAGTATGTGCTTTGTGAAAGTCCAATTAAGCGTCTTGATCTATCTCTATTGATCTTAATGCCCAATATGTAAGCAGCTTCACCGAGGTCTTTCATTGAAAAACTTTTATTTAAGTATCCCTTTATGCTATCTAGAAATTCTATATCATTTCCAATCAATAATATGTCATCCACATATAATATTAGAAATGCTACAGAGCTCCCACTCACTTTCTTGTAAATACAGGCTTATCCAAAAGTCTGTATAAACCCAAATGCTTTGATCACACTATCAAAGCGTTTATTCCAACTCCGAGAGGCTTGCACCAGTCCATAAATGGATCACTGGAGCTTGCACACTTTGTTAGCTCCCTTTGGATCGATAAAACCTTCTGGTTGCATCATATACAACTCTTCCTCCAGAAACCCATTCAGGAATGCAGTTTTTACATCCATTTGCCAAATTTCATAATCATAAAATGCGGCAATTGCTAACATGATTCGGACAGACTTAAGCATCGCTACGGGTGTGAAGGTCTCATCGTAGTCAATCCCTTGAACTTGTCAAAAACCTTTTGCACCAAGTCGAGCTTTGTAGACAGTAACATTACCGTCAGCATCAGTCTTCTTGAAGATCCATTTATTCTCAATTGCTTGCCGACCATCGGGCAAGTCAACCAAAGTCCATACTTTGTTCTCATACATGGATCCCATCTCAAATTTCATGGCTTCAAGCCATTTTGCGGAATCTGGGCTCACCATCGCTTCTTCATAGTTCGTAGGTTCATCATGATCTAGTAGCATGACTTCCAGAATAGGATTACCGTACCACCCAGGTGTGGATCTTGCTCTATTTGACCTACGAAGTTCTGTAGTAACTTGATCTGAAGTTCTATGATCATCATCATCAACTTCCTCACTAGTTGGTTTTGACGTCACAGAAACCGGTTCCTGTGATGTACTATTTTCCAACAAGGGAGCAGGTACAGTTACCTCATCAAGTTCTACTTTCCTCCCACTCACTTCTTTCGAGAGAAACTCCTTCTCTAGAAAGGATCCATTCTTAGCAACGAATGTTTTGCCTTCGGATCTGTGATAGAAGGTGTACCCAACTGTCTCTTTTGGGTATCCTATGAAGACACATTTCTCCGATTTGGGTTCAAGCTTATCAGGTTGAAGCTTTTTCACATAAGCATCGCAGCCCCAAACTTTAAGAAACGACAACTTTGGTTTCTTGCCAAACCATAGTTCATAAGGTGTCATCTCAACGGATTTTGATGGTGCCCTATTTAATGTGAATGTGGCCGTCTCTAAAGCATAACCCCAAAATGATAGCGGTAAATCTGTAAGAGACATCATAGATCGCACCATATCAAGTAAAGTACGATTACGACGTTCGGACACACCATTACGCTGTGGTGTTCCGGGTGGTGTGAGTTGCGAAACTATTCCGCATTGTTTCAAGTGTAGACCAAACTCGTAACTCAAATATTCTCCTCCACGATCAGATCGTAGAAACTTTATTTTCTTATTACGATGATTTTCAACTTCACTCTGAAATTCTTTGAACTTTTCAGTTGTTTCAGACTTATGCTTCATTAAGTAGATATACCCATATCTGCTTAAATCATCTGTGAAGGTGAGAAAATAACGATATCCGCCACGAGCCTCAACATTCATCGGACCACATACATCTGTATGTATGATTTCCAACAAATCTGTTGCTCTCTCCATAGTACCGGAGAACGGCGTTTTAGTCATCTTGCCCATGAGTCACGGTTCGCAAGTACCAAGTGATTCATAGTCAAGTGGTTCCAAAAGTCCATCCGTATGGAGTTTCTTCATGCGCTTTACACCGATATGACCTAAACGGCAGTGCCACAAATAAGTTGCACTATCATTATCAACTCTGCATCTTTTGGCTTCAACATTATGAATATGTGTATCACTACTATCGAGATTCATCAAAAATAGACCACTCTTCAAGGGTGCATGACCATAAAAGATATTACTCATATAAATAGAACAACCATTATTCTCTGATTTAAATGAATAACCGTCTCGCATCAAACAAGATCCAGATATAATGTTCATGCTCAACGCTGGCACCAAATAACAATTATTTAGGTCTAATACTAATCCCGAAGGTAGATGTAGAGGTAGCGTGCCGACCGCGATCACATCGACTTTGGAACCATTTCCCACACGCATCGTCACCTCGTCCTTTGCTAGTGTTCGCTTAATCCGTAGTCCCTGTTTCGAGTTGCAAATATTAGCAACAGAACCAGTATCAAATACCCAGGTGCTACTGCGAGCTCTAGTAAGGTACACATCAATAACATGTATATCACATATACCTTTGTTCACCTCGCCATCCTTCTTATCCGCCAAATACTTGGGGCAGTTCCGCTTCCAGTGACCAGTCTGCTTGCAGTAGAAGCACTTAGTTTCAGGCTTAGGTCCAAACTTGGGTTTCTTCTCTTGAGCAGCAACTTGCTTGCTGTTCTTCTTGAAGTTCCCCTTCTTCTTCCCTTTGCCCTTTTTCTTGAAACTAGTGGTCTTGTTGATCATCAACACTTGATGCTCCTTCTTGATTTCTACCTCCGCAGCCTTTAGCATTGCGAAGAGCTCGGGAATTGTCTTATCCATCCCTTGCATATTATAGTTCATCACGAAGCTCTTCTAGCTTGGTGGAAGTGATTGGAGAATTCTGTCAATGACGCTATCATCCGGAAGAGTAACTCCCAGTTGAATCAAGTGATTACAATACCCAGACATCTTGAGTATATGCTCACTGACAGAACTATTCTCCTCCATCTTGCAGCTATAGAACTTATTGGAGACTTCATATCTCTCAATCCGGGCATTCTTCTGGAATATTAACTTCAACTCCTGGAACATCTCATATGCTCCATGACATTCAAAACATCGTTGAAGTCCCGGTTCTAAGCCGTAAAGCATGGCACATTGAACTATCGAGTAGTCATCAGCTTTGCTCTGCTAGACGTTCTTAACGTCGTCAGTTGCATCAGCAGCAGGCCTGGCACCCAGCGGTGCTTCCAGGACGTAACTTTTATGTGCAGCAATGAGGATAATCCTCAAGTTACGGACCCAGTCCGCGTAGTTGCTACCATCATCTTTCAACTTTGCTTTCTCAAGGAACGCATTAAAATTCAACGGAACAACAGCACGGGCCATCTATCTACAATCAACATAGACAAGCAAGATACTATTAGGTTCTAAGTTCATGATAAATTTAATTTCAATTAATCATATTACTTAAGAACTCCCACTTAGATAGACATCCCTCTAATCCTCTAAGTGATCGCGTGATCCAAATTCAACTAAACCATAACCGATCATCACGTGAAATGGATTAGTTTTCAATGGTGAACATCTCATGTTGATCATATCTACTATATGATTCACACTCGACCTTTCGGTCTCCGTGTTCCAAGGCCATATCTGCATATGCTAGGCTCGTCAAGTTTAACCCGAGTATTCTGCGTGTGCAAAACTGGCTTGCACCCGTTGTAGATGGAGGTAGAGCTTATCACACCCGATCATCACGTGGTGTCTGGGCACGACGAACTTTGGCAACGGTGCATACTCAGGGAGAACACTTCTTGATAATTTAGTGAGAGAACATCTTAAAATGCTACCGTCAATCAAAGCAAGATAAGATGCATAAAATATAAACATCACATGCAATCAATATAAGTGATATGATATGGCCATCATCATCTTGTGCTTGTCACCTCCATCTCCGAAGCACCATCATGATCACCATCTTCACCAGCGCGACACCTTGATCTCCATCGTAGCATCATTGTCGTCTCGCCAATCTTATGCTTCTATGACTATCGCTACCGCTTAGTGATAAAGTAAAGCATTACAGGGTGATTGCATTGCATACAATAAAGCGACAACCATATGGCTCCTGCCAGTTGCCGATAACTCGGTTACAAAACATGATCATCTCATACAATAAAATTTAGCATCATGTCTTGACCATATCACATCACAACATGCCCTGCAAAAACAAGTTAGACGTCCTCTACTTTGTTGTTGCAAGATTTACGTGGCTGCTACGGGCTTAAGCAAGAACCAATCTCACCTATGCATCAAAACCACAACGATAGTTTGTCAAGTTGGTGCTGTTTTAACCTTCGCAAGGACCGGGCGTAGCCACACTCGGTTCAACTAAAGTTGGAGAAACTGACACCCGCCAGCCACCTGTGTGCAAAGCACGGCGGTAGAACCAGTCTCGCGTAAGCGTACGCGTAATGTTGGTCCGGGCCGCTTCATCCAACAATACCGCCGAACCAAAGTATGACATGCTGGTAAGCAGTATGACTTATATCGCCCACAACTCACTTGTGTTCTACTCGTGCATATAACATCAAAACATAAAACCTAGGCTCGGATGCCACTGTTGGGGAATGTAGTAATTTCAAAATTTTCCTACGCACACGCAAGATCATGGTGATGCATAGCAACGAGAGGGGAGGGTGTTGTCTACGTACCCTCGTGGACCGAAGCAGAAGCGTTGACGGAACGTAGAGGAAGTAGTAGTACGTCTTCCCGGTCCAACCGATCCAAGCACCGTTACTCCGGCACCTCCGTGTTCTTGACACACGTACAGCTCGATGACGCACCCCGAGCTCCGATCCAGCAAAGCTTTGGGGAGGAGTTCTGTCAGCACGACGGTGTGGTGACGATCTTGTTGTTCAACTGTCGCAGGGCTTCGCCTAAGCACCGCTACAATATGACCGAGGTGTAATATCGTGGAGGGGGGCACCACACACGGCTAAGGAACGATCACAAAGATCACGAAGATCCCCCGCCCCCGTATATAAAGGAGCAAGGGGGGAAGCCGGCCGGCCCCTTGGGGAGCGCCAAGGAGGAGGAATCCTCCTCCTAGTAGGAGTAGGACTCCTCCTTTCCTACTCCTACTAGGAGGGGGAAGGAAGGGGGAGAGGGGGGAAGGAAAGGGGGGCGCCGCCCCCCTCCTAGTCCAATTCGGACAAGAGAAAAAGGGGGCGCGCGGCCCACCCTGGCCGCCCCTCTCTCTTCCCACCAAGGCCCATGTGACCCATTAACTCTCCCGGGGGGTTCCGGTAACCCCCCCGACACTCCGGTTTTCTCCGAAATCACCCGGAACAATTCCGGTGTCCGAATATAGTCGTCCAATATATCAATCTTTATGTATCGACCATTTCGAGACTCCTCGTCATGTTCGTGATCACATCCGGAACTCCGAACAACCTTCAGTACATCAAAATACATTAACTCGTAAAGAAACTGTCATCGTAACTTTAAGCGTGCGGACCCTACGGTTCGAGAACAATGTAGACATGACCGAGACACGTCTCCGGTCAATAACCAATAGCGGGACCTGGATGCCCATATTGGTTCCTACATATTCTACGAAGATCTTTATCGGTCAGACCGCATAACAACATACGTTGTTCCCTTTGTCATCGGTATGTTACTTGCCCGAGATTCGATCGACTGTATCCAATACCTAGTTCAATCTCGTTACCGGCAAATCTCTTTACTCGTTCCGTAATACATCATCTCGCAACTAACTCATTAGTTGCAATGCTTGCAAGGCTTAAGTGATGTGAAATACCGAGAGGGCCCAGAGATACCTCTCCGACATTCGGAGTGACAAATCCTAATCTCGAAATACGCCAACTGAGGGAGTCCTGGACTAGGGGGTGTCCGGACAGCCAGACTATCATCGTCCGCCGGACTCCAAGACTACGAAGATACAAGATTGAAGACTCCGTCCCGTGTCCGGATGGGACTTTCCTTGGCGTGGAAGGCAAGCGTGGCGATACGGATATGTAGATCTCTTACCATTGTAACCGACTCTGTGTAACCCTAGCCTTCTCCGGTGTCTATATAAACCGGAGGGCTTTAGTCCATAGGACACAACATACATTACAACAATCATACCATAGGCTAGCTTTAGGGTTTAGCCTCCTTGATCTCGTGGTAGATCCACTCTTGTACTACCCATATCATCAATATTAATCAAGCAGGACGTAGGGTTTTACCTCCATCAAGAGGGCCCGAACCTGGGTAAAACATCGTGTCCCTTGTCTCCTGTTACCATCCGCCTAGACGCACAGTTCGGGACCCCCTACCCGAGATCCGCCGGTTTTGACACCGACGTTGGTGCTTTCATTGAGAGTTCCTCTGTGTCGTCACCGATAGGCTCGATGGCTTCTTCAATCAACAACGCTGTCCAGGGCGAGACTTTTCTCCCCGGACAGATCTTCATATTCGGCGGCTTCGCACTGCGGGCTAATTCACTTGGCCATCTGGAGCAGATCAAAAGCTATGCCCCTGGCCGTCAGGTCATGTTCGGAAGCCTAAACTTCACGGCCGACATCCGCGGGGACTTGATCTTCGACGGGCTCGAGCCACAGCCAAGCGTGCCGCACTGTTACGATGGGCATGATCTAGCTCTGCCACCGAACAGTGCCTTGGTGGCCGCACAAGAATCCGCTCCAGCCCTTAGACCGGAGCCGATCGCCCAGATCGAGGACCGGTGGTTGGACACCGCCTCGGGGGCTTCAACTTCCACGGCGATGGAGCCGAACACTAACCTTGTCCCTCGCGAAGCTCGTGACTCCGAGGTGCCGGACTCCTTGCCGGACTCCGGACCTCCCACACCCCTACCAATCGAATCTGATTGGGCGCCGGTTATGGAATTCACCGTCGCGGACATCTTCCAACACTCGCCCTTTGGCGACATCCTAAATTCGCTAAAGCATCTCTCGCTATCCGGAGAGTCCTGGCCGGATTATGGCCAGGATGGTTGGGATACGGACGACGAAGAAATTCAGAGCCCACCCACCACCCACTTTGTAGCCACTGTCGACGATTTAACCGACATGCGAAACTATGACTCCGAAGACATCGACGGTATGGACGACGATGCCGGAGATGAACAAGAACCAGCGCCTACAGGGCACGGGAAGACCACCTCGTCATACGACGTATACATGGTGGATACCCCAAAAGGAAGCGATAACAAGGACCAATGGGGCACGGCAGAAGATAATCCCGCCGACAAACAACCAAAACGGCGATGCAGACGCCGCCCTAAATCCCGCCTCGACAACAACAACGCTCCTAATGACCCAGCAATACAGCAGGGCAAATCAGTGGACGACGAACATGCCGACAAGCAACCGTCCGAACAGGACGAGTCAGATAATCAGTCCAGGCCCGGCAAAAACAACAGTCCAGACGACCTCACGCCGGACACTCCGCCGGAGAATAAAAACCTTCGGAAAAGACTCGTCGCCACCGCAAGAAGTTTGAAACAGGAAAAACGGAAGCTCAAAACAGCGGAAGATACACTCAGAATGAGGTGGAGCAAAGTGCTCAAGACCGCAGACAAATACGGCAATGGCCATCAATCAAAGAGCTACCCGAGCCGCAAGCTGCTGCCAGAATTTAACGAGGAGGCCATAGAGCCCCCACAGTCAAAAAACAAAGAGGCTGCCTGGTTGGATAGACGGCCAGATGATAGGCCAAAATCTGAAAGCGGCGCCGCACATAAACCGACTAATGACCCTGGAAAGATAGATGGCCCAGCCAGGTCCATTTACGAGCCAAAGAAGAGGGCCCCAGGAAGCAATGCAACACGCCAAGTATCCGAAGACAGCGGTACACCCAAATATAGGGGCGCCGCACACCCACTATGTTTCACCAACGAGGTGCTGGATCATGAATTCCCAGCAGGATTTAAACCCATAAACATAGAGGCCTACGACGGAACAACAGACCCTGGAGTCTGGATAGAAGATTATATACTACACATACACATGGCTAGAGGAGATGATCTCCACGCCATAAAATACCTCCCCCTCAAGCTCAAAGGGCCAGCCCGTCATTGGCTCAAAAGCCTCCCAGAAAACACTGTTGGAAGTTGGGAAGAGCTCGAGGATGCGTTTAGAGCAAACTTTCAAGGAACTTATGTCCGCCCTCCGGATGCAGATGATCTAAGTCATATAACTCAATAGCCCGGAGAGTCGGCGCGCAAATTCTAGAACAGGTTCCTCACCAAAAAGAACCAAATAGTCGACTGTCCGGACGCCAAAGCCTTAGCAGCTTTTAAACACAACGTCCAAGACGAATGGCTCGCCAGACACCTCGGCCAAGAGAAGCCGAGGACAATGTCCGCGCTAACAAGCCTCATGACCCGCTTTTGTGTGGGAGAGGATAGCTGGCTAGCAAGATGTAGCACCAGCGACCCAAGTACATCCAAGATCAGAGATGGAAACGGAAAATCACGGCGCAGAAAAGACCAGCGCCGGAATAAAGAGAAAAGCCCAAAGAACACGGCGGTCAACGCCGGATTCAAAAGCTCGCGGCCAAACAACAAAACACCACCTCTTAAGGATAACAGTGATGAGCTATCCAGCTTAAACAAGATTTTGGGTCGGATATGTCAAATCCACAGTACCTCCGGAAGGCCTGCAAACCACACCCACCGAGATTGTTGGGTTTTCAAACAGTCCGGCCGATTAAACGCCGAACACAAGGGGCTCGACGCATCAGGTGAAGATGATGATAAACCCCACCAGCAGAGCACCGAAAAACAAAAGACTTTCCCAAAAGAGGTCAAAGCAGTAAATTCACTTCACGTGATAATACGGAAAAATAGTGCAGCACCCGCTAAAATGGGTCTCGCACGGTCCAACCCAGCGGAACATAGAGATTGGACATCAAAACCAATCACTTTCGACCACCTAAATTATTCCAGAAGCGTTCGAAATGCAGGATGGACTGCCCTGATATTGGATCCTATAATCGACGGACTGCAATTTACACAAGTCCTGATGGACGGAGGCAGTGACATAAACCTGCTGTATCCAAACACAATCCGCAAGTTGGGGATAGACCTTACTAAAATCCGACACAGCCGCACTTCCTTTAAAGGGGTGACGCCAGGCTCTTACGCCAAGTGCACAGGCTCCTTATTACTAGAAGTTGTGTTCGGATCACCGAACAACTTCCGACGCGAAAAACTAATCTTTCATATCGTCCCATTTAAAAGTAGCTATCAAGCACTCTTGGGACGAGAAGCTTTTGTCCGCTTCAACGCCATACCACATTACGCGTCTCTTACACTTAAGATGCCCGGTCCACGTGGCATCATTTTAGTGCGCGGGTCATTTAAAAACCCCGTACACGGTCAGACGAGTCCGGCATAAATAAGCTAGGGGCTCCCTAGCCGCACATCCCTTCACAAGGGGCTGCGCGCCCAAGCAACAGCGAGCTCATACAGACTCCGCTTTACTTATTTATATTTCTTCCTTCGTATATATTTCGCACAATTTCCTTCCAAACTAAGTTCCTCTCTTTTTACAGATGAACAACACGCACACCCGTCCAGGATAACGGCACAATGGAGAGACAGGCGCAGACGTGCAGTAGGGACCCGTCGCAAGGATTCTTTTCAGATTAAGACCCTGCGTAAACCTTTTTTACTGTCTCTTGTTGTCATAATCCCTTGGTTTTTTATAACCAAAGTGGAGCCTGACGTTTTGGCATCGGCCGCGTCAGAGGACCATGCCCGTACCTGGACACTAAGGGCTTAGGGCAATGTTCTGCCCATTATTATAAAGACCAAACACCTTAGGGAGTGTTCGGCGTCTCGAGTTAGGCCTTATATGCATCAGCTCCGAATCATGTCTTTGGTCAAATGTTGGGTTTGCCCGGCTCCTGTGTTTTGCTGCCTTACGTTCCGTATCATCGGCTAACGCGGCACCAGGAGAACTACTGCGATTGTGCCCCAGTTCGGCTGGGCGAGCACCTCAGTAGAGAAAGCCGAAAACTGACTGTCATGATACAGCGGGAGACTAGTCAACCACTCGATCGACTACCGGAATGTTTAGAATTCCCCGCTTTGACGAAGGACCGTTTCCCGGTCAGGCACACACGCGCCCCGAATTCAGAGAAGCGCGGTGCCCCCAGGGGCTATATCATAGTCCCACCCTCGAACTCCAATGGCTAAGTGAAAGTGTTAAAGCATTATAGTCCGGATTGCCTCGTTTTCTACGCTACCACCTCCTTAACAGGACCGAGACGTCGGATTAAGTGTGAAAATGCCCTATTTTTTGCAAACACCCCGCACCTTGTGCGTGGGGGCTGAAGCCGAAGATTGCCATCTTTCAGGTTATACAAATGTATACATAAACGGCCGCATAGGAGATATTTTAATACTTGGAACGCACAAGTATAAAAAGCGGTTACATCATAATCATTGTCTTACAAGATAAAACGTTCATTTGAACGTGACATTTTTCGAGCAATGCGACTCTACTACACGAGCGCCACGCATAACTTCCCCAAAATAGTGCTCGGCGGGTAACCGGCTTTCGTCCGAACCCTGGGCTGCAATAGCGGTGGCATCCATCTCTGTCCAATGTGTCTTCACACGGGCAAGGGCCATCCGCACGCCTTCTATGCAGGCCGACCGCTTCATCTCCTTGATATGCGGCACCGCTCCAAGAAATTGCTGCAATAAGCCAAAATAGCTCGTCGCCTTGGGCCTCTCTGTCCAGACATGAGCCACGATATCAGTCATGGCAAGTCCGGACAACCTGTTCAGCTTAGCCCATTCGGCCAACCGATCGGTCAACGGAAGTGAACGATCCGGACTATGGAATTGAGACCAAAATAGCTCTTCCATCTTGTGATCCTCCTGACTCCGGAAGTACACAACGGCATCCGCCGCACTTGCCGCTAAGTCCATATATGGATCCTCCGGACCCCACAGCTGGCCAAGTTGGGCATACTTTGGATCCGTAAACCGGCAACGCAGCAGAAAAGGCCTGCCAGCCACAATATCTCCGGCTTGGCGCAGCTCCTCCTTCATAGCCCGCATTGCAGAACGGGCATCCTTGGCCTCGGCGGTGGCCTTCCCCAGGTCTTCTCGCTCCGAAAGGCGCTCTTTTTCAAGAGCCTCACTGCGGTCGGTAGCATCCTTCAATTTCACGGCCAATTCGGCCATCTTTTCCCTGCTCAGGCAGTGTGCAGCCTTTTTGGCTTTCAACTCCTCGGCCGCCCTCGAGGCAGCCGCATCACTCCTTCGGGCTTGCTCCTTAGCTTGAGCAAGCTCGGCCCGAAGGCTCTCCCCAGCAGCAGCACCGTCTGTATCACAGCATATATATTGTCAGAGGCGGGCTTTGGCTCCCTTAAATAAGTGACTGAGGAGAATTCATTTACCTTGCGACTCGTCAAGTCGCCGGTTGACAAGCGCGATGTCCGCATCCGCCACATCAAGTTGCCGCATTAACTCGACAACTCCACTAGTCCGGCTAGCCCCCGGACTATCCGCCACCTGCATAGGAAGGGCGACATTCAATACCTGCGATTTTGATCCTCGGCACGCTGTCGCTTTCGACAACCTACCGAGTCTCAGGGGCTACTATCTATACAGGGCGCACTTCTATGTGCAAAACTGTCAAAAAGGTGCGTCATTCTTGCGTACCTCAAATCCTGCCAACAAACTCCTGATGGCATTATGCAATCCGCTTTCGGCGGACGAAATCCTTCCAATCACCATACTCATCAAAGCACGGTGATCTTCTGAGATGGACGCCCTCTCAAGCAGATTCTTTAGCTCCCCCGGCCGAACACTAGTCGGCGCCGAACTCTCCGGCTCCACCGGGCTCTGGGATACCCTCCGTGACAATACTTCAGACTCGTCTGCCCTGTCCGACGGCGCAGCAGACGGAGGCGTTTCGCTCTCCATCATCTCCGGACGAAGATCCCCTGAAGACGAACTCATCTGAGAAGTCCGCATATCCGAACTGTAAAGCAACAATTTCGGTTATCCACAGAAGCACAAATAGGGGTATTTCCTTATTAACGAACTCCCCTTTTCCTACTCACGGCTCACTGGAGGGCTGATCCTTTAGAGACGATTGTACGTCCGGGTTCTCCCCGGACGCAGGACCCTCCGGTGAAGATTTCTTCCCCTGCTTAGGGGCTTTGGCCTCCGGGTCTTCGGAGGCGGTCCTCTTCTCCCCCTGGAAGTAGGGATTTTCGATCCCCCCCTCTTCAAGCGCCCCCTTGGGCGAGGTAATAGCTCTTCTATTTTCCCCATCGCCCCCTTCTACGGGCGCGACCTCCAACATTCTGACCAGCACGGGCTCCAGTGCGGTCTCTGGGAGGGGGGCCGGACACCTTATCATCTTCGATCGCGCTACCCACTCCTGATGAAGAATAATGGGTTAGGAGGCGAACTTTAGAAAAGCAAATAAACAGAACGTCTGGACTCTGAGCTACTTACCTGAGTATCCGGGCGATTGCAGCTTAGGCCTGCGTCCTCGGTCAATTCCGAACACGCCACCTGCGGTCCAAAGAACAACTTGTACATCTCCACGGGTGTCATACCCATGAAGTGTTGGAGAATTCGTGGTCCCTCCGGATTGAACTCCCATAACCGGAGAGGACGGAGTTTGCAGGGCAGAAGACGCCTGATTAGCATGACCTGCATCACCACAACCAGATTGATCTCCCTCGCTTGGAGGACTCGAATCCGGCCCTGCAATAAGGGCACGTCTTCGGACGGCCCCCAATTGAGCCCTTGGTTGACCCACGACATCAACCGGCGTGGAGGTCCCGGGCGGAATGAAGGCGGCGGCTTTTGCTTGCTGCCCTTCAGAGCGGTGATATAGAACCACTCCTGCTGCCACAAGCCGAGCTCCTCTTGGAAGGAGCCCTCGGGCCACGGGGCATCGGCCCTCCTGCTTATGGCCTCCCCGCCGCACTCCGCTTGACGCCCCCCGATCATCTTCGGCTCCACATTGAAGGTCTTCAGCCACAGGCCAAAGTGGGGGGTGACGCGAAGGAAGGCTTCGCAGACGATAATGAATGCGGAGATGTGGAGGATGGACTCCGGAGCCAAGTCGTGAAAATCCAGCCCGTAGTAGAACATGAGCCCTCTCACGAAGGGGTCCGTCGAGAAGCCTAAACCCCGACGGAGGTGGGATGCGAAGACGACGTACTCACCGGGCTCGGGAGTGGGTACGGCCTGCCCTTGGGCGGGCAACCTGTGCGAAATCTCGTAAGACAGGTACTTGGCCTCACGCAGCTTTAGCACGTCCTCCTCCGTGACGGAGGAGGGCATCCACCGACCCTGAAGGTCGGAGTCGAACATTGTTGAAGGTCCGAAGGGCTCGAATCTAGGGCTCTGGGTGTTGGAACTTGGAGCAAGGAGAGGACTCGATGGAAGATTGAAGAAAAGAAACGAGCCTTGGTCCTCTTATAAAGGGGGAAAATACCAAGAGTCGTCTCCGTGACCGTTCGGGATTCACCTTCGATAGAGGAGGCTTGGCGACGGGCACGGTTGGGTTACCCACGCTCGTATTGATGAGAATCCCAGAATAAGGGGAACACGATCTCTGCTTCGACAAGACGTGCCAAGGAAACCACTTCGCTAAACGTGATGAGGTGGTATAATAAAAAACGATTCAAGTAAAGGCTTGGTAGTGGCGTGACGACATGCCGCAAAATACGTCAGCAGATTGGACTTGTGGACATTTTATTCTCTCTACGGTGGAATGTGGAATTTATTTTGCAGAGTCAGACACTATCCTGGTGTTCATGATCTTCTCTGGATTATTCAAAGGAGGAACCCGCCTTGCAATGCCGAACATTATGCGCGCCGGACTTATCGTCATTGAAGCCTGGTTCAAGGGCTATTGAGGGAGTCCTGGACTAGGGGGTGTCCGGACAGCCGGACTATCATCGTCCGCCGGACTCCAAGACGACGAAGATACAAGATTGAAGACTTCGTCCCGTGTCCGGATGGGACTTTCCTTGGCGTGGAAGGCAAGCTTGGCGATACGGATATGTAGATCTCTTACCATTGTAACCGACTCTGTGTAACCCTAGCCTTCTCCGGTGTCTATATAAACCAGAGGGCTTTAGTCCGTAGGACACAACATACATTACAACAATCATACCATAGGCTAGCTTTAGGGTTTAGCCTCCTTGATCTCGTGGTAGATCCACTCTTGTACTACCCATATCATCAATATTAATCAAGCAGGACGTAGGGTTTTACCTCCATCAAGAGGGCCCGAACCTGGGTAAAACATCGTGTCCCTTGTCTCCTGTTACCATCCGCCTAGACGCACAGTTCGGGACCCCCTACCCGAGATCCGCCGGTTTTGACACCGACACCAACCCAACAAGTACCTTTGGAGACACATGTAGAGCACCTTTATAATCACCCAGTTACGTTGTGACGTTTGGTAGCACACAAAGTGTTCCTCCGGTAAACAGGAGTTGCATAATCTCATAGTCATAGGAACATGTATAAGTCATGAAGAAAGCAATAGCAACATACTAAACGATCGGGTGCTAAGCTAACGTAATGGGTCATGTCAATCAGATCATTCAACTAATGATGTGATCTCGTTAATCAAATAACAACTCTTTGTCCATGGTTAGGAAACATAACCATCTTTGATTAACAAGCTAGTCAAGTAGAGGCATACTAGTGACACTCTGTTTGTCTATATATTCACAAATGTATTATGTTTCCGGTTAATACAATTCTAGCATGAATAATAAACATTTATCATGATATAAGGAAATAAATAATAACTTTATTATTGCCTCTAGGGCATATTTCCTTCACTCACGGATACAGAAGGTTACGGCGGTGGAAATTGTTTTTCGTTGGCTCTTTGGATGTTTTCGGGGTACGTAGGTATATATAGGAGGAAGAATTACATCGGTGGCCGCTCGTGGGGCCCAGGAGACAGGGGCGCACCCAGGAGGGGTGGGCACGCCCTCCTATCTCCTAGCCGCCTCATTTGCTTCTTGACTTGCACTCCAAGTTCTCCGGATCATGTTCGTTCCATAAATCACGCTCCCGAAGGTTTCATTACATTTGGACTCCGTTTGATATTCCTTTTGTTTGAAATACTGAAATAGGCAAAAAACAGCAATACGGGTCGGGCCTCCGGTTAGTAGGTTAGTCCCAAAAATGATATAAATGTGTAAAATACAGCCCATAAACATCCAAAAGGGGTAATATAATAGCATGGAACAGTAAAAAATTATAGATACGTTGGAGACGTATCAAGCATCCCCAAGCTTAATTCCTGCTCCTCCTCGAGTAGGTAAATGATAAAAACAGAATTTTTGATGTGGAATGCTACCTAGCATAATTCTCAATGTAATTTTCTTTATTGTGGCATGAATTTTCAGAGCCAAACGATTCAAAATAAAAGTTCATATTGACATAAGAAATAGTAATACTTCAAGCATACTAATCAAAGCAATCATGTCTTCTCGAAATAACATGGCTAAAGAAACTTATCCCTACAAAATCATATAGTCTGGCTATTGCTCCATCTTCATCACATAAAGTAATTAATCATGCACAACCCCGATGACAAGCCAAGCAATTGTTTCATACTTTAGTAATATCACACTTTTTCAATTTTCACGTAATACATGAGCATGAGCCATGGACATAGCACTATATGTGGAATAGAATGGTGGTTGTGGAGAAGACAAAAAAAGAAGATAGTCTCACATCAACAGGCGTATCAACGGGCTATGGAGATGCCCATTAATAGATATCAATGTGAGTGAGTAGGGATTGCCATGCAACGGATGCACTAGAGCTATAAATGTATGAAAGCTCAACAAAAGAAACTAAGTGGGTGTGCATCCAACTCGCTTGCTCACGAAGACCTAGGGCGTTTTGAGGAAGCCCATCATTGGAATATACAAGCCAAGTTCTATAATGAAAAATTCCCACTAGTATATGAGAGTGATAACATAGGAGACTCTCTATCATGAAGATCATGGTGCTACTTTGAAGCATAAGTGTGGTAAAAGGATAGTAGCATTGTCCCTTCTCTATTTTTCTCTCAGTTTTTCTCTTTTTTCTTTCTTTTTTCCCTTTTTTTCTTTTTTTTTCTTTGGCCTTTCATTTTTTTCTTTTTGGCCTTTCTTTTTTCTTCTTTTGTAAAGTCCGAAGTCTCATCCCGACTTGTGGGGGAATCATAGTCTCCATCATCCTTTCCTCGCTGGGACAATGCTCTAATAATGAAGCTCATCACACTTTTATTGATTTACAACTCAAGACTATAACAAAATATGACTCTATATGAATGCCTCCGGCGGTGTACCGGGATATGCAATGAATCAAGAGTGACATGTATGAAAAATATGAAGGTGGCCTTGCCACAAATATGATGTCAACTACATGATCATGCAAAGAGCAATATGACAATGATGATGCGTGTCATATAAACGGAACGATGGAAAGTTGCATGGCAATATATCTCGGAATGGCTATGGAAATTCCATAATATGTAGATATGGTGGCTGTTTTGAGGAAGGTATATGGTGGGTGTATGGTACCATCAAAAGTTGCGTGGCACAAAAGAGGCTAGCAATGGTGGAAGGGTGAGAGTGCGTATAATCCATGGACTCAACATTAGTCAAAAGAACTCATTTACTTATTGCAAAAATCTACAAGTCATCAAATACAAAGTATTACGTGCATGCTCCTAGGGGGATAGATTGGTAGGAAAAGACCATCGCTCGTCCCCGACCGCCACTCATAAGGAAGACAATCAATAAATAAAATTGTGCTCCAACTTCATCACAAAGCGGTTCACCATACGTGCATGCTACGGGAATCACAAACTTCAACACAAGCATTCTTTAAATTCATAATCACCCAACTAGCATGACTTTTAATATCACTACCTCCATATCTCAAAACAATTATCAAGTATCAAATTGATCATAGCATCCAATTCACTTCCTATGATAGTTTTTATTATACCCAACATGGATGCCTACCATTCTAGGACCAATTTTATAACCATAGAAAATACCATGCTGTTCTAAAAGACTCTCAAAATAATATAAGTGGAGGATGAGAGACTAGCAATTTCTACAAAATTAAGCCACCGCCGTGCTCTAAAAGATATAAGTGAAGCACTAGAGAAAAACATATCAAGCTCAAAAGATATAAGTGAAGCACATAGAGTATTCTAGCAAATTCAATCAAGTGGGTTTCTCCCAAAAGGTGTTTACAGTAAGGATAATTGTGGTAAACTAAAAAGCAAAGACTAAGATAATACACGGCGCTCCAAGCGAAACACATATAATGTGGCGAATAAAAATATAGCTCCAAGTAAAGTTACCAATGAACGAAGACAAAAGAGGGGATGCCTTCCCGGGGCACCCCCAAGCTTAGGCTTTTGGCTATTCTTGAATATCTTGGGGTGCCTTGGGCATCCCCAAGCTTAGGCTCTTGCCACTCCTTATTCCATAGTCCATCAAAGCTTTACCCAAAACTTGAAAACTTCACAACACAAAACTCAACAGGAAATCTTATAAGCTCCGTTAGTGAAAGAAAACAAAACCACCACATAAGTTACTGTAATGAACTCATTCTTTATTTATTTTGGTGTTAAACCTACTATATTCCAAGTTCTCTATGGTTCATACCACTTAATAGTAGCCATAGATGCATCAAAATAAGAAAACAACACACGAAAAACAGAATCTGTCAAAAACAGAACAGTCTTTAGCAATCTGTAACTAATGCAAACTTATGGAACTCTAAAAATCGTACCAAAATAGGAAGTTGTGGAAAATTTGTCTTTTGATCAGCATCAAAAAGAATCAATGCAAAATCACGTTTCTATGATTTAACAAAACTAATTTCGTTCGTGCAAACTTTCTGTTTTTCAGCAAAATCAAATTAACTATCATCATAGTTTATCCTATAGGTTCTACTTGGCACAAACACTAATTAAAACATAAAAACACATCTAAAAAAAAGGTAGATGCAAAATTTATTACGTAACATCAAGGAAAAATATTGGGTTGTCTCCCAACATGCACTTTTCTTTAAAGCCTTTTAGCTAGGCATTGATAATTTTAATGATGCTCACATGAAAGATAAGAATTGAAGTGCAAAGAGATCATCATGAAACATGTGACAAACACATCTAAGTCTAACATACTTCCTATGCATAGGCATATTATAAGCAAACAAATTTGCAAGGCAAGCAAAAACTAGCATATGCAAGGAAGTAGAAAGAGATGATAGCAATCTCAACATGACGAGAGGTAATTTAGTAACATGTAAATTTCTACAACCATATTTTCATCTCTCATAATAATTACATGTAGGATCATAAGCAAATTCAACAAAATAGCTATCACATAAAATATTCTCGACACGAACCACATGCATACAAAGTTGACACTATTCCAAGATAGTGGGATTAACATTAACTAAAGTCATGACCTCTTCAAACCCACTTTTACCAAAAACTTCATAAGATTGAACATTATCCAAATATGTGGGATCTAAAGTTGACACTCTTCCAAACCCAATTTCAATAATATTGCAAACACTATTATCAATCTCATATTCATCATGGGGCTTAAATAAATTCCGAAGATCATAAGAAGAATCACCCCAACCATGATTATTGCAAAAAGTAGTAGACATAGAAAAACTAGCATCCCCAAGCTTAGGGTTTTGCATATTATTAGCACAATTTACATCAAGTGAATTTATAGTAAAATCATTGCAATCATGATTTTTACTCAAAGAGTTATTGTGAATCTCTTCATAAATTTCTTCATCATAATTTTCAGATTCACAAATTTCAAGCAAAGCTTTATAAAGATAATCTAGTGCACAAAACTCACTAGCAATTGGTTCATCATAATTGGATCTCTTAAAAAGATTAGCAAGCGAAGGAGGATCCATAGACCTTAGGTTCTGTTTATCAATAAATAAGCACCTATTCCAGCCAAACAAGCAAATGAAAGGGCAAGCAAAAGAGAGAAGAGATTGGGAATGAGAGGGCAAATAAAACGGCAAGTGTGAAGTGGGGGAGAGGAAAACGAGAGGCAAATGGCAAATAATGTAAATGCGAGGGAGATGAGTTTGTGATGGGTACTTGGTATGTATTGACTTGAGGGAAGACCTCCCCGGGAACGGCGCCAGAAATCCTTCTTGCTACGTCTTGAACTTGTGTTGGTTTTCTTGAAGAGGAAAGGGTGATGCAGCAATAGTAGCGTAAGTATTCCCCTCAGTTTTTGAGAACAAAGGTATCAATCCAGTAGGAGACTCCTCAAAAGTCCCACGCACCTACACAAACAAACAAAGAACTCGCAACCAATGCAATAGAGGGGTTGTCAATCCCTTCACGGCCACTTGCGAAAGTGAGATCTGATAGAGATAGTATGATAAGATAAATATATTTTTGGTATTTTATAATATAGATGCAAAAAGTAAAGATGCAAATAAAAGTAGATTGAAAGCTTATATGATAAAAGATAGACCCGGGTGCCATAGGTTTCACTAGTGGCTTATCTCAAGATAGCATAAGTATTATGGTGGGTGAACAAATTACTGTCGAGCAATTGATAGAAAAGCAAATAATTATGAGATTATCTAGGCATGATCATGTATATAGGAATCACGTCCGCGACAAGTAGACCGACTCCTGCCTGCATCTACTACTATTACTCCACACATCGACCGCTATCCAGCATGCATCTAGAGTATTAAGTTCATAAGAACAGAGTAACGCATTAAGAAAGATGACATGATGTAGAGGGATAAACTCATGCAATATGATATAAACCCCATCTTTTTATCCTCGATGGCAACAATACAATACTTGCCTTGCCACCCTTTATGTCAAAGGGTAAGGACACCCCAAGATTGAACCCAAAGCTAAGCACTTCTCCGATGGCAAGAAAGATCAATCTAGTAGGCCAAACCAAACTGATATTCGAAGAGACTTGCAAATATAACTCAATCATACATAAAAGAATTCAGAAAAGATTCAAATATTTCTCATAGATAAACTTGATCATAAACCCACAATTCATCGGATCTCGACAAACACACCGCAAAAAGAGTTTACATCGAATAGATCTCCACAAGAGAGGGGGAGAATATTGTATTGAGATCCAAAAAGAGAGAAGAAGCCATCTAGCTAATAACTATGGACCCGAAGGTCTGTGGTAAACTACTCACAACTCATCGGAGGGGCTATTGTGTTGATGTAGAAGCCCTCCGTGGTCGATTCCCCCTCCGGCGGAGCACCGGCGAAGGCTCCAAGATGGGATATCGCGGATACAAAAGTTACGGTGGTGAAATTGTTTTTCGTTGGCTCTCTGGATGTTTTCAGGGTACGTAGGTATATATAGGAGGAAGAAGTATGTTCGTGGCCGCTCGTGGGGCCCAGGAGACAGGGGGCATGCCTAGGAGGGGTGGGTGCGCCCTGCTATCTCCTGGCCGCCTCGTTTGCTTCTTGACTTGCACTCCAAGTTCTCCGGATCACGTTCGTTCCAAAAATGACGCTCCCGAAGGTTTCATTCCATTTGGACTCCATTTTATATTCCTTTTCTTCGAAATACTGAAATAGGCAAAAAAACAGCAATACGGGCTGGGCCTCCGGTTAGTAGGTTAGTCCCAAAAATGATATAAATGTGTAAAATAAAGCCCATCAACATCTAAAAGGGGTAATATAATAGCATGGAACAATCAAAAATTATAGATACGTTGGAGACGTATCAGACACGCACCCGGGCCGGCGAGGCGGTCAGCGCCATGTAGGTTGGCAGGCTGCTGAGGTGGCGCCTTGGTAGGGCTTTCACGAAGATTTGCATGCCATCACGTAGGCATGCTCTGAGTTGGCCTAGAAGCCTTGCATCAACACGCAGGTGCCTGCCTAGCTGGTGGGCTGGCAGCCGCATGGGAGCAGCGATGGAAGCTTGGCGGGCGTGGGCCTGGCTGTGGCCCCGTGGATGTCCTCGAAAAGGGCCTTGCCGGGGACCCATCAAGGGTCTTGCGGTGGCGTCGTGGTCGTCCATGGCAAGGATCTTGCCGGAGGTCTTGTGGGTTTTCTCGGCAAGGATCTCGCCGAGGTTCGTCATCTTCTAATCCTCATCGGATTTGGAGTGTTCATGATCTTCACAAAGATCTGCATGGCATCATGGAGGCTCCTCCCGTGCCTTGGTCCCAACGTGGTTGTTGGAAACCTTGGGCTCGAGGGTAGCGCGCCCCATTGTGGTTGGGCAGGCTGCCCCGGCAAGGTCCTTGTCGGGGCCGTGGAAGGCACCCCGGCAAGGGTCTTGCCGGGGGGAACCCACCTCGCCCTCTTGCTTTCTGTGTCTCTGTGTCTTGGCGTTGCTTTGACCATCTTGCGGCTCTGACTCCTCCCTCTACTCTACTAAGCCTGGCAGTGGGCATGGCTCTGACTGCCCATGAACAAGTAAGGGGTACAAAGGAGTGCCCCTACTTTAGTACACCGACACCACCTTTATATCTCAAAACAATTATCAAGTATCAAATTTATCATAGTATTCAATGCACTTTATATGAAAGTTTTTATTCAAATTACCATGCTTTTTAAGACTCTCAAAATAGTATAAGTGAAGCATGAGAGATCAATAATTTCTACAAAATAAAACCACCGCCGTGCTCTAAAAAGATATAAGTGAAGCACTAGAGCAAGATTGTCTAGCTCAAAAGATATAAGTGAAGCACATAGAGTATTCTAATAAATTTCGAATCATGTGTGTCTCTACCAAAAGGTGTGTACAGAAAGGATGATTGTGGTAAACTAAAAAGCAAAGACTCATATCATACAAGACGCTCCAAGCAAAACACATATCATGTGGTGAATAAAAATATAGCTCCAAGTAAAGTTACAGATAGACGAAGACGAAAGAGGGGATGAAATCCGGGGCATCCCCAAGCTTAGGCTCTTGGTTGTCCATTAATATTACCTAAGGGTGCCTCGGGCATCCCCAAGCTTAGGCTCTTGCCACTCCTTATTCCATAGTCCATCGAATCTATACCCAAAACTTGAAAACTTCACAACACAAAACTTAGCAGAAAAGTCGTAAGCTCCGTTTGTATAAGAAAATAAATCACCACTTAGGTACTGTTGTGAACTCATTCTAAATTCATATTGGTGTAATATCTACTGTATTCCAACTTCTCTATGGTTCATACCCTCCGATACTACTCATAGATTCATCCAAATAAGCAAACAACAGATAGAAAACAGAATCTGTCAAAAACAGAACAGTTTGTAGTAATCTGTATCATTCGAATACTTCTGTAACTCCAAAAATTCTGAAATAAATTGGTGGACCTGAAGAATTTGACTATTAAACATCTTCAAGAATAATAAACCTAAAATTGCTCTTCAGTAAAAAATGGCAGCTAATCTCGTCAGGGTAAAAGTTTCTGTTTTTATAGCAAGATCGCATAGACTTCACCCAAGTCTTCCCAAAGGTTCTACTTGGCACAAACACTAATTAAAACATAAAACCACATCTAAACAGAGGCTATATGAATTATTTATTACTAAACATTATAAAAAAGCAAAGAACAAAAGTAAAATTGGGTTGCCTCCCAACAAGTGCTATCGTTTAACGCCCCTAGCTAGGCCTGATGATTTCAATGATGCTCACATAAAAGATAAGAATTGAAACATAAAGAGAGCATCATGAAGAATATGACTAGCACATTTAAGTCTAACCCACTTCCTATGCATATGGATTTTGTGAGCAAACAACTTATGGGAACAATTATCAACTAGCATAGGAAGGCAAAACACACATAACTTTAAAACTTTAAGCACATAGAGAGGAAGCTTGATGTCACTGAAACTCCTACAAGCATACATTACTCCCTCATAAAAAATTTCAGTAGCATCATGAATGAATTCAACAATATAACCAGCACATAAAGCATTCTTTTCATGATCTACTTGCATAGAAATTTTACTACTCTCCACATAAGCAAAATTCTTCTTATTCGGAATAGTGGGAGTATCATAAGAGACATGAATACTATAAATGTTTCCATATTAAAAGAGTAATGTTCAGAAAAAGGGTAATCATAATCATGACAAGTTTTATAAATATAATCATCACTACTTTTTATAGCATAAGTTTCATCACAATAATCATCATAAGTAGCTACTTCTTTCTCATCAAAATCAATTGAAACCTCTTCCAAAATAGTGGATTCATCACTAAATAAAGTCATGTCCTATACAAATCCACTTTCATAAATATTATAGGATTCAACACCCTCCAAAATAGTGGGATCATTACTTCCTAAAGTTGACACTCTTCCAAACCCACTTTCATCAATATAACCATCATAAATAGGAGGCATGCTATCCTCATAATACATTTGCACATCAAAACTTGGGAGGCTAAAAATATCATCTTCATTAAACATAGCATCCCCAAGCTTGGGACAAACATTAATTGCAGAAAATATATTCTCAAACATGTCATTCTCATCAAGCATAGCATCCCCAAGCTTGGGCCTTTTCCTATCATAAGAAAAATCACTCTCGTCATTAATAGTATGGATAGCACCAATAGTATAGCAATTATCATCAGCACAATGAATAATAGGAGCAACATCATTTGGGAGGGATACTTTTCTACCTTTGCTTCTCCATCTTTTATTTTTCTTCTTCACATCATGTGTGGGTTTAACGCTCTTTTTTTAGCTCCTTATTAATGAGATTGGTTGAATAGAAAGCTCCTCCTCGTTACCTAATTCATTATAAGAAATAATAGGAGGATATTGGGAAGTCTCTTCCCTTTCATTAGTATGCTCTTCATCTTCTATTTGTTTTCTTTTCTTTATGTAGTTGGCAATATAAGGATTTGAAACGCAATTCAGCGCACAATACATAAAAATTTCTTCTAGATCAAAATAAAGTACTTTATCAAGGACAAATTCTAGAAGATCCTTAGTTATACGTTTCATTTCTTCATAACCTACAAGCAAACTAAGTTCATTATGATGTGCAAGGGAAATCAAGTCATCACAATTTTTGGACACAATACGATCATGAAACAATTGGCATTGGGGATTTAAATGATCATGTTCATTGCAAAGTTCACAAGGATGGCAAAGAAATTTTAAATGTTCAGCACAAACATCTAGCCTTTCTTGCAACCATTTGGTTTCTAAATACTTATGCCTCTTGCAAAATCTATCTTCCCTATTTGGTGTGTACTTGCAAACTCTATGCACTCCACAAAAGTTGACATGCTTATAAGAGACATTTTCATCATGACTAGTGCAATCATCATTAGTACTATGGATATTCAAAGAGTTCATACTAACAACATTGCAATCATGCTCATCATTCAAAGATTTAGTGCCAAACATTTTATAGACTTCTTCTTCTAGCACTTGAGTACAATTTTTATTTCCATCATTCTCACGAAAGATATTGAAAAGATGAAGCGTATGAGGCAAACTTAATTCCATTTTTTTGTAGTTTTCTTTTATAAACTAAACTAGTGATAAAACAAGAAACTAAAAGATTCGATTGCAAGATCTAAAGATATACCTTCAAGCACTCACCTCCCCGGCAACGGCGCCCACAAAAGAGCTTGATGTCTACTACACAACCTTCTTCTTGTAGACGTTGTTGGGCCTCCAAGTGCAGAGGTTTTTAGGACAGTAGCAAATTTCCCTCAAGTGGATGACCTAAGGTTTATCAATCCGTGGCAGGCACAGGATGAAGATGGTCGCTCTCAATCAACCCTGCAACCAAATGACAAAGAGTCTCTTGTGTCCCCAACACACCCAATAAAATGGTAAATTGTATAGGTGCCCTAGTTCGGCGAAGAGATGGTTATACAAGTGCAATATGGATGGTAGATATAGGTTTTTGTAATCTGAAAATATAAAAACAGCAAGGTAACTAATGATAAAAGTGAGCGTAAACGGTATTGCAATGTTAGGAAACAAGGCCTAGGGTCCATACTTTCACTAGTGCAAGTTCTCTCAACAATAATAACATAATTGGATCATATAACTATCCCTCAACATGCAACAAAGAGTCACTCCAGAGTCACTAATAGTGGAGAACAAACGAAGAGATTATTGTAGGGTACGAAACCACCTCAAAGTTATCCTTTCTGATCGATCTATTCAAGAGTCCATAGTAAAATAACATGAAGCTATTCTTTCCGTTTGATCTATCATAGAGTTCGTACTAGAATAACACCTTAAGACACAAATCAACCAAAACCCTAATGTCACCTAGATACTCCAATGTCACCTCAAGTATCCGTGGGCATGATTATACGATATGCATCACACAATCTCACATTCATCTATTCAACCAACACAAAGTACTTCATAGAGTGCCCCAAATTTCTACCGGAGAGTCAAGACGAAAACGTGTGCCAACCCCTATGCATAAGTTCACTGAACCCGCAAGTTGATCACCAAAATGTTCATCAAGTAGATCACGTGAATATCCCATTGTCACCACAGATAAGCACATGCAAGACATACATCAAGTGTTCTCAAATCCTTAAAGACTCAATCCGATAAGATAACTTCAAAGGGAAAACTCAATCCATTACAAGAGAGTAGAGGGGGAGAAACATCATAAGATCCAACTATAGTAGCAAAGCTCGCGATACATCAAGATCGTATCACCTCAAGAACACGAGAGAGAGAGAGAGAGAGATCAAACACATAGCTACTGGTACATACTCTCAGCCCCGAGGGTGAACTACTCCCTTCTCGTCATGGAGAGCGCCGGGATGATGAAGATGGCCACCGGTGATGGATTCCCCCTCCAGCAGGGTGCCGGAACAGGCTCCTCAGAGGTTTTTAGTGGCTACAAAGGCTTGCGATGGCAGAACTCCCGATCTATTGTGCTCCTGGATGTTTTTGGGTATATGGATATATATAGGCGAAAGAAGTTGGTCAGGGGAGCCACGAGGGGTCCACGAGGATGGGGGAGCGCCCTAGACCCTCGTGGCTAACTCGAAGCTTCCCTGACGTCTACTCCAAGTCTCGTGGATTGCTTCCATTCCAAAAATAACTCTCCCAAAGGTTTCATTCCGTTTGGACTGCGTTTGATATTCCTTTTCTTCGAAACACTGAAATAGGCAAGAAAACAGCAATTTGGGTTGGGCCTCCGGTTAATAGGTTAGTCCCAAAAATAATATAAAAGTGTATAATAAAGCCCATAAACATCCAAAACGGGTAATATAATAGCATGGAACAATAAAAAATTATAGATACGTTGGAGACGTATCATTCGCCACCCATGCACCGTCGTCCTCCTCTACCATGCCCGAGCTGATACCCCGACGCCGTCGTACTTTACAAGAGATCGACCTCTCTCATCCACGTCTTCGGACCAGCATCCTTGATTCGCGTCCTCTCGCTTCATCCGCACCATCGTCCTCCTTGTCGAGGCCGCTCGTACGACCGTCTCGTCCACCGCGCTGGGATATTTCCCTCGCGGCCACCGTCTGCCCTCCTAGATCTGTTGTTATATTCCGCATTAGGATAAATGACAGTCGACTGAATTTCAAATTGGGGTTATTCCATTTTTGAGGGCTGTCATCGGGCTATGGTGGGGCCTCACCGGAGGCAAAATTCGACGCGGGTGGGGTTAGCTACAGGGATTGCTGGGGGCGATGGAAGATCGGAGGTGGTGGCCGGTTCAGTGGAGGGCAGGGGCTGGTGGTTCGGCTAGTGACCCGTGTGGTGGTCTTTAGGGGAAGAATAAGAGGCGAGGAAGAAGAAGGGTTAGGAGACATAGGGTCTTCGTCCAACCTCCTGAAATGGTCGACTGACCCAAATGACAAAAGTCAGGCGACTTGGATGTAGACATTCCCATATATTAAGTACTACTATCGTAGGTGCTTCAAGACGTACGTGCCAGTAGTGCTCCTCAACCCATCAAGCTAAACAACTTGCCACTCATAATTCCAAACTTAGTTGCTCAAATACGAATCTGATATGATGCTGACATGTACTAAAACAGAGAATGTTTAATTGGTCAGTTGTTCCTACTTTACTTTCAAAAAGCACATGCGCCACATACCGAGGTACAGCAGGGAGTTGCGTTCATTATGCGCTCTGGTTCATCATTTGTGGCCAACCAGCATTTTGTTTTCCAAAATCTGCTTGCTCTTCTTTAGCATGCACCTTTTCTGTTCTTCCTTTGTAAGTACTCTCTGTACCTAAATATAAGTCTTTTTAGAGATTCCTCCATGGACTACATATGGAGCAAAATGAGTGAATCTACACTCTAAAATGTATCTATATTCATCCGTATGTGATCCATGGTTGAATCTCTACAAAGATTTGTATTTAGCAATAGAGGGAGTATAATAGTTGTACACTATGTTCTTTGTAGTGAAGACGAGCAGAAACATTTGCAGTGTATAGGTCCATTCGGACGCTTGTCATGGACGCTTTCAACTCTTCGTGTTGGTCTTCGTGTCGATTTTCATGGATGCTTTCAACTCTTCGTATTCGATCGTATGCATCGCCTTTGAGAGTTAGACTGATAGTAACAGTAGCACGCCTTCAGTTGTAAAGAGCTGGTATTCGAAGGCTTTCTAGCCGTACCGTCAATACTAGCACATATATTCCAGCAAGTTCCACTATCCTAATTTTAGTGCTGATGCTTAGGGTTTTCCCATTATATCTACCCTACGATCTGCGTAGGTTCTTTGTGTCCTACTAGGAGCTATCCACCCTTTAAAGCTAAAGAACACACCAATCATATGTCCTAAGGTTCTTCAAATACGAACGTGATATGATACTGACACTAGCTAACAGATACACATTTAATTGGTTAGCTAATTCTCCCACGTGAGGTTCCAAATGCATGTGGCCACATATAGAGAGACATCATGGAATTGCATTTCTTTGGGCGCTCTGATTCATCATGGGTGGGCAACCAACATTGTATAGAAAGAAGGGGAATCTGAATAATATGCTTCCCCTTCTATTCTTTAACATGTTCCTCTTCCGTTCTTCTTTAGTAAGTACATTATGTTCCTTGTCAGGAAGTGGAGCAGGTACATCTACAGTCGACAGCTCTATTGGGCCGGTTCTGCTACATGATTTCGCACTTTGAGTTGACTAGACTGATAGTAAAAACTATGCACCTTCAATTGAATAGAGCTGGCCTATAGATGATTGATTGGCTACATATTAGTAGAGGCAAACCCTGTATTTTCCAGCCTGATCCACTTTCCCGATTTATTTATGGTGCTTATGGTGTACCCCTATTATCTACACTACGATCTGCCTACTGGCTCTGCGCTCTCGTTATCATGGTTTGGCAATAAACTTTCTATACGGTATATTATGAACCTATCATCTACCACCTATTCCTACATGTGGAGCTCCCAACAGGGATCCTATTTTTTTGTAGTTGTGCCAGATTATATTAATCTACTCACCATATTACAGCACACATGGGCTCTCTCATCAAAATCCAGTGATAGCACACAAGGGTTTATAGGGAGCCCCTATTATATTACAATATCCTCTACATTACAAAGATAATCTCACTACTATTTATGTTTTCATGCTTTTTAGATATTGTACATAATCACAATGAATATAAGAATGCACACATTAGAAGAATATTGCGGAACAGTTCAATGGGTAACAAACTTGATATCAAGGGATTGAGGTCCATTGTGGATGCAATGAAACCCACATGCTCCCGACCTATAAATTGATATTCATAATATGATCCTAATGCCTATTCTGAGGTCAAGGAGTCAAAGGAAGATGGCCTATCCTGTTCACCCAATAAGATGTCCGTTCTAATTTGGCAATGTTTCATTGGTTGCACATATGTTGCATAAGGTTTCTTGCATTTCTTTTGCTTCGTTGCACCGCCATCTGCTTAGTTTACTCATGATATATGTGAAGATGCCATGCCCATCCATTATTAACACCTATTCCATTTGTCGTCATACCATGTTTTCTCATTCAAATGTTGTTCTTGTGTTTCAGACATCCAGAAGGAAGAGGGTGATTGCAGAACATGAAGGAGTACAAGCAAGTGCTTGAAAAGGTGGTGCTACCGAAGAAATCATAGAGCACCCGACATATATTGGTGATAGAACTAGCACCGCAAAACCTAGGATATAGTAACTATATTGGTCCTGCTTTGTTCTTGTGAGTACCTATTGTCCTATCGCTGTCCTTACATTCATACCTGGTGGATTATGTGACATCATTGTGCATTATAGCATGCTTATCCACTATTCGCTCCAAATTATCAGATCTGTATTAATGCTTAAATTAATGTATAATAAACCCAATGCTTATGAAGAAATTTAGTTCTGCATTGTTCTTGTAAGTATCTGATGTTCTTCATCACTGTACTTATATTTGCTAGCTAGTTCTTCATGTGCACTTTGCAGCTTATTTTCCCTTGCCCTCCATTTTCTACACATCAGATCTACATTTACTCTTGCCAAAATATTGAATAAAACCAATGTTACTGAAGAGGTTTAGCTCCACATTGCTCTTGTGAGTGCCTTTTGACCTGTATGATGTATTTACATTTGTACTCTGCATCTTAAGTTAAATAATCACCATTGTTCCTATATTTTCACATCTATATTTACTCTTAACAAAATGTAGAATAAAGGCAATGCTCTTAAAGAAGAGTGTGCGGTAAAATTCTTGAATTGCCCCACCCCCCCATCAATATGGACAAGGGCTTTATAGAGCCTGTCTTCACTACTAATGTAAGTTTGTCCTCCTTGAGCATTCAAACTTTGTTGTGTATATTTGGATAGCTATGAGTGCAAATGCTGTTTATTTTGTCGTCTGCATCAAATTGCTTGTTCAAAGTTTATAAAGAAGTACATAAACATAAGTTTGTCCTTCTCAATTTCAGTCTTTAGTTGCACAACTTAGTTCCTTATTCATACCATGTAAATTAAAATAAACATAGCAAGTTATCTTCTTTAGCACTATGTGCATGCTTGTGTTCTTGATCTGTAATCCAATGGTGTGGTGAAACTACCAACAACAGCACAATGTCATATCCTGCTATGTCTCAACTATGAACAATGTCATATTATATTAATGTTATTTAAATCGTGTCTCTTTATTTACCAATCTGAAATTATATAAATTGGCAGTACTACACTATGCATGCTTATATGTTGTTTAGAACTACATGTATGCTTGTGTTCTTGATCTATAATCCAGTTGTCTGGTGAAGCTGGCCGCTCCTGCACAATGCCATTTCCTGCCGTCTTAACTATGGACAATGCCTATTATGTTAATGCTATTTAAAACGGTGTCTCTTTATTTCTGACAAAGAAATGAGATGAATTTACAGCGCTGATGCTTATACATGCAAAACCTGTTATCTACCTACTTGTTTCTCTTTCAGGGTGACAACACTGCTGCTAGGAAGAACCGCCGCAATGATAGTGAGACGAACCCATTGTTTGTCCCTCTAACATATATTCCAGAGAAGAAGGCACCACATCTTGAGGTTAGGGATACAACCACAAAGTCATATCTTGATGTAGTGTCGAACTTACTCAGTGACAGAAGCTCGATGAAGTCGACGCCTAAATCTGTTGGACTTCTTCAGTCTGAAATTCAAGCAGCAGGACATGCTTCCGCTCAAATCTGATAGGAACTCCAATCTCTATGCAAGATTAACCATAAGTACAGGACGTCTATTGATGCTATGCAATTTAAGTTGGTGGATATAAGCGTCAAAGAAGCGCAATCTCATCAGGTTGCTAAGATGCTTGCGCTGTAGCTCCTGGGCCAGGCTAACCTTTCTTGAACTGTGTTGAAGTGCCGTCGGTTCTGTCTATTATTTTGTCGGCATGTTTACTTCCTGCCATGTTTATCGAATCTCCTGTCTGGTTGCCCTTTATTATCGCTGGAGGCAAACTTTAATGCCCATGGGATGTAATATACTGTAATTTCATTCTTGTATAGTCTAGGTTTATTCTACGTCACGATGTTGTAATTTATTTGTTGTTTATGCTGTCGTCGCTCTGAGAAAAGGTCATAATCTTTGATTGATGCGCAATGAGCCAATAAAGGTTTATAAAATAATAATGTCTATAATAAAACTGGTCGGTCGCCAATCACTAGTACGTGCCGAACCGTGAGCCTACAAACATCTTGGGCCATTAGTTAGGTCTAGTCTTAATCTGGCCCACTATTAGTTTCGGGCCTTTAAAAGGCCGAGTAAACTGCTTGCCTTAATTGGGCTGGAAAATTAAATAGGCTTTTAAAAGGTTGAAACCTAGATTCAGCCTTAATTGTGGCCAACAAATCACGAGCCGACAGCATGCTGTAATATAAATCGGCCCATTATTGGCCCATCCGGCTGACGGGCCATTAACAGGCTGAAATGTTTTTGGGCCTTGGCTGACCCAATTACATGACGGGCAAGAAGCAGGCCAGATGTATAATCAAGGGCCTTTAACGGGCCGATAGGCAGTTTGGCTAGAATGCATCCACGAAGACTATGGGCCGTTAAGAGGCCGAAAGTAACTACGGACCATAATTAGGCCCAGGAGCAATTCGGGCCTTTAAATGGCCGAAATTGAAACTGAGCCAAAAGAGGCCCATTTGTAGGTAGGCCATTGACAGGCCGAAACTAATATCGGGCCAAACTGTTAAACGGGCCATTAAGAGGCCAAAGAGCAAATAAGGCCCCCAATGGGCCCAATGGAACAATAGCTGTTAAAGGGCCGTATCTGTTATGGGCCGTAATTTGTCCCAGGAAATGAAAGTCAGTTAACAGGCTGGATTAGGTATGGACCGTAATTTGGCCCAAACTATTGCAGGCTGTTAATGGGTCGGATCTGATATGGGCCGTAAACTCGCCCAGAATATTGCAGTCATTTAACGGCCCATATCTGATGTGGGCTATAGTTTGGTCCACAAAATGTTTGGCTATTAATGGGTGGGCCCATTAGATCTAATGAAATCTTCTAGGCCTATTCCTGGGCCGGCTTTTAAACCTATATGAATTTAACTATTTCTTCTACTGGCTTGAAAGAGGTGGACTTGGATCATTTCTCAAGGATCACATCGTCCCTATCCACCGTAGCTCATAAGGTGGTTAATTCTTCTGCCGCTAGGGCTTCAGATAGGGCCTCGAGGGCCAAGGATGCTATTTTGTTTTCAGCATGAAGTGCTTTCTCTGGGTCGCTCGAGATTGTGATGATTCCATTAGGGTCGGGCATTTTGAGCTTCATGTACCCATAATGGGGTATATCTTGAAAGTGTGAGAAAGCATCCCGGCCGAGGATAGCATGATACCGACTGTTAAAGGGGACCACATGGAAGAGCAGCTCTTCGGATCTATAGTTCTCTGGTGTACCGAACACCACATCCAGTTTGATTTTTTCCAGAGCAGTGTGCCTCTCGACTGGGGATAATACCTTGAAATGTGGTGTTGCTTTGCTCGATGCGTGACCGATCCATATGCATCTTATCGAGCGTGTCCTCATAGATGAGGTTAAGTCAACTACCTCCGTCCATGAGTACTTTAGTAAGCCGGAAACCATCAACGATGGGGTTTAGTACCAAAGCGGCAGGTGCATGGATGGACCGAGCCTTTGGTTCATCTTCGGCCGTAAAGGTTATCTCCATGTCGTTCCATGGGCTCAGTGTGGTAACTTGATGGACTTTGGCAAGGTCGCGAAGCGCCCGTTTGCGCCGGTTGTTAGAGGAGAAAGTATTGAAGATTGTTAGGACGTTAAACTTGTCCTTCTCTGGTGAGTATCCTTCTGTAGTTGTGGTGAGAATGGCCTCCCCACTTTTTGCTACCTGTCGGAGTACCCAGCATGTCCGGAGGCTATGAGTTGGGACAATGTGCGGAGTGGTATGGATCGAGCAGGGTTTGTCCAATAGTTTGTCGAGAATGGACCAGTGTCCCGCGAAGGGCTTGTTCTTCCTGTCCATAGTCCGGTGGTCGGATGATTCACCGGGGTATAATGTTTTAGCCCGGTCCGCACACTGCGTGAGGGTGGCGGGCTCCAGTTGAGTTTACTGGGCCCTCCATATGCTTTCCATCGCACAGTACTTTTGTACTACATGCGATAATCCTGTGAAACTTTGTATGTGGTGACGGTCGAGGGCATTCAATATCCCTTCATCGGTACAATTACGATGGAAGACCAAAACTGCGCCGTCGTCCGAGCAGTCCTTGATCTTGTTTTTAACAAGCAGGAATCTGGCCCAAAAGTGGTGGACCGTTTCCTGGGCTTGCTGCCGCATATACATCAGGTCGTATATTTCTAGAGGACCTGAGTTTCTTGGAGAGTATAGATTGTGGTGGGTGGGTGGATTAAATTTTAGATCATGTCCCACGTCCGTGTTCGGGGCCGGTATGGCTTCTGAAGTAACCGGTTCGGGTCCGGCTAAGAGCAATGGCTCTTGCAATGCTAAACCCGAACCAGAGTCCGGTGGGAGTAAAGTCCCTTCCGAAGGGGAAGTATCCGTCTTAGGGGACTCGGGGAACCGAACATACTTGGTCCTCAATATGGGAAGGGAAGTGTCTGTGACTGGTTCCTCGACTATTTCCACGAAGTGGGTGATCGGTGGGTGATTAATTTCCCTCCGGTCGGGCTTGAGCCCAATATGATCATAGTCCGTTGAGACCACCAGGGTGGCGGTGCGATCTAGCAGTTCGTTTAAGTATGAAACATGTACATGATCCAATTTTTCAGAGTACTTGGGCCTAATACGAGGACGGTGTCCGGCAGCCATGAGAAGCGTTGTGGGCTCGACGGCCGCGCTGGCCCTTATGGTAAAACCGCCGAACTGGAGGGTCTGCCCCAAAGCCAGGAACCCTCCGGAAGTGATATTGTCGTTGATGACTAGGAGAGCCATGGATCGCTTTTTGCAGACAGCACAACAGAGCTCTCAATGAAAGCACCAATGTCGGTGTCAAAACCGGCAGATCTCGGGTAGGGGGGGCAAGCTGTGTGTCTAGAGATCGATGGTAACAAGGAGTAAGGGGACACAATGTATACCCATATTCGGGCCCTCTTAATGGAGGTATAACCCTACTCCTGCTTGATTATATTCGACGAGTGTGGAGATTACGAGAGTTGATCTACCTCGAGATCGTAATGGCTAACCCTAGATGTCTAACCTATGAAGATTTCGATGATGATAAAAGTTACCTTCTATAGTCTAACCCCTCCAGTTTATATACACACATGAGGGGGTCTAGGGTTTGTACAAGGTTAGTTTATCAGGGAAGGAAACCTCCGGACTCTATTCTTGTCGTCCACGTACTAAGAAGTCACATCCGGACAGGGTAGATGATCTTTAGCATGATCCTGTACGGCCCATGCAACCCAGCCCATACTCCTAGGCCGGACATCTGAGGACCCCTGAATCCTGGACTCCCTCAGTCAGTACACTACTTGGTTCAGTTCAGCATTCCAACTAAGAACACAATTATAATTGGTTATTCTGGAATGGAAGAACCTAATCATGGATGGTCGCAACAAGAAAAACCAGAGTGAACTCAAGGAAATTAAAGCCTTCCTAGGGAGGCCCTTTTCTGAGAGAAACCTTGCTTGATTTTTCCTGATTTGTAAACCTTCTCACAACTTGGTCTTTTGTTATGAACTAGTATATGTTTGTTATGTTCTATGAATCATTGAGATGTATAAAATTGCTTAACTTATGCTTTTCAAGTATTTTATGAAGCCGAGTTTAATGTGAATGTTCCACATGAACGCTGGACCAGTGTGTGAACGTTTGGAATTTACATTGTGGCCTCAGTTAACTGCATGAACCACTGTAACAAGATACGTAGTTGCTTATATGTCAGACAATAGGTTATTGATTGTTAGCTTATCGATACCCGACTTTTCTAGTGTTGAAGCGAGCTGAGCCAATGTGGCGTGTTTTACAAAATTGCTTACAAGTGGGGTAGCACCAACAGTGTTTACAAGTACTCAACTAGATTTACGTACCATGTGTATACGTCGGCGCATATTCTCGAACAAGTACTCTATTTCATCAAGCACACACTGCTCGTATGATAAACCGTGACAACTTATGTCTTACGATGCCATATTCATAAAAAAAACTTGTGAGGACGCATCTGTTTCGGCAACAATTAGGATGGTTCTCACGTGAGTCATAGGCACACAAAAGTAGCGGCAGTTCCCATAGACGGATTTGAACAGAGTACTACCCTAGAGGGCTGATAATAGGCAAGGTTCGGATAATTGGAAACAATCCAAACTACTATTAAACACTATCTGGGGCAACTATTTATTGGCTCGATCTAATTTGGGAAGGACACAACATGGACCTTGCCATGAACATCATCGAGGACGTCCGGCAGCAGCTCAATCCTGTGAACCTTCCTGAAGATAAGCTTGTGGCCTTGCCACTCATAAACTTGTTTTTTGAGGCATGCCACATCATCTTCATGTGTAAGCTTGACAAGAATAGTATGCCTCACAAACGAAGGAGTACCTTGGAACTTCTTGTGCTTCAGTACACCCTGGACAACACGCCTGACAACAGTGAGGCCGGAATACATCTCAACATTTGTATAAGTGCAAATGGCTTCCAGGATCCAACAGCCTAAGAACTCTGTTTTCCCAGTGCGTATATCCAGGTCATCCGCCTCATAGCGAGTGACATGTACAACCACACAATCCTTGTCTGCATCAAGGCTCTAATTGAAACAGAAACAAATTCTAAATTACTTTCCAATATAAGAAACACAAGTTATTTAAACCACTATGTAGAGTCAAAAGTATGCATGACAGGGAAGGTAGCATGGCATCGAAGCTAATAAAATTTTGCATTATTTATCACCACATACTTAGATGAAAAACCACGATCGAGACCAGCAAAGAAGAAAATCACCTTGGGCTTCTCAGTGGGGGGGGGGGGGGATGATCCTCGAAGGGGGGAAACTGCTCCTAGAGTGCCATGGGGACTGTAACCTCAAACAAGGTGTTGACCATCTCAGTAGTGGCCGTGAGCGTATCTAGGGTCAGCTTGATGGATGCCTCCATCTTCTTGGAGCTCTCTGTCTCGTGGGGATCAGCCTCACGCGTCTGGTCCAACACCAGCTGATCTTTGCCTGGTTCTCCTTGGTCCATCATGAAGCTAACGAATACTAGGAGACCACTGAAGCGAAAACACAATCGCAATGACAATGAAACAAAAAAGAGAATGAGGATCAGTTACTGCTTTGCAAACGTTCTTTTTTAATGAAAATATACCAACATCACAGATCTGCTTACCTTCCCTTCGTTGGGAGAGAAGAATAGTGGCAGATGCTAGTGTTGACTTTCTTGAATATGGTGAGGGAGAAGGGGATTCAGCGAAGAGTGAAATGATGGTTGCTTCGTCCATCAAACTTAGACTGCAGGGAGGTGGGGTTTTGTGATACGATGGCTTGTTACTGCCGCACTACGACCCGGGTGACTCTCCGCCTGCATACTGCCTTCTAATTTGGTGGATGGCATTTGGGCCCGCGTGCTGCATGGCCCGCATTTCGGTGAACAAAAGTAAAACGACATTCAGTAGACGGAGATGTTTCGATGACCTCGGAGGAGCCAGAAGCGGTAGTGTATCCAGTGTACTAGTAGTAATTGTTTTTCTGGGTATCTGTAGAGTGTCTCCTCTTTACTAGTAGTAATTGTTTCTCTGGGCCCAAGAAAAAACAGCCCATCCACCCTAGTAAATAAAAAATCAATTCAAAAACCCATATATTTACTTAAGGAGAGGCGCTACCCAGCACACCGCCCCCAAAAAAACCTGGGTGCTCTTCTTCCTCCTCACTCCCACCCACCTCACGTCAGCGCACTCCACTCACACCCCCAAATTCCTCACCTCACGCCTACAGAAAAACTCCAGCTCCGCTCCTTCCTCACTACCACAGAAATATCCCAGCTCCCCTTCTTCTTCACTCGCACTACAACAAGGCTCGTCATTCGTTACTCTAGTCAAATCTGTGAGCTCAACGCGACGCCCTCGAGGAAAATGGAGTTGGCTGACTAGAGCGCCAAGAAGATGGGGCTCTTGCCAGCAGCGACGCCTGTTGTAGTTCCAGCACCCTACAGCGCGGGGTGAAGCGGTGAGCCCGCCCCCACCAGATCCCAGGAACCCGTAGAATCTCGGGTGGACCGCATCAGCGATCTCGCGGACTCCATGCTTTGGGAGATCATCTCGCTTGTCCCCACCAAGGATTGCTGCCGCACCCAAGTCCTCTCAATTTAGTGGCACCCTCTATGGCGCGCCGCGCCCCTTAATCTCGACTGTCGTCAGCTATCTATCTTTAATGATTGTGAACTTCCCAAAGCCATCATCTCCTCCCACCAGGGCTCCGTTCAAAGGCACCAGATCCCATCGTGCTACCTACACAAGCATACCATGCCCTGCACGGTGGACGTCTGGCTGAAATCCCCTGAATTCATAGAACTATAACTGCTTGAGTTCTACTATTCCCCAGGAAATCACCTACCAGATACCGAACGCCATGTACTTGTGCCCTCAGCACCGATGTCCATTTCGCGGTTTTCCTCCTCTCTCCACACTACCACCTTTGTGCTGTGCTACCTACTAGACAATCTGGTACTAAACCTTCAACTCCCATTTCCCAAAAATCTTTCACTTGTGCGGGTTCGTAAATCGGAGGCCTCATTGCACAACATCATCCACTCCAGTTGCCCTACTCTAGAGTGCTTGGTGGTTGTTTTCAGTTACAATCGGTTGTCTCCAAATAAAGTCGCCTAACCTTGTAAGAATTGGAATTTCTTTTAATGGAAGGCAGCTCATCATCCAAGATGCCCCTTCACTTCAATGGTTGATCCTTGATTCTAGTTATTCACCGTCGCAAATAACCATCGTCTCTGCGCCTAAACTGGAGACCTTGGGTGTAATACATGATCTTTGTGCTCATTTCAAGATGGTGGTTGGCTCCATAATTATTCAGGTATTTTATATTATCATCTACACTTGAAACAAAAAGCTGCATTTTAAATTTTTGGGCATAAGTTCTATATCATCTTGGAGTACACATTTTGTACTAATAGTATGTTCTATGCTCAATGAAGAGTTTCTCCATGGATAACCTATCAATGGTGCTGGATTCTGTCAAGATCTTATATATCCAAATAAATAGTTTTTATGAACAAGATTATTGGCTTGTTGCAATGCTTTCCATGTCCGAAGAAGTTGTATATAAAGGTGATAATTTCACGCACATTGGAAGCCCGCATATAGTGTACTAGAATTAACCATTCAGCTGTTGCTCTTTTGACACTCTTTTTTTAGACCTTAACTATTTTCAATCTTCATGTCTATTTACGCAAGGGACGGGCTAAGAAAGTTATAACCAATCAGTGGATTCGTAAGCACCAGGATTTTCTCACTTCTCCTGACATTCGAGTGAAGACAATAATGCTGGAACGATATGTAGCCAACCATGCAAATACTATATTTGTCACATTCTTCCTGATGAATGCGAGATTACTATTGTCCATCAGGCTTAAGTTCATCAGCAAAATGGTCTTGACAAATGGGTATGTCGAAGAGCAAAAAAAGGAGTTTCAGGTGGACAAAAGAGCTTCTGAACGTGTCGGGCTTCTATTTACAACATCTTGTGGTCCTTATCCAGTAAATATTACGACCTAGGAAGTTCTTTCAATGGACCTGACCGGTCCATTTCACTGTGACTGCCGAAAACAATGTTGGAGTTAGATGTTGCTCTTTTCAATCTGGGTTTTGTTTAAACCTGATGAACAATTAACTATCGTGCTTTTGTACAGTTTGTAAGCTGGAGTTCGATGTTGTTGCCCTTTTCAACTCGGCTGTGACTGTCATATTTTCTTTGAAACAAGGCAAATGGCTAGCCATTCGTTTAATTAAGAGTGAAATATTGTAACAAATCCCAACCAAGGGAAATAACATCACTCTCGCCGGCTGCTTGAGCTCACTGTGCATTACAGAACCCAAGTGATTAGCCCCCACTAGCACCCACAAACTTATTTTGAACTAGCACACAAAATGGGATGTAAATTTTCATAAGAAAGGTTGCATGACCGTGAAATATTTGGATTCTGACATTTGCGACCCATGAGGAAAAAGCTTATCCAAGGTGGTGTCGACTTACTAGCTAGTCAACAAATGATTCTGCCTACTAGCCATTGGATTGACATCCAACATATGTCATGTATCTTCTATCTCTTGTCTTCTTCCTCCATCCGCCCAAACCAAACCACCCTATCAGTTCCGCCTTCTCCCGTCTCCCACAGCTGGCTGCGCCTCCGCCGCACTACCGTACCCTCCAATGTTGGCCAGTCCCTCCCTCTATTCCCCCACACGTCCTGTTATTCTCCGGCGACGTCAGCCCCAACACGCACCCACACCCGAACCAGTCAACCCTCGTACTCCCCTCCGCCTATGACTTGACCGGCGCATCTTCCACGGCTCCTATTCATTCTGTCTGATGCCTCGCCGTCGTCCTCCGCCTTGGTTAGCTCGCCGTGCGTGGTGCGCCACCCTCTTGTGTTGTCAACATCGTCAACAACCAAGAGGAACAAGGAGATGACTGTACGTGGAGAGGATGATGGTAGGGACCCACCAGGGTCATGGCAGTACTCAAGCAAGTGCCTCGTTATTACAAGCCCAAAAAATGGTTCCTCCTAGTGGTTGGATATCTCGGGCCCACGCCATTGTCAACGTAGTCAATAAATGAGAGAATTACACAATGAGCGACTGACACCAAGGACCCAGCAGGACGCGCAGTTGTTATTTACTTTTTTTGCGGAACAAGCAGTTGATATTTATACTACTTTTAGAGACGGATCAGGGTAACAACGGGGCTGTGTGGGGGCTGTGGCCCGTCTAGCCAGGGTTTTATTTATGTTTACCACATCATGAGCCCAGTTGTGTTTTTTCTTGCTGGAAATGGCTAGCCCAGTTCTAATTTTTTAAAGAAATAGCCAACCGAGGCCTCCTTGCTTTGTCAGCCATGCTGGGCTGCAAATCTTTCAACACGAGGAGAGTTTCATTTGGCTTGCCCAGAAAATGGGCTATCAGTAATGAGAAATGGGTTGTACATTTTTAAAACACATCAAACCGGGAATTAGTTTCTTTTTTTATTTCAAGATTTTAAATTCCATTGATTTTTATGCGTGGGCAATTATTTGGATTTTATATTTATATAAATTTATTTTTTAGATTAGTATGATGTGATTCGAAATTTCAGGGTTAAAAACAGTTGACCGGACCGAAATATGCAAAATTTTGTATAATTTTTAACCGTGGCCACAATATGGGCTGTAATGCTAACAAAAAGAAGATGGGCTCCAAAAAAATCCTTAAGAATTAGCAAATGGGCTGTAAATTATTAGAAATAATGGTAGATGGGTTGTATGCTGTTTTCCACACATTTGAGGCTGACTTGTGCGCCTACTATTGGTTGACGCGTACTCTTTCCTAAAAAAGGTTGACGCACACACAATGTCGTGTCAACTAAGTTAACACACAAGAGGAGTGACTGTTGGATGTCCATCCAACAACCGTCGTGCTTCTTCAATCTCTGCTATTCCTGCTCCAGCCGCTCAGACAAGCGCCGGCGGGACTGGCTGGTCCCTCCTCCCGCGGCCGGCTATGCTGCCGTAAGGCGTCACCGACCCACCGTTCTCCCACCGCTGGCCTAGCCATCCCTCTACTCACCCACACCTGCTGTTATTCTTCGGTGACGGCAGAAGGACCAATAACCCTCGTACTCCCCTCCGCGTGGGAAACAACTGCTGAATCTTCCCTGGCTCCATGTCGTTCCCTTCCTAGGCCTCGTCGTCGTCCATCGCCCTGGTGCTCTCGTCGTGGCGTGGTCAACATGGTCAACCAATGACATCCATCGGAAGTGGACTGTACGTGAAAGGCTAACAGCTGGGTCCACGGTCGCATGCAAAGAAATGCCTCCTTATTACGCACAAAATAATGATTCCTCTATCTGACAGCTGGGACGCACCAGAAGGGCCTTTGTATTTCTTGAAAAAAATGTTCCCCTCGCTGACAGCTCGGACCCACCAGTTGTATCTTCGTACGCAAGGAAGTGCCTCCTTATTACACACAGAAAAATGAATACTCCCCCTGCTAGTTGGGACCCACCATAGTGGGAGGCTGACTTGTGGGCCAACTAAGTTGACGCAGATGGAGGACTTTGTCAACTTAATCAATATGAACGGTTCTAGCTCCAGTGACCATATGATGCCCATCTAAAGGCCGTAGTGCTTCTTCAACCTTTGGTCTTCCTGCTCCAGCCGCCCAAACCAGCGCCGGTCGTGCCACCTGCTCCTGCCTCCAGTGGCTGGCTCTACAGCCACGCAGGCCTGACTGCCCCACCCTATTCCAACCTCTGGCCAGGTCATCCCTCTACTCACCCACAACACCTATTATTCTGCGGCAACAACAGCCTCACACCGCAGCTGAACTCGTCAACCCTCATACTCCTCTCTGGGTGGGCATCCACTGCCGCTTCTTCCCCAGCTCCGTGTCGTCCCCCTCCTAGGCCTCGCCGTCGTCCACCGCCTTGGTGCTCTCGGCGCAACGTGGTCAATGTGGTCAAGGAACGACCTCCATCGAAGAGTACTGTACGTGGAGAGGCTGACAGCTAGGTCCACGACCACAGCAAGGAAGTGCAACCTTATTACGCGTAAAATAATTATTCCTCCACCTGACAGTAGGGACCCACCGGAAGGGCTCTGTATTTCATGAAAAAAACGTTCCACCCGCTGACAGCTCGGACCCACCAACTACATCTTCGCACGCAAGGAAGTGCGGCCATATTACGGGCAAAAAAATGAAGACTCCCCCTGCTAGCCGGGACCCACCATAGCGGGAGGCTGACTTGTGGGCCTACTAAGTTGACGCAGACAAGGGGCTTTGTCAACTTAGTCAATATGAACGATTCAAGCTCCAGTGATCGTACGATGTCCATCCAATGGTCGTAGTGCTTCTTCAACCTCTGGTCTTCTTGCTCCAGCCGCCCAAACGAGCGCCGATCATGCCGCCTGCTCCTGCCTCCGATGGCCGGCTCTGCTGCCGCGCAGGCCTGACCGCTCCACCTGCTCTAACCTCTGGCCAGGCCATCCCTCTACTCACCCACAACCCCTGTTATTCTGTGGTGACAGCAGCCTCTCATTGCAGCCGGCCCCGTCAACCCTCGTACTCCTCTCCGCGTGGGCATCCACTGTCGTGTCTTCCCCGTCTCCACATCGTCCCGTTCCGTCATCCACCGCCTTGGTGCTCTCGGCGCCGCGTTGTCAATGTGGTCAAGGAATGACTTCCATCCGAAGAGTACTATATGTGGAGAGGCTGATAGCTGGGTCCATGGCCGCAGCAAGGAAGTGCAACCTTATTACGCGTAAAATAATTATTCCTCCACTTGATAGCAGGGACCCACCGGAAGGGCCTCTTTATTTTGCGGAAAAAAGTTCCCCCTGCTGACAGCTTGGACCCACCAGCTACATCTTCGCATGCAAGGAAGTGCGGCTATATTACGGGCAAAAAAATTGAAGACTCCCCCTGCTAGCCGGGACCCGCCATAGTAGGAGGCTGACTTGTGGGCATACTAAGTTGTTGCGGACGGAGGGCTTTGTCCACTTAGTCAATATGAACGATTCTAGCTCCGGTGACTGTACGATATAATTCCAATGGTCATAGTGCTTCTTCAACCTCTGGTCTTCTTACTCCAGCCGCCCAAACGAGCGTCTGTCGTGTCGCCTGCTCCTGCCTCCGGTGGCCGGGTCTACTGCCGCGTAGGCCTAACCTCCCCACCCTACTCCAACCTTTGGCCAGGCCATCCCTCTACTCACCCACAACCCCTGTTATTTTGTGGCGACAGCAGCCTCACATCGCAGCCAAACCCATCAACCTCGTACTCCTCTCTACGAGGGCATCCACTCCGGCGTCTTCCCCGGCTCCGCATTGTCCCCTTCCTAGGCCTCACCGTCGTCCACCGCCTTGGTGCTCTTGGCGCGGCATGGTGAATGTGGTCAAGGAATGACTTCCATCGGAAGAGTACTGTACGTGGAGAGGCTGACAGCTGGGTCCATGGCCGCAACAAGGAAGTGCAACATTATTACGCGTAAAATAATTATTCCTCCACCTGACAGCGGGGACCCATCGGACGGGCCACCGTATTTATCAAAAAGAACGTTTCCCCCCTGACTGCTGGGACCCACCAGCTACATCTTCGCACGCAAGGAAGTCTGGCCATATTACGGGCAAAAGAAATGATTCTCCCCCTGACAGCTGATACCCACCAGCAATAACTTTGCACACAAGGAACTGCCTTCTTATCCTCCCTGACAGTCAGGACCCACTTGGTCGAAGCGTAGGTAGCGTTGTCATTCTGGTCACGAACATGTACACACATACTAGTCGATCGGTCTGTCAGCAGGCTGTAGAGATGAACCGTGGCTGAGTAAGGAAGGGCACGTGTAGTAGTAGAGGCGCGGACGTAGCATGTCACGCAGTCCCGTCAATATCATGTACACGTACGTACAGCCAGGGTCAAGAAAGTAAATATTGCCATGTACGTACATACAGGTGGGGTCTTGAATGCCCACTCGCGCACATGTACGGCCATGGCTCGTGTACATGGAGAGGCCGCGGAGAGCAGCAGCGGTGTCCTATTCATCAGAACGGAGAAACTGCATCGTCATGTTCATCGGGAGGCAACGTAATGCATCGTGTTCATTGGGAACCAACTGGCTTGGACAAAACATCCGAAACGAGGTCCGGCGTACCGCAGAATGCAGGAAACGGCCTTTTGTTCGACCGCCTATGGTCGAAGCGGGATCTTGTTCACCGGGAGGGGTCTGGCGTACCGCAAAACAGAGGAAACTAACTTCTCTTTGACCTCCTACGGTCGAAATGGGTTCCTGTTGATCTGGAGGGGTGTGGCATACCGCAAAATGGAGGAAACTGACTTCTCTTCGACCTCCTACGGTCGAAACGGGGGTCATGTTCATCGGGACGGGTTTGGCGTACCGCAAAACGGGACTCCACGGGCTACTGTTCATCCACTGTCTACTGCCTCGCTCCAGCCTCCACAGGCTATTGTTCATCCATCGTCGACCTCCTCCAGTCTCCACCTGCGACTGTTCATCCATGGTGTCTCCCTTCTGCATCCACCAGCTACTATTCATCCATGGGCTCCTATTCATCCAGCCTCCACCGACTACTATTCAACCGCCCCTCCATGGGCTACTGTTCATCCAGCCCTCCACCAGCTACTGTTCAACCAGCCCTCCACGAGGTCCTGTTCATCCACCCCCAACCGGCTCGATCGGGGTCCTGTTCGTCCAGCGGCAACGGCCTCTACCCCCATGGGGTCCTGTTCATCCAACCCCCACAGTGTACTGTTCATCCAACCCCCAACAACGCTCACTGTTCATCAAGAGGCATCAGGTCGGTCGACTTCAGTTAGCAGCAGTAGCAAAGGAATCGCTCGATCGGGTTCAGTTAACAGACAGGGATCGATCGATTGCTCGGGTTCAGTAACGCGTAGCCAGTGCAATCGCTCGGGTTCAGTAGGTGAACACCTCGCTCAGGTTCAGTTAGAGCCCAACACCTGGCACCCACACGCGTACGTGTACGAGAGAAATGCACAATCCCACTGTGCATCGCTCAGCCCCGACCACCTACAGTAACTGGGAACTCCCCGATATTTTCCTCGCCCTTGCTTCTACCATGGTTTTTTCCGTCATGGACGGCTCAAAGAATGTCATGCAGCTGCGTCTCCGGCCCGCCCAGGACGAAAAGCCCATTTCTATCATGATTTTTTGTCATAGAAGTAGGAGGCCAACACATCTATGATGATACCGGGTTTTGTCACAATTATCGTCATAGAAGTGTCATAAGCATGATGGGAAAAAAATTCGTTCGGCCCAAAATGTCATGGATGTGTCTTTTTTTTGTAGTGTTGGCACAAGCCAAGGGTAGTGCCAATACCCATGTACTCAAGTCTCCCTCTTTGGTGTTGGTGGTGATGAAGTGCTGAGCTTGTCCAGCTTATGTTGGAAGATTAAATTTTCCTCCCTCAAATCATCGACTTCTTGCTTAAGCTTCAATACCTTTTGACGTCATGCCTCATTGCTTTCCTGCAGAAAATGTGACGGGTTAAATTGAATCTTAGATTTGTTTGCTGAGTTTGGGAGGCTCGACTTCTTGAACTCCACATGCATATCTCCAGGTTGAGGTAGAGGGACATCATCTTCATCTGAGCTCGCGTCTCCCGTTTCCTTCAAGTTGTCATCTTGCTCCTCCTTCGTGGACCATCCATATGTGTCTATGTCCCCATAGATCTTTGGATTTGCAAGATAGTGTGATAAGAAGCTGTCCCATCTGAGTCTTGAGACAACATACTTTCGGATCTACCAGGAAAATAGCACGAAACATGAAAAGAGGATATCTGCGCGATGCGGTGGTCGAAATGTCCGGGAGTATACATAAAGAATTTTTATCTTGCAAGACAAGTAATCCAAAAGAAAACACGGTCGGGAACGGTTACGAAGGGCCCATTACCCACCAGGGCGTGCCAGGGGGTAGGCGCACCCTGGTGCCTAGTTGGCACCTGGCCGGCCCCCGGTGGTGATTCTTATTTTGGTATTTTTTTTAGTATTCCAAAACGGACAGAAATATTTTTATGGAATTTTTTGAGTCGGTACCGTATCACGTACCTCTTCCTTTTCAGGGATCTGGAGTGTTCTGGAAGGTCTCTTTTATGAATATCTCCACTGTCACGGTTTGAATAATGTTAGTTTCAACATTAATAGGCATACCTAAGATATAATGCTTAATTATTTGTTCATTGACCACCTTCGGATTAGTGCCTTTAGCGTTATTGATCTTAATAGCTCCAGAACGAAAAACTTCCTCAATGATGTATGGTCCTTCCCAATTAGAGGGAAGTTTTCCTACAAAAAATCTAAAACGAGAATTGTACAATAGAACATACTAACCCACTATGAATTCCCACTTTTGGATTCATTTTTCATGCCATCTTTTAACTTTTTCTTTAAACAATTTGGCATTTTCATAAGATTGGGTTATCCATTCATCTAGTGAGCTAATATCAAATAACCTCTTTTCACCGGCATGTTTGAAATCATAATTGAGTTCTTTAATTTCCCAATATGCTTTATGTTCTAACTCAAGAGGCAAATGACTTGCTTTTCCATAAACCATTTTATATGGAGACATACCCATAGGAATTAAGAAGTTTTATAAGCCCATAATGCATTGTCTAGTTTCTTAGACCAATTCTTTCGAGACCTACTGAAGGTCTTTTGTAAAATAAACATTATTTCTCTATTGCTTAGTTCAACGTTGCCACTAGATTGAGGGTGATAGGAGATGCAATTCTGTGGTTGATATCAGATTCGGCAAGCAATTTACGGAAAGCGTCATGAATAAAATGTGAACCACCATGAGTCATTAGATATCTAGGGACTCCAAACCTCGGGAAAATAACTTCTTTAAGCATTTTAATGGAAGTGTTCTGATCAGCACTACTAGTTGAATAGCTTCTACCCACTTAGTAACATAATCAACAACAACCAAAACAAGAGTATACCCAATAGAGGAAGGAAAAGGTCCCATATAACCAAATCCCCAAACATCAAATGGTTTAATAACAAGTGAATAATTCATAGGCATTTCCTCACGTCTACCAATATTACCAATTCTTTGACATTCATCACAAGACAAGACAAACTTACAAGAATCCATAAAAATAGTAGGCCAATAAAAACCAGATTGTAATACCTTGTGTGCGGTTCTGTCTCCCGTATGGTAAGCCTCGGAGTGACACTTCCATAGGATTTGTTCCTGTTCATGCTCAGGTATACAAAGTCTAATAATACCATCTACCCCTTCTTTATAAATATGTGGGTTGATACGTCTCCAACGTATCTATAATTTTTGATTGTTCCATCTATTATATTATCTGTGTTGGATGTTTAATGGGATTTAATATGCTCTTTTATATTATTTTTGGGACTAACCTATTAACTGGAGCCCCAGTGCTAGTTTCTGTATTTTTGCCTATTTTAGAGTTTTGCAGAAAACGAATACCAAACGGAATGAAACCTTCGCAATGATCTTTCTTGGACTGAAAGCAAACTAGAAGACTTGGAGTTGAAGTCAAAGACGCAACGAGGTGTCCACGAGTCAGGAGGGCGCGCCCGGGGGGTAAGCGCGCCCCCACCCTCGTGGGCCCCACGTAGCTCCACCGACCTAGTTCTCTCGCCTATATATACTCTTATACCCTAGAAACATCAGGGGGAGCCACGAAACCACTTTTCCACCGCCACAACCTTCTATACCCATGAGATCCCATCTTGGGGCCTTTTCCGGCGATCTGCTGGAGGGGGAATCGATCATGGAGGGCTTCTACATCAACACCATTACCTCTCCGATGAAGCGTGAGTAGTTTACCATGGACCTTCGGGTCCATAGTTATTAGCTAGATGGCTTCTTCTCTCTCTTTGATTCTCAATAAAAGTTCTCCTCGATGTTCTTGGAGATCTATTCGAGGTAATACTCTTTTGCGGTGTGTTTGCCGAGATCCGATGAATTGTGGATTTATGAACAAGATTATCTATGAATATTATTTGGTTCTTCTCTGAATTCTTATATGCATGATTTGATATCTTTGCAAGTCTCTTCAAATTATTGGTTTAGTTTGGCCTACTAGATTGATCTTTCTTGCCATGGGAGAAGTGCTTAGCTATGTGTTCAATCTTGCGGTGTCCTTTCCTAGTGACAGTAGCGGCAGCAAGGCATGTGTTGTATTGTTGCCATCGAGGGTAAAAAGATGCGGTTTGTATCATATTGCTTGAGTTTATCCCTCTACATCATGTCATCTTGTTTAATGCATTACTCCGTTCTTATGAACCTAATACTCTAGATGCATGCTAGATAGCGGTCGATGTGTAGAGTAATAGTAGTAGATGCAGGCAGTAGTCGGTCTACTTGACACGGACGTGATGCCTATGTTCATGATCATTCCCTTAGATGTCTTCATAATTATGCGCTTTCTATCAATTGCTCGGCAGTAATTTTTTCACCCACCATAATACATGCTATCTCGAGAGAAGCCACTAGTGAAACTTATGGCCCCGGGGTCTCTTTTCCATTATATTGCATCTCTTTTCCATATTATTGAATCTCGTTTACTATTTTGAAATCTTTACTTTCCAATCTATACAATGAAAATACCAAAAATATTTACTTTATTATCTCTAGATCTCACTTTTGCGAGTGACCGTGAAGGGATTGACAACCCCTTTATCACGTTGGTTGCAAGTTCTTGATTGTTTGTGCAGGTATTTGGTGACTTGTGTGTCGTCTCCTACTGGATTGATACCTTGGTTCTAAACACTAAGGGAAATACTTACGCTACTTTGCTGCATCACCCTTTCCTCTTCAAGGGAAAACCAACGCAAGCTCAAGAGGTAGCAAGAAGGATTTCTGGTGCCATTGCCGGGGAGATGTACGCCAAGTGAAGCCATACCAAGTATCCATCACAAACTCTTCTCCCTTGTATTACATTATTTGCCATTTGCCTCTCATTTTCCTCTCCCCCACTTCTAAAACGATTTTCGAAAACCTTTGCCTTTTCCTCGCACCTCTTCTGTTCGTCTCTTTTCGCTTGCTTCTTGTGCATTCCTGTGTTGGATCATTTGTTTTGTTCTCATGGCTAGTCCTTCTATCATTGTTAGTACTCCCGATAATGAAGTTCTCAATTTTAAACAAAGGGAGGGAGAAAATGTAAAAGATGCTTGGTATAGGATTTGCAGTGCTCAAAATAGATCTACTAGAAAGCAATACACTTCTGTTCTTCTTTGCAATTTTTATGTATGCATTACTCCTTGGAATAGATATGTTCTTGACACCATTACTGGAGGGAATTTCTTGGGAAGCCATACTTTTGATTCTTATAATTCCATGATAGATTTGTTAGGCCCACCACCACTTTTGGTCAATGGAACCATTTTAACCTTGGAACATGTGATGCAAAGACCTGATATTATTAAAAATAAAATTCCTACTTTAGAGTTAATCGAAAATTTGGATAAAAAGATTCATAATAAAATTACTAAATATGGATCTAAGGTAGGAGTCACTCTAAAGAATCTTAGGGAAAAGAAACCCACAGTTAATGAAAAGATAGATCAAGATTCTACTAGAATTGATAAACTCGGAGATACTATTACCAACTTGGGTTCCACTTTTTCCGCCGTTAAAAATACCTCTAATCCTCCTCCTGCCAAAGTTGCCAAGTTTATCTACGTTCCTAATAATAAGGGTGAATCTTCTAGTAAGGAAAATGAAGGTCTCAAATCAATAAGTGTTCACCCCAATTTTTTCGATATCATGAAGGAACCTTTGGCCACAAAGGAATTTCTTGATTTCTTGCCTAGGAGTTTGATCATTAACAAAACCAAATAGCCTTCTAAGGGTTATGTGTGTTCAATTGAAGAATTGCATACCAAAGATGGCAATACCAAGATCTATTCGTGTTTTTATGCCTAGCTAGGGGCGTTAAAAGATAGCGCTTGTTGGGAGGCAACCCAATTTTATTTTTGTTATTTATTTTTTGATCCTGTTTAGTAATAAATAATTGATCTAGATCATTTTTAGATGTGGTTAGTTTTAATTAGTGTTTGTTCCAAGTAGAACCTTTGGGAAGACTTGGGTGAAGTCTTTGCGATCTTGCTGTAAAAAACAGAAACTTTTGCGCTCACGAGAATAGCTGTCATTTTTTTCAGAAGAGTGATTTTAGGTTGATTATTTTTGAATATGATTAATAGACAAATTCCTCACGTCCACCAATTTATTTCAGAAATTTTAGAGTTACAGAAGTATTCAGAAGTTACGGATTACTACAGACTGTTCTGTTTTTGACAGATTCTGTTTTTCGCGTGTTGTTTGCTTATTTTGATGAATCTATGAGTAGTATCGGGGGGTATGAACCATAGAGATGTTGGAATACAGTAGGTTTAACACCAATATAAATAAATAATGAGTTCATAACAGTACCTTAAAGTGCTGGTTTATTTTCTTATACTAACGGAGCTCATGAGATTTTCTGTTGAAGTTTTGTGTTGTGAAGTCTTCAAGTTTTGGGGAAAGATTTGAAGGATTTTGGATTAAGGAGAGGAAAGAGCCTAAGATTGGTGATGCCCAAGGAACCCCAAGGTAAAATTCAAGGACAACCAAAAGCCTAAGCTTGGGGATGCCTCATCTTCGTCTATCGGTAACTTTACTTGAGGCTATATTTTTATTCACCAAATGATATGTGTTTTGCTTGGAGCATCTTGTATGATTTGAGTCTTTGCTTTTTAGTTTACCACAATCATCCTTGCTGTACACACCTTTTGGAGAGACATGCGTGAATCAGAATTTATTAGTATACTATATGTGCTTCACTTATATCTTTTGAGCTAGACAATATTGCTCTAGTGCTTCACTTATATCTTTTTAGAGCACGGTGGTGGTTTTATTTTATAGAAATTGTTGATCTCTCATGCTTCAGTTATATTATTTTGAGAGTCTTTTAGAACAGCATGGTAATTTGCTTTGGTTATAAATTAGTCCTAATATGATGGGCATCCAAGATGGGTATAATAAAAACTTTCATATAAAGTACATTGAATACTATGAAAAGTTTGATTCTTTATGATTGTTTTGAGATATGAAGATGGTGATATTAGAGACATGCTAGTTGAATAAATGTGAATTTGAGGAATACTTGTGATAAAGTTTGTGATTCCCGTAGCATGCATGTATGGTGAACCATTATGTGATGAAGTTGGAGCATGATTTATTTATTGATTGCCTTCCTTATGTGTGGAGGTCGGGATCGCGCGATGGTTAACTCCTACCAACCCTTCCCCTAGGAGCACGCGTGTAGTACTTTATTTTGATGACTTGTAGATTTTTGCAATAAGTATGTGAGTTCTTTATGACTAATGTTGAGTCCATGGATTATACGCACTCTCACCCATCCACCATTGCTAGCCTCTCTATTACCGCGCAATTTTTGTCGGTACCATACACCCACCATGTACCTTCCTCAAAACAGCCACCATACCTACCTATTATGGCATTTCCATAGCCATTCTGAGATATATTGCCATGCAACTTTCCACCGTTCCATTTATTATGACACGCTCCATCATTGTCATATTGCCTTTCATGATCATGTAGTGGGCATCATATTTGTGGCAAACCCACCATTCATAATTTTTTCATACATGTCATTGTTGAATCATTGCACATCCCGGTACACCACTAGAGGCATTCAAATAGTGTCATATTTTCTACTAAGTATTGAGTTGTAATTCTTGAGTTGTAAGTAAATAAAAGTGTGATGATCTTCATTATTAGAGTGTTGTCCCAGTGAGGAAAGGATGATGGATACTATGATTCCCTCACAAGTCGGGATGAGACTCCGGACTAAATAAATAAAAAAAGAGGCCATAAAAAAAGAACAAAGGCCCAAATAAAAAAAAGAGAAAAAGAGAGAAGGGGAAATGCTACTATCCTTTTTCCACACTTGTGCTTCAAAGTAGCACCATGATCTTCATGATAGAGAGTCTCCTATGTTGACACTTTCATATACTAGTGGGAATTTTTCATTATAGAACTTGGCTTGTATATTCCAATGATGGGATTCCTCAAAACGCCCTAGGTCTTCGTGAGCAAGCAAGTTGGATGGACACCCACTTAGTTTTCCTTTGAGCTTTCATACACTTATAGCTCTAGTGCATCCGTTGCATGGCAATCCCTACTCACTCACATTGATATCTATTGATGGGCATCTCCATAGCCCGTTGATACGCCTAGTTGATGTGAGACTATCCTCTCTATTTTGTCTTCTCCACAACCACAATTCTATTCCACTTATAGTGATATGTCCATAGCTCATGCTCATTTATTGCGTGAAGATTGAAAAAGTTTGAAAATACTAAAGTATGAAAGAATTGATTGGCTGAAACCGGGGTTGTGCATGATTAAATACTATGTGTAATGAAGATAGAGCATAGCCAGACTATATGTTTTTGTAGGGATAACTTTCTTTGGCCATGTTATTTTGAGAATACATGATTACTTTGTTAGTATGCTTGAAGTATTATTGTTTTTATGTCAATATTAAACTTTTGTCTTGAATCTTTCGGATCTGAACATTCATGCCACACTAAAGAAAATTACATTGATAAATATGTTAGATAGCATTCCACATCAAAAATTCTATTTTTATCATTTACCTACACGAGGACGAGTAGTAATTAAGCTTGGGGATGCTTGATACGTCTCGAACGCATCTATAATTTTTTATTGTTCCATGCTATTATATTATCTGTTTTGGATGTTTAATGGGCTTTAATATGCTCTTTTAAATTATTTTTGGGACTAACCTATTAACCGGAGGCCCAGTGCCAGTTTCTGTTTTTTTTTCTATTTTAGAGTTTTCTAGAAAAGGAATACCAAACGGAGTCCAAACGGAATGAAATCTTCGCGATGATCTTTCTTGACCGAAAGAAAACCAGAAGACTTGGAGTTGAAGTTAGGGATGCAACGAGGCGTCCATGAGGCAGGATGGCGCGCCCTGGGGGGGTAGGCGTGCCCCCCACCCTCGTGGGCCCCTTGTAGCTCCACCGACCTAGTTCTTTCGCCTATATATACTCTTATACCCTAAAAACATCATAGGGATCCACGAACCACTTTTCCACCACCGCAACCTTCTTTACCCATGAGATCCCATTTTGGGGCCTTTTCCGGCGATCTGCCGGAGGGGGAATTGATCACGGAGCGCTTCTACATCAACGCCATTGCCTCTCCGATGAAGCGTGAGTAGTTTACCATGGACCTTCGGGTCCATAGTTATTAGTTAGATGGCTTCTTCTCTCTCTTTGATTCTCAATACAAAGTTCTCCTCGATATTCTTGGAGTTCTATTCGATGTAATATTATTTTGTAGTGTGTTTGCCGAGATCCGATGAATTGTGGATTTATGAACAAGATTATCTATGAATATTATTTGGTTCTTCTCTGAATTCTTATATGCATGATTGATATCTTTGCAAGTCTCTTCGAATTATCAGTTTAGTTTGGCCTACTAGATTGATCTTTATTGCCATGGGAGAAGTGCTTAGCTTTGGGTTCAATCTTGCGGTGTCCTTTCCCAATGACAGTAGGGGCAGCAAGGAACCTATTGTATTGTTGCCAACGAGGATAAAAAGATGGGGTTTATATCATATTGCTTGAGTTTATCCCTCTACATAATGTCATCTTGCTTAATGCGTTACTCTGTTCTTATGAACTTAATACTCTAGATGCATGCTAGATAGCGGTCGATGTGTGGAGTAATAGTAGTAGATGCAGGCAGGAGTCGGTCTACTTGACACGGACATGCTATCTCGAGAAAAGCCCCTAGTGAAACCTATGGCCACTGGGTCTCTTTTCAATTATATTGCATCTATTTTCCATATTATTGAATCTCGTTTACTATTTTGCAATCTTTACTTTCCAATTTATACAAAAAAAAATACCAAAAATATTTACTTTATCAGCTCTATCATATCTCACTTTTGCAAGTGACCGTGAAGGGATTGACAACCCCTTTATCACATTGGTTGCAAGTTCTTGATTGTTTGTGCAGGTATTCGATGACTTGTGCGTCGTATCCTACTTGGTTGATACCTTGGTTCTCAAAACTAAGGGAAATACTTACCCTACTTTGCTGCATCACCCTTTCCTCTTCAAGGGCAAACCAACGCAAGCTCAAGAGGTAGCACGGGTCATCCTAGATGTAATGTCTTAAATCAAACAAAAATTTTCTTTTGTTAGTATGTAAACTAGGTGGTATAAATTTAGCAACAATATACTTAGCATAGTCTCCATACCAAGGAGTATTACAGGAAGCATTTCTAACAGCTAGTTGTTAATTAGGAAAGCTATCATCAACAGTTACTGGGTCATCAAGAATATTTTCCAACCTAGACAAGTTATCTGCTACAGGATTCTCAGTAATATGCAAGTCAAATTCTTGTACCAGCAGAAACCACCTAATGAGTCTAGGTTTAGCAGCATGATCAATGTGAACAATTACTTTAGAATCAACAATGTAGGGTATGAATTTATCTCAAGCAAACACAACTGCTAGAAATTCTTTCTCAGTAGTAGCATAATTCTTTGAGCACTGTCTAGAGTTTTGCTAGCATAGTGTATAACATTTAATTTCTGGTCAACTCTTTGCCCTAGAACAGCACCAACAGCATAATCACTAGCATCATAGATAACTTCAAAGGCTAAATTCCACTCAGGTGGTTGAACAATAGGTAAAGAAGTTAAGGATTTCTTAAGTGTTTCAAAGGGTTCTACACAATCAGCATCAAAAACAAATGGAACATCCTTTTGCAATATATTTGTAAGAGGCCTAGAAATATTAGAGAACTCATTAATAAACCTCCTATAGGAACCAACATGACCAAGGAAACTTCGTATACCTTTAGTATCCTTAGGACATGGCATTTTCTCAATTGCACCAACTTTAGCTTTATCCACTTCAATGCCACGCTCAGAAATTTTATGCCACAGGACAATACCTTCATTAACCATAAAGTGGCACTTCTCCCAATTTAAAACAAGATCAGTTTGTTCTCATCTCTGCAAAACTTGATCAAGGTTGGTTAAGGAATCATCAAAATAAGGTCCGTAAATGGAGAAATCATCCATGAAACGCCCAACAATCTTTTCACAAAAGTCAGAGATTATAGCAGTCATACATCTTTGAAAGGTAGCAAGTGCATTGCATAAACCAAAAGGCATACTTCTATAAGCTTAAGTTCCAAAAGTACAAGTATAAGTGGTTTTCTTTTGGTCGGGTTGTGATACAGGTGTTTGAGAGAAACTGGAGTATCCATCAAGAAAGAAAAAAGTGTGTATGCTTAGACAATCTTTCTAACATTTGATCAATAAAAGGCTAGGGGTAATGATCTTTTCTAGTAGGTTTATTTAGTTTTTAAAAATCAATTACCATCCTATATCCAATCACAATTCGGAATAAGTTCATTTTTATCATTAGGAACAACAGTAATGCCTACTTTCTTAGGAACACAATGAACGGGACTTACCCATCTACTATTAGTTACAGGATAAATTATAACTGCTTCTAGAAGCTTTGATATTTCAATTTTTACCACTTCTGTCATCTTAGCATTTAATTGTCTTTGATGATCAACAACTAGTTTGGCATTAGGTTCCATATTAATCTTGTGCTGACATAGAGTGGGACTAATGCCCTTAAGATCATCAAGAGTATATCCACTAGCAGCGCGGTACTTCCTGAGAGTTTTAAGTAGTCTCTTTTCTTCATGCTTTGAAAGGCTAGCACTAATAATAAAAAGATATATCTTATTTTCATCAAGATAAGCATATTTCTGTGTACCAGGCAATTGTTTTAATTCAAACACAGGATCACCTTTAGGTGGAGGAGGACCTCCTAGAGTTTCAACAGGCAAGTTGTGTTTAAGAATAGGAGGTTGATCAAAGAACATCTTATCTATTTCATTTCTCTCATTCAAGTGCATACCATTTTCATGGTCTAGCAAATATTGTTCTAGGGGATCAGCAGGAGGTATGGCAACAAAAGCAAGACCAATAATTTCATCTTTACTAGGCAATTCTTTATCATGAGGTTGTCAACGAAACTTAGAGAAATCAAACTCATGAGATATATCACCAAAGTTAACATTGACAATTTCTTTAGCGTAATCAATCTTAGCTTTAACAGTATTCAAGAAAGGTCTACCAAATATTATGGAACAAAAATAATCTTGTGGAGAACCTGTCGGATTCAAGGCTCCGCATATCAAAGAAGGTTCGAACTCTGGGGCGTGTGCGAAGATCTCAACAATCTCAGGTCTCTAGCTCAACGCCCCACAGCCTAGCCTCGTTGAATTTGTTCGAGCGGGGAAGAAGACGAACACAGCAGTTTACCCATGTTCGGGCCACCTTGCGGTGTAAAACCCTACTCCTGCTTTGTAGTGGATTGGCCTCAAGAGGAGGCTGAGGATGAACTAGTACAATGTATGAGCGTCCTCGGGAGGGCTCGAGTGGTGAGGATGGGATGGGTTAGATCCTTGTCTATGGTGGTGGATAGTCTATATTTATAGTGGCCTTGCTCCTCTTCTCTCGAAACTTAGGCGGGAAGGGATCCCACAACGACCAGTTTGAAAGGGCACGAGAAGTACATCTAATCCCGATGAAAGGTGTTCTTCACCTGCAAAGCTTCTGGTCGTGACGCAGAGGTGGGATCGGCGATGACATCCATCCTCCTGAGCTTGTGGTCTTAGTCTCGTTGCACCAGAATGGAAAGCTTTGGGGGATTCCTTGGGAACCCGCCCCTGCACTTGCTTGCTTAACACTGAAGAGGAAACTGTCCTCCTCTGCGCCTGCTAGCACCCGCCTAGCCATGGTCGTCATGGCTTGCGTCATCGAGTGCCTCTGGAGGTTGGGTACCTACATATAAATCTCCGCTCCTCGGGAGGCAGGCTTGGAGAGCTGCCCCTCGGGAGGTCTTGATGTCGCTCTCCTGACGAGGCCGGGGGACCTCATGAGGGTCTTGTCTTGGAGACCTTGCCGCTGGGTCGTACCAGGCCGTTGAGGGAGCCATGCCATGGGCTGCAGGCAGGCAGATCAGGGTACCCCCGATCCTAGAATGCCGACAGTAGCCCCGGGCCCAAGGAGCGCTCAAGCTATCTTCGAGGCAAATCCAAGGAGAGTAGGCTGAAGCGCCGCGGGCCCCAATAGCCTGCAGGCCAGGATTGACGCGTGATGCTTGACTGGACGCGGGCGCCTCCACTCCCCTACGTTGCCTCGGCAACTTCCCAGGCTGACAAAAGACTAGCGCAGTTCATAGAGTCATCATTCCTCTCTCGCCTTGCTCCTGATCCACTTCTCCAGCCAAAAGCTTCTCCAGATCCAATTGTAACTCCGCCTCCTTCCTTCGCCTACACTAACACCGGCGACCCTGCAAATGGCGTCTGGGAAGTCGAAGCTCCTCCTCTCCTTCGCCAGCACTTGACGCGTCCTCCATCACCGAGGAGGGGCATCTTGCCCCCGTGCTCCCGCAGACGGCGTACAAGGACGAGTGGGGAAAGACCGTGTTCTGGGATGGCTCCCCTAAGCGGAGTACCTTGGCATGGACGGTCTACCCCTTCTTCCTCCACAGCATCTTCGCGGGGCTCGTCCCGCCCCTCCTGGAGTTCTTCTGTGTCGTCCTCGTCCACTACAAGATCCAAGCCCTCCATCTTCAATCCAACTCCATCCTCCTCTTGTCCATTTTTGCCTTCTACCGTGAGGCCTTTGTGGGTGTGAGGCCCTCCGTGGCGCTCCTCCGCCATTTCTTTAGCTTGCGGTTGCACGACCGGACGAAGTGCTCCGCTTGCTTTTCCTTCATCGTGGTCCACAAGGGGAATGTGCTCTTGAAGGCCGGGAAGAAGATGGAGGGCTTGTGGAACCGTTGGGTCTTCCTGGACACCAAGGGTCTCAACCTACGCTTGGAGCTGCCAACAGAGCTGCCCAAGCGGTTTCAGAAGTGGACCATGCCAAGATCTCCGGCCCCCAGGCGGAGCCCATCTTGAAGAGGATATCCTCAGACATGGATGCGAAGCAGCTAACGGGGGGAATGCTCGTGAAGGAGTTCTTGACGCAGCGCCCGGCACCTACCTAGTCGCACACGAGGCCCATGTGGGAGTTTCAGGGAGCGACAGACGACATCAGGCTGCGCCCCGCCAGCCTGAGGGTAAGGAGCTGGACAAGGCCCTGGCCGTCCTGCTCAACAGTGATCTAGGGGACCTCCCCGAGGCCTACACCCCGTTGTACCGTCATGACAATAGGGGGAACTGGTCACTGCCATGCCCGCCTTCGATGAGCAGGGGCTCGTGTCATCCGAGCATCCCAACTCCCCCGTGTCGGTGTCCTCTGGCGATAGCGGCTGTGAAGAGGACTTGGAGGTGATCGAGGATGATGACCTGGAGGAGGTGCCCCCACCCATCGCAGAGTGAGCTCCTTCGCCACCATGAAGACGACAACAACGACACCGACGAGCCCCCGGCCAGAGATTCCCCGCCTCCACCAGGGTCCTCAAGAGGTCAGGCCCCGCCCCCTAGGCCATGTGAGCATCTGGCCGGGCGACCCTGAAGAAGAGCACAGCTGCGCCCCCTCCAGAGGGTTCTCCATGCACCAGTGGGGCGGCCGAGACATCCATGTCGTGCCCGTGGCACCCGTAGCCGAAAGACTGGGCGGCTGCTGCCGAGGTGGACACGGTCGTACCAGTCGTGACTCCTCAGGGCGACATCCTCACCTTTCGAGGAGGTGGCACCACACCTAGGCCTATCGAGGAGCGCCCCACCCGCCCCCTGGACGCGACCAATGCCACGCCAAAGAAGGGCGGGGGCGTCCCGTCCTTTGCCGAGAAGGAGAAAAAGAGGAAGTGGAATGACCCTAAGGACTAAGTAACCTACCTTGCCCTTGGGTCAAGCTTATATTGCGATTGTGCTCACAGCACCCACTTTCTTGATGACCAGATACAGTGACGTGATGAAGAAGAAGAAGGAGAGCACCGTGCCGAAGGAGCCCCCTGTCCTGAGGGCGCTGTCAGCCTTTGGTTTTGGCTGCGGCGGGCGCGAGAGCGCGTCGCACCAGCCTAGTGCAGTCCCCGGATGCTCCGGCGGCTCCATGCCCGAGCGCTTGGGTGCACCGCCTGCTCCTCTTGCCTTGCCGGCGCCGCTTGGGGGGACGTCCGCCGGGGATGCTGGGGTTCAGGAGGTGACACTCCTTGTCGTGGCGGTGGCAACCCCGGCGCTGGCAGAGGAGGTGACCCCATGCCCCCTCGCGTCCGAGTCCGCCCCTGTGGACGTGGTGACGCGACTTCAGGAGGGGCTAGCCCCCATAGGCTAGCAGGTTGTGAAGTTGTCCGCCCTCTTCTCGCCCGTGGAAGCCTAGAGCCTCCGGTACCCTAAGCCCTCCATGCCACCACTTCCATGGCCACACCATCGGTCGACGCGCTAGCACCGCCTCCTCGCTATGCCCTCGCGCTCGCAGACTACAACCCCCTGATCATGCATGGGGCCTTGGATGAGGCCTACACCACGCTTGGCCGGATCCGGGCCGACCTCCAAGACAACGACAAGTGCCACGCGAGGGAGCCCCTATGGCTTGTTTTGGGGTGGATCCAGCCGACATAGCCACCAGGACGGCCTGTGGCCGGGCTGAAGTAGCCGCTGAGGAGAGCGGGAAGGAGACCACCAAAGCCAAGGAGGCTCGCAACGGCGCGCTGGCCAGCCGCGGCGCTGCTGAGAGGAACTGCGGCAAGGCGGAGGCCAAGCTGAAGAACCTTTAGGAGGAGCAAGCTGCGCATGCTACATGGCTCCACCAGTAGGAGGAGGACCTCAAGGCCCACGAGGTGAAGCTCATCGATCGTGACTCTGGACTGACCCAGGTATCTGCTGACTAGGTTGCGGAATGCGATCGTCTGGCCAAGCTGAAGGAGGAGGTGGCCGAAGACCAGACGTCCCATGCCTATCGCGTCTCCGAGGCAACAGCCAACTGGATGCCAGGGAGAAGACCCTCATCGCCACTGAGAAGAAAGTGGCTGCGGAGTGCGACGTCTTCCCTTCTCTCGAGCTCAGGTCTCGTCAGGCGTTACATTCCATCCGAAGTGGAGGATTTGAGGAGCCACTGGTGGCCCCTAAGGGCGGATTTGCAGGGCTCTCCTCCAAGCTTGCCAAAGCGCTTGAGGGCGCTATCGCGAAAGTGGACTCCATCTTGGAGGAGGAGTGCTGCTTGCTCTTCACTGCAGCTGCGATGCGTGTCTTCAGCCAGCTCTACCTCCATGATCTGGGCTTCAACTTTGACACGGCGATCCGTCCGGTTGCTCCTGAATCCCGCCCCGCTGCTACGGAGGCCGTGAAGGGTCACGTGGATGCGTTGCTAAACAAGTTTTTCTGCGTCCCCGACATCGAGCCTCCAGCGGTGGAGGCGAGCAGCGGCGCCGATGGCAGCAGCGATGTTGACGACGAGCTCCCTGTGACTGGGGCAAGCGGCGGCGACGGCCATGGCAGCGATGGCCCTTCCTCCTATATTTTACCCTTCAACACTTATCATGCCTCGTGGAGGCGTAACACTTTGTTTGAATTTGCAGAACATTTGGTGTGTGTAATAACTGTTAGGACTCCGTGATTTCCTTCTCGTGCTTGGTTTCCTTCTTGTTTGCCTTTGTGTTTTGCGTTGGCAGGGCCCAGCCCTGTGCACACCTCAACCGCCATTGGGGCGTCTGGATTTCCAGGACGACACCAAGGGGCGAGGGCCTACGTGACTAGTGAGGCCCCTGGGTCGCGATGCTTAGGGGCCCCCCTTGACGTGCGAGCAGCCCTCATGAAGGAAACATTGTAGTGGCGAGGTTAGTCTAGAGCCCTACATACCTTTCCTTCTCAGCTTTTTCCTGGGAGGGACGTGAGAACACCAGGTACCAGGGACCTGTGAGGTGGCGTGTGCCAGGCCTGCCCTGAGCATAGGCCCCGTGTCCAACCCCCTAGCACGTGCCTCCCTGGGGGATGTTGCACGATAGGACCATGTGAAGAGCCGAAAGGCTATCCTGAGGTTGGTGCGGCCACTAGGGCGTCCTCAGTTGTTAATCCACCAACATGGAGCACGGGGCTTCCATTTGGGCATGGGCATAGTCACTGCTCGACCGTGTCATCCACCAGCACGGAGCATGGGGATTCCACTTGGGCATGGGTGGGAGACTCCAGGGCATGTACATCCCCATGCCGTTTGTACGCGTGGATGGCACGGGAAATTAGAGGAGGTGTATCTGGGCACTCGTGAGTTAGCGCGGGACTCAGGAGGCCCTACACCAAGGAGGGTTGCGCCTGGATCTTCGACACGAGGTACACTTAGGAAACCTATGGGGTGGGGGCGCCTGCGCTACATGAACCTCTGGAGGGCACCGCATGATAAGGCCAGACACCAAGGACCCCAGGAAGTGACGTGAACTGGGCCAAGCTGCCAGACAGAGATCAGTCGCTTGGGTTTACTGACGCTGTAGGGACGGACCCAAGCACAGATGTCGTGGCAAGTCTTCTCATGCAACGACCAGAGGAAGGACATTCGGCACGCGGCTCCCGCGATGGCTAAGTGCTGAGCTGTGGTTGGTATGAATCGTGACGCGCGCCCTTACTCATCTACTCGCAATTAGCTCATGCGTGAACAAGGCAACAAGAACCCCGGGAGGTGATGTGCATGGGAGCTGGCCCGCGAGGGAAAGCTCAGTCGCTTGGGTTTTACAACGCTGTAGGGATGGACCCGAGCACAGACGCCATGCCAGTCCTTAATCATGAGGCGGTCGCGGGCGGGGTCATGAGGGTGCAGTGACATTCATGGTGACGAAGCACCACGCATGCAGGTTGGAATACTTAGGAAATTCATAAAAGGCAGAGCCAGTTCCGATATATGCACAAAACGATACAGCTGTGCTACCTCTTGAGCACTGCATTGGATTTCCCCGAAGAGGAGAGGATGATACAACAAAGTAGCGTAAGTATTTCCCTCAGTTTTTGAGAACCAAGGTATCAATCCAGTAGGAGACCACGCACAAGTCCCTCGTACCTACACAAAACAATAGCAACTCACAACCAACACTTAGGGGTTGTCAATCCCTTCACGGTTACTTACGAGAGTGAGATCTGATAGAGATAATATTTTTGGTATTTTTGAAAGATAGATGCAAAGTAAAAAGTAAAGGCAAAGTAAAAAAACAAAGCAAGTATATAAAGTGATAGATTGATATGATGAGAATAGACCCGGGGGCCATAGGTTTCACTAGTGGCTTCTCTCAAGAGCATAAGTATTCTATGGTGGGTAAACAAATTACTGTTGAGCAATTGACAGAATTGAGCATAGTTATGAGTATATCTAGGCAATGATCATGTATATAGGCATCACGTCCAAAACAAGTAGATCGAAATGATTCTGCATCTACTACTATTACTCCATTCATGGACCGCTATCCAGCATGCATCTAGAGTATTAAGTAAAAACAGAGTAACGCCGTAAGCAAGATGACATGATGTAGAGGGATAAATTCATGCAATATGATAAAAAACCATCTTTTTATCCTCGATGGCAGCAATACAATACGCGCCTTGCTGCCCCTTCTGTCACTTGGTAAGGACACCACAAGATTAAAACAGCTAAGCAATTCTCCCATTGCAAGAACTACCAATCTAGTTGGCCAAACCAAAAAGGATAATTCGAAGAGACTTGCAAAGATAACTCAATCATACATAAAAGAATTCAGAGAAGAATCAAATATTTTCCATAGATAATACTGGATCACAAACCCACAATTCATCGGTCTCAACAAACAAACTGCAAAAAAGAAGATTACATCGAATAGATCTCCACAAGAGAGGGGGAGAACATTGTATTGAGATCCAAAAAGAGAGAAGAAGCCATCTAGCTACTAGCTATGGACCCGAAGGTCTGAAGTAAACTACTCACACTTCGTCGGAGGGGCTATGCTGATGATGTAGAAGCCCTCCGTGGTGGATGCCCCCTCCGGCGGAGCTCCGGAACAGGCCCCAAGATGGGATCTTGTGGATACAGAAGGTTGCGGCGGTGGAATTAGGTTTTTGGCTCCTGTTCTGATCGTTCGGGGATACGTAGGTATATATAGGAGGAAGGAGTACGTCGGTGGAGCTCCGAGGGGCCCACGAGGTAGGGGGCGCGTCCAGGAGGCACGCCCTCCACCCTCGTGACCTCCTCGGACACTTCTTGGAGTAGGGTCCAAGTCTCCTGGATCACGTTCGGTTGGAAAATCACGATCCCGAAGGTTTCATTCCGTTTGGACTTCGTTCGATATTCTGTTTCTTCGAAATACTGAAAAAGGCAAAAAACGACAATTCTGGACTGGGCCTCCGGTTAATAGGTTAGTCCCAAAAGTAATATAAAATTGGAAAATAAAGCCCAATATAGTCCAAAACAGTAGATAAAGTAGCATGGAGCAATCAAAAATTATAGATACATTGGAGACGTATTAGGCATCCCCAAGCTTAATTCCCGCTCGTCCTCGAGTAGGTAAATGATAAAAAAGAATTTTTGATGTGGAGTGATACTTTGGCATCATTTCAATGTAAATATTCTTAATTGTGATATGAATATTCAGATCCGAAAGATTCACGAGAAAAGTTCATATTGACACAAAAATAATAGTACTTCAAGCATACTAATCAAAGCAATCATGTCTTCTCAAAATAACATGGCAAAAGAAAGTTCATCCCTACAAAATCATATAGTTAGGCTATGCTTCATTTTCGTCACACAAAGATGTTCCCAACTTCTATACCCCCGATGACAAGCCAAGAAATTGTATCATACTTAAATAATCTCAAACTTTTTCAACCTTCACGCAATACATGAGCGTGAGCCATGGATATAGCACTATGGGTGGAATAGAATAAGATGATGGGATTGTGTGGAGAAGACAAAAAAAGAGAAAGTCTCACATTGACGAGGCTAATCAACGGGCTATGGAGATGCCCATCAATTTATGTCAACATGAGGAGTAGGGATTGCCATGCAACGGATGCACTAGAGCTATGAATGCTCAACAAAAGAAAACTAGTGGGTGTGCATCCAACTCGCTTGCTCACGAAGACCTAGGGCATTTGAGGAAGCCCATCGTAGGAATATACAAGCCAAGTTCTATAATGAAAAATTCCCACTAGTATAAAAAGACAACTTATGAGACTCACTACATGAGGAACAAGGTGCTACTTTGAAGCACAATATATGAGACTCACTACATGAAGAACAAGGTGCTACTTTGAAGCACAAGTGTGGAAAAAGAGATAGTAGCATTTCCCTTTTCTTTTTTCTTTTTTTTCCTTTTTTTGGGACTTTCTTTTTTTGGCCTTTTTATTTATTTATTTGGGCAATGCTCTAATAATGATCATCATCACACTTCTATTGATTACAACATAAGGAGTACAACTCGAAACTTAGAACAAGATATGACTCTATATGAATGCCTCCGGCGGTGTACCGGGGTGGTGCAATGAATCAAGAGTGACATGTATGGAAAATAATGCATGGTGGCTTTGCCACAAATACGATGTCAACTACAAGATCATGCAATGGCAATATGACAAAAGTAATGTATGTCATGATGATGATGGTGGAAGTTGCATGGCAATATATCAAGGAATGGCTATGGAAATGCCATGATAGGTAGGTATGGTGGCTGTTTTGAGGAAGATATAAGGAGGTTTATGTGTAATAGAGTATATCGTATCACGGGGTTTGGATGCACCGGTGAAGTTTGCGCCAACTCTCAAGGTGAGAAAGGGCAATGCACGGTACCGAAGAGGCTAGCAAAGGCGGAAAGGTGAGAGTGCGTATAATCCATGGACTCAACATTAGTCAAAAGAACTCATATACTTATTGCAAAAATTTAGAAGTCATAAAAAATTCAAGTACTACGCGCATGCTCCTAGGGGGATAGATTGGTAGGAAAAGACCATCGCTCGTCCCCGACCGCCCCTCATAAGGATGCACAAGCCAGGTACACTTCATGTTTCAAATTTGTTACACAACTTTAACCATACGTGCATGCTATGGGATTTGCAAACTTAAACACAAGTATTTCTCAAATTCATAATCACCCAACTAGCACGACTTTGATATTATCACCTCCATATCTCAAAACAATTATCAAGCATCAAACTTATCTTAGCATTCAATTCACTCAAAAGAAAGTTTCACATATCTTGAACACCAAGTATATTAACATTAAGAAAATTACCATGCTATTAAAGACTCTCAAAATAATCTAAGTGAAGCATGAGAGATCAATAGTTTCTTTAAAACAAATCCACCACCGTGCTCTAAAAGATCTAAGTGAAGTACTAGAGCAAAAATTATCACGCTCAAAAGATATAAGTGAAGCACTATGAGCAAAACTATCAAGCTCAAAAGATATAAGTGAAGCACATAGAGTATTCTAACAAATTCCAATTCATGTATGGCTCTCTCAAAAGATGTGTACAGAAAGGATGATTGTGGTAGACTAACAAGCAAAGACACAAATAATACAAGACGCTCCAAGCAAAACACATATCATGTTGGTGAATAAAAATATAGCTCCAAGTAAATTACCGATGGAAGTGGACGAAAGAGGGGATGCCTTCCGGGGCATCCCAAGCTTTGACTTTTTGGTGCCCTTGGATTATCTTGGAGGTGCCATGGGAATCCCCAAGCTTAGGCTCTTGCCACTCCTTGTTCCATAATCCATCAAAAGAATTCACCCAAAACTTGAAAACTTCACAACACAAAACTCAACAGAAATCTCGTGAGCTCCGTTAGAGAAAGAAAACAAAAGACTACTTCAAGGTACTGTAATGAACTCATTCTTTATTTATATTGGTGTTAAATCTACTGTATTCCAACTTATCTATGGTTTATAAACTAATTTACTAGCCATAGATTCATCAAAATAAGCAAACAACACACGAAAAACAGAATCTGTCAAAAACAGAACAGTCTGTAGCAATTTGTAACTAACACAAACTTCTGGAACTCTAAAAATTCTACCAAAATAGGAAGTCCTGGAAAATTTGTTTATTGATCAGAAGCAAAAATAATAAATGCAAAAGCACGTTCCGGTGATTTATCATAACTAAATTCGTGCGCGCAAAGTTTCTGTTTTTAGCTGAATCAAATCAACTACCATCGTAGGTTATCCAATAGGTCCTACTTGGCACAAACACTAATTAAAACATAAAACCACATCCAAACAGAAGGTAGATGGATTATTTATTCCTAAAAAGAAGCAAAAACAAAAAACACGAAATAAAATTGGGTTGCCTCCAAACAAGCGCTATCGTTTAACGCCCCAAGCTAGGCATAAAAGCAAGGATAGATCTAGGTATTTCCATCTTTGGTAGGCAATCCATAAGTGGCTCTCATGATAGATTCATATGGTAATTTTATTTTCTTTCTAGGGAAGTGTTCCATGCCCTTATTTAAGGTAAATTGGAATCTAATATTCTCTTCCTTCATATCAATAATTGCACCAATCGTTCTAAGGAAAGGTCTACCAAGAATAATACGACATGAAGGATTGCAATCTATATCAAGAACGATAAAATATACGGGCACATAATTCTTATTTGCAACAATAAGAACATCATTAATTATTCCCATAGGTTTTTTAATAGTGGAATCCGCAATTTGCATGTTTAGAGAGCAATTATCAAAATCACGGAAATCTAGCAAATCACATAAAGTTTTGGAAATAGTAGAGACACTAGCACCCAAATCACACAAAGCATGAAACTCAAAATATTTAATTTTAATTTTAATAGTAGGTTCCCACTCATCATAGAGTTTTCTAGGGATAGAAACTTTTAACTCAAGTTTTTCTTCATAAGATTGCATCAAGGCATCAACAATGTGTTCGGTAAAGGCTTTATTTTGACTATAAGCATGAGGAGAATCTAGCACGGATTGCAACAAGGAAATACAACCAATCAAAGAGCAATTTTCATAATTAAATTCCTTGAGATCCAAAATAGTGGGTTTAGCAACATCACGGTTTTTATTTATTTCAATCCCACTTTCATCAATTTCATCATCAAGATCTAGAAACTCCGAATTCTTAGAACGCCTTCTAGGTAAAGGAAGATCATATTCAGATTCATCAAGATTCATATTGCAAAACAAAGATTTAATGGGGGACACATCAATAACTTTTAGATCTTCATCTTGATTTTCATAGGAATTGGAAGAACACGCTTTAATAAAGGCATCTTTGGAAGCACGCATCCTAGCGGTTCTTTCCTTGCACTCATCAATGGGAATTCTCATGGCTTTGAGAGACTCATTGATATCATGCTTAGGAGGAATAGATCTAAGCTTTAAAGAATCAATTTCAAGAGAAATTCTATCAACGTTCCTAGCCAAATCATCAACTTTAAGCAATTTCTCTTCAAGCAAAGCATTAAAATTCTTTTGTGAATTCATAAACTCTTTAACACTACTCTCAAATTCAGAGGGCATCTTATTAAAATTTCCATAAGAGTTATTGTAGGAATTTCCATAATTATTAGAAGGATTAATAGGATAAGGCCTAGGATTGAAATTTCCTCTATAAGCGTTGTTTCCAAAACTATTCCCTACCAACAAAATTCACATACATAGATTCATTATTATTCTCAAGCAAAGTAGATAAAGGCATATCATTGGGATCAAGAGGAGTATTTTTAGGAGCAAACATCTTCATAAGTTCATCCATCTTTTCACTCAAAACATTGATTTCTTCTATAGCATGCACTTTCTTACTAGAAGATCTTTCGGTGTGCCATTGAGAATAATTAACCATAATATTATCAAGCAATTTTGTAGCATCCCCTAACGTAATTTCCATAAAAGTGCCTCCCGCGGCCGAATCTAAAAGATTTCTAGAAGCAAAATTCAATCCGGCATAAATTTTTTGTATGATCAACCATAAATTCAAACCATGAGTAGGGCAATTGCGAAGCATTAATTTCATTCTTTCCCATGATTGGGCAACATGCTCATGATCAAGTTGTTTAAAATTCATAATATCGTTCCTAAGAGTGATAATCTTAGCGGGAGGAAAATACTTAGAGGTAAAAGCATCTTTGCACCTCTTCCAATAATCAATACTATTTTTAGGCAAAGAAGAAAACCAAACTTTAGCACGATCTCTAAGTGAAAATGGAAATAACTTCAATTTGACAATATTGTTATCCGTATCTTTCTTCTTTTGCACATCACACAAATCAAAAAAATTGTATAGATGAGTAGCGGCATCTTCACTAGGAAGGCCCGTGAGTTGATCTTTCATAACAAGATTCAACAAAGTGGTATTGATTTCACAAGACTCATCATTATTAAGAGGAGCAATCGGAGTACTAAGGAAATCATTATTATTGGTATTCGAGAAATCACAAAATTTGGTATTATCTTGCGCCATGGCAACAAGTAATCCAACACACAAGCAGACAGAAAGGCAAAGGGAAAAAGGCAAACGGGAAAGGGAGGAGGAGATTGGGAAAGAGAGGGCAAATAAAAAGGCAAGGGTGAAGTGGGGGAGAGGAAAACGAGAGGCAAATGGCAAATAATGTAATGCGAGAGATAGGGATTGTGATGGGTACTTGGTATGGTTTACTTGCTTGCGTGAGCCTCCCCGGCAACGGAGCCAGAAATTCTTCTTGCTACCTCTTGAGCACTGTGTTGGATTTCCCCGAAGAGGAGAGGATGATGCAGCAAAGTAGCGTAAGTATTTCCCTCAGTTTTTGAGAACCAAGGTATCAATCCAGTAGGAGACCACGCACAAGTCCCTCGTACCTACACAAAACAATAGCAACTCGCAACCAACGCTTAGGGGTTGTCAATCCCTTCACGGTCACTTACGAGAGTGATATCTGATAGAGATAATATTTTTGGTATTTTTGATAGATAGATGCAAAGTAAAAAGTAAAGGCAAAGTAAAAAACAAAGCAAGTAAATAAAGTGATAGATTGATATGATGAGAATAGACCCGGGGGCCATAGGTTTCACTAGTGGATTCTCTCAAGAGCATAAGTATTCTACGGTGGGTGAACAAATTACTATTGAGCAATTGACAGAATTGAGCATAGTTATGAGTATATCTAGGCAATGATCATGTATATAGGCATCACGTCCAAAACAAGTAGATCGAAACGATTCTGCATCTACTACTATTACTCCACTCATCGACCGCTATCCAGCATGCATCTAGAGTATTAAGTAAAAACAGAGTAACGCCGTAAGCAAGATGACATGATGTAGAGGGATAAATTCATGCAATATGATAAAAAAACATCTTGTTATCCTCGATGGCAACAATACAATACGTGCCTTGCTGCCCCTTCTGTCATTGGGTAAGGACACCGCAAGATTGAACCCAAAGCTAAACACTTCTCCCATTGCAAGAACTACCAATCTAGTTGGCCAAACCAAAAAGGATAATTCGAAGAGACTTGCAAAGATAACTCAATCATACATAAAAGAATTCAGAGAAGAATCAAATATTTTCCATAGATAATACGGGATCATAAACCCACAATTCATCGGTCTCAACAAAAACACCGCAAAAAAGAATATTACATCGAATAGATCTCCACGAGAGAGGGGGAGAACATTGTATTGAGGTCCAAAAAGAGAGAAGAAGCCATCTAGCTACTAGCTATGGACCCGAAGGTCTGAAGTAAACTACTCACACTTCATCGGAGGGGCTATGGTGATGATGTAGAAGCCCTCCATGGTGGATGCCCCCTCCGGCGGAGCTCCGGAACAGGCCCCAAGATGGGATCTCATGGATACAGAAGGTTGCGGTGGTGGAATTAGGTTTTGGGCTCCTGTTCTGATCGTTAGGGGATACGTAGGTATATATAGGAGGAAGGAGTACGTCGGTGGAGCTCCGAGGGGCCCACGAGGTAGGGGGCACGCCCAAGGGGGCGCGCCCTCCACCCTCGTGACCTCCTCAGACACTTCTTGGAGTAGGGTCCAAGTCTCCTGGATCACGTTCGGTTGGAAAATCACGATCCCGAAGGTTTCATTCCGTTTGGACTCCGTTTGATATTCTGTTTCTTCGAAATACTGAAAAAGGCAAAAAACAGCAATTCTGGGCTGGGCCTCCGGTTAATAGGTTAGTCCCAAAAGTAATATAAAAGTGGAAAATAAAGCCCAATATAGTCCAAAACAGTAGATAAAGTAGCATGGAGCAATCAAAAATTATAGATACGTTGGAGATGTATCAAGCTGCACGGGCGGGCCCTAACAGCTTGAGGGTAATGCAACCCGAGGGGCGCCCTCAACTGAACAAACCAAAAAGTGACCTGGCACCAGTGTTGTAGAAGCATCGAGGTAGCTGAAGACGCATACCGTGGACATCGCTCCTCACGAGCTGGGAAGCTCCGGAGGCCTAGGAAGCTCACGAGGCCTGGGGGGCATGCAAGGACCCGGGACCTCATGAGACATGACCCCCAAGCTCCTAGCCTCATGAGAACTCATAGCACATTGCACGAGGCGCTGGTACAATGCGCCCATGTTCAGTAGACCAAACTGCATGCAGACATAGTTGCCGGGGTAGCCCCCACTCCGGCCAACGCGCGACGGCCAGAATAGCTCCAGAGAAGCGACCCTGTTGAGGCCCGGGATGCTGAGGCAGACGCGCAGCTCGTCACCCGTGGCAGGGGCGGCAGCTGAACTGGGTGGCGCGGGGCTACGCTCGCCATGCATGGCCCGTGCCTCTTGAAGCTCCTCGATGGCCTTGGTGATGAACTCTCGCGCGCCTGGAGCATGGCGCCTCTCTTCTTGATTGAGGGGGCGCGCATCGAGGCACGTCCCCAAGTGGTGCCTGAGCACCTCCCTCACTGCACTAGTCAGGTCAGAGGCTCTCCAGGTGGAAGCCCCCGAGGCCGTCCCGAGGGAAGCGTCGGGTGCGCCTTCCTATGCAGGAGGAAGAGGCACCCCAGCAGTGGGTGCAGAGTGTGAGGCGCCGCTAGCGGGCGTCTCAGCCTCCTGGCGGCTCTTGGAGGGAGCTGCTTCTTCTTCTTGGGGGTGGCCTCGGGAGGTAGGATGTCGCCCTCGTCATCTGAGTTTTCAACCGTCGTAGCCTGGTAGGCACGCTCAAGAGAGCAGACTGCGTCCTTCTCATCGCGGGCGACCGTGATGATGTCGCTGCACCCTGGCATCTTGATGATGTTGTAGCCATGGGCCGCCATGAACTTGGTGAGGGTCGGGTGTCGGTGTCAAAACCGGCAGATCTCGGGTAGGGGGTCCCGAATTGTGCCTCTAAGGTTGATGGTAACAGGAGGCGGGGGACACGATGTTTACCCAGGTTCGGACCCTCCCTATGGAGGTAATACCCTAATTCCTACTTGATTCATCTCGATGAATATGAGTATTACAAGAGTTGATCTACCACAAGATCGTAATGGCTAAAACCCTAGAAGTCTAGCCTGCATGATTATGATTGCCTCTACGGACTAAGCCCTCCAGTTTATATAGACACCGGAGGGGACTAGGGTTGTACAAAGTCGGTTACAGAGAAAGGAATCTACATATAAGAACGCCAAGCTTGCCTTCCATGCCAAGGAGAGCCCCATCCGGACTCGGGAGAGAGTCTTCGGTCTTGTATCTTCTTAGCCCATCAGTCCTTCCCACGCTACATAGTCCGGCCGTCCGAGGACCCCTTAATCCAGGACTCCCTCGGTAGCCCTTGAACCAGGCTTTAATGACGAGGTGTCCGACGCAGATTGTCTTCGGCATTACAAGGCGGGTTCCTTCTCCGAATAATCCAAAATAGTCTTTGAACACAAGAATTGTGTCCGGCTTTGCAAAACAAACTCCACACACAACCACAAAGAGTATAATATTTCACGAGTCCAATCCGTTGACAAGTTTTTGTAGCGTGACATCACGTCACCGCCCAACCATTATTTCGAAACTTTTTTTAGCCTGCCGCTCCATATTTCGAGATGCGGTTTTGTTGGCACATCTTGTCAAAGTAGAGATCGTGTCCTTTTATTGCGGGATTCTCATCAATACGGGCGTTGGTAACCCAACCCTTCTGTTGGCAAGATTCCTTGCGAATAGGCAGGTTATAAGGCCTAGGAGGGGTGTTTGATATTCATCGCCTTTATAAAGGGGCTAAGACCCGTCTCTTCTCCTTTGCGCCAACACTTTCCTCAACCTCTCCCACCTCGAGTTCCAGCACCTAAGGTTCAATTTAATCGCTTCGCGCTTCCCAGGCATGTCCGACCCAGCCCTCAAGGCCGGTGGGTGGCTTCCTCTGTCACAGAGGAGGATATCGCGAACTCTGGGAGGCAAGATACCTGACTACGGAAATCCCCCACAGGCTTTCTGCTCAAGGGTAGGTTACTCCTACTCCCATAGCCGGTGAGAGGGTCGTATTCATCTCCTGCTTCCTCCAAAGGCTAGGGTTCACTCTTCATCCCTTCGTTCGAGGGCTCATGTTCTATTACGGGCTAGAATTTCACGATCTAGCTCCGGACTCCTTTCTTCTCATCTCGTCGTTCATTATCGTGTGCGAGGCCTTCCTCCGTATTCCCCCACACTTCAGCTTGTGGCTCAAGACCTTTAATGTGAAGCCAAAGGTGGTCGATGGGAAACAAGCGGAGTGCAGTGGTGCTATAGTGAGCAACATCAATACACCTTGGCCAAAGGGCTCCTTCACAGAAACTTCCGACCTATGGCAGCGGGAGTGGTTTTATATTACTGAATCCCATGGTACCAAGTGGGCAGCTACACCTGCATTCCGATTAGGCCCTCTTCCATAGCTTGCATCATGGATTAATAAGGGGCTGGACTGGGGATCAATTGATGAAGTGCGGATGCTGCAAAGCCGCATTCGGAGCCTCATTGAAAAGGACACCAGTCTTATCAACGTAATCCAAGTAATGCTAGTCCGTCGGGTCCTACCGTGCCAGCGATGGCCTCTCCGCATGTGGGAGTTCAATCCGGAAGGACCACAAACCCTTCAGCACTTCTCCGGCACGATGCTCAGAGGAATGTGGAAATTATTCTTCGGGACACAAAAATAGTGGCCGGACACTACAGAGGACATCGGCCTTGACTGCAATATTTCGGATACCTCGGTAAGCACTCGACTCCTGAACACAGCTTAGTTAAATTTCTCATAATAATGCATTGAGAAAACCATACTCGGCCAGGGCTGGATATAGAAGGCAGAAGAATTAGGTGTTTGGCCCCTCTACCCGAAGACTCAGCTGATCCGGTGCTAACAAGGATGCTGGCTCCGGCACCATATCAAGTGCCGTCAGAGGAAGGCAAGGAGGAGAGCAAGAAGGCCAAGGGTGGCCCCCATTCTGGAGGTACACCGGATACCTCGTCCAGGGAGATTAGAACTCCCTCTTCTGAAGATAAAAGGGAAGGAGGAACTGACGTCCCTTCTCCCCATGGGAAGAAGCGGACCGCCTCCTAAGACTTGAAGATAAAGGCTTCTAAGCGAGGGAAGATATCCCTGTCAGGGGGTTCTTGTTTGGGAGGCGACGTTGACACGCAGTTCCTCCGCAAGGATAGGCCTTTAGCTGAATCGTAAGTGAACAAGGGTGTTTTAAACATATCCCATCCTTTCCTGGTTGCAAGGGTAATATTTAAAATATATGTTTGCAGTCCGGCATGCAGCCTTCTTGGACAATTCTCCTCCTCGGGGGATCTAATTCCGGAAATGATGGAGAGCGATACACCTCCACAGGTCTCATCGCCCAATAAGGCAGACGATGTCGAGGTGTCGTCCCAGAGGATCTCTCTCGATCAACAAGCGGTGCGAGGGACAATGAAGACTAGGCCCGAATAACCTTCAAAAAAATACTAGGCCCGAAGGTGACACTTCGGCCGTCCAGGGTCCGAGGTGTGCGGCCCCTATGGGGACCAACAATAAAAGGCCCTGGACTATCCGATTTACAGCCGGAGATGACTCTAAGGTCGAGTAAACATATTCCTTTGAAGTGAGTCCGTACCCCTTCAGCTGCTTCCAGGAATCTGGAGGCGTCGGATACATTGACGGACATATTGCGACATGCGCCTGTCTCATAGGAACATCGTACCTTGATTGGTACGGTGGTTGAGAGGGTTCTGTCCGCGAAAAGCGGATTCAATGAAGCCTTTACGAGCCTGCTAAGAGGCTTTGAGGTACGTAATATAATATTTTCAATTGTGCTATAAACACAAAATGCGCCTATGTATAGATAGTAGCCCCTGAGACTCTGGTTGTCGTCCAAAGGGAGGCGATCATAGGATCAAGAAAGATATGCCCAGGAAATAATCTGATTAATTGGAACACAGGCTGTTACATCCCTGGCAACTACCCAAGCTACAGAGGTTGTAGATCTGAAGCAGAAACTTGACGTGGCGGATGATGACATCACGCTTATTAACAGGCGGCTCGACGAGGCGCAAGGTATGTTTTTGGGGCAGTAAGTGTATGTTAGTACTATAATATGAGCATGACGCTGAGACTTGTATACTGAGATATGCATAACTGCAGATAGTGCTGCCGCAGTTGAGACCCTTTGGGCTGAGCTTGCCCGGGCCAAGCAGCAAGCCAGGATGAGTAATGCTGCTGCCGAAAAGGCAGCTGCTAAATTAAAGGCCGAACAGGCTGCTCGGCGATAGTGCGAGGAGAGAATATCTACTATGGTGCTTGAGCTGAAGGATGCCACTAGCCGATGCGAATTTCTTGAGAAAGATAACAAAACCAGAGTGGCCGATCTTGACAAGGCCTTACAAGAGGCAAGGGAAGCACGGTCAGAATCTAGAGCTACTCGGGAGGAGATCCGACAAGCTGGGGAGATCGCGGCTGATAAGCCCTTCTTATTACAAACTAAATTCAGCGATCCGAAGTATGCCCCGCTTAACCAAATGTGGAGTTCTCCAGACGCATTGTTGGACTCGCCGAAGAGTGTCTCCGATGCTTCATAGTTTTTCCAAGCGCAAGAAGGACATGCGAAGGAAAAGCTTTTCTGGTCGCAATTTAGCATGCCAAAGCGTCCGCTGTTGCTGAACGAACAGATGGCCCAGTAGGCCAAGCTCCACAAGATATCCGGATCTGTCGTGAAGGACGTCGTGGTCCGGTTGTGGCCGACTGAGCCAATTTCGAATAGTTATTTTGGTTTGGTGCAGCGACTTGTTGATGCAGTGTCGCGTATCGACGCTGTTAAGCGGTTAACATGCATAGAAGGTGCACGAATGGCCCTTGCCCGCGTCAAGATGTACTGGGCGAAGATGAAGGCCATCGATATTGCAGCGAAAGGTCCACCCGAGGGCAAGGATCATCACGCGCCAGAGCATTATTTCGAGGATGTCCTAGAGGGTGCCCGCTTGATAGAGGGTTAGTGCTCGAAAGATATTATGTTCGAGTGAAGTGTACCGAAATTGTAAAAACAATATCATGATATATTAGGGCTATGTTGTTTATACTTTTGCCTAAAAAGTTTTTGGTGCCTCCTGTGCAGCTGTTTTTTGTATAATCTGAAAGTTTACCAGTCGTCGGCTTCGGCCCCCTCGCATATGGTGCGGGGGTGTTCGGAAAAGCAATTGATCACTCTTAACCCAACATCTTGGTCCATTAAGGAGGTGTCAATGTGGCGAACCAGGCAATCGGACTATAGGGCTTTAACACTTTCACTTAGCCATAGGAGTTTGGCGGTGGGTCTATGATATAGCCCCTGGTATGTACGCGGTTATCCGAATACGGTGCGTTTACATACGTGACCAGAAGAACGGTCCTTTGTGTAATACGGAAGGAATCGCGAAGATTCCGGTGAGTCATCTAGTGGTTGACCAGCTCTCACCGCATCATGACAGTCAGCTTTTGGCTTTCTCTACTGAGGTGCTCATCCGGACGAACCAGGACACAATCGCAGTAGTTCTCCCTTTACTACCCTAGCATATAGAGAGGAACGTAAGGTAGTAAGCACAGGAGCCGGGCAACCCAACTATTGACCAAAGACATGATTCGGAGCTGATGGATATAGGGCCAAACTCGTGACGTCGAAGTGTGCTATAAAGCTGTTCGGACTTGTCGGCAACTCATATGTTGCCATATCGAGCCCCTGGCAACATATGCCGAGGTGTGTTTGTGAAATAACCACAGAAGCAAAATTCAGTTCTTTTGAGAAAAGCAAATACTGAATAAGGGTTAAGTTGGGTTGCATCTGAATGATATGTCAAGCGCGATCTTTATAGATTATAACGCTACTACCAAGGCTATTTGACATACCGGGGGTCGAAAGCTGAGAAAAAAGGGCACTTTACAGGGTTGAAAAGAGTGCGGTCTACAAAAAACATTTGGACCTCCTGTCGCACGTCTGTGCTGCCTTCCCTTGGTTAAAGGACTTCTCAGCAAATATAGTCACCTGTGGTAAAAGATAAATTTTGTTTAGAAAAAGAAAAAGACTATAAGAGTGCGGATAGTATTATAGGTCTGTCCACATTGTGCCTCCGCCGGTGACCAGGGTATTTTAAGTGTATAATTATGTGCGCGGGGCAGACTTCGTGGCTATATGGGGCGGACGGCGGAGGCTGAACTGCTAATTCAGCTCTGAGATAGATTGGTCCTGTCTAACCGAGACCGGTGGCTTGATGGCCGATGAAATGTGCGGCTTGATAAGGCCGCTTTGTACTTCGGCCACAGTAGTCGTAGTATGATCCTCTGTACGGAGGGAGTATTCCGTATTTCCATTTATCATAATGGTGCCGCATGGACCGGGCATCTTAAGTTGGATATAGGTATAATGTGGGATCGCAGTAAAGCGAGCAAAGGTGGTACGCCCGAGTAGTGCATGTAAGCTACTGCGGAGCGGGACGATATCGAAGGTCAAGCCTTCGCTTCGAAAGTTGTTTGGCGAGCCGAAAATGACTTCCAATGTAATCGAGCCCGTGCAGTGAGTTTCTATGCCGGATATTGTTCCTTGGAAGGTAGTTGTTGTGGGCCTGATTCTTGAAGGATCAATCCCATTTTGCGGAAAGTGTCTTGGTAGAGTAGATTAAGGCTACTGTCGCTGTCCATAAGGACTTTCGTGAGATGGAACCCATTGATAATTGGATCGAGGATGAGAGCTACCGGACCTTCATGAAGGATACTGGCTGGGTGGTCCTTGCGATCAAAAGTGATCAGGCGGGATGCACATTGGCTTGATTTTGGGGCGGCTGGCTCTATGAAGCCGGCGTCCCGTAGCGCTTGCTTGCAGCCCCCTATAGGGGTCTGTATAGGGGTCCTGTAGCCAGCGTAATCACCGTGGTACCGTAGCTCTTGCTTGCGGCCTCCTCTATGATGCCCGTGTCATCACTGCCGATGTCATCACCCTGGATATGGAGGAGGAAATCTTCAATCCATACTGCGGGGTCTGTTGTTCCATTACTTTATCAGTGAAGCAAAGGGGGCACTACAAAAAAAAGACACATCCATGACATTTCGGGCCGAACAAAAAAAATTCTGTCATACTTATGACACTTCTATGATGATAATTGTGACAAAACTCGGCATCATCATTGATGTGGTGGGCTCCTACTTCTATGACAAAAATTCATGACAGAAAATGGGCTTTTCGTCCTGGGCGGGCTGGAGACGCAGCTGCATGACATTCTTTGGGCCATCCATGACGGAAAAAACCATGGTAGAAGGAAGGGCGAGGAAAATTTCGGGGAGTTCCCGCTTATGGTGGGTGGTCGGGGGCCGAGCGATGCGCGTTTCTCTCATACATGTATGCGCGTGTGTGCGAGGCGTTGGCTCTAACTGAACCCGAGCGAGGTGTTGGGATCTAACAGAACCCGAGTGATTGCACTGCAGGCTATGCGTTACTGAACCCGAGCGATCGATCGATGGTTGTTAACTGAACCCGATCGAGCGATTCCTTCGCTACTGCTGCTAATTGAAGCCGATCGATGCTGCCTCTGGATGAACAGTGAGCGTTGCTGGGGGGTGGATGAATAGTGAGCGGTGGGGGTGGATGAACAGGACCCCGTGGCGTTGCCTCTGGATGAACAGGATCGAGTCGGTTGGGGCTGGATGAACAGGACCCCGTGGAGGGCTGGATGAACAGTAGACGGTGGAGGGCTGCCCATGGAGGGGTGGTTGAACAGGAGCCCGTGGAGGGGTGGTTGAACAGTAGCCGGTGGAGTAGCGCGCGGTGGAGGCTAGATGAACAGGAGCCCGTGAAGGCTGGAAGCGGTCGACGGTAGCCCTTGGAGGCTGGAGGAGGTCGACGGTGGAGATGAACAGTATCCCATGGAGTCACGTTTTGCGGTATGCCACGCCCCTCCTGATGTACAGGACCCCCGTTTCGACCGTAGCGCTCCAACACAAGTCTGTTTCGTTCGTTTTGCAGTACGCCACACACCTCCCGATCAACAGGACCCCTGTTTCGACCATAGGAGGTCTGTTTCCTCCGTTTTGCGGTACGCCAGACCCCTCCCGATGAACAGGATCCTGTTTCAAACATGGCCGGTCGAACACAAGGCTGTTTCCTCCGTTCTGTGGTACTCCAGGCCTTGTTTCCATCGCTTGTTCCGTCCAAGCCCTCCCGATGAACACGACGATGCATTCCGTTCCGACCCAGCTGGTTGGCTCCCCATGAACACGACGACGATGTTGTTCTCCGTTCCGACCCAGCCATGTACACGAGCCCTGGCCGTACGTATGCGCGAGTGGGCGTTTGAGACCCCGCCCGTATGTACATATACGTGGCCGTATTTTCTTTCTTGCACACTGGCCGATGTACGTACGTGTACATGCTACGTGCGCGCCTTTACTACGACACATGCGCGCCTCTACATCGACTAGTATGTACATACACGTTCGCGACCAGAATGACAACGCTATGTATGTTTCGACCAGGTGGGTCCCGCGTGTCAGGCACTTCCTTGCGTGCGAAGATGTAGCTGGTGGGTCCCAGCAGTCAGGGGGCGAATCATTTTTTTTGCCCGGACACACTTCCTTGTGTGCGAAGATATAGCTGGTGGGTCCCAGCAGTCAGGGGGGAAACGTTTTTTTTGCGAAATACAGTGGCCCGTCCGGTGGGTCCCTACTGTCAGGTGGAGGTATCATTATTTTCCACGTATTAAGGAGGCACTTCCTTGCTGCGGCCATGGACCCAGCTGTCAGCCTCTCCACGTACAGTCCACGTCTGATGGAAGTCGTTCCTTGACCACGTTGACCACGCCATGCCGAGAGCACCAGGGCGGTGGATGACGGCGAGGCCTAGGAAGGGGACAACGCGGAGCCGGGGAAGACGCGGCAGTGGATGCCCACGCATAGAGGAGTATGAGGGTTCACTCGTTCGGCTGCGGTGTGAGGCTGCCGTCGCTGCAGGGCCTGACCAGCGGTGGGAATAGTAGGGGCGGTGAGGCCTCCGCGGCAGCACAGCCGGCCACGGGAGGCAGGGGCAAGAGGCATGACCGGCGCTGCTTTGGGCGGCTGGAGCAAGAAGACTAGAGGTTGAAGAAGCAGTACGGCCGTTGGATGGACATCGTACGGTCATTGGAGCTAGAATCGTTCATATTGACTAAGTTGACAAAGCCCTCCGTCCCCAAGGTGGGTCCCAGCTAGCAGGGGGAGTACTCATTTTTTTGTGCATAATAAGTAGGCACTTCTGGTGGGTCCGAGCTGACAGCGGGGAGGAATAATTATTTTGCGCGTAATAAGGAGGCACTTCCTTGCGGCCACCATGGACCCAGCTGTCAGCCTCTCCACGTACAGTACTCTTCCGATGGAAGACAGTCGTTGACCATGTTGACCACGCCGCGCCGAGAGCACCAGGGTGGTGGATGACGACAAGGCCTAAGAAGGGGACGACGCGGAGCCGGGGAACACGCAGCAGCGGAAGCCCGCGCGGAGAGGAGTACGAGGGTTCACTGGTTCGGCTGCGGTGTGAGGCTGCCGTCGCCGCAGAATAACAGGCGGTCTGGTGAGTGGAGGGATGGCTTGGCCAGCGGTGGGAGTAGTATGGGGGCGGTGAGGCCTCCGCGGCAGCACAGTCGGTCACGAGAGGCAGGAGCCGGCGGCACGACCGGCGCTGCTTTGGGCGGCTGGAGCAAGAAGACCAGAGGTTGAAGAAGCACTACGGCCGTTGGATGGACATCATACGGTCACTGAAGCTAGAATCATTCATATTGACTAAGTTGACAAAGCCCTTGGTACGCGAAAACTTAGTAGGCCCACAGGTCAGCCTCCGAAACAGTGCGCCCCAGATGTCAGGGGGAGGAATCATTTTTTGGGCGGCCGAAGCTAACAATATCCGAGATTGAAGAAGAAGCACGACATCCGTTGGATAGACATCCAACGACCACTGCTGCTAGAATCGTGTGTTGACTATAATAAGTTGACAAAGCCCTGCATACGCGTCAACTTATTTTTTTGGGGGACGCATCAACTTAGTAGGCCAACAAGTGTGTGGTAGAGAACTTGTAGCAAATTTGTGATTTGTAAGAATGTACAGCCCATTTTTGAATTCTAATGGAATTTACTACAGCCCATTTACAGTTTGTTAAAAGTACAACCCATTTTCTAGCTAGGACAATGATTAATAATTTCAACCAACCGTTGAAGACATAATTCAATAAAATTTCCCACATTTTGATGGGATCCGAAATATTTTTATCCCAAAATTTCTAGTCAGATTAAATATAAAATTGTATTACGTAAAAATCCAACGAAACATTGCGTGCAACAATGAAATTTAAGATTTTCAAAATCCATAAATAATATTTTATAAACTAATTTCATGTTTGGTGCATTTTTTTATAGTTACTGCCCAGTTTTTATAATTACATCCAATTTATTATTTTTTAAAGCCCATTTTCCTGTTAAGCCTAATGCATTCCTGCTAGGAAAGATTTGCAGCCCAGCGGGGCGGAGAATAACAAGTTGACCTTGCCTGGGTATTCCTCAAAAAAATGTATAGCTGGGCTAGCCATTTTCATCTTGAAAAAATTAATATCTCGGCTGGATATCTGGCCTGGGCTAGACGGGCCACAGCCCACCCAGTTAATACCCTGCTCTCCTTTGAACAACAACGAAATCATCGCCAAGACAAACTCTGCAGTGCTCACGCCTCAAAAACACAAATACTGCTCGAGCTGCTTGGTCCCAGCTGTCGGCCGCACCTTGTGCAATTCTCTCGTTTATATTGACTACATAGGTTGACAATGGTGTGGGACCAGGATGTCAGGAAACCAGGAGGAAGCAAAAAAAATATAGTTGTACATAATAAGGAGGCACTTGCGTACGTACATCTATGGCCCTAGTGGGTCCCTAGTGTCATCCAGTCAAAATAAAGTCATCTCCTGAATCCTCATGTTCATTGACGATGTTAACAATGCTCGGCGCCACGGTGAGCGCAACAACTCGAAGGACGATGGAGAGGGCCTCGCGGGCCCTACGGATGGTCTGATTCAGCGCTCGCTGCTCATTCAGGAAGCCAGGATCATCGGACACCTATGAGCACCTTCGAGAAACTGATACGACATGAAATGATAAGGCCGCGCTTGGGAGCTCTAGTTTATTTCAAACCTGTATTAACATACAAGTGTAATTTACTCGTCATTGGAAACAACGCGTAAAATACAGGCGTAATGAAACCAAGGGCCTGAGGTCTGTAAGTAAAACCGGTGGGTTACGCATGTAATTTGAGAGACCAGTGTATATTTTACGAGCACTGCTATATGGATGACATTACCAGACGATACATGCACGACGTGCGTATCATGCCATCCATGGGCAAGGCTGAAACAACAGCTAATGGCTGGATTAGCAATCGTCCGAGTGTCGTTCAGCGTTTTTATCATGTGTGAAGTACTTCCGATATTTTACTAGTCGAAATCGACCAACCAAGTGCTTCGCCCGTGACCATCTGTTTTTATTTACAAGCGTCAGTTTTACAAGCGGTTTTGGTTGAAAAACGATGATCCAATCACGGCCTAATATCATGAGTTGGTCGGAAGAGCATATGGTTTCACGTCTAACCTACCCGACTCGTCGTATAGGCTATGAATGAAACATAAGATAATGAACTTCTTAACCACGGAAACAACAGAAGAGGATGATCTTCTTAACAAGCAAATCATTGGCATTAGATCGACATGCAAAAAAATATGAAGCGTTATTCTCAGGAGGCACGGTGAACAGCTCATGATGCCACATGCCACAACATTCCAAGCTCAACTTTGCAATCAAACACAAGGCCTGGCATTACATAGACAATATTAAGAACAAACTCTTAACACAGGAATATCTCAGCAGAGTAACTATTTACTTCTAAACTGAACACAGGAATAGGAAAAAACAATCAACACTGCTCACAGCAAGGGCGTCCTACTCAAAAATATCAAATGCATGTCTTCTGGCTAACATCAATGAGCAAATTTTCACAAGGTTTTCCAATTCCAATATATTAAACTAACGTCTTCTTGCTAACATCAATGATTAAACTTTGACAAGTTTTTCCCATTCAAAATATGTAATGCCTATGATCGTGGAGTCCTGTCGTAGCTTCTTGTACTTGTTTGGGCACTTTTTGCCCAGTGCACTCCACTTGTTGTAAAATTGCCAATGCTCTCTGCAGACTAGTCATGTCACCAGCGTCTAATAATACTCCGTAAAGCTTCTCGGTCATTCCTTTTGTAATGTAGCACAAATAGTGACTGCTTCTTTCTGCAAAGTGGAACGACCAACTGGACCCAGTAATGCAGCAGTTTGCCTTGGACACATTGGCTCCTTTTGTGCAGTTCAACTAAAATCGAAGTCGGAATAAAACCGAGCTTTAATTTTGATATCCCTGTAAGCGACAATAGGTATAAGGGAAACAATTGCTGAGAAATAACGGTTGATGACTTGTACTCCCAGAAGAAAAGCATCTACTGATCTACCTTATCTTAATGGGAAACAAAGCAGGAAAGTAGCAATTCTCCATCAGTGTGATTCATTCATATTGACTGAGATATTATCTTAACAATGCCTTGTTTCAACATGTATAAAGAACGACAAAGCAGAAAAGTACCATTCCTAAAACAATGCAACTGATTCATTTTAACAGAGACATTATCTTAACAATACCTTGGTTAAACATGTAGAAAGAACTTCAAAGCAGGATAGTACCATTCCTAACAAGTGTTGCAGTTTTGAACTAAGTTTCAGTAGTTAATTAATTCTGAGAGTGGCATTGCTTAATTTTACCAGCGGCATTAGATTAACGAAAAGCATAAACAGTTCTAGGGGAGAGTGGGCACAACAATAATATGAGCTTCCATCTACTTATAAAGGGGGTGATGCAGAGTTTGTTGTAACAAAGCAACAAGCATCATGTCTGGATTGGTCCCATTTTTGTTCACTACTTAATGGGAAAAGACAGCAATACAATAGCTTCAATTCAACATTTATTTAAAACAGTACCAATACAAGTAGCACAACATCTCAAAGCACACTACACAATCATGTGGATGAAGGCCTGTACTGACCTTTCATGAGAAGACCAGGATAAAATACGAATCTACCAACACGAATAGGAAATCCAATCTCATTTTGTGCAGTTGCATTGAAATCAAGCAAAGTGTTTCGCGTAGCGAAGCAAAATGTTGCAATAGCAACAAGTTGAATAGATATCCCTGTTTAAACAGAGGCAAAAAAGGAATCAATTACTGGCTAATAAAGGAGTATGAAACATGCGGCCACAAAAATGGTAATCCCGCCAATCCCTAACAAGTGTTGGAGTTTTGAAATAAGATTTAGTAGTTAATTCTGAGAGTGGCATTGCTTAATTTTACCAGCGGCATTAGTTTAACAAAAAGCATAAACAGTTCCAGGCTAGAGTGGGCGCAACAACACCATGTGCTTCCATCTACTTATAAAGGGGGTGATGCAGAGTTTGTTGTAACAAAGCAACAAGCATCATGTCTGGGTTAGTACCATTTTTGTTCACTACTTAATGGGAAAAGAGAGCAATACAATAGCTTCAATTCAGTATTTATTTAAAACAGTACCAATACAAGTAGAACATCATCTCAAAACACACTACACGATCATGTGGATGAAGGCAAGTACCAACCTGTCATGACGCTCACAAGATCACGTACGAATCTGCCAACACGAATAGGAAATCCAATCTCGTTTTGTGCAGTTGCACTGAAATCAAGCAAAGTGTTTTGAGTAGCGAAGCAAAATTTGGCAATAGCAACAAGTTGAATAGATACTCCTATTTTAACAGAGGAAAAAAAGGAAACTACTACTTGTCGATAAAGGAGGATGAAACAAACGGTGATAGAAAGAAGCATCTAACTTATCTTGGATGGAAAACAAAGTAGGATAGTAGCATTTCTAAAACGGTTGCATTGATTCATATTAACAGAGACATTCTCTTAAAACAACATTCGTTAAAAATGTAATTTAGTTTTAATAGTGGCATTGCTTCAATTTTCCGGCGGCATTCTTAGATTAACAACAGCAAAATAGTTGTATGGGACATGCCAGCACCATGTGCGTCCACACATATAAATGGGTGATGCAGAGTATGTAGCCAAGCAGCATACATGCGTTGGTCCCATATTTATTCTCTTTGAACCTTTTTCCTTTGTGAGGGCAGCAAATCTAGTCCTGCACAAACTACCCGACCCCCCAGTTTCTTTCCCTTTTCAACGAAGAGATCGGTTCCTTACATATGTGTGTATTGGGTTACCCCCTTTTTCCCTTTTCGACCAACAAAGCGGCTGGATAGCCAGTCTATACTACTTTTCGTCCCTCCTTTCCTCATTGAACCACATCCTAGATTCTTGCTCCAGCCCACCACACCCTTCTTTCCTCTTTGAACCAAGACCTAGATTCGACTACAGATCGAAAAAGATCCACATGCATCTAGAGAAACGACGGTTTCAAAGAAACTTATACCTTATGGTCGTTGGGATGTGGCAAGGCGTGCGGCGGGAGGCCGGATCTGCCCACACTACGTACGGCAGCAAGGAAGAAGGGGTCGGTGGCCCTCCCACACAGGTGCTGGGTGAAAGAGAACAGCGCAGCCAGCAGTGGATTGCCTCGCTCGCCGAAGGTGATAGAGTGAACGCTGCACCTCCTCCCCTTCCTGGTGCGACGGGATACGGACGCCTCCTTAACCAGCTATGAGGGGGCAGAGAGAGACAAGAGGCCAACGCAATCTTGTTTAGATCTGGTGAAGAGAGGGTGAGAGACTGTGAATATAGCAAACCCTAGCAAATGAACGCTGAGCCTCCAGCGTGTATACATATATGTAGTGCGGCGAGAGTGTGGAGAGTGCAAACCCTAGCGAACAAGCGTTGAGGCTCCAGCTTATATGTATACTACTGTAGTATGGACTGAGCTCCGGTGCCTTCACTACACCTGCTTTTGGCTGTATGACAGGTGAGCCAGCCACATTTTGGGCCCACCTGTCATAAACCCAAAGGTAGGTGCACTAAGTCAATGAAGTTGCGTCCATATAGTACTCTCATGTATACGACTAATATATAGTGGAGTGGTTTTCTTATTCTCTCCATAACAATCATTTTAAATTGTGTAAGTACGAAACGAGACTCTTTATTTAACGTACAGTAAAGAAAACTACTACTACTTCCAATGAACTAATGATCCACGCCCACGCGTCTTGGTCGCACTTCCTATCCTTCACGTGCGGTACACTACCCTCTCTTAAGTGAACAACCACACATGCGCCAAATTATCGGAAACGTGTGAGAGTGTGTACAAATAAAGAATTTTAATTTCAATTATCGAAAAGGTTTGAGAGTATTACAAAGTTTGACTTCAGTTAAATCTAATATGCGGAGTAAATAAAAATGGAGGGCTACTACGTCCATCCGGGTTTTTAGTCCACACCATTTTTAAAATCAAAGTTAATAGCTGGACAAATAAAATTACAGGGGAGCTGGAGACAAAGTTGTGAGAAAGCTTAGAAATCAACACAAAGATTATGCTCTTAGTACCAACATCGATCCTTTTCGAGGAAACATTTGGTTCATAGCCAATTGTGTGATAAAATTGCACCAACGTGAAAGACGACCGCATCTCCAACGCAACCAAGGTGAACTGACGAAGGATATCATCTTTGTGCGTAACAAGCAAAGAGCACTGATGGAAGACAGCTTGTTTTTCATTGAAAATCGATCAGCTTCACCATCCCACGCAACCATGAGGCGCAACCATGAGCATCGATAGGTCATTGTGGTGATGCATCATCCATTTGGCATCAAGTTTGGGTGAGGCACCTATGAAGTTCGACAAATCCTCACTGTGGTCTGTTTCTTCTCAGTAATCAAGCTCGATTAAGGCAGAACCACGTGGCAGAGGACAGTCAGGCGGAATAACAATGGCCATCCAATTTTGTGCAGTTCCACTAAAACTGAGGAAGACATGCCCGGGTATGGAGATACGCATCTTTGTTTCCAAAAACATAAAAAAAGGGATATAGTGTTGTTACTTTGTTTCACAAGATTAGCAACGACATCTCAATTGTCAATAAGAATTAATGAAAAGTACACCAACAAACAGAAGCATCATAATTATTTTGATGGGAACTAAACCAGGATATCTGATAAAAAAGCAATTCTTCATTTAACCAGTGATAGTACTACCACCATATGGACAATGACCTCACAACCACCATGTACTTTTTGTCGAAACAATATGTATACCTCCACCGAGGCATAAATCAGGACAACTTTTCGAGTGGCATTTTCTCTATAATAGTACTAGTAGGTGATGTTGGACCAGCTGACGAACCCTAGCTACTATACATGGGGAGCTGGGGAGTAGTCGCACAGAAGAAAACCCGCACGCAGCGACCTGGGGAGCTGGACCAGTACAATAAGTTATACCTCAGGTGGGCGAGATGTCATTTAGGCGGGCGGGCAGGATCTACCCACACGATGGCAGCGAACAAGGGCGCTGAGGATCTTCATCCGCGACAGCGCCGGCTCCGAGAGGACGGTGCGCATCGGCTTCCTCCGTCGCCGATGGCGACAACGTCAACGCTGCACCTCCTCACCTCCCACAGCGGACGGGATTCGGCCGGATCTGTGACCACCGGTGAGGAGAGAGATAGATTGGACACTGTCATCTTGTTTTGATATGGAGATGTTGAGAGAGCGAGACTCGAGAAACTCTATCAAACAAGAGGCTATAATGGAGTAAAAAATCTCTCCATAGCAATGGTTTTAAATAGAATATGCGCGTTCCCAGAAAAAAGAAACGAAAACTGGCGAACAATTTTTTAACGTACCAAGAAAGAAAACTCGATCAAAAGCACGCCCCCGCTTCCAGGTCGTGAGAGTCGTCACGCACACACACATAGACATAGACATGCATATCCGTGTTTACGTAAAATTCCATTTCCATCTCCATCTCCAATCATATTTGTCCAACTGGAACATTATTTACGTTGTTAATTATATACGCAACAATATTAACGTACATCATCTCTTGTTTGCGGACGTCCGGACCGCTGCCACGGCCGGTCCTGACCAACCCGAACCCTCTTCCTCACCTGCGCATGCTTCCGGCCCGAAACGGTCAGTGCCGCATTCATGCCCGACAGAGCGGACGCGACCTCTCACTGGTGCCAGCATTGAAGCGGCGCGCCAGCCGAGAGAGCGTCCCCCGCGCCGCTTCCGGGTGCACGCGACTGCTCCGCGTTCAAAGGTCGCAATAGCCGGCTACAACATGCATGTAAAAAGTTCTTGGGAGTCCGTGCTACAGCTAGCTGTCCTCGCCAACTCATCAATCTCTTCCAGTAGTGCTAGTACTCCATGGCGCGATCCATCGACAAGTAGGCGGGAAAGTTATCGTATACTCGGTTTGCGGTGAGTGGCATGCCGAGCGACCGTGTGGGGTCGAGCCATGGATGAGGGTGAGACACGAACACGACAGACATAATTTAAATGTTGGTTTTGCTCGATGCCGCGATCCAACGAAACGAAATGTTGGTTTCTCTCCATTTCCATATTTTCTCCGGAAAAACGGAAACTTTCCACTCCATTTTCATTCCTATTCCAAGGTTGCCCCGTTACAACATTCCATCAAATACAAAGGAAAACTAACACGCATGTGGATGCATCTCAATGATTCACAAATAATAGCCAATATTTACTTCACAACTAAAGAAAAAAGTTGTGAGAGCGTGTACGAAAGAAAAACTACTGATGGGGTCACTATGACTTAAACCCTAAACCCTAAACATGATTTAATTTCCAGGCCAGGTAGAACCAGTCGAAGGAAAGACGGCTGGCACCCTCGGATCATACGATGCTTTTGTGCAGTTCCACTAAAATCGACCTGAGCATCCCTGATGGCAAAGATATTGAAGAAGTGTGATTAGAATAATAGTACTGGCACTAGTTCATGAGACATAAACTCACCACAAGTAGAAGCCGGTAGAAGTAGAGAAAGATCGACATGGAGATGGAGCTACGGCAGTGGAGCAAGCCGGCTCCAAAAGGAAGATGGACTACCTGGGACGTCAGGCTGTAGCTAGAAGGGAGGTTGGGACGCGGCATCGGCCCATACCGCGGTGACCCCCGATTGGGACGCACCGACTGTGGGTTTTCTCGCTCGTTGATGTCGACCGCGTCTACACAGAACATTGTTCCCTTCCCCCAGCTGCGGGATCGGGACCATTGTTCTATGCTTGTGAAGAGAGCAACCTAAGCAAGCAGGCTTGTAGCTTAGGCTCCGGACAGTGTATATATAGTGGTTTTCTTTTTCTCTCCATATCAACCATTTTATATTGCGTACGTGTCATTGAAGAGTGAAATGATGGTTGCTTCTTCCGACTAACTTACTGTGTGATTTGACTGCTCCTTAGTGGCCCCTACATGTACCCCTCCCCCTACGTGTATGCAACAGTCACACGTACACATGGACGCAGAAACGCGCGGACGCCCTAATGCATGCATGTCCGAGCACACGACAGAACACACAAGGTCACGCTCAAGTGCTCAACCTACACGTGCATGCACACACATACTCAGTCAGGGTGAGCTAGTGACCGTATAAACAAAGGAATATATATATATATTGAGCGCAATGAGCATATTATGAAGTCCACTGACCGTATTTTTACAAATATATAGTGACAGAAAGTGTATTTATCTCATCTGAAATTAAGACATATTAAGCGGAGAGGAGGCATTATGGACTAGCATTACTTTGCTGTGTCCCGTCAACTTGTCGAATGAGGAGAAGGTTACAGGACGGGAGAAGCTTGCGCGCGGTGGCTCATAGGACAAGGAGAAACTTTTGCCTAATGCAAGCTCTCCCTCGCTTAGGTGGTGGACGTGCAATAGTTAACTCAGTGTCAGATTGCCAGAAGCATACACTATACTACTAGTGCTATTATTGTTCGACTTCCCGAATAGGCGAACAGCCATGCGCAAAGTTTTCTAGTAGTACTAGTACTACTACTATAGTCTATAGAGGTATGTACTATACTTGTACTAGGAACCGGATGGAGGAGCGTCTGCACTCTTATTATAATTTTAAAATGTGATAAAGCAATCTTCAACACATTTGGTTCTCTTCGAGGGTTCTGGCATGTGATAATGGAAGTTGATTGCATGGAACACTCGCCACCATTCTCACTTAATTCAGGCTCATATCCTGTTACAAATAGGAGCGCTCGGTAATATTTCCTATTTTTTGTTATTCAGCATGTAAACAGGTCAGCAAACCTTGTGGCGCAACTTCGTGCGAACCGTGCTTGCTGCAATTTGAATGTGGCCGAGAGCTGGCTTGGTGAAACACCTCGCTTCCTACTTCTTTTTTTTGCTGAGTACCTCGCTTCCTAGTGACCAGTGTATTGGCTGATCGTCCTAAGAATGCTTATATATGAATAAAGCTCTCTCATTTACCCGCAAAAAATATTAAGCCATATTAAATGGAAGGGAGGGCGTATGGACTAGCACTACTTTTTGGTGTGTCCCATCAACTCGCAGAACGAGGAGAAGCTTGCAAGACAAGGTGAAGCTCGCTTACGCCTTTTGACTAATGCAACCTACCCTCTATGGACGTGCATCAGTCCATTCGGTGTCAGATTGTCAGAGGCATACACTGTAGTACCCAATATGCGGAGTACCATCATTGTTCGACTTCACGAAGAGGCGAAGAGCCAAGCACAGTAGTACGAGTAGTACTACTACTAGAACCGCATGGTGGAGCGTCTATACTCTTATTTTTTTTATCTTTGATAAAGTACACGTTTATTCCGAAGAAGGCCAGAAAACGGCAGCCCAACATGGAATGATGATATCGATCAACCAACCATGCTCGAATATATCTTGGCCTCCATGCGAGCCCGTCTGTGTGTTCTCGCTCCTCATCTCTCTCAAGGAACGGCGGGTTGGCTCTTTGCCGTCAATTGAGATCGGTTTGCTCACACTCATGTCCCACATGTCAATGATATGCCAAGAGGAGGTGCGTTGACCGACTGGCCATACGCGTACTTGGTTTTGCACCTTCATACTACTCCTCCCTACGTCACAGTTTACATGGCGCGCTTCATTATGATGCATTTCTCTCAATGCATTTCAACCACCAGAGAGACTTTAGACACGTTTGGTTTAATGCTCAAATAATTAGGGCGTGGTAACCGCAATGAAGTCCACAATTTTCTATCGATGTACTCCCTCCTTTCCGGTTTATAGGGCTTATCTCAAAATTTGAGTTTTCCATTTTATAAGGCTCAATTTGGTTGTTTTCCATCACATGTTCAGATTCCAAGGTGCATTAAATCATTGCATGCAAATATTAAGAGAAAATTGACCGATGCATGTACTTTATGCATGCATGCATTGCAATTAATGCATTGATAAACATAATTTTTTGAGGAAAACAAGAGCATTAATTAGGTGCTTTTGCAAAACTACAAAAAGTATTCCACCACTCGCCATCTACCTTGATTGGTGAGATTTTTGAATTGAGCACTATAAACCGGAAAGGAGGGTGTACTACTACGGAGTGGAGTAAGTGCATGCATGTGTGTACCCGGGGTGGAAGCACTGCATGCATGTGTGTACACATTATTCCCTCTATTAAGAGATGCCGTGCTATAACTAACAATGCTATTTTTCGGGCCGATCGCTAGTCGCCTTGGTCCCACAATTTTTTTTTCTTTTTTCTGAAGCGTGCTGTATAAACAGTGACGGATGGAGTAGTATGAGCGGATTCAAAGAAGATCGTATTGATGGTTGCTTCTGCCGAGCAACTTACTGTGGGAAAGGTGGGACTTATGATTTGACTGTTCATTACTCACTATTAATGCAGCGCAACGATCGGGCTGAGTCTCCCATGCGGTTGCGCACTACCCCCTCGGTTCTTAAATATACTCCGAAGTATTTGTCTTTCCAGAGATTTCAACGAGTGACTTCTCAAATATTTGTCTTTTTAGAGATTCAAATGGACTACTACATACGGATGTATGTAGACATATTTTAGAGTGTAGATTCACTGATTTTGCTCCGTATGTAGTCACTTGTGGAAATCTCTAGAAAGACGAATAGAGTATTTAGGAATGGAGGGAGTACACATACGAAGCAAAATGAGTGAATCTACACTCTAAAATATGCCCATTTGAAATTTGTAAAAAGACAAATATTTAGGAACGAAGGAGTATAATTTTGTGCATGGCACATGGACCCGGATGCTGAAGAGCTTTTGGAAATGCTATCAAGCTTCCATCATTTGTTTACATAATTGACGTACTATACAAATCATTTTCCAGCGATATGAAATTGTACAATGGTGTGAGCTCTCAACTTTTGTTTCATGTGTCTTGCCATCGATGCTGTTTCGAAAACAATAAAAAACTAACTTCCTTGCTAATGCATGTCAATTATTAGCAGATCAGAGCTAATATTTACATCACAACTGAAGACAGAGTTGTAAGAAGGTGTTAAATTAAAATTAATCCATGCTTTCATTGGCAGCAACGTCCCCCCAGCTCTGTATAAATCAACAAGGCATGTTGGGAAAAAAGTAGCTGCCTGGAGCATGCAACATTCCGATCATTTTGTGCAGTTCCGCTAAAATAGACCTGAGCGTCCCTGTTCCAAAGATATTCAGTGTGATTACGATAATAGGGGACTGCTGATGAAACAATAAACACACAAATAGAAGCTGGTCACCTTTGTAGTCTCTCTTAAGACTAACTAGTTGGAGAAGATTAAGCTCGGAGTTGGATGAGGAGGATAGAGCAAAACCAATCTCCCTTTGCGCAGTCGCACTGAAATGTAGAGACGTTGCCCGTGTAAAATATTAGTACAACTGCACAAAACACTCTTAAGAAAAAAGTGATTTCTGCAGTTCACCAAAAGGTCGCAATAGCAACGAGGTGAAATGGATAGCCCTATTTGCAAAAAAGAGGTAGAAAGGAAACAATTATAGGCAAATAACAGTTGATGACACATGCGACAACAAAAAAGAAGCATATTCCTTGTCCTAAGGGAAGATAACAACACGGTTGTGTTTGTCTAAAACGGTGTGAGGACGAGATTGCAATATGGAAAGTACGCTGGATGAGCTACGTTTTGGGCAAAGAACTATGGAAGATCCACATGCAGCGACGTGGGAAGACGGGCAGTGGAGCAAGGCCGGAGGGGATACCTGGAGGTCGTCGGGATGTAACTAGGTGAGCGACGGCGGGTGGAATCTGTGATCGGGACGTGCTACCTCGGCGCCGTCGAACGGAGAAACGATGCACTTCCTCCCTTTCCCTCGGCGGACGGGATGCGGCCGGATCACTCACCAACGGTGAGAGAGAGAGAGGCCACTGCACTCCCTTTCCCCCGGCGGACGGGATGCGGGCGGATCAGTGACCAACAGTGAGAGAGAGAGAGGCCACCACAGCCTTGTGTGAGATACTCTGAAGAGCGACAAACCAGGCAGGCAGGCTCCATTGTATATAGTGGAGTGGACTACCTTTTTCTCCATAAAAATCATTTTATATTCTGTGTACGTGCCATTGAGCGCTATAACTTTATTTAAAAATAACGCGGCAACGCGTCAAGTTGAACTTCGTTTCGTGCACGCGTGGTACACGACCTCCCTAGGTAAACAACCGCTACAGGCGTTCAAATTAGCATGTGGGCTGCCATTTCGTAAAGAAATGAGCTCCACCGTGTACCCATGCGGGTGTGGCTGGGCAAGAAGCGTGAGTACGTGCACGGTGCACCTATTCTCTTCTTGTATACATACACCACCTACGTGGGGTTGTGTGAGAGAGATACAAACCTAGAGAGATATGGTGTGTGGGTTCGTGAGAGTTTTTTTGGGGGGGGGGGGTCAATCAAAAAATGTAACATATGCAATGTGTGTGAAATAGAGTCCTGGATATAACATATATATAGAGGGGGCGATCCACGAGAAGAGAGTTGAGGTATCATCGGCTTGAGATGTCCATAGAATCAAAGAAAGGGACGATGATGTGTGTGTGTGTGCGCGCGCGATCGATAAAGAGTGCCATCGAATTTGTGCGTGCCCACGTCAAAGATATAGAGTGGATGGCCTACTAGAACGTGAGAGGGGACATGTGCAGTTTGTCTCTGTGGCATGGATACCTACCTGCAGCGCTCGACTATCGGTGTGTGGTGGGGGAAGAGGGAGGCCCAGTTAACTATAGAGGTACAATGGCTGGTATATGTGTGGAGGAGAGGAGAGGCCTACCTAATGTATTAAGGAGATCTATCTGCCTCATGTATTAAGGGAGATCGATCGGCATCCATGCATATGTGCAGGAGAGGAATAAGGTTGGGAGAGAGACAGAGCTAGAGTGTTGGAGGGGGTGGTAGTGGAGTTGCTTCTAACAAATGTTGGGATAGGCTTGCTAGACAAACGGAGGGCACGCCCGCAATATCAATAAGAGAGGAGATGGTTGCTTGTTGTCTGTGCACGTGCGTGTGAGAGACGGGTCAGGAGGCATGCACGAATGATGAGGGGGGACGATATGGCTGTGGTAAGCAGACGTAACTACATAGGAAGATCAATCACCCTTTGTTAGAGAAAGGAGAGACATAACTTGTGGGGTACGTCGATCGATGGGGGGGGATAGTTAAAGTCAATCTAGGTATATGTTGGGAGATCGATCGGTACACATGCATGTGTGTGTTAGAAGCAAATGAGGCATGAGGAGAAGGATAGAGAGAGAGGGATGCATCTAGGAGGTGGTACGAGAGGCATACTATATCGAGGGGGAAGGAGTGTGCGAGCACGAGATCGATGAAAAGAGTGGTGGGAGTGAGGCATGGACAGTGACAAGAGAAGAGGGGAAGCTTGTGTTTGTGCTAGGCACACCTGGCTAGAGAGGCATATCGATCGATGTGTGCCGTAAAGAAGGAGCTGGGGGGCCTACACACACCGTGGGTGAACGACCTAAAGTGAAAAGACGAATTTGCGCGATGGAGCTAGAGAATGCTGAGGGAGGGTGAGAGGGATGTGGGCGTGTGCATGCACGAGAGAAAGTTAGCGCTAGCTACAAAGATAAGAGGATTGTGTGGGTGTAAAAGACGAACAGAGATCATACTTCATTATAAAAAGTGAATTCGGATATTTTGAAGAATTTATCGTAGTGTTTTAAACCGACGCATTTGTGAATATATATAACGGTGATACACATGGTGTGGTTATGAACATGTTATACTACATATAATATATTTTATCTCTACTCTTATAAAAAACGGAGTTGTTGATGATGGTGTGCCTGCCATCCTGCAATATAGGCCGTCTGATTTATATCTGGCGGATAGGAAGGAAACTATGGCAAGTTTGAAAAAATATACCCACACCCCTCTCCATATTTGCAAATTAGGCCCCTTGATCATGTTGATGTTCTGTGGAACGCATGGGCATCTTGTTAGTACTACGTATAATACATAGAACATTGATTATAATTTGGGCTAATGTGTGGCTTTTGCAGCTCAGGTCTAAATACTTGTCATAATGTAGGGGGCGGGGCACTATACTCTATGTGATAAACACGGTGTACGTATGGAACATGGTTTAGATTATGAATATATAGTTAGTACATCAAATGTACTATTATGTGGAATCAATATCAAGTGTATTCAAAAAATAGAATTCGAGTTCATGTAGTACACATAGTTCATATCTATCTCTATAGTAATCATGTGGTGTGTTATTAAGGTAATACATGAATGATGGTTGAAGTTGGCAACAATCATGATTGTAGATTCTTATTGAAATAGAGAAACGAATTCAAATTTAGTTCGAATCGCAGCGGTAGTATAGACATTTGGAATGCACTAAAATGTCAGTATGAGCAGGTTACATGCATTATACAGCAAGCGAAAAAATTTAATCGGACATACATTGGATTCATACTCCCTCCTTCCATCTATATAGGGCGTAATGAGATTTTTAAGACCACCTTTGACTATTGACAAGATTAATAGTACATGACATGCACAATGTGAAAATTATATCATTGAAAGAACCTTTCACAGACGAATTTAACGGCGTGCTTTGTGTAAGTTGCATGTCATATATTATTGCTCTAATATTTGGTCAAAGTTAGCATCGAAAAACGCATTAGGCCCTATATAGATGGAAGGAGGGAGTAGCTTTGAATAGCATTTGTATAGTAAAACGGGGCAAGACTCTCTCTTTGTGTGGTGTGAATAGTTTTATTTTTTTGTTTTCTTTTTGGTTGAGGGAAGTGCGAATTGATTTGGTACGTACAAGTACAATATTACTACACGTTAGGCTTGTCCCTAAAATTCAACTCGCGTCTAGTTATATCCCGAAAATTCAGATATCGTGCTCCCAAAACTGGCGCCTTCACAACTCGCGCATTGCTATCCCAAAATTACAATGCGCGTGAAAACTCCCTCTAGATGCCAAATCCCGACACGCGAAATCCCCCTTCTAACCCTGAGCCGGAAGGGCCGCTAGTTCAAATCGGTGGGGGGGGGGGTACTTTTGTAACACACCCTACATTTTGGACAAGCGCGTCCCTAAGTCATGCTTCACCCACTCCCATCGCCCCCTTTTCGCCATCCAAAATCCCAGGCCGCCATAACCTCTTCGCTCCAGCCGCAAAACCCCACCCTCCTCCATCCGCCACCTCACCGCTGCCCAGCCGGAGCCTCATCCCCGACGACGTCGTCCACCGCAATAGCTCGACATCCCTCGTCCACCTCCCCGGATGAGGATCAATCGTCCATCTCGTCGTCCCGTCGGTTCAGCCGCCCCGTCCTCCACCTCCAAGGAGCTGCTCCGACGATCGCCTCGTCTATCGCGGCTGCTCCATCCCCACAGTGCTGCCTTAACCTGCTCCACCGGAACCGCAACATCCTCACCGACTCCTCAGACGAAGGCGAGGCCTACTCGGCGCCACCAAAGAGGTTGTACACTCATCACATCGCACCTTCTCCTTAACTCGACCTCCCGGCGCCGATGGTGCTCCATCCCGCACCCGCATGGAGCCGCTACCTTCAAGTCGGCGCCGCGGGCGACATCTCCACGGCGGCTCTCCCCTAGTGTGAGGCCCCTTCGGCGGTGGCGTCCATACTAGCCGGATCTGCTGCTGCAGCTCTGGCTCTCGCTCGCGCTGCTGCTGCTGCTCCGGCTCTCGCTCGATCATTCGCTCGCCCAGCTGCTGCTGTTGCTCTCCCCCTCGCTCGTGTTGCTGCTCTGCTCTGATTTAGCCACACTTCAGTCGACTAAATCGACTTTTGGGTCAGTCGATTTTCAGGGGTTGGGGGGCTTGCCGGAGTTAAGGAAGAACCACCCGCAGCGGGGACGAGGGCTCGCTGGAGAGGTACCCCACTATCTATATTAGGGTTCAGGGTGGGGGCGGGGGGCCTAGGGGGCTGGCCGGGGTGGCGGTGGGGAGTTTTTTTGGGGCGGCGAGGCGGCACTGGGGCCAGCGGTTCGGTCAGTGGTGGCTGGTGGCTCAGGGGGAGTGCAGGCTGAAGATGAACTGCATTCCCTCCCTGAAATACATGTCAAGTACCTCTCTACTACCATTGCGTTCAGTTTCGACAGTAGCATTCAGATTCCACAGTAAATTTCAGTTTCAATAATTAAGTGCAGAGTCAACAGTTTTTACATCATCTGTTGTAGTCATGTGGTTTTTGGTGATGTAAACTTTACATCCATTTTACATCATCTATTGGAGATGCTATTACAATCCCACTTGATATTTATGATGTCTGTCTTGTGTTGCTTCAGCCTTGACATCTTACGACTCACCAGAGCTGCTCCAACGAGAGAATGATCCATCACAACAGAGCAGTGCCCTGGACACCGTCTACAGATTCCTCAGATCTTCCTCCACACCTCCGACGGCCACCTCTGCCTCAATTGCTTCAACGACCAACCCAATGATGCTGAGGTCGACACGGCTACGGCAAAGAGGTTGTACACTTGTCGCATCACTTATTACTATACATTCACGTCGATCCATTAGGGCTATTTTGGTTCAACGGAAAAACATATCAATAGGGAATTTTCCAATGGCACTCCACTATTCAATTATTCATGCATTTTATTGAAAGGAATGAAGCAAAAACATCCACGTGGACCTACTTTTCAAAATACTAATCATGAAAACAAGACCAAGTGCATTAGTGCCAGAATAACATTCTAATTGTACACGCTTTCATATGGTTTCACTTTATTTTGGCCATGTTTCTTTGCATTCCTCTGCTCTTCTAATTACTGTAAACCAAACACCCAAGTTGACAGAAATCATGTGTTTACAAATGCTCTGTTTACCATGTGCATTCCTATCCTATTCCGATGTTTTTCCTATCCCTGCGTTTTAAGAATCATGCAAGCCAAATGAGCCTTTACAGAATTACTTCAGTTACAGGTACGTGTCGAAGGGAACTTTGTGTGGTTTGTCCTGCTCCTGCCGCGACGTCGTCCACCTCACGTGAGCTGCTCCGTCGACGGAAGCATCCACCAAACCAGACATCTCGACTCCTGACCGTCTTTCGCCGCCTCAGATCTACTTCCCTGCCGCCGGCACCCACCGCAATGTCATCACCGTCATCGACTCAGCAGATGAACCTGATGAGTACACAGGTCCACAAGAGAGGTCACACTCTTTTGTTTCTGCTTATGTTATGCATTGCTTAGAATTACCTGCTACTTTATCGTCCTTTTCACCTCTTGTACTCCAAGTCAGGTCCAAATTAATGTTCAAACTTGAGTTCTAAATTAGTTGTGGGTCACATATTGAGGCAGCAATGAATAGTATGTTTGTCTAATATCTGGTGCACCTAGGGTATGACTATGTTGTTCATCTTGGGTGGGAAACAAATAGCAAAGCAATCATCATCTGTCTTTTTATTAATTTAAATCAATCATTAGCCTGCTATCATTAGTTTTGGATCCATCCACTGGTTGTTACCATCACTCTAAATTTCTGCATGCTCTCCTTACATAATCTCACCATATTTTTTTGTATGCATGTCAGATATTGTACACAGTCATGCTAAACATGTAGAGAAAAAGAGAAGAGTTTTGCGCGGCAATACAATGTCATGCAGACATCGCTCCATGGTGAGTTCAATGGCAAACCCTCCCCACCCCTCTCCAGATTGTAATCCAGAGGAAGATATCTGTTCTGAGGCGGATTCAGACGCCGCTGACCACTCCTATTTACCCCCCAAGTTGTTTGCTCTACCTTGGCATCATGATGTTAGTCATATCATGCATATGTTGCCTTGCAGTGCTGATACGTCTCCAACGTATCTATAATTTTTGATTGCTCCATGCTATATTATCTACTGTTTTGGGCAATATTGTTCTTTATTATCCACTTTTATATTATTTTTGGGACTAACTTATTAACCGGAGGCCCAGCCCAGATTTGCTGTTTTATGCCTATTTCAGTGTTTCGAGGAAAAGGAAAATCAGACGGAGTCAAAACGGAACGAAATCAACTGGAGAAGTTATTTTTGGAAGGAAAGCCACCCGATGGACTTGGCGTGCACGTCAGGGAAGAAGGGAGGTGCCCACGAGGGTGGGGGCGCGCCCCTGCCTCGTGGCCCCCCTTCGGTCCACCGACGTAATTCTTTCACCCATATATACCTACGTACCCTAAAACTTCCAGAACAGAAGATAGATCGGGAGTTCCACTGCCGCAAGCCTTTGTAGCCACCAAAAACCTCTCGGGAGCCCATTCCGGTGCCCTGCCGGAGGGGGAACCCATCACCGGTGGCCATTTCATCATCCCGGCGCTCTCCATGACGAGGAGGGAGTAGTTCACCCTTGGGGCTGAGGGTATGTACCAGTAGCTATGTGTTTGATCTCTCTCTCTGGTGTTCTCTCTTGTGTTCCCTCTATGGCACGATCTTGATGTATCCCAAGCTTTGCTATTGTAGTTGGATCTTATGATGTTTCTCCCCCTCTACTCTCTTGTGATGAATTGAGTTTCCCCTTTGAAGTTATCTTATCAGATTGAGTCTTTTATGAGAACACTTGATGTATGTCTTGCCGTGATTATCTGTGGTGACAATGGGATATCATGTGCCACTTGATGTATGTTTTGGTGATCAACTTGCGGGTTTCGTGACATTGGGAACCTATGCATAGGGGTTGGCACACGTTCTTGACTCTCCGATAGAAACTTTGGGGCCCTCTTTGAAGTACTTTGTGTTGGTTGGATGAATCTAAGATTGTGTGATGCATATCGTATAATCATACCCAGGGATACTTGAGGTGACAATGGAGTATCTAGGTGACATTAGGGTTTTGGTTGATTTGTGTCTTAAGGTGTTATTCTAGTACCAACTCTTTTATAGATTGATCCGAAAGAATAACTTGGAGGTGGTTTCGTACCCTACCATAATCACTATGTTTGTTCTCCGCTATTAGTGGCTTTGGAGTGACTCTTTGTTGCATGTTGAGGGCTTGCTATATGATCTATCTATGTTATTATTGTTGAGAGAACATGCACTAGTGAAAGTATGAACCCTAGGCCTTGTTTCCTATCATTACAATACCGTTTACGCTCACTTTTATCATTAGTTATCTTGCTGTTTTTATTATTTCAGATTACAAATACCTTTATCTACCATCCATATTGCACTTGTATCACCATCTCTTCGCCGAACTAGTGCACCTATACAATTTACCATTGTATTGGGTGTGTTGGGGACACAAGAGACTATTTGTTATTTGGTTGCAGGGTTGCTTGACAGAGACCATCTTCATCCTACGCCTCCTACGAATTTGATAAACCTTAGGTCATCCACTTGAGGGAAATTTGCTACTGTCCTACAAACCTGTGCACTTGCTGGCCCAACAACGTCTACAAGAAGAAGGTTGTGTAGTAGACATCAAGCTCTTTTCTGGCGCTGTTTCCGGGGAGGCTAGGTAAGTGAAGGTATATCTTTTTAGATCTTGCAATCGAATCTTTTTGTTTCTTGTTTTAACACTAGTTTAGTTTATAAAAGAAAACTACAAAAAAATGGAGTTAAGTTTGTCTCATACGCTTTTGTTAATATCTTTCGTGAGTATGATGGAAAGGAAAATTGTGACCAAGTGTTAGAAGAAGAATGCATTAAAATGTTTGGCACTAAATCTTTGAATGATGAGCATGATTGCAATGTTGTTAGTATGAATTCCTTGAATATCCATGATGCTAATGATATGCAAAGCCACAAGCTTGGGGAAGCTATGTTTGATGAAGATGATATTTTTTGTCCCCCAAGCTTTGATGAGCAAATTTGCTATGATGAAAGCATGCCTCCTATCTATGATGATTATTGTGATGACACGTATGCTTTAAAGAATAATGATAACCATGAAACTTGTCATCCTGATCTTAATTTTCAATCACATGATAGTTACTCTGTTGAGTTTTCTCCCACTACTATTCATGAGAAGAATTTTGCTTATGTGGAGAGTAATAAAATTTCTATGCTTGTAGATCATGAAAGGAATGCTTTAGGTGATGGTTATATTGTTGAATTCATTCATGATGCTACTGAAAATTATTATGAGGGAGGAACATATGCTTGTAGGAATTGCAATAATATCAAGTTTCCTCTCTATGTGCTTAAATTTTTGAAGCTATGCTTGTTTTACCTTCCTATGCTAGTTGATTATTGTTCCCATAAGTTGTTTGCTCACAAAATCCCTATGCATAGGAAGTGGGTTAGACTTAAATGTGCTAGTCATATGCTTCATGATGCTCCCGTTATGTTTCAATTCTTATCTTTTAAGTGAGCATCATTATCATCATCATGCCTAGCTAGAAAGGCATTAAAGATAAGCGCTTGTTGGGAGACAACCCAATATTTATCCTTACTGTTTTTGTGTGTCCACATGACTATGCTACTGTAGTAATCATGGTTTATAGCTTTTGTTTCAATAAAGTGCCAAGTAAGACCTTTAGGATAGCTTACGGTGATAGTTGTGTTGATCCTGCTGAAAATCAGAAACTTTTGCACCCAGTAAATTAGGTTTGTTAACTCATAGAAACGTGCTTCTGATCTGATTCTCTTTGCTATGGATTGGTACACAAATTATTTAGGACTTCCTAATTTGGTAGGAGTTTTGGAGTTCCAGAAGTATACGTTTGATATAGATTACTACAGACTGTTCTGTTTTTGACAGATTCTGTTTTCTATGTGTTGTTTGCTTATTTTGATGAATCTATGAGTAGTATCGGAGGGTATGAACCATAGATAATTTGGAGTACAGTAGATATTATGCCAATATGAATTTAGAATGAGTTAATTACAATACCAATGTGGTGGTTTTGTTTTCTTTCACTAACGGAGCTTATAAGATTTCCAGTTGAGTTTTGTGTTGTGAAGTTTTCAAGTTTTGGGTAAAGATTCAATGGACTATGGAATAAGGAGTGGCAAGAGCCTAAGCTTGGGTATGCCCAAGGCACCCCAAGGTAATATTCAAGAACAACCAAGAGCCTAAACTTGGGGATGCCCCGGAAGGCATCCCCTCTTTCGTCTTCGTTCATTGGTAACTTTACTTGGAGCTATATTTTTATTCACCACATATATGTGTTTTGCTTGGAGCGTCATTTTCTTTTGTTAGTATTAGCTTTCTGTTATTTAGAATAATGTTTTGCATCTTTAGTTTCAATAAAAATGTCAAGGATAGCTTTTGCCATGCTTATTTTGCAAGTTTGCATGTTGCTGTTTGAAAACAGAAAGTTTACCGCTGTTGCAAAAATTCACTAGAAAGGTAAGAGAGTGGTATAATGTTGAATCTTTTTGCATATTGAGATCTGATAAATTTACTGCAGTGGGAATTTTATTTCATAATTTTTGAAGTTAGGGAAGTATTGATACTCTTGCATTCTTCACAGACTGTACTGTTTTGGCAGATTGCTGTTATGGTTGCATTGTTTGCATATGTTTGCTTGATTACTAATTCTATTTGAGGATAGGAGTATTAAATATGCAGAGGCATTTAGTATGCAATGTTGAATAATTATTTAAGTGATTTGTCACAGTAGAAAATGATAAGGTTTTGCATTGGTTTATACTAACCTATCTCACGAGTTCTTGTTGAGTTTGTTGTGAATGAAGCTTTTGATAAAAAGAGAAACCATGATATGAGAGGAATTAAGGAGACACAAAAGCTAAAGCTTGGGGATGCCCAAGGCACCCCATGATAATATTTCAAGAAGTCTCAAGCATCTAAGCTTGGGTATGCCCCGGTAGGCATCCCACCTTTCTTCTTCAACAACTATCGGTTAGTATCGGTTGAGCCTAAGTTTTTGCTTCTTCACATGAGTTGTGCTATCCTTGCAATGTAGTTTTCTTTAGCTTTGATTGCTGTTTGAATAAAGTATCAAGATATTAAATTATTAAATGAGAGAGAGATAGAGAGTCTTCGCATAGTTGCATAATTATTTAGCTACTCATTGACCTTCACTTATATCTTTCGGAGTAGTTTGTCATTTGCTCTAGTACTTCACTTATATCTTTTAGAGCATGGTGGTAGTTTTATTTTGAAGAAATAGATGAACTCTCATACTTCACTTATATTATTTTGAGAGTCTTAAATAGCATGGTAATTTTCTTAAAATCCTAATATGCTAAGCATAAAAGATTTGTAAGAATTCTTATGAGTGTGTTGAATACTAAGAAAAGTTTGATACTTGATAATTGTTTTGAGATATGGAGGTAGTGATATTAAAGTCATGCTAGTTGGGCGATTATGAATTTAAAGAATGCTTGTGTTGAAGTTAGCAAGTCCCGTAGCATGCACGTATGGTTAAAGTTGTGTAACAAATTTGAAACATGAAGTGTACCTGGCTTGTGCATCCTTATGAGTGGCGGTCGGGGACGAGCGATTGTCTTTTCCTACCAATCTATCCCCCTAGGAGCATGCGCGTAGTACTTGATTTTTGATGACTTCTAAATTTGTGCAATAAGTATATGAGTTCTTTTGACTAATGTTGAGTCCATGGATTATACGCACTTTTACCTTTGCACCTTTGCTAGCCTCTTTGGTACCGTGCATTGCCCTTTCTCACCTTGAGAGTTGGTGCAAACTTCGCCGGTGCATCCAAACCCCGTGATACGATACGCTCTATCACACATAAACCTCCCTATATCTACCTCAAAACAGCCACCATACCTACCTATCATGGCATTTCCATAGCCATTCCGAGATATATTGCCATGCAACTTCCATCATCATATTCATGACATACATTACTTTTGTCATATTGCCATTGCATGATCATGTAGTTGACATCATATTTGTGGCAAAGCCACCATGCATTACTTTTCATACATGTCACTCTTGATTCATTGCACCATCCCGGTACACCGCCGGAGGCATTCATATAGAGTCATATCTTGTTCTAAGTTTCGAGTTGTAATCCTTATGTTGTAATCAATAGAAGTGTGATGATCATCATTATTAGAGCATTGTCCCCAAAATAAAGGCCAAAAAAAAGGCCAAAGAAAAAAAGAAAAAAAGAAAGGCCAAAAAATGGAAAGGCCAAATAAAAAAAAAGAAAAAAAAGAAAGGGGCAATGCTACTATCTCTTTTTCCACACTTGTGCTTCAAAGTAGCACCTTGTTCTTCATGTAGTGAGTCTCATAAGTTGTCTTTTTATACTAGTGGGAATTTTTCATTATAGAACTTGGCTTGTATATTCCTACGATGGGCTTCCTCAAATGCCCTAGGTCTTCATGAGCAAGCGAGTTGGATGCACACCCACTAGTTTTCTTTTGGTGAGCATACATAGCTCTAGTGCATCTGTTGCATGGCAATCCCAACTCCTCATGTTGACATCAATTGATGGGCATCTCCATAGCCCGTTGATTATCCTCGTCAATGTGAGACTTTCTCCTTTTTTGTCTTCTCCACACAATCCCCATCATCATATTCTATTCCACCCATAGTGCTATATCCATGGCTCACGCTCATGTATTGCGTGAAGGTTGAAAAAGTTTGAGATTATTTAAGTATGAAACAATTGCTTGGCTTGTCATCGGGGGTATAGAAGTTGGGAACATCTTTGTGTGACGAAAATGAAGCATAGCCTAACTATATGATTTTGTAGGGATGAACTTTCTTCTGCCATGTTATTTTGAGAAGACATGATTACTTTGATTAGTATGCTTGAAGTATTATTATTTTTATGTCAATATGAACTTTTGTCTTGAATCTTTCGGATCTGAATATTCATATCACAAGTAAGAAGAGTTACATTGAAATTATGCCAACTAGCATTCCACATCAAAAGTTATCTTTTTTATCATTTACCTACTCGAGGACGAGCAGGAATTAAGCTTGGGGATGCTTGATACGTCTCCAACGTATCTATAATTTTCGATTGCTCCATGCTATATTATCTACAGTTTTGGGCAATCTTGGGCTTTATTATCCACTTTTATATTATTTTTGGGACTAACCTATTAACCAGAGGCCCAACCCAGATTTGTTGTTTTATGCCTATTTCAGTGTTTCGAGGAAAAGGAATATCAGACGGAGTCAAAACGGAACGAAATCAACTGGAGAAGTTATTTTTGGAAGGAAAGCCACCCGATGGACTTGGAGTGCACGTCAAGAAGGGAGGTGCCCACGAGGGTGGGGGGCGCACCCACCCCCCTGGGGCACGCCCCCCTGCCTCGTGCCCCCCCCCCCTTTGGTCCACCGACGTACTTCTTTCACCCATATATACCTACATACCCTAAAACTTCCAGAACAGAAGATTGATCGGGAGTTCCGCCACCGCAAGCCTCTGTAGCCACCAAAAACCTCTCAGGATCCCATTCTGGCGCCCTGCAGGAGGGGGAACCCATCACCGGTGGCCATCTTCCTCATCCCGGCGCTCTCCATGACGAGGAGGGAGTAGTTCACCCTCGGGGCTGAGGGTATGTACCAGTAGCTATGTGTTTGATCTCTCTCTCTCTCTCTCGTGTTCTCTCTCGTGTTCCCTCTATGGCACGATCTTGATGTATCCCGAGCTTTGCTATTGTAGTTGGATCTGATGATGTTTCTCCCCCTCTACTCTCTTGTGATGACTTGAGTTTCCCCTTTGAAGTTATCTTATCGGATTGAGTCTTTTATGAGAACACTTGATGTATGTCTTGCCGTGATTATCTGTGGTGACAATGGGATATCATGTGCCACTTGATGTATGTTTTGGTGATCAACTTGCGGGTTTCGTGACATTGGGAACCTATGCATAGGGGTTGGCACATGTTCTTGACTCTCCAATAGAAACTTTGCAGCCCTCTTTGAAGTACTTTGTGTTGGTTGGATGAATCTGAGATTGTGTGATGCATATCGTATAATCATGCCCATGGATACTTGAGGTGACAATGGAGTATCTAGGTGACATTAGGGTTTTGGTTGATTTGTGTCTTAAGGTGTTATTCTAGTACGAACTCTTTTGTAGATTGATCCGAAATAATAACTTGGAGGTGGTTTCGTACCCTACCATAATCTCTACGTTTGTTCTCCACTATTAGTGGCTTTGGAGTGACTCTTTGTTGCATGTTGAGGGCTTGTTATATGATCTATCTATGTTATTATTGTTGAGAGAACTTGCACTAGTGAAAGTATGAACCCTAGGCCTTGTTTCCTATCATTGCAATACCGTTTACGCTCACTTTTATCATTAGTTATCTTGCTGTTTTTATTATTTCAGATTACAAATACCTTTATCTACCATCCATATTGCACTTGTATCACCATCTCTTCGTCGAACTAGTGCACCTATACAATTTACCATTGTATTGGGTGTGTTGGGGACACAAGAGACTCTTTGTTATTTAGTTGCAGGGTTGCTTGAGAGAGACCATCTTCATCCTACGCCTCCTACGGATTGATAAACCTTAGGTAATCCACTTGAGGGCCATTTGCTACTGTCCTACAAACCTGTGCACTTGCAGGCCCAACAACGTCTACAAGAAGAAGATTGTGTAGTAGACATCAAGTGCCTACTTTTGACATCATATATGTCATATGCTTAGTTTAGACATGTTCTGTAATGCCACCTGTTTAGTTTCTATATCATATATGGGAATTATGCAGTCTCATGTCTTTTAGCCAGCCATAATATATGTGAAATGTGCAATGCCATCCTGTTTAACCAGGCATCATATATTTGAATGATATCTTGTCCATCCTTTTCTTCATTACATTTCCATTTGTCGACAATGTTTGTACATTAAACTACTCTTCCTGTGAATCAGCCATTTGGGTGGGAGATGGAAAAATCTGGAGTGAAACAAGGCCTTCAGAGCAGACAGTGCTACCTGTCGAAGCAGATCTCTTGTTGGGTCCTGATAGCTCCTCAGAGATGGATTTAGAGACAAATGACCAGTCCTATTCCCCGACCAAGGTGTATGCTCAAACTTGGCACAGTTATACTGCTCATATCATGCATATGGTGTCTTGCATTGCATAGTTTAGACATCATATACACAATATTCAACACCATGTTCTTAGTTCAGACATCATATCAAATGCCCTCTGTTTAACATATAAATCACATATGTGAATTAAATGTTGCGATCCTGATTACTTAGATACCATGTATGTGATTATGTCATGCGATCCTGTTTAGTTATTCATCATATGTTTGAATTATGTTATTCTATGCTATCCAGTTTAGATAGACATCATATATGTGAAATTATGTCATGCTATCCGTTTTAGTTAAACAATATACATGTCAACTATTTCATGCCTTTTTTCCACACTATCTATTTCATCTGTCTCTCATACAATGTCTGTACATTCAACTATGTTTCCTGTTTATTAGCCATTTGAATTGGAGCGGGTGATGCCAGTATCCAGCAGACTAAAAAGACGGTCTTCAAATAAAACAGTGATGATAACACCCCGGTTGTACATGCACAAGAACCAGCCCTACCACACATAACCCAAACTCTCGTAGATTGTACCCCTACTGCGATGGACAGAGAACCAGCTTCGCCCAATCTAACCCCAACCCCAGCAGATAGTAACCCAGTTCCTGTTGACACAGCACCATCTCCACCATAGAGCTCCCAAACAAGAGCAGCCAGTAAGGCAGCTCCAGTGCCCAAAGGGCCAGTACTACCACGGCGAACCCCAACTCCACCAGTTAGTACGCCTATTCCTGTGGAGGAAGCACAACCAGCTAGTCGTAGTTTAGCAGCTATCGCATCTGATGTTGTTAAATCGTATGTGTGTATCTTCCCATCTTGGAAATATTATACTGAAGATGAAGGAAACTGCCAGTTGCAGGTGTTTGTCCAGGAGATATGTGTAAGTAATGTTATTCATGGCAATTACTTTGCTTTGTCCCATACATCCTACCTCCATGATGGTTATAATACAGCAAATTTTCCCATTTTTTCTCTATAGAGAAGGACCGATTTGGAAACTCAGGATGAGGTAACCTGTGCTAATACCTCTGCTATCTTCAAGAATGCTTGGTGGTAGTATCGGAATTACCTGAAGAAAACGTACTTCACTGGCAAAGAAACTCATCAAATTCCCTTACGTTCTCCTGAGACACATTTACTAGACGGTGACTGGGAACGCCTTGTTCTGTACTGGTCCCGAAACAAGAATGTGGTAAGGTCTATGAGCTCATTTTCTATTTTTAAGTACTATATTCTTGCGTCTTACTATACTCTATTCATGTAGAACAAGTGCATAAACCTGAAGAACAACTGTTCTAATTTAAGATTCCATTGTTATCATAGTTCAAAAAAGTGCTAGGCATTAATTGTGCGTTTTGCCACCGCCCTGCGCTTTACTGACCAAAGCGCATGCTGATGCGCAGTTATGCACAGATTAAGTGTAGTTATGCGCAATGCGTTTTGCCAACGCCTAGAGCCTAGGCGCGCCTTTTTTAACTATGATTGCTATCGTGGGTACTGCTTTGCTCTTGTATCACCGTATTTACTCATACAAACTTATTTTTAAATTGAAGGATCCAATTGAAACTCCAATGGCACAGCAGGTATGTTCACGCATGTTTCTTTAACATGTTTGCTCTTATCAATAGCTCTGTTGATTTCAATTTCAATTGTGTATACAGTTGACTTCTCATATCATGCATATTACTAGCATCACAACAGAGCCAATAGTGTTGTTGTACATGTACACCCATGGTACCCATCTGAAATCTTGTTGTGCCGTGTAGTTTCCCACGCTTTGTATTCTTTCACTGTTGCTTTGTCCTGAACTGATATGATTTGAACCGTGTCTCTATTTTGATTTGGAAAGACAATGCAGTGACCATAGTACATAGATACATGTTTGTTTGATTCTTTTATTATGTACTAGTACTTGGCAATAGAAGAATTGGTAGTTTATTCCTGTCCACCTTACTAATGAACTGGTTCACCGAAATGAGTTTCATATACTAGTACATGCTAAACCTGTTATGTGTCTGCTTGTTTCTTCTTTTAGAATAATGACAGAATATTGGGGAAGAGTGCCTTATTAAGCAATGGCAAAGGAAGTAATGCAGATAAGGTTCAGGATAGTGACACATCCTTGTTGGTCTCCAACAAAGCTGATAAAATAGCTAAGGGAGACTATTTCGAAGATAGTGAGACAACCCCAAAGTCCTTTCTTGGTTTAGTGTTCGAGTTACTGGCCACTACCGCTTGCACAAGCTATTCAAACTCACAGTCTCAATTAGGTTTCTTGAGTCTCAACTGCAAGCTAAAAGACATCGATCAGTTGTGCTGCGACAAGAAGCGGAAGGACCGCGGAAGTCCCTGGAGCATTCAAATGCATACTTTCTGGTGCAACAGCAAGCGTTGGAGGATTTTAGCGCCAAACAGGACAAAGCTAATAAGCTTGCTAAGCTTATTGCCAGCATGGTGGATACTCAGGATAACATTTCTTGAGCTCTTCTGAAGTTGTTTCAGTTATGCTCTTGTTTTGCTGTCGCGTTTATTTGCACTGGTGGCCAATTTTGACGGCCAGTGTATGTAATATGCTGCTTTGTTCCCTATATTTGCACTGGTGGCGAACTTTGATGCCCAGTGGATGTAATATGTGTAATAGGGGTAATAGGCTAGCGTTAATTGCTTGCTTATTTATATCCTCATTGTCTAGTTTAGTAGTTTGCTTGTAGTCACTGCAATTATTTTTCTATGTTTTTCTAGTGGCCACAATAGCCCATTTTTGGTAACTAGGCCAAAATAATCATGGCAGCACACAAACTGTTGTAACCATGGGCCTCCTGCGAGCCATATGATCCATGGGCCTTCTACGGTCGTAGGATCCATTGGCCTTTGTACGGGTCGTAGGATCCATGGGCCTTCTACGGGCCGTAGGGTCCATGGGCCTTCTACAGGCCGTAGGATCCATGGGCCTTCTACAGGGCGTATAATCATATCGCCAATCATGGGCCGTACTATTCGTGGACCATAACGGGTCGTATTTGATAACTGTATGAAAACAGCCCAATGGTTTTTTTTTACATGAAAACGGTCCACAAACAGGCCTACTGTAACGACGGGCTGAATTTGGCCCACAAGCAGAAAATGACAGTAACGGGCCATAAGTAACCGAATGGTGCAAATGAGCCCAAGAATAAATGGGCCCTGAGAAGGCCGAACGATAACTTGGGCTGGAAACAGCCCAATGGAATAATGGGCCATTAATGGGTATAAAGTGATACACTGTTCATTACGGGCCAGCTTCACCACGGGCCGTTAATGGGCCAAGATTTACAAAAGGGCCTCATATGGGCCGAAAGAAGTCATGGGCTACACATGGGCCGGAAGTTAAAACGGGCTGGAGTCATATTGGACGGCCCAGAGGACGCTACTGGGCCTAATTCGGATAGGGCGTAACGGGCCCTGGGTTAGCGAGTTGTAAATGGGCTATATGCGGACATGCCGTTAACAGGCTTTCCGTGGGCCGGCCCGCCACCTTTTGACCAAGTCAAACGGGGCGGCCTTTTCACAGGAATGGCCCTTTGTTGGGCCGTGCCACGTGTCGACGTATCATAGGCGCCTTGGGTCCAATGAGTGGATGACATCTGTCCCAACGGTGAGCCGACACGTGTTTCCTCCAGCCAATGATGATTTTACACATGGAAAATCCCCATTGGTCGGGGCTATTAACGGGTTATCGGATTCAAAACCGGACCCGATAGCTTAACGGTGTTCCGTTACGGTGGATGCCACATGTGAGTCACCCTTGGTGAAAGCACTTCTGTGACACGCGATTTATCGTCATGGAAGTGGACACTTCCGTGATGATAATTTTGGTAATGTCATGGAACACTTCTACGACAGCACATGTATGACTATCTTGATTTTGTCATAAAATCATCATGGATGTACATGCATGACAGAAAATGCGACCTACTGTGACAAACACGTATCATCACGGAAGTTTATTATTTTTTAGTGGGGGGTGCGGCGCCTCTATGTCGGGCCACGTCGCGACGTAGCTCGGATGGAGTTCTTCTGCAATGCTCGGCCCGGGCGTTATTATGTTTGTCACGTCCGGCTAGATGGCCATCCTTGCGTCCGAGCATATCCCCGTGATCTGTAGATTGATCTTGTCTGACCTGCTCTGTTGTCTAGGTCATGTCGTAGGTCATACGTATGACCCCGAGCTGTTATTTCTCTGCCCTTACCGCGAGGTATGGGCTGGTGTTCGGCTTTAGTCGCCGCTTTGTCCTGGCCACGTGGTGGTTGGGCAGCCGCATTATGCGCTGGTAGCACGGGCTCCAGTGCCTCGCCCTTGAATTGGGGTAACAAATTGCGCTTCTGGTTGGGCGCTCGAGGCCGTATTCTTCGGCTGCTAGGACATTAGTCCATCTATCGTTGAGCAGATCCTGATCAGCTTGAAGCTGTTGCTGCTTCTTTTTCACGCTCCTTGCAGTGGCTATTAGCTGGCGCTTAAAGTGCTCCTGCTCGAGAGGTTCCTTAGGCACAATAAATCCTCGTTTCCGAGGCTCACCTGGTCCTCGGAGAGCGGAAGGTAGTTACTGTCCTCTGGGTCTTTGTTCATGGCCTGTTCATCAAGGCTAACTCGCCCATATTCCTGTTCGTCATGTTTAGAGCTTGGCTCAATGGGGTCTTCGTTGTCTTCAGCATCGTCCGGAGTATTATTTTCTCTTGTGCCAGTATTGTTGTTTTTTCCATGACGTGGTTTAGAGCGGCGCCACTGACGTCGCCACTTTGGCTGTATCTCAGGAGGCTTATCCTTGACTGGCTCGCCGTTGTTCTCTTTGGGTGTATCCACCATGTATACGTCATACGAGGAGGTAGCTGTCCAGCGTCCTGTAAGCGGTGGTTTTTGTGCCTGCTCCTCTCCGGCATCGTCGTCCATGCCGTCGATGTCTTCCGAGTCGTAATCGAGCATGTCGGTTAAGTCTTCAACAGAGGCTATGAAGTGGGTGGTGGGTGGGCAGCGAAATTCTCCGTCATCAGCCTCCAATCCAAACCGGATATAGTTCGGCTGAAAGTCTCCTGATAAGGAGAGGGCTTTTAACGAGTTTGGCACATCACCTAAAGGTGAGTGCCGGAAGAGGTCCGCAGAGCTAAACTCGACGATCGGCGCCTGAATCAGGTTCGACAGGTGTGGATACACGCGGTTCAAAACCTATGGCCGGAGACGAACCTAAGGTTCCAGTGACACATGCCCCACTCGAGGTTGGATCTGTGTGCGGCTCTAACGCCACTGAGTCTGCGGCTTCCGCGGCGGGGTTGAGCTTCCTGTCCTCGGACAGTGCAATCTCCTCCGGATCTAGGGCCAGAGCAGTTATAGGCGCTATCTCCTGGGCACGGTCCGATGATAGATTTGGTCGCGTTCATCGTGGTGGTAGGGAGCGGCTGTCACGGGCTTGAATCCGTCGAAGATCAAGTCTCTGCGGATACCGGCAACGTAATTCAAGCTTCCAAACCTGACCTGATGGCCAGGGGCATAGCTGTCGATCTGCTCTGGATTGCCAAAAGTGTTGGCCCGCAGTGAGAAGCCGCCAAATACGAAGATCTGTCCAGGGAGAAAAACCTCCCCTGGACTGCATTGTTGTAGACGATTGATGGGGCCATCGAACCTTTTGGTGACGACGCAGCGGAACTCTCAATGAAAGCACCAATGTCGGTGTCAAAACTGGCGGATCTCGGGTAGGGCATCCCGGACTTTGCGTCTAAGGTGGATGGTAACAGGAGGCGGGGGACATGATGTTTACCCAGGTTCGGGCCCTCTCTATGGAGGTAATACCCTACTTCCTGCTTGATTGATCTTGATGAATATGAGTATTATAAGAGTTGATCTACCACGAGATCGTAATGGCTAAAACCCTAGAAGTCTAGCCTGCATGATTATGATTGCCTCAACAGACTAAGCCCTCCGGTTTATATAGACACCGGAGGGGACTAGGGTTGTACAAATTCGGTTACAGAGAAAGGAATCTACATATCCGAACGCCAAGCTTGCCCTCCATGCCAAGGAGAGTCCCATCCGGACACGGGAGAGAGTCTTCGATCTTGTATCTTCTTAGCCCATCAGTCCGGCCCATGCTACATAGTCCGGCTGTCCGAGGACCCCTTAATCTAGGACTCCCTCACTAAGTATGTGAGGACGGTGTTGTACGAAGGCCGATGTGGGCGACGTTAAAGTTGATGAGCTCAGTGTGGTAGTTGCCGCACTTGCTGAAGGTCACTGGGAGGCGTATCTGCCCCAGGGGGACGGTGGATTTGTCTGTCACTCTAGAGAACGGCTTGGTTGGCATGAGTTGGTTACAGGACACCTGAAGCATCTCAAACATCTCCATAGAGAGAACGTTGAGCCCAGCGCCACCGTCGAGGAGGGTCTTGGTGACAAGGACGTTGCTGATGGTGGGTGTGCAAAGCATGGAGAGCGTGCCTACGACGGCTGAGCACTTGAGGTGGTCATTGGAATCGAAGGTGATGGCGTACTGCGACCACCTGAGAGGGCATGCGGCTTCAAGTTTCGGGAGGGTCGCGTTCACCTCACAAGAGAACTGCTTGAATATGTTGTGCGAGGCAGGGGGCCGGAGCACCACTAAGGATGCAGGCGATCGCACGAGGTTCCAAGAAGCCCCCATCCCCATCATCCTGTCGGTTATCGTCATTTCTCATTGGCGGCAGCAGCGGAGGGAGGCCAGCATTGCCCTGAGGGCAGTCCTCACAAGGCTGGTCACGCTAGGGGTCGCCGTGAGGTTGATCCCGCCAACGGTCCTTGCGAGGCTGGTCGCGCCAGTCCTTACGAGGGTCGCAGTTGTCCCAGCGGCCTCCGCCGCAGCCTCCTCCATGGTCATAGCCACGGTTGCCGCGCTTAGGGTGGTGGCCAAGGCACCCATCACGGAGTGCCCTGAGCTCCTGGCAGTCGTTGGTGTTGTGCCTGTGTACATTGTGGAAGTGCAGAATGGGCGGTTGTCCCTGGGAGGCTCGTCTAGGTCACGGTCGTGCTTCATCTCAGATGTGCTGCCAGCATGGCGGGGCCCTTGCGCTTCGCCTCCTTATCCTTGGCCTTCTTGTCTTCAGGGTCGGCCTCTAGGAGCTCGAGGAGGGAAACGCGTCCTTCTTCGGCCCTGGTGCACTTGTTTGCCAGGTTGAACATCTCCAAGGCCGAGCACACTACAAAAAAAGACACATCCGTGACATTTTGGGCCGAACGATAAAAAATTCTGTCATACTTCTGACACTTCTATGATGATATTTGTGACAAAACCCGGTATCATCATAGATGTGGTGGGCTCCTACTTCTATGACAAAAAATCATGACAGAAAATGGGCTTTTCGTCCTGGGCGGGCCGGAGACACAGCTGCATGAAATTCTTTGGGTCATGCATGATGGAAAAAAACGTGGTAGAAGTGAGGGTGAGGAAAATATCGGGGAGTTCCTGGTTATGGTGGGTGGTCGGGGCTGAGTGATGCACATTTCTCTCGTACACGTACACGCGTGGGTGCGAGGCGTTGGGCTCTAACTGAACCCGAGCAAGGCGTTCGCCTACTGAACCCGAGTGATTGCACTGCAGGCTACGCGTTACTGAACCCGATTGAGTGATTCCTTCATTCACTACTGCTGCTAACTGAAGCCAATCGAACCTGCGGCCTCGTTCCCTTGATGAACAGTGAGCGTTGTTGGGGGGTTGGATGAACAGTTCCCGGTGGGGGGTTGGGTGAACAGGACCCCATGGTGTTGCCGCTAGATGAACAGGACCCCGATCTGGTTGGGCGTGGATGAACAGGATCCCGTGGAGGGAAGGTTGAACTGTAGCTGGTGGAGGGCTGGTTGAACAGTAGCCGGTGGAGGGCTGGATGAACAGTAGCCCGTGGAGGGGTGGTTGAACAGGACCCCGTGGAGAGGGCTGGTTGAACAGTAGCCAGTGGAGGATCGTGTGGTGGAGGCTGGATGAACAGGAGCCCGTGGATGAACAGTCGCAGGTGGAGGCTGGAGGATGTCAACGGTAGATATGAACAGTATCCCGTGGAGTCCCATTTTGCGGTACGCCACACCCCTCCCGATGAACAGGACCTCCATTTCGACCGTAGCACTCCAACACAAGTCTGTTTCCTCTGTTTTGCGGTACGCCACAGCCCTCCCGATCAACAGGACCCCGTTTCGACCGTAGGAGGTCCAACAGAAGTCTATTTCCTCCATTTTGCGGTATGCCAGACCCCTCCCGATGAACAGGATCCTGTTTCGACCGTGGCCGGTCGAACACAAGGACGTTTCCTCCATTCTCCGGTACGGCAGGCCTCGTTTCCATCGGTTGTTCCATCCAAGCCGATTGGCTCCCGATGAACATGACGCATTCCGTTGCCTCCCCATGAACACGACGACGATGCAGTTTCTCTGTTCCGAACCAGCCATGTACACGAGCCCTGGTCGTACGTATGTACGCACGTGGCAGTATTTTCTTTCTTGCACCCTGACCGTTGTACGTACATGTACATGCGACGTGCGCACCTCTACTACGACATGTGCGCGCCTCTACTACGACACGTGTGCGCCTCTACATCAACCAGTATGTACGTACACGTTCGCGACCAGAATGACAACGCTACGTACGCTTCGACCAGGTGGGTCCCGACTGTCAGGCACTTCCTTGCGTGCGAAGATGTAGCTGATGGGTCCCAACTGTTAGGGGGTGAATCATTTTTTTGCCCGTAATATGGACGCCCTTCCTTGCGTGCGATGATGCAGCTGGTGGGTCCCAGCAGTCAGGGGGAAATGTTTTTTTTTGCAAAATACGGTGGCCCGTCCGATGGGTCCCTGCTGTCTGGTGAAGGATTAATTATTTTGTGCGGAATAAGCAGGCACTTCCTTACAGCTGCCGTGGACCCAGATGTCAGCCTCTCCACATACAGTACTCTTCCGATGGAAGTCGTTCCTTGACCACGTTGACAACACCGCGTCGAGAGCACTAGCGCGGTAGACGACGGCGAGGCCTAGGAAGGGGACAACACGAAGCCGAGGAAGGCGCTGCAGTGGAAGCCCGTGCAGAGAGGAGTACGAGGGTTCGCTAGTTCGGCTGCGGTGTGAGGCTGCCGTCACTTCAGAATAACAGGGGGTGTAGGTGAGTAGAGGGATGGTCTGGCCAGCGGAAGAAGAAGAAGAAGAAGAAGAAGAAGAAGAAGAAGAAGAAGAAGAAGAAGAAGAAGAAGAAGAAGAAGAAGAAGAAGAAGAAGAAGAAGAAGAAGAAGAAGAAGAAGAAGAAGAAGAAGAAGAAGAAGAAGAAGAAGAAGAAGAAGAAGAAGAAGAAGAAGAAGAAGAAGAAGAAGAAGAAGAAGAAGAAGAGGTTGCACTAGCAGTAGGGCATTATGGATGCATGAACTATTTCCTCTCTTACAAAAAAATTATTCCCTCTCAGTGTATATTGATATAGATGGACTATTTCGATAGTGTGCATGTCTTTGGAACAAGTAGTAGCATGGGTCCGCTTGATTATAAGGAACTATTTATCCGCCTAGCTTTCTCTACTACTCCTTCCAGTGATCGATATGCAATGCATGTGTGCGTAGACATGACAGCTTGTCCATGGAAGTTCAACTACGGCGACCATCATGTTTCATCCACTGCCACTCGCGATTCCCACAATGTCGCTTCAACCCACGGCACCACGTCCCCCGACGTGCGCCTCACCCCTCTCGGCCGCACCGCCCCTCTGCCTTTGTGTACATGACATGTGGGCCAGCCACCTATCGAGTCCACATGTTATTGACTCAAAGGCAGGTGTAGTAAGGCGTTGAAGCTCAGTCCCGAGCGCCCTAAGAGGGAAATGTAACTCCTGCGCCAGTCCTTGTGGTCCTACCACTGCACGAACTCATGCCAAACTCGAGATTTGTTTCTTTACTATACATGCACGCAACGATTTAATGGAAATTGTAATCTCAACATGTGATGGGGAGCTCTAAATTTGAATTTGAAACTTATAAAACGAAAAAAATTCAAAACAAATAAACTGGGAGAGAGGGAGTATACCGTAGGATGTGTCCGATACGAAACAAGTCCCCTGGTTTGTCACCGCGAAGATGCGGTTAGAAAGGAGCACAGCGTCTTCGTACTTGTACGGCAACAAATCGGCCGCAGACAGCATGGTCCACCTTTGACCGCCATGTGCAAGGTTCGTGCTATCTTCTTCAATCTCACCGTGGTTCCATCGTACCAATTCAGTTGGTGGCCTGTTGCATGGCTGATCCCAATGTTGGAAAAAGGTTCTACGGGAATGGTGTCACCGTTGTAAATGTTGTGCAAATTGATGTTGGTACCCTCCCGTACATATGCAAGCCAATCTCCACTAGCACCGAGCCTAACCCACGAAATAGTGGGCAAGGGGAGAAATAGGAAATGGACATGGAAGTAGTCTTTAGAATGCATTTACTACGTGATCAAACTCATCTTACCTACTCATCGGAGTAAATCCGAGTGCCCCTCAACGTCGGCATCTCAAGGGGCGTCAACTTGCAACTACGGCCACGCCGCGCTGGAGAGACCCCCAAGGAAACATCCTCGTGCGTTGCACAGAACATTAAGATGCATTTGTATGAGTAGTTTATCTTGTGAGAGAAAAGGATGAACGAGGGAAGGCCTTATTTGCAAATGTGGAGAGGGGTGTAGGTATCTTTTTGCAAAATTGCCATAGTTTTCTTCCTATCCGTCAGATATAAATCGGACGACCTATATTGCAGGATGGCAGGCACACCATCATCACCAACTTTGTATTTTATAAGACTAGCAAGATGCCCGTGCGTTGCACGGAACATCAAGATCTTGTGGGAGAAAAGGATGAACGAGGGAAGGCCTTATTTGCAAATTTGGAGAGGAGTGCGGGTAAATTGTCATAGTTTCCTTCCTATCCGTTGAATATAGATAGAACGGCCTATATTGGAGGATGGCAGGCACACCATCATCAGCAACTCTACTTTTCGTAAGAGTATATATCCTGCTAGTATAAGAGTACTAGCAGGATGCTCATGCGTTGCGCGGAACATCAAGATGCATTTCTATATCCCCATATAGTGTGTGAATAACTTTGAAAGATGGTCGCTGGATGAAGCTAATCCGATAGTGCAGAGATGGCAAATCCGAGCACTACTGGCCGTTGGAAATCATCAACATTCCACCAGATTCTGCCACATGTACAATTCAGAAGACTCCATGGTTAAACTTAATGCACAAACCTCAAAACACAAGCACTTCTCCTTTGTTCTAGAATCTTCCGTATCATAATTGCCCAAACTTTTTTTTCTAAATGAATTGCCATCATTTGTTTTTTACTTTATGCTTTACAATGCAGAACCCCATGAATCTTAACATTTTTATAAAACTAATTGGTTTTGAATGAGATGAACTATAAGAACTAAACGAACATCTACATCATGCATATATGACTCAAAGCTTTACATGCTATAGTGTGTATTTATTCATAATTTGGTTTCCAAATCGCATGCGTTCAATGCATGTGTACCTTACTAGTGTATGAGTAGTTTATCTTGTGGGAGAAAAGGATGAACGAGGGAATGCCTTATTTGCAAATGTGGAGAGGTGTGTGGGTATCTTTTTGCAAAATTGCCACAGTTTCCTTCCTATCCGTCAGATATAAATTGGACGGTCTATACTACATCATCAACAACTCTGTTTTTATAAGAGTAGAGTAGAGATAGAGATAGAGACTACTACTACCAATGTGATGGACCGTGTGTTGCAATGGACCCAAAGTAGTAGAATAATACTTGTTCACGGGCTTGAAATATAAACAATCTAGTTTTGATATACATTGTCAGTAGACATGACAGCTTGTCCATGGAAGTTGAACCACGGCGACCATCACGTTTCTTCTTTCTACCATTGCCACACCCACACGCGACTCCCACAACGCCGCTCCAACCCACGGCACGACGACCCCCGACGTGCGCCTCATCCCTCTCTGCCCCACCGCTCCTCTGCCTTTGTGTGCATGATATGCGGGCCAGCTGAACTACGGCCACCATCAACTTTCTACCACAGCCACACCCGATTGGACGCAGTTTGCCTGCTCCGCTCCTATGCTCCGATCTGTACTCCCGCACCATCAAATTTTCATCCAGCGGCTGTGACACATTACGTCCCGGGCATCAATCCTCAGTTAGAGTACTTTTGTACTACAGGTAGTACCCGCCGGTGTGGCCATCTACGCCTCGTAACACCCTGATGCCCAGCTATGGCACCCTTGCCACGGCCGCGCCACCACCGGCCGGTTCATCTCGAATGAGGGAGTCGCGAACCACGCCACCACCATGAGAATGACATGTGGGCCAGCCGCACTTAAGGTACGCATGTCATTGACTCATAGGCCGGTGCACTAAGCCATTGAAGCTCGGTCCCGTGGGCCCCAAGAGGGAAATGTAACTCCCGCGGCAGGCCTTGTGGTGCTCCTGCAGTACGAGCTCGTGCTTACTACTACCAACTAGTAAGGTACACGTGCATTGCACGCATGAGATTCTGGTGGTCTGTGCACTATGCTTAAGGGCTTGTTTGGTTTGTAGCCTAAGGTTGCCACGCCTAAGCTTAGGCGTGCCACAATATCTTAGGCATGTGTCTGGTTCATTGCCACACTTGTGGCTTGACACACTTTTTTAGATACATGGTCCACATGTCATAGACTCAATTTCTTGCCAAATCTTGCCACACTTTTGGTGTCCATTTTGTTAGCCACACTTTTTGGGGCAGCCACACTTTGCCTATGTTGTGGCAATGTTAGTCATGAACCAAACATACCCTAAGTTCAACCATGGAGTCTTCTAGATTCTACATGTGGCAGAATCTGGTGGAATGTAGGTGATATCCAACGGCCAGTAGTGCTCGGATTTGCTTCATCCGGTGACCAACTTTCAAAGTTATTCACACACTATATAGGGGTATAGATATAGATGTGTCGGCCTGTGCGTTGCAATGGATCCAAAGTATATCTATTTAGTGGAGTGCACTCTAAACACATTATCTATTTATTTTTCTCTAACCTTTCGTAGCCATGCAACTAAGCCACATAAGCTCCATGGGTGCTCCCCACATCATATTATTCATACTACATTGACTGAAAAAAAAGATAAATCACCCAAAACAAGATCTTCCCATTTTTTGTTCCTACGATGTTGTGTCGTGCACGTACCTAGTTGTATAGTGGTAGTACTAGTTGTATAGTACAAACTTGGTACTAGTAGGAGTAGTAGTACAGAATGCTACTACTCTATCAACAAGCCCCATCTGACACCAAATTTCTTGGCTTCCGTGCTACAGCTAGATCTTCCCCTCGTTTCTGTTTTCCAACCCGGCGGCAGGTGGGGTGCGGTTTGCCAATAGTCGGTTTGCTCAACGGCAGTCCCACATGAAAGTGAAAATGCTAGGCAACATGCCTTCCCTAAGCTATGTGGCATGCCGGACGGGCCGTGGAGTACTCCCGATTCCCAGGTGTGTGGGGGTGCGACGCGAACGCGGCAGGCCATTTCCTTTTTCTAGCAATGTGACCGTGCATTGCGACGGATCCAAAGTAGTAGAATAGTAGTACTTGTTCACAAACTTGAAAGAAATCACTCTTGTTTTGATATACTCCTAATATATTACTTTTCACTCAAAATATATTTCTTAGGCTGTTTTGATGAGTTGAGGGAGGGATGTGGTTGCTTTCAAGATAATAAGGGGTTTCCTATAAATTGGAGCAAAGAAGTGGGCTATTTTTGCAAAAATGCCACAACTTACCTCACAGCCGTTAGATGCAGATCTAATGGTCAGAAACGACGGATGGCAGACACACCACCATCACCAACTGACTCTTTTATAGTCATAGGAGTAGAGAAACATGTGTAAATTGTAACATTTGGTTATGCTCCTTGGCACAATCGATAGATAGAAATAACGGTTGGAAACGCTAGGGCGGGGCTATTTCCGCCAGATAAGCAGGGTACATAGTAGCTAGGTTGGCGCATCGTCGGTTTGGTCACTTGCGGTCCGACATGTTCTAGTATATCAAGCAAGATGCCCGCGCGTTGCACGAAGTTGATGGAAAAGGTAAGCACAACTTATAAATTGACGGATGGAGTACTAGTTACAGTGATGCATATAATTAAGCAAACGGATCGCACATGTCAGTATTGACTGGAACGAGAATACAATAGCACAATAAGAATTAAGGCCACGATGATGCGGTCATAGTGGTGGTTACAGGAGGCAAGAAGAAAGATGCATCCATCAACGTACAACCTCCTCCTCCTCAACTTAGTGTGTCGGGCCACCGACCGACAGCTAAGGAGCGGCGGCTTTTGTAGCGAGGTCAAGGTGCTTCTTAGCAACGGCATCCAAGGCTTCCAGCCGGTTGAGGAAGTCCAACGTCGTAGCGTCTTCACTGGCCTTGTAGATACCTATGCACACAATTTGCTCATACACGTGGATGTGTAGGTCGGTGAATTCTTGCAGGGCGAGGCACCTCGCGGCGAGCGCGGCCTCCAGGTGGACATTCTTTGTGGTGTCGGCGGGCGGTTGCAGGGCTACCAGTGCTTGAAAGAGGTTCCGGCCATGAAGGCCGATTAGGGTGGCAGACAATGAGGAGCCCGGGCGCGCGGGCTGGAGGAGTACGGCGATGTCGTCCGCGAGCTTCTTGAGGACGGTGAACTTGTTGGTGGTGGCAACGATCATCTGGTCCAACTAGGAGTCGTAGTTGGCGTCGACAGCGGCCATCCACCAGCTGGTCGCCAACACCGTCTGGAGACACAGCGCCATGCCGTAGGCCGGCCTCGTGGACCATCTGGCACAGCCGCTGGCCGCTCACGCGCATTGCCTATATGGGTCTGGAGTGAGCACTTTCGCTCTTAGTGTAGGTGCTTAGGCAAATGCTTAGGTGCGTACGATGTGGTAGATGCATTGGAATGGAGGGGTGCCTTTATATGAGTGCAAACTATGTTGCATTCACATCGTGCAACCTCTTTTCCCCGTCCTCCTCTCGTTCCTTCCCTCGTGCATTAATTGAAGGAGGATGCATTGGCCGTTCAACATTTCGGGAACCGCTACCCCCTTCTTTGTCTGCATTAAAGCCGTATCGGGAACTACGCCACCCGTTGTCAAATCGAATAGTACTGCGCCGCCCGCTGCATGCCCGGCTGAACACGCCTCCTCGCCTCCATCAAACCCCTCCGTTAAACCTGCATGCAAACCGAGAAACCTACGCCAGCCACACATCCGTTCATGAGCGGGCCAGGAATTAAACACAACACCAGCCGAGCTCCTCCCGTCCGCCCTCAGTTTAAACAAGGCCAGATGCCGGCCAAGCTCCTACCTTCCGCCCTCTATTTAAACAAGGCCAGACAGACAGCGGGCAAGAATCGCACCCCTCCGCGACTCGCCCATCTCCTCCTTCACCATTTTCTCCGCTCTTTCGATGGCTTCCGAGGAGCCGTTCTCCGGCATACTACCCGGCTGGGTGGCCCGCCGAGCCCTCCGGATACGGGCGAGGCCGCTTGGTGCTTCACCAACCTCGCTTGGCCCGACGGAGCCAGTTGCCGACCCAAGCAAGCGCGTGGTTCAGCAACTCGCCGCTCCAGTTCAGCTTGATGAGGAGTGGCGAGTTGCTCCACGCCGGCACGAGAGCGAGCACGCCGGTACGGGCGTCGTCGCTGTCGCGTCGTACCGTGCCACCAGTGTCTGCGGTGATCGCGCCTCCCGTGTCTGTGGGCGCGCCACCCGTGCCTGCGACCGCGCCTCCCGTGCCTGCGGCGGCACCATGTAGGCAGAGACAGAAGTCGGGTGTGTGGAGAGCGATGAGTCAGTGGCCATCCTCGAGGAGAAGTAGAACACGGGAGGCCGCCGCCACTTGGGTCCCATGAAGGCCACCGCTGAGTTGACGACTGCGCATTCAGGTGGTTTCTTTGTTGCTTCATCTCTTCCGAGGACCTTCGTCGACCCCGCAAGTGTCTGCCGGACATGAGGAAGACAAAGGGATCCGCGGGTGGCCATTTAGATTAGGTACTCCCTCTCCAGCTGGCGGGAAATATTTGTTCTAAAATGCCTAAATTGTATGTATCTATAACTAAAATAAGTCTAGATACATCCATTTCTAGGACAAGTATTTCCGGACGGAGGGAGTATTAATTATACCAAGAGAGCCGGATTAGCACCGCTTAGTTCATGTATATGTAATGAAATCCATCATGTTTATATGAAGATCCGGCTTTTTTATACGAAATCGTTCATGCTTATATGAAATCATTCTGTGTTTGCATGAATTTCATCTGGTTGGTTAGAGTTGTGAAAATGTACGCCGCTGGTGTTTGATGTCGTCCTCCGCGGAATGAAGCGGGAGGAAATTTGTCGGCTGCCGTTGGAGATGCTCTTATGCTGGAAATAATAGAGTGATATCCAGTCCATTTGAGTTAATTGCGTGTATGATTCTCCCTCTATAAAAATTTAATTGCATGTACAATGTACACGTGACTTGCAGGGTGGCTACAACTTCATACAGAAAGTTAAAAAGAAACAAGACCATCCATAATCTTGTATTCTAAGTACTCTGTGGGTTCCACTATCAGTACAGTAGCGAAAGAAGTATATACTCCCTCCGTCCCATAATATAGGATGTTTTTTGGCACTATAGTGCCAAAAATGTCCTATATTATGAGACGGAGGGAGTATTAAATAAGTAATATATAATATAAAAATCTAATGTTAAGACAGAATTCGAACTCAGGTCATCGCGTTGCGAGCATCCGGCGCTAACCAGTACAGAACATTTTTGTTGTAGACCATGCTGGAGATATATCTCCATGTCTACTCGTATACTCCATCCGTTCCCAAATATTTTTCTTTTTCAGATTTTAAATGGACTACCACATACGGATGTGTATGTGGACATATTTTAGAGTGTAGATTCACTCATTTTGCTCCATATGTAGTCACTTGTTGAAATCTCTAAAAAGAAAAATATTAGGAACGGAGGGAGTAGAAAACAGAGTTGGTGATGATGGTGTGCGTGCCATCCTGCAATATAGGACGTCGGATTTATATCTAACGGATAGGAAGGAAACTATGGAAATTTTGCAAAAATATACCCACACCCCTCTCCATGTTCGCAAATAAGGCCTTCCCTCATTCATCCTTTTCTCTCACAAGATAAACTACTCATACAAATGCATCTTGATGTTCCGTGCAACGCGCAGGCATCTAGCTAGTTTCTTTTTAAATAGTTACTGCGATAAGGGTTGAAGTGATATATTTTATGTCTTCCCCGAATGATTTCAGATTCACTAGTAGTAACAAAGAAAAGGTTGCCTTGTTAATTAACAGAAAACAGGGTGAAAACTATCACATGAGGCCGGTAAAAACGAGGCACACTGGGTTCAGCGTCATCGTCACTACAGCTGTGCGCGCGCGAAAAGTCTACATATCGAGGGGGCTATGGAGAAAAAGACGTATCGAATGTGTCTGAGTGAGGCACAGAGAGACAATGTTTGAGAGAGAAACCAATTGACATATTAAGATCAGATCGAGTTGTCACCCTTCTACTGTCATTGTTGGGATGGGGGGAGGGGGAGAGAAAGACGTATCAAGAGTGTGCGCGGTAGGCACAGAGGCACAACTAGCGTGTGTGTGTGTTTGAAAGATGAGTAGATAGATTACTATCAAGATCGAGGTGACACCCTACTCCTTCGGTGTCGGGTAGTGTGTGTGTGTGTGTGTGTGTGTGTGTGTGTGTGTGTGTGTGTTTGAGAGAGATGCCAGTCGATAGATTAGTATCAAGATCGAGGTGTCACCCTACTCCTTCGGTGTCGGGAAGTGTGTGTGGGTGTGTGGATGTGTGGGGGGGGGGGGGGCAGTGACACTTACATATCTCTACTCTTATAAAAAAACAGAGTTGGTGATGATGGTGTTCCTGCCATCCTACAATATAGGCCATCTGATTTATATCCGACGGATAGGAAGGAAACTATGACAATTTCGCAAAAAGATACCCACACCCATCTCCACATTTGCAAATAAGGCATTCCCTCGTTCATCCTTTTCTCCCACAAGATAAACTACTCATACAAATGCATCTTGATGTTCCGTGCAACGCATGGGCATCTTGCTAGTAGGGAGAAGAAGTTTGTGTGACACATATCTAGCTATATTAAGGGATAGGTAGATAGCATGTGTGCAAGACATACTTAAAGCATCACGAAGATAAACAAATAGTCTGCATGCAAGTACCGGAAAAAATGAGGCGAGAAACAATGTGTATGCTCGCGCGCGCGTGTGTGTTTGTGTGTGTGTGTGTGTGTGTGTGAGAGAGAGAGAGAGAGTGAAATCTCAAAAAAAAGGTGCTCTGCTGGAATCCCTTTGTATGTATTCATATGGTTCCGGAACTCGAGTTAATCTTAGGCATATGTGTGAGAGACATAATCATACTTTGAGACATTAGTGGCTGTGGGTGGGTGGAATTAAAGGGGTGGGCATGTTCGACACAGAGAGCATGTGTGTTTTTGTGTGAGTGACTTGTAGGACGGGGTAGAAAGACGAATTCTAACCTTGACGGAGGGAGAGAAATACACGAAGTGCGCATGTGTGATTCCGATGCTCGCAGGGAAATAAGATATGTATGTGTGTGTGAGAGATTGCACAATTCATTCACGTATCACTATCTAGCGATTGTGGGCGTGCATCGCTTGAACATAAATCAATATCTACTTCGTATCATGCCCAAAGGTACAATACGATTCAACACTATAAAGATTGGACACTCACATATCACATTTTTTCTGTCTAAATAAACCTTTTCGGTTTTGCATGCCAAAGTTACAGTGATGTTTCTTCAAACAACCAATGTAGCTATCATGTACATGCACCGTTGTTACTCTTGCATTCAAATTCATTAGTCTTGGATGATTTAAGGTTCTATTATGAAGTAATATATGTAATATTCATATATGAATTCAATGGGTATGCAATTTATGAAATGGAGGTTATGTATTCATATGAGGTAACACTTTTAAGTAGCAGACTACAATATCCATTTCTTTTGTGGGACTACAATATCCATTTCTTTTCGTGCGCCTCTACACTAACACGTCAATGCATTATATTTAAAGTAAATAACCAATGGCACTAAATTATCTATTTACACGAGAAATACATAGGCTGAGCGTTTGATCCCTTTTTTGTGAACGCACCTCTACACCCGTACGATTGGTCGCGCCCGTGTGAACGTCCAAGTTATCGGCGCATCATCCCGAGTTATTGTCTTTTTCCCTGGGGTGGACTTCACACCAATTATTAACTTCTGATGCGTGCCCTGTGTACATAGTCTCGCATGACCGTCCCGCTAGCCCGGTCCAAATATATTGAAACTGGATACGAACGATCCCGCGTGAGGCAAAATCTCCCGCCTCCTTCTAACATTTCCGCCACCTAGTCTTTAGCATGCGAAATTCCCCTTTTGTCCTTGGTGCACGGAGACCAATAGTTACAATACTGCCCTCATCTACATAATAGGTCGGGGCTGCTTTGGTAACTTCTGGTTCCCCCCACCACACGGCACCCCCAATTCCTCTCCCCCTCCCGCAAAAACGACTAACTCCACAGCACTAGAGCATCTTACATTAGGCCGTCCATACTTCATCAGCCTTTCTACCCCTCCCCTCTCGAAACCCTAGACTGCTCATCCACCGGAGTACCAGAGCCCATTCACTACCAGCGGCGTCCACCTCGTTGGATCTTCTTATGTGGCCACATCTACCCCTCCCACCTCCCATAGAAACAAGTAGACTGCTCATCCACCACTGTACCACAGCCCATTCAGTGTCGGCCTTGTCCATGGCGCCGGATCTACTTCGCCGGTACTCTCATCAACCGCAACACATCTGCAGCGGCTCATTCGTACTCCCCACCGGAGACGCTTTGTCCACACCCCCTGGAGCCGCCCCACTGATGCCCCCGTTGACGAACTCTGATCCTCTTCGCCGACACCTTCCTCAACCCTACCGGAGCCGCTTCGCCGACACCATCGTCAACCCTACCGGAGTAGCTTCACCGATACCTTTCTCAACCCTACAGGGGCCGCTTTGCCAACTCACAAGTCCACGGCCTCAGATCCGCTTCATCGCACCCTCGTCCAACCTACCGGAGCAGCTTCTGACGCCCCGTCCACGGCCGTAGATCTGCATCATCGACACCATCCTTAACCCAACCACCGGAGCAGCTTCACCGACGCCCTCGTCCATGGCCACAGATCCGCTTCACCCACACCGTAATCCAACCTACCGGAGCCGCTCCACAAACACCCTACTCGACGGTTCTAGATTTCCTTACCGAACCCTGACAGCCAGCGCAGCATCATCACCCTTTGACGTTTCGAACCTGACTCCCATTGTCTGGCAAGATGCCAAGCACCCGCCACGGCCTAGGTATTTGTCACCTTTAAACCCGTCTAGCATCACCTGCCCGATGTACTTCAAGTATACCAACAGGTCGTTGTTACCTGTTATGCAGCTGGCAAAAACTACAAGGACGATGTTTCTTCTGGATCTAACAATTTGGCAATCCAAGATCATGGACTGAGGCATTGCTATGATCTTTGTAAGTGCTTCTCTCTCTCTCTTGTATTGTTGTGTGCCTGCCAGCGTGCTTTGCTAGGATTTTTGACCAGTACTCCCTTTGTGCAGACAATGATTTCTACTACTGGTTGCTAAATTAGATATGTAGATGTCATACATGATACTACCTCATACCTCCGTTCCAAAATATAAGTCTTTCTAGGATTCCACTATAGGCTACATACGGATCAAAATGAGTGAATCTACACTCGAAAATGCATCTATATACATCTGTATGTGGTTCATACTGGGATCTCTAAAAAGACATATATTTAGGAACAGAGGCAGTACATTACACAAAATCGTAGATGGCATGTAGGAATTCCAGTGAACTACATTAGGCTCCCTTAGAGTGCCTTCTAGTCCAGTACACAGAGTCATGGCTAGTTTATGCTACACACACAATCATTAATTGATGGTTTAAATATGCGCAAGGGATATGCAATGTATTATCATGTAGAGATGTCTAAAATTAGTCGTGTCCACTTGCAGATAGGGTTACACAATGAAAAAGTACAAGATGTATGTGGCAATTTCAAGGAACATCGCAAAAAAGGAGAGGCAATGGTGAGCCTATACAGTTTGCTATGGTAGGTCACTCATCCATTGCAATCATCGTGACATGTTATTTGTATGTCAGTTCTATTGGCCAAGTTTCTTAGGGACAGTTATTGCGAGTTATCCTAAGAAAATAAGCACGTGTGAATATACGCTCCATGTAATAAGTCAACCAGTTCTTTTCATTGCCTTCCTTCTCAGCTAATCTTTGGTATGACCAGTGAAAAGTCTAGATTGCATTATTATTTTTTCATTTTGCTGCCCATATGAAAATTAATTTGACTTGCAAACATCAAAAATTGAACCTAGTGCAGTAATTAATATGATAGGAAAACAAACCATCACTATTAGTTCAAAATGCAAATACAAAGATACCATCTACTTGGCACTGTCTACTTTGGTCAATGTCTTCCATAGAGATCCCATTGCCTAATTTAAACAAAGAACACATGACCCACATTTAAATGAGGAACAATTATTTATTGAAATTCGATGGTCCAAGTGGCTGGTTATTATCATATAGCAGCACCACCTGAAAGCATCATATAGCAACAGTAGCAGCTCATAGCAACTCGGCATACAGCAGCAGTAGCAGCAGCAGTGTGCAATTCATCATATACCAGTAGCAGCTCATATCAATTCATCATATAGCGGCAGTAGGAGCAGCTCATAGCAATTCATCATATAGCAGTAGCGGGAACAGCTCATAGCAATTCATCATATAGCAGCAGCAGGAGCAGCTTATAGCAACTCATCATATAGCAACAGCAACAGCTCATAGCAATTCATCATATAGCAACAGCAGGAGCAGCTCATAGCAATGCATCATATAGCAGCAGAAGCAGCTCATAGCAATTCATCATATAGCAGCAGCGGGAACAACTCATAGCAATTCATCATACAACAGCAGCAGGAGCAGCTTATAGCAACTCATCATATAGCAACAGCAATAGCTCATAGCAATTCATCATATAGCAGCAGCAGGAGCGGCTCATAGCAATGCATCATATAGCAGCAGAAGCAGCTCATAGCAATTCATCATATAGTGGATCAGAATGAAAATTTGGCAAAAAATCAGAGGAGATCCTCACCGTGTTGGATGAGCCACGGCCTGGGAGGAGGGGAGGGGGAATAAGATGCCTTCTGCCGTAGTGTGGCATCAGCCGTAGTTGTGTAGCGCCCGCCAGAGTAGTGCGTTGGATGGACCACAGTGGAGCAGCTGCTGGACACCATGAGAATGAGGGGCAGCGCCAAAGGGAGGAGTAGCCGGGGAGATTTGCCCCTACCCGTCGGCCATGTAGCCTAGCTGGACAGAGCATTGTCGAGGACCAGGCTAGATGGGACCAGTGGTGACGGCTCGCTGGAGGAACCCTAGTGCTGCAGGCAGGGGATCGAGGTAGAGGGAAAGGAGAGAGGAGATGCAAGAGGACAGGGCAATGAATGCTTGCGTGTTTGTTTTTACTTGAGGGTCAGGTGTAACGCGGGCGTGAGCAGTTGCATTTGAGTGTAATATAGGCAGACAACAGAGTCATTGCACTATTCCCCTTCCCTTCAATTTTTAGTGAGGTTCTACTCGAAGCACCCCCCTCCAAAGTGAAATAAGTTAAGCCCAAGCCCATAACTCAAAAATGACTTCTTTACATCTTTTATGGCTTATTTTAACAAAATAAGCCCTAAAAAGGTGGAATCGAACTAGCCCTTAACCTGCAATTCAATTGTGCGTGCAATGATGAATCACTCCTGCCTGCTATAGTGTACATTTAGGCATCATCATACATGGCATAACCTAATACATGTGCATTCCATTGTAGAATCTGGAATATGCCATGTTTGTGTTAGTTCATATGTTGCACATGATGTTTACATGCCCCATAAATCTGGTCAGTCAAGTGATGGTCTTTAAGCCTCCTTCTTTGCTTCTTTTCTTGATATGTAAGATTTGCTCACACATATGTTCAATTGCTTGTTTGCATCAGCCAACCATACTAGGACTGTTTGCTTTGATTACTTGTTGTTCTTGACCTAACACTCTAACAGAGCTTGTCAACTATTCAAACACTAAGGGCTGCTATAGTGGGGCCTAGTCTAACTCATAGGTGACATAAAGGTTTGGTTGTACACTAAAGTAGGCTCTCCAAGAGTGCCTGGAGATCCATTTCGAAGGTATGCCTAGTTTTTACATAGTGCGGACATACTAAATGCTCATTTCATTGTGTGCAAGTGCAAGAGATGTGACATGTTTCATTATGTGGTGTTGTTTTGTTATAATCTCATCCTTTTGTGTTGTTCACAGACTGGAAAGTATGCATATTTATCTTCCAAGGAGACGAGTAACTAGTTTGTGTCACCTTGCAGAGGGGGTGCAACGAAGATAAGATTGAGGATTTCCAAGTACAAGATGTTAGGAAGGAGCCTTGTAAGAGAAGTAGGAGCTGCGCTGAGCCTCTTCATCCAGTTAAGGTAAGTCACTGTATCCAACTCAAAAGTTCAATTCCTTGTTTGTTTCAGGCATAGTTAATTTGCTCTTTTGAATTGCTTTATTTGTCCTTAGTTAATGAGATGCCCAGACAATGATGCCTGATGTTGGGTACTTGTATAACTATTAGTTGACATAATTAATGGCCTTACCATTTAATTACTCTGCCGAAGTGTGCCTGAAGCTTTGAAGTCTATTAACCAACTATTATTGCATGAGGCTCACAATCTAGTTTATACTAAGCTAATGATTCCATAGTTTTTCTTGATATAGTAGGTTTGTATGAATCCCTCTACTGTTCATTATGCTCCCTAAGACATTAATTGAGCTATAGAATGGCCAACTGCTTGCTTACTTATACGCAACGTGATGTCTAAATTTGTAACTTGTCTGTGTTTTGGATTGGGCCCCAACATCATGCTCCTCTGGTGAGCTAAGATAGATTTATGTATGCAGGCTGCACAGACTACTTTTTTTATAATTTTAAAAATATCACCTGCTTATGCTTCATGATGTGTAACATTTATTGTTAGTCCTGTTTTGCCATGTACAAAATAGTCTGTCTTGCTTGCTTCACTGTTGTAACTATATTTTTGCCCTAGTCATGTGTACTTACAGAAACATTTCAGGATAACGTGACATCAACACAAAGATCTGCGAGCAGTGCGGCATGGCCGTTACCGAATGATTATGGATTGGAATTGGAATGTGCTGATGTTCTCGAGCATCAACTAGAGGTGGCAAGGCAACGTGTACATGATTCTCAACGTACAATCAACAAGTTGAGATTGGACATGTAGGTATTAGATGCAGGAGTCAAAAAAATGAAACAAGACACTGAGATAACCATGAAGGAATTGGAGATTTTGCAGACTGAAATTTGTGCTATCTGAATCCGGCCAATCCTATTTTCTGAAGAGATTATAGTTCAAATGGTAAGTTCTGTTGATGCGCGTCCATGATGTATGAGCTTTATTTGTCCAGTGTATATGATTTGATGTTTGTGTATGCTTTATTACCACTGGTGCCGAACTATAATGCCCAATAGGTATATTCGGCTGTAATTTCTTTATTGTATAGTGTAGGATTATTCTATGTTTCTATGCCTTAGTCTTTTTATTGTATAGTGTATGTTTTTTAGAGGCGATAGTACAGAGTAGGATATTTCTTGAATGTGCTATATCGTTGAAACGGGGGCCGACACGCCCGAACATTTCTTGGATGCCATACAAACGAACAAACATGTGTAGTCAAAGCGGGCCTTAATTGGGCTGGTCAAAATAATATTAAGTGGATCCCAAATGATGTGGCCCACCGCAACAACGGCTCTTAGCAGGCCGTCAACAAGCCTAAAGCTCGATAGGGTCGTATAAATGGAAATGGCCCACGGGCCTTTAGTAGGCCGAAATAAATGTCAATTTTGTCTTTGCCCTTTTACTTTATGGGCCAGTAAGAGGCTGAAAGTGTTATGGGCCAGAGTAGGCCCAATTTGCAAACTAGGCTTTTAACAAGCCGAAAGTCACGTTGGGCTGAAATGATGCCCTACGGAACGTGGGCCCCTAATGGACCTAAAGTCAAAGGCCCAACTATTGCGCAGAGAGAAAAAATGGGCTAAGAGTTAGCCCATTTACCGAATGGGCCAAGGACAGGCCTAAAGTCACAGCGGGTTAGAATTGGCCCAACTACAGAATGGGCCGAGAAAAGGCCGAAAGATGTTTCGGGTCGTTAACGGGCTGGAACTGACGATGGGCTGCTAACAGGCTGAAAGAAGCTCGGGCCGCAATTGGGCCCAAAAACATACCGGGTCGTTAACAGGTTTAAACTAACGATGGGCTGGAAATTGTAGAATCTAGAATGGGCCTTTGATGGGCCGATTTTGTGTAACTTGTATGGGCCGTACTTGTAAATGGGTCTGACTCAAGTAGTCCGCTAATGGGCCAGCCCGCTTATTTTGACAGGCCCGGCCTTTTCACCGAATGGGCCTCTGTTGGGCCGTGCAATGTGTCGACGTATCATAGGCGGCTCCTATCCAATGAGTGGATGAATTATGTCCCAACGGTGAGGCAACACGTGTTTTCTCCAGCCAATGAGAATTTTACACGTGGAAAATCCCCATTGGTCTGGGCTGTTAACGGGTTATCGGATCCAAAACCAGACCTGATAGCTTAACGGCGAGCCATTACGGTCGATGCCATGTGTCGGTCACCCTTGACGAAAGCACTTCTATGACGCGCGATTTATCGTGATGGAAGTGGACACTTCCGTGATGATAATTTTGGTAATGTCATGGAACACTTCTATGACAGCATAGGTATGACTATCTTGATTCTGTCATAAAATCGTCATGGATGTACATGCATGACAGTAAACGTGACCTACTGCGACAAACACGTATCATCACGGAAGTGTATTTTTTTGTAGTGGAACAAGTCGTCGTGGATGGCGAGCTCCTGTTTTATCTTGATGTCCTAGACGCCATCGGTGAAAACTGAGATTATGGCCTCGTCCGATGCCTTCGGGATCTTGAGGCAAATATTCGTGAAGCGTTGTATGTACTTGTGCAAAGTCTCGCCCAGCTGTTGCTTCACGCGCCGCAGGTCGTTCACCGCAGGGGCGTGGTCATGGGTGCCCTAGAAGTTGGTGATGAAGCACTCGCGAACCTCATCCCAAGAGAAGATCGACCCCTCAGGAAGGTGCAAGAACCAGGAGCGCGCCCCATCCTTGACAGCCATGGGGAACCGTTGGCCATGACCTTTTCATCACCGTTTGCCGCCTCGATGCTCAGTGAGTAGAGCTAGAGGAATTCTGTAGGGTCGGGGGTGCCATCATAGCATGGAGGCAGGTTCGGCTTGAACTTGCTAGGCCAGACGACGCGGCGGACCTCCGGGGTGAAGGCGCGGCAGCCCGCTACACTAACAAGCACAGCCCGCATGGGGGGAGCTCGGTCTTGACGTCCACATGCCACTTGGATGGCCTGGGCATACAGCCGAAGGAACTCCTCAGGGTCTGCAACGCCGTCATACTACGGGGGCAGCACCGGCCTGAACCTCGCGGGCCACCTCACCCGACGCAGGCCAGAGGTGAAGGTCGGGCAACCCGCGGAGCTCCCGTAGGCTTCGGGCGGCCATGCCTGCAGGGCGGCATCCGCAATGGGGACAACGAAATGAAGGCGGAGCGTGGCTAGAAGGAGGATTTCGACACGCCCCTACCTGGCACGCCAAATGTTGGATTCAGGGCTTCGCAGACCCAAGAATGTTCAAACTCTGGGGCATGTGCAAAGATCTCAACCAGCTCAAGTCTCAGGCTCACCGCCCACAACCTAGCCTCGTCGAGTTTGTGCGAGTGGGGAAGAAGACGAACACAGCAGTTTACCCAGGTTCGGGCCACCTTATGGTGTAAACCCCTACTCCTGCTTTGTGGTGGATTGGCCTCACGAGGAGGTGAGGACGAACTAGTATAGTGTATGAGCGTCCTTGGGAGGGCTCAAGGAGTAAGTATGGAATGGGTTGGATCCATGTATACGGTGGTGGCTAGTCTATATCTATAGTGGCCTTAGTCCTCTTCCCTCAAAACTTAGGCGGGAAGGGATCCCACAGCGACCAGTTTGAAAGGGGACAGGAAGTACATCTAATCCAGACGAAAGGTGGTCTTCACCTACAAAGCTTCTGGTCATGACGCGGAGGTGGGCTCAGCGATGACATATGTACTGTAGAGCTTGTGGTCCTAGTCTCGTTGCACCGGAATGGAAAAGCTTTGGGGGATTCCTTGGGAACCCGCGCCTGCCCTTGCTCCCTTAGCACTGAAGAGGAAATTGTCCTCCTCTACGCCCGCTGGCGCCCGCCTGGCCTTAGTCATCTTGGCTTGCGTCATCAAGTGCCTTGGGAGGCTAGGTACCTGCATTGAAATCTCCGCTCCTTGGGAGGCAAGATTGGAGAGCTGCCCCTCGGGTTGTCTTGATGTCGCTCTCCTCGCAAGGCCGGGGGACCTCGTGAGGGTCTTGTCTTGGAGATCTTGCCGCCGGGCCGTACCAGGCCGTCCAGGGAGCCACGCCGTGGGCTGCAGGCAGGCAGATCTGGGTACCCTCGATCCCAGAATGCCGACAGAACCAAGAACTAGAAAATTAGTAGGGTATTTTCTTTTCCCACACAAGACTTAAACATCTCTAACAATCCCAAGCGGTGAAATAGTTTCTCTATTAGCAAGCTTAATTGTAAAACCAATGTCTTCTATTTCAGCAGGAGCAATATCATTCATAATTTCTTGATATAAGGTAAACGGGGTAGCACTCACACTAGCACCCAAATCACATAAGTCATCATAACAATGATCTCCTATTTTACAGAAACAACAGGCATGCCAACCATAGGTTTATTCTTATCTTTATCATCGGGTTTAGCAATTCTAGCACCTTCACCACAGAAATAAATAACATGCCCATCAATATTATTGACCAAGAGATCTTTAACCATAGCAACATTAGGTTCAACTTTAATTTGTTCAGAGGGTCTAGGTGCTCTAATATTACTTTTGTTAACCACGGTTGAAACCTTAGCATGTTCCTTTATACTAACAGGGAAAGGTGGTTTTTCTATGTAAGCAGTAGGAACAACTGGATCAAAATTGTAAATGGTATTTTCATTTTTAACTATGACGGGCTCCTCAATCTTTTCTTTAATAGGGGGGTTATATTTAAACCATTTCTCCTTATGGAGATCAACATGAGTAGCAAAAGATTCACAAAAAGAGGCTGCTATCTCAGAGTCAAGTCCATATTTAGTGCTAAACTTGTGAAAAGCATCGGTATGCATAAAAGATTTAATACAATCGAACTTAAGTGTTATACCTGACTCATTACCTTTGTCGAGTTCCCGATCTTCAGAGTTGCATTTAATTCTTTCTAGAAGATTCCATCTGGGTACAATAGCTTTCTTCATAAAAGAGCCATTCAAAGAAGAATGAAGCATGTTTTGATTATCGTGAGAAAGCTGAGCATAAAATTTTTGTAAGGATAATTTCTTTTGAGAGCTCATGATTGGGGAATGTATACATCATGTTTTTAGGACTCCCCCAAGCTTGAGCAATACTTTCTCCTTCACGAGGCCAAAAATTATTATATACTTCCGATCATGATGAACTATATGCATAGGATAATTTTTTTGATGAAATTCCAATTTCAGTCGATTCCAATCCCATGCTCCAATATCATCACATAGCCTATACCATGTCAATGCCTTTCCCTTCAAAGATAAAGGGAAGACCTTCTTCTTAACTTCATCTCCAGGTAAACCTGCAAGCTTAAATAATCCACAAAGTTCGTCCACATATATTAGGTGCATATCAAGATGTAATATTCCATCTACTCCATAAGGATTAGCTAGCAGTTCCTCTATCATACCCGAAGGAATCTCATAATAAATATTTTCAGTAGGTGCATTAGGTTGATAAGAAACTCTTTTTGCTTTCGATTGAGTTGAAGATACGCCAAACAAAACCCTCAAACGATGGTTTTCCATAATAACAAGTAACACTAACTTTCAACATGTAATATAAATTTTTCCATACCAAATTCCACTCACCAGAAGCACTTCACTCCCCGACAACAGTGCCAAAAAAGAGCCTTAATGACCCACAAGTATAGGGGATCAATTGTAGCCCTTTCTGTAAGTAAGAGTGTCGAACCCAACGAGGAGCATAAGGAATGACAAGCGGCTTTCAGCATGGTATTTTCTGCAGGCACTGAAATTATCTGTAGCGACCCGACCCGAATGGGTCAAGTCTCTGTGCTTGTCATCCCTGGATCGGTATGCTGACACACACAGTACTCGAGGATTTATAACTGAGGTAAATCACATGTATAAAATAACGTAAATACTATTACCTCAATCCAAAATAGCGGAAGTAACAAGGTTGTGGATTCCCATCAACACCAACGGCAAAGTTGAGTGTAGAAATCGTAACCCTAACGTATCACTTACTCGTCGTCTGAAAAGTCTGCAACATGAAATGTTGCAGCCCGAAAACGGGTCAGCACATGGAATATGCTGGCAATGTAACACATAGAGAGTAATGAAAGAATAAGCTATACTACATGCATATATGGCTGGTGGAAAAGCTCTATGGTTACAGTTTTTGCATAAAGCCAATTTTTCCCTACTACGAAGGAATAATTTATTTAACTATCACGGTGGTTGTTAAACATTGAGAATGGTTGACAGCATTCTCAATCCCAATTAAAAAGTACTCATTAACAAACCCATCAATATTAAATTAGAGTAACATGTTGAGATTCAATTGATATTCAAGTACTAGATACTCAAGATGTACATAACCGGGGACACGGCTAATCATGATTAGTTTATACACTCTGCAGAGGTTTGCGCACTTTTCCCCACAAGACTCGATCGCCTCCGTTTGGTTTCTCGCACTACATGGTGTTTGAGAAACGGATGACCGAGACATAGTCTTTCAGAAGCGCTAGCACCTTACGATGGGTAGACCGGTACACCTACATCCCCTACATCTGCTAGTCCACCACTATAAAAGTTTGCACAACTTAGTCAACTATGCCAGAGCCCATAATGGCTTGTGGCTGCACACGTAAGTTACTAGTATGAATTATCTTATGATCCCTTTGAGCCTGGGTGGTGGTCCATAGGAAAATCACACGGTACCCCCGGGATTTCCAAAAAAACAGGCAAGTCCTGGTAACTCCAGGTGCCTCAATCCACCCAGATGTGTATTTAAGTTGCCACCTTAGATAAACCTTTAATTAACAAACTCACATATGTCATGGATATTCACTCACCCAATCCACGTCTACTAGCATAGCATGGCATAATAAGCAAACGTAGAAGTAACTCCCAAAGGTTTCATAAGTAAAACAGGTAATAGGTACTACCTCATCTACTTCCCATCCCACAATTTGATTAGATCCTAATCATGCAATGTTGAGGATTGATCTAATGCACAAAAACTGGGTAGTAGAAAAAGGTATGATCAAGTGTTACTTGCCTGCAATGTTGATGAAGATGATTCGCACTCAACTCCTGATAGTTCTATTCGTCACACTCCGGTCAATCTATCGTGAGCAAGCAATAGTAACCACACATAAGCAATCACTCAAAAGATCGGAAAGAACAAAGAAAACAATTCAGAAAACATCAAAACCAAGTAAATGACTCCTGCAACATAAAACAATTTCTAACAGTACCAAAATTATGTGGATTTGGCCTTATCAGAAAGTTTAGGTCAAGAGCTTCGAGATGCAAAAAGAATCAACTCAAACGGAGTTATAAAACTCAAGTTATGATCAAACGAAGTTCAAATTCAAAACTGATCTAATTCAAATTTTAAACTTTCAAAAACATGTTCAAGTTGTTTATCTGGATAGAGGGGATCATAACGAAGAGGTGGGCGTTGGTTTCGTTGGATTTGGACAAACGAGTAAAAAGATGTGGTTGGTTGAAGTGTAGGGACTAATCTGTGAAAAAAATTATCACGAATAGGTCCCTGGCATAATTAAACAGAAAAGAAAAATCTAAATAGCGAACGTTCGCTGCCGAACGCTAACTAACAAAACTGTTCGCTAAAGAAATCTAAACGGAGGACGTCCGCTGCATAACGAAACAAAACGGTTCTTAGAAAAAAAACTGATCTGGACCAGACGGCGGCGGTTTTACCTGTTCGGCCGGTTCGGTTAACTCCGGCGGTGGGGTAGCGTCTCCGGCGACTACGGCAACGGCGGCGAGGCGGCTCCGGCGGGCGAGCGGCTTCGCCCTCGGCGGCAGGGCAAGGCGCGGGTGCTCCGGCAAGTGCGCAGGGCGGCGACGGCGGCAAAGTGCGGCGGTGGCGGTGAGATCCGGCGGCGGCGGCGGCGATTTGCAGCGGCAGCGGCGGAGTCGAGGGGAGAGAGAGATCGGGGCCCGGGGCTCCGGTTTATATAGAGGGGCCAGGGAGGGAAGCTGCATGGGGAAGGGGCAGAGGAGGCCGGCGGCGGCACGGACGCCGAGGTCGGTGGCGGCGCGACGCGGGCTGGGCCGCGACCTGGCTGGCTAGCTGGGCCGGCCCAGTCGGGGAGGGAACCTTTTTTTAAACATAAACAAAATGAAAACAAAATAGAAACAAAATATTATATAGGCATATAATATATCAAAATTTACAGAAAAAGATTTTCTACAACATGAACATTATTCTAGCTTCAAATAAAATACGCAAAAATTCTAATAATTCAAACAGTGCTCCTGATCTAATAAAATTCAATAAAACTCAAATTAAAAATACCAAAATTAATTCAAAATTATTTCTCTCAAATTTTCTGATGTAGGGAATCATGTTACCCTAATTTCTGTATATTTTATTTTTGGAGAGAAATAATTTGAATAAAACTCAAATATCCCAAATTGAAAAATAAATTCAAAAGAACTTTGAATTTAATTCTTTGAAACTCCCAACTCATATTTCATATGTTTTGAAGAAGTCATTTTATCTTCTCTCATGAAAATCATTGAGTTGCTTGAAGTTTATGAATTGGAAATAATTTCAAATGAAATTCAAATATTTTCAACACCCCTTGTCATTTAAATAAATGGAAGAAGTCATGTCATCTTCTCTCCTGGGTTTTGTGTTCGAAAAGAATTTGAATTCATGAAGATCAGAAAAGAAAATGAAAGTTTGGGAAAGTCCTTTTATTCCCTCTCATTTAACTTTCAAAAAGTTTCGAATTTCACTCAATCAATCACACAACAATCAAACAAACAAACAATCTATCTATTTAATATAACATTCCAAAATTTAGAATTTTGGGATGTTACAAACCTACCACCCTTAAAATGAATCTCGTCCTCGAGATTCGGAGAGGCTAGCAAGAAATAGGTTAGGGTTTGGGGTCTTCTCGAAAATCCATCGATCGTCTCCGGGGTCTCGGGTGCTACCACCCTTAGAAGCATGGTTATGGTTCCATCAAAACTTATATACTTCATCCTTATTGTGGGCAGTGTCGATCTTCTCAGATCCTCTGGAAATTTTCCTTCTCTGGGCTCTTCCGGTGGTGGCATAACCTTTACCGCAATTCTTATGTCCTTTCATCTTGGTAAGGTGATTCCGAGACTGGGTCTTCTTAACTGACGGGTCTGGCGCCAATACTAAACAAATATCGATATCTCAGGTGGTCAACAATTTATGGTTTCTCCTGCAGAAAACGGGTCTGGGTTGAACCTCACCGTATATCCTACGATTGGCATCAACTGCCGTGTACAAGGGGAAAATACTTATACCATTCTAAGGTTTAAACAAGGTTTTGATCGCCGTCTCTCTACTATAGGTAAGTCACTCAGATTTACCATCCCACATAGCAAGGCGAACAAATAGAGTAAGTCGGTATGGTGATCAATCCATCCCGCACCCAAATCATTACCTTGTATATAGTTAAGCGAATCTCGCATTCTAACACTCGGTCATCCTCACAAGCATTAAAGAATTTCTCTTGTCAACGAACCAAGTTCGGATAAATCCATTGATTCTGCAAGCCAAACAAACATCTATCGTTTCTTCACAACTCTCAGGTTTTTGCGTTGCTCCTATAGAATCGTCGGTAAAGGCATATCCTCTTCCAAGGGTTTTTCCTTCAGCAAGAGTGTGCTTGCTTCTTGGCAGGTCCTGGGGCCTGTGGGTTATGGCCCATCTCATCACTTGCAGTCCTTGAACTTATCCTCGGGCTTTTGATCATTATTCCAACTTCCAACTTCCTAGCATTCTTAAATCCATCCAATTGTATTGTCTTCCTTCCTTCTATTGGCACCAAACTAGGACATGATTACTCAGACTCATCATGGAATTTCCATTGATCCATATCTCCAACATCATACCTCCTTTATATCCAATAGTAATTCATCTCTTCATCCTCGTGGGATGTCCCACATACCAAGATAAAACTTATACTTATGAAGTCCATACTCCACTTCGTGGAACATCATTATCCTTTCCAGGGTCAAGCGTCCTTACGGGGAATATTGGCCATCTCTGCATGGCACTTCTTCAACTAGGATACGTGAAACACATCATGAACTCCTGACAGTCCTTCGGGTGACTCCAACTTGTTGGCCACTTCTCCCATACGCTCCAAAACTCGGTATGGTCCTACAAATCTCGGGGCTAACTTTCCCTTAACTCCAAATAGTTTAACTCCTCGCAGAGGGGACACATGCTCTGTCTCCAATTTCATAGACTACCTCCTTGCGTTTTTCGAGTCTGCAATACTCTTCTGCCTGGACTGAACTTATCCTCGCAGAGGGAACATTTTTTTTAAACATAAACAAAATGAAAACAAAATAGAAACAAAATATTATATAGGCATATAATATATCAAAATTTGCAGAAAAACATTTTCTATAACATGAACATTATTCTAGCTTCAAATAAAATACGCAAAAATTCGTATAATTCAAACAGTGCTCCTGATTTAATAGAATTCAATAAAACTCAAATTAAAAATACCAAAATTAATTCAAAATTATTTCTCTCAAATTTTCTGATGTAGGGAATCATGTTACCCTAATTTCTGTATATTTTATTTTGGGAGAAAAATAATTTGAATAAAACTCAAATATCCCAAATTGAAAAAGAAATTCAAAAGAACTTTGAATTTAATTCTTTGAAACTCCCAACTCATATTTCATATGTTTTGAAGAAGTCATTTTATCTTCTCTCATGAAAATCATTGAGTTGCTTAAAGTTTATGAATTGGAAATAATTTCAAATGAAATTCAAATATTTTCAACACCCCTTGTCATTTAAATAAATGGAAGAAGTCATGTCATCTTCTCTCCAGGGTTTTGTGTTTGAAAAGAATTTGAATTCATGAAGATCAGAAAAGAAAATGGAAGTTTGGGAAAGTCCTTTTATTCCCTCTCATTTAACTTTCAAAAAGTTTTGAATTTCACTCAATCAATCACACAACAATCAAACAAACAAACAATCTATCTATTTAATATAACATTCCAAAATTTAGAATTTTGGGATGCTACATTATCGGTAACGAGTAGTTTGATAGCAAGATAATTTGTAACAACTGACAAGTAGCAAGTGTAATAATAAGTGTTGCAAGGTAGCCCAATCCTTTTTGTTGCAAAGGACATGCCAGAACAATCTCTTATAATAGGTAAAACATCCTTGAGGACACACGGGAATTTCATCTAGTCACTTTCATCATGTTTGTTTGATTCGCGTTCGCTACTTTGATAATTTGATATGTGGGTGGACCGGTGCCTGGGTGTTGTTCTTACATGAACAAACATCCCACTTATAATTAGCCCCTCTCGCAAGCATCCACAATTATGAAAGAAGAATTGTGATAAAATCTAACCATAGCATTAAACATGTGGATCAAAATTAGCCCCTTACGGAATAGCGCATAAACTAGGGTTTAAGCTTCTGTCACTCTAGCAACCCATAATATAATAACTACTCCACAATGCATTCCCTTAGGCCAAAAGATGGTGAAGTGTCATGTAGTCAACTTTCACATAACACCACTAAGGGAATCAACAACATACATATCATCAAAATATCGAACGAAAAAAATTCACATGATTACTTTTGACCAGACTTCTCCCATGTCCTCAAGAACAAAAGCAACTACTCACAAAACATATTCATGCTCAAGATCAGAGGGGTATTAAATAGCATAATAGATCTGAACATACGATCTTCCACCAAATAAACCAACTAGCATCAACTACAAGATGTAATCAACACTACTAGTCACCTAGTGGTACCAATTTGAGGATTTGATGCAAAGATTGAACACAAGAGATGAACTAGGGTTTGAGATGAGATGGTGTTGTTGAAGATGTTGATGAAGATTAGCCATCCCACGATGAGAGGGTTGTTAGCGATGATGATGGCTTCGATTTTCCCCTCCCGGTGGGAAGTATCCCCGGCGGAATCTCTCTGCCGGAGAGCAAAAGTGCTCCTGCCTAAGTTCCTCCTCGAGATGGCAGCGCTCCATCCCGAAAGTCCTCTATTTATTTATTTTCTATGAAAAATGGGCTTATATACCAGAAGATGGGCACCGGAGGCTGGCCAGGGGCCCCACTACCCACCAGGGCGCGCCAGGGGGTACGCGCGCCCTGGTGCCTAGTGGGCACGTGGATGGCCCTCTCTGGTACTCCTTTTCTCCAATAATTTTTATATATTCCAACATAAATCTCCATGAAATTTCAGCTCCTTTGGAGATGTGCAGAATAGGTATCTATGGCATAGCTTTTTCAAGTCCAGAATTCCAGCTATCGGTAATATCCCTCTTCGTGTAAACCTTGCATATTATGAGGGAAAAGGCATTGAAATTACTCCACAAAGTGTTATAATGATTAAAAACACTCTAAACAACAGTAGGAAAACATGATGCAAAATGGACGTATCAATAAGAATGAAAGTAGTGTTTCTTCTAATGAAGAGATTAGACACAGAGAGAATTTAGTTCATAGTAAGAATGTATCAAGTGTGCCAGTGCGACAGTAATACCAGTTACCTTGTATTGTACTCATGGCATTTGATGTGTGTGTTTTGCAGGCGGATCACCCTAAGGTTATGAAACTCCTCCACGCAGAATTATATTCCATTCTACGGTCCTGCTTCACCATTGCCACAGAGTGGTCATTCCCACAATTAAGGTCCTTGGACCAGAACCAAGCATTAAGTTTAATGGATCACCGTTATCTCATATTGTCTTCGGTCCTCATAGATATATCCACCTATCACGTTAGAGGTCACATATTTCCTAAAAAATATGTGTTACATGTGTAGGTCTTGAAATCATGTTCCCCGGGCCCTTAAATTGGACAACACACATAGAGTTCACCACAGTATATATAACAACATACTAGATAGATCATACTCCTATGAATGCAAATGACGACATATAGAATAGGCACAGATGAATCTTACCACTCACTTACATCTCCCATGCCTAAGGAGAATTACTCACACATCATTAGAGGGCAATCAATCACAACAGAGATAAAACCCATGAAAACCATATTGATAATACCGGGAAGATCCACAATAAGATGAAATGGATGATTCAAATAGTCTTGATCTCGAGATGAGATTGAATAGAGTTATAGTTGTTCACACAAATTGGAATTCCTCTCAAAATAGTGAAGGGGGTGTAATGATGATGGAGATGAAAGAACCAAAACTAAGAAGATATCTTCAATGGTTCTTCGGATCACCTCTTCTCTTGTTTTGGATGGTGTGGCGACGGATAGGGATCTCGTCTCTCCTTGGCCCCTTCATGAAAGTGTCTTGTATATACGTGGTGGAGCTGTTGGCAGTCCATAACTGCTCCTACAAGCGCTTGCAGTCATATGGAATGCCGTTTTTTGGTCTGGTGTGCCTGATGACTTGAGTCTCTTCATGGAAGTTGCTCCATTTGACTTGATTTCCAATACTCCTCCCTGGTTTCCTTCCATATATCAGATTTCCTGTCAAACATTGGGAGATTTTCTCCTCTTGCGAGTGATTAGTGTTAGAAATATCCGAAGAGTAATAGAAATCTGGTGAATCCAAGCAAGAATCACTAGGAAAACATCACAAATTCTGGGGCCATCACTAGCTGCCCCCACCGAGGTCCTTTTTAATGGCTATCCCGTGCACGTGGACTGGCAAGTCCATTTCCCTCTACTTCCACATTCTTCCCCTGCCCCCACGCGCCCGACAAACTTTAGCCAACGGGTGGAAGTGGCCAGGGAAGCCGAGGAAGTAAGACCATGAGGCTCGGTCGTCTTCTGGCTCGTCGGGGTAGAGGATGAACAACACCAGGTTCGCCTCTCGCTGCCCACAGCGCCACGGCAATGTCAGAACGTTTGCGGCGTGACATGCCAGCGGTACTGGAACATGACCATGTCGCTATCGTGGGGTGACGTGCACCTGCCGGACGGGTGGCACCTTAATCCGGAGCGGGTCTCAGTGTCTCTAGTCTTGGCCAATGGGCACGCTTGGCTCCTTGAGACCACCCGACGACGTACCCTTCTGCCACTAGACCTCCTCCGGGACCCAAGGTACGACGTTGATACTCCCCTTTGGGTTCCTGGTTTCGAGATAAGCATGACATGTGCCGGCAGTCGTTCTTCACTCCTCGTGTGCATGCTCCTTCCTCGCCACGGGCGCATGATCCTAGCCCTTCATGTCTGTGTGCCCATGCACGGGTGCGTGCGTGTGAACCCACGTCGTCCCAGACACTAGAAGCGGACGAAGAGATAGATGACGCGTGCATGAAGACGCTAGAGTACTCGCGTCTCGAGGTGTACAAGGAGTGGGACGGCCTTGGCGTGCTGCTCGTGCTCTCGGCCACCGGCGATGTCGCCATCCCTGAGCACGAGGAGGGGTGATCGAGGAGGAGGTGGATGCGGAGCCTGTTTAGAACCCGGTCGCCCCTCTGTGCGCACACTCCCGCCCCTCTGTGCCATCCACCGCCCTTCGTCGACCTAGCCACGGAATAGAGCAGCGGCAGGACAGCAGGGACTAGAAGAAGATTAAGGGTTTACTTAGTTTTTTTCAATGTTTTTAAAGTTTAAGTTAAATGTACACCAGTGAGGACGGACGGGGCTTTTGGACTTAATGTAATATACATGTTTTAGTTTAAATTGTTTTTTTACATTTAAGTTTTTAATAATGGCTTTGTTTGAAATGTGTGTGGCCATTAGGTGCATCTACGGATGCATAAACGCAAACGGACAACCATATCCATATGGCCGACCTAAACGGTGAAAATGTGGATCAAAACCGTGTCCGATTGCATCAGCAGGCTGGGGTTGGCCTAATTCTATGTACCTAAAAGATTCATTCCCACTATGTTATTTATCTTAACATGCAATCTATCCACATCATCAAGTAGGTCCAGCATGTAAAAACTCTTTCCCTATTTATGCACATGCCCCCACTAACTCTTTATGCACATGCAACCTATCACAAATAACTACTGACTATTTTTCGTGCCCTCTCAAGCAACCACATTATTCTAGGTTTCTTTTCCAATCTATGCGACGATTTTTTTATGAATGCACATCCATAGTTGTTATCATCGTTTTAAGTTTAGCCAAGGGTGGAGTTGTCTCTACTGTCTCTACTCAACGTTGTTTTCATCACATATCTCCTCGCTGATATATTGTAAGGTAATAAATTAACAGAACAAAAACCACACTCTTTTTTGGATTTTTCATAAAAAAAATTAGATGTTTACTCTAAACAATATATATTTCAAAATATCACCAAATTCTACTGTGTTTCATAAATTTCCTCATGTTTTAAAACATCAAAATATTTGTTAACAATACTCGCAGAAACACTCAGAGTATCATCTACTCCCTCCGTTCGAAATTACTTGTTCAAGAAATAAATGTATCTAAATATATTTTAATTGTAGATACATATATTTTTGTGACAAGTAATTTGAAACACGCAGAGTCGTAAGTGAATATCCCGTCGCGTGAGCGGAGCACACGTACCACCTGGTGGCACACAATGCTCCAACATGGACGAAGCGCTGGAGCCCGAGCGAATGGAGTCTACGTGGCATCCACCCTTCTACCCAGCGGCCTCTTTCGCTTTACCACCGCCACTGCCCGTTCGCGTTGCGCGCCTCGGAACTCGCGCGGTCCGGCGGGCGCCAATCTCGAGGCAGCAGAGCGCCGTGTCGCGCGCCGACTGGGTGGTCGCGCCGGCAGTCAGCGCCCTGCGTACGTTACATAGGTGGTAGGCGCGTACAGAGCAGCAGAATCTACCGGGCGATTCGCTCGCTGTCACAACACGAGTCACCCATCATACGGCCATGAGTGATTGCACGGACGCTCTGACAACTGCGCCCATACGTACAGAACGCGGTGTCCGAGCGTGAGGAGCGTGGCCGCCCAGCGTCGACGCGAGCGACAACGTTTTTCTCTTTGTGCAAACCGGAGTCCTCACATCGAGTGCTCCAGAAATACCACCGTGCACCCGGGTGGCAGCACACCCTATATGCAAAGGAGTAACTTAATGTGAACCAACCTATGATTGAGATGATTAGGTGAACAGTGATATCCCAAATCCATCAAGGTTTAAATCCTGGTGCTCGCATTATTCCTGGATTTATTTCAGGATTTCCGGCGATGCGCTTTCAGTGGAAGGGAAAGTTGCCGTCGACGACGAGGCGTCTATGGTGGCTTCGTAAATTTCAAGATAATATGCCGGCTCAATCTCTCGTAGGTGCTCACAGGGGTAGGGTGTGCATGTGTGCGTTCATAGAGGTGAGTGTATGCGCGTGTATATGAGCGCTTGTGTCTGTACTAATGCTAAAAAAGAAGTAATTTAATAATTGTAAAAGCAGTTAAAGAATTTCCAAAAAATTGGAATCAAATATGGTCAATTATTGTACTTGCATAAAAAGTTTTGTCAAGGACTAACTCGAGTTGGCCTCAGAGGAAAAGCACACAAAACACTCATGGATAAATAGGTGAACAATACCTTGTATATAGTGTCCGGTTTGTTTTTCTCTCTCTAGAATACCGTAAAAGTAATTTCTTGGCAAAACTTTTAATACCAGTACAATACTCAATCATATGTGTTTCCAAAAAAGATTCAGTTTTTTTTTACTTTTTTGCAATTACTAGATTATTATTTGCATATAGGGTGCACTCGCACCCAGAGCCAAAAGTTCCCGTCCTGGGGGAGTATAGCTATAGATAAGCAAATTTCATCATAGCCTTTTTTGGGGGACCGTCGCTCTACTTTATTCATTTTGCGATCTTCATTGGTATCATTACAAGATCATGGGGTCTACCTGGCCACAAATGCCGCGCAGGAACAAGAGAAAGAGTGAACTTAGCAAGTGAACCAGCTTCAGAATTACTACTCCAACATTCATGGCTAAAAAGGCAAAAAACAAAAATCTTTCGTGCTGGTATTTATCTCTCGTACTATGGCTCCATTGTCCCCTCCTGTTTCTCCTCAATGTTCTTCATAGCAAATAGGCAGTCATATGCAAGAAATAATCATAGGACAAGTAGATCAACAAGCAACGCCTATCCTTCCCTACACGCCAGGTCCTCCAAGATTGCCGGATCAATAATTTGAGGAAAAACAATTGTTAAGGAACCAAGGAAAACTCCTACCTCATTGCGACAAACAACTTCAATAGAACATCAATGCCTGTTCTTCGCATCCGGCCCATCAACACTGAACTTGCAAAGTCCCGCGACTTTCAAATTCATGGATCACAGTGACTATGGCATGTGCTTTGAGTTGGCGCCCTCATGAAACTATTAAGGTCGCCAATGATCATGTTGATGAACAAATGAGTGGAAAGTGGAGATTGAAATTCTGATGCATGGACAGATTTTGTCCAAGAAGACCCCATTATCCATAGCATCACAACCACCCGACAAATTCCACATGTGATAATGACTCTTTTAGCACAAACAACATGTTCATTGTGTTAGCCTCATTCGTACAAATTAAGTGTTCAACCAAAACTTCATCATCTAGAGCCCATAGACACCGAGGCAATGAACACTCCCATACTAAATGTCTCTAGAAATCAATCAAACCACAAAGCTTGTATCTAGGAGGATCTGCCATATTTTGATGAGCCAACACAACATACGTGGGGAGCGATTGTTGAGCCAAAACGCTACAAGAAAACTTTGATCTTCGATGGAACTTTAGTATGCTAGAGAGACACCCAATCTTTCTGCAACATGCCATTATCTCAAGACCTAGAAGTCTTTGCAAGCTAACCTCTTGTAGTAAACTTCGTTTGAACTAGCATCATGTATGCAGACCAAACACTGAATGCTCATTTCTTATCTTTACTCCATGATTAAAAAATCAGCCATCATGGGTACATAAAGAATGGCGAGAATAGATTAAGCATTCATGGGCAAGAAAGTTTGCCAGACAAGCTCTTCTTTCCAAGAGGCAGGCGTCTCCTAAAAAAGATAAGGAAATAAAATTGGGTCGTTAGTAGGAGGAGCCGTAATAGGCCTCATAGAACACTCACGAGGGACACAATTATGTCACCAAATATCTATGGTTGCACCATCTCCAATTCTCCTAATTAAAACTTGAGCAGAGATGTCCCGACCCTCTAGTATATATCGCCAAATCTACGAAGGATGGCTCCCCAAAGAAGCATCCATAATAGATGTGTTGGGGTAATACATACTTTTCATAATACGTGCGCTTAGCAAGTTAGGATCATGCAGAACCCTCCATGCTTGTCTAGCAAACAAACCAAGGTTAAGTAACTCCAGAACGCAGAAGCCTAGGACCCACATAAATTATACCCTTGTCATTTTCCTTCTCAAGATACCCAAGCAACCTTCCTCTCCCACCTCTTACTTCCCCACCGACACTTGCGTATGATGGAGTTTATATGCTCGCACAAACCTCTCGGGAGTTTGAAACATGTCATCAAGCAAACTGGTATATCTTGGATAATAGACTTGATTAGGATATCTTTTCCTCCAAAAGACAACATTTTCTCAAGCCAACCTTGCACCTTTTCCCAAATCATATCCTTCATACATTTAAAAGTATCATTCTTTGTTCTGCCCACTTCTAGGGCATACCAAGATATCTATCACTCAAAGATTCATTCGTAACATTTAGAACCAACTATATCTCTTCCCTCACCCATTTAGGGCAACCCTTGTTGCGGAAAACCATACACTTGTCAAGGTTACTTTCTCACGAGATGCCTTACAGTAAATATCCAATAGGTGTGATAATTCTTCCGCCCCTTCTTGACTTGCTTTAAAAACAACAAGTTGTCATCAACGAGAAGTAAGTGGTTGACCGTTGGGGCAATCACAACCACTATAATACCGACAAGATTAGATGACTGAACATTAGCTCTTAGGAGGTACAAAAGGCCCTCTGGTGCCAACAAGAAAACATAGTGTTAAAGAGGATCTTCCTGGCGGATACCTCTTGAGGGTTTGAACTCATTTCCCATTAAACACAACTGAGAAAGAACTTAGCTCACCATACACATAATCACGGTAACCCAATATCTATTGAAGCCAAATTTGTCCATAATTGCCTTGATGTATGACCACTTAATGTGGTCATACACCTTCATCTTGTCCAAGTTAAGGGCATAAAATTTGTGTTTTTAGCCTTGCTACTCTTCATAAAATGAAAACGTTCATAGGGAAATATTATGTTGACTGTGATGAGTCGGCCCAGGACAAAAGCAGATTGCTCCTCTAAGATGATGTCTGGCAATATTTGTTTCAATCAATTTGCGGCTACCTTGGAGGAAATCTTCTAAAGGAGATTACATAAACTTGTCAGACGAAATTATGGCAAAGTAGTGGGCTTGGATACCTTTCGAATGAGCACCATAAGGGTGCTATTAATTGTTTCTAGACTCTTCAAACCTTGCACTATCCACAAAATAGCAGCTGTAACATCCTAACCACATACATCCTAGTGATGTTAAAACATTTGTGCTAGAAAATCATCCGGCCCCGGAGCCTTGAAAGGGAACATCTGAAATAGGGCAATTTTAACTTCCTCATGAGTGTATACTGCTATCAACATGGCTTCATGACATCTGTCACCTTGGTCGCTACCATGTTTATTACCTTCTCGTGTCAGTTACACCTTCAGAACAAAACAAGTTTTTGTAAAATTTGGTTACCATAGATACCAATTATGCACTATCATCATCCATGAGTCCATTGGCGGCCACTATGCTTCTGTTAAGGTTTCTTCTCCTCCTCTTATTTGCTCACTGATGTAAAAAGAAAGTGTTCTGTTACCCATTGAGTGCCATTCAAATTTGTGACCTTTGTCTCTGTACGATTTCCTTATGATGATAGAGCTCTACCAAATTCTCATTAATATTTAGTTCGATGTGATCCAGACCAACACAACGGACTCTTCCCCTCAAACACCCAACTTAGTTTTCAACTCCTTTATTTTCTTTCGGACAATTCCAAACGTGCTTGTACCCAACGTCGGAGATCCTTGGACAAAGCGAAGTTTCCCATGGATTTTCTCCAGTGCGTCACCATGTGCAGGAGCGCTCCATCCATTAGCCACTATCTTTGGCAGACCTTTATGGGTTTCCCACATTGCCTCACAATAGAAAATTCGTTGTACCTTGTGATAGTGGCCAAATGCTGGTGCGGAAAAGCCTAGTGACAGCGTTCAAAAAATGTAGCGGTGGCTCAGGTGTCCAACGCCACTAGTATGATGTTGGTGTTGAGGGGACACTAGTAGCATCACGTCCCGATGCCTCTAATTGAGTGCACAATACCGACATCGAGAAGCAACGTCAGTGCTAATGTGTTTAACACTGGTGTTGGACACATGTAGGATCATAACTAGGTCTAGAGAGGGGCGATTAGACTATTTGACCAAATAAAAACATAGTATTTTCCCAATTTTAGTTATTGACAAGTTCTAGCAGTTCACACAAGTCAAGCAACACCCTACACATGCAAGTCTAAAGAGTATGCAGCAGAAAGTAAAGACCTTGCATATGAACGTAAAGGAGGGGATCGGAGATATCAAACACAATGAAGACACGATGATTTTTGATGTGGTTCTGATAGGTGGTGTTATATACATCCACGTTGATGGAGACTTCAACCCACAGAGGGTAACAGCTGCGCGAGTCCACAAAGGGCTCCACCCACGAATGACCCACGAAGAAGTAACCTTGTCTGTTCCATCATGGCTTCCGCCCACGAAGGACTAGCCTCACTCAGGGTAGTCTTCATGAAGTAAGCAATCTCCTTTCCCTTACAAACTAAGCAATCTCCTTTCCCTTGCAAACTCCTTACTTCAACTCCACATGATTTGGAGGCTCCCAAGTGACACTTAACCAATCTAGGAGACACCTCTCTCCAAAAGGTAGTGGATGTTGTTGTTGATGATGAACTCTTGATCTTGTGCTTCAAAAGATACTCTCATCAATACTCAATCACTCTCATGGATTTGGCATGGTAGTAGGAGAAGGATTGGAGTAGAAAGCAACTTGAGGCGGCTAGAAATCAAGAATCAAATGGTCGGAGTGGAATATCTTTATCTCAACACAAGTGTAGGTGGTTCTCTCTGATAAAATGGATATGGGAAGTGGTGCTTCGTCCTGGTTGCTCTCTCTGAAAGTAGGTAGTGTGGTTGGGATATATATATATATATATATATATATATATATATATATATATATATATATATATATATATATATATATATATACAGCCTTCACCGAAAATCTAATCATTACGCACCTTTATGCACAACTCAGTGGGACCGGGTGAAAAAGTCGGTGAGACCAACCAGTGCAAAAGGTTTGAACTTCAGACATTTCGATGAGACCGGATGAATCCACTCGGTGGGACCGGTTAGTGATGACCTAAGCACTTTCCACACTTCGATAGTTCCAACTGGTTTCATTCGGTAATTCCGAGATGAAAACAATGAGTTACAAAACGTTGGCACGTGCACGTTGTTGGGACCGAATGTCATCTCGATGAGACTGAGTTTCTAGGGTTTAGGCAATGCCTCTGTCAAGTGTATCTCGGAGACTTGGGGTGTATGTGTTTCTATGGGACCGAGAATAACTTTAGGGTTTTCGACAGATTGGAATGTGAGGGTGTGGCTGAGGATTTTGGAGCAATATCTTTTAGAACTTGAGCAAATGACTCATGATCAGAACCTCATCCCCTTTTAATAGCACTGGATTTCCTATGGACTCAATGTGATCTTGGATCACTTAACCAAAAATGTAGAGTCTTGGAGCATTTTGCCAATCCATGTTCTTTGCATTTTGAGGGACCCACATTCACATTTCCTTGCCATACCTAAATTGAGCTTTCCTGAAATAATATTTGAATAAGCATTAGTTCAGTGATGTATATGTTGTTACGAATTACCAAAACCACCCGGATATTAGTTGCACTTTCAACAATGAGGCCACGGACACAGAACATATTAGTGGCATCCCTACTACCCTAAGGCCGAAAGCTTACGGTTAATAGTGGCTTTCGGCTTCTACCCGATGCCGCCGGTGAGTGTTGACTGTTTAAAAAGATGATGGCCCAGACAATATTTTATGTAATTAATCCACATTTTACTGCATACCTGATGCAATGATAGTAAATCATAGTTGTGCATCACAACAATTAGTAATATTTTATTAGGACTAGTATTTGTTGCCAACAACTGCAAAGGTAATGGCATGTAACCCAACCAATATGAAAATAACACTTGGTAGCATGGTATCCTTAGACTTGAGCTACAACTTGTGCATTCTAGTAGTAACATTCTCTCCATCTTGAATATTTTGTTCTCAGACTCTTTATGTCTTAATTTCATCTCAAGCAGCAACTTCTGATTGGTAAGCTCTGTGATAATACTTCTAGTCCTCCCCTCCCATTCTTTATCAACCCACTTGACATAATCACATGCACTGGAATCCTACAAAGTACAACAAACGAACAAATTGCATTACACTCATAAATATAGGGGCGTTGTACCACAATCAAGTAGGATAAAATTGACCTGCTAATGGCAACCCAAAAACCTCCTCTCGGAGTCACTTTTTTGGGTGCAGAAAAGAATAACATGATCTAGCTTATCTTTACACTTTGATCCTTTCATTGCACACGGCTGCATTGTCACTGTGGTCCCACTCTTGCATCATATCATTGTCAACATCCCTGGGGAGCTCATGGTCCTCAGGGGCCGAGACTGGATTACAGATGTCCCCCGCCAACACGACACAGACATAGCCTCCTTCCCCATAACCTCCCATTGCAATATTGAGAAAGAAGACAGATAACAAAAGATAAATGTTATATAACTTATCTTCAAGGACCTCAAAATGATTAAAACATACTTCATAATTAAAACATTGACATCAGGAAATATATGACACATTTTGCAAGTCAAAATGATCTATAGTGGTAATATACATTACTCTTCTTCATGTGTAACATAGAATAGCAATTCTAAGTTCTTGAACTAAATTTTTTCTAGCGCTGATGTTCGACACACTCTACCTGCAAGCATGAAAATAAACTCAGAAAATCTCATGAAATAATAAAATACTCCTCTCAACATGGATAATTAACTTGGAACAACTCCATGTTATTCATATTTAGAAGAACAAATAGTCACTGATGATTCATGTGAGTTCTTTAACGGGTATTCATGTTACCCGAGAGAGCAAATCAAATGCGAGAACATAAGAAAAGTCTTAACAACAGGCTAGAACAATGACTTAGACCACCACTTCGTCGGACCGAGGCCAACATTTGAAAGGATCCAACATACACTATTCGAGTAGGGCTCGTGACGGGCATGGTCTGGGAAGGTCAGGGCCCTCTGCATCTAAATAGAGGCAATGGGTGGTGGCGACGTGCAATGTCCTCGTCAGATACCGCCTCTTAGAAAAAAAGAAGCATGCAAAGGGACAACAGGCTGCCAGGATGGAAGGGTAAGCATTCGGAAACCCCACTCGTGATCACATAAGTGGAAGGAAACAATTTTCCATGGGGCAGATTGATGGGTTGCCCTAGCCGACCGAAAAAGCATGTGGGCAATGATCGTCATTGTTTCTCATTTCTAAATATACAAGGCAATGCAATACAGATATAATTACTTGCTAGCAATTTACCAGTTACTTCCTTCAAATGGTTCACCTATTTTCATGATTCTTGTTTTCCCGTTGCAATTACGAGATGAGAAAAACTCAGAGCATACAAAAAAACTCGGGGTCCATTCTCTGGCTCAACCAAAGGACCTATGTGTCGCCAAACAGAGCAACGGGCAACAATCATTATTAGGGCAAATGGAAATATGGTACGAATATAGTCATTTGCAAACAATTGAGGAACAAAATCCTTCAAATAGTAGCTTAACCGGGTTGCAGTTGGTCTATGCACCAATAGGCACAATGGGTCATCTACATTCATGGTACTCCAACCTTTTACTCCTTCACTACAGCATGTGGAGTAAGATTCATAGTACTCCTACTTATACTTCTTCACTACATTTTGGAGTATAGCATGGAGTACAACTTATAATCTATCTAATGTTATGCTACTCTGTCTAATATGGAGTATTTTCTACAAGTGGTTCCTTACTTTTTTATTGGAGTATAGTCTATAGATGGTCGAAAATTGAACAATATAGTTGCATTGTCTTGAATAACTTGCGTACTCATCAGTTTACTCTACTTTTTGATTGGAGTATAATTTACAAACTAAATAGTATAGCCTACTTCTACTGAACAACATAGACTACTTCATCTCGCGGGTTCATTCATTGGAGTAGATGTTGTAGTTTACAATCTTATGATTTGTCTCTACTTAACTCAGTACCAGCATGTTCATCCTGGGCATTGGCTTGCACAACGACTTAATCGCCTTCATCACCGGCTTCATCAGGTTCATCATGTGGTAGTGTAAAGTTCATATCAGGTATGGGCATTGCAAATATGTTACTTTGGCTATTGTTGAGTGTTTATAATTGCTGTTGGTGACTGCTATTGTTGTTGGTGGTGGTGAAAGTTCATGGTTGTTGTTGCTGGTAACTTCTGTTGCTGGAGTAGATATCTTGGCGAATTCAATAAAGCTCTCTTGCTACTCGTGGTACTTAATCCAAAGGTTTTATCTTTATTGTTGGTTATTGTTGCTCTTTACTGTTGGTTAATGCGACCATTGACAACCTATTGCAGGTTATTTGATACGTCCATTTTGCATCATGCTTTTATATCAATATTAATTGCATTATGGGTTGTTATTACACATTATTTGTCAATACTTATGGCTATTCTCTCTTATTTTACAAGGTTTACTATGAAGAGGGGGAATGCTGGCAGCTGGAATTCTGGCTGGAAAAGGAGCAAATATTGGAAACCTATTCTGCACAGCTACAAAAATCCTGAAACTCCACGGAAGTCAGTTTTGGAATTAATAAGAATTATTAAGAAAAGAAAGCACCAGAGGGGGCCCACACCCTGGCTAGGAGGGTGGGGGGCGCGCCCACCCCTACTGGGCACGCCCCTGTTTCCTGGGACCCCTGGTGGCCCTCCGGTGCCCATCTTCTGCTATATGAAGGCTTTTGCCCTGAAAAAGAATCAGAGGCAAGCTTACGGGATGAAACTCCGCCGCCACGAGGCGGAACCTTGGTGGAACCAATCTAGGGCTCCGGCAGAGCTGTTCTGCCGGGGAAACTTCCCTCCTGGAGGGGGAAATCATCACCATCATCATCACCAACGATCCTCTCATTGGGAGCGGGTCAATATCCATCAACATCTTTACCAGCACCATCTCCTCTCAAAACATAGTTCATCTCTTGTATCCAATCTTGTATCAAAACCACAAATTGGTACCTGTGGGTTGCTAGTAGTGTTGATTACTCCTTGTAGTTGATACTAATTGGTTTACTTGGTGGAAGATCATATGTTCAGATCCTTAATGCATATTATTACTCCTCTGATTATGAACATGAATATGCTTTGTGAGTAGTTACGTTTGTTCCTGAGGACATGGGTGAAGTCTTGCTATTAGTAGTCATGTGAATTTGGTATTCGTTCGAATATTTTGATGAGATGTATGTTGTCTTTCCTCTAGTGGTGTTATGTGAACATCGACTACATGACACTTCATCATTATTTGGGCCTAGAGGAAGGCATTGCAAAGTAATAAGTAGATGATGGGTTGCTAGAGTGAAAGAAGCTTAAACCCTAGTTTATGCGTTGCTTCGTAAGGGGCTGATTTGGATCCATATGTCTAATGTTGTGGTTAGCTTTACCTTAATACTTCTTTTATAGTTGCGGATGCTTGCAATAGGGGTTAATCATAAGTGGGATGCTTGTACAAGTAAGGGTAGTACCCAGGCACCGGTCCACCCACATATCAAATTATCAAAGTACCGAACGCGAATCATATGAGCGTGACGAAAACTAGCTTGACGATAATTCCCATGTGTCCTCGGGATTTCTTTTCTCATTATAAGAAATTGTCCAGGCTTGTCCTTTGCTACAAAAAGGATTGGGCCACCTTGCTGCACTTTATTTACTTTCATTGCTTATTACCCGTTACAATTTATCTTATCACGAAACTATCTGTTACCTACAATTTCAGTGCTTGCAGAGAAAACCTTACTGAAAACCGCTTGTCATTTCCTTCTGCTCCTTGTTGGGTTCGACACTCTTACTTATCGAAAGGACTACGATAGATCCCTTATACTTGTGGGTCATCAAGACTCTTTTCTGGCGCCGTTGCTGGGGAGTGAAGCGCCTTTGGTGAGTGGAACTTGGTAAGGAAACATTTATATAGTGTGCTGAAATTTTCCGTCACTTGTTACTATGGAAACTAATCCTTTGAGGGGCTTGTTCGGGGTATCTTCACCCCGACCAGAAGAGCAAAGAGTTGCTCCTCAACCTACTGAACCTACTGAAAATATTTACTTTGAGATTCCTTCGGGTATGATAGAGAAACTGCTAGCTAATCCCTTTGCAGGAGATGGAACATTTGCATCCCGATTTACACCTTATCTTTGTGGATGAAGTTTGTGGATTATTTAAGCTTGTAGGTATTCCCGATGATGTTGTCAAAAGGAAGGTCTTCCCTTTATCTTTGAAGGGAGATGCATTGACATGGTATAGGCTATGTGATGATACGGGATCTTGGAATTATAAACGATTGAAGTTGGAATTTCACCAGAAGTTCTATCCTATGCATCTTGTTCATCGTGATCGTAATTACATATATAATTTCTGGCCTCGCGAAGGAGAAAGCATCGCTCAAGCTTGGGGGAGGCTGAAGTCAATGTTATATTCATGCCCCAATCATGAGCTCTCTAGAGAAATGATTATTCAAAATTGTTATGCTCATCTTTCTCCCAATGATCACAACATGCTCGATACTTCCTGTGCTAGTTCTTATATGCTGAAGACTATTGAATTCAAATGGGATTTATTGGAAAGAATTAAATGCAACTCTTAAGATTGGGGTTCTGACGATGTTAAGGAGTCAGGTATAACACCTAAGTTTGATTGTGTTAAATCTTTTATGGATACCGATGTTTTTCGTGGATTTAGCGCTAAGTATGGACTTGACTCTGAGATAGTAGTTGCTTTTTGTGAATCTTTTGCTACTCACGTTGATCTCCCTAAGGAGAAGTGGTTTAAATATAATCCTCCCATTGAAGTAAAAGTAGTTGCACCTATTACAGTTGAAGAAAAGACTGTCACTTATAGTGATCCTATTGTTCCTACTACTTATGTTGAGAAACCTCCTTTTCCTATTAGGATAAAGGATCATGCTAAAACTTCGACTGTTGTTCGTAAGAGTAATACTAGGACTTATACACCTCCTGAGCAAATCAAAGTTGAACCTAGTATTGCTATGGTTAAAGATCTCTTAGATGATAATTTAGATGAGCATGTTATTTATTTCTGTGGTGAGACTGCTAATATTGTTAGACCAGATGCTAAGATACATAGACCTGTTGTAGGCATGCTTGTTATTTCTGTTAAAATAGGAGATCATTGTTATCATGGCTTATGTGATATGGGTGCTAGTGCTAGTGCAATACCCTATGACTTATATAAAGAAATTATGCATGATAATTCACCTGCTGAATTGGAAGGTATTGATGTTACTATTAAGCTTGCCAATAGAGATACTATTTCACCAGTTGGGATTGTTAGAGATGTTGAAGTCTTGTGTGGCAAGGTTAAATATCCTGCTGATTTTCTTGTTCTTAGTTCCCCACAAGATGATTTTTGTCCCATTATTTTTGGTAGACCCTTCTTGAATACTGTTAATGCTAGGATTGATTGCGAAAAAGATATTGTTGAAATTGGCTTAGGGGATATGTCTCATGAGTTTAATTTTTCTAAGTTTCGTAGACAACCCCGTGATAAAGAATCACCTACTAAGGATGAGATTATTGGTCTTGCTTCTATTATCGTGCCTCCTACTGATCCGTTAGAACAATATTTGCTAGACCATGAAAATGGTATGTTTATGAATGAAAGAAGGGAAATAGTTTAAGTGTTCCTTCAACAGGAACCTATTCTGAAACACAACCTACCCGTTGAAATTCTAGGGGATCCCCCTCCACCCAAGGGTGATCCTGTGTTTGAACTCAAACCATTACCTGATAATCTTAAGTATGCTTATCTTGATGAAAAGAAAATATATCATGTTATTATTAGTGCTAACCTTTCAGAGCAAGAAGAAGAAAGATTATTGAAAACTCTGGAGAAGCACCGTGCTGCTATCGGATATACTCTCGATGATCTCAAGGGCATTAGTCCCATGCTATGCCAACACAAAATTAAAATGGAGGAAGATGCCAAACCAGTTAGAGATCCTGAACGATGATTGAATCCTAAGATGAAAGAAGTGGTAAGAAAGGAGATACTAAAGCTCCTTGAGGCAGGTATAATTTATCCCGTTGCTGATAGTGATTGGGTAAGCCCCGTCCATTGTGTTCCTAAAAAGGGAGGTATTACTGTCGTTCCTAATGATAAAGATGAATTGATCCCGCAAAGAATTATTACAGGTTATAGGATGGTAACTGATTTCCGTAAATTAAATAAAGCTACTAAGAAAGATCATTACCCTTTACCTTTTACTGATCAAATGCTAGAAAGACTATCCAAACACACACATTTATGCTTTCTAGATGGTTATTCTGGTTTCTCTCAAATACCTGTGTCAGCATGGGATCAATCAAAAACTACTTTTACTTGCCCTTTCGGTACTTTTGCTTATAGACGTATGCCTTTTGGTCTATGTAATGCACCTGCTACCTTTCAAAGAAGCATGATGGCTATATTATCTGACTTTTGTGAAAAGATTTGTGAGGTATTCATGGATGATTTCTTCATTTATGGATCCTCTTTTGATGATTGCTTGAGAAACCTTGATCGAGTTTTGCAGAGATGCGAAGACACTAGTCTCGTCTTGAATTGGGAAAAGTGCCACTTTATGGTTAATGAAGGCATTGTCTTGGGGCATAAGATTTCTGAGAGATGTATTGAAGTTGATAAAGCTAAAGTTGATGCCATTGAAAAGATGCCATGTCCCAAGGACATAAAAGGTATAAGAAGTTTCCTTGGTCATGCCGGTTTTTATAGGAGGTTCATTAAGGACTTTTCTAAAATCTCTAGGCCTCTGACTAATTTATTGCAAAATGATATTCCTTTTGTCTTTGATGATGATTGTGTAGAAGCATTGGAAATACTTAAGAAAGCTTTGATCACTGCACCTATTGTTCATCCACCAGATTGGAATTTACCCTTTGAAATTATGTGTGATGCTAGTGATTATGCTGTAGGTGCTATTCTAGGGCAAAGAGTTGATAAGAAATTGAATGTTATCCAGTATGCTAGTAAAACTCTTGATACTGCCCAGAGAAATTATGCTACTACTGAAAAAGAGTTCTTAGCAGTTGTGTTTGCATGTGATAAGTTTAGACCTTATATTGTTGATTCCAAAGCTACTATTCACACCAATCATGCTGTTATTAAATATCTTATGGAAAAGAAAGATGCTAAGCCTAGACTTATTAGATGGGTTCTCTTGCTCCAAGAATTTGATTTGCATATTATTGATAGAAAGGGAGCCGAGAACCCCGTTGCAGACAACTTGTCTAGGTTAGATAATGTTCTTGATGACCCACTGCCTATTGATGATAGCTTTCCTGACGAACAATTAGCGGTCATTAATGCTTCTCGTACTTCTCCTTGGTATGCTGATTATGCTAATTACATTGTTGCTAAATTTATACCACCTAGTTTCACATACCAGCAAAAGAAAAAGTTCTTTTATGATTTAAGACATTACTTCTGGGATGACCCACACCTTTATAAAGAAGGATTAGATGGTGTTATTAGACGTTGTGTACTTGAGCATGAACAGGAACAGATCATATGCAAGTGACACTCTGAATCATATGGAGGACACCACGCTGGAGATAGAACTGCACATAAGGTATTGCAATCTGGTTTTTATTGGCCTACTCTCTTCAAAGATGCTCGTAAGTTTGTCTTATCTTGTGATGAATGTCAAAGAATTGGTGATATTAGTAGACGTCAAGAAATGCCTATGAATTATTCTCTTGTTATTGAACCATTTGATGTTTGGGGCTTTGATTATATGGGACATTTTCCCGCCTCTAATGGTTACACACATATTTTAGTTGTTGTTGATTACGTTACTAAGTGGGTAGAAGCTATTCGAACTAGTAGTGCTGATCATAACACTTCTATTAAAATGCTTAAAGAAGTTATTTTTCCGAGGTTTGGAGTCCCTAGATATCTTATGACTGATGGTGGTTCACATTTTAGTCATGGTGCTTTCCGTAAGATGGTTGCTAAGTATGATCTTAATCATAGAATTGCATCTCCTTATCACCCGCAGTCTAGTGGTCAAGTAGAGTTGAGCAATAGAGAGCTCAAATTAATTTTGCAAAAGATTGTGAATAGATCTAGAAAGAATTGGTCCAAAAAACTTGATGATGCATTATGGGCCTATAGAACTGCATACAAAAATCCTATGGGTATGTCTCCGTATAAGATGGTTTATGGAAAAGCATGTCACTTACCTCTAGAACTTGAACATAAAGCATATTGGGCTATTAAAGAGCTCAACTATGACTTCAAACTTGCCGGTGAGAAGAGGTTATTTGATATTATCTCACTTGATGAATGGAGAACCCAAGCCTATGAGAATGCCAAGCTATTCAAAGAAAAAGTCAAACGCTGGCATGACAAAAGGATACAAAAGCATGAGTTTAACGTAGGTGATTATGTGTTATTATTCAACTCTCATTTAAGATTTTTTGCAGGAAAACTTCTCTCTAAATGGGAAGGTCCTTACATTATCGAGGAGGTCTATCGTTCCGGTGCCACAAAAATCAACAACTTCGAAGGCACAAGTCCGAGGGTAGTGAACGGTCAAAGAATTAAACATTATATCTCAGGTAATCCTATCAATGTTGAAACTAATATTGTTGAGACCGTAACCCCAGAGGAATACATAAGGGACACTTACCAGAATGTTCCAGACTCTGAAAAGGAATAGGTATGTGGTACGGTAAGTAAACCGACTCCAAAATAATTTTAATGACAATTTTTATCCGTTTTGGAATATTTAAGAATTTTGGAAAGAAAGAAGTAGTCCGGGAAGGACACGAGGCCTCCACGAGGGTGGAGGGCGTGCCCACCCTTCCTGGGCGCGCCCCCTGTCTCTTGGCCACCTCGTGTGCCTCCCGGACTCTGTTTTCTTGCACGTTACGTATTTTGGTCAGTAAAAATTCATTATATAATCTCCCGAAGGCTTTGACCACCGTATCACGCAAATATCCTCTGTTTTTGTTTCGAGCTGTTTTTCTGAGAGATCTAGAGCATCATGACGTCTCCAAGCGCTCCCAAGGACAAGTTTTTCGAGAGGGTTATCAACCCCTATCTCGCGGAGGTGTTGCAACACCCTCAAACCATTGAGATGCGTGAGGGGGTGCTGCACATCCGCGATGTGGAGGGACCAAGGCGTACCGGAAGCGTGGAGACAAAGCTCGAAGCCATGGAACAACAAGTTTTCAAGTGCCAAGGGATGGTGGATCGTGGACTCAACGCCAACCAGATGATGATCACGGAGTTCACCAACAACCACAAGCTAGATGCCAAGGTAATTGGGGAGACCATCTTCAAGCTTCAAGAGAAAATCGAGCACCTCCAAGCGCAGATCTATGGCCTGCAAAACCAAAACTGTGAGTATGAATATAGATTCAAGAGGATGAGTTTGGCTGCAGACTTAAGGATCCCGGAGACTCGATCATCCTTCTATGATGGTGAGCCTATGCCTTGGAAGATGGAAGACAAGCCTACATCATAAACAACTCCTACTTCACCACCTCCGAGGACATAATCACATGGGTATGGGCACCCCCCTTGGCAACTACCAAGCTTGGGGGAGGTGCCCCGGTATCGTATCACCATCACACTCCTATCTTTACCGTTTTATTTAGTTCGATCCTTTTAGTAGTATCTTGATCTAGTACATTGAAGTTTTAGTATCAATTAGTTTTGAGTTTTGCTTTGTGATCTCTTTATGTAATCGAGACCGTGAGCTATCTATAATAAAGATTAGTGTTGAGTCAAGGGCTTTGCTATCTTGCCATGATCTTGAGAAAGTAGAAAGAATAAAAAGAATAAAAGAGTTCATGTTGATCTCATGGATAGTAATGACTTCACACATAAAAAGTATGAGGCATAAAGGTTGTTGAGAGTTGACAAACGTAGTTTTGGTCATCGTTGCAATTAATAGGAAGTAATAAGGAAAGAGAGGTTTTCACATAGAAATATACTATCTTGGACATCTTTTATGATTGTGAGCACTCATTAAGTATGACATGCTAAAAGAGTTGATGTTGGACAAGGAAGACAATGTAATGGTTTATGTTTTCTCACATCTCAGTTAAAGTATATTCTCATTGATCTTCCCAACATGTTGAGCTTGCCTTTCCCCCTCATGCTAGCCAAATTCCTTGCACCAAGTAGAGATACTACTTGTGCTTCCAAATATCCTTAAACCCAGTTTTTGCCATGAGAGTCCACCATACCTACCTATGGATTGAGTAAGATCCTTTAAGTAAGTTGTCATGTTGCACGCAATAAAAATTGCTCTCTAAATATGTATGACTTATTAATGAAGAGAAAATAAGCTTTATACGATCTTGTTATGGAAGCAATAAAAGCGACGGACTGCATAATAAAGGTCCATATACAAGTGGCAATATAAAGTGATGTTTTTTTGCATTAAGATTTTATGCATCCAACCCTAAAAGCACATGACAAACTCTGTTTCCCTCTGCGAAGGGCCTATCTTTTACTTTATGTTTTTACTTTATGCTTGAGTCAAGGTGATCTTCACCTTTCCCTTTTTCATTTTATCCTTTGGCAAGCTCCTCGTGTTTGAAAGATCTTGATATATATATCCAATTGGATGTAAGTTAGCATGACTTATTATTGTTGACATCACCCAAAGGTGAATACATTGGGAGGCAACACAATAAGCCCCTATCTTTCTCAGTGTCCGGCTGAAACTCCATAACCACAAGTATTGCGTGTGTTAGCAATTGTAGAAGACTATATGATAGTTCAGTATGTGGACTTGCTGAAAAGCTCTATTCTTGACTCTTTCTGATGTTATGATAAATTGCAATTGCTTCAATGACTGAGATTATAATTTGTTAGTTCCCAATGACGTTTCTGAACCATACTTGACATTGTGAATCGATTGTTACTTGAGCATAAGAAATCATATGATAAAATCTATTTATGTTACTGTTATAAGAATGATCATGATGCCCTCATGTCCGTATTTTATTTTTATCGACACCTCTATCTCTAAACATGTGGACATATTTTTTGATTTCGGCTTCCGCTTGAGGACAAGCGAGGTCTAAGCTTGGGGGAGTTGATACGTCCATTTTGCATCATGCTTTTATATCAATATTTATTGCATTATTGGCTGTTATTACACATTACATCTCAATACTTATGGCTATTCTCCCTTATTTTACAAGGTTTACTATGAAGAGGGGGAATGCCGACAGGTGGAATTCTGGATGGAAAAGGAGCAAATATTGGAAACCTATTCTGCATAGCTCCAAATATCCTGAAACTCCATGGAAGTCAGTTTTGGAATTAATAAGAATTATTGAGTGAAGAAAGCACCAGAGGGGGCCCACACCCTGGCGAGGAGGGTGGGGGGCGCCCACCCCTACCGGGCGCGCCCCCTGTCTCCTGGCCCCCCTGGTGGCCCTCCGGTGCCCATCTTATGCTATATGAAGGCTTTTACCCTGGAAAAAAAATCAGAGGCAAGCTTACGGGACGAAACTCCGCCGCCACGAGGCGGAACCTTGGTGGAACCAATCTAGGGCTCCGGCAGAGCTGTTCTGCCGGGAAACCTCCCTCCGGGAGGGGGAAATCATCACCATCGTCATCACCAATGATCCTCTCATTGGGAGGGGGTCAATCTCCATCAACATCTTCACCAGCACCATCTCCTCTCAAAACCCTAGTTCATCTCTTGTATCCAATCTTGTATCAAAACCACAAATTGGTACCTGTGGGTTGCTAGTAGTGTTGATTACTCCTTGTAGTTGATGCTAATTGGTTTACTTGGTGGAAGATCATATGTTCAGATCCTTAATGCATATTATTACTCCTCTGATTATGAACATGAATATGCTTTGTGAGTAGTTACGTTTGTTCCTGAGGACATGGGTGAAGTCTTGCTATTAGTAGTCATGTGAATTTGGTATTCGTTCGATATTTTGATGAGATGTATGTTGTCTTTCCTCTAGTGGTGTTATGTGAACGTCGACTACATGACCCTTCACCATTATTTGGGCCTATAGGAAGGCATTGGGAGGTAATAAGTAGATGATGGGTTGCTAGAGTGACAGAAGCTTAAACCCTAGTTCATGCGTTGCTTCGTAAGGGGCTGATTTGGATCCATATGTCTAATGATGTGGTTAGGTTTACCTTAATACTTCTTTTGTAGTTGCGGATGCTTGCAATAGGGGTTAATCATAAGTGGGATGCTTGTCCAAGTAAGGGCAGTACCCAAGCACTGGTCCACCCACATATAAAATTATCAAAGTACCGAACGCGAATCATATGAGCGTGGTGAAACTAGCTTGACGATAATTCCCATGTGTCCTCGGGAGCTCATTTCTCATTATAAGAAATTTTTCAGGCTTGTCCTTTGCTACAAAAAGGATTGGGCCACCTTGCTGCATTTTATTTACTTTCATTGCTTGTTACCCGTTACAATTTATCTTATCACGAAACTATTTGTTACCTACAATTTCAGTGCTTGCAGAGAAAACCTTACTGAAAACCGCTTGTCATTTCCTTCTGCTCCTTGTGGGGTTCGACACTCTTACTTATAGAAAGGACTACTATAGATCCCCTATACTTGTGGGTCATCATTAATCCAAAGATCCGTTTATGGTGGTGGTGAATTCAGCAAGAGATGGTTGCTGTCACTCATAGTTGTTGTTGCTGGAGATGGCACTGCGATGGCAGCTGTCGGTTGTTGAGCTACTGCAGATGGTGTGGTGCTTGGGATGTAGGAATGAGAGCTTTCTCGGGAGTGGTAGACGAAGGACTTTGCTCAGGGATACGAGCAAGATGAAGACTAGAAGAAGGGGAGGGGAGATGGCATCTGAAATTGTAGACAAGGGAGGTGAGGAGAAGAAGAAGGGGAGTGTGAAGGTGGTGGCCTGGGGTGCGGTGGAGCTCTCCAGTTGGTTGCTGGACAGTGGCGGCACACGAGGAGGACGGCAGGGTCGTGGGCGGACAGAAGATTTCAAATCACGCGAAAAGACAACTCTGCACAGATTTGAGCATTCGAGCTTTGTGTAAAGATTTTGAATGTATGAGAATGTTTCCGAAAATGACATTGTATATGGCTTGCGTAAATTAAATCGGAGTGGAGGGAAAAGAAAAAAAATCACATCTATATTGGGAAAAGGAAAGCGAGAAAAGGAACTTGTGTGTCAAAAAATGTCCTTGGGTACAACACTGTCTTGTGGGCCCGATCCCACTGTCATCTGTTTATGGAAGTCGTGCATCTCTGCCTTGTGTGCATGAAGGCAGGATGTCAGTAGCCGTCTATCCTGGCTGTTCTACGGGCCATCTGTCATGGGCCAACCGCCAAGGGTTGAGCCCATCTAGACACAATCGAGCAAGGCAACTACATATACTCAAGGGAGTGGATCACAACAATGGGGGCTCGACTCTTATCCTACCTCCAACTCTCTCTCTCTCTCTCTCTCTCTCTCTCTCTCCCCCCCCCCTCTTTCCTAGATCCTTGTTCCTTTGTGATGGCTACTCTGTAATAGAATCGTCTGTGTGTAGTGAGTAATCGAGAGATCCATAGAGTGTCCTTAACATCTGGTATACAAAGGCAGGCACCACCCTTCCCCCTCAAATTTCCCCCATTTTTTCTCCCAATTCCACCGGCGACGACGCCGTGCCAACTGTGAAACCACTAGAGTGGAATGCCATGTCTGCCAATGAGCATTTGTTGTGGTATCTCGAGAGTTTATTGCTACTTATGAGCTACGTTGGGATTTCCCATGAAGAGGAAGGGTAAAGCAATATAGTAGCTGCTAAGTATTTCCCTTAGTGAGAACCAAGGTTATCGAATGAATAGGAGAACCACGCAAATCCTAGTGAACAGCACCTGCACACACAAGAGCAAATATTTGCACCCAACGCGGGTAAAAGTGTTGTCAGTCCCCATGAACTCGTTACTTGAAAGGATCAGATATGGTAGTGGTAGATATATAAATTGCAAAGTAAAATAAAAGATAATATTGTAGCAAGGTATTTTTGGTTTTTGTAATATGATAAAAGTAGACCCGGGGGCCATAGTCTTCACTAAAGGATTCTCTCTCGAATAAACGACATACGGTGGGTAGACAAATTACTGTTAGTTAATTGATAGAAAAGCGCATAGTTATGATGTTATTCATGGCAATGATCATGTATATAGGCATTATGTCCGTGACAAGTAGACCAAAATGATTGTGCATCTAATACTATTACTCCGCTTCAAGAGCGCTTCGATGCTTGCCTCTCTATGTATTAAGATGATGACAAACAGAGTGATGCATGAAGTATGATGACATAATGTAGACAGAATAAAACCAAGCAATATGATTGAACCCCGATGTTTTACCCTTAATGGCAACAATACAAATACATGCCTCATTGTCCCTTATATCATGAGGTGAGGACACCGCAAGATGGAACCCATTACAAAGCACCTCTCCCACTTAAGATAAATCAATCTAGTTGGCCAAACCAAACGGATAGATTGGAGAGAAATACAAAGATATAACAATCATGCATAATAAAGTTCAGAAAAAACTCAATTAATTTCAATTAATAATATGATCATATATCCACAATTCATCGGTCCCATCCACGAAAGAAGATTACATCGGATAGAACTCCATGTTGATCATGGAGAGCTTTGTATTAAAGATCGGAGAGAAAGAATAAGCCATCTAGCTACTAGCTATGGACCCGTAGGTCTGTGGTAAACTATTCACACATCACTGGAGGTGCAACAAGGATGATTAGAAGACCTCTGTGATCGATTCCCTCTCCGGCACAGTACCGAAAAAGGCCTCCAAATGGATCACAGAAGAACAAAAGGTTGCGGCGGCGGAAAAACTGTTTCAGGCGGCTCTCTGTTGGTTTGGGAATATTTGGGAATTTATGGAGTTGGAATTTGGTCAAATGAAGCTGCGTGGGACCCACAAGCTCAGGTGGCGCATCCCCCTGGGGGCGCTCCGTGTGAGCTCGTCGCTCTCCCATAGATCATTTGGCCTCCTACCAGACATTCTATGGTCACTTTTGGTCCAAAAAAATCACCGTAAAATTTCATTGTGTTTGGACTTAGTTTGGTACTGATTTCTGAAAAGCCAAAAAACAAGCAAAATATAGCAACTGGCATTGGGCACTGAGTTAAGTGGTTAGTCTCAAAAGATGATATAAAATTGCATATAAAGTATCTAAGAATGGTAATATAATAGCATGTAATAATAAAAAATTACAGATACATTGGAGACGTATCAGTTATGCACTAAAGCGGAGGAGATTTGCTCCGTGTTGGGTGTTGCACGCATGGGTGACCCTCCCATGGTTACCTCGCTTGTCGATCTGGTGGCCTCAACCACGACGCACGACTTGTCCATGCTCGTCCCCTACATCTCCTGCTCTAACACCAAGGCCCAGGAGGTCCTCGAGGTCATCCACGATGTGCCCCCTTGCATGCCTCGCGACGACACCCATCACATGTTCAATGGATGTCTTGTGCCAAGTCATCGCCACCATCGCCTACCCCGATCCACCTATCGACCTCAACGAATAGGAGCTCGAGCAGCTCACACCCGTGCTGGTCACACCCTCCACCGGGATCAACATCTATTCTATCACTAAGGAGGTCGTCTCTTGTGGCGAACAGCACCAACGTCGACCCCAAAGTCGGCGTGCAGGAGCTCGATGCTCTCTCTGCCAACACCTCCATCCCGGACCCTGGTGATGAACGAGGTGGACCACGACATCACCCTCATCATCCCCAGCGACCCTGCTCCTCCAGTGTTGACCATGTGTTAACAGATTGTCTAGTCGAGGATGGCGACTAGGTGCAGCATGTTCATCTTGTGGACAAGAGCAAAAACCCAGTTCCTGCCACTAGTACGCAATGGGGTCAAGCAGCAACCATGGCCACCACTTTTGCGAATGGGTATTAGGCACATGGGATACATATTCAGGCCAGGACCGTGGTCATCTTTCAGGTGCAGGCTATCACGGGGAGCCATATTTAGTTATAAGTCACTGGCCACATGAAGTTTCAAGGTTCACTCCTGGGCGTGTACTATTACTGTTCAGATATACCGTTTTTCTTCATGTTTCTTTTGGTGAGCTGATTACCAGGGAAGAGCTTTTCAGTTTCCAACTTGTTGAGATTTGGCAATATATCCCAGGTAAACTATTGCTAGCGAGAGAGACTAGATAGATCCACTCCCTAGTCTAGCCATATGACTGCTATTCTAGTGTTACTCCTTTTTCTTCATCGATGACCATCTCTGTTTATGTTGCCTGTTCATTGGAATCTATTGACCATCAATTTCTAGTTGTTCCTGAACAAGTCAGTGAGTTGGCTAGAATTTTTGGTCTTGACAAATGTTAGAGCACTACTAATCTTCTCCGTAGAACCCAAATACATTGGAAACCTTCTGAGCATTGAGTGCGAGCTCTTGCGGACCGAAACAAGGTACAGTTCATTCCATGGCCGTCATTTCCAATTGGAAGGTCCATGGAGCATTTTTTTGTTAGCCCAAGTGCATGATTGTGGTTTGATTGGTAGTCCCTTTCCTCTGGAATTATGTCATATTGGAAATCTTGTGTGAAACCTTCGTGGATACGTCATAAGGATACTTCTTGTTGAGCTCTTGTGCTTGTGGACTCTGAAACGGGACACTGATAATTCATGTTTCAGTAAGCATCTCCTTCATGAAGGTAAGCATTGGTTTTCAGAACTCTGTGTATGCTTTATTGCTTCTGCTCTTGTACTGCAACATTCCTAGCTTGCTACTATGGCTGCACTTCTATGTCGGAGAATGCGGAAAATGGGTGCTGGGAACACGGGACACTCGAGCAGTATCGGCCTAAACTTTATTCATCGACCAATTGCCTTCGTTTGCTACAACTAGCATCACTGATCAATGGCAACATAACTATGACAAGCACGCTGTTGTATGTAATATCTCTCATCATGAGAAGCCACAAGGGTCCATGTAGATCAGGAGTATGTTAGTGATTCGGTCATTTTTGAGTTGAAGCGGATTTCAGGGTAATGTTTACATGTCAAAAAATGCATTGCAAAATCTCAACGCTGCTCAATCTATGGTTCAGATCACAAGGTTATTAACCAATATGTTCTGCTGCATTATCATACTCCGGTCACGTGATATTAGTTGGTACTTGCATAAGATGATTCTTTCCACTCTGAAACGCTCAATAAAATATACATAGGTCAAGCTAGCAAATAAATATACGTATTCAGTTTGCACCTATCAACTTTTAGGACTGAGACTGCTTGTTGTTTGTCTATGTTGTCTATATTCAGTTGGCCATTGCTACATATTCATAGTGTACCGCTGCTATTACCTTGGTGAGACTGAGGGAGTCCTGGATTAAGGGGTCCTCGGACAGCTGGACTATATACATGGTCCGGACTGTTGAGCTATGAACATACAAGATAGAAGACTTCTTCCCATGTCCGGATGGGACTCTCCTTTGCGTGGAAGGCAAGCTTTGTGATTCGGATATGTAGATTCCTTTCTCTGTAACCGACTTTGTGTAACCCTAGCCCCCTCCGGTGTCTATATAAACCAGAGGGTTTAGTCCGTAGAGACAACAACAATCATAATCTCATAGGCTAGACTTCTAGGGTTTTAGCCATTACGATCTCGTGGTAGATCAACTCTTGTAATACTCATATTCATCAAGATCAATAAAGCAGGAAGTAGGGTATTACCTCCATAGAGAGGGCCCGAACCTGGGTAAACATTGTGTTCCCCACCTCCTGTTACCATTGACCTTAGACGCACAGTTTGGGACCCCCTACCCGAGATCCACCTGTTTTGACACGACATTGGTGCTTTCATTGAGAGTTCCACTGCGTCGTCACCAAAAGGTTTGATGGCTCCATCAATCATCTACAACAATGCAGTCCAGGGGGAGATTTTCCTCCCCGGGCAGATCTTCGTATTCGGTGGCTTTGCACTGCGGGCCAACTCGCTTGGCCATCTAGAGCAGATCGATAGATACGCCCCTGGCCATCAGGTCAGATTTGGAAGCCTGAATTTTGTGGTCGATATCCGTGGAGACTTGATCTTTGACAGATTTGAGCCCATGACGGCTGTCCCCTGCCACCACGACGAAACATGACCTTAATCTGTCATCTGGCCACGCTCTGGAGATAGCGCCCGTAACCGCTCTGGCCCTAGATCCGGAGCAGACCGCGCCGTCCGAGGACGGGAAGCTCAACCCAACCACGGAAGCCGCAGACTCAGCGGCGTTCGAGCTGCACACGGACCCAACATCGAGCTGGGCTTGTGTCACCGGAACCTCAGATTCATCTCCGGCCATAGGTCCTGGACCGCGTGCATCCGCGTCCATCGAACCTGATTGGGCGCCGATCTTGGAGTTCAGCTCCGCGGACATTCCATCACTCACCTCTAGGCAATGTGTTAAACTCATTGAAATCCCTCTCCTTGTCAGGGGCTCTCGGTCGAACTATGTCCGGCTCGAATGGGAAGCGGACGATGAAGAACTTCGTTTCTCACCCACCACCCACTTTATAGCCACTGTCGATGACTTAACCAACATGCTTGATTACGACTCCCAAGACATCGACGGTATGGACGACGATGCCAGAGAGGAGCTGGAAGCACCGCCTATAGGGCATTGGACAGCCACCTCCTCTTACGACATATACATGGTGGATACACCTAAAGAAAACAACGGCAACAATGAAAATCCAGTCGAGGATAAACCTCTTGAGGTACAGCCAAAGCACCAACATCAGCGGCACCGCTCTAAGCCAGGCCGTAGTAAAAATAGCAACACCATCATCGGAGAAAACAACACTCCGGACGATGCCGAAGACAATGAAGACCTCGTTGAGCCAACCTCCAAACAGGAGGAACGGGAGGATGGGCGAGTCAACCCCAATGAACAAGCCATGAATGAAGACTCGGAAGACAGTAACTACCTTCCGCTCTCCGAGGACGAAGTGAGCCTCGGCGACGAAGACTTTATCATGCCTGAGGAGCCCGTCGAGCAGGAGCGCTTTAAGCGTCAGCTAATAGCCACTGCAAGGAGTCTAAAACAAAAGCAGCAGCAACAGCTTTAGGCTGATCAAGAGCTGCTCTATGAAAGATGGACTGATGTCCTGGCAGCCGAGGAATATGTCCTCGAGCGCCCAACCAAAAGCTACCCAAAGCGCAAACTGTTACCACAGTTCGATGACGAGGCGCTGGAACCTGTCCTACCAACGCATAATGCGGCTGACCGGCCAGAACGTGGCCGAGACAAAGTGGCACCTCGAGCCGAACACCAGCCCGCACTACCTCGCCATATAAACGGAAATACAACAGCTCTGGGATACACACATGACCTGCAGCTTGACTTGGAAAATAGAGCAGGTCAGACAAGATCGATCTATGGATCGCGGGGGCGTGCCCCGATGCGCGACGATGGCCATCCGGCTGAACGTGACAAACATAACCATGTCCGGGCCAAAAACCGCATATGAACTCCATCCGAGCTACGTCACGACTTGGCCCGATATAGAGGCACCGCACACCCCCTTTGCTTCACTGACGAAGTAATGGAGCATGAATTACCAGAAGGGTTTAAACCCGTGAACATCGAATCATATGATGGATCAACAGACCCCACGGTATGGATTGAGGATTTTCTTCTCCATATTCACATGGCCCACGGTGATGATCTTCACGCCATCAAATACCCCCCGCCCAAACTCAAGGGACCAGCCAGGTACTGGTTGAACAGTCTGCCCGAAAACTCCATTGGCAGCTGGGAGGACTTGGAGGATGCCTTCCTCGACAACTTTCAAGGGACATACGCCCGACCTCCGGATGCCGACGACTTAAGTCACATAGTTCAACAGCCCGGAGAGTCAGCCAGGAAATTCTGGACTAGGTTCTTAACTAAAAAGAACCAGATTGTCGACTATTCGGATGCTGAAGCCCTAGCGGCCTTTAAACATAGCATCCATGACGAATGGCTCGCCCGACACCTCGGCCAAGAAAAACTGAAGTCCATGGCGCCCTCACGGCACTCATGACCCACTTTTGTGCGGGCGAAGATAGCTGGCTAGCCTGTACAAATAACAACACAGGCGAACCTGGCACTTCCGAGGTCAGAAACAGCAACGGCAAGCCACGACGCAACAGACACAAGCGTCAAAGCAATGGTGACAACACCAAAGATACGACTGTCAACGCCGGATTCAGTGGCTCTAAATCCAATCAGCGGAAGGAGCCATTTAAGAGAAACAATCCGGGCTCGTCCAGTTTGGACCGCATACTCCATCGTCCATGTCAAATCCATGACACTCCTGATAAACCAGCAAATCATACCAACAGAGAGTGTTGGGTTTTTAAATAGGCCAGCAAGTTAAACGCCGAGAACAAGGAGAAGATGTCGCAAAGCGAGGACGATGACGAGGAACCCCGGCCACCGAACACAGGGGGACAGAAGAAATCCCCCCCCCCCAAGTCAAACGGTGAACATGATATACGCTACCCATATCCCTAAGAGGGAGCGCAAACGCGCACTCAGGGACGTCTATGCAGTAGAGCCAGTCGCCCCAAAGTTCAACCCATTGTCATCCTGCCCTATCACTTTTGATAGCAGAGACCATCCGACTAGTATCCGTCACGGCGGTTCAGTCGCACTGGTCCTCGACCCAATCATTGATGGATTCCACCTTACGCGAGTCCTCATGGATGGTGGCAGCAGCCTAAACCTGCTCTATCAGGATACAATGCGCAAAATGGGTATCGATCCCTCAAGGATCAAGCCCACAAAAACTACCTTTAAAGGTGTCATACCAGGTGTAAAGGCCTGCTGTACGGGCTCAATCACACTAGAAGTGGTCTTCGGATCCCCGGATAATTTCGGAAGCGAAGAATTGATCTTTGATATTGTCCCCTTCCGCAGTGGCTATCACGCACTACTCAGGCGAACCGACTTTTCTCGATTCAATGCGGTGCCACACTATGCTTACCTCAAGCTCAAGATGCCTGGGCCACGAGGTGTTATAACAGTCAATGGAAACACAAAACGCTCCCTCCATACCGAGGAGCACACTGCGGCCCTTGCAGCGGAAGTACAGAGCGGCCTTTTCAGGCATAACCGCAATTCAGCGGCCAAGCTCCCGGACACTGTCAAACGAGTCCGAACTACTCTGCAGCAGGACGGTCCAATTCATCAAGAGCTCGACTAGCAATTAGGCCTCCGTCAGAGTCCTAACCAAACAGCGGCATTTGTGCCACGCGTACATAACTTCGCACTCAAAATACCATGGGCATAGACAGAGGCACAGCTCGACCGTGGTCCACAGTATGGCTCAACCGCTCCTGGACCCGCATACTTTTACTATTTCTTTTTCTTTTCAAGTTTCTTTTTTTCCCTCAGGCTTTTTCCTGACAACCTGATCATCGGACCAATCAAGGGACGGATACACCAAGAAGGCAAGAAGCTTTGATGTACAAGGGAACCCCCAGGTGGTCTCTGCTAACGATCGTTATACCTGTTTTAAAAACACGCACGCAGCTCGCCCTTGGTCATGGCATGTCAAATAGCCTTATTTGCTTATCGCATTACTTGTACAAATACGCCTTTACGTATTCATCAAATTACAATGGAAAATAATTTGCGGCGTCAGCTTATTACTTGATTTTTTTCCTTTTTCTTTGTATTTTTATCAATTGCGCCCGTACACTCTGGTACGTCTTAATTTGCCAGGGGCTTCATCATACCTCACAATACGGCAACAAAGTCCGAACACTTTTACAATACAGTTCGGCACCCCGAACTTATAGCATTATATGCATCGGCTCCGAATCATGTCTTTGGTCAATAGTTGGGTTGCCCAGCTCCTGTGCTTACTACCTTACGTTCCGCTATATCGGCTAGGGTAGTAAAGGGAGAACTACTGCTATAGTGTCCCGGTTCTTCTGGATGAGCACCTCAGTAGAGAAAGCCGAAAACTTACTTTCATGATGCGGCGAGAGCTGGTCAGCTCTTCGAGAGGTTACAAATCTTTAGCATTTTTTCCGCATTATGCGTTGAATCGGTTTTTATCTGATCTGGCGTGTATAGTGCCCCAAGTTTGGACTTCCAAACTCCAGGGCTGCGCCTAAATTTTTCTTGTCAAACTCCTATGGCTAAGTGAGAGTAATAAAGCCGCATAGTCCGATTGCCTGGTTCGAGCTAAACACCTCCTTAAAGGACCAAAACCTTGGATAAAGAGTGTTTAGATTTATCCAGGACACCCTCGTACTACTTACATGGGGGCAGAAGCTTACGACTGGCCAACTCTCAGATTTAACACAACGGCCGCACAGGAGGTAAAATTCTAGATAACAGACATTATATTACATAACGGATCTGTTTCGTAGTACAGGACAGGATAACATGAGTTTATTCATGGGAATGTGATATCCTTAGCACATTGCTCCACCACAAGGCGGGATCCCTCCAGGACACTATCAAAATATAGTTAGGGTGTGCGGTGCTCCTTGCCTGTGGGCGATCCCTCGGTCATCAGCTTTGTGGCATCCATCTTCGCCCAATGCATCTTGGCGCGAGCAATGTCCATTCACGCGCCTTCAATACAGACCGACCGCTTGATGGCATCAAGCCGAGGGCAGGCACTGACAAGCCGCTTAACGAGTCTGAAGTAGCTGCTAGGAATGGCTTCGGCAGGCCATAGCCAGATTATTAAATCCTTCATGGCTAGTTCGGCCGCCCTATGCAGCTCGACCAGCTGTTTCAGCTGATCGCTAAAGGGCACTAGATGTTCTGGCACAAGGTATTGCGACCAGAACAGCTTCTCCGTAGAGCTCCCCTCTTCGGCTCGATAGAATTCCGCAGCATTTGACACGTTGCGCGACAGATCCGCAAACGCCGCTGGAGAACTCCAAATCCGGGTCAGTAGAAGGAACCTTTCCTTCACATATTTGCTCGACATAATAAAAGCCTTACCCGCCACGATCTTCTTGGCCGCCTGGATTTCCTAGAGGGCGCCTTGGGCTTCGGCTCGGGCATCGTGTGCGTCCTCGCGGGCCTTAGCAAGTTCGGACTCTTGCTCCTTAAGGTCGCGCTCCAAGGACTTGCACTTCTTAACGGCGTCCTAGAGCTCTTGCTGGACCTCACTGACCCGGGCCTCATGCTTTCTGCATGCGGCTCACTCCTTGGCTGCTTTGTCCTCGGCCTCGACCAGCGCCTTCTTGAGGGCCCCTACTTTGGTCGTTACCCCTAATAAATTTCATGGCACTTTAGTCAGCACGAATCATTCATCCTTCCTAAATATATACAAAGGTTACTGCATACCTTGACTATCCTCCACCTGCTTCTTCATGCGGCCGAGCTCTTCCTCGGCCCGCTCCAGATTCTGCTTCAGTCCGGAGACTTTCGCAGTGTGAGAAGTCGCAGCCAGTAGCGACGCCTGCTTGTTCACATAGACATTTTAGATTAGTTTCCTGCGAAAGTTATTTGATCCTCTGTCCGGCTTGTCTTTTCGAACACCGGACAGTGTCTCAGGGGCTACTGTCTATACTGTGACATTATTTTTACAATTACATTGCTTACCTCAAAGCCTATTAGAAGGCTAGTGCAGGCTTCAGTCAGTCCGCTTTTTGCGGACTGGGTCCTCTCAATCACCGTACCCATAAGGGTATGGTGTTCCTCGACAATGGAAGCGCCTCGCAGCGCTTCCAGCAAAGTGTCCGGCGCCTCTGGATGGACAGAGGTCACCAGAGGAATAGGCACGCCCCCTTCCTTCGAAAAGGGGTGCTTGCCTGATTCCAGAGCCGTATGGGTCTCCGGAATTATATTCGGCTGGGGGCCGAATTGGATACGGCTCCCGTCGTCAGTATCCACAGGGGTTTGCTCCCCCATGTGTCCGGTAGCCGAGGCTTCACCCTCCGGCGCCTCCTTGACGGCCTCCGGATTCTCTCCCGGGCCGGGGATCCTTCGGGACAACGCCTCAGCGCCATCCAGGTCCCGGGGAGAGGAGGCTGATGGAAGGGTCCCACTATCCATCGCCGCCGGGTCTAGCGAATCCTCTAAAGATAAGGACCGCTCGAGGTTGGACCGAGCCGGACTGCAAATGCATAATTTAGCACATTAAAATAATGAAGTAAAGAGCCCGGATATATGAACGTGTCCGGACACTTACGATTTGGCCAGGGGCTTCTCCCTGGGCTCCCACTCCTAGCTGCTGTCGGTGGCCGCTGCGGAGCTGTCCGGAAGGGAAGCTTTCCCCTTCTTGGACGCCTCGGCCTCCAGATGCGTGGAGGCCGTCCTCTTCTTTCTCCCCCTGCAGGGGGAGCGACTTTCTTCTTCTTCCTTCTCTTCCTCGTTGTCTTCGGCGACGGAGGAGTGCGCATCAGCGTCTACAGACGTCACGTCTGAATTGCCCTTGCGGCGGAGACCACCTCTACTCCCCTTGGCCTTCTTCTCCGGCACCTAATAAGGCGCCGGAACCAGCATCTTCGTCAGAAGCGGGATTTTTGGGCCTTCGGGCAGCGGAGCCGGACAATTAATCCGCTCCGCCATCTCTGTCAAGTCCTGAAAAAATTGATAGGGAGGCTTAGATGCCTTCCTCGGGTGTGCAAGTAAAGGGCATACCTTGAAAACATGAAAGAACTTACCAGATTAGCAGGCTGACTTAAGTCATGCCCACGATCCTCGATCGTGGGCGGCGGCGCCTCGTTGGCCTTGAAGAGCACCTTTCAGATATCTTCGTGCGTCGTGCCTAAGAGCTCCAGTAGCGTTTGGTGCTTTGCCGGATCGAACTCCCATAGATGGCAAGTCCGGTGTTGGCACAGAAGGATCCGAAGAACAAGCATCACCTGGATCACGTTGACGAGCTTGATTCTCTTGTTTATCATGTTCTGAACGCGCGTCTGGAGCGCCGTCAGCTCGTCCGAGGAAGACCAGGTCAGGCCTTTCTCTTGCCAGGAGGTGAGCCAGATCGGAACACCTGACCAGAATGCGGGAGCCGCTGCCCAGTTGGTGCCGCGCGGCTCTGTGATGTAGAACCACCCCGACTGCCACCCTTTGACGGTCTCCACGAAGGAGCCTTCGGGCCAGGTGACATTGGGCATCTTGCCCACCATGGCGCCTCCGCACTCTTCTTGTTGGCAGCTCACCACCTTCGGCTTCACATTGAAGGTTTTCAGCCATAACCCGAAGTGAGGTGGGATGCGGAGGAAGGCCTCACACACGACAATAAATGCCGAGATGTTGAGGATGGAATTAGGGGCCAGATCATGGAAGTCCAGCCCATAGTAGAACATAAGTCTGCGGACGAACAGGTGGAGAGGGAATCCCAGCCCGCGGACAAAGTGTGAGATGAACACCAGCCTCTCCTGGGGCTCCGGGGTGGGGACGATCTGTCCCTTGGCCGGAAGCCGATGGGCGATTTCCGGGGCCAAGTACCCGGACTCCCTGAGCTTCGTGATGTCCTTCTCCTTGACGGAGGAGGCCATCCACTTGCCTCCTGCTCCGGATCCGGACATGGTTGGAGTGCTTTTTGAGCGGAGAAGGCGAGAGCTTGGGCGCTGGAGATCGAGAATGGATGGGCAGAGGAAGGAGAAGGCGTGGGTGAAAAAGGGTGGATCCTTATCCCTTTATAAAGGTAGTAAAAGTCATGTGCCTCTCCACTCGCCTTAAAACTCGCCTATTCCCCAAGGACCATGCAGATGGCATGGTTGGGTTACCAATGGCCGTATTGATGAGAATCCCGTGATAAGGGGACACGATCTCTGCTTTTACAAGACGTGCCAATAAAACCGCACCTCGAAATACGGAGCGGCAGGCTAAAGAACGGTTCGAATAATGACCGGGTAGTGGCGTGATGTCACACTGCAAAAAGTTGTCAGCGGATTGGATTCGTGAAATATTATACTCTCTACGGTTGTGTGTGGAACTTGTTTTGTAGAGTCGGACACGATTCTTGTGTTCGAAATCTACTTTGAAGTATTCGGAGAAGGAACCCGCCTTGCAATGCCGAAGACAATCTGCGCGCCGGACTCATCGTCATTGAAGCCTGGTTCAGGGGCTACTGAGGGAGTCCTGGATTAAGGGGTCCTCGGACAGCCAGACTATATACATGGTCCGGACTGTTGGGCTATGAAGATACAAGATAGAAGACTTCTTCTCGTGTCCGGATGGGACTCTCCTTTGCGTGGAAGGCAAGCTTGGCGATTCGGATATGTAGATTCCTTTCTCTCTAACCGACTTTGTGTAACCCTAGCCCCCTCCGGTGTCTATATAAACCGGAGGGTTTAGTCCGTAGAGACAACAACAATCATAATCTCATAGGCTAGACTTCTAGAGTTTTATCCATTACGATCTCTTGGTAGATCAACTCTTGTAATACTCATATTCATCAAGATCAATCAAGCAGGAAGTAGGGTATTACCTCCATAGAGAGGGCCCGAACCTGGGTAAACATTGTGTCCCCCGCCGCCTGTTACCATCGACCTTAAACGCACAGTTCGGGACCCCCTACCCGAGATCCGCCGGTTTTGACACCGACAGAGACCACCTCATTGTGCACATGGACTACAATCGGCATGTTTCCCCTCTGAACAAATACCATGTGAGGTTGATCATTCTTGTTGGTATTTGGCACTTCTCAAATCTTTGGTTGTTCAGACTGTACAAAACGTAGCCGAGGCTTTTGATTCAAAGTCTAGTATGTATGTCTGCTATTGTGGTTCTCTTATTTGGCCATAAAAAAATCTGTGAGTAAGGATCTGAATTTCCTACACCTAAAGGGCATCACTAGTGGTCTACTTTTTATGGCCAGAAATATAGCAACTATTGTATGTGCCATTCACTGGAACAAGAGCAGCAAGGAATTCAGTCCTGATAACCACAATCAAGATGGGCTTGCACGTGAGCCATGGTTCAAGTCAGAGCTTGCTGCTATTAGCTCCATTTATGGGCTACGGTGGTGTGATGCTTCACGAATTGCATCCTTAGATTAGAGACTTCTTGGCTCTATCTCCCAACCTGAATTGTGGCTAGTACAGTTGAAGCACATAAGTTGGAATCATACCTCGCATTACTACAATTGGGTTACAGTCCTTGTCTGCAATTTATGTCCAGATCCAATTGGGAGCATGCACCAAGGATGGTGGCAAGCGAGTTTCGTTGCAAAAAGAGAAGAATGTCAGTTTGTTAGTGTCTGACGGCTTCTATGTTGCATCCTTTCATAGGACTAAGAAGTTGATATCTTCACTCGTCGCCTTTTGCGAGTCTTCCTATGAACTGCAGCATGTGGCATGTTTATGTGTCAGGATATCCAATGAGCTAGTTCTAATGTGGTATTGTCGTGCAACTCAGCAATCTACTCAGTGTGACGATGAAGATGGCATAGCCACAAGGACACGGTGTGCAGTTCTGATACAAGGCATTGATATACCATGGACCCTGGTGGCATCACACATGAACTAAAGAAGGGCAGGCACTCGCTTGAGGGCAAGCCAGTTTTTAAGGAAGGGGGGATGTCAGCATCCCTCTATCCCGACTGGGTTACAGGCCATCTGTCATGGGCCAATCGCCACAGGCTAAGCCCATCTGGACGCAGTTGAGCAAGGCGACTACATATACTCGAGGGGGGGGGGGGGGGGGGGGGGGGGGACGAGCGAAGGTATCCAGTGGATCACGACAATGGTGGTTCGACTCTTCTCCTACCTCTAGCTCTCTCCTTTCCTCTTTCCCAGTTCCTTGTTCCTTTGTAATGGCTACTCTGTAATCGAATCCTCTGTGTATAGTAAGTAATCGAGAGATCCATAGTGTGTCCTTCACACAAGAGCTCCCCACTCATTGCCGAAGAGGCCTGCTAGACATGGCTGATGTACAATTCTTTTGTTTATTCAAGGTCCTATGCGCCAAAATATAGTTGAGTCCTTTCTTTACATGAAAATGTAGTCAAGTCCAGTATTGTACCCTCTTTGATCCATATTACTTGTCGCTCATGTAATATCTGTTTAAGCGACAAGTAATATGAATCGGATGAAGTAATACTTACCTATTTTGGACTTGTCACCAAAAATAGTGCACCCAAATCTTTTGAGCAGCCCAGCTACTCCAGTGGCACGATGCCGCGTTCGTCGAAGATATCAAATTCTGGCCACTCCATTCATCGGGGCTTGGTGGCGACCCGCTCTACCAGGCACGTGGAACCGGGTGCAAATCCTCGAAGTTTCTCCGATTGCTTTCGGCCAGATAAGCAGATACTCCTGTTCTGTTCTAATCCTGGAGCCAACCAAACCGCCTTTTCTTCTAAGTAAAATGAAACTAAATCAAACCGCCTTAATACTCTGTTGTGTTGTCTGCCGAACTCGCGAGATATCCCTGACGTGCTGCATCTGCATGCATGGGCGAGAAAGCAGGCAGGAAATCCTGCTTGGTCCATTTCCGTTAGAGAGTCGAGTTGGGGGCAAACACCGGAGGATGGCCAAAAATCTACTCGAGTCTCAGTATCCTGCCGTGTCTTTGCTGGTACTATCAATATCAGGTGTGTCATCATATACGTGGAGCCTTGGGGCCGAAGATGATAAGAAGTGAGTTGCCAATCGAGTCTTTGCTAGCCCACTCCTTTATAAATAGCTCCATTTTAGATTTTACCACTGTACAAATTTGATACGATTATATTCTCAAAAATAAATAAATTTGATATATGACCTGACAAGGCAAGTGAAACTACGTACAGAGCTGTTTCTGCCTGCCGTTTTTATTTTATTTTTTTAGAAAGGCCAGAGCTAGCATGCTATAGGCAGCTAGCTTGGGCGGCTTCACTCGTATGGAAACATAATTCGAGATGCTTCTAGCCCCTTCCGCTCATTTTGTTCCGTGAAGGAAAATTCGCAGGTGAGGATGCTGATGGTCCCGACAGGGGCGGTGGCCTCTGCTCACGTGGGGAGTGTACCTATTGCCTGATACGTCCATCGATGGCTGACTCAGGAGGGGGCCACCATTTAACTACATACAGTACACTTTACCGCGCGCCCACTATTCCAATTTTTTACCCACGTAGTACATACACATGCAGAGTACTGCTAGCAAACTACTTGCCCCTATTTTATTTTGTTTGGAATTTTGAATCATTCTATAGTTGAGCAAGTACTTAGTTGTACATTGGAATGGTTGGTCGTTCAGACAGCATGTGACTGTCATCTTGTGAACCTGAAATTGATTGTAAATGTACGGGGTCAGATCTGGTCATCTGGAATAGTCCAAGAGATTTGATGACACCAACGGCCTTCTCCAGTTCGATCGGATGGCCTGCAAGAAACTTTGCTAGAAAACGTCATACGCCCACGTTGCTCGAGCTCATGCATTTAACATCCACATCTCGTGGCACCAATGCATGCAAGCACACCTTGCGAATGAACAAAAAGAAAACTGCCACAACGACGACAAATACGACTACGGCTACAGTTGATTAATTCTGGCCACTCACAGCAGCTTTTTTTTCTCCTGATGAGGTGTGCCTGCCCTAGCTTTATGCTCGACTGGGTGCACTGTTGCATCCTCCATGTCCATGCCGAAGACGAAGGAGATGAGGAGAGGACGGAAAAGGTTTTGCAGAAAAGTAAAGCTGCTGCTGGTGCATGCGTCGCTGCCTTTGGGAACGGCCGTGCGCGCGTGGGCGGGATCGGGCCCATATGGGCCACGGCGGAGGCACATGCGTCGGGGTGACCAGTTTCCAGTAGTACAGGATATGGCGAGGCGCCAGCGTACGTGCATCGGCGCATGCGTACGTGTGCAGTTGAGTTTGGGTTGGGTCGGCCCTGAACCCGAGGGCGGCGATGCATCCATCCTTGTCATGGCCACTGCTTGCCCAGCAAGTTGCCTTTTCCCTGCGCATCGTCCACCGGCTCGCGCACATGCATATCCGCATCACTTCCTCGTCGACCTTGGAGATCCTCGGGTGTATTCACGGCCGGCCAACTGCATACTCCTACGTGGTTGGGACGTCGCAGCCTTGCAAGACCAAATTCGGGGTCCGGTGGGCCAGCGTGTAGATGTAGACATGTACATCAGAGCATCTCCAATACTCCCTCCCAGGAGGCCGAAATCACTATTCTAACCTTTTCAGCAATCTTTGCCACAAAGTGAACTCGATATGAAATTATTTCACGATCTGACCCTTTTAGCAACGCCACAGTCCGTGGCGTTTCTTCTTCATATAAAAACGCCGAAATAGCCCGCGTTTCAGATCCACATTCAAACGCCAAACTAGCTAGCACTTCCGGCCCACATGGAAACGCCAAGCACGTTGGCGTTGCCGCCCAGACCGAAACGCCATGATGCTTGGCGTTGATAGCCGATAGTTTGCATGCATGACTGTATCTGTACGTGCAGGCGCAGTGGAGGCATCTGTCTACGCGCGATGGATCCGGCCAGTACATAGCCATGCACCATTATCCCAACTAACCCCGTATGCATGCACTACTAGATGGGCAATCCACTAACCAACAACCTGACCATCGGCTGCCCATGCACGCAACGCCTGAGGAAGCGGTCTCCCAGCAGCTCACGCGGAAGACCTGAAGGGTCGACACACGGGCATGGCTTGTTTCCAACAGCAGCGGCCCTCGCCCAATCGCTGTGCCTGCCGCCGCAGTACTGCCGCGGCGCGCGTTGTGCGGGAATAGTGAAGCATGCAGGCGCAGGGTTGGCAGGTCCGCGTCGGTCGATCCATCAACAGCCGCTGCTGCGCATGCATGTAGACCTGCAGAGCGCACGTTTTCCCCGTTATGATATGGCGGGAGTTTACGCTACAAACGCCAATGATCATGGCGTTTCGGCCTGGGCGGCAACGCCGACGTGCTTGACGTTTTCATGTGGGTCGAAAACGCTAGCTATCTCGGCGTTCGTATGTGGATCTGAAACGCAAGCTACTCTGGTGTTTTTATATGGAGAAGAAACGCCACGGGCTGTGGCGTTGATAAAAGGGTCAGATTGTGAAATACTTTCATGTCGAGTTTATTTTGTGGCAAAGATTGTTGAAAAGGTCAGAATAGTGATTTCGTCCCTTCCAGGACTGCTCCCTCCGGTTATTGGAGTTCATCAGAGCATCTCCGGTACACCTTCTGGTTAGGTTTACTAGCAAACATGTCTGTGCGTTGCAACGGGGAAAAATCATACGCGTCTAGCATAATAAGCGTTTCTCAAGCCCCCTCTCCGGTCCATCTCCTCTATTTTAACATGACACCTCATTTAGAAATGTGGCTGGCTTATAGTTATTCGGTTAGATAATAACTGGTTTATTGCTCTAAAAGTAAATTGACATGTGAATCATTTGTCCCTTTGATGCCATGAAGATCCCCACCGTGTCACTCAAATTGGATATATCGAAGGCGTTCGACTCCGTCCAGTGGCCGTTCTTGCTTGAAGTGATGTAGCATTTGGGGTTTGGACCCCGGTGGCAGTCATGGATTTGTGGGATCCTTGCGACATCCACAACCAAGATTATGGTGAACGGGGACCCCGGGGACACTATTTACAACTGCAAGGGACTGAGACAAGGGGATCCGATCTCACCGATGCTTTTCATCCTAACTATGGAGCCATTGCAAAGGTTGTTTAAGCGGGCCACAAGCAAAGGCGTGTTGGAGCCATTGGCACGTCGAGGTATGAAACAACGTCTGTCCATCTTTGCAGATGACGTGGTGGTAGTCATCAAGCCCAAGCCAGTGGAACTTGCAGTATGCAAGAACATCCTTAATTTATTTGGAGAGGCGTCGGGACTGCGGATAAACATGGTGAAATCAGCGGCACTCCCAATAAGGTGCAATGAACAGGAGATCACTATGGCATGTGATGAGTTGGGTTGCCAAGTATTTGGGGCTGCCATTGTCCCTACGTAAGCAATCGGCAGCGCAGTTGTAGTACCTTGTGGACCCGATGGCGAACTGCTTACCAAAGTGGAAAGCGGCGTTAATGCCGAAGAGTGGACGACTCACATTGGTACAGTCGGTGCTTTGCGCTATGCCCATTCATGCCATGATGGCCTTGGATCTGCCAATGAAGACTATAGCTGCGATGAACAAGGTGTGCAGAGGGTTCCTATGGTGCAGATGGGCCGAGGCAAATGGAGGTAATTGTGCGGTAGCATGGGATTCGTTATGTTCACCAAAATGGGCTAGCGGTCTAGGGCTACCGAATCTCAAGTGGCTCAATGTTTCCATGCAAACTAGATGGCCATGGCTAGCAAAGGGTGGATGCGAGTAGACCATGGACTGAGTTCAAGATAAAGGTCCCGCGAGAGACGATGCTACTATTTTGGGCAGCAACGAGGGGTGAAGCACGTTGTGGCCTCACTACGCTCTTCTGGGAGGACTGGTGGATTGATGGTATGAGGGCACAGGAGATCGCTCCAACTATATATAGCAGAATTCCACCGCGGATTAGAGCAACAATGATGGTTGCTCCAGCCATCAAGGATGGGTCTTGGGCAATGGTGATTGGACCTAACCTTGGGGTAGAGGCATTGCATGAATTTCTGGAGCTATGGATTAGAGTGAGCACATGGGAGCCGCAGCTTGATGTGCCGGACTCCATATCTTGGTCATGGGAGCCCAACGACCACTTCCCTGTACGGTCCGCGTATGCAGCGAAGTTCTGGGGCCGGACTGTTGACCCAATGGCAGAGTTGACTTGGAAATCTAGGGCCCCATCCACATGCAAGTTCTTCCCCTAGCTTGCATTCAGAAACAGATATTGGACCTCTGATCACCTTGCAAGGAGGGGACTACCACACCAGGATGCATGCCCCTTGTGTAACCAGGAGGATGAAACCATCAACCATGTTCTACTCACGTGTGTGTTTGCGAGATCAATATGGGCCGTGGTATGCGAGGCATTGGGCAAGCTGGAATGGTCGCTGTCGGTTTCAAAACCGGCGGATCTCGGGTAGGGGGTCCTGAACTGTGCGTCTAGGCGGATGGTAACAGGAGACAAGGGACACGATGTTTTTACCCAGGTTCGGGCCCTCTCGATGGAGGTAAAACCCTACTCCTGCTTGATTGATATTGATGATATGGGTAGTGCAAGAGTAGATCTACCACGAGATCAGAGAGGCTAAATCCTAGAAGCTAGCCTATGGTATGATTGTTGTTCGTCCTACGGACTAAAACCCTCCGGTTTATATAGGCACCGAAGAGGGTTAGGGTTACACAGAGTCGGTTACAATGGTAGGAGATCTACATATCCGTATCACCAAGCTTGCCTTCCACGCCAAGGAAAGTCCCATCCGGACACGGGACGAAGTCTTCAATCTTGTATCTTCATAGTCCAGGAGTCCGGCCAAAGGCTATAGTCCGGCCATCCGGACACCCCCTAATCCAGGACTCCCTCAGTAGCCCCCGAACCAGGCTTCAATGGCGATGAGTCCGGCGCGTAGATTGTCTTCGGCATTGCAAGGCGGGTTCTTCTCCAAATCCTGTGTACCTATTGAATAGCTGTAAGTGCATCTAGTGTCCCTTAGTGATTTTGGTGTATTGAAGACTTATAGGTTAAGGGACTAATGTGTTTATGAGTGTACACAGGTCTATAAGTCTATGAGGAGTTTGATATTTAGAGAGAAAGTCGACCCCTAAAAATGAATATCTTCGACTGAAGATTTTGGTATTCCTTAAGACTTTCATGAAGACTTTGAAAGTGAAGAAATTGGTGTGTCCGTGAAGACTTGATATTCATGCGAGGAATATGAAGTTTGAAGACTTTCGTTTTCATAGTTTTGTTTTTCTCTTTCTTGAGTCATAGGAAACACCGTACTGTTAAAGGGGGTCGAGGAAATACTAAGGAAAAATTTCCATGTGATGCTCAACTCAAAATCCTACACCTACCAATCCCTTCGAGTGAAGCCATTGGAAATCTCATACAGTTCAGTCAATTTCTTCAGTGACAGAGACGAAGTTCTTCTGGTCACTGAGGAATTTGTTCTGACTGAGGAGTTAGGAATTCGCCAGTGCGGATTGCCTACACAGTGAGGAACATGATAGCCCTGAGGAATTTGAGAGTCAAATTTCCGACCGTTGCTGTGCTACGCGCCAGCTGTCCCAAAATATCTTATCCACATAACGGTCATATCATTGAAGGGCATTTATGTCTTATCATGTCGGGCTGCTCCCTAGGGTATAAATAGCCACCCCCTACAACCACTAGCTGGTTGGCTGCTCCGAGAGAAACTGACACTTGTCATTTGAGAGCAACCCATCCTCCGAGGACTTTGAGCGAAAATCATCGAGTGAGGAAAATCCAAACCCAAACACCCACAAACCCAAAGTGATTGAGCATCACTAAAGAGATTGATCCTGCATGGATCCGACGCTTGTTACCTTTGAAGACTATGCCTTCTTCCAGACGGTTAGGCATCATGGTCTAGAGCATCCAAGAGGAATTGTAGATCGCCGAGTGACCAAGTCTGTGAAGGTTTGGAAGTCGCCTGAAGACTTACCACAAGTGATTGGACGAGGTCTGTGTGACCTTAGTTCAAGGAGAATACGGTGAGGACTTGGTGTCCCGAGCTGCGTGCTCAGCGACTGGGTGTCCGGGACTGTGTGTCCTCGAGTTTAAATACTCATCCGCTCCAACCAGACGTACAACTGAGACAGCAGTTGGAACTGGTCTACCAAATCATTGTCTTCACCAACCTTACTGGTTCTATTTCCTCAACTCTTTCATTTACTCATTACTGTGTTGAGTGATGACCCACAAGTATAGGGGATCTATCGTAGTCTTTTCGATAAGTAAGAGTGTCGAACCCAACGAGGAGCAGAAGGAAATGATAAGCGGTTTTCAGCAAGGTATTCTCTGCAAGTACTGAAATAAGTGGTAACAGATAGTTTTGTGATAAGATAAATGGTAACGAGCAACAAGTAACAAAAGTAAATAAGGTGCGGCAAGGTGGCCCAATCCTTTTTGTAGCAAAGGACAAGCCTGGACAAACTCTTATAATAGGAAAAGCGCTCCCGAGGACACATGGGAATATCGTCAAGCTAGTTTTCATCACGCTCATATGATTCGCGTTCGTACTTTGATAATTTGATATGTGGGTGGACCGGTGCTTGGGTACTGCCCTTACTTGGACAAGCATACCACTTATGATTAACCTCTATTGCAAGCATCCGCAACTACAACAAAAGTATTAAGGTAAACCTAACCATAGCATGAAACATATGGATCCAAATCAGCCCCTTACGAAGCAACACATAAACTAGGGTTTAAGCTTCTGTCACTCTAGCAACCCATCATCTACTTATTACTTCCCAATGCCTTCCTCTAGGCCCAAATAATGGTGAAGTGTTATGTAGTCGACGTTCACATAACACCACTAGAGGTTAGACAACCTACATCTTATCAAAATATTGAACGAATACCAAATTCACATGACTACTAATAGCAAGACTTCTCCCTTGTCCTCAGGAACAAACGTAACTACTCACAAAGCATATTCATGTTCATAATCAGAGGGGATATAATGTGTATAAAGGATCTGAACATATGATCTTCCACCAAATAAACCAACTAGCATCAACTACAAGGAGTAATCAACACTACTAGCAACCTACTAGCACCAATCCCGGATTTGGAGACAAGAATTGGATACAAGAGATGAACTAGGGTTTGGAGATGAGATGGTGCTGGTGAAGATGTTGATGGAGATTGCCCTCTCCCGATTAGAGGAGCGTTGGTGATGACGATGGTGATGATTTCCCCCTCCCGGAGGGAAGTGTCCCCGGCAGAACAGCTCTGCCGGAGCCCTAGATTGGTTCCGCCAAGGTTCCGCCTCGTGGCGGCGGAGTCTCGTCCCGAAAGGTTGCTTCTTATTTTTTTCTCATCAAAAGACTTCATATAGGAGAAGATGGGCGTCTGAGAGCCACCAGGGGGCCCACGAGGTAGGGGGGCATGCACAGGGGGGAGGGGCGCGCCCCCCACCCTCGTGAGCAGGGTGTGGGCCCCCTGGCCTTCATCTTTGGCGACGATTTTTCTTTATTTCTTTTAAGATATTCCGTGGAGTTTCAGGACTTTTGGAGTTGCACAGAATAGGTCTCCAATATTTGCTCCTTTTCCAGCCAGAATTCCAGCTGCCGGCATTCCCCCTCTTCATGTTAAACCTTGTAAAATAAGAGAGAATAGCCATAAGTATTGTGACATAACATGAAAGAACAACCCATAATGCGATAAATATCGATATAAAAGCATGATGCAAAATGGACGTATCAACTCCCCCAAGCTTAGACCTCGCTTGTCCTCAAGCGAAAAGCCGATAACAATAAATATGTCCTCATGTTTAGAGGTAGAGGCGTCGATAAAAATAGAATACGGACATGAAGGCATCATGATTATTTCATAACAGCAACATATATAGATTTGTCATATGATTACTTATGTTCAAGTGACGATCTTTTCACAATGCAAAAGTATGAATCAGAAACCTTATTAGGCACTAACAAATTATAACCTCAGTCATTGAAACAATTGCAATTTATCATAACATCGGAAAGAGTATATGTCAGAGCTTAAAAGCAAGTCCACATACTCAACTATCACTTAGTCCTTCATAATTGATAACACTCACGCAATACCTGTGGTTATGAAGTTTTAATCAGACACATAGAAAGATTGGGGCTTATAATGTTGCCTCCAAACTTATTCACCTTTGGGTGATGTCAACAATAATAGTTCATGCTAACGTACATCCAATTGGATATATATAACGGGATCACCCCACCATGAAGTGCTTGCCAAAGGATAAAATGAAAAAGGGAAAGGTGAAGATCACCTTGACTCTTGCGTAAGATAGAAGATAATAATAAAAGATAGGCCCTTCACAGAGGGAAGCAGAGGTTGCCATGCGCTTTTATGGTTGGATGCACAAAATCTTAATGCAAAAGAATGTCACTTTATATTGCCCCTTGTATGTGAACCTTTATTATGCAGTCCGTCGCTTTTATTGCGTCCACAACAAGTTTGTACAAAGATGATTTCTTTGCACTAATAAGTCATGCATATTTAAAGAGCAATTTTTATTGCTTGCACCGATGACAACTTACTTGAAGGATCTTACTCAATCCATAGGTAGATATGGTGGACTCTCATGGCTAAACTGGTTTAAGGGTATTTGGAAGCACAAGTAGTATCTCTACTTGGTGCTGAGAATTTGGCTAGCATGAGGGGGAAAGGCAAGCTGAACATGTTTGAATGATCCATGACAATATACTTTAACTGAGATGTGAGAAAACATAACCCATTACGTTGTCTTCCTTGTCCAACATCAACTCTTTAGCATGTCATACTTAATGAGTGCTCCCAATTATGAAAGATGTCAATGATAGTATATCTATATGTGAAACCTCTCTCTCCTTATTACTTCCTATTAATTGCCACGATGACCAAAGCTATATTTGCCAACTCCTAACAACTTTTTAATCGTCATAATCTTTCTATGTGAAGTCATTACTTTCACTAAGATCAATATAAACTCTTTGTTTCTTTTTATTCTTTTCTTTATTCACCCAAGATCATGGCAAAGTAATCAAGCCCTTGAATCAACCCTAATCTTTATTATATATAGCTTACGGACTTGATGGCATAGAGGGATCATAAAGCAAAACTCAAAACTAGATCATGCCATGACTTTATTCTACTAAATCAAGATACTAATAATAGGATCGAACTAGGAAAAACGGTAAAGATAGGAGTTGTGATGGTGATACGATACCGGGTCACCTCCCCCAAGCTTGGCAATTGCCAAGGGGAGTGCCCATACCCACGTGATTATATCTCCTTCTTTGTTGTTGGCGGTGGAGGTGTTGTTGATGATGGAAGCTTGTCGTCCACCTTCCATGGCATAGGCTCACCCTCATAGAAAGATGATCAGGTCTCCGGAATCCTCGAATCTGCAACGGAAATAGCTCGAAACAAAAACAGAGGATATTTGCGTGATACGGTTGTCAAAACCTTCAGGAGAATATATAATGAATTTTTACCGACCAAAATACGTATCGTGCAAGAAAACGGAGTCTGGAGGGCACACGGGGTGCTCACGAGGTAGGGGGGCGCGCCCTCCACCCTCGTGGAGGCCTCGTGTCCTCCCCGGACTGCTACTTATTTTTCTATTTTTCTAAATATTCCAAAATGCAGAAATATTGCTTTAAAAATTGTTTTGGGGTCGGTTTATTTACCGTACCACATACCTATTCCTTTTCGGAGTCTGGAACGTTCTGGAAAGTGTCCCTTATGTATTCCTCCGGGGTTACGGTTTCAATAATATTGGTTTCAACATTTATGGGATTACCTGAGATATAATGTTTGATTCTTTGACCGTTTACCACCTTCGGATTTGTGCCTGTGAAGTTGTTGATTTTTATGGCACCGGAATGATAGACCTCCTCGATAACGTAAGGACCTTCCCATTTAGAGAGAAGTTTTCCTGCAAAAAATCTTCAACGAGAGTTGTATAGCAATACATAGTCACCTACATTAAACTCACGCTTTTGTATCCTTTTATCATGCCACCTTTTAACTTTTTATTTAAACAACTTGGCATTTTCATAGGCTTGGGTTCTCCATTCATCAAGTGAGCTAATATCAAATAACCTCTTCTCAACGGCAAGTATGAAATCATAGTTGAGCTCTTTAATAGCCCAATATGCCTTATGTTCTAGTTCGAGAGGTAAGTGACATGCTTTTCCATAAACCATTTTATACGGAGACATACCCATAGGATTCTTATATGCAGTTCTATAGGCCCATAATGCATCATCAAGTTTTTGGACCAATTCTTTCTAGACCTATTAACAGTCTTTTGCAAAATTAATTTGAGCTCTCTATTACTCAACTCTACCTGACCACTAGACTGCGGGTGATAAGGAGATGCAATTCTACGATTAACATTGTATTTAGCAAGCATCTTACGGAAAGCACCATGAATAAAGTGTGAACCACCATCAGTCATTAAGTATCTAGGGACTCCAAACCTCGGAAAAATAACTTCCTTAAGCATTTTAATAGAAGTGTTATGATCAACACTACTAGTTGGGATAGCTTCTACCCACTTAGTAATGTAATCAACAGCAACTGGAATATGAGTGTAACCATTAGAGGCAGGAAAAGGTCCCATATAATCAAAGCCCCAAACATCAAATGGCTCAATAACAAGTGAATAATTCGTAGGCATTTCTTGACGTCTACTGATATTACCAATTCTTTGACATTCATCGCAAGACAAAACAAACTTACGGGCATCCTTGAAGAGAGTAGGCCAATAAAAACTAGATTGCAATACCTTATGTGCAGTTCTATCTCCAGCGTGGTGTCCTCCATAAGCTTCGGAGTGACACTTGCGTAGGATCTGTTCCTGTTCATGCTCAGGTACACAACGTCTAATAACACCATCTACTCCTTCTTTATAAAGATGTGGGTCATCCCAAAAGTAATGTCTCAAATCATAAAAGAACTTTTTCTTTTGTTGGTATGTGAAGCTAGGTGGTATAAATTTAGCAAAAATATAATTAGCATAATCAGCATACCATGGAGTTCTACGAGAAGTGCTTATGACATTTAATTGTTCATCAGTAAAGCTATCATCAATAGGTAGTGGGTCATCAAGAACATTCTCTAGCCTAGACAAATTGTCTGCAACGGGGTTCTCAGCTCCTTTTCTATCAACAATATGTAAATCAAATTCTTGAAGCAAGAGAACCCATCTAATGAGTCTAGGTTTTGCATCTTTCTTTTCCATAAGATATTTAATAGTAGCATGATCGGTATGAATAGTTACTCTAGAATCAACAATATAGGGTCTGAACTTATCACAAGCAAATACAACCGCTAAAAGTTCCTTTTCGGTAGTAGCATAATTTCTTTGAGCATTGTCTAGAGTCTTACTAGCATAATGGATAACATTTAATTTCTTATCAACTCTTTGCCCTAGAACAGCACCTACAGCATAATCACTAGCATCACACATAATTTCAAAGGGTAAATTCCAATCAGGTGGCTGAACAATAGGTGCAGAGACTAATGCTTTCTTAAGTATTTCAAATGCTTCTACACAATCATCATCAAAGACAAATGGTACATCTTTTTGTAATAAATTAGTTAGAGGCCGAGAAATTTTCGAGAAGTCCTTAATGAACCTCCTATAAAATCCGACGTGACCAAGGAAACTTCTTATACCTTTGATGTCCTTGGGGCATGGCATCTTTTCAATAGCGTCAACCTTGGCTTTATCAACTTCGATGCCTCTTTCAGAAATTTTGTGCCCCAAGACAATACCTTCATTAACCATAAAGTGGCACTTTTCCCAATTCAAGACAAGATTCGTTTCTTCTGCAAAACTCGATCAAGATTGCTCAAGCAATCATCAAAAGAGGAACCATAGATGGAAAAGTCATCCATGAAAACCTCACAAATCTTTTCACAAAAATCAGAGAATATAGCCATCATGCATCTTTGAAAGGTAGCAGGTGCATTACATAAACCAAAAGGCATACGTCTATAAGCAAAAGTACCAAAAGGGCATGTAAAAGTAGTCTTTGATTGATCTTTAGCCGACACAGGTATTTGAGAGAAACCAGAATAACCGTCTAGAAAGCAATAATGTGTATGTTTGCATAATCTTTCTAGCATTTGATCAATAAAAGGTAAGGGGTAATGATCTTTCTTAGTAGCTTTATTTAATTTGCGGAAATCAATTACCATCCTATAACCTGTGATAATTCTTTGCGGAATCAATTCATCTTTATCATTAGGGACCACAGTAATACCTCCCTTCTTAGGGACACAATGGACAGGACTTACCCACTGACTATCAGCAACGGGATAAATTATACCTGCCTCCAGAAGCTTGAGTATTTCTTTCCTTACCACTTCTTTGATTTTAGGATTCAAACGTCGTTGAGGATCACGAACTGGTTTGGCATCCGCTTCCAAATTTATTTTATGTTGACATAGAGTGGGACTAATACCCTTGAGATCATCAAGAGTATATCCAATAGCAGCACGGTGCTTTTTCAGAGTTTTCAATAATCTTTCTTCTTCATGCTCTGAAAGGTTAGCACTAATAATAACATGATATATTTTCTTTTCATCAAGATAAGCATACTTAAGATTATCAGGCAACGGTTTAAGCTCACGCAAATTTCAACAGGCAAATTGTGTTTCAGAATAGGTTCTTGTTTAAAGAATACTTCATCTATTTCCCTTCTTTCATTCATGAACATCTCATTTTCATGGTCTACCAAATAGTGTTCTAAAGGATCACTAGGAGGTACGGCAATAGAAGCAAGACTAATGATTTCATCCTTACTAGGCAATTCTTCCTCACGATGTTGTTTACTAAACTTAGAGAAATTAAACTCATGAACCATATCATCCAAGCCAATAGTAACAACATTCTTTTTGCAGTCTATCGTAGCATTAACAGTATTCAAGAAGGGTCTACCAAATATAATGGGGCAAAAGCTATCTTGTGGAGAACTAAGAACAAGAAAATCGGCGGGATATTTAGTTTTCCCACACAAGACTTCAACATCTCTAACAATTCCCACTGGTGAAATAGTATCTCTATTGGCAAGTTTAATTGTGACATCAATACCTTCTAATTCAGCGGGTGCAATTTCATTCTTAATTTCTTCATATAAAGTATGTGGTATAACACTAGCACTTGCACCCATATCACATAAGCCATGGTAACAATGATCTCCTATTTTAACAGAAATAACAGGCACGCCTACCACAGGTCTATGTTTATCTTTAGCACAGGGTTTAGCAATTCTAGCAGTTTCACCTTCGAACTGAATAACATGCCCATCAATATTATCAGACAAGAGATCTTTAACAATAGCAATATTGGGTTCTACTTTGACTTGCTCAGGAGGTGTATAGGTTCTAGTATTGCTTTTATGAACAACAGTTGAAGCTTTGGCATGATCTTTCATTCTAACAGGGAAAGGTGGTTTCTCAACATAAGAGGTAGGAACAATAGGATCATTATAAGTGATGGTTTCTTCTTCAACTTTAATAGGTGCAACTACTTTTACTTCTATGGGAGGATGATATTTAAACCACTTCTTGGGGAGATCAACATAAGTAGCAAAAGATTCACAGAAAGAAGCTACTATCTTAGAGTAAAGTCCATATTTAGTGCTAAACTTACAGAAAATATCGGTATCCATAAAAGTTTTAACACAATCAAACTTAGGTGTCATACCTGACTCCTTACCTTCGTCGAGGTCCCAATCTTCAGAGTTGCATTTAATTCTATCCAATAAATTCCATCCAAATTCAATAGGCTTCATCATAAAAGAGCCAGCACAAGAAGTATCGAGCATGGTTTTATTATTATCAGAGAGCCGAGCATAAAAATTCTGGAGAATTGTCAATTTTGAGAGCTCATGATTGGGGCATGAATATAACATGGATTTAAGCCTCCCCCAAGCTTGAGCGATGCTTTCTCCTTCACGAGGCCAAAAATTATATATATAATTGCGATCACGATGAACAAGATGCATAGGGTAATACTTTTGATGAAATTCCAATTTCATTCTTTTATAGCTCCATGATTTCGTATCATCACATAGCTTATACCATGTCGATGCGTCTCCCTTCAAAGATAAAGGGAAAGCCTTCTTCTTAACAACATCATCGGGTATACCTGCAAGCTTAAATAATCCACAAATATCATCCAAATAGCATAGATTCTCGTCAGGATGCTTCGTCCCATCTCCTGTAAAAGTGTTAGCCAGTAGTTTTTCCATAATACCCGTAGGAAATTCAAAAGGAATTTCATTTTCAATAGGTTCAGTAGGTTGAGGAGCAACTCTTTGCTCTACTGGATGGAGTGAAGATACCCCGAACAAGCCCCTCAAACAATTACTTTCCATAGTAACAAGTGACAGAAAATTTCAGCACACTATATAAATTTTTCCTTACCAAATTCCACTTACCAAAGGCGCTACACTCCCCGGCAACGGCGCCAGAAAAGAGTCTTGGTGACCCACAAGTATAGGGGATCTATCGTAGTGCTTTCGATAAGTAAGAGTGTCGAACCCAACGAGGAGCAGAAGGAAATGATAAGCGGTTTTCAGTAAGGTATTCTCTGCAAGTACTGAAATAAGTGGTAACAGATAGTTTTGTGATAAGATAAATGGTAACGAGCAACAAGTAACAAAAGTAAATAAGGTGCAGCAAGGTGGCCCAATCCTTTTTGTAGCAAAGGACAAGCCTGGACAAACTCTTATAATAGGAAAAGCGCTCCCGAGGACACATGGGAATATCGTCAAGCTAGTTTTCATCACGCTCATATGATTCGCGTTCGGTACTTTGATAATTTGATATGTGGGTGGACTGGTGCTTGGGTACTGCCCTTACTTGGACAAGCATCCCACTTATGATTAACCTCTATTGCAAGCATCCGCAACTACAACAAAAGTATTAAGGTAAACCTAACCATAGCATGAAACATATGGATCCAAATCAGCCCCTTACGAAGCAACGCATAAACTAGGGTTTAAGCTTCTGTCACTCTAGCAACCCATCATCTACTTATTACTTCCCAATGCCTTCCTCTAGGCCCAAATAATGGTAAAGTGTTATGTAGTCGACGTTCACATAACACCACTAGTGGTTAGACAACCTACATCTTATCAAAATATCGAACGAATACCAAATTCACATGACTACTAATAGCAAGACTTCTCCCTTGTCCTCAGGAACAAACGTAACTACGCACAAAGCATATTCATGTTCATAATCAGAGGGGATATAATGTGCATAAAGGATCTGAACATATGATCTTCCACCAAATAAACCAACTAGCATCAACTACAAGGAGTAATCAACACTACTAGCAACCTACCAGCACCAATCCCAGACTTGGAGACAAGAATTGGATACAAGAGATGAACTAGGGTTTGGAGATGAGATGGTGCTGGTGAAGATGTTGATGGAGATTGCCCTCTCCCGATTAGAGGAGCGTTGGTGATGACGATGGTGATGATTTCTCCCTCCTGGAGGGAAGTGTCCCCGGCAGAACAGCTCTGCCGGAGCCCTAGATTGGTTCCGCCAAGGTTCCGCCTCGTGGCGGCGGAGTCTCGTCCCGAAAGGTTGCTTCTTATTTTTTCTCATCGAAAGACTTCATATAGGAGAAGATGGGCGTCAGAGAGCCACCAGGGGGCCCACGAGGTAGGGGGGCGCGCCCAGGGGGAGGGGCGCCCCCACCCTCGTGAGCAGGGTGTGGGCCCCCTGGCCTTCATCTTTGGCGACGATTTTCTTTATTTCTTTTAAGATATTCCGTGGAGTTTCAGGACTTTTGGAGTTGCACAGAATAGGTCTCCAATATTTGCTCCTTTTCCAGCCAGAATTCCAGCTGCCGGCATTCCCCCTCTTCATGTTAAACCTTGTAAAATAAGAGAGAATAGCCATAAGTATTGTGACATAACGTGAAAGAATGGCCCATAATGCGATAAATATCGATATAAAAGCATGACGCAAAATGGACGTATCATTGAGTAGTTGTTCATATCTGTGTTTGAAGACTTTGACTAAAGACTTTCTCAATTTCCTCAGTTCAATTTCTTCAGTCTGTTTGTCTTCATCTTGTGTTATCCTATGTTTACGCTTTCTGTACTCTGTGTTTGTCTTCATTTCATCATGATGACTATGTATGTATTCTGTTATGCTTACTTCTGAGTACTTATTCCGCTGCAAGTAGTTCTTCGCTAAAAAATTTCCTCACCAGCAAATTCCTCAGTGAAGAATTCATAAAAATCGCCTATTCACCCCTCCTCTAGTCGATATAACACACTTTCAATTGGTATCAGAGCAAGGTACTCCCTTGTTCTGTGTGATTTTTTTTTAATCACCTGGAGTTCTAGTTATGTCGACTGCAGGATCGATGAACGTTTCCTGCCCCATCTTTGACGGTCATGAGTATCCTCGGTGGAAGATCATGATGAAAAAGCGACTCATGGCTATGTACAACAAACTGTGGACCATCACCGAGATCGGTCTTACCGATCTATGCAAGATGGCTGAGGCTGATGACATTCGCAAGTACACACTGCTCAACCTCACAGCGAAGGATGTCATCTGCTCTAGTCTGTCCCGAAATCAGTTCAGGAACGTCATGCATCTCAATCACGCGAAGCTAATCTGGGACCGTCTCTCTGAGGTCTATGAAGGTCATCGGACTCGTCATGATCCTTGGTTTGAGGATTACAAGGAATCTCTCAATGCAATGACATTCGAACCAGAATCATCATCATCTACCCCCTGCCTTATGGCAAACGGTGCTGAGGTAACCGAATCCTACCTATCCGAATCTAGTGATGATGAATCTGGCGATGAATTTGGACCTAGCTATGTCAAACTTGCTTCCCTTGCCCATAAACAACAAAGAGCCTTGGAAAAAGTTCACTACATGCTAAATAAGAGCGATGATATGTTGGGTGAAGAAATGGATCAGTCAAAAGCCTTGGCTGAAAGTCTTCAGGGACTCCATTCCAAGTTTGACGACCTTCAAGGTCATCATAACACTCTCTTATCTGATCACGAGAAGCTTTCTCTTGAACTTCTTCAAAGAAAGCAAGATCTTGAAAAGCTAAGAGTGAGTTATGAAGATCTTCAGAAGGAACGCGATTCATTACTTGCTCAACAAATCAGCACCACTCAGGAAGAATTTGATCCTCCATGCTTAAAGTGCATTGAACATGAATCTGCTGATTCTTCACCTGAATGTTCAAATGCTTCAAATGTTACAAATTCTTCACCTGCCTCTGCTATCACTAATTCCTCATCTGAGGACATTTCTAGTATCACTGACAATGCAGGGCTGAAGGAACTATATATGACAGGCATGTACAAAATCCTCAAAGGGCATCAGACTCTTTGTGATGTGCTTAAGAAGCAGATCCTCAACAGAAACCCTAGGAAAGAGTGTATTGCCTTTGAGAGGAAACTCAATGCTGATGGAACATATTGGAAGCCTGAGCAGTACCCCAAAACCTCATGGGTTGCTGCAAAGGGACCTCCAGTTGATCCATCTAACTTATCTGGCTTTACATGTGAATCTCCTCATTCTTCTAATGATTCATTTGACTCCAACTATAAACTGTTCAAAAATCAGAATGGTGAAGTATTTGCTAGATATGTTGGCACTAACTGCAGGAACGGTTCCCCTATGAAGAAAATCTGGGTTCCCAAAAGTTATGTTGAAAGTCTTCAGGTGAATGTACTCATGACACCACCAGTGAAGAAGAGGAACCCCGGATCAAACTCTTCATATGGACCAAATTCTTCATATGGATCCAAGTCCTCATACGGACCAAATTCCTCACATGGATCAAATTCCTCAAAAGGATCAAAGTCCTCATATGAACATCATCGTGCTAACAACTCTGTTTTGCAGGGTAGAGCTAAGGGCTATGAATATGTGCATTATTCTTCAAATCATTATGTTCATAAGTCTTCAAAGAATTTCTTTGCTTATTCATATGCTTACCCTAACCCCTCTTATGTGAAACGAAGTGGACTGGCATCCATGCCACCTTTCTCATATGGTGCTCACAGAATGATGAACTCTTTGCCACCCCTCCAGATGTGGGTGGTGAAGAAAAAGAACTAATCTCTTATGTAGGTTCAGGTCTCCAGACGTGCTTTAACGTCTGAAGAATTTGCTGGGGGCCTGACAAAATGCCTGAAAGGACGCAGACGAATCATGATGAAATGAACTTTCATTTCACACGTCCTCATACTGCTTATCTGTGCTATTGCTTGATGAAATTGAACTGATGATACTGATGTCATATTCTTGACTGATGAAGTATATGAGTTTGTAAGCTGCACTAATTCATCTGCAGGATGATCAACCCAAAGCAAATGAGTGGGACCTCGATAGTGGATGTACAAATCACATGACTGGTGACAAGAATCTATTGATGGATGCTCCATTAACACTGTCACATCTGAAGCATATCATCTTCGCTGACAAAGGCAAAAGTTAGGTATTGGGTCTAGGTAAGGTTGCGATCTCTAAGGATCGACACATGGACAAAGTCATGCTTGTCGAGTCCTTAGGATACAACCTCATGTCTGTCTCAATGCTTTGTGATCTTGATATGGTTGTTGTCTTTGGAAAGTATCGTTGTGTGTGATCATGGAAGCTGACAATTCCAAAGTCTTCGAAGGCTTTAGGAGAGGAGACTTGTACATTGTTGATTTCTCTACAGGACCACAACCTGCCATGTGCTTACTTGCAAAAGCTTCAGAAGGCTGGCTATGGCATCGACTACTTGGTCACGCAGGCATGAGGAATTTGCACACGCTTGCGAAGAAGAAGCATGTCATTGGTATTGAGAATGTCAAATTCCTCAAGGATCACCTGTGTGGTGCCTGTGAAGCTGGAAAAATGACCAAGGCCAAGCATCCAGCAAAGACTATTATGACCACCACTCGACCATTTGAATTGCTTCACATGGATCTCTTCGGTCCTAATCATTATTCTGCTGTGACTAGTGATGCATCTCTATATGGCTTTGTTATTGTTGATGATTACTCTCGTTACACATGGGTACACATTGTTACTTACAAACATGAAGTGCAGGAAGTCTTCAAACAATTTTCCTCGAGGGCTTCAACCAACTTTGGTGTGAAGATCAAGCACATCAGGAGTGACAATGGAATTGAGTTCAAGAATTCCGGTCTTAATGACTATCTTGATGAACTTGGTATTACTCATGAATTATCTGCTCCTTATACTCCTCAGCAAAATGGCGTCGTGGAGCGCAAGAACAGAACTCTTGTTGAGATGGCTCGCACTATGCTTGATGAATACAAAACACCTCATCGGTTTTGGATTGATGCAATTGATACCGTGTGCCACATCATCAACAGAGTATATCTTCACAAATTCTTCAAGAAGACTGCCTATGAACTCCTCACTGACAAGAAACCCAATGTGAGTTATTTCAAAGTATTCGGTGCTAAATGTTGGATTAGAGATCCTCATCACAATGCTAAATTTGCACTGAAAGCACATGAAGGTTTTATGCTTGGTTACGGAGAGGACTCGCACACCTACAGAGTCTTCAACATCGCTCTTCACAAGATTCTTGAAACTGTAGATCTGCGGTTCGAAGAAACTAATGGCTCGCAAAGAGAGCACCTACCTTCTGTGATAGATGAACCAGCACCTGAAGATTCTATCAAGTTCAAGGCTACTGAGGATATTGTTCCTACCGAAGAATCTACTGAAGAATTCATTCCCGAACGCGAAGATCGTCGAGCTGATGTACCTGAGGAAAATGCTGAAGAAAATGGCGCTGAAGAAAATGTTGATCAAATTCCTCGACGACAACTAGCTCATCCTCGCGTTGCAAAAGAATTGCAAGTTGAAAAAATCATCGATGACATTGAAGCACCAGGTCCTCTCACATGCTCAAAAGCTTCACATTTATCTAACTTTTGTGGGCACTATGCTTTTGTCTCTATCACAGAGCCCACTAAGGTAGATGAAGCATTTCTGGAGCCTGAGTGGATTCAGGCCATGCGAGAATTACATCAGTTCAAGCTCAACAATGTCTGGGAACTGGTCAAACGTCCAGATCCTCGCAAGCATAATATCATCGGCACAAAGTGGATCTACCGCAACAAGCAAGATGAAAATAGCCTTATGGTGAGGAATAAGGCACGACTTGTAGCTCAAGGCTACACATAGGTTGAAGGAATTGATTTCGATGAAATTTTTGGACCTGTTGCTAGACTTGAGGCTATTCGCATATTACTTGCATATGCTAACCATCATAATATCACTTTATATCAAATGGATGTGAAAAGTGCATTCCTCAATGGTAAGCTTGATGAAGAAGTATATGTTGCTCAACCCCCAGGTTTTGAAGATCCAAAGAATCCTGACAAAGTCTTCAGACTCAACAAGGCCCTCTATGGCCTCAAGCAAGCCCCTCGGGCATGGTATGATACTTTGAAGGAATTCTTCGTGAAGAATGGCTTCACACCCGGTTCACTCGACCCTACTCTCTTTACTAAATCTTATGATGGTGAACTGTTTGTGTGCCAAATATACGTTGATGATATTATCTTTGGCTGTACTCACCAATGTTATAGTGATGAATTTGCCTATATGATGAGTGAAGAATATCAAATGTCTATGATGGGAGAGTTGAAATTCTTCTTAGGTCTTCAAATTCGTCAACAGCACAATGGCATATTCATATCTCAGGAGAAATACCTCAAGGATGTACTGAGGAAATTCGGCATGCAAGATTGCAAAGGAGTCAAAATTCCTATGCCCACAAATGGCCATCTATGCACTGATGAAAATGGTATTGACTTCGATCACAAGGTATACCGCTCCATGATTGGCTCTTTATTGTACTTATGTGCATCTAGGCCAGATATAATGCTTAGTGTTTGCATGTGTGCCCTATTTCAAGCTACACCGAAGGAATCACACCATAAGGCTGTGAAGCATATTTTCCGATATCTAGCTCACACACCAACACTAGGATTATGGTACCCCAAGGGCTCTACTTTTGATCTCATTGGATATTCTGACTCTGATTATGCTGGTGATCGTGTGGATCGCAAGTCAACATCAGGTACTTGTCATTTCCTCGGACGATCTTTGGTCTGTTGGTCCTCGAAGAAACAAAACTGCGTACCACTGTCTACTGCTGAAGCTGAGTATATTGCTGCTAGTTCTTGCTGTGCTCAATTGTTGTGGATGAAGCAAACTCTCAAGGACTACGGCATCAACATGAAGAATGTGCCTCTCTACTATGAAAATGAGAGTGCCATCAAGATTGCTCATAACCCAGTTCAGCACTCGAAGACAAAGCACATTCAGATCCGTCATCATTTTCTTCGTGATCATGTGTTGAAGGGCGACATTGCTATTGAACATGTGAAGACTGAAGAACAGCTAGCCGATATCTTCACAAAGCCCTTGGATGAGAAGAAATTTAGCAAGTTGCGGTGTGAGCTAAATATCTTAGAATCTTTGAATGTTCTTTGAAAAGGACACACATCCTAACACTTATGCAAAATTGATGACTTAGATGAGCAACACATGAAGAAACGTTTTTCTTCAATCAATGAAGAATAACACTCTAAGTGTGAAGAAATTAATGAAAAATTTGATTCTCAGAACCCTACGACAATTGTACGCGGTGTCTGAAATCATCATTCTTATACGGTGGGTCACGCCACCACCAAAGTTGAAAATCTTCAATTTGAGTTATTCCTCAGTTTTGAAATTCTTCAGTTTTTCAAATTCTTCAACTTTGCAAAATCTTCACTGTTTTCGTCGTCCTTCTTCATTGGCTATATATATATATATATATATATATATATATATATATATATATATATATATATATATATATATATATATATATATATATATATATGGCTATTTCTTATGTGTGTTCTACAGCATTCTCTTATGGCTATTTCTTCAAGTTGCATTTTCTGCTAAGTGAATGTGATCGGACCCTTCCCCCTCTATGCTATACTCAACCCAATCTATTCAAAAATTCTTCATGTGTGTTCTATTTGAAACTCGTTCAAAATCTTCACTGTGTCCTGTCAGCTGAAGAAATTGCGAACGGAACTTTAAAACTTATCTTATCCAATTTTTTTGGTTTTGCCGCTCAAACCGTCCCGTTTCCCACGATAGACTTATCTATTCACCCACGATCTAACACGATCTCCACTATTCAGTACGTGGGTGACACATGTCAAGCGAATGAGAAGGGCCAGGAGCACGTTCGTCCTAAATCTTTGGGCGAACAGCTTTTCACTGCGACTATAAATACCCCCTCACCCTTCCTCATTTCCTTTACTCCGCTCGACCGCTCTCTCTCTCGCTCGAGCTTCTCAAACCCTAGCGCCGCTGCTACTCCATCGTCGCCGGTGAGGAAGAGCTTCACTGCCTCGACCTCGTCGCCGTCGTACTCGCGCCGGCCGCGGAAATATTCACTCCACCGCCGCCGTAGCTGTCTTCCTCCGCCAAGTTAGGGCGTGGAAGATCTGAACTGACGAGCTTCAAATCTACTCTTCTCAGTTCGTCGTGTTCTTCATCCAGGGTAATTAAAAGTTACTTTTATTGCCCTCTTTGATTCAAATTTTCACTACAAAATCATCAAAGGTGTTTTATTCTTCAAATCCTCACACACAAAACACCTCACAAGTCATCTGTTCTTGATTCGTTTCCCTAAGCATCATTTTCTTCAAGATTCCTCAATTGTGTGGATCGTAGATCTATACAACTCTGGAACCTAAGACAAAGTACGCTTCGTGAAATTCTTCAAGACTCATCTGGTCAAATTCCTCAAACTTGTTCATTTTGAAAACCTTCTGAGAACGCATATGACCTCTTCAAATTCCTCGCAACTATACTTTGTTCACAGGTACTCATGTCCGCTGCTGAATCACTAGGTTCTCATCAACTTAACTCATTTGCAGCGTTCCTTGAAGAAAAATTGCATACTTCTTCAGAAAATTCGATTGTTCAAATTCCTCATCTGAAGAATATGGCAGAAGGTAAGAAACCACAAAAAGGAGGAAAGAAGCCTGAGGTCATGACTGCTTTTGAGATCCCTGATGACATCTATAAGGACTATTGCACACCTGATGAGGCCAAGTTTGGCAAAGAGAACAAAAATCAGCGCAAGGTGCGCATTCAGAGGATTGAAAGGAGATGGGCCAGAGAATGGAGGGAGTACAGATATGTAACTCTAAAGTATATGAAGAAATTCGCTCTAAATCCTCCATGCCCAAGAGCTCCATTGGCACCTGGCCAAGAAGCTGATCCCTCCAGCCTCAAGCGCGGTGAGGATTTTCCTGATGAATGGGCCAAGCGCCAAGACAAGTTGGCTAGACAAGCCAAAGAAGCAGTGAGGAAATTTAATGAAGACTCTGCTGCTGCTGCTACCACAAAGGCCTCTGACAAGCCTAGGATATCAATGGCAAAGAAGCCCGCTCACAAGCCAAGTGCTTCATCAACTATGCCCTCACTGCCAAGTTCCTCAGCAATGCCCTCACGGCTAGAATCTTCAAAGCCCTCACGACCAATCTTCAAAGCCCTCAAGGCCAATTCCTCATGCTGCTCCAGCTCCTCCAAAGTCCTTAGTTGCTCCGGCAAAGTCCTCAACACCTGTTCACCTGGCCACATGCCAAAGGACTACATGCATCTCCATTGCCTCTGGTGTCTCAGCAAGTTCCTCAGCTGCACCAAAATCTTCATCAGGCCCCACTCTGCTGAAGACAAAGGCCACTGCTGGACGAGGTCCTCGGCCTAGTCCAAAGAAGAAACAGGTTGCCTTCCATGTGCCATCTGACGATGAAGCTGATGATGATGAACTTGCAGATATCATCAGAGACAGGCAAGAAAGGGCCGGTAGAGCCAAAGGCACAAATGTGCCACTTCTTTTGGATCCAAAAGTGATCCTCGACTACATTGATCTTTGACACAAGGACCCAAACACTCCTATGCCTGATTTTCATCTGACACCTGGCCAAAGTCACGTGCTGACCCATTTCATCAATGAAGAGAAATGGAAATTTGAGAAGGCCAGGCAAATCAAGAAGGCTCAGTTCAGGAAAGAGAAGTTCCTGAAGAACAATGTTGTCAAAATGACACCTGATGAACTCCTCAAGATCCAGTTTGAGATCAAAACCCTCAGTGATAATTTCAATTCCTATTATGCTGATGGGCAAGGAGCCAAAGTCAGGTTTGTTAAACTGACTGAGAAGTTCACCAACGTTGCAGACCCATCGCAACAAGAAATTCCTCATGCTGAAGCCTCTGCTCGGCAAACTGAAGAACATGCTAGCACCGCTGATGATTTTCCAGCTGCTGAAGGAAATGCTAGTTCCAGGGCTGATGACTCCATTCCAGCCGCTGAAGAAACTGCCAGGGCATCCACTAGTGGTGCGCCTGAAGAAAATGAAGAAGTTAGGCCAACTGCATCAGTTGCGCCTGAGGAAACTCAACCAGATTCCTCAGCTCCTCCAGCGCCTACACCAACTCCTACCCTTCCATCTGCATCAGATGTGAGGAAGACCAAGGCTGCAGAGAAAGCTGCAGTGAAGAAAAGGAAAGCATCATCTGCTCTAGATTCTTCAGCTCCGAAGAAAATGAAGACTATGACCATCTCTTTTGAGAACCCTATTGATGTTGTTCCGATTTCCACCATGCCATCAAAGGAGCTTGTTCCTTATGGTGAAGAATATGTGATCCCTAGCGGATCTGATGAAGAAAATCACTCTGCTGCTTCGTCAGAGCAGATTGATGAAGAAATTGAAGTGGATGCGATCCCTTCAACTCCTGCTGCTTCCTCGCCCATGCCTCAGTTCACAGCTGAAGAGGCTAGCGTTGAAGAACTTGAAGATGAAGACGTGGACATTGGATGCACCACTCCTGTGATGAATGATGACTTTTGGGAAAGTCAGTATCCCAATTCCCCACACTTCACCCCCCTACAGCAAATACCTCAGTCCCCTGCACCAACTGTTCAAATGGGCTCTGAAGAAAGTCATCCCACCTCATCTGTGCATGAAGAAATTCCAGCCACTAGTGCTAAAGAAACTGCTGCTGCTGACACCTTGAATATGCAGACGGCCACTGAAGAGGAACCAGAAATTCCTCAGCCTGAAGAACCTGAGATTGTGATCCCTGAGGTTGTGATGCAACTCACTAACACTCCTGCGCCCAAGCCAAAGGATCCATTCTCAAAGAAGCAAAAGTTCAAGGCTGCTGATTTCTTCAACGAGCATGTGTTCTTCACTGACTATAATCCCTATGATTCTGCTCGCATAAGGAAGAGGCGTTTCTGGACTGCTAGTCTAGCCAATTTTTATTCCTCTGTGCTATTCGATAAAGACAAAGTCTTCGAGCATGCACACATTCCTCACGTGGACATGGAATCTCTACCGTGCTTTGAGCTAGTCCTCAGTATCTTCACGATGCTGGATTACTGAATTTTAGCACTGACATCTGTGATTGGAATGAAGAACTCATTCTTCAATTCTATGTGACGCTGCACATCACAGGAAATTCTGAAGATGTGAACACTTGGGTGCTGGACTGGATGTCTGAAAATACTCACTACAAGGCACCAGCAACTGAATTGCTTCGTGTCCTCCCACTCAGTCCTCCCCTTGATGGTGCACGTTGCATCTACAATGAACCTGAGCTTACAAATCATTACATGCAAGTGCTGATGAAGCCTTTGAAGCCAGGGCAGGCCCCATGAACCAAATTCCTCGTCAAGGAATTACTGTATGTGCCTCAGACTGTCTATCGCATTCTGACGAAGACAATGAGTCCTATCAAAGGCCACGACTCAAATGATGAAGAAGTCATTGGCATCATGAAGAATATGCTTTTCAATATCATTCATGGCGTTCCCATCAACTTCCATGATTTCTTCATGAGGACTCTGGCCAATATTGCTATGTCCCCATTTGAGCTGAAGCCTTATGCACCATGGATTATGAAATTCTTCAGGACAAGGTCTTCACTCAACTATAAGGCTGATACTCTAAACCATGGCAGTTTCCTGCCTCCATTTGAAGTCCTCAAATGGAAATTTTCCTCAGCTGATGACAAAGGCAAGGCAACTGCTGTGATAGATGAAGGCATTCGTCCATTGGATGGTCAATTTTGCAAGGCTGCATCTTACTCCACCAATGATGACTCTGCCACACATGATTCTGCCGCCAACACCTCTGCCAAGCAAATTCCTCAAGCCACAGCACCCAGGGTGATGACTGATCATGAGTTACTCCTCAGTCTTCATCAGAAAGTTGATCGCAATCATAAATGGGTCAAGCGTCAGTTTGGTTCAATTCTTCACAACATGACCTCAACCCACAATGCAGTGAAGAAAAACCAATACTACCTCCATGAAACCTTCAACCGTACCTGGGCTGTTCTATCTCATATCTACAGCGCAGAAGATCTGAAGAGCATGGGTCTCAAGAAAGAATTTGACTGGTCTGCACCTCCACCGAAGAAATTCAAGAACGTCAAGGTTCCTTCCTTGGAAGCCAGCTCCTATTCTTCATCGCGCACCACTGATGAAAATGAAGACTTGGATGACACTGCGGCAGGCCCTACTACGACAACCAACCCCGACAACGCTGGCGCTCCTCCATCAACTTGATATTCTTCAGGGGCGTTAGTCCTCAGTTTCGATCCTTTTGGTCATTCGATGACAAAGGGGGAGAAATCTGAGTTAGTCTTCAAGCGGGTTTATTATATGGGCCTTTTTTTGTTAAGTTACAACTCTCGCTCTTCTGAAACTTTTATTGGATCAAGCTGTAATCTTAAACCCGATGGTGCTCTGATACTTTTGATGCACTGTGCTCTGATTCTGCATGCTTATTCCTCGTTAATATTATTGCACGCATGCTGAATCTCTTCAGGCACCATATTTCATCATGCATTTCAAATTCTTCATATTATATGTCAAATGCATGTATGAATTACAAGATATAGGGGGAGATCTCCATGATTCAACTCTTCAAGTGTGCATTGCTTCAAAAGCAAATTCCTCACTATGCACATCTTCAGGGGGAGTTCTTCTATATCTTGCAATCAAATTCCTCAATATCAGTACTTACACTTCATACGTTTATCCCCGTTGAAAACTTAACCTATATTGTCATCAATCACCAAAAAGGGGGAGATTGTAAGTGCATCTAGTGCCCCTTAGTGATTTTAGTGTATTGAAGACTTATAGGTTAAGGGACTAATGTGTTTATGAGTGTACACAGATCTATAAGTCTATGAGGAGTTTGATATTTACAGAGAAAGTCGACCCCTAAAAATGAATATCTTCGACTGAAGATTTTGGTATTCCTGAAGACTTTCATGAAGACTTTGAAAGTGAAGAAATTGGTGTGTCCGTGAAGACTTGATATTCATGCGAGGAATATGAAGCTTGAAGACTTCCGTTTTCATAGTTTTGTTTTTCTCTTTCTTGAGTCATAGGAAACACCGTACTGTTAAAGGGGGTCGAGGAAATACCAAGGAAAAATTTCCATGTGATGCTCAACTCAAAATCCTACACCTACCAATCCTTCGAGTGAAGCCATTGGAAATCTCATATAGTTTAGTCAATTTCTTCAGTGACAGAGACGAAGTTCTTCTGGTCGCTGAGGAATTTGTTCTGACTGAGGAGTTAGGAATTCACCAGTGCGGATTGCCTACACAGTTCGGAACATGATAGCCCTAAGGAATTTGAGAGTCAAATTTCTGACCGTTGCTGTGCTACGCGCCAGTTGTACCAAAATATCTTATCCACATAATGGTCATATCATTGAAGGGCATTTATGTCTTATCATGTCGGGCTGCTCCCTAGGCTATAAATAACCGCCCCCTACAACCACTAGCTAGTTGGCTGCTCCGAGAGAAACTGACACTTGTCATTTGAGAGCAACCCATCCTCCGAGGACTTTGAGCGAAAAATCATCGAGTGAGGAAAATCCAAATCCAAACACCCAGAAACCCAAAGTGATTGAGCATCACAAAAGAGATTGATCCTGCGTGGATCTGATGCTTGTTACCTTTGAAGACTGTGCTTCTTCCAGACGGTTAGGCGTCATGGTCTAGAGCATCCAAGAGGAATTGTGGATCGCCGAGTGACCAAGTCTGTGAAGGTTTGGAAGTCGCCTGAAGACTTACCACGAGTGATTGGACGAGGTCTGTGTGACCTTAGTTCAAGGAGAATACGGTGAGGCCTTGGTGTCCTGAGCTGCGTGCTCAGTGACTGGGTGTCCGAGACTGTGTGTCCTCGAGTTTAAATACTCAGCCGCTCCAACCAGACGTACAACTGAGACAGCAGTTGGAACTGGTCTACCAAATCATTGTCTTCACCAACCTTACTGGTTCTATTTCCTCAACTCTTTCATTTCCTCATTACTGTGTTGAGTAGTTGTTCATATCTGTGTTTGAAGACTTTGACTGAACACTTTCTCAATTTCCTCAGTTCAATTTCTTCAGTCTGTTTGTCTTCATCTTGTGTTATCCTGTGTTTACGCTTTCTGTACTATGTGTTTGTCTTCATTTCATCATGATGACTATGTATGTATTCTGTTATGCTTACTTCTGAGTACTTATTCCGCTGCAAGTAGTTCTTCGCTAAGGAATTTCCTCACCAGCAAATTCCTCAGTGAAGAATTCATAAAAATCGCCTATTCACCCCCCTCTATTCGATATAACGCACTTTCAATAGCGTCCGGCTTCCTGTGAATATTCGCTCCTCGGCTTCCACGCCCAATAATGGCCATCTTCCACGTGTTAAATGAATGCAAAAAGTTAGGTAATTTTTACATTTACCCCCCTAGATGCGCAAATGAGCTGCCTATAAAGGAGACGAGGATCTAGATCCGAATCACACCATCCTCCCTTCGCGAGCATTCATCGGAGCGCATTTGACAGAAATCCATTCCATCATGGACAGTCGAGGCGGCTCCTCTCGCCCTCCCAGCCCTCGGCCTGGAGATTGGGAGAGATGCTCCGTCCCGTACAGCGAGTTAGTGACGCTCCAAACCAAGGGATTTCTTCCCCCAGCCTTCATGGTTCCGGTTCGAGCCGGACTCGCCACCTATAAGGGCGGAAAGCAAGCGGAGAGCGTCCCCAGTCACTCCAAAGGAGAGCGGGTATGCCTTGTCTCTTATTTCATAAGAGGGCTTGGATTTCCAATTCATCCGTTTCTCCGGGGGCTCCTGGAGTTCTACGGCCTCCAGTTGCACAACCTTACGCCTGCCTCCATTTTGCATATTGCGGGCTTCATGGCCCTTTGCGAGCTGTTTTTGGGCATCGAGGCCCATTTTGCGCTGTGGAAAAATCTGTTCTGCCTTGTGCCCCATTCTCAAGAGGGGTCAATATATCAAGTGGGCGGAGCCGAACTATGGTGCATCGCCGGGACCGGATATCTATCCGGAACCCCGAAGAAGGCGTCCGAAGACTGGCCTTCAGAATGGTTTTATATAGAAGATGTACCCTTGCCGGACCCTATTCGGATCGGCCTCCCTGAGTTCAATAACGCTCCTTTGAAGAAACGCCTAAGCTGGCATCCACGGAGCCCTCAGAAGGAAAATGACAGGGACGTCCTTTACCTAATGAGCCGAATTAGGGTATTAGCTCATTTCGGACTGACCATGATCGGGGTCATGGCCACATGCATTATGCGGGGGGTGCAGCCGCTCCAGTATAGAGGCCACTCCATGTGGGATTTCAACAGGGAGGATGATGCACCTGCTACGGCCGTAAGGGGCCGGGATCGATCACCGATCTGATGAAGATCTTGTCCGCATTGTACAAGGGAGAAGAGGAGGAATTTCTTCGTGTCAATCCGTGATACGTCTCTGTCGTATCTACTTTTCCAAACACTTTTGCCCTTGTTTTGGACTCTAACTTGTATGATTTGAATGGAACTAACCCGGACTAACGCTGTTTTCAGCAGAATTGCCATGGTGTTGTTTTATGTGCAGAAAACAAAAGTTCTCGGAATGACTTGAAACTCCACGGAATATCTTAGAATAAATAATAAAACATCCTCGCCAAAGATGAAGGCCAGGGGGCCCACACCCTGTTCATGAGGGTGGGGGGCGCGCCCCTCCCCCCTGGGCGCGCCCCCCTACCTCATGGGCCCCCTAGTGGCCCTCCGACGCCAACTCCAACTCCATATATTGGCTTTCAGCGAGAAAAAAAATCAGAGATAAAGTTTCATCGCGTTTTACGATACGGAGCCGCCGCCAAGCCCTAATCTCTCTTGGGAGGGCTGATCTGGAGTCCGTTCGGGGCTTCGGAGAGGGGGATTCGTCGCCGTCGTCATCATCAACCATCCTCCATCACCAATTTCATGATGCTCACCGCCGTGCGTGAGTAATTGCATCGTAGGCTTGCTGGACGGTGATGGGTTGGATGAGATTTATCATGTAATCAAGTTAGTTTTGTTAGGGTTTTGATCCCTAGTATCCATTATGTTCTGAGATTGATGTTGCTATGACTTTGCTATGCTTAATGCTTGTCACTAGGGCCCGAGTGCCATGATTTCAGATCTGAACCTATTATGTTTTCATGAATATTTGTATGTTCTTGATCCTATCTTGCAAGTCTATAGTCACCTACTATGTGTTATGATCCGGCAACCCCGAAGTGACAATAATCGGGACCACTCCCGGTGATGACCATAGTTTGAGGAGTTCATGTATTTACTATGTGCTAATGCTTTGTTCCGGTTCTCTATTAAAAGGAGGCCTTAATATCCCTTAGTTTCCATTAGGACCCTGCTGCCACGGGAGGGTAGGACAAAAGATGTCGTGCAAGTTCTTTTCCATAAGCACGTATGACTATATACGGAATACATGCCTACATTACATTGATGAACTGGAGCTAGTTCTGTGTCACCCTATGTTATGACTGTTACATGATGAACCACATCCGGCATAATTATCCATCACTAATCCGGTGCCTACGAGTTTTCCATATACTGGTTTACACTTATTTACTTTTCCGTTGCTACTGTTATCATCACTACAAAAATACCAAAAACATTACTTTTGCTGTCTTTACTTTGTTACCGTTACCACCACTATCATATTACTTTGCTACTAAACACTTTGCTGCAGATACTAAGTTTCCAGGTGTGGTTGAATTGACAACTCAGCTGCCAATACTTGAGAATATTCTTTGGCTCCCCTTGTGTCGAATCAATAAATTTGGGTTGAATACTCTACCCTCGAAAACTGTTGCGATCCCCTATACTTGTGGGTTATCAAGACCTTTTTCTGGCGCCGTTGCCGGGGAGCATAGCTCTATTCTTTCAGTCACTTGGGATTTATATCTGTTGGACACTATGAAGAACTTGAAAGATGATCAAACTACTATTTTGCCCTCAACTACGAGGGGAGGTAAGGAACTGCCATCTAGCTCTGCACTAGATTCTCCTTCTATTATGAGTAAGTTTGGGACACCTAAACCTACTACTGCTATTGATTCTGATATGTCGCATGTTATTGATGATGCCACTTCTGCTATGCATGATACTTATGATGAAACTACTTCTATGCTTGATACTACTGTGCCACTTGGTGAATATCTTGATGAGCAAATTGCTAGGTCTAGAGAAAGAGAAATTATTGAACCTGAACACGATGATGTTAGTGATGATGAGCCTATGCCTGCTATTCCTGAGGGTTATCTTTTTAGTGCTGAATCTTTTGAAGCTGTTGTTGCTTGCCAGGATAGTCTTGAACGTAAGAGGTTGCTAATTAAGTGGAGTAAAGAATCTTTTAGAGGTAGGATGAGACCCGACCCTGCTTTTGCTACTTCACCTATCTGTGTTCCTGATTATGATTATTATGATATTTCTGTCGATCCAGATATAATTACTTTGGTTGAATCTGATCCTTTTTATGGCTATGAATCTGAAATTGTTGTGGCACATCTTCATAAGTTAGATGATATAGCTGCCCTGTTTACTAATAATCTGAGATCGCGCCACCTTTATTTACTTAAAATATTTACGTTCTCATTAAAGGGTGATTCTAAGAAATGGTTTAATTCTCTTGATCCTGGTTGTGTGCAAAGTCCCCAAGATATGATTTATTACTTCTCTGCTAAATATTTCCCTGCTCATAAGAAACAAGCTGCTTTGAGGGAAATATACAATTTTGTGCAACTTGAAGAAGAGAGTGTCCCACAAGCTTGGGGGAGGCTTCTCAAGTTACTTAATGCTTTGCCTGATCATCCTCTTAAGAAACCTGAAATATTTGATATCTTTTATAATGGACTAACTGATGCTTCCAGAGATTACCTGGATAGTTGTGCTGGTTCTCTTTTCAGGGAAAGAACACCGGATGACGCTGAAATTTTATTGAATAATATGTTGGCAAATGAAAATAATTGGGCACCTCCTGAGCCAACTCCTGAGCCAGCTCCTGAGCCAATTACTGAGCCTATTCCTAAACCAACTCCGAAGAAGAGAGGTGTTCTATTTCTCAGTCCCGAAGATATGCAAGAGGCAAAGAAATCTATGAAAGAAAAAGGTATTAAAGCTGAAGATGTTAAGAATTTACCTCCTATTGAAGAAATACATGGTATTAATTTACCGCCTGTTGAATAAGTATATGATCTCAATTACTTATTTACTGAAGAACCTCCCGATATCCCGACACATGTTGTAAAGGTAAATTCTCTCCATGGATATGATAAAGCTGAAGTTCCTCCTACTAAAATTGCTAGTCAGTGCTTGGATGAGTTTGATGACTTTATGTTTAAGCAAGATGACTTTAATGCTTATTTTGGTAGACAATTAAAACAGAATACCTTTATGATTAAACGCTTGAGTGATTATATGGCTGATATTGGAGGTGAACTTAAACTTGTTAGCAAACATGCTTCTATGGTTACCACTCAAGTAGAACAAGTACTTAAAGCTCAGAAAGAAGTGCTTGATGAAATGAATAGTATGAAAAATGACTATGCTGTTAGAGTGGCTACTAGAACTGGTAGAATGACTCAGGAACCTTTGTATCCTGAAGGCCACCCTAAGAGAATCGAGCAAGATTCTCAGAGAAATAATATCGATATACCTAGTTCTTCTAAGAGGAAGAAAAAGAAAAATGATAGGACTTTGCAAACTTCTAGTGAACCTATTGCTGAACCACCTGATAATCCAAATGATATCTCTATGTCTGATGCTGAAACACAATCTGGTAATGAACATGAACCTAGTGGAAATGTTAATGATAATGTTCATGATGATGCTCAACCTAGTAATGATAATGAAGTAGAAGTTGAACCTGTTGTTGATCTTGATAACCCACAATCAAAGAATCAACGTTATGACAAAAGAGATTTTGTTGCTAGGAAACACGGTGAAGAAAGGGAACCATGGGTTCAGAAACCCATGCCTTTTCCTCCTAAACCATCCAAGAAAAAGGATGATGAGGATTTTGAGCACTTTGCTGAAATGATTAGACCCATCTTTTTGCGTATGCGATTAACTGATGTGCTCAAAACTAATCCTTATGCTAAGTATATGAAGGATATTATTACTAATAAAAGAAAGATACCTGAAGCTGAAATTTCCACCATGCTTGCTAATTATACTTTTAAGGGTGGAATACCAAAGAAACTTGGAGATCCCGGAGTACCTACTATACCATGCTCCATTAAGAGAAATTATGTTAAAACTGCTTTATGTGATCTTGGAGCCGGTGTCAGTGTTATGCCTCTCTCTTTATATCGTAGACTTGACTTGAATAAGTTGACACCTACTGAAATATCTTTGCAAATGGCTGATAAATTAACTGCTATACCTGTAGGTATTTGTGAGGATGTGCCTGTTGTGGTTGCAAACGTTACTATTTTAACGGACTTTGTTATTATTGATATTCCCGAGGATGATAGTATGTCTATTATTCTTGGAAGACCTTTCCTTAATACTGCAGGGGCTGTTATTGATTGCACCAAAGGCAATGTCACTTTTCATGTTAATGGCAATGAGCACATGGTACATTTTCCGAGGAACAACCTCAAGTTTATAGTATCAACTCTATTGGAAAAATTCCATCGATTATATTTGGAGGTTTTGAATTTCATCTCCCTACTGTCAAGAAAAAGTATGATATTCTTATTGTTGGGGATTTTCATATCCCCGTTGAGGTAACTTAGTGTTATTCGAAATTTCGCCGATTCCGTGATTATTCGGAATGAGTTTGTTAACAAGACTTGATCAACCTTGTTAGTGGGTTCATTTTGATGATCACGAGATGGATGAAACTAGAAGCACAACCTTCTGTACCCTCTTTATATTTTCTGTTATTTAGTAGAAATAAAGTAAAATAGTATTTTTCTATCTGTTTCCTGACTTATCCGTGCAATATAAAAATATCCCGAAAATAAAAGTCCTCAGAATGCCATGTCAATTTAATATGATTTTTTCGGGAATATTTGAGAATTTACTGTGCAAAAATTACCACGCGGGGAGCTGCCACCTGGTCACGAGGGTGGAGGGCGCGCCCTACCCCTCTGGGCGCGCGCCCCTGCCTCGTGGGCCCACGGTGGCCCTCCTCCACTTATTCCTGCACCCATCTTCTTCCGCTGTCTCACACAAACACGAAAAACCAACTCAAGCACGAGTTCCAGCCCCCGTTGCTGTGATTTTCGATCTCCTTGCTCAAAGCACCTCTTGCAAAACTGCTTGGGGAGATTGTTCCTTGGTATGTGACTCCTCCATTGGTCCAATTAGTTTTTGTTCTAGTGCTTTATTCGTCGCAAATTTGTGCTGCATAGGTGACCATGTTCTTGAGTTATGATCCGGCAACCCCGAAGTGACAATAATCGGGACCACTCCCGGTGATGACCATAGTTTGAGGAGTTCATGTATTCACTATGTGCTAATGCTTTGTTCCGGTTCTCTATTAAAAGGAGGCCTTAATATCCCTTAGTTTCCATTAGGACCCCGCTGCCACGGGAGGGTAGGACAAAAGATGTCATGCAAGTTCTTTTCCATAAGCACGTATGACTATATACGGAATACATGCCTACATTACATTGATGAACTGGAGCTAGTTCTGTGTCACCCTATGTTATGACTGTTACATGATGAACCACATCCGGCATAATTATCCATCGCTAATCCGGTGCCTACGAGTTTTCCATATACTGGTTTACGCTTATTTACTTTTCCGTTGCTAATGTTATCATCACTACAAAAATACCAAAAACATTACTTTTGCTGTCTTTACTTTGTTACCGTTACCACCACTATCATATTACTTTGCTACTAAACACTTTGCTGCAGATACTAAGTTTCCAGGTGTGGTTGAGTTGACAACTCAACTGCTAATACTTGAGAATATTCTTTGGCTTCCCTGTGTCGAATCAATAAATTTTGGTTGAATACTCTACCCTCGAAAACTGTTGCGATCCCCTATACTTGTGGGTTATCAATCCGCAGGGCGGATTTTCTATGAACAATCCTTCAAGCTAGGTAAGCAGATATTTATTTTTGCCTATCCGATCCATACTCCCATAGCCGAGTATCTCATTTTGTGATTTCGGTGCAGGAACTGCGCCGGGCCGTAAAGGATATAAACAGCCCGCCTCCACAACCCGAGGATCCAGAACGGTTCCTCGATCTGACCTCCCAAGAGGATCCGGACATATCGGTGGAGCTGATCGACGGGGTATTCCAGCAATGAGCATCGATAATACCTTGGTCGCCATTACGGCCAATTACCCCGGAATACTCGCCGCCTCGCGGGTAACTGAGACCGAAGTCCCAATACTTTGAAAATGACCCATCCGTGCATGTTTTTAATCACTGTATACCAATTTGTTTCGCAGGGGAAGTCCTTGAGGCGGAAGGCCGAGCCTGCGACGACCAGTCAACAAGGGACAGCAAGGCCCAACAGGTCGAAAAGAAGTGCAGTCCAGATTGAAACGCCGATGCAACGGTATGGCGTGTCATCTTGCTCCCAGGTTTTATTCCCGGGAGGCATACTAACGCTCTTGCTTTTTCAGGAAGAAGAGTGCTCGCCGGACTATATCCTCCGCTCGCCAGGCTCCAAAGCCAGGTCCAGAAGCGGAGGCGAACACGAGGCGTGCGTCGGAAGCTCCTCCGACAGAGGATGCCGACAGGTTATCTGCCACCAATTCAGAGGTGGAGAGTGCCATGAATCACAGGCGTTGCCGGACAGTTCTTCGTGATGCATGTTTCTCCCCAGAGGCATTGGATGCCTTCAATTCGGGAGATGCGCACCTCCGTGCCGCTCAAAATGGTCTAGCCAGAGCCACGGAGCAGTATGTAAAAGACATACGGGTGAGAAAATTTGACAGTTATATATGCTAGTAGCCCCCGAGACTTGAAATAGTTAGAATAACTGATTTAAGGATCATTTATTGTGCAGGATCTTACGGAAAAGAATACCCAACTGTCCCAGGAGCTGGAGGAGTGCAAAGCCCAACTTGAGGCCGCACTAGCCGCAGTGGGGGAAGCCAAAGAGACCCCCTCCGGTAATATATGCTTGAAAAGATGAGTAATTTGTGAAGTGCGGCGTGTGCATAAGTCTGACAATAATATTGCATATGGCGCCGGGATAGATCCGGACAAGCAACAACTCCTGCGCCAGTTAAAGGCCGGCGAGAATGTGCTTACAAGGGTGAGGCAAGAGAAAAATAACCTCCAAGATGCCAACACCCAGCTGGGTGAGGAACTAAAGGATGTTCGTGCCCAGCTGTCTGACTCCGTTAAGGAGAATCAGCGGCTTTGACACGGCATTTTTAGTAAGTGCTTGAACGAACTTTGAAAAAAGAGTTCGGCGAGGAAGTCGACTAACAGAGTTATGTCTGTAGGTATGCTCACAGACCGTCCTGCAGAGGAAATGCCCGGTTCTACGGGTGACCTTCTTCCCGAGCTCTTGCAACTGCACGAACGAGTTCGGCAGGTGATGAAAGGTGTCGCCCAGGCCTTGTGGCCGTCTGTCTCCCTGCCCGAAGGCCTTGGAGAGCTTGCGGAGAGGCTTCAGGGAGCGCGGCAGTGCTTCCGCTTATGGAAGATATTGGCCTGCCGTCAAGGCGCCAGGGAGGCCTGGGCCATGGTGAAGACGCAGTATGCGAAGGCTGACCCAAACCACATGGCCGAGGTCGGACCTGCGGGGCCCGATGGGAAGGAGATCCCTGTGAGCTTAGTGTACGGCCAAGTAGAATTGTCCGCAAAGTATTCCCAACAGGACTGTAAACTAGACAACCTGCTGGACGACATTGAAGAGGAATATGCTCAGTCAAGTTGACTATGTAATTTAAGATGACATGTAAAATGCCTTCTAGCCGGATTGTAGATCGTTAGTCATAGCGGACCCTTTCGCTTCAACCTTGGGACCCAATAGTCTGGAGTGTGTCCGAATACCCTCGCGGTTATATAAGAACCGGGGCATGCGTGGATACCAGGCGTAGGGGTCATTAGTGCTTTATCAGACAAGTGCCCAACTAGTTATGTTATATTACATGGTTAGTAAGAAACATCTTCCAGGGAGAATAGTTTTGTTAGGGGTTCCTTTCCCTGGGAGGCATGCCCTAAAGTGCATGTCCGGACTGCAAAAAAAGCAGAAAAACATCTGGGGGCAGATAAATAAATAGGTAAGAAATCGTCTTTTAGTTCACCGACCGAATATTCCCTTAAGAACGCTAGCTTTCGGCTTCACCCAGTCTGAGGTACACATCCGGCTGACCCGACAGTAACAATCGCAGAGGCGCTCCCTTTACCGCCTAGCCGAACAATCGGGAACATAGGGGTAAGCACAGGAGCCAGGCAACCCAGCTTGGCCAAAACTTAAGTCATATCGATGCATCTAATGGTGAATAAAAGGTTCATGCTGAAGTGTGACACATGTGTTGGGCATGAAGCCCATATAAATAAGCTTCTGTTAAAGAAGCCCCCAGGTATAATGAGCGCGGATAGCGCGTCAAGTGTGTGCGAACAATGTGCAAACAAGCTTTCAAAAGCTGTAGTAGGAAAGGAGGGAGAAGCAGAGAAAAAGAAGACAGCTAATATGTAAAATATAGACGGAGGAAGGAGACGAACTCAGAATCCGGCACTAGGCGTAGAATCTTCGGAGACGGGCTGCGTTCCATGGGTTCGGCTCTAGTGGGTTATCTGATGCATCTGGCAGGCGGTACGCTCCACCGGTCAGGACTTGGTCGATGGTAAAGGGACCTTCCCATTTGGGCTGGAGTTTGTCCTTTTTCTTGTCTGGCAGGCGTAGAACTAACTCGCCAGTGTTGTAAGTTTTGGCCCGTACTTCTCTGCTTTGATATCTTCGAGCTTGCTGTTGATAGAATGCGGAACGGGCTTTTGCCACGTCACACTCCTCCTCCAATGCGTCCAAACTGTCCTGCCGATCGAGCTCGGCTTCTCTTTCTTCGTACATGCGCACGCGAGGTGAGTCATGAATTATGTCACAGGGCAGAACTGCCTCTGCGCTGTATACCATAAAGAATGGTGTAAATCCGGTGGTGCGATTCGGAGTGGTCCGCAGCCCCTAGAGTACTGAGTCGAGCTCCTCTACCCAGTGCGTGTTAGATTCCTTGAGGGACCGCACTAATCTGGGTGTCATGCCGCTCATGATTAGACCATTTGCTCGCTCGACTTGACCGTTAGTTTGAGGGTGATAGACTGAAGTATAGTCGACCTTGATGCCCATGTTTTTGCACCAGAGTTTAACCTCATCAGCCGTAAAGTTCGTGCCGTTGTCAGTGATGATGCTATGGGGGACGCCGTAACGGTGTATGACCCCTGATATGAAGTCTATCACCGGTCTGGATTCGACCGTCTTAACAGGCTTGGCCTCTATCCATTTGGTGAATTTATCCACCATGACCAGTAGGTATTTTTGCTTGTGGGTTCCTCCTTTAAGGGGTCCAACCATGTCAAGCCCCCAGACCGCGAAGGGCCAGGTTATGGGTATAGTTTTGAGGGTGGTGGGTGGCATGTGGCTTTGATTAGCAAAGAGCTGGCAACCAAAGCATCGTTGGACTAAGTCCTGAGCATCTGCCCGGGCCGTCGATCAATAAAATCCAGTACAGAAGGCCTTGCCTACAAGGGCCCGGGCTGCGGCGTGGTGCCCGCCGAGTCCGGCATGAATTTCAGCCAGAAGGTTCGGCCCTTCCTCTTCGGAGATACACCTTTGAAGGACTCCGGTTGTGCTTTTCTTGTAAAGCTCTCCCTCATGGACCTTATAGGCTTTAGATCGCCGCACTATGCAGCGGGCCTCGTTTTGGTCCTCGGGAAGTTCCTGCCTGGTTAGGTAGGCTAGGAATGGTTCCGTCCATGGGACAATTACTGCCATTATTACATGGGCTTAGGATGTTACTTCGTTGGCAGAACCACCAATTGTGTCAGAATGTTCGGTGTTGGGCAGTGCGGTTGGATCCGGGTTGGTATTTCCGGATTCCCCCTCCCATAGTACGGATGGCTTGAACAGCCTTTCTAGGAAGATGTTGGGAGGGACGGCATCGTGCTTTGCACCAATGCGTGCCAATACGTCTGCTGCCTGGTTGTTATCCCGGGCTATATGGTGAAATTCGAGCCCCTCAAACCGAGCTGACATTTTTAGGACGGCGTTGCGATAAGCTGCCATTTTCGGATCCTTGGCATCAAAGTCTCCATTTATTTGGGATATCACGAGGTTTGAATCCCCGCGCACCTCTAGGCGTTGAATGCCCATGGAGACTGCCATCCGGAGGCCATGTAGAAGGGCCTCGTATTCGGCTGCGTTGTTGGAGTCTGTATACATTATCTGGAGTACGTATTGAACCGTATCTCCGGTTGGGGATGTCAGAACAACGCTAGCCCCCAAACCAGACAACATTTTGGAGCCGTCGAAGTGCATGATCCAGTTGGAATATGCGCCATACTCTTTAGGGAGTTCGGCTTCAGTCCATTCGGCGACGAAGTCGGCCAAAACTTGCGACTTAATAGCTCGCCGTGGCTTATAGGTTATGTCGAACGGGAGGAGCTCAATGGCCCATTTGGCAATCCGGCCCGTCGCGTCGCGGTTGTTTATAATGTCATTAAGAGGTACTTCGGAGGCGTGGAGGTCATCTCCTCTAGCCATGTGTATGTGGAGGATGTAATCCCCAATCCAGACTCCAGGGTCTGTTGTTCCGTCGTACGCCTCTATGTTTACGGGCTTGAATCCCGCTGGAAATTCATAATCTAGGACCTCATCGGTGAAACATAGGGGGTGTGCGGCACCCCTATATTTGGGTGTACCATAATATTCGGATATTTGATGTGTTGCATTGCTTACTACAGCTTGCTTTCTTGGCCTGTAGATAGATCTAATTGGGCCATCTTTTTGATGCAAATCCGTGTGCGGATCGCGTGCCGGCTTGTGTGCGGCGCCGTTTGCCGCTCTATGTTTGCCATGGGGTCGTCTATCCGACCGGATGGTCTCTTTGTTCTTTGATTGCGGGGGCTCTACGGCCTCCTCATCAAATTCGGGCAGTAGTTTTCGCTTTGGGTAGCTCTTTGTTCGGCGACTATCACCGTATTTGTCTATGGTCTTGAGTACTTCGCCCCATCTGATTCAGAGCGCATCTTCCGCTGTTTTGAGCTTCCGCTTCTGCTTTTTCAGGCTACGCGCATGGCGACGAGCCTTTTGTGGAGGTTCTTCTGCTCCAGCAACTTGTCCAGCGTGAGATCGTCCGGACTGTTATCTTCGCCGGGGACGGATTGTTTATCCATATTGTCCTATTCGGACGGTTGCTTGATAGCATGTTCGTCGTCCACCGGTTTGCCCTGCTCTATGGCTGGGTCTGTATGGCTGCTGTCTTTGTCGAGGCGGGATTTTGAGCGGCGCTTACGTCGCCGTTTTGACTGCTTTTCGAGGGAATGATCCCTCGTGGCGTCCCGTTGTTCCTCGTCGTCGCTTCCTTTAGCTGTATCCACCATGTATACATCGTGAGATGAGGTGGCTGTCCAGCGCCTTGTAGGTGCTGGTTCATGCTTATCTCCTACATCGTCGTCCATACCGTCGATGTATTCGGAGTCGAAATCGAGCACGTCGTTTAAACTATCGACAGTGGCTACGAAGTGGGTGCTCGGTGGGCTTTGAACTTCTTCGTCGTCCGCATCCCAACCTTGCTGACCATTGTCCGGCCAGGGCTCTCCTGATAAAGAGAGAGACTTCAGTAAATTCAGGATGTCGCCAAAGGGCAAGTGTTGAAAGATGTCCGCGGTGGTGAACTCTATGATCGGCGCCCAATCGGATTCGATTGGCAGGGGCGCGGAAGGCTCGGAGTCCGGAGAGGAGTCCGGCACCTTGGAGTCATGAGCTTCACCAAGGACAGGGTTGGTGTTCGGCTCAATCGTCGTAGACATAGCAGCCCCCGAGGCGGTGTCCAGCCACCCGTCCTCGATCGGCGCAGTCGGCTCCGAGCTAAGGGTCGGAGCGGGCACTAGTGCGGCCTCCAGGGCACTGTTCGGCGGCAGAGCTAGATCATGCCCATCGTGACAGTGCGGCGCACTTGGATGTGGCTCGAACCCGTCGAAGATCAAGTCTCCGCGGACGTCAGCCGTGTAGTTCAAACTTCCAAATCTGACCTGATGGCCAGGGGCGTAACTTTCAATCTGCTCCAGATGGCCAAGCGAATTGGCCCGCAGTGCAAAGCCGCCGAATACGAAGATCTGTCCGGGGAGAAAAGTCTCACCCTGGACCGCATCGTTGTTGATGATCGAAGGAGCCATCGGGCCTAAAGATGACGACACAGAGGAACTCTCAATGAAAGCACCAATGTTGGTGTCAAAACCGGCAGATCTTGGGTAGGGGGTCCCGAACTGTGCGTCTAGGCGGATGGTAACATGAGACAAGGGACACGATGTTTTTACCCAGGTTCGGGCCCTCTCGATGGAGGTAAAACCCTACTCCTGCTTAATTGATATTGATGATATGGGTAGTACAAGAGTAGATCTACCACGAGATCATAGAGGCTAAACCCTAGAAGCTAGCCTATGGTATGATTGTTGTTCATCCTATGGACTAAAACCCTCCGGTTTATATAGGCACCAAAGAGGGTTAGGGTTACACAGAGTCGGTTACAATGGTAGGAGATCTACATATCCGTATCACCAAGCTTGCCTTCCACGCCAAGGAAAGTCCCATCCGGACACGGGACGAAGTCTTCAATCTTGTATCTTCATAGTCTAGGAGTCCGGCCAAAGGCTATAGTCCAGCCATCCGGACACCCCCTAATCCAGGACTCCCTCAGTCGCGGACGGCACAAGACTCTCTTGCCCTATGGCTACATGAGAAGCAGGGGATGGACAATTACAATCAAAAGGATCTCCATACCATCTTTCTTCTAACACTTTGGGAGTTGTGGAAGCACCGGAATGTGATTGTCTTTGATGGGGCATCTCCTTCGATTGGTGTACTTATTGGTAGGGTAAGGTCGGAAGGAAGGTTATGGTTGGTAGCGGAAAGTTCAAAGGGAATGTAGACCCCTTCTTCCTTCAGCTAGAGCGGCGGGCGAGTAATGAGTAGGAGAATTGTAACGCGGATCTTGTAATCTTGGTGGAGGCATGCTTTTGCCTTTCTTCTTTAATATATAATATGCACACTCGTGCATATTCGAGAAAAAAAAGATACTTGGATTAGACGGTGAAGTTCAGAAACTTACCTCATCTTTTCTTCTTCATAATGTCTATCACTTGCTAGTCTCATTAAAATGAGGTCTCTAACTATTGAACATACTACCCATAGAAAGAAAATATCATGATTAGTTTCGGACAAAAAATGTTGGGTAAAGGAGATATGTTGCTCTTATTTTCATTATTACAGAATTATGCATCAGTAGAAAGCACCCTATCCCTATGCATGTCCTTACTCATTAATGATCTGAGGCCATGATCATTTTAGCACCCAATTGTATAAAAAAATGGAATAAGGACAACAAGTATCAAACTACTTGATCAGATTGTTTTCATTTGTCAAATTTTTTTTTGAAATAATGATACAAATATCAAAATATTTGACGGGATGAATTACCAAAAAATATAGGAAGAACTCGAATTGACATTATTCACGTACATAAGTACAACTTTCAGCGGTGTTAATAAATAATATGACCTAGATGCATGCCAAATAATGTAAAAATGAATCTTCTTTGTGAAATCATTTCTCCAACTTTAGTTAGTAAACAAGTATGTTTTTCCCTATGATATCAATACATGGAACTGTTCTTGTGACATCTGTCACAGATTTTGCCAGTGATATGCCCATAAGGATTGCGTAATGGATTTTTAGTTAGAGAAAGGAGAGCACGCCCACAATATCTTTTTCTAGAGAACGATGCAGATAATATGTAAGTAATATGTTTTCTAGAGAACGATGCAGATAATATGTAAGGAAACACTAACAATGAACATGGCATAGGGCTGAGCTGAAACTTCACAAAACATAATGCATGAGAATATGAGATAGTACATGAATAGTAGGGCCAAGCTGCATAGCTTTAAGTTTCACTAATGTACAGTCTGAATGGTATCTCTACAACAAGAGTATCTACTGACAGAACGAGGCGGTAAATCTTACTTCTAGTAGGCATGCGGGCTGCGGCCCCAAGAGCCTCTAGCACCCTGATCATAGTGAACCAGCTGTTTGGCCATGCCAGCATGTCCCGGCCTCCCAAGTCCCCAGCCCATGTGGTACCTCACATATTGTACTGACAAGCACACAACAACGTACCTCTGTCATGCTCAAATTGAGCACAAAAGCGTACTGAAACTATTGATGCACATCTCGTCAAACATCTCCACAGCATGAGGCTTACCAGAATGTCGTGTGCTGGGTGAAGAAGAAAGGATGTGGCGTGTGCATACAGTGGGTCATCCGGCAATATGTCTATTGTGAAATTTAAACAGAAAATGAATATGTAGTTGTGTTATTTCTAGTTCATTGCATAAACTAATTGGGTTTAAGCTCTCAAATTAAACCGATGATTAATTGTATGAAAGAACATTTAGATATCTCAAACATTGTACCGGTTTGGGGTTTAATCTATGAAGAAAACCAGTGATGGTATGATGCTTCCCCTATGCACCCACAGAGCAAAGGGACAAATTACACACCGATAAACACTATGTACCAGACATCAATGGCATCCTGGTATGTTCATGTACACCATTAGCTATGTTCATGTACAAGTGAAGGCTAGAAAAAGACAGGGGGGCGACCAAATAGAGAGCGACAACAGTCATAAACATGCATTAATATTCACCAACGCTGAGTGCAAGCATTAGTAGGATATAAATCACCATGAACCTAAATATTGTGGGTTGATTTTGTTTCAACTACATGCATGAACATGTACCAAGTCAAGCCACTCGAATCATTCAAAGGAGGATACCATCCTATCATACTACATCACAACCATTTCAATAGCATGTTGGCACGCAAGGTAAACCAGTATAAACTCCTAGCTAATTATGCATGGCATGAGTAACTACAATATCTAATTGTCATTGCAAACATGTTTCATTCATAATAGGCTGAATCAAAAACGATGAACTAATCATATTTACAAAAACAAGATAGGTCGAGTTCATACCAGCTTTTCCTCATCTCAATCATTTCATCATATATCGTCATTATTGCCTTTCACTTGCAGGGCCGAATGGTGTGGATAATAATAATAGTGCACGTGCATTGGACTAAGCTGGAATATCGAAACATTTATTCAATGGAGAAGACAAGGTTATATGGGCTCTTTGTTAGATCAACAATAATTTGTATGACAGCCACTCATCATTTTCATCGTGGTCTTCTCCTCTCAATCCCCAAAGAAAAGAAAAGAAAAGAATTTCAAAGAAACACACTGAAATGTTTTTGGAGTTGTTTTTCTGAAGAAGTACAACAAGATCGAGAAAAACTATTTACATGGGAATGCTCCCCACAAGCAAAAGAAGAACGAGAAACCTTTTTGGGTTTTACTTTTAATACTACTACTAAGTAAACATGGAAAGTAAACTAGCTAGAAGCTACAACTAATTTTTTTGGTTTTTCTCAAAGTTTTTTCAAACACACAAGAAGAAAGCGAGAAAAAGAAAATAAACTAGCATGGATAATATAGTGAAAAAGTATGTACACCGACAACTAGAATGAGTGTGTGAACATGAATGTAATATCGGTGAGAAATACATACTCCCCCAAGCTTAGGCTTTTGGCCTAAGTTGGTCTAGGGCCACCACTAGCCCGGATGATATCTGAAATCATAGTTAGGGTTGTATTGTGCTACGGCAACTACCGCCTGTCGAGCTGCTTCGTGGAGGCGAGCGGCCTCCGATGTTCTCTCATACTCGTTTGCCTCCTCTCTAGTTATAAAATATCTCCTATTTACTGAAAGTTAAAGAAGGAAGGAGTAGAAAGGGTGATATGGACAGCACACCGTCTATCAAAGATTAGTCCATACTGGAGGGACTATTCGTTCCTCTCAAGAAACTGGTAGTGTACCATAGCATTATAATCTAGAAAAGCGGGTGGCAACTCAATGTCATTCCCTCTTATAGATATATCAAGATAGTTAGCAAAACGAGTTGCATAAATCCCACCAAATAAATCTCCCTCTTTCACATTAAGAAGTAACCTCCTTGCAATAATAGCCCCCAAGTTATATCGTTTATCACCTAACACCGCACACTTGAGGACACTAAGATCCGGAACGCAAAGGTGGCAATGATCATGTTTACCGTCAATGCACCTACCTATAAAGAGATCAAAGTAATGTATGGCAGGAAAGTGAATGCTCCCTATGGTTGCTTCTGTGATATTTCTAGTTTCTCCCACGGTGATGCTAGCAAGGAAATCGTTGTATTCAGATTTGTGAGGCTCAGTATGAATGCCCCACCGTGGGATTTTGCACGCAGTATTAAAATCTTTAAGGTGCATGGTATATGATTGGTCATAAAGATCAAATAAAACGGTATGGGTATTGCGCTTAGATGAAAATTCAAACCTTTGCACAAAGGAATCGGTGAGGTCATAGTATTGTTGGCACTTATCTAATACGAAGTCCTCAAGATCAGTATTACGTACATACGCATCAAATTCATCCTTGAAGCCTGCATGAACCATAAATTCATCCGACGGCCATTCACAAGGCCGCACTTGAGCCTCCCTTGGTGGTTCAAGGTCCGGCTCACATATCGCGAGCCTCGGTGCTTGCTTCCTCGAAGAACCACCTTGGTACATTTTCCTATACATTTTTCTTCCTCTGAAATTTTCTGAAATTTTTTAGTGACTCAAAATAAAAGTGAACCAAACTCAACAAAATTGATAGCAACTACTCCTACAAGTGCCTAGAGGCTATATCATGCCTCAAAACTACTTTGGACCATATAAATTTAACACGCAAGCTCAAGAACAGGGTCAACACAGCAGCAAAAATTTGCAATAAATAATGCACTAGAACAAAAACTAATTTGACCATTGGAGGAGTCACATACCGAAGAATGATCCCTCAAAGCAGTTTTGTGAATGGAGCTTTGCACAAGGAGATCGAAAATGGCAGCAAAATAAGCAAGAACACGGGTTTGAGCTACGAGATGATTTTTTCTGGAGGAAGACGAAGTGGATGGGTGCTGGAATAAGTGGAGGGGATCCACGTGGGACCCACAAGACAGGGGGCGCGCATGGGGGATAGGGCACGCCCTCCACCCTTGTGGCCCACTAGTGAAGCCCCCTGGTGTGTTCTCAGTGCCAGGAATTCTCAGATATCCTAAAAAAACATACTAAATTTTCAGGGCATTTGGAGAAGTTTTATTTTTTGGACATTTTTTATTGCACGGATAATCCAGAAAATAGACAGAAAATACTTTTTTTGCTTTATTTATTCTAAATAATAGAAAGTAAAAGGTGGGTACAGAAAGTTGTGCTTCCTAAATTCATCCTTCTCATGCTCATCAAAAGGAATCCATTAACAAGGTTGATCAAGTCTTATTAACAAACTTCTTCCGAATGACATGAAACCGGAGAATTTTTGAATAACACTAGGTTACCTCAACGGGGATATGCATGTCCCCAACAATAAGAATACCACATTTCTTTTTGACAGTAGGAAGATTGAATTCAAAACCTCCAATAGTAATAGTTGAAATTTTTCCAATAGAATTGATACTTTGAACTTGAGGTTGTTTCTTCGGAAAGTGTACAGTATGCTCATTACCATTAACATGAAAAGAGATATTGCCTTTGTTGCAATCAATAACAACCCATGCAGTATTCAAAAAGGGTCTACCTAGGATGATCGACATACTGTCGTCCTCGGAAATATCAAGAATAACAAAGTCCGTTAAGGTAGTAACGTTTGCAACCACAACAGGCACATCCTCACAAATACCGATGGGTATAATAGTTGATTTGTCAGCCATTTGCAAACAAATTTCAGTAGGCATCAACTTATTCAATTCATGTCTATGATATAAAGAGAAAGGCATAACACTAACACCGGCTCCAAGATCACATAAAGCAGTTTTAACATAATTTCTTTTAATGGAGCATGGTATAGTTGGTACCCCTAGATCTCCTGGTTTCTTTGGTATTCCACCCTTCAAAGTATAATTAGCAAGCATGGTGGAAATTTCAGCTTCCGCTATCTTACTTTTATTAGTGACAATATCTTTCATATACTTATCATAAGGAGGCATTTTAAGCATATCAGTCAAACGCATACGCAAAAAGATAGGTCTAATCATTTCAGCAAAGCACTTAAAATCCTCATCATCCTTTTTCTTGGATGTCTTAGGAGGAAAAGGCATGGGTTTCTAAACCCATGGTTCTCTTTCTTTACCATGCTTCCTAGCAACTAAGTCTCTCTTATCATAACATTGATTCTTTTATTGTGGGTTTTTAGATCAACGACAGGTTCAATCTCTACATCATTATCATTACTAGGTTGAGCATCACCATGAACATCATCATTAACATAATCACTATGTTCATGTTCATCACTAGATTGTGTCTCATCATCAAAAATAGAAATTTCATTGGGATTCTCAGGTGTGTCAATAACAGGTTCACTAGAAGCATGCAAAGTCCTATCAGTTTTCTTTTTCTTTTTGTTAGAAGGACTAGGTGTATCAGTATTAATTCTCTGATAATCTTGCTCAACTCTCTTAGGATGGTCCTCAGGATACAAAGATTCCTAGGTCATTTTACCATCTCTAGTCATAACCCTAACAGCACTATCATTCTTCTTATCATTTAACTCACTGAGCAAATCATCTTGTGCCTTAAGTACTTGTTCTACTTGAGTTGTAACCATGGAACCATGCTTACTAATAACCCTAAGATCATTAACAGTTCTACTCATATAATCACCCTAGTGGTCAAGCATGTAAGGATTACGTTTCAATTTTCTACTAACATAAGCATTGAAATTTTCTTGTTTAACAATAAAGCTACCAAACTCATCCAAGCATTGACTAGAAGACTTATTATGAGGAATATCACCTTCATCAAATCTATAGAGAGAATTTACCTCTACTACCTGTGTCGGGTTATCAAGACCATGTATTTCTTCAATAGGCAGTAGATTCTTAACATCTTCAGCTTTAATACCTTTTTCTTTCATAGATTTCTTTGCCTCTTGCATATCTTCAGGACTAAGAAATAGAATACCCCTTTTCTTTGGAGTTGGCTTAGGAGTTGGTTCAAGAAGTGTCCAATCATTATCATTACTCAATATATTATTCGATAGCAATTCAGCTTGCTCAACGGTTCTTTCCCTGAAAATACAACCAGCACAACTATCCAGGTGGTCTTTGGAAGCATCGGTTAGTCCATCATAAAAAATATCAAGTATTTCATTTTTATTGAGAGGGTGATCAGGCAAAGCATTAAGTAATTGGAGGAGCCTCCCCCAAGCTTGTGGGAGACTCTCTTCTTCAATTTGCACAAAGTTAAATATTTCCTTTAAGGCAGCTTGTTTCCTATGAGGAGGGAGATATTTTTCAGAGAAGTAGTAAATCATATCTTGGGGACTACGCACACAACCAGGAGCAAGAGAATTAAACCATATCTTAGCATCACCCTTTAACGAGAAAGGAAACAATTTAAGAATATAGTAATAGCGAATTTTATCCTCATGAGCAAATAGGGTGGCTATATCATTCAATTTAGTAAGATGTGCCACAACAGTTTCATATTCATAACCATAGAAAGGATCAGATTCAACCAAAGTAATTAACTCAGGATCGACAGGGAATTCATAATCCTTATCGGTGACAAATATATGTGAAGTAGCAAACTTAGGATCATATTGCATTCTAGCATTCAAAGACTTTTCTTTCAGCTTAGGTAACAGTTTCTTAAGACCATCTCTATCATTGCAAGCAAGAAATTCTCTAGCAGTTTCCTCATCCATAATATAACCCTCAGGTACAACCGGCAATTCATATCTAGGAGGAGAATCATAATCTTCAGTTTCAATAATATCATCAGTTTCGTTAATTTCATTCTCTCTAACCCTAGCAAGTTGTTCATCCAGAAATTCACCTAGTGGCACAATATTATCAAGCAAAGAAGTAGTATCATCATAAGCATCATGCATAGCACAAGTGGCATTATAAATAACATGTGACATACAGAATCAGTAGCAGGTGTAGGTGTCGCAAGTTTACTCAAAATAGAAGGTGAATCAAGTGTAGAGCTAGATGACAGTTCCATACCTCCCCTCATAGTTGAGGGAAAAATCTTGGTTCTTTGGTCTTTCAAATTCCTCATACTGATCAACAGATATAAATCCCAAGTGACTCAGAGAATAGAGCTATGCTCCCCGGCAACGACGCAAGGAAAAGGTCTTGATAACCCACAAATATAGGGGATCGCAACAGTTTTCGAGGGTAGAGTATGCAAAACAAATTTATTGATTCGACACAAGGGGAGCCAAAGAATATTCTCAAGTATTAGCAGCTGAGTTGTCAATTCAACCACACCTGAAAGACTTAATATCTGCTGCAAAGTATTTAGTAGCAAAGTAGTATGGAAGTAACGGTAACAGTGTCAAAAGTAATAATAGCGATTTTGTAGCAATCGTAACAGTGGCAATGGATAACTAACTTAGCAAAGATCAATATGTAATGAGCTCGTAGGCAATGGATCAACGATGGATCAGTATGTCAGATGGCATTCATCATGCAACAATTATAACATAGAGTGACACAGAACTAGCTCCAATTCATCAATATAATGTAGGCATGTATTCCGAATATAGTCATACGTGCTTATGGAAAAGAACTTGCATATGGAAAAGAACTTGCATGACATCTTTTGTCCTACCCTTCCGTGGTAGCGGGGTCCTGTTGGAAACTAAGGGATATTAAGGCCTCCTTTTAATAGAGTGCCAGACCAAAGCATTAGCACGTAGTGAATACATAGACTCCCCAAACTATGGTCATCACCTTGAAGTGTCCCGACTATTGTCACTCCGGGGTTGCCGGATCATAACACGTAGTAGGTGACTATAACTTGCAAGATAGGATCAAGAACACAAATATATTCATGAAAACATAATAGGTTCATATCTGAAATCATGGCACTTGGGCCCTAGTGACAAGCATTAAGCATAGCAAAGTCATAGCAACATCAATCTTAGAACATAGTGGATACTAGGGATCAAACCCTAACAAAACCAACTCGAATACATGGTAAATATCATCCAACCCATCACCGTCCAGCAAGCCTACGATGAGATTACTCACTCAGGGCGGTGAGCATCATGAAATTGGTGATGGAGGATGGTTGATGATGACGACACCGATGATTTCCCCTCTTCGGAGACCCGAACAGACGCCAGATCTGCCCCCCCAAGGAAGAACAGGAGGTGGCGGCGGCTCCGTATTGAAAAACGTGATGCATCCTTCTCTCTGATTTTTTTCTCCCCGAACATGAATATATGGAGTTGGAGTTGAGGTCAGTAGAGCTTCATGGGACCCACAAGACCAGAGGGCGCGCCCACCACCCTTGTGGACAGGGTGTGGGTCCCCTCTGGTTGATTCTTTTGCCAATATTTTTTTATTTATTCCAAAAATAATCTCCGTGAAGTTTCTGGTCATTTCGAGATCTTTTATTACTGCACAAAAATAACACCAAGGCAATTCTGCTGAAAACAGTGTCAGTCCGTCTTAATTCCATTCAAATCTTGCAAATTAGAGTCCAAAACAAGGACAGAAGAGTTTGGAAAAGTAGATACGTTGGAGATGTATCAATCTAAGCTTATCTTCATCGCCGAAGGTTATTGTTCTGGTACGCTGGTCCTATGGGACCTTAGCATGACGATTTCCCGACTGTCTGCTACAACAAGGTTTTGCCCGGCTCCAGCAAGGGAGAGGTGATGACAGCGGCGCATCTTTGGCTCGCTGATATGTCTCCATCGTATCTACTTTTCCAAACTCTTTTGCCCTTATTTTGGACTGTAATTTGCATGATTTGAATGGAACTAACCTGGACTGAAGTTGTTTTCAGCAGAATTGCCATAGTGTTATTTTTGTGCAGAAATAAAAGCTCTCGGAATGACCCAAAACTTCACGGAGATTATTCTTGGAATAAATAAAAAATATTGGCGAAAGAATCAACCAGAGGGGACCCACACCCTATCCACAAGGGTGGAGGGCGCGCCCTTTAGTCTTGTGGGTCCCACAAAGCTCCACCGATGACAACTCCAACTCCATATATTCACATTTGGGGAGAAAAAAATCAAAGAGAAGGATTCATCGCGTTTCACGATACGGAGCCGCCGCCACCTCCTGTTCTTCCTCGGGAAGGCAGATCTGGAGTCTATTTTGGGCTCCGGAGAGGGGAAATCATCGTCACCATCAACCATCTTCCATCACCAATTTCATGATGCTCACTGCCATGTGTGAGTAATTCCATCTTAGCCTTGCTGGACGATGATGGGTTGGATGAGATTTACCATGTAATTGAGTTAGTTTTGTTAGGGTTTGATCCCTAGTATCCACTATGTTCTAAGATTGATGTTGCTATGACTTTGCTATGCTTAATGCTTGTCACTAGGGCCCGAATGCCATGATTTCAGATCTGAACCTATTATGTTTTCATGAATATATGTGAGTTCTTGATCCTATCTTGCAAGTTATTGTCACCTACTACGCGTTATGATCCGACAACCCCCTAGTGACAATAGTCGGGACACTTCCCGGTGATGACTGTAGTTCGAGGAGTTCATGTATTCACTAAGTGCAAATGCTTTGGTCCGGTTCTCTATTAAAAGGAGGCCTTAATATCCCTTAGTTTCCAATAGGACCCCGCTGCCACGGGAGGGTAGGACAAAAGATGTCATGCAAGTTCTTTTCCATAAGCACGTGTGACTATATTCGGAATACATGCCTACATTATATTGATGAATTGGAGCTAGTTATGTGTCACCCTAGGTTATAACTATTGCATGATGAATGCCATCCGACATAATTATCCATCATTAATCCATTGCCTACGAGATTTTCACATATTGATCTCTGCTAAGTTACTTTTCCGTTTCCACTGTTATGATTGCTACAAAACTGCTACGGTTACTTTTGCCACTGTTACTGTCGGTGTCAAAACCGGCGGATCTCGGGTAGGGGGTCCCGAACTGTGTGTCTAGGCAGTTGGTAACAGGAGACAGGGGACACGATGTTTTTACCCAGGTTCGGGCCCTCTCGATGGAGGTAAAACCCTACTCCTGCTTGATTGATATTGATGATATGGGTAGTACAAGAGTAGATCTACCACGAGATCAGAGAGGCTAAACACTAGAAGCTAGCCTATGGTATGATTGTTGTTCGTCCTACAGACTAAAACCTTTCCGGTTTATATAGGCACCGAAGAGGGTTAGGGTTACACAGAGTCGGTTACAATGGTAGGAGATCTACATATCCGTATCACCAAGCTTGCCTTCCACGCCAAGGAAAGTCCCATCCGGACACGGGACGAAGTCTTCAATCTTGTATCTTCATAGTCCAGGAGTCCGGCCAAAGGTGATAGTTCGGCTATCCAGACACCCCCTAATCCGGGACTCCCTCAGTAGCCCCCGAACCAGGCTTCAATGGCGACGAGTCCGGCGCATAGATTGTCTTCGGCATTGCAAGGCGGGTTCTTCTCCAAATCCTATGTACCTGTTGAATAGCGTCCGGCTTCGTGTGAATATTGCGCTCCTCGGCTTCCACGCCCAATAATGGCCGACTTCCACGTGTTGAACGAATGCGAAAAGTCAGGGTATTTTTACATTTACCCCCCTAGCTGCGCAAATGAGCTGCCTATAAAGGAGATGAGGATCTAGATCCGAATCACACCTTCCTCCCTTCGCGAGCATTCATCAGAGCGCTTCTAATAGAAATCCATTCCATCATGGACAGTCAACGCGGCTCCTCCACTCGCCCTCCCAGCCCTCGGCCTGGAGATTGGGAGAGATGCTCCGTCCCGTACAGCGAGTTAGTGACGCTCCAAACCAAGGGATTTCTTCCCCCAGCCTTCATGGTTCCGGTTTGAGCCGGACTCGCCACCTATAAGGGCGGAAAGCAAGCGGAGAGCGTCCCCAGCCCCTCCAAAGGAGAGCGGGTATGCCTTGTCTCTTATTTGATAAGAGGGCTCGGATTTCCAATTCATTTGTTTCTCCGGGGGCTCCTGGAGTTCTACGGCCTCCAGTTGCACAACCTTACCCCTGCCTCCATTTTGCATATTGCGGGCTTCGTGGCCCTTTGCGAGCTGTTTTTGGCCATCGAGGCCCATTTTGCGCTGTGGAAGAAGCTGTTCTGCCTTGTGCCCCGTTCTCAAGAGGGGTCAATATATCAAGTGGGCGGAGCCGAACTATGGCGCATCGCCGGGACCGGATATCTATCCGGAACCCTGAAGAAGGCGTCCGAAGACTGGCCTTCGGATTGGTTTTATATAGAAGATGTCCCCCTGCCGGACCCTATTCGGATCAGCCTCCCTGAGTTCAATAACGCTCCTTTGAAGAAACTCCTAAGCTGGCGTCCACGGAGCCCTCAGAAGGAAAATGACAGGGACGTCCTTTACCTGATGAGCCGAATTAGGCTGTTAGCTCATTCCGGACTGACCATGATCGGGGTCATGGCCACATGAATTATGCGGGGGGTGCAGCCACTCCAGTATAGAGGCCACCCCATGTGGGATTTCAACGGGGAGGATGATGCCACCCGCTGCGGCCGTAAGGGGCCGGGATCGGTCGTCGATCTGATGAAGATCTTGTCCGCATTGTACAAGGGAGAAGAGGAGGAATTTCTCCGTGTCAATCCGCAGGGCGGATTTTCTATGAACAATCCTCCAAGGTGGGTAAGCAGACATTTATTTTTGCCTATCCGATCCATACTCCCATAGTCAAGTATGTCATTTTGTGATTTTGGCACAGGAATTGCGCCGGGCCGTAAAGGATATAAACAGCCCGCCTCTACAACCCGAGGATCCGGAACGGTTCCTCGATCCGACCTCCCAAGAGGATCCGGACATATCGGTTGAGCTGATCGACGGGGTATTCCACCAACTGAGCATCGATAATGCCTTGGTCGCCATTACGGCCGATTACCCCGGAATACTCCCCGCCTCGGAGGTAACTGAGACCGAAGTCCCAATACTTTGAAAATGACCCATCCGTGCGTGTTCTTGATCACCGTATACCAATGGTGTTTCACAGGGGAAGTCCTTCAGGCGGAAGGCCGAGCCTGCGACGGCCAGTCAACAAGGGACAGCAAGGCCCAACAGGCCGAAAAGAACTGCAGTCCAGATTGAAACGCCGATGCAACGGTATGGCGTGTCATCTTGCTCCCAGGTTTTATTCCCGGGAGGCATACTGACGCTCGTGCCTTTTCAGGAAGAAGAGCGCTCGCCGGACTATATCCGGAGAGTTTGCCAATCAATCCTCCGCTTGCCAGGCTCCAAAGCCAGGTCCAGAAGCGGAGGCGAACATGAGGCGTGCATCGGAAGCTCCTCCGACAGAGGATGCCGACAGGTTATCTGCCACCAATTCAGAGGTGGAGAGTGCCATGAATCACAGGCGTCGCCGGACAGTTCTTCATGACGCATGTTTCTCCCCAGAGGCATTGGATGCCTTCAATTCGGGAGATGCGCATCTCCGTGCCGCTCAAAATGGTCTAGCCAGAGCCACGGAGCAGTATGTAAAAGACATACGGGTGAGAAAATTTGACAGTTATATATGCCAGTAGCCCCCGAGACTTGAAATAGTTAGAATAACTGATTTAAGGATCATTTATTGTGCAGGATCTTACGGAAAAGAATACCCAACTGTCCCAGGAGCTGGAGGAGTGCAAAGCCCAACTTGAGGCCGCACTAGCCGCAGCGGGGGAAGCCAAAGAGACCCCCTCCGGTAATATATGCTTGAAAAGATGAGTAATTTGTGAAGTGCGGCGTGTGTATAAGTCTGACAATAATATTGCAGATGGCGCCGGGATAGATCCGGACAAGCAACAGCTCATGCGCCGGTTAAAGGCAGGCGAGAATGTGCTTACAAGGGTGAGGCAAGAGAAAAATAACCTCCAAGATGCCAACACCAAGCTGGGTGAGGAACTAAAGGATGTTCGAGCCCAGCTGTCTGACTCCGTTAAGGAGAATCAGCGGCTTCGACGAGGCATTTTTAGTAAGTGCTTGAACGAACTTTGAAAAAAGAGTTCGGCAAGGAAGTTGACTAACAAAGTTATGTCTGTAGGTATGCTCACAGGCCGTCCTGCAGAGGACATGCCCGGTTCTACGGGTGACCTTCTTCCCGAGCTCTTGCAACTGCACAAACGAGTTCGGCAGGTGATGAAAGGCGTCGCCCAAGCCTTGTAACCGTCTGTCTCCCTGCCCGAAGGCCTTGGAGAGCTTGCAGAGAGGCCTGCCGTCAAGGCACCAGGGAGGCCTGGCCCTTGGTGAAGAGGCGGTATATGAAGGCTGACCCAAACCACATGGTCGAGGTCGGACCTGCGGGGCCTGATGGGAAGGAGATCCCTGTGAGCTTAGTGTACAGCCAAGTAGAATTGGCCGCAAAGTATTCCCAACAGGACTGTAAACTAGACAACCTGCTGGATGGCATTGAAGAGGAATATGCCCAGTCGAGTTGACTATGTAATTTAAGATGACATGTAAAATGCCTTCTAGCCGGATTGTAGATCGTTTGTCATAGCGGACCCTTTCGCTTCAACCTCGAGACCCAATAGTCCTGAGTGTGTCCGAATACCCTCGCGGTTATATAAGAACCGGGGCATGCGTGGAGACCAGGCGTAGGGGTCATTAGTTCTTTATCAGAGAAGTGCCCAACTAGTTATGTTATATTACATGGTTAGTAAGAAACATCTTCCAGGGAGAATAGTTCCGTTAGGGGTTCCTTTCCCTGGGAGGCATGCCCTAAAGTGCATGTCCGGACTGCGAAAAAAGCAGAAAAACATCTGGGGGCAGATAAATAAATTGGTAAGAAATCGTCTTTTAGTTCACCGACCGAATATTCCCTTAAGAACGCTAGCTTTCGGCTTCACCCAGTCTGAGGTACACATCCGGTTGACCCGGCAGTAACAATCGCAGAGGTGCTCGCTTTACCGCCTAGCCGAACAATCGGGAACGTAGGGGTAAGCACAGGAGCCAGGCAACCCAGCTGGGCTAAAACTTGAGTCATATCGATGCATATAATGGTGAGAAAAAGGTTCATGCGGAAGTGTGACACATGGGTTGGGCATGAAGCCCGTATAAATAAGCTTTTGTTAAAGAAGCCTCCAGGTATAATGAGCGCGGATAGCGCGTCAAGTGTATGTGAACAATGTGCAAACAAGCTTTCAAAAGCTGTAGTAGGAAAGGAGGGAGAAGGAGAGAAACAGAAGACAGCTAATATGTAAAATATAGACGGAGGAAGGAGACGAACTCAGAATCCGGTGCTAGGCGTAGAATCTTCGGAGACGGGCTGCGTTCCATGGGTTCGGCTCGAGTCGGTTATCCGATGCATCTGGCAGACGGTACGCTCCACCGGTCAGGACTTGGTCGATGATAAAGGGACCTTCCCATTTGGGCTTGAGTTTGTCCTTTTTCTTGTCCAGCAGGCGTAGAACTAACTCGCCAACGTTGTAAGTTTTGGCCCGTACTTCTCTACTTTGATATCTTCGAGCTTGCTGTTAATAGAATGCGGAACGGGCTTTTGCCACGTCACGCTCCTCCTCCAATGCGTCCAAACTGTCCTGCCGATCGAGCTCGGCTTCTCTTTGTTTGTACATGCGCACGCGAGGTGAGTCATGAATTATGTCACAGGGCAGAACTGCCTCTGCGCCGTATACCATAAAGAATGGTGTAAATCCGGTGGTGCGATTCGGAGTGGTCCGCAGCCCCCAGAGTACGGAGTCGAGCTCCTCTACACAGTGCATGTTAGATTCCTTGAGGGACCGCACTAATCTGGGTTTGATGCCGCTCATTATTAGACCATTTGCTCGCTCGACTTGACCGTTAGTTTGAGGGTGATAGACTGAAGCATAGTCGAGCTTGATGCCCATGTTTTTGCACCAGAGTTTAACCTCATCGGTCGTAAAGTTCGTGCCGTTATCTGTAATGATGCTATGGGGGACGCCGTAACGGTGTACGACCCCTGATATGATGTCTATCACCGGTCCGGATTCGGCCGTCTTAACAGGCTTGGCCTCTATCCATTTGGTGAATTTATCCACCATGACCAGTAAGTATTTTTGCTTGTGGGTTCCTCCTTTAAGGGGTCCAACCATGTCAAGCCCCCAGACCGCGAAGGGCCAGGTTATGGGTATAGTTTTGAAGGCGGTGGGTGGCATGTGGCTTTGATTAGCAAAGAGATGGCAACCGACGCACCGTTGGACTAAGTCCTGAGCATCTGCCCGGGCCGTCGGCCAATAAAATCCTGTACGGAAGACCTTGCCTACAAGAGCCCGGGCTGCGGCGTGGTGCCCGCCGAGTCCGGCATGAATTTCAGCCAGAAGGTTCCGCCCTTCCTCTTCGGAGATACACCTTTGAAGGACTCCGGTTGTGCTTTTCTTGTAAAGCTCTCCCTCGTTGACCATATAATCTTTAGATCGCCGCACTATGCAGCGGGCCTCGTTTTGGTCCTGGGGAAGTTCCTGCCTGGTTAGGTAGGCTAGGAATGGTTCCATCCACGGGGCAATTACTGCCATTATTACGTGGGCTGAGGATGTTACTTCGTTGGCCGAACCACCAATTGTGTCAGAATGTTCGGTGTTGTGCAGTGCGGTTGGATCCGGGTTGGTATTTTTGAATTCCCCCTCCCATAGTACGGATGGCTTGAACAGCCTTTCTAGGAAGATGTTGGGAGGGACGGCATCGCGCTTTGCGCCAATGCGTGCCAATACGTCTGCTGCCTGGTTGTTATCCCGGGCTATATGGTGAAATTCGAGCCCCTCAAACTGAGCTGACAATTTTAGGACGGCGTTGCGATAAGCTGCCATTTTCAGATCCTTGGCATCGAAGTCTCCATTTATTTGGGATATCGCGAGGTTCGAATCCCCGCGCACCTCTAGGCGTTGAATGCCCATGGAGACTGCCATCCGGAGGCCATGTAGAAGAGCCTCATATTCGGCTGCGTTGTTGGAGTCCTTATACATTATCTGGAGTACATATTGAACCGTATCTCCGGTTGGGGACGTCAGAGCGATGCCAGCCCCCAGACCAGACAACATTTTGGAGCCGTCGAAGTGCATGATGCAGTTGGAATATGCGCCGTACTCTTTAGGGAGTTCGGCTTCAGTCCATTCGGCGACAAAGTAGGCCAAAACTTGCGACTTAATAGCTCGTCGTGGCTTATAGGTTATGTCAAACGGGAGGAGCTCAATGGCCCATTTGGCAATCAGGCCCGTCGCGTCACGGTTGTTTATAATGTCATTAAGAGGTACTTAGGAGGCTACTGTTATCGAACACTCTTGAAAGTAGTGTCATAGCTTCCGGGCTGCCATGAACACCGTGTACGCTATCTTTTGATAATGCGGGTACCGTGACTTGCATGGAGTCAGGATAGTGGACACATAGTAAACTGGTTTTTGAAGGGGGAACTTGTGTCCGTCCGTTTCTCGTTCGACAATGAGCACCGCGCTCACCACTTGATGAGTTGCCGCGATATATAATAGCAGGTTCGCCCATGTTGGGCGCGGCCAGGACCGGGTTTGTTGCCAATATGGCTTTTATTTCTTCGAGTCCGGCTGTGGCGGCATCCATCCACTTGAAGTGTTCAGTGCGTCGGAGGAGGCGATAAAGGGGTAATGCCTTTTCTCCTAAACGGGAGATAAAGCGGCTTAAAGCCGCCAGACATCCCCTAAATTTTTATATTTGTTTGAGGTCCTTTGGGATATCCAGTTGTGACAGAGCTCGGATCTTGGCTAGGTTTGCTTCAATTCCTCTACCAGATACAATGAAGCCCAAGAGCTTTCCGGCTGGTACGCCGTAACACATTTTTCCGGGTTAAGCTTAATGTCATATGTTCGGAGATTATCGAACGTGAGCCTCAAATCGTCTACTAGAGTTTCGACATGCTTGGTTTTGATGACCACATCGTCTATGTATGCCTCCCCTGTGTTGCCAATCTGGTTTGCTAGACATGTCTGAATCATGCGCTGATATGTTGCGCCAGCGTTTTTGAGCCCAAAGGGCATTGTGTTGAGGCAGAATGGGCCGTATGGGGTGATGAATGCCGTTGCGGCCTGGTCGGGCTCTGCCATCTTAATTTGGTGGTAGCCGGAGTATGCATCGAGGAAACACAATGAATCGTGTCCTGCGGTAGCGTCGATAATTTGATCGATGTGGGGGAGGGGGAAGGGATCCTTTGGGCAAGCCTTGTTGAGGTCCTTAAAGTCGACGCATAGGCGCCAGGATTTGTCCTTCTTTGGTACCATCACCAGGTTTGCTAGCCAGTCCGGATGTTTTATATCTCTGATGAATCCGGCCTCCAATAATTTGGCTAGCTCCTCTCCCATGGCCTATCTCTTGGGTTCGGAGAAACGCCAAAGAGCCTGTTTGACTGGCTTGAATCCTTTTAGGATGTTTAGGCTGTGCTCGGCCAGCCGGCGTGGGATTCCTGGCATGTCTGAAGGGTGAAAGGAAAAAATGTCCCAATTTTCGCATAGGAATTCTCGTAGTGCAGCGTCTACATCAGGGTTTAATTGTGCCCCGATGGAGGCCGATTTTGTAGGGTCCGTTGGATGGACTTGGAATTTCACTATTTCGTTCGCTGGTTTAAAGGAGGTGGACTTGGATCTCTTATTGAGTATCACATCGTCCCTATTCACCATGGAGCGCAGCGCAGAGAGTTCCTCGGCTGCTAGGGCTTCGGATAGTGCCTCAAGGGCCAGTGCGGCTGTCTTGTTTTCAGCGTGGAGTGCTATGTCCGGGTCACTAGCAAGAGTGATGATTCCATTGGGCCCGGGCATTTTGAGCTTGAAAAATTGTGAATGCCTCTCGCCCTAATAGAGCGTTACCCGCTGCTGAACGGGGCCACTTGGAACGTGACCTCCTCGGACCTGTAATTTTCCGGCATGCCGAACACCACATCGAGTGTGACTTTTCCAGTACAGCACGCTTCCCGACTGGGGATTATTCCTCTAAAGGTTGTGCTGCTTTGCTCAATGCGGCTCCGGTATATTTCCATTTTTCTGATGGTTTCCTCGTAAATGAGGTTCAATCCGCTGCCACCGTCCATGAGTACCTTGGTAAGGCGAAAGCCGTCCACTATTGGACTGAGGACCAATTCGGCTGGTGCTCGGGTTGTTCGAAATTTAGGTTTGTCACTGGCATTAAAGGTCGACCCGGCCTTGTGAGATATAGGCTTCTTGGCACGTTGGGCTCATATGTTTTGGGCTTTAGGGATTTACCGCCATCCTCCGGGTCTGAGGGCAGGAGATAGTGCTCTAGTGCGGCTGGCCAAACGTCGCTTCGGCCTCATGGTGGTTACAAAAGTGCTGGCAGAGCTCTCGCTCGTATGTCGCCCCAAGTTCCATAGCCCAAATGGGTGTGAGTATTTTATTCCAAATGATGAGGTGTTCGTGGTTCATGAGGTTCTCAATGATATGTGCAAAACTAGTGGCAAGCACAAGCGGAGGTCGCCACATTTGTTGATGATGAAGGGGACGCTGCCTACGTAGATTCTGCGTGCAGGGTGGGCTAGTGGGTTGATATTGACACTACAAAAAAATACACTTCCATGATGATACGTGTTTGTCACAATAGGTCGCGTTTTTTGTCATGCATGTACATCCATGACAAATTTATGACAGAATCAAGATAGTCATACCTGTGCTGTCGTAGAAGTGTTCCATGACATTACCAAAATTATCATCACGGAAGTGTCCACTTCCATGACGATAAATCGCGCGTAACAGAAGTGCTTTCGTCAAGGGTGACCGACACGTGGCATCCACCGTGACGGAACACCGTTAAGCTATCAGGTCGGGTTTTGGATCCGATAACCCGTTAACAGCTCCGACCAATGGGGATTTTCCACGTGTAAAATCATCATTGGCTGGAGGAAACACGTGTCGGCTCATCGTTGGGACAGATGTCATCCACTCATTGGACATATGGCGCCTATGATACATCGACACGTGGCACGGCCCAACAGAGGCCCATTCCTGTGAAAAGGCTGGCCCGTTTGACTTGGTCAAAAGGTGGCGGGCCGGCCCAGGAAAGCCTGTTAACAGCCTGTTCGCATGTAGCCCATTTATAGCCCGCTAACCCAAGGCCCGTTACGCCCTATCCGAATTAGGCCCAGTATCATCATCTGGGCCATCCAATATGATTCCACCCCGTTTTCACTTCTGGCCCATGTATGGCCCATGACGTCTTTCGGCCCATATGAGGCCTTATGTAACTCTTGGCCTATTAATGGCCCGTGGTAAAACTGTCCCGCAATGAACAGTGTATCACTTTACACCCATTAACGGCCCGTGGTGAAACTGGCCCATAATGAACGGTATATCACTTTATACCCATTAAGGGCCCGTTATTCAGTTGGGCCGTTTCTAGCAAATGTTATCTTTCGGCCTTATCAGAGCCCATTTATTCTTGGGCTCATTTCCAGCATTCGTTTATTTACGGCCCGTTACTGTCATTTTCTGCTTGTGGGCCAAATTCAGCCCGTGGTTACATCGGCCCGTTTGTGGTCCGTTAATATGTTGGGCCATTTTCATAGCGTCATCAAATACGGCCTATTAATGATGGCCCGTTATCGTCATACGGCCCATATAAGGCCCATTGATGATACGGCCCGTAGAAGGCCCATTGTTTCTACGGCCCGTAGAAGGTCCATTGTTTCTACGGCCCGTAGAAGGCCTACTGTTTCTACGACCCATATAATGCCCACTGTTTCTATGGCCCGTAGGAGGCCCAGTGTCACTACAGTAAATATTAGCCCATGGTTATTGTGGCCTAGTTTTAAAAAATAGGTTATTGCAGCCACTAGCAAACCATGGAAAAATAACTGCACTGACTACAAGCAAACAAATAAACAAGACAACAAGGAAATAAATAAGCAAGCAACTTATGCTAGGCTATCATGGCTATTACACATATTACATCCACTGGGCATCAAAGTTCACCACCAGTGCAAATATAGGGAACAAAGTAGCATATCATATACACTGGTTGTCAAAGTTGGCGACCAGCGCAAATAAACGCCATAGCAAAACAAATCCAGAACTGAAACCACTTCAGAAGATCTCAAGAAACAATATCCTGGATACCCATAGTGCTGGCAAGATGCTTAGCAAGCTTATTAACTTTCTCTTGTTTGGCACTTAAATCCTCCAGCGCTTGTTGTTGCACCAGAAAATATGCATCTGAATTCTGCAGGGACTTCGTCAGTCCTTCAGCTTCCTGTCGTAGCACATCTGATCGATGTCTTTCAACTTGAAGTTGAGACTCAAGAAGATGAACTGATTCAGGTAGCGAGTTCGAAGAGCTTGTGTCAGCAGTAGTGGCCAGTAACTCGAAAACTACATCAAGACATGACTTTTGGGTTCCCTCACTGTCGTCAAGATAGTTTTTATCAGCTTTCTTGGAGACCAACAGGGATGTCTCACTATCTTGAACCTTATCTGCATTACTTCCTTTACCATTGGATAACGCGGTACTGTTCTCAAATATTTTGTCCACATTCTAAAAGAGAAACAAGCAGACACATCACATGTTTACCATGTTGTATATGAAACTCATTTTGGTAAATGAGTTCAGTAGTAAAGTGGACAGGATAACAACATGAAACAAACATATATCTATGTACCATGGTCACTTTATGGTTGACATCATTCTAGTTTTTGTTGCCAAATCAAGATAGAGACACAGTTCAAATAATATTTGTTCAAGACAAAGCAGAATAGACAGAATATAAGTGTGGGTAACTATAGAGCAATAACAACACTTGTAATGTGCATGACATGAGAACATAACTGTTTATTCAATTGAAACTAAAATCAACATAGAGTAGGTCACAACAGCAAACCAGCTAAAGAAACAGGTTTAAAACATACCTATTGCGCCCTTGGAGTTTCAATTCCATCCTTCAAATTTGAAAATAGTTGGTATGAGTAAATACAGTAATGCAAGAGCAAAGGAGTATGAACCATAGCTACAGAACCTGACCTGAGAACAAATCTTCTTCTCCTTTAAGCGTTGAGTTGGGATTCAGAGTGGTGGTCCTCGTGCTTTGGGCACTGCAGTTCCCTTACTAACTGCTCGTGTTTGGGTGCTCTGTGGTGGAGACGGTGTTGTGTCAACTGGAACTGGGTTACTATCTGCCGGGGTTGGGGTTAGAAGGGGTGTGGCTGGTTCTCTGTCCAACTGGGTAAGGGTACAATCTACGAGAGTCTGGGTTATGTGTGGTGGATCTGGTCCTTGGGCAAGTACAACCGTGGTTCTATCTACATCAACTAGTAGCACTATCTTTTCGGAAGACCATGTTGTTACTCCCTTAGATACTGCCATCACGCTCTCCAATTCAAATGGCTGATAAACAAGAAAAGTAACTGAAAGTATAGACATTGTATGGTAGACAGGTGCAATGGATAGTGGGGAATAAAAGAGGGCATGAAATAATTCATATTTATGTTGTCTAACCAAACAGGATAGCATGACACAATTTCACATATATTATGGCTAACTAAACAGGATAGCATGACACAATTTCACATTATGATGGCTAACTAAAAAAGATGGAAATGCATAGTTCAAAATATGAGACTATGTAAACAGGATGACATGACATAACTATATAATGTGTTTATTAAATAGGTTGGCATGCCATAATTCACATACATTCATGGATAGAATGCCATAATTCTAAATATGATGAGTGTAAACACTAAACAGGATGAGATGATATAACTATATGATGTCTTTATTAAATGGGTTGCCATGCCAAAATTCAGATAGATGATGTGTATGTACTATGTAAACATGATGGCATGATATAATTCAAATATATGATTTATATAGTAAGCAAGTAAGCAGATGGCGATCCATATATGATGTAAAAACTAAGCAATGCAAGACAACATGCATGACATGGGTAATATAACCCTGCAAGGTTTGAGCATAGACCTCTGGGGGGAAATAGGACTGGTCATCAGTCTCTGAATCCACCTCTGAGGAGCTCTCTGTAACCAGCAAGATGTCTGCTTCAGCAGGTAGCATTGTCTGCTCTGAATACCTTGTTTTCACTCCAGATACTTCCATCACCGCTTCAAATGGCTGATGCACATGAAGAGTAGTTGAATATACAAACATTGTCGACAAATGGAACACGTAATACAAAAAATTGATAGCATGATATAATTCACATACATGATGATTGGCTAAACAGCATGGCATTGCATTATTCACATATGTAATGCCTTTGCAACAAGATAGCATTGTATAATTCACATATATAATGTCTTGCAACAAGATGGCAATGCATAATTCACATATATGGTAATTAGACACTGAACAGATGGCATTCACCCAAAGCATGTCTAAACTAATCAAATGACATAGCAATGTGAGACACCATACGCATGATATGAGCAACATAACCCTGCCAAGTTAGAGCATACACCTCGGGGGGGGGGGGATAGGACTGGTCATTTGTCTCTGAATCCTCCTCTGAGGAGCTATCCATAACTAGTGAGATATGCGCTTCGTCAGATAGCATAGTCTGCTCTGAAGACCTTGTTTTCACTCCAGAATTTACCATCACCGTGTCAAATGGCTGATGCACACGAAGAGCAGTTGAATGTACTAACATTGTTGACAAATGTAATATGTAACGGAAAAAAGGATGGCCTGATATAATTTACATATAAGATGACTGGCTAAGCAGGATGGCATTGCAAAATTCACACATATGATGCCTGGCTAAACAAGATGGTGTTGCATAATTCACATAAACGATGAATAAACTAAATAGATGGCATTCGCACAAAGGATATCTAAACTAAGCAGATGACATATTTGATGTATAAAGTAAGCAATGCAAGACACCATATGCATGATATAACCAACATCAGCATGCCAAGTTAGAGCGAAGACCTCAAGGGGTAAATAGGAGTTATCTTCTCCTTCTGAATCCCCCTTAGAACAGATATCTTCCTCTCGATTACAATCCGAAATGCATGGAGGAGGGGCTGCCTTTGCGCCTACCATGGAGCGACGTCTGCATGAAATTTTATTGCCACGCAAGGCTCGTCTCTTTTGCTCTACATGTTCAGTTCCATTGTTTACAATAACTGTCATGCATAGGAATAAAACATAGTGAGATTATGTAAGGAGTGCATGCAGAAATCCAGAGTGATGGTAGCAACCTATGGATAGACCCAAAACCAATAATAGCAGGCAGATAATGGCTTCAGTTAATAAATACAGATAATGGCTTCTTTACTGTTTGTTTCCCACCCAACATGAAACTCATAGTAGACACCGGAGATTAACCAGATAGTAGATAGATACTATTGATAGCGGCCTCGATATGTACCCCACAACCATTTAAAAACTCAAGTTTGACCATTAGTTTGGAGCTGACTCAGAGTCTAATTGGTGAACAGGACGATAAAGTAGCATGTAATATTAAGCGATGCATAACGTAAGCAGACACGAAAGAGTGCGACCTCTCTTGCGGACCCGTGTAGTCCTCGAGGTCATCTGCTCGGTTGATGATGGTAATGCAGTTTTCATGGCTGCCAGCGGCGGGGAACAAGATCTGAGGCGGCGAAAGACAGTCTTGAGGCCGGATCCCTGTTGTGCTGGACCTTTCTGTTGTTGGAGCAGCTAAGCTGGGGTGGACGATGGCGCAGCAGGAGCGGGACAAACCACGCAAGGTTTTCTTTGACAACTATCTTTAAGAGAAGTAATTCTGTAAAGGCTCATTTGAATTGGAGGATTCCAACAATGCAGGGATAGGAAATAGACAGGAATAGGATAGGAATGCACGTGCAAAACAGAGAATTTAGGGGCTGTTTGGTTTGTGACTAACTTTGCCAAATGTTGCCACACCTAAAGCTAGGCAAGTTTGACTAACTTAGGTGAGTGTTTGGTTCAAGCCACACCTTAGGCAAGCCACACTTGGACCCCACATGGTATACACATAAAAAATGTGGCAAGATTCCCTTAGGCTTTCCAACTTGTGGCTTTCATTTTGATGAACTAACCTTAGGCAAGCTTGGCAAAAATATGTGGCAAAGTGTTGCAATGCTAGGCCTAGAACCAAACAGCCCCTAAAAGCACAGGATTTCTGCCAATCTGGGTGTTTGATTCACAACAATTAGAGGATCACAGGATGCAAAGAAGAATGGTGAGATTAAGTCAAACCACAAGAAAATGTACGGTTATAATTCTATTATGCTACTATCTCTTAGTCTTGTGCTTCATGAATAGGAATTTGAAAAGGAGGACAAGTGAAAATTAAAATTCCTACGATTTTTCTTTCAAGGAGACACTAAAGGAACAAATCCATGTGCTCAGTGAACAATATATATAACATGTAGAGTAAAAAAGAGATGCAACAAGTGTACAACCTCTTTGGCGAAGCCATGTCGACTCAACGTGATTGGGTTGGCCGGTGAGGATGCTCCGGCTGACTTTGCTGTCAGAGGAGGGGAAGAAGATCTTAGGCGTCTGGAGATGGAGCCCGAGGTACTGCTCTGCTGTGATGGAGGGTTTCGTCGTTGGAGCAGCTCCGGTGAGTTGTACGATGCCGAGGCCGAAGCAGGACAAGAGAGACAACGCACAACGTTAACCTGAGTGGAATTCTAATAACATCTCCAATACATGACGTAAAATACATAACCACAAAGTGCTAGATGTAAAATACATCAGCCGCTCATCTCTGAACTTAACTGTCGAAATTAAACTTAATTGTTGAAACTAAACTTAACTGTCGAAACTGAACCTAACTGTCGAAATTGAATTTTGCTGTCGAAACTGAATTTGGCTGTCAAAACTAAACGCACTAGCAAGGTGAGGCTACACGTCGGTTGACTGACTTTTTCATCTCTGGTCAGTCGATTTTGCAGCCGTTGGATACGAAATCAAGGGCCTGTGGTTCATCTTCAACCTCCACCCCCCTGAGCCGACAGCCACCATCGGCCAAACAGTAGCCCCCCGCCGCCGGCGGCTGGCGGTGCGCCGCCCCCGCCCGCCCCAAAAACACTCCCCACCACCAGTCCGCCGCTGCCCCGGCTATCCCTGTAGGCCCCCCCCCCCCGTGCCGAGCTTTTTCTCCGGCGATCCCCACGCCACCGCCCCGCCAACGCCGGCGACCACCGCCCCCATCCTGAACCCTAAGATAGATAGTGGGGTACCTCTCCGGCGAGCCCCCCTCCCTGCTGCGGCTGGTTCTTCCTTCACCCAGGCGAGCCCACCCCTTGAAAATCGACTGACCCAAAAGTCGATTCAGTCGACTGAAGTGTAGCCAAATCGGAGAAGCATCGCAAGCAAGAGCAAGAGTGAGAGCAGCCGCGCGAGCAAGAGCAGACCAGGCAGGGGACCGAGAGCAAGAGCAGAGCATCAGCGCAAGCGAGAGCTAAAGCAGCAGGAGCTCCTACTGATGTGGACGTCGCCGCCGAGGGAGCGACACCATGGAGGAAGTGGCCGGCGACGCCGCCGTGGATGGAGCCGCGCCGTGTTGGCTCGGGACCGAGCGCCAGCAGCACCATGAGATCGAATCAAGAAGAAAATGCGGCGATTAGTGTACAACCTCTTTGGTGGCGCCAATTAGGCTGCAACTTCATCCGAGGAAATGGTGATGATGATGCTCTTCCGGTGGTGCAGGTGAAGACGGCGGTGTGGGAATGGAGGTGGCGCGAAACACGAGGGGAACATCGGGGCAGCTCCTTGGAGGTGGAGGACGGGGTGGCTGAACCGGCGGGATGATGAGATCGACGATGGATCCTCATCCGGTACGGTGGATGAGGGACGTCAAGGTGTTGCTGTGGACGACGTCGTCGGGGAAGAGGCTCCGGCTGGGTGGCGGACGGAGCAGGGTGTGGGGTTTCATCGCGGGTTTTCGCGGCCTCGGTGTACGAATGGGTGGGCGGATGGGATGGCAATGGGGAACCATGGCTTAGAGAAGCGCTTGTCCGAAATGTGGGGTAAGTTACGAAAGTACCCCCCACCGATTTAAGGCGGTTCTTTCGGTTCAGGGGTACCACGGGCATTTCGCGTGTCGGGATTTCACAGGATGTGGGAGTTTTCGTGTGCGTTGTAATTTCAGAATAGTAAGGCACGGGTTGAGATGGAGGGAGTTGTCGGAGCACAACGAGGCAAAGATATATCTTAAATATTTCGGGCTAACAAGGAGTGGGTTGAAATTTCCGGACAAGCCTAACGTGTACTGTACCAAATCAATGTGCACTACAAATGTCATTCAAAACTTTGAACTCATGCTATGTTCAATTAAAATATTTCGCTACGTGTATAATGCATGCAACCTACTACTCAAATGAACGTTTTAGTGCATTCCAAACGTATATACTACCGCTTCAATATGAACAAAATTTGAATAAGATCTACAGTAATGATTGTTGTGAAGTCAAAGCATTTGAATTCGTTTCTCTGTTTTAATAAGATCTACAATCATCATTATTGTCAAGTTAAACCATCGTTCGTGTATTATCTTCACAGAACACCACATGATTAGTCTCGAGTTACATATGAACTATGTGTACTATATGAACTCGAACTAGATTTTTTGAATCCACTTTATTTTGATTTCAAATCACATTACATTTCTAGCTCTAGCTAGATCTTCATAATCTAAACCATGTCTCATATGTATAATGTGTTTATCATATTATGTATGGTGCCCCGCCCCCTACGCCTACAAGTATTTAGATGTGAGTTGCAAACACCACACATTACCACAAATTCAAATAAAATGTGAGAATGTTCGATATATAGTATTGTTTAGATTGCTCGATATTTAGTTGTAAGCTGCAAACGCCGCACATTATCACAAATTCAAAAAAAATGTGAGAATATTTGATGTATATTATGGTTTAGATTGTTTGGCATTTAGCTGTGAGTTGCAAACGCCATGCATTATCACATTATGGTATAACATGTGCACAGCACGTGTATCACCGCTATATTCATGCATGCAATGTTTAAAACACTACGATCTCCTATTCAAATATACGAATCCGCTTTCATATCAAATTATGAACTTTGTTAGTCTCTTACACCCACACAATCCTCTAACCTTTGTAGCTACCACTAAGTTTCTCTCGTGCATGTACACGCGCTCCTCGCCCTCCCCCTCCCTCGGCATTCTATCACCGGGCACATTCATTTTTTTTCTTTAGGTCGTTCTCCCAGAGTCTCCACAACTCCTTTCCGACACACACCGATCGATAAACCTCTCCAGCGATGCCTGCCTACAGCATACACAAACAGCTTCAATCTCCTCCTTTATGTGTCCTTGCCTCGTGTCTCTCATACGGTCAGACCCACGTGTAAACTCTCGCCCCTCTTTTCATCGATCTCACAACCGCACACTCCTCCCCCTATCTAGCTAGTAGTTGGGCCTCTCGCACCACCTCCTAGCTCCATTCTCTCTGTCTATCCGACTCGCTGAGCCTTAGTTGCCTCTAACAAATGGACGTACACCGACCGATCTCTCGCGATACATATAGCCAGCTAGGTCCTTATAACTCGTTTTTACCCACACGTCGATCGATCTACCTCATTAGTTGTGTCTCTCCCTTCCTCCGACAAACAACAATTGATCTTCCGATCTAGTTAGGTTTGCTTACCAAACACATGGTTCCCCTTCAGCATCCATGGATGCGTCCCGACAGATCTATCACGCACAGGCACACATAGAAACACATCCCCACTCTTATTGATAACATTGTAGTTGCCCCCTCAGTTTGTCTAGTAGGCCTCTCCCAACATATCCGAGAAGCAACTCCATCACCCATCCAGCACTCTACCCCTCTCCCTCCCTCTCCCTCCCTCTCTCTCTCTCTCTCTCTCTCTGTCCCATCATATTTCCCGTCCTTCAGTTATGTATGGATGTCGACCGATCTCCCTCAAGACATAGCTGGGTCTCTCCTTCTCAACACATATACGAGTCGTTCTACCTCTATAGTTAGGCCTCTGCCTACCCCTCCCCCCACCCCCCTCCCCTCCACACACACCGATACATCAAGCGCTCTAGTCATGTCTCCCTGCCACACACAAACTTGACATGTGCCCTCTAACGTTCCGGTAGGCCAGTCGCCCTATATCTTTGACTTGCACACACACACAATTTCAATGGCTCTCTTCATCGATCTCGCACCCACCCACTTCATCCTCTCTTCGACTCTATCGATAGCTATGACCCCTCCCTCTCTTCTCGTGGATTGCCCGACCCTCTATGTATGATATGGATAGGCCTCCATTTCACACACCTTGCATGCAAAATTTCGTTTGAGATGTCATCGACACATATTCCCACAAATAATTCACGAAATCAACCCCCCATCCCACCCCCACCCCCACCAGAAAACAAAAAACACTCACGAACGCGGTTTGTATCTCTCACACACACCCACGTAGGTGGGGGACGTGCACGAAGAGAAGAGGTGCATGCACGGTGCACGTACTCCCGTCTCTTTCCCAAACACACCCGTGCGGGTACACGGTGGAGCTCATTTCTGTATGAAAAAGGCAGCTGACGTGGTAATTTGGCACGTGTACGGGTTGTCCACTTGGTGGAGGGAGGACCATCTACCACGGGTGAACAAACAAATTGCGACTTGACGCGTTATGTTAAATTAAAAAAAGAGGCAAACCATGTGGGGCCTACCTTAGAGGCAAGGCCCTATACACTAGAGTACTTTTGATGTGTCCCGTCAACTCACAGAACGAGGAGAAGCTTGCTTAGTACGCGTGTCCCCCGCCCACGGGCGCGGTGGCTCGCAGGATAAGGTGAAGCTTTCTCCGCCTTACGCCCGCTCCCTCGCCCATGCGCGCGGTGGCTCGCAGGACGAGGAGAAAAATTTACTACTCCCTCCATTTACTCCTCGTCCCTACTACCTTGGTTATAGAGATTATATTATATTGTTTGGAATATATATGTCCTTTAGTAGATTTCAATATGAACTATTAGTACATACTCCAAACACTGATGTATATAGACATATTTTAGTGTGTACATTCACTCATTTTGCTCCGTATGTAGTAGCACTCTCCCTCGCCCCTCGACCCTCGCCCACGTGGTGGACGTGCAGCAATTCATTCGGTCTCATATAGCCAAAATGATATATACTGCACTACCATTATTGCTCGACTTCCCGAAGAGGCGAAGAGCCAATTGCAAGGTTAATATTTTGGAGATGCCAAGCGCAAGGTTATAGGAGAACGAGTAGTAGGTGCCGTGTCATTTATAAATAATTTTTTTCTTCAGTGGCACGTACACAATATGATAGGTTCATATTGAGAGAAAAGGAAACCGCTCCACTATATACATAGTCAGGACGGGCCAGCCTACACAGTTGCTTGCTGGGGTTGCTCTCTTCACACTCTCTCGCACAAAACAACTGTGGCCAGATCTCTAACATCCCGATGGATCACGTCCACTTGGGGAAGGGGTGGATGCTTAGTGTAGATGCGGTGGCCATTGCCGACGGCGAAAACCCACTGTCGGCACGTCCCGATCAGGGGTCCCCGCCGTTCTCTCTCACAAAGCCGGTGAGGTTGCCTTCGTCCCTTGCTCACTGCCGCGACGTGGGCAGTTGCCGCCTCCCGCCGCCCTCCTCAAGGTTGAGCTACGTCCCTCAGGTACAACTCCCTTTACAGTCGGCTTGCACCACTGCTCCAGCTACCCACATCACTCCATGTGGATATTTCTCTACTTCTTTGCCCCGCACATACCTGATACCTTTACTGGCTTCTACGTACTGTATTTGTGATGAGTTTATGTCTTATCAACTAGTCCCAGTAATCTTATTCTAATCATGCTTCTTCAATTTCTTTGCCACAGGGACGCTCATCTCGATTTTGGTGAAACTGCACAAAATGATCCGATGGTCAAAAGGTTGCAAACTTCATTTATTAGGAAGCTCGAACGTTGCCAGCAAATTGAAGCCTGGTCAGGGTTCACGGTTCAAGGGCTAGGGACAGCATGGATCATTTTTTCTTTAGCTGCCTCTGTTCCAAAATAAGTGTCAACTTTAGTAGTAGTACAACTTTGTACTAAAGTTTGCACAAAGTTGAGACACTTATTTTGGAACGGAGAGAGTACATATTTGCTATGATCTGTCAATCATTGAGATGCAATAGCATGCATGTTAGTCTCCTTTGTATTTGATGAAATGTTGCAACGGGCAACCTTGGACGCAAGATACATGTAACAGGAGCTGGATGCTTCATAGCATTGTACAAATTTATCTCGCTGATAAATTACAGTACGTACTAGTACTATACTAGTACTTCCTCCGTTCCTAAATATAAATCTTTGTAGATATTTCACCATGAACCACATGCGGATGTATATAGATGCATTTTAAGTGTAGATTCATTCATTTTGTTCCATATGTAGTTCACCTAGTGGAATCTCTACAAAGACTTATCTACTAGTAATAGCTAGCCCCCACTACTAGGAATTCTCTATCCTCTCCTTGAGCCACGTCATCAAAATTGATGTAGCCGTTAGATGAAGTAAATCAGTCAAAATAGCCGTCTGATCTAGACGTTGAGAGGCTCCACACTAAGCCACATGAAAGCATGCAGAAATACAGTGGCACATGCATGTGAGTGGGTTTTAAATCACATCAACATGTCTGCATGCAAGCATGCATCGGTAGCATGCATGTAAGTGAGCTATGTAAAGAGTTAGGTTTCGCACGGTGATAGTGTGAGGTGGGCCATGTAATCACTGAGCCTGCGTGTTTTCACTGCTCTTGCACTCCTCCGCTGTAAGAATGGAGAAAATTGTAATCTACTACCTCCTTTCGCCGAAAGCGTGGGACATCCAGCAGTCCTACCACCTCAGTAATAAAGACCAATGAGCCGTCAAATCACATAGACCCAGTAGTAAGTTGGACGGACGAAGCAACCATCACTCTTGCGCTAGTGAGAGGTCGCGTCCGCTCTGCCCGGGCATGAATGCGGCACCGATTCTTTGGAGCGGCGCTGACCGTTTCGGGCAGGAAGCGCGCGCGGGCGATGGAGGGGCTTTGGCTGGTCCAGGCTGGTCAGGAGCGGGCATGGCAGCTGTACGCATGTCCCTACCGGACACACCAGGAAACGAGAGGATGCACCAACTCTCGCGGCTAAAATCGTACACTACACACCATCTCTCTGTAGGAGTAGGTCGATCTGTCGCACTCTCTAACACACACATGCTGTTAAACACACACACGCACACGCACGCACCTTGGTCCCGTTGCACCTTCTAACATGACTTATTACACCTAGACGGAGCGAGTATTAAGTATACGAGATACGGTGGCACATTGACTTAAGTCGAATACAAGTGCCCAAAATTTGTGTGCATGTTATAATAAGGATTCACTTAAAATAGTACGTGAGCAAACAGAAGGATCAATTGGAAAGTGTTCCCGAGTAGTAGCGAGATGTGTGAGGTAGTAAGATACACCGCTGGCGCTTTTAATTTTTCTTATTAATTTGTTTGTTTCACCCTCTGACTGTGGGAACCAACGTACGACGTGGAGAGAGGTAAGGTGACTAAGGCTGCAATTATTTCTGCACCACTGTGGATAGTCTTACCACCAAAGCCACATGACAAGATTATGATTGAAATCCTAATGACTCCCACACACACAAAAAAACACGACATGCCTATCACACCGATGCATGAATGTATAAAAGGTTATTTTCCTCTCATTGAACATAACGGGAGGGTTGTGTAGCTGGTTAGCCTATTCGCTCATCAAACTTGAGGTCTCGGGTTCGATAACTACACTTGAGCATAATTTTTGCTAGGAGTATTCTTTGACTGGTCAAAATGTTTTCTAGGGTTTGCACGCTTCACACTCTCTCTCCAGTATATATATACACGCTGGAGGCTTAGCGCTTGTAGTTGCTCTCTTCACACTCTCTCGCCCTCTCCCGCTGGAGCCTCAGCGCTTGTAGTTGCTCTCTTCACACTGTCTCGCCCTCTCCAGATCTAAACAAGACTTCATTGGCCTCTCTCTCTCCCCTCACTGCTGCTCAAAGAGCCAGCAGGATCCGTCCACCGGGAAGGTAAGGAGGCTTAACGCTGTCTCCGTCGGCGAGGGAGGGAATCCACTACCGGCGCAGCTGTTCACTTTCCACTCAGCGGCGGCGTGGGAGGGCCTCCGACCCCTTCTTCTTCACCGTCATCCCGTCGCCCACCGAACCACGCCCCAAGAACCTTAAGGTATATTTTTACTTACTCCACATGCATTGCTCTAGCTACATGTATACCATGAATCTAGGACGTGGTTCAAAGAGGAAAGGAGTGGGGGAAAGTAGTGGGAAAAGTTGTATATAGCATGAATCTAGGACGTGGTTCAAAGAGGAAATGAAGGGGGAAAGTTGTATAGCATGAATCTAGGACATGGTTCAAAGAGGAAAGGAATGGGGGAAAGTAGTGGGGAAAGTTGTATCGCATAAATCTAGGACGTGGTTCAAAGAGGAAAGGAAGGTGCAAAAGTACTAATTCAAAAAGGAAAGGAAGGGACAAGGCTGTAGAGTTTGAGCAAGACTAGATTTTCTGCGCTCACATAGGGAAAGGTGTCTAAAGATAACAAAACAGGGACCAACACAAATATGCTCCTTGGTTGTTTGTTCTTTGTTGCAACAGACTATGCATGACCATAGTACATCGGTAGATGCACATGGTGCTGGTGCGTCCACTGTCCCATGCTACTCATTAGCTATTGTTAATCTAAGGCCCTGTTTGGTTAAAAAGTCCCTAGTCCCTACCTGCTTGGTTCCAGGGACTAAACATGGACTAGAGGTTATTAAATGACATGCTAAAAGACCATGTTACCCCTAGTAATGAACTAATAGAAACAAGGTGCGATGCGTGGCAGGGGCAACTGTTGGAAAAAGCCCCAAAAAGACTCCCTTGGGGTCTTCTTTCTTTAGTCCCAAATGCCCACTTTTAGTCCATAAAAGTCCCTCCTATTTGGTTTAGATGCGACTGACACGGAGTTTTTTTAGTCCCTACACCAAAATGTCCCTGTAAACAAACACCCTCTAATAATGCCGCTGGAAAATTGATGCAATGCCACAGTTAAAAGAAAATTACATGTTTAACTAATTTTATTGTTAATATAATCTCTATGTTAATATTAATAAATGCCACCGTTTGAGAAATGCTACCGTCTTGCTTTCTTTCCCATTTAGATAAGGTAGATGCTTCTTTTTGTTGGTTTCTGTGTAATCCACCGTTATTGACTACTAATTGTTTCCTTTGCACCTCTATGTAAACAGGGTTATCTACTTCACCTCGTTGCCATTGTGACCTTTTGTTGCACTGCACAAAACACTTTTGTTTTAAGAGTGTTTTGTGCAGTTCAACCAAAATGTCACACCGACAACGTTGCTTGATTGCTTGATGTTAGTGGAACTGCACAAGAGGAGATCTTACTTCCTATCCGTTAAGGCGAATTTTGTTCAGATCTTCTTCTTGTGAGTTTTTTCAATTCCGCATCATGAGAGGTCAGTACTAGCCTTCTTTCACATGATTCTGCAGTGTGCTTTCATATGTGGTGCTACTTGTACGATAATGTTGCTTGATTTTAGTGAACTGCACAAATGGAGACAAGACTTCCAATCTGTATGTGCACCGTAATATCCCATTGAGGTAAGATAAGGATATTTCACAACTGCTGACCTGTATTTTGCCACTTTCATCAGAAAATTAAGTTTAGTACTATACTTGTGCTCCCTAATTGACATGCCAAATCTTACATTGAAGGCGAAGCTTGTCTGTTATTGAACCAAGTGATGAAGGGGAAGAACAAGCGGAAGAAAAACAAAAATCAACTCCTGGTGCTGTAATGAAGCACTGGAACTGTGATGACACAAGTAATGATATAGTTTTGCATCTTAATTTATTGCTATGGCTGGAACGAGCAATTGTTTTGCCACTGATTTGATGCCATACGTAATTATCTCTACTTGTGCAAACAGGGATCTTCTTTGAAGATACCATATATTTTAGTGGAACTGCATAAGGAGATGTTGGAAACATTAAACTAATCGAGGAGTATATAGTAAGCATGGCCACCCCCATAGATAGCAACAGATGGTTCCGGAGAAGTGCTTCATCTGTATGCTCTACACAATCAGCCTCCTGACAAATGTTGGTACTCGCTCACTGATTTCATCCATATGATTGAGCTTTGTCATCTCTATTGGTGTTGTGCTACTGTTTAGATACTGTCATGAAAAAGTGGTATTGTCCTTGAGAAGTGCTTCATCTGTGCTGTTTCAAATATTTTCTTTCCTTTTTTTTCAAGCAAACAGGGATGCTAGCATTTAGTAGTCCTCTTGTCTTTGCACAACAGGATAATCTTCCTCTGAAGAAGAATATGGAGTACGTGAAGTGACTAGTTCCGATTATGCCAGGATGAAGAAGCCCTGTCCATCTTCTGATCAGAAGGAGTAGTTGAAGGATGGTTACATTACTCCCCACAAGACCAAACTAACTTCAGCTTAGAAGGACTGACAAATCTCCATTTTTTTGCTGTGATGCGTGAGTACAATGTTGTACTAGGATTCTTTCTGGCGATTTCCATTTTTCTAAAAGTGTGCTCTACATGGACCATGTATGTGCCTGTTGAAACTGTCAATTCATAGTATAGTTTGCTTTATACTAATCACTTTTTTGTATTTGTGCAAACAGGGGTGCTCAGCTTGATTTCAACGGGAACTACAAAAAATGTTCATGAATACACCGAATCATTCATTTCCACCACAAGAAAGGAGGTGCCCATCAGTTCAAGGCGTTGCAACATATAAGGGCGAAATCATACAAGCTACGCGCGAATTTGGTTGATTTTGGTGGAACTGCACAAAAAGAACAGCTGGTTTATTTAGCACGAGGTGCCATGTCAATGTCCGAATTGATGGCAAACCCTACCCATTCCACAATCGTAGGCATTTGATATTTTGGAATGGGACAACCTTGTCAAATTTTGCTCATTGATTTTAGCAAGATATGCGTTTGATATTTTTGAATGGGACGCCCTTTGCTGTCAGCAGCGTCAATCAATTTTTTCTTTATTCTTTAGTTGTGAAGTAAATATTGCCTCTGACATGTGAGTCGCTGAGATGCGTAATCATCGATTGCTTTGAATGTTCTCTATGAATTGCCAGGCCTGTGTGTTTGATTGCAATGTACAGAAACGCTAAAAAGCTCCTCAAACTCTTTGTACTCCTTCTGTTCCTTTTTACTTCACACATTGTGAAAGTGCATACTTTTTGTATAAGATTGGTCAAAGTAGAGATACTTTGACTGTAGACAAAACTTGTATGCAGACTAGAAAGGACCGGAGGGAGTACATGTGAAACTGCTACAAACGTGGTGATCACCCTGGGAATAATAGCCTCACGTATTGTTTTGCATGTTCATCCAATGCCAGTGATACAGGAATTCAAACTAATCGAAATAAATTCATTCATACAGGGTCGGATTTCATATAAACATGCCGGATTTCATTACATTTCATACATTCTTCAACTAAAAAGGGGTGTTTGTGGCCCCATGCATCTCTCAGATGCAGAGGCCGGGGGTCATCCTCCTTTTCAAAAAAACTAAAAAGGGGTGCGCTGGAGGTATAATTAATTAACCGAAGCTACCCACCTGTGTCCCGCTGAGTCGAACAGAAGCTTCAGTGACTTAACTGCACGTGCAGTTGCATAACTGACATGTGGCCTGTTGGGCCCACGTGTCAGTCAGCCAACCGCACCAGCAGTTAAGTAGAAGCAGCGTTCTTCTCCAGCACAGCTCTCTGACTCCACGTTGCCGCCAAGAAGCTAACCAGCCGTCAATGGTCAACCCGCCTAGCTTGGCTTCAACCGGAGGGTAGCAGCGGTGGCCTTACTTGGACCCGAGCGGCCGCGACCTACCGTGTTCTACTCTTCCTAGTTTTCCGTGTGGTGCAGCCTCGTTGGTAGCGGGGCGGGGCCTCGGCGGAGCCGGCGATGTCCTCTATCTCGTTGCCGGCGGGCAGCGCCTCAGCGGAGCGGTGGAAATCCTCCCCCACGTTTCCGGCAGGGTGGGGCCTCGGCTGAGCCGGCGATGTCCTCTGCCTCGTTGTTGGCGGGGCGGGGCCTCGGCGGAGCCGGGGGTGTCCTCTGCCTCATTGTTGGCGCCGCGGGGCCTCGGCAGAGTCGGCGGTGTCCTCTGCCTTGTTGTTGGCGCCGCGGGCCTCGGCGGAGCAGGGTGTCGTCGACGCTAGCGAAGCGGGGACTCCTCGGAGCCGGCATTGTCCTCTGCCTCGTCCTTGGTCTCGCCAAACAGTGCCTCACCTGCTTCATCGCCCTCTTTGCTAGCCGCTTTGTAGGCGTCCGCAGCCTCCGCCACCCGCATGCGGTACCGCCAGCGCTCGAGGCGACCCTTGAGGGCAGAGCAGTACGAGTCGAGCAGCGCCTCCTGCTCCGCCAGCTCCACGGCGATCTGCTCCTCCGCCTGCAGGTGCTCCTGGAGGAGATGGTGGTTGTAGGCGGCGTCGGCCTGCGCCTCCCGGAACTGCTCCTCATGCATCTGCCTCACCCTGTTCATATATTGGGCACGGGCCCCGCCAGTGGTCATGGTGCAATGCACCGGCAAGGATGGCGCAGAGGAGGGGGTTGGCGCCGGATTATCGACTACCATGTTCTCCATTGGGACATCGTCGTCCTCCGGCTGCCTGACGGCCAGCCGGTCGGTAGCAATGGATGCCATCTCCTTGTGGTCCATTGTCCGCCCATCCCGAAGAGCGATGGAGCGCGAGGAAGCCATGGTGGGAAGTAGTGGTGTGGACAGGAGAAAGGGAATGGATGTGGATGATTGCGGCTATGGCCGGCGTAGCAGTTTATATAGCAATGGTGGGCGGGCGGAGGGACAAACGTGTGGTGCCAGAGTAGCCGCCTTGGCAACCGCGTATCATTAATGTGTGCGTCAGATGGATGGACGGACGACACTTGTGTCGTTTGAAGGCGGAGCAATCGCCTGCACCAGGAAGCGGGGTGGCAGGCGCTGACTGTTTCGGGCGGAAAGCGCGCGCGGGCGAGGAGATGACTTTACTTGGATAGGATGACAATGGGGACCCACCAGGTCCATAGCCTCACGTACGCAAGTGCCTCCTTATTATATATATATAACTATAATTTATTTTGCTTCCTCCTGGTTTCCTGACATCACGGTCCCACACCATTGTCAACCTATGTACTCCCTCTTTTCCGGTTTATAGGGCTTATCTCAAATTTTTACTTTTTCCATTTTATAAAGCTCAATTTGGTTGTTTTCCATCACATGTTCAGATTCCAAGGTGCATTAAATCATTGCATGCAAGTATTAAGAGAAAATTGACCAATGCATGTACTTTATGCATGCATGCATTGCAATTAATGCATTGATAAACATAATTTTTTGAGGATAACAAGAGCATTAATTAGGTGCTTTTGAAATACTACAAAAAGTATTCCACCACTCGCCATCTACCTTGATTGGTGAAATTTTTGAATTGAGCATTATAAACCGGAAAGGAGGGAGTAGTCAATAAACGAGAGAATTGCACAAGAAGCGGCCGACAGCTGGGACCAAGAAGCTCGAGCAGTATTTGTGTTTTTGAGGTGTGAGCACTGCAGAGTTTTTTGATGTTTACCCCAGATATTAATTTTTCTCCTCTGAACAACAACAAAAACATCGCTGCAGGTATTAACTGGGCAGGCTGTGGCCCGTCTAGCCCAGGCCAGATATCCAGCCCAGATTTTAATTTTTTTCAAGCTGAAAATGGCTAGCCCAGCTATACCTTTTTTTAGGAATACCCAGGCAAGGTCAAGTTGTTATTCTCCGCCCCGCTGGGCTGCAAATCTTTCCTAGGAGGGATGCATTAGGCTTACCAAGAAAATGGGCTTTAAGAAATAATAAATGGGATATAATTATAAAAACTAGGTAGTAACTATAAAAAAATGCACCAAACAGTGATTTCTTTATAAAATAATATTTTTGGATATCGAAAATTTTAATTTCATTAACTGTTGCGAGCACAATGTTTCGTTGGATTTTTACGTAATATAAATTTATATTGAAATTGTATTTAATCTGACTAGAAATTTCGGGATAAAAATATTCGGATCCCATGAAAATGTGGGAAATTTTATTGAATTCTGTTTCGAACGGTTGGTTGAAATGGGTTGTACTTTTAACGAATTGTAAATGGGTTGTAGTAAATTCCATTAGAATTCAAAAATGGGCTACACATTCTTACAAATCTCAAATGGGCTATAAGTTCTCTGCCACACACTTCTGGCCTTACTAAGTTGACGCGTCCCCTAAAAAACAGAGTTGACGCGTATGCAAGGCTTTGTCAACTTATAGTCAACACACGGTTCTAGCAGCAGTGGCCGTTGGATGTCCATCCAACGGATGCCGTGCTTCTTCTTCAATCTCGGATATTCTAGCTTCACCCGCCCAAAAAATGATTCCTCCCCCTGACATCTGGGGCGCACCGTTTCGGAAGCTGACCTATGGGCCTACTAAGTTGACGTCACAAGGGCTTTGTCAATTTAGTCAATATAAACGATTCTAGCTGCAGTGATCGTACGATGTCCATCCAACGGCCATCGTGCTTCTTCAACCTCTGGTCTTCTTGCTCCAGCCGCCCAAAGCAGCACCGGTCGTGCCCCCTACTCCTGCCTCCCGTGGCCGGCTGTGCTGTCATGGAGGCCTCACCACCCCCTACTACTCCCACCGCTGGCCAGGCCATCCCTCCACTCACCCACACCCCCTGTTATTCTGCGGCGACGGCAGCGCAGCCGAACCAATGAACCCTCATTCTCCTCTCTGCGTGTGCATCCACTTTCGCGCCTTCCCCGGCTCCGCGTCGTCCCCTTCCTAGGCCTCGCCGTCGTCCACCGCCGTGGTGCTCTCAATGCAGCGTGGTCAACGTGGTCAAGGAACGACTTCCATCGGACGTGGACTATATGTGGAGAGGCTGACATCAGGGTCCACGGCAGCCGCAAGGAAGTGCCTCCTTATTACGCGCAAATTAATTATTACTCCACCTGACAGCGGGGACCCACCGGATGGGCCACCGTATTTCGTGAAAAAATGATTCATCCCCTGACTGCTGGGACCCACGAGCTACATCTTCACACGCAAGGAAGTGCGTCCGAAAAAAAAACGATTCGCCCCCTAACTGCTGGGACCCACCAGCTACATCTTCGCACGCTAGGAAGTGCGTCTGAAAAAAAATGATTCGCCCCCCGACTGCTGGGACCCACCAGCTACACCTTCGCACGCAAGGAAGTGCGCCCGGGCAAAAAAAAACGATTCGCCCCCCTGACTGCTGGGACCCAGCAGCTACACCTTCGCACGCAAGGAAGTGCATCTGGGCAAAAAAACAAATCGCCCCCCTGACTGCTGGGACCCAGCAGCTACACCTTCGCACGCAAGGAAGTGCGTCCGGGCAATAAAAAAACCAAAACGATCCACCCCCTTGACTGCTGGGATCCACTAGCTACATCTTCGCAGGCAAGGAAGTGCCTGACAGTCGGGACCCACCTGGTCGAAGCATACGTAGCGTTGTCATCCTGGTCGCGAACGTGTACGTACATACTGGTCAATGTAGAGGCGCGCACGTGTCATAGTAGAGGCGCGCACGTAGCATGTCCACGTACGCACAACGGCCAGGGTGCAAGAAAGAAAATACGGCCAGATATGTGTACATACGGGCGGGGTCTCGAACGCCTAGTCGCGCATACGTACGGCGAGGGCTTGTGTTCATGGGGAGGCAACGGAATGCGTTGTGTTGATGGGGAGGCAACGGAATGTGTCACGTTCATGGGGAGGCAATGGAATGCGTCGTGTTCATGGGGAGGCAACGGAATGCGTCGTGTTCATCGGGAGGCAACGGAACACATGGGAGCCAACCGGCTTGGACGGAACAGGCGATGGAAAGGAGGCCTGGCGTACCGTAGAACGGAGGAAACGGCCTTGTGTTCGACCAGCCACATTCGGAACGGGGTCATGTTGATCGGGAGGGGTGTGGCGTACTGCAAAACGGAGGAAACAGACCTCCTACGGTCGAAACGGGGGTCCTATTGATCGGGAGGGGTGTGGCGTACCGCAAAACGGACGAAACGGACCTCCTACGGTCGAAACGGGGTCCTGTTGATCGGGAGGGGTGTGGCGTACCGCAAAACGGACGAAACGGACCTCCTACGGTCGAAACGGGGGTCCTGTTGATCGGGAGGGGTGTGGCGTACCGCAAAATGGAGGAAATGGACCTCCTACGGTCGAAATGGGAGTCCTGTTCATCACGAGGGGTGTGGCGTACCACAAAACGGGACTCCACGGGATACTATTCATCTCCACCGTCGACCTCCTCCAGCCTCCACGGGCTACCGTCGACCTCCTCCAGCCTCCACGGGCTCCTGTTCATCGAGCCTCCACCGCGCGCTACTCCACCGGCTACTGTTCAACCACCCCTCCACCATCTACTGTTCATCCAGCCCTCCGCCGTCTATTGTTCATCTAGCCCTCCACACCACGGGGTCCTGTTCAACCACCCCTCCACGGCCACCCCTCCACCGTCTACTATTCATCCAGCCCTCCACACCATGGAGTCCTGTTCATCCAGAGGCAACGCCACCGCTCACTGTTCATCCAACCCCCTCCCCTCGCAACGCTCACTGTTCATCCAATTGATCGACTTCAGTTAGCAGAAGTAGCAAAGGAATCGCTCCATCGGGTTCAGTTAACAGCCACTGATCGATCGCTCGGGTTCAGTAACGCGTAGCCTACAGTGCAATCGCTCGGGTTCAGTTAGAGCCCAATGCCTCGCTTGGGTTCAGTTAGAGCCAACGCCTCACACACACACGCGCGCGTACGTGTACGAGAGAAACTCGCATCGCTCGGCCCCGACTTCCCACTGTAACCGGCAACTCCCCGAAATTTTCCTACCCCTTGCTTCTACCACGGTTTTTTCCGTCTTGGATGGCCCAAAGAATGTCATGCAGCTGCGTCTCCGGCCCGCCCAGGACGAAAAGCCCATTTTCTGTCATGATTTTTTGTCATAGAAGTAGGCGCCCACCACATCTATGATGATACCGGGTTCTGTCACAATTATCATCATAGAAGTATCATATGTATGACAGAAAAAAATTTCGTTCGGCCCAAAATGTCACGGATGTGTCTTTTTTTTGTAGTGTGACCTGGCCCGCCCGTCAGAGGTGAATGTGAGGGAGCCAAAATTAAGCTGTGTGATGTCTGCTGCACAACTTATTCTTGTAGACTCGTGTTTGGCCTCCAAGCGCAGAGTTATGTAGGACAATAGCAATTTTCCCTTAGTGGATGACCTAAGGTTTATCAATCCGTGGGAGGCGTAGGATGAAGATGGTCTCTCTCAAACAACCCTGCTATCAAATACAACAAATATCTTGTGTCCCAACACACCCAATACAATTGCAAATTGTATAGGTGCACTAGTTCGGCGAAGAGATGGTGATACAAGTGTAGTATGGATAGTAGATATAGCTTTTTGTAATCTGAAAATAAAAAACAACAAGGTAACAAGTAACAAAAGTGAGCACAAACGGTATTGCAATGCTTGAAAACAAGGCCTAGGGTTCATACGTTCACTAGTGCAATCTCTCAACAGTGCTTACATAATTGAGTCATATAACAAACCCTCAATGTGCGACAAAGAATCACTCCAAAGTTCTTATCTAGAGAAGAACATGAGATGAAATTGTTTGTGACGCCCCCGATTCAATCGTACACTAATCATACACGCAAATGTGTACAATCAAGATCAGGGACTCACGGGAAAATATCACAACACAACTCTAGACACAAATAAAATAATACAAGCTTTATATTACAAGCCAGGGGCCTCGAGGGCTCGAATACAAGCTTGATACACAAGAGTCAGCGGAAGCAACAATATCTGAGTACAGACATAAGTTAAACAAGGATGCCCTAAGAAGGCTAGCACAAAAGCAACAACGATCGAAGAGGCAAGGCCTCCTGCCTGGGACCTCCTACCTACTCCTGGCCGTCGGCGGTCTTCATGTAGCAGCATCCATCGGCGGTGGCATCTGGCTCCAGGGATCCACCATCTGGTTGCATCAACCGGAAAGAAGAAGGAAGGGGGAAAAGGGGTAGCAAAGCAACCGTTAGTACTCATCCAAAGTACTCGCAAGCATCAGATCTATACTAAGTATGCACTGGTATCAAATGGAAGGTTTGTATCTGTGGACTGAACTGCAGAATGCCAGAATAGAGGGGGAAGGCCTAGCCTATCGAAGACTAGCATCTTCACGCAGCTCCGAGCATCTTGCAGCATGTAGAAGAGAAAAGAATAGCAGTTTATATTTAACAAGCATGTTGTAACATTAATGCCCAGAGATCCTTCCTCGACTCCCTGCGAGAAAGCAATCCCGGAGCCATATAACTTAAGTATCCATTTCTAGTTGTTTTAGATCAAGATATAAGTATGAACGTCCATTACCGTGGACACGGTATTCGAATAAAGATCTTCCCTGCAGGGGTGCACCACGTTACCAAACACGCTCGATCACTCTGGCCGGACTCACCTTTCTGGGGTCTATGCCCGCCCTCGGAAGATCAACACGTCGCAGCCTGACCTAGGCTCAGCAGAGAGGTCCCCGCTGGTCTACATCCTAAGCACTCCGGGGTCTGGGCCCATCGCCCGTTGCACTCCGGATCATTGTGTGCAGGGTGGATACCAGCACCACCCGTGTAGTGGATGGCACGATCCGACCGCGCCACAATGCTGAACTGGACGTCTGACAAAGCTTTGGCTGATACCACGACGTCGAGGCCCATAACTATTCTCGCGTGGTGGTTAGTGCGTAAAGGCCAAAGGCCAATTCAGAACAAATACCCAAACCATAATGTATTATTAGCTTGCGGAAACGAGCAGAGACTCACGATCGAAAGTGACCCCGTCGCCCCGTCTCGTGGACTTATGACAAGGGCTCAGAATTCCGGCCGTGCCACGTAACCATCTTGCGGGTGCTCTCCGGGCCCGCCTGACTTCCACCAAGGTCTCAAGTAAATTCATTGTAACCTTGTGTCCAGACATCAAGGGGAAAACCCGAGGAATCACCCCCGGTGGATTCCACTCAATGTAATCATCAAGGTGAACGTAAGAGGGACCACCCTCGAGGTTCACACTTGAGGTGTTGAACGACAGAGCCGTATTGGGAATGGTGAAAGAGCAAATCACCCTCGAAGACCACGACCGAATAGCTACACTATAGAATTATCATTAGGAGTGCGTTATGAGGGATCACCCTCGGCACTCGATAGTAGCTCTGCAGAGTCGAGCAACTAAAGGGGCGTGATGTGATGTGAGGTGTCGGGCTCTGGTCGTCGATCACGCTGATCGAGTCTTCGATGATGAAGCAGGGGCAACAAGGACAAGTACTGGGGGTCACTGATGGATCACTAACCAACCTATAGTAAGCAGTTTAGGATAAGCAGGTAGGTAACAATAGCAGGTACAAAAGCAGGCTATGCATTAGAATAGGAGCAAACAATAACAGTAGCAAAATCTAATGCAAGCATGAGAGTATAGAATGGGCGATATCGGGATGATCAAAGGGGGGGCTTGCCTGGTTGCTCAGACAAGAAGGAGGGTCGTCGTCGACATAGTCGATCACAGGGACATCAGCATCGGTCTCGGGGTCTACCGAAGAGAAGAGGGGGAAGAAACAGGAAATACATAGCAGACAAGTGCTTAACAAGACACTAAGCGAGGCTAGAACTGTTCTAACGCAGCGCTAGGCGGTACTGGCGAAGGGGGAACATCTAGGAAAGTTTTCCTGGTTTCGGAAGTTTGTCAGACAGATGAACCAGAGGGGAAAAGTTGCATGTTTGCTATGCTAGGGATGTGTGGCGGGCGAACAGACCGCGTATTCAGATTGGTCTCGCCGTTCTGAGCAACTTTCATGTATAAAACTTTTTCATTCGAGCTACGGTTTAATTTCTATGAATTATTAAAGTTTTATTAATATTCTGAAATTAAGCTTAATACGAAAATAAATGCTAAAATGCTAGGCGCACCCAGCACAGCATACACAAAAGTGCACACAGTGGCTGACAGGTGGGCGAAGGGGTCCCAGTTGACCAGTCAACGTTTGACTGGTCAACAGGGGGTGGGGCCCCCTGTCATAGACTCATCTAACTAATTAATAGTTTTAATTAACTAATTTAGTTCATTAGGTTAATTAAGATTAATTAATAAGTTAAACAATCATTTAACTAATTAATTAATTATTTTTATTAATATATTTTTAACATTTTTTTAGAAAAGGGGCTGGTGGGGCCCGCTGGCAGTGGCCCATCTGGCCACTGGAACGGGTGTGACTAAAGGGCGCTGGGGCGCAGGCGACGACGCCCGTCGAGGCGGAGGGGCGAGGCCAGCCCGGACACGGCGGATGAAGCTCCGGTGCGCCGGACCAGGGCAACGGCTGGCCGGGGCCGCGGTTGACGGCGACGATGAGTGGATGAAGGTGGGGCGCGGAGCGCCGGTGCGCGTGGTGCGGGGCGAGGCTCGGTGCGGCCGTGGCGGGGCGCCAGAGGCCGGCGGGGTAGGGGAAGGGCCGGCCAGCGTCGGCGAGCGGCGGGGCCGTTCGGCCATGCATCAGGGGAAGAGGCCCCGGGCGCAGCCATGGCCAGGTAGGCGCGACCGGTCGGGGCGGTCGGCGTGGCCAGGGACGCGCGGTCCGGTGGCCACGTGCGATGCGGGCGGCGAGAAAGGGCGGGGCGGCGCGGGGTCACATGGGCGGAACGAGCTGCAGGCATCGGAAGCAGTGGGGCGAAGGGGACGACCGACGAGCATCGGTGCTGCGGAGCTGCGAGGTGCGATGCTGGCGACAGGAGCATGGAGGCCTCGGGATCGAGTCCAGGGGCTCGTCAGAGTCGAACTGGGGGGGTGCACGCGCCTCCCTAGCGTTCTAGGAGCACGGCGACGGGCTTCGGGCGCGAGCTACGGCTTACGAGGAGAGCAGCGGGAGAGGGACCGGACATGGTGCTCACCGGGCTCCTGCAGATGTGCTAAAGCGGGCTCGGGGGAGGCTCGAGGTGGCCGAAACGACGACGGGAGCTGCGGCGACTCGAGGTTGAAGACAACCTTGCCCAGCTCGAAGTAGAGGCACCGGCTCGAGCCCGATGGTGCAGGTGACGTATGGGAGCAGGACGCAGCCGGTGGCCAGGGTGGAGAGGCGCGGGGTGACTGCTAGGTGCTGGATCGTAGCGGGCGCGGCGGCAGGCGCGTTGGCCTCCTCTCCAGAGATGGAGAGGGAGAGGTGGAGAAGGGGAGAAAAGGGGCAAGTGGGGAGTGGGTGGAGATATTTTGGAGAGAGTGGGGAGGGGTGCTGGCGACCTTATCCTCCCAGGCGTCGCCGGCAAGAGGATCAGGCAGCGACGAGCGCGCGCGAGCGCTCGGTCGGACGCGCCCGAGGAACAGGAAAGGGGGCGAGGGGGTTTGAGTGGGCCGGCTCGGGTGGGGGTGGGCCGAGGCCCATGGGGAGCTGGGGGCTTCTTTTCTCTCCTCGCCTTTTCTTTTGCTCTTTTCTTTTTACAAAAGAAATGCTATGCAATATTTGAGCTGCCAAAAGGAGTTCTGTAAAAATGTGGGACTTGGCCAGATAAATACATTACAATATTTGGCACCTGCCACAAAAATTATGGAAGAGTTTGAATTGATTTGGATTTTTCACAAATGGAAAAGCACTTTAAAATACTTATTTGGAACTTCTTTAATTCTCGGGGAAATTAGCTATCTCAAATGATGTTGAATCACTCATGACATTTAGTTAGTGAAAATATGCAACCCAGCGAACATTTTTGTTTTACTGTTTGGAGAATTAATTTATTGACTTTATTTTAAAAATGAATTTGAATTGGTTTTGAATCAAAGTGAGATTAGCAACAGTAACAGTGATGATGTGGCATCATTAGTAGGGGATTACTGTGGCTTGATTATACGGGCGTTATAAACAATTAATTATTTATTTTTATTAATATATTTTTAACATTTTTTTTAGAAAAGGGGCTGGTGGGGCCCGCTGGCAGTGGCCCATCTGGCCACCGGAACGGGTGTGACTAAAGGGCGCTGGGGCGCAGGCGACGACGCCCGTCGAGGCGGAGGGGCGAGGCCAGCCCGGACGCGACGGACTAAGCTCCGGGGCGCCGGACCAGGGCAACAGCTGGCCGGCGCCGCGGTTGACGGCGAAGGCGAGTGGATGAAGGTGGGGCGCGGAGTGCCGGTGCGCGTGGTGCGGGGCGAGGCTCGGTGCGGCCGTGGCGGGGCGCCAGAGGCCGGCGAGGTAGGGGAAGGGCCGGCCAGCACCGGCGAGCGGCGGGGCCGTTTGGCCACGCATCAGGGGAAGAGGCCCCGGGCACAGCCATGGCCAGGTAGGCGCGACCGGTCGGGGCGGTTGGCGTGGCCAGGGACGCGCGATCCGGCGTCCACGTGCGACGCGGGCGGCGAGAAAGGGCGGGGCGGCGCGGGGTCACACGGGCGGAACGAGCTGCAGGCACCGGAAGCAGTGGGGCGAAGGGGACGACCGACGAGCATCGGTGCTGCGGAGCTGCGAGGTGCGATGCTGGCGACAGGAGCATGGAGGCCTCGGGATCGAGCCCAGGGGCTCGTCAGAGTCGAACTGGGGGGGGCACGCGCTTCGCTGGCGTTCTAGGAGCACGGCGACGGGCTTCGGGCGCGAGATATGGCTTACTAGGAGAGCAGCGGGAGAGGGACCGGACATGGTGCTCACCAGGCTCCTGCAGATGTGCTAAAGCGGGCTCGGGGGAGGCTCGAGGTGGCCGGAATGACGACGGTAGCTCCGGCGAATCGAGGTTGAAGACGACCTCGCCCCGCTCGAAGGAGAGGCCCCGGCTCGAGCCCGATGGCGCAGGTGACGTATGAGAGCAGGATGCAGCCGGTGGCCATGGTGGAGAGGCGCGGGGTGACTGCTGGGCACGGGATCGAAGCGGGCGCGTCGGCGGGCGCGTCGGCCTCCTCTCCAGAGATGGAGAGGGAGAGGTGGAGAAGGGGAGAAGAGGGGCAAGTGGGGAGTGGGTGGAGATATTTTGGAGAGAGTGGGGAGGGGTGCTGGCGACCTTATCCTCCCAGGCGTTGCCGGCAAGAGGGTCAGGCGGCGACAAGCGCGCGCGAGCGCTCGGTTGGACGCGCCCGAGGAACAGGAAAGGGGGCGAGGGGGTTTGAGTGGGCCGGCTCGGGTGGGGGTGGGCCGAGGCCCATACGGAGCTGGGGGCTTCTTTTCTCTCCTCGCCTTTTCTTTTGCTCTTTTCTTTTTACAAAAAAAATGCTATGCAATATTTGAGCTGCCAAAAGGAGTTCTGCAAAAATGTGGGAGTTGGCCAAATAAATACATTACAATATTTGGCACCTGCCACAAAAATTATGGAAGAGTTTGAATTGATTTGGATTTTTCACAAATGGAAAAGAACTTTAAAATACTTATTTGGAACTGCTTTAATTCTCGGGGAAATTAGCTATCTCAATTGATGTTGAATCACTCATGACATTTAGTTAGTGAAAATATGCAACCCAGCGAACATTTTTGTTTTACTGTTTGGAGAATTAATTTATTTGACTTTATTTTAAAAATGAATTTGAATTGGTTTTGAATCAAAGTGAGATTAGCAACAGTAACAGTGATGATGTGGCATCATTAGTAGGGGATTACTGTAGCTTGATTATCCGGGCGTTACAAATCTCCTCCACTACAAGAAATCTCGTCCCGAGATTTAAGGGGTGGAGTAAGGGGGGAAGACTCGAAAAGCACGAAGCTCAACACAAGATAGGTACTTGGGGGCTATCTCGGTGAGCGTGGCATAGAGGCATCTCTCGAGTTGAAATTCAAGCAAGTCATCGAGAGCAAGGTAAGGAGGTGCAATAAGGAGCTTCAACCGGGTAGGCAACTGTTCGTTGCCTGAAACAAAGGGTGAAAGAGGTTCATAGCAATGGGAATAAGTATTGCATCTGATGCCAGAACAGATCACAAGGAAGGTGGCTCGCGAATTACATATGAAACCAAGTGTGAGAAACAATTTTAGAAGACAGAGATGTACAGGAGAGTCACGTTTCGTTCCTATGGAACTGTGGGTTATGGGCCCACCATGTGGGTTAAAACAAGAAGGTGTTACATATTGCACGGTCATGATAGCAAGGCAGGACAGAGGACAACATGTCAGTTATGTTGGCAACAACGTTGGTACCAAGGGCGAGGGACGGAGAGAACCATTTTCCTGCTCGTTAAGACGAGGCGGACCAATAGGCAAAGTTCTCGTCCATCGGTGGCTACTGGAATGTCATCAACAATAGTAACAAGGTCTTACTGACAGAGTTTGTACACTGAGGTGTTTACATAAGCAGGGAATTATCACTGCTCAGATATGTTAGGTTACAAGAAGGGTTAAACAAAGCAATGGATACCTGAATCAATTACCGGTGTTCTCGAGTGTTCAACAACGCAGAACCCGTGGAAAATTTGAATCGGCGAGAATAATAGTTGATGAAAAACTCATAAGAAGTTATGCAGTTTCGAGATATTCTCGAGATACCAGAAGGTAACACTCGAGGGTATAGCAGAACAGAGGTTGGACGGGTGAAATGATCTACAGAAGACAAGTACTTCCACTTGTTCGAGAAATTAAATCAAAGAAGAACAATCAGGGTTGGAACCACAGTTGCAAAGGACCAAATATAGATAACAGATGAAGTTATCCAAGGGGATTATTATTATAACAAGAAGCTTACATGATAAGTTCCACATCAGGTCCATGGGCACGAACACAAGGTTCAAGGTCGACTCCCATTTCTCTAATGCATAACTTTCCATTTACTTCTCGTCTTCGACATAGTTGTAGAGTCAAACTTCACTAGTAAATAACTCAAGCTCGGAGTAGAGCATGATTGAGGAAGCGGGAGATACAATTTACCAAAGGCATTATGTATCCGAGGAAAAGCTCACAAGGTTACAGTATATGAAGGACGATGTCGGATAGAACCCCACAAAGGATCTGGTGGTTCACAAGGGATCTGATGTGAGCATCGGTACTCAACCGAAAGAAGAAAGAATGCAGGGATATCAGATTATAGAAACAACTGACTAATTCTAAGCTCGAATGCAAAGGGGTTTATGATTTCCAAAATCAAGGGATCAGAAGCAAATGCTCTTATTAAGTATGGATAAGTCAAAAAGGAGTTAGGGGGTACAATCGATAGCAAATTGATTGGTCAAGAAACAGCTCATGTTCGGGAAGACGTCTGAGCCGAAAAGATAATTTATAAGGACCAACTAAGGATTGCGTGCATTCGCACACATGTTGAAACAAGAGGATCATAATAAAAACCACAAAAGAATTTTCTTGAATATTGTTGGGCATATGGAAGTAACCATAATGTAAGCAGATAAGAAGGAACAAGCGCAATAGACTACTAAGGACTTTTTTTGGAAGATCGAATAGCATTCCAAAGAATGTTGTGAAACACATGAACAACTGTGGACGAACCGGTACTCGGCAAGCGCGAGTAATTGTCCATAGGGGTATTCATGCGGAAAGTAACTGCAGGGTAATAAGCATAAAGAATTGTCAGAACATCAAAGAGTATTTCAGGACATCTTGTAATAACAAGAGCAACTGGGGATGAAGGTATGAACGACAACATAGGTAGTTACGCATAAGGATTTATCGGTGGTAGGGACCGCAACGGCGAAGGGTATGAGGGACTCGGTAAAACATCGGAGAGTATCTTTAAAATCTTCTGGTGAAGCGGGCCATCGTTTGGAATGAAGGGGCTGTTCGGGAGAAGTATTTACGAGAACCTAGAGTTATAGTTTGTAAAACCATTTAACCCGAATAGAAGAGAGATCAGAGTCCTAGAGTATAGATGAGGAATAAATAATACCACCCAATTGGCGACGTGGGCCCATAAGCCACACAGCCATGTTAGTAAAACCGTTTTTCAAAGTCTAGACTGAACTTCGGCCAAGGAGTTGGAAAGGGGGATCCTACAGGCAGTCGGCTCTGATACCAACTTGTGACGCCCCCGATTCAATCATACACTAATCGTACACGCAAATGTGTATGATCAAGATCAGGGACTCACGGGAAAATATCACAACACAACTCTAGAAACAAATAAAATAATACAAGCTTTATATTACAAGCCAGGGGCCTCGAGGGCTCGAATACAAGCTCGATACAGAAGAGTCAGCGGAAGCAACAATATCTGAGTACAGACATAAGTTAAACAAGGATGCCTTAAGAAGGCTAGCACAAAAGCAACAACGATCGAAGAGGCAAGGCCTCCTGCCTGGGACCTCCTAACTACTCCTGCCCGTCGGCGGTCTTCACGTAGCAGCATCCATCAGCGGTGGCATCTGGCTCCAGGGATCCACCATCTGGTTGCATCAACCGGAAAGAAGAAGGAAGGGGGAAAAGGGGTAGCAAAGCAACCGTGAGTACTCATCCAAAGTACTCGCAAGCATCAGATCTATACTAAGTATGCAGTGGTACCAAATGGAAGGTTTGTATCTGTGGAATGAACTGCAGAATGCCAGAATAGAGGGGGAAGGCCTAGCCTATCAAAGACTAGCATCTTCACGCAGCTCCGAGCATCTTGTAGCATGTAGAAGAGTAAAGAATAGCAGTTTATATTTAACAAGCATGTTGTAACATTAATGCCCAGAGATCCTTCCTCGACTCCCTGCGAGAAAGAAATCCCAGAGCCATATAACTTAAGTATCCATTTCTAGTTGTATTAGATCAAGATATAAGTCTGAACGTCCATTACCGTGGACACGGTATTCGAATAAAGATCTTCCCTGCAGGGGTGCACCACGTTACCCAACACGCTCGATCACTCTGGCCGGACACACCTTTCTGGGGTCAATGCCCGCCCTCGGAAGATCAACACGCCGCAGCCCGACCTAGGCTCAGCAGAGAGGTCCCCGCCGGTCTACATCCTAAGCACTCCGGGGTCTGGGCCCGTCGCCCTTTGCACTCCGGATCGTTGTGTGCAGGGTGGATACCAGCACCACCCGTGTAGTGGATGGCACGATCCGACTGTGCCACAATGCTAAACTGGACGTCTGACAAAGCTTCGGCTGATACCACGATGTCGAGGCCCATAACTATTCTCGCGTGGTGGTTAGTGCGTAAAGGCCAAAGGCCAATTCAGAACAAATACCCAAACCATAATGTATTATTAGCTTGCGGAGACGAGCAGAGACTCACGATCGAAAGTGACCCCGTCGCCCCGTCTCGTGGACTTACGACAAGGGCTCAGAATGCCCGGCCGTGCCACGTAACCATCTTGCGGGTGCTCTCCGGGCCCGCCCGACTTCCACCAAGGTCTCAAGTAAGTCATTGTAACCGTGTGTCTAGACATCAAGGGGAAAATCCGAGGAATCACCCCCGGTGGATTCCACTCAATGTAATCATCAAGGTGAACGTAAGAGGGACCAGCCTCGAGGTTCACACTTGAGGTGTTGAATGACAGAGCCGTATCGGGAATGGTGAAAGAGGAAATCACCCTCGATGACCACGACTGAATAGCTACACTACAGAATTATCATCAGGAGTGCGTTATGAGGGATCATCCTCGGCACTCGATAGTAGCTCTGCAGAGTCGAGCAACTAAAGGGGCGTGGTGTGATGTGAGGTGTCGGGCTTTGGTCGTCGATCACACTGATCGAGTCGTCGATGATGAAGCAGGGGCAACAAGGACAAGTACTGGGGGTCACTGATGGATCACTAACCAACCTATACTAAGTAGTTTAGGATAAGCAGGTAGGTAACAATAGCAGGTACAAAAGCAGGCTATGCATCAGAATAGGAGCAAACAATAATAGTAGCAAAATCTAATGCAAGCATGAGAGTATAGAATGGGCGATATCGGGATGATCAAAGGGGGGCTTGCCTGGTTGCTCAGACAAGAAGGAGGGTCGTCGTCGACGTAGTCGATCACAGGGACATCAGCATCGGTCTCGGGGTCTACCGAAGAGAAGAGGGGGAAGAAACAGTAAATACATAGCAGACAAGTGCTTAACAAGACAATAAGCGAGGCTAGAACTGTTCTAACGCAGCGCTAGGCGGTACTGGCGAAGGGGGAACATCCGGGAAAGTTTTCCTGGTTCCGGACGTTTGTCAGACAGATGAACCGGAGGGGAAAAGTTGCATGTTTGCTATGCTAGGGATGTGTGGCAGGCAAACAGACCGCGTATTCGGATTCGTCTCGCCGTTCTGAGCAAGTTTCATGTATAAAACTTTTTCATTCGTGCTATGGTTTAATTTCTATGAATTATTAAAGTTTTATTAATATTCTGAAATTAAGCTTAATACGAAAATAAATGCTAAATGCTAGGCGCACCCAGCACAGCGTACACAAAAGTGCACACAGTGGCTGACAGGTGGGCCAGGGGGTCCCAGTTGACCGGTCAACGTTTGACTGGTCAACAGGGGGTGGGGCCCCCTGTCATAGACTCATCTAACTAATTAACAATTTTAATTAACTAATCTAGTTCATTAGGTTAATTAAGATTAATTAATTAAGTTAAACAATCATTTAACTAATTAATTAATTATTTTTATTAATATATTTTTAACATTTTTTTAGAAAAGGGGCTGGTGGGGCCCGCTGGCAGTGGCCCATCTGGCCACTGGAACGGGTGTGACTAAAGGGCGCTGGGGCGCAGGCGACGACGCCCGTCGAGGCGGAGGGGCGAGGCCAGCCCGAACGCGGCGGACGAAGCTCTGCTGCGCCGGACCAGGGCAACGGCTGGCCGGGGCCGCGGTTGACGGCGACGGCGAGTGGATGAAGGTGGGGCGCGGAGCGCCGGTGCGCGTGGTGCGGGGCGAGGCTCGGTGTGGCCGTGGCGGGGCGCCAGAGGCCGGCGAGGTAGGGGAAGGGCCGGCCAGCGCCGGCGAGCGGCGGGGCCGTTCAGCCACGCATCAGGGGAAGAGGCCCCGGGCGCAGCCATGGCCAGGTAGGCGCGACCGGTCGGGGCGGTCGGCGTGGCCAGGGACGCGCGGTCCGGCGGCCACGCGCGACGCGGGCGGCGAGAAAGGGCGGGGCGGCGCGGGGTCACGCGGGCGAAACGAGCTGCAGGCACCAGAAGCAGTGGGGCGAAGGGGACGACCGACGAGCATTGGTGCTGCGGAGCTGCGAGGTGCGATGCTGGCGACAGGAGCATGGAGGCCTCGGGATCGAGCCCAGGGGCTCGTCAGAGTCGAACTAGGGGGTGCACGCGCCTCCCTGGCGTTCTAGGAGCACGGCGATGGGCTTCGGGCGCGAGCTACGGCTTACAAGGAGAGCAGCGGGAGAGGGACCGGACATGGTGCTCATCGGGCTCCTGCAGATGTGCTAAAGCGGGCTCGGGGGAGGCTCGAGGTGGCCGGAACGACAACGGGAGCTGCGGCGACTCGAGGTTGAAGACGACCTCGCCCCGCTCAAAGGAGAGGCCCCGGCTCGAGCCCGATGGCGCAGGTGACGTATGGGAGCAGGACGCAGCCGGTGGCCACGGTGGAGAGGCGCGGGGTGACTGCTGGGCGCGGGATCGAAGCAGGCGCGGCGGCGGGCGCGGCGGCCTCCTCTCCGGAGATGGAGAGGGAGAGGTAGAGAAGGGGAGAAGAGGGGCAAGTGGGGAGTGGGTGGAGATATTTTGGAGAGAGTGGGGAGGGGTGCTGGCGACCTTATTGTCCCAGGCGTCGCCGGCAAGAGGGTCAGGCGGCGATGAGCGCGCGCGAGCGCTCGGTCGGACGCGCCCGAGGAACAGGAAAGGGGGTGAGGGGGTTTGAGTGGGCCGGCTCGGGTGGGGGTGGGCCGAGGCCCATGGGGAGCTGGGGGCTTCTTTTTTCTCCTCGCCTTTTCTTTTGCTCTTTTCTTTTTACAAAAAAAATGCTATGCAATATTTGAGCTGCCAAAAGGAGTTCTGAAAAAATGTGGGACTTGGCCAAATAAATACATTACAATATTTGGCACCTGCCACAAAAATTATGGAACAGTTTGAATTGATTTGGATTTTTCACAAATGGAAAAGCACTTTAAAATACTTATTTGGAACTGCTTTAATTCTCGGGGAAATTAGCTATCTCAAATGATGTTGAATCACTCATGACATTTTGTTAGTGAAAATATGCAACCCAGCGAACATTTTTGTTTTACTGTTTGGAGAATTAATTTATTTGACTTTACTTTAAAAATGAATTTGAATTGGTTTTGAATCAAAGTGAGATTAGCAACAGTAACAGTGATGACGTGGCATCATTAGTAGGGGATTACTGTAGCTTGATTATCCGGGCGTTACATTGTTGTAGGGTACGAAACCACCTCAAAGTTATCTTTTCTGATCAATCTATTGAGCCATCCCTATAAGTGTCACAAACAGCTCTAGAGTTCGTACTAAAATAACAGCATATGATACACATCAACCAACTCTAATGTCACCTAGATACTCCAATGTCACCACATGTGTTGATTATTCGATATGCATCAAAGAACTTCAGATTCATAATATTCAATCCAGCACAAAGAACTTCAAAGAGTGCCCCAAGGTTTCTACCGTAGAAAGAAGGACAAAAACATGTATCAATCCCTATGCATAGATTACCCCAATGTCATGATAATCCGCAAGTTGAATATGAAAACATATATGAAGTGAATCAATAGAACACCCCGTTGTCACCATGAGTATCCATATGCAACACATACATCAAGTGTTCTCAAATCCAAAATGTATTCAATCCGATAATAGTGAAACCTCAAAGGTAAAAACTCAATTCATCAAAACAACATAGAGATGGAGAAAACCATATGGTCCAACTATATTAACAAAGCTCGTGGTACATCAAGATCGTGCCAAATCAAAACAAGAGAGGGAGAGATCAAACACATAGCTACTGGTACATATTCTCAGCCCCGAGGGTGAACTACTCCCTCCTTGTCATGGAGACCACCGGGATGAGGAAGATTGGCCTCTCGTGATTATTTCCCTTTCTGGCAGGGTGTCGGAACAGGGCTACAGATGATATTGCTTTGGTGTAGAGGCTTGCGGCGGCGGAGCGGAAGTTCTAGGTCAAATCCTAGGGTTTTCTGGATTTATAGGAATTTTTGGCTTCGGTTTCACGTGAAGGGGTCCACGAGGAAGGGATATTCTTGGTAGGCCCTCCTTACCCCCAGGGCACACCTACCAGGCTTGTAGTGTCCTCATGGCTCTTCTGGTCCTTCCACGAAGCTTCGAGGGTCTCTTATGTTCCATAAAAAAACCATCATAAATTTTGAGCCCATTCCAAGAACTTTTATTTCTGCAAAAAAAACAACACCACGGTAGTTCTATTGAAAACAGCGTCAGTCCGGGTTAGTTCCTTTCAAATCATTACCAAAACTATATAAAATTGTTGTAAACATGGCATGAATACTTCATAAATTATAGATACATTGAAGATGTTTCAGCATCCTCTTAATTCTTGCTCGTCCTCGAGTAGGTAAATGATGAAAGAAATTATTTATGAAGTGTGAATGCTAGCATAGTGCATAAGTTTGATCAATGATAATTTCAATCACTTTTCCTAGCATCATAACACTAACTCTTTATCATGAAACTCATCATGATAAACTAGCAATCAATTTTCACATGTTATGGTTCAAACAATGCATTCTTCTTAAAACTTAACAACCTATGTTCTTAGTCACCCAATAATTTCAATGCATCTTATTTTCTACAAACTTGTAGCGACCAGACCTCAAATGGCCAAGTCTCTGTGCATCATTGTCATTCCTGGATCGGTAATGCTGACACGCACAGTACTCGAGGAATTATAACAAAGTTTTAGTCACACACTTATTACATCGAGTCCTCATAAAGAGTATGATTACACAAAAATGTCATGGCTGAAGGCCATCTAAACTAAATAACTGCGGAAGCTTCGAAGGTAAATGAGTCCATCAACTCCAACGGAATAGCTGAGTGCAAAACAACGACCTATCGCACCTTATTCGTCGTCTGAGTAGTCTGCAACATGAGACATTGCAGCCATGTAGGTCAGCACATTGTATATGCTGGCAGAGTTACACTGTAAAGCAATGAAATACAAGAACTACATCTACATGCAATATTTGGCTAGTGGAGGCTGTAAGTTTATGATTTTGCATAAAGCTAGTTTTTCCCTACAACAAAGGTATATTTTTTATTTAACTACTCCCAGGTTGCCCTTTATTTGAGAAGGTAACCCCAAATCAAATCCCAATTAAAAGTATCATCATTAACCCACTTCAAATTAATTAAAGTAAAGTGAGGAGATCACATCAATAGATTCAAGTACTAGATACTCAAGATGTCCATAATTGGGGACACGGCTAACCTTGATTAGTTTATAAACTCTGCAGAGGTTTGCGCACTTTTCCCCACAAGACTCGATCGCATCCATGATCAGATGATCGAGACATAGTCTTTTTGAAGCATTAACTCTCTACTCCGGGCGGACCGGTACACCTACTTTCCCCTACATCTGCTAGTCCACCTCTTCAAGAGCTCACGCAACTTACTCAACTATGGCAGAGACCATAATGGCTTGTGGCTGCACACGGAAGTTTCTAACATGAATAATCTTATGATCCCTTTGAGATTGGGTGGCATTCCATAGGAAAATCACACGGGTACTCCGGGAATTCCAAAAAAAGGCAACACTGGGTTCCCCAGGTGCCTCAACCAATCCACCCAGATGTATATTAAAGTTGCCACATTAATGTTATCCATGATTAAATAACTCTCAAACTTCCAGGTATAAATCACGATCCAATCACCGTCAATGAGCATGGCTAAGCAATAAATGAGCATAACATATATTCCCGGGGTGATCAAAAGGTATTAGGTTCCTACCTCAGGTACTACAACCAAACCACATGTTCCCAATCCTACTCATGCAATTGTTTGAGGGGAAATACTAATGCATAGTAAAAACTGGGTACAAAAGAGTATGATCAAAGTGTAACTTGCCTTGGTGACAATCTGCAAACTCTAGAGATTTGTAGTAACAAGCTTTGCACTCCGGGTAACCAATCGTGGACAAACAATAGCATACATAAGCAATCACTCAAACGAAACATGAGAAAACTGAGAAAAGATCCAAATCAAACACGAAACAAACAAACGGCTTAAACTAACAAAAGTCAAACCTAATAGCAATATTATCATATGGATTAGATCTTAACAGCAGGTACAAGTGATTAGTTACAATTTGCAAAAAGATTCAACTCAAACGGAGCAACGAAACTCAAAATACGAATGAAACAAGATCATTTACTAATCTAGACTAAACTCAAATTTACAGTATCAAAATCATGTTCAGGTTGCTTAACTGGAAAGAACAAAACGAACTGAAGATTTAGGCGTTGGTTTCATCTAATTTGGATAAACGAGTAAAACGTTATGCTAGTTTAAAATCAGGGGCTAAATCACGATAAAACTTTTCACGGATAGGTCCCTGGCCGAAAATAAACTAAAAATAAAAAATCCTACGGCGCGAATGTTCACTGACAGAACTTATATGGCGAAAAACGTTCGTTAAAACGAACGAACAAACGAGCGTTTGTTAAATAATAAAATCTAAAAAAACTAAACTAAAACAACTGAACCAAACTAAACCGAGAATAAACCGGGTTGACCGGGTTCGTACCGGTTCAACGGCAACGGCAACCGGCGGCGATGTCAGCGGCGGGCGATGGCGCGGGCGGCGGGTGGTGGTGCGTGGCGGCGGGGTGGCTACGCAGGTGGCGCAGCGCGCGGGCGGCGGCGGCGGCGCTCGGCGGCAGAGGGCGACTGCGGTGGTGGGGTTTGGCGAGGGAGAGGTGGCGGTGGCGGCGGCTTATAGAGGGGCCTTGCGGAGGCGTGCCTTGGGCGAGGGGGCGGTGGCCTTAGGAGGCATGTCCGCCTCGGACATGGCCGGCGGCAGCGCGGCGGACTCCCGCACGGAGTCGGCGGCGGCGCGGCGCTGCTGGGCCGGCCTGCTGGGTTGGGCCTTCGGCCCAGTCGTGTGGGAAGATTTATTTTGAATAAATAAATAAATTTCACCCGAAAGAAAGATCCTAATAAAATATTAAATAAATTCTAAAAATTTCAGAAACAATTTTCTCCGGTCAAACCTAATATTTAGGACAAGATGAACATTTTTCTAGACTTATATGCAATTTTCAAAAATGCAATATTTTTCTAATTCAAATAAATTGGCAAATAAAAAACAATAAAATAATTATTTGATTTTAAAATTCTTTCTCCAATATTTCTCTTAGGTTGAATAAGACATATTATCTTCTCTTATTTATTTTTAATATTGGAAATAATTGGAGAGAAAAATAATAAAATCAAATTGATCCTTTCTTCAAATTTGATAATAATTCAAATATGAGTTTTATGAAACCTCCAACTCTCTCCTTGGGTCCTTGAGTTTCTTAAGATTTCTAGGATCACAACAAAATGCAAGAACAAAATATGATATGCATATGATGATCTATGTATAACATCCAAATTGAAAATTGGGATGTTACAAACCTACCCCCCTTAAGATGAATCTCGCCCTCGAGATTTGGGTTGGTCAGCAAAAAGGTTTGGGTGGTTTGTACGGAGATCTTCTTCTCGCTCCCAGGTGGTTTCCTCCTCGGTATGGTGGCTCCACTGAACTTTGCAAAACTGGATAACCTTGCTGCGAGTAACTCGACTAGAAAACTCGAGAATCTTGACTGGCTTCTCTTCATAGGTCAAATCACTGTCTAACTGAATTGCTTCCAGTGGCACTATATTTCTAAGAGGAATATCGGCCATCTCTACGTGGCACTTCTTCAGCTTGGAAACGTGAAACACATCATGAACTCCTCACAATCCTTCTGGCAATTCCAGCTTGTATGCAACTTCTCCCATGCGTTCCAAAACACTGTATGGTCGCACAAAACATGGTGCTAGCTTTCCCTTGACTCCAAAACGCTTAACTCCTTGAAGTGGGGACACCCGAAGATATGCTCTATATCCGGCTTCGTAAACTATCTCCTTGCATTTAGTATCCGCATAACTCTTCTACCTGGACTGGGCTACCTTGAGTGTGTCGCGAATCAACTTAACCTTCACTTCTGAGTCTTTGATCAAATCTGGTCCGAACAACTGTCGATCTCCAACTTCATCCCACGATAATGGTGTCCTTCACCTCCTTTCGTACAAAGCTTTGAAAGGGGCCATCTTTCAAACTGGCTTGATAACTGCTATTAAAAGAAAACTCTGCATATGGCAAATTGTCATCCCAACTAGATCCATAATCTAGCGCACAAGCTCTCACATGTCCTCCAGAATCTGATTGACTCTCTCGGTCTGCCCATCTGTCTATGGATGAAAGGATGTACTGAACTCTAGCCTGGTACCCAAAGTTTCATGCAACTGATTCGAAAACTTTGAAGTAAATTGGGTTCCTCTCTCTGATACAATGGTCCTCAGAACTCCATGCAGACATACGATCCTGGTCATGTATATCTTTGCCAACTTATCACTCGTATAGGTGGTCTTCACCGGGATGAAATGAGCTACTTTCGTCAAACGATCGACTACAACCCAAATAGAGTCATAGCCTGAATGAGTCCTGGGTAATCCAGTGATAAAATCCATGCCAAGCTTATCCCACTTCCATTCGGGTATCGGCAATGGTTTTAGCCATACAGCTGGCTTCTGATGCTCGGCCTTGACTCTCTGACATAAATCACACACTGCTACATACTCGGCTATATCCTTCTTCATTCCTGTCCACCAGAAACTTTCCTTCAGATCTGGATACATCTTAGTGTTTCCTAGGTGAATCAAATACGGCGAATCATGGGCCTCCTACAGAATCAACTTCCTGATCTCGGGGTCGTTAGGCACATATATGCGATCCTCAAACCATAAAGTGCCGTGGTCATCCTCACGAAATCCTTTAGCCTTTCCTTTACTCATCCTTTCCTTTATCTCTGCAATCTCCTTGTCAGTCTTCTGGGCTTCGCTGATCTTACCCAAAAGAGTAGACTGAATTTCCAATGCTGCAACATAACCTCTCGGAACTATCTCCAAGCAAAGCTCTCGAAGATCATCTTCTATCTCCTTAGGTAATCCTTCGGTTATGAGCGTGTTAACAAAACTCTTGCGGCTCAACGCATCTGCTACGACATTGGCCTTTCCGAGATGATAGTGCAATTTCATATCATAATCCTTGATGAGCTCCAACCATCTCCTTTGCCTGATATTTAACTCCTTCTGCGTGAAGATGTATTTCAAACTCTTATGATCCGTGTATACATCACAATGGTTTCCAATGTGAAAGTGTCTCCATGTCTTCAACGCATGTACTACAGCTGCTAACTCCAAATCATGCGTAGCATAATTCAGCTCATGAGGTTTAAGTTGTCGTGAGGCATATGAAACAACTCTTCCTTCCTGCATAAGTACAGCTCCAAGTCCTCGTCGTGAAGCGTCGCAATATACTTGGTAATCCTTAGGTTAGTCTGGGAGAATCAGCACTGGGGCTGTAACCAAAACGTTTCTTTAACTCTTGAAAACTAGCTTCACACTCCTCAGTCCATTTAAACTTGGTGTCCTTCTTCAATAACTGCATCATGGGCTTTGCAATCCTGGAGAAATTCCCAATGAACCTCCGATAATTACCTGCGAGTCCAAGAAAACTTCTGATCTCTCCACCTGATGTGGGTGTCGCCCATTTAGTGACAGAAGCAACCTTAGTAGGGTGTACTGCTATTCCTTCTCCAGATATAACATGTCCGAGAAATCCAACTTCTTTTAGCCAAAACTCACATTTGCTAAAGTTGGCATACAACTGATGTTCTCTGAGCTTCTCAAGAACCAAACGCAAATGCTCCTTATGCTCCTCTTTATTACTCGAGTAGACCAATATATCATCAATGAATACCACGACAAACTTATCCAAAAACTCCATAAACACTTTGTTCATCATATTCATGAAATAGGCAGGTGCGTTAGTCAGACCAAATGACATAACGGTATACTCATATAGCCCGTACCTTGTGGTAAAAGTTGTCTTAGGTATATCCTGTTCTCGGATCTTCAACTGGTGATAACCTGATCGAAGATCGATCTTAGAGAAAACTTTAGCTCCTTGCAATTGGTTAAACAAATCATTGATCATTGGCAGAGGGTATTTGTTCTTGATCGTCACCTCATTCAGCGCATGATAATCAACAACCATCCTTAAAGATACATCCTTCTTCTCCACAAGGTGATGAACTTGGTCGAATGTAACCTTTCTCCAGTAACTCCTTTATCTGCATCGTAATTTCCTCCAGATCCTTTGCGGGCATACGATATGGTCTCTTTGATATTAGTCCGGTGCCTGGCAATATATCAATTAAAAACTCAATGTCTCGATCCGGTGGCATGCCTAGTAACTCCTCCGGAAATACGTCAGGGTAATCCTTCACCACTGGTACTTCCTCCTATACAACTCCTAATAAGGAATTCACTTGAGTCCTCCTCAGCGCATGCCGGGATACATACTTGATACTCTTTCCTTATGGGGTGGTGAGAAGAATTGATTTACTGGCGCAGTCGATGTTCCCTTCAAACTTGGATAGCCAATCCATTCGCAGTATCACATCCAATCCTTGTGACTCCAGAACAATTAGGTCTGTGGGGGAAAACATGTCTACCTATGGTTAGTGGCAACTGATAGCATCCCCTACTAGCCATATACTCCGCTCCTGGGGAACTTACTAACATAGGTGACTTAAGGGCTACAGTTGGCAGGTTATACTTATCCACAAATCCCCTCGATATGTACGAATGCGATGCGCCAGTATCGAAAAGAACAAGTGCGGTAAATGCATTAATCAAAAACTTACTGACAACTGCGTCTGGTTGATCCTCAATCTCCTCCATGCTGATGTGGTTCACCTGACCTTTGGTGAACGGGTTGGGCTTCTAGGCAGAACCTCCATTGCCATTACCATTCTTCGCTTCAGGACATTCAGTGGCATAATGTCCGGTTGATGACCCAATGAGGAGCAGAAGGAAATGATAAGCGGTTTTCAGTAAGGTTTTCTCTACAAGCACTGAAATAGTAGGTGATAGATAGTTTTGTGATAAGATAAATAGTAATGAGCAAAAGTACATAAAGTAAATAAAGTGCAGCAAGGTGGCCCAATCCTTTATGTAGCAAAGGATAAGCCTGGACAAATTCTAATAATGAAGAAGGAGCTCCCGAGGACACGTTGGGAATTATCGTCAAGCTAGTTTTCATCACATTCGTAAGGTTCGCGTTCGGTACTTTGATAATTTGATATGTGGGTGGACCGGCACTTGGGTACTGCCCTAACATGGACAAGCATCCCACTTATGATTAACCCCTATTGCAAGCATCCGCAGCTACAAACAGGAGTATTAAGGTAAACCTAACCACAACATTAAACATATGGGTCCATATCAACCCCTAACGAAGCAACGCATAAACTTGGGTTAAAGCTTCTGTCACTCTAGCAACCCATCATCTACTAATTACTTCCCTATGCCTTCCTCTAGGCCCAAATAATGGTGAAGTGTCATGTAGTCGAGGTTCACATAACACCACTAGAGGAAAGACAACATACATCTCATCAAATTATCGAACGAATACCAAATTCACATGACTACTAATAGCAAGACTTCACCCATGTCCTCAGGAACAAACGTAACTACTCACAAAGCATATTCATGTTCATAATCAGAGGAGTAATAATATGCAAAAAGGATCTGAACATATGATCTTCCACCAAGTAAACCAATTAGCATCAACTACAAGGAGTAATCAACACTATTAGCAACCCACAGGTACCAATTTGTGGTTTTGGTACAAGATTGGATACAAGAGATGAACTAGGGTTTTGAGAGAGATGGTGCTGGTGAAGATGTTGATGGATATTGACCCCCTCTCGATGAGAGGATCGTCGGTGATGACGTTGGTGATGATTTCCCCTTCCCGGAGGGAAGTGTCCCCGGCAGAACAGCTCCGCCAGAGCCCTAGATTGATTCCGCCAAGGTTCCACCTCGTGGCGGTGGAGTTTCATCCCATAAGCTTGCCCACGATTTTTTCCAGGACAAAACCCTTCATATAGCATAAGATGGACGCCGGAGGCCCACCAGGGGGCCCAGGAGATAGGGGGCTGCGCCCTACAGGGGGGCGCCCCCTGTCTCCTGGACAGGGTGTGGGCCCCCTGGCCTATTTCTTTCGCTCATAAATTCTTATTAAATCCAAAAAGATGTTTCATGGAGTTTCAGGACTTTTGGAGTTGTGCAGAATAGGTTTCCAAAGTTTGCTCCTTTTCCAGCCAGAATTCCAGCTGCCGGCATTCCCCCTCTTCATGGTAAACCTTGTAAAATAAGATAGAATAGCCATATGTATTGAGATATAATGTGTAATAACAGCCCATAATGCAATAAATATTGATATAAAAGCATGATGCAAAATGGACGTATCACCGGTCTTCTGGCACTTGAAACAGGTAATGTGGCTCAGATCCCTCTTGGCTGGTGTTGAAGGGTTGGAACGGTTTTGGCTGCTGCTTCCTCCATTCCCATTGCCATTCTTTGGGCCACTATGGTTGTGCGAACTTGATCCATTGTGCATATGTCCTCCATGGTTATGGCCTCCATGGTGGTGGTTATGTCCTGCTGAGTACGGTGAATAGCGGGGCTTCTGCTGAGCTCCTGAAGTGTACCTCCCCTGTCCATACTTCCTCTTGCGATTATCAATCTGTTGCTGCTTGCCTTCAATCATGAGAGCCCTATCTACCAACTCTTGGTAGTTGTTGAATGTTGCCACCATCAACTACATGCTCAGCTCATCATGCAGTCCCTCCAGAAACTTCGCCTGCTTAGCGGCATCTGTGGCTACGTCATCCGGGGCATAGCGTGCTAACTTGCTAAACTCATCCACATACTGGCCCACTGTACGTCCTCCTTGGCGCAAGTTATGGAACTCGCGCTTCTTCATGCTCATAGCTCCTACTGAAACATGGGCAGTGTAGAAAGCCTGCTGAAACTGATCCCATGTAATAGTGTCAATGGGGTAAGTGGCTGTGAAATTCTCCCACCATGATGTTGCGGGTCCATCAAGCTGATGTGCGGCAAAGCGAACTCTCTCCGCATCTGTGCATCCTGCAGTGGTCAGCTCTCTTCCAATCTTGCGGAGCCAATCATCTACAACAATCGGCTCAGTGCTACTAGAGAGCACCAGTAGATTCAACCTTAGGAAGGGGGCTAGGTGATCAATAGGGGGTGCTGGTGGTGGGTTCTTCTTCTTGTTGTTGTTGCCTTGGTTCTGGTTCTAAACTAGTATCTGCATCAGGGAGTTCTGCTGCTGGATCAACTGAGTGTGCTCCGGTGGGAAGGCAAATCCATTGTCACGTCTCAGAGGCATCTGATGGGTTAGAAGGGGTGAGAAAACAGAATAGAATGAGGTCTAAGAGAGACTCACTACCCATAATGCTCATGCGACAAACACAACCAATTTCACTTCATTCAATAGCACACAAGATCACACAATTGGTCTAACTTATGATTACAAACTCGATCATTGCTAACTACTTGGAGGGAAATACTACTAGTTACAATGGTGGTCATCTAGATATTTTCATCAGAGGAAGAGTCCATGATATCTGCCCCAGCTTCGTCAACGTAGTCGTCATCGTTGTCATCATTTGCATCACTATCCATGTCGATGTCGTCCAAGATGACGTAGTCCTCCGAGCGGATCTCTATTGCTCGCTTGATATTCTCCACTGATATTCCCATCTTCCTCTTCAGGTCTTCATGCTTCTCTAGTAGTATGGCAATCTCTTCCTAGTATCCATCGCGTGTAGACTTGAGTTCCTCTTTTAGATTGTTGTTTCTCTTCACCAGTTTCTTGATCTTATTCATGTGGATAATTTGTTGATTCTCCTGTCGACGAATGTGATCTCCCGTCTATTGAATGTAGGCTGCAATTGATCCATCCCTCCTGGTACGCATCATCTCCCATTTGTCATCTCGGTGGCCACATATCTGGTAAATGGTATTCTCTAGCTCCTTGTGATACACCTCACATATGCGTCCAAAGGTGATATGTGCTGCCATGCTCTTTCCTACACTCCAGCTTGATGCATCCAGGTAGAAATCAACAGGCTCCGTTGTTGGCACAAATGTCCTCCCAGGTACCCAGACTTTGATCTTCTAGTGCTCCTCTTTCGATACAGATATAGAGAAAGTCCCCGTGAAGCTTGGTAGTCCGATGTTCAAATACTTAGTGACTTCCTTCAAGTGTCGTCCGAAAGTGGTGTCATCATCCGGCTGAGTGAACTTGTTCCTGGGATCCACCATCTATTGAGTAGAAAGAGAGGAGAATTAGAAATGAGTAGAGAAGAGAAATCAAGTGGCTCATTCTAGTGGTCGTGTACTACAGTCAGCGTGTGCTCTAATACCATCTTGTAGCGATCAGACCTCAAACGGCCAAGTCTCCGCGCATCAGTGTCATCCCTGGACCGGTAATGCTGACACGCACAGTACTCGAGGAATTATAATAGAGTTTCAATCACACACTTATTACATCGAGTCCTCATGGAGAGTATTATTACACAAAAATGTCATGGCTGAAGGCCATCTAAACTAAATAACTATGGAAGCTTCAAAGGTAAATGAGTTTTCATCACATTGGGAATTATCGTCAAGCTAGTTTTCATCACATACGTAAGGTTCGCGTTCGGTACTTTGATAATTTGATATGTGGGTGGACCGGCACTTGGGTACTGCCCTAACATGGACAAGCATCGCACTTATGATTAACCCCTATTGCATGCATCCGCAACTACAAAAAGGAGTATTAAGGTAAACCTAACCACAGCATTAAACATATGGGTCCATATCAACCCCTAACGAAGCAACGCATAAACTTGGGTTTAAGCTTCTGTCACTCTAGCAACCCATCATCTACTAATTACTTCCCTATGCCTTCCTCTAGGCCCAAATAATGGTGAAGTGTCATGTAGTCGAGGTTCACATAACACCACTAGAGGAAAGACAACATACATCTCATCAAAATATCGAACGAATACCAAATTCACATGACTACTAATAGCAAGACTTCACCCATGTCCTCAGGAACAAACATAACTACTCACAAAGCATATTCATGTTCATAATCAGAGGAGTCATAATATGCAAAAAGGAGCTGAACATATGATCTTCCACCAAGTAAACCAATTAGCATCAATTACAAGGAGTAATCAACACTACTAGCAACCCACAGGTACCAATTTGTGGTTTTGATATAAGATTGGATACAAGAGATGAACTAGGGTTTTGAGAGGAGATGGTGCTGGTGAAGATGTTGATGGATATTGACCCCCTCTCGATGAGAGGATCATCGGTGATGACGTTGGTGATGATTTCCCCCTCCCGGAGGGAAGTGGCCCCGGCAGAACAGCTCCGCCAGAGCCCAAGATTGATTCCGCCAAGGTTCCGCCTCGTGGCGGCGGAGTTTCATCCTGTAAGCTTGCCACGAGTTTTTCCAGGACAAAACCCTTCATATAGCAGAAGATGGACGCCGGAGGCCCACCAGGGGGCCCAGGAGATAGGGGGTCGCGCCCTACAGGGGGGCGCCCCCTGTCTCCTGGACAGGGTGTGGGCCCCCTGGCCTATTTCTTTCGCTCATAAATTCTTATTAAATCCAAAAAGATGTTTCGTGGAGTTTTAGGACTTTTGGAGTTGTGCAGAATAGGTTTCCAAAGTTTGCTCCTTTTCCAGCCAGAATTCCAGCTGCCGGCATTCCCCCTCTTCATGCTAAACCTTGTAAAATAAGAGAGAATAGCCATAAGTATTGAGATATAATGTTTAATAACAGCCCATAATGCAATAAATATTGATATAAAAGCATGATGCAAAATGGACGTATCACCGGTCTTCTGGCACTTGAAACAGGTAATGTGGCTCAGATCCCTCTTGGCTGGTGTTGAAGGGTTGGAACGGTTTTGGCTGCTGCTTCCTCCATTCCCATTGCCATTCTTTGGGCCACTATGGTTGTGCGAACTTGATCCATTGTGCGTATGTCCTCCATGGTTATGGCCTCCATGGTGGTGGTTATGTCCTGCTGAGTACGGGGAATAGCGGGGCTTCTGCTGAGCTCCTGAAGTGTACCTCCCCTATCCATACTTCCTCTTGCGATTATCAATCTGTTGCTGCTTGCCTTCAATCATGAGAGCCCTATCTACCAACTCTTTGTAGTTGTTGAATGTTGCCACCATCAACTACATGCTCAGCTCATCATTCAGTCCCTCCAGAAACTTCGCCTGCTTAGCGGCATCTGTGGCTACGTCATCCGGGGCATAGCGTGCTAACTTGCTAAACTCATCCACATACTAGCCCACCGTACGTCCTCCTTGGCGCAAGTTATGGAACTCGCGCTTCTTCATGCTCATAGCTCCTACTGAAACATGGGCAGTGTAGAAAGCCTGCTGAAACTGATCCCATGTAATAGTGTCAATGGGGTAAGTGGCTATGAAATTCTCCCACCATGATGCTGCGGGTCCATCAAGCTGATGTGCGGCAAAGCAAACTCTCTCTGCATCTGTGCATCCTGCAGTGGTCAGCTCTCTTCCAATCTTGCGGAGCCAATCATCTGCAACAATCGGCTCGGTGCTACTAGAGAACACCGGTGGATTCAACCTTAGGAAGGGGGCTTGGTGATCAATAGGGGGTGGTGGTGGTGGGTTCTTCTTCTTGTTGTTGTTGCCTTGGTTCTGGTTCTGAACTAGTATCTGTATCAGGGCGTTCTGCTGCTGGATCAACTGAGTGTGCTCCGGTGGGAAGGCGAATCCATTGTCATGTCTCAGAGGCATCTGATGGGTTAGAAGGGGTGAGAAAACATAATAGAATGAGGTCTAAGAGAGACTCACTACCCATAATGCTCATGAGACAAACACAAACAATTTCACTTCATTCAATAGCACACAAGATCACAAAATTGGTCTAACCTATGATTACAAACTCGATCGTTGCTAACTACTTGGAGGGAAATACTACTAGTTACAATGGTGGTCATCTAGATATTTTCATCAGAGGAAGAGTCCATGATATCTGCCCCAGCTTCGTCAACGTAGTCGTCATCGTTGTCATCATTTGCATCACTATCCGTGTCGGTGTCGTCCGAGATGACGTAGTCCTCCGAACGGATCTCTGTTGATCGCTTGATATTCTCCACTGATATTCCCATCTTCCTCTTCAGGCCTTCATGCTTCTCCAGTAGTACGGAAATCTCTTCCTAGTATCCATCACGTGTAGACTTGAGTTCCTCTTTTAGCTCGTTGTTTCTCTTCACCAGTTTCTTGATCTTATTCATGTGGATAATTTGGTGATTCTCCTATCGACGAATATGATCTCCTGTCTCTTGAATGTAGGCTGCAATTGATCCATCCCTCCTGGTACGCATCATCTCCCATTTGTCATCTCGGTGGCCACATATCTAGTAAATGGTATTCTCCAGCTTCTTGTGATACACCTCACATATGCGTCCAAAGGTGATATGTGCTGCCATGCTCTTTCCTACACTCCAGCTTGGTGCATCCAGGTAGAAATCAACAGGCTCCGTTGTTGGCATAAATGTCCTCCCAGGTACCTAGACTTTGATCTTCTTGCGCTCCTCTTTCGGTACAGATGTAGAGAAATTCCCCGTGGAGCTTGGTAGTCCGATGTTCAAATACTTAGTGAATTTCTTCAAGAGTCGTCCAAAAGTGGTGTCATCATCCGGCTGAGTGAACTTGTTCCTGGGATCAGCCATCTATTGAGTAGAAAGAGAGGAGAATTAGAAATGAGTAGAGAAGAGAAATCAAGTGGCTCATTCTAGTGGTCGCGTCCTACAGTCAGCGTGTGCTCTGATACCATCTTGTAGCGACGAGACCTCAAACGGCCACGTCTCCGCGCATCAGTGCCATCCCTGGACCGGTAATGCTGACACGCACAGTACTCGAGGAATTATAATAGAGTTTCAATCACACACTTATTACATCGAGTCCTCATGAAGAGTATTATTACACAAAAATGTCATGGCTGAAGGCCATCTAAAGTAAATAACTGCGGAAGCTTCAAAGGTAAATGAGTCCACCAACTCCAACGACATAGCTGAGTGCGAAACAACGACCTATCGCACCTTATTCATCGTCTGAGTAGTCTGCAACATGAGACGTTCCAGCCATGTAGGTCAGCACATTGACTATGCTGGCAGAGTTACACTATAAAGCAATGAAATGCAAGAACTACATCTACATGCAATATTTGGCTGGTGGAGGCTTTAAGTTTATGATTTTTCATAAAGCTAGTTTTTCCCTACAACAAAGAAATAATTTTTATTTAACTACTCCCACGTTGCCCTTTATTTGAGAAGGTAACCCCAACTCAAATCCCAATTAAAAGTATCATCATTAACCCACTTCAAAATAATAGAAGTAACGTGATGAGATCACATCAATAGATTCAACTACTAGATACTCAAGATGTCCATAACCGGGGACACGACTAACCATGATTATTTTATACACTCTGCAGAGGTTTGCGCACTTTTCCCCACAAGACTCGACCGCATCCATGATGTCCATAGTCTTTTTGAAGCATTAACTCTCTACTCCGGGGGAACCGGTACACCTACTTTCCCGTACATCTGCTAGTCCACCTCTTCAAGAGCTCACACAACTTACTCAACTATGCCAGAGCCCATAATGGCTTGTGGCTGCACACGGAAGTTTCTAGCATGAATAATCTTATGATCCCTTTGAGCTTGGATGGCTTTCCATAGGAAAATCACACGGGTACTCCGGGATTTCCAAAAACAGGCAACACTGGGTTCCTCATGTGCCTCGACCAATCCACCTAGATGTATATTAAAGTTGCCACCTTAATGTTATCCATGATTAAATAACTCTCAAACTTCCATGTATAAATCATGATCCAATCCCCGTCTACGAGCATGGCTAAGCAATGAATAAGCATAATCTATATTCCCGGGGTGATCAAAAGGTATTAGGTTCCTACCTCAAGTACTACAACCAAACCACATGTTCCCAATCCTACTCATGCAATTGTTTGAGGGGAAATACTAATGCATAGTAAAAACTAGGTATAAAAGAGTATGATCAAACTGTAACTTGCCTTGCGGACGATTTGCAAACTCTAGAGATTCGTATTAACAAGCTTCGCACTCCGGGTAATCTATCATGGACAAACAATAGTATATATAAGCAATAACTCGAACGAAACACGAGAAAACCGAGAAAAGATCCAAATCAAACACGAAACAAGCAAACGGCTTAAACTAACAAAATTCAAACCTAACAGCAATATTATCATATGGATTAGATCTTAATAGTAGGTACAAGTGATTAGCTACGATTTGCAAAAAGATTCAACTCAAACGGAGCAACGAAACTCAATATATGAATGAAACAAGATTGTTTACTAATATGGACTAAACTCAAATTGTACAGTACCAAAATCATGTTCAAGTTGGTTAACTGAAAAGAACAAAACAAAACGAAGATTCAGGCACTATTTTTATCTAATTTGGATAAACGAGTAAAACGTTATGCTAGTTTAAAGATCACGGGCTAAATCACGATAAAACTATTCGCGGATAGGTCCCTAGCCAAAAATAAACTAAAAAGGAAAAATCCTACGGCGCGAACGTTTGCTAACAGAACTTATACGGCAAAAACCGTTTGTTAAAATGAACGATCGAACGAGCGTTCATTAAATAATAAAACCTAAAAAAACCGATATAAAACAACCGAACTGAACTAAACCGAGAATAAACCGGGTTTGATTGGGTTCGTACCAGTTCAACGGCAATGACAACCGGTGGCGACGTCGGCGGCGGCAGGCGACGGTGCGGGCGGTAGCGCAGGCGTCGGGTGGTGGTGCGGGGCGGCGGCGCGGCATGCGGGCGGTGGCGGCGGCGGAGGCTTCGGTGGCGTCGGCGCTCGGCAGCGGAGTGCGGCTGCGGTGGCGGGGTTGGCGAGGGAAGAGGGGGCGGTGGCAGCGGCTTACAAAGGGGCCTCAGGGGGGCGTGCCTTGGGGAGGGGGTGGTGGCCTTGGGAGGCGTGTCCGCCTTGGACACGATTTGTGGTGGTGGGGCGGACTCCCGCGCGGAGTCGGCGGCGGCGAGGCGCTGCTGGGCCGGCCTGTTCAAACCTAATTTTTATTTTTCAAAAATAAATTTCGCCCGAAAGAAAAATCCTAATAAAATATTAAAATATCTAAAAATTCCAAAAAGAATTTTCACCGTCCAAACCTAATATTTAGGACAAGAGGAACATTTTTTTGGACCAAGATGCAATTTTGAAAAATGCAATATTTTTCTAATTCAAATAAATTAGCGAAAAGAAAAACAATAAAATCATAATTTGATTTTAAAACTCTTTCTCCAATATTTCTCTTAGGTTGAAGAAGTCATATTATCTTCTCTCATTTATTTTTAATATTGGAAATAATTGGAGAGAAAAATAATAAAATCAAATTGATCCTTTCTTCAAATTTGATAATAATTTAAATATGAGTTTTATGAAACCTCCAACTCTCTCCTTGGGTCCTTGTGTTGCTTAAGATTTCTAGATTCACAACAAAATGCAAGAATAAAATACGATATGCATATGATGATCTATGTATAACATCCAAATTGAAAATTGGGATGTTACAGAAGTTTAAGTAAGAGCTCCGCATACTCAATTATCATATAGTCTTCTATGACTGCTAGTACTCAAAGCATATTTTTTAGAACAAATGGCATCCATCAAACACAAAGAAAGATAGGCTTAATGTTTCGCCTCCCAACTCATTTATCATAGAGATAATTGTCAACAATAATAATTCATAATCAAATATATTCGAATGGCCATATGTGCCTGGATCATTCCCCACCACATGATGCTTGCCAACTAAAGAATAGGTTGGGATAAGAAATTGACTCAAAAAAATGAAAATAAATAGAAATGGTAAGAGATAAGCCCTTCACAGAGGGAATCGTGGATTTTCATAGGTGCCAGAGCTCATTGCATAAAATAGAGATGAATACATTTTGAGTGGTGTGCCTTTCCTGTCAACGTCACGATTAAGAATTCTCAATATCTTCCATGCTAGACACATTATCGGCGGTTCCCAATTGGAAAGGTAAATTTTACTCCCCCTCAACCATTCAAACACAAGCCATGGCTAGCTGAATCCTCAAGTGCCCTCCATGCATACAATCAACTTTTCGGCAGAGTTTGTTTCATTATTATTTTCTCATTTTGATTAGAGGATTGGTGTAGGATCAGAAGTATGTCTAGAGGGGGGGGTGATAAGACTACTTGACCAAATAAAAATCTAGCCTTTTCCCAATTTTAGTTGTGGGCAGATTTTAGCAAGTTGTACAAGTCAAGCAATCTTCCTACACATGCAATTTTAAGAGTATAGCAGTGGAAAGTAACACATTGCACATGAAGGTAAAAGGTAGGGTTTGGAGAGTGCAAACGAAATGGATACACGAAGATTTTTGGCGTGGTTCCGATAGGTGGTGCTATCGTACGTCCACGTTGATGGAGACTTCAACCCACGAAGGGTAACATCTGCACGAGTCCACAAAGGGCTCCACCCACGAAGAAGCAACATTGTCTATCCCACCATGGCCATCATCCACGAAGGACTTTCCTCACTCGGTTAGATCTTCATGCATTAGGAGATTTCCTTTCCCTTACAAACTTCTTGGTTCAACTCCACATCTCTTGATGAAGGCTCCCAAGCGACACCTTACCAATCTAGGAGACACCACTGTCCAAAAGGTAACAAATGGTGTGTTGATGATTAACTCCTTGCTCTTGTGCTTCAAATGATAGTCTCCCCAACACTCAACTCTCTCTCACATATTTGGATATGGTAGAAAGATGATTTGAGTGGAAAGCAACTTGGGGAAGGCTAGAAATCAAGATTCTTGTGGTAGGATTGGAATGTCTTGATCTCAACACATGAGTAGGTGGTTCTCTCTAAGAAAATGTATGGTGGAAGTGTAGGCACGTTCTGATGGCTCTCTTTCATATGAAGAGGGGGTGAAGGGATATATATAGCCTCCACACAAAAATCCAACCGTTACACACATTTGACCCAACTCTGTGACGCCGAATAGAAGAACTCGATGGCACCGATTAGTTCAAACAGGTGAACGTTAGGAATCTCGGTGGGACCGACTGGAACAACTCGGTGAGACCGATGTGCTAGGGCTAAGGGCAAAACATCATCTCGGTGGCGCCGATGGCATAAACTCGGTGAGACCGAATTTAGCAAAGAGCAAACAAAGAGTTTGTCAAACAAACTCGGTAATACCGATCACTCACTTAGGTGAGACCAAAATATTACAAAGGGAAATAGAGAGATTGCAGTGCCATCTCGGTGAGAGCGAGATGTGTATCGGACGGACCGAACTGTTAGGGTTTTTGGCAGTGGCTATGTCATATGAACTCGGTGACGCCAGATAGAAAGAATTGGTGGGTCGAGTTGGAGTGTAGGGTTTTGACATATTTGGATGGAGAAAGTGATTGAGGGTTTAGGAGCAATATTACTAATCATTTGAGCAAGCAAGCCATTAAGCAACACCTCATCCCCTTTTAATAGTATTGGCTTTCCTATGGACTCAATGTGATCTTGAATCACTAAAATAAAGATAAACAGTCTTGAGCTTTTGCCAATGTATGTCCTTAGCATTTTGGGGGGTCCACATTTCTAGTCCATGCCATGCCATTCATTGAGCTTCCTAAAATATTCATCTTGTGTGGATATTAGTTCAATGAGCTATATTTTGTTTGAATTACCAAAACCACTCGGGGATTAGTTGTACTTTCAATTGGGCATCCCAATTACCAGTCTCTCTTGTGCAATGACAAGCGAATAAACACTCATCGTGAGAATAACCCGCTTAGCATGGAAGATACTGACCACCCCCTGTCGCTCCATGTGAGGTACGGACACACAAACATATGTTTATTTGAAGATTAGAGATTGTCGTGGTTCTAAGCCTGACAGTAGAATAGGGGGGTAGGTATGGAGAGGCAAGATCCTAGCTATGGAGTAGTTGTATACGTAAGAGATTTACGAGTTCAGGCCCTTCTCGGAGGAAGTAATGGCCCTACCTCTCGGAGCCCAGAGGCGGTCGACTGGATTATATGCGTATGAGTTACAGGGGTGCGAACCCTTTACAGTGAGGAGGGGGGTGGCTTATATAGAGTCCGCCAGACCCCTCCGGCCCTTAGTTATGCAGGGTTTAAGGTACATTAAGGTCTAGCGTTACTGGTAACGCCATACATAAAGTGCTATCATGACCATAAAGACTACTTAATGACAGACCGTTGTGTGCAGAGTGACTCTAGATCTCCTAGTGGTCGAGTGAGTGGCTTCATGGTCGAGTGTCTTCGAGTCCGTCGAGTAGAATCCTTCCAGGTCGACTGAAAGGTAGTTTCTTCTAGAGATGTCCTTGGGGAGGGTACCTTGGACAGGTCCATGACCCTACCCTAGGTACATGGCTTCATCATTAGCCCCCGAATGGATCGAGGTTTGAGTGAGGAAGGAGTTGAGAATTATTTCGACCCGTTTTTCGTGCTATGAGTATGTCTTGTTCTGGATCAATGACTTTAGGTGATGACACCAACTTCTTTTTCGGTCGCCTTGATCCATTCTTCGTATCTGTCGAGTGGCTTTTCTGTACTTGGAGATCTCCGAGCGACGGATCGGAGGAAATCTCTAGTCTGACAAGTTGCTCTGCTGTTCGCGGATTTAGCGGGATCCGAATTTCAGGAAGCGCGCGAGGCGGAGGAGGCCGCGGTACTCGGATGGGATAAGGCAGGAACGCCTCGATCTTCACGCCACCTTTTTCGCCACGTATCGCGTGCGCGATTGTTGTGGGATTTGACAGGATCGTCCGGGCCTACCAGTCAGCCACTCGGAAGCAACCCCATATAAGGCGCCAGACGAGAGTTTTTTGAACAGTGCGCCCTTGTTTTCCCTTCCCTCTTCCTTAGATTCATCTGCTGCGTTCGTCGCCATCCCAGCGTTGCTGCTCTGTGCGTGCTTCACCGGCGACGATGGTGAAGGAGAAGAAGGCGGCTTTGGAGCGGGCGAAGAAGGCGACGGCGAAGGCGAAGGGGAGGGCGACCAGTCGGGGCGGACCCTCGTCGCGGGCCGGTCTGCCGCAAGGCTGGATCCAGGGCGACTGGTTCCGCTCGACCATCCGCCAGAAAGATCTTGACGACCTGGCCAATGAGGGACTGATCCCTCATGGATCAGCGAGGCTTCCGGGGAACGAGTGGCAGCCGCAGCCTCAGGAGGGTGAGTGTGTCCTCTTAGCCACCCACTTTGACCGCGAGTTTTCTTTGCCGTCCCACCCTTTCTTTCGGGGATTTCTGAACTTCTTTGGGGCACAACTCCACCACTTCATACCCAAATCTATCGTCTATCTCGCTGCTTTCGTGTCCTTGTGTGAGAATTTCTTGGGTTGTCGGCCGCATTGGGGCCTTTTCAAACACATTTTCACCTGTCGCTCCCAAACGGTGAAAAAGGCCAATCCGAGTGACGAGAAAACCCAAGTGATTCAGATGTGTGGAGGTCTTGGGGTTCAAATGAGGGGTAAAAGTGCTTTTCCAGCCATGGTCCTTCCTGAGTCGGTCCGAGGGTGGTAGTCGACCTGGTTCTACTGCAAAGACCAGCCGATGCCAGGGCAGTCGACTGGACTCCCTCCTTTCTCCATGGATCGAGTGAGCAAGCCATCCTCTCTGAAGGTGGTCCTGGAGGAGAAGGCTCAGGTTAAGGTGTTGGTCGAGCGTGTAGTCCAGCTCATCCGTGATGGGGTGACTGGCATGGATCTTCTGGAGGTTTTCCTTCGACGGCGCATACAGCCACTTCAATATCGAGACCATCCGATGTGGATTTATTTTGGCACTGAAGACACCACTCGGGTCCACCCGGAGGAGGTCGAGGATGCCACACTAGAGAGGTGGATGACTGCCATCACAGGGAACAAAGACAACCCCCGAGGAGCCAGGAGGATCCCTCCACTCGACCAATCATATGAGCCAGACAAGGTCCAATTCTATATCTCCGACCATGATCCTACTTCCTTCATTCTGTTTTGCTAGAATTCAGTCGACTGACTTTTGTCTTGCTTGTTGTCTTCCAGGTCACTACCGAGATGTACTCGATGCCCAACGGGGCGCAAGAACAGATCAAGGAGGAAGAAGGGAGAGGAGGTGAAAGTCAGGAGGAGTCACAATCTGAAGGTGAGGAGGATGAAGAAGACAATGGCTCTGGTGAGGAGGAGGAGGAAGAGGAGGAGGAAGTTGACCCTCCTCGTACTGAAAGGCGATCCAAGCTCGCCCATGACCCCGCAGTCGAGCGTGGCAAAGCGGTCGTGCCTGTTGGGCAGTCGACTAAACGCCCTCAGACGACCTCTCCGGCGCCGACTGAGAAAGCGTCGAAGCAACCCCGAGCGGCGTCATCAAAGCCGACGAAGGCCCTGCCGAAGATGAGGATGGTGATTCCCACTATTTCCGGGTAATAGCAGAACTTGTGTTTTCTTGTTTGGCATGGATAATCTCTTGGTCGACTCATTTGTTAACCGACTGGTTTTTGAAATCTGCAGTGCTGCTATCTCCCAGACCTCAGCCAGGAACGAAGATCAAGAAATGGAAGATGCTGCCACCTCCAACCTTGGTATGATCTCTATAGTTTCGCTTTTGGTCGATTGGATCTTCATTTTTAACTTTGAATCTTTCCTGTAGCTCCACCTCATGTCATTGATCTCCCTGATGATGATGATGATGAGCCACTGAGGTAGAGGAGGAACAAGAAAGCGCCTGCTGGCAAGACTGCTCAAGTTGTATCAGCACCTGAGACGCTGGCTCCGGAGGGAGGCAACGTCACTCAGACTACCGTGTCTTTTGTTGTGCCACTGACGAGTGCTCGCCCTTCATCGTTGAGTGCTGATCTGCCTTCCCTCTTCGCCACACACCATGTCCCAGAGGACCAAATAGGTGCTGCTAAGGAAGCTATACGTCAGGCGGGGGTCATGATGGAGCAGGTGAAGGCGATCTGAGACGCCAGCCAAGCAGCTTATGAAGCAAGCTCAGCTCTTCAGTGCAATGTCTAGGTTAGTTGATCACCGCTTGTTCTGTTAGGATATGGTACCTAAAAACTCTTCTTTCTGAAGATCTTAGTATCTGTACACCCACTGGGTGTGTCGATTGAATTTTTGGATTGGTGGGGGCACGCTGAGTGCACCCACTGGGTGTAGTCCCTGAGACTATGGTGGACTGCTGGCAGTCGACTATAGTCTTTATACTTTGAACTTCCTCACTTTACTTTCTCCACTCGATCTGGTCGAATGGAATCATGGAACCAGTGGGGGCACGCTGAGTGCACCCACTGGGTGTAGTCCCCAAGACCATGGTCGACTGCTGGCAGTCGACTATGGTCTGAAGAACATCACTCTTTTTTTGTGATGATACTGTGGCTGATTGCTGGCAGTTAGCTATGGTTTAGGATCATAACCTTTTTGTCTCTTTCGGTCGACTAATCAAAACAAGTTGGTAGAACCATTGGGGGCACGCTGAGTGCACCCACTGGGTGTAGTCCCCGAGACTACTTTTGAATATTTTGATTCGGTTGTAGTCTTAGAAATGCTACGATTTTTTCTCTTAGTCACTCGGAAGTGACCTATCTTTGATGTTTGTCGACTGATCTTTCGCAGAAATCTTGCGAGCTTGCGTCTCGTTATACTGAGTTGGAGAACAAACATATCCAGCTTGAACTTGACTTGAAGCTTGTCCAGGAGAACTTCACGAAGGCGAAGGAGGAGGCAAAAGGTATGTTTGGTGAGAATATTGACGACTGTCTTTATTTTTTGTCCATTCCTGATTCTAATCTCATTGTCACTTTGCAGATAAACTGAAGGAGGCTCTGAACAAGAAGGACCTTGACCTCGCTGAGGCGCAGAAAGCGGCTTCGGACAAGACGAAGTTGGCAGAAGAAAAGCTGGCTTCAGTCGGTAAACTCGAAGAGGAAAATACCAATCTGAAAGCTGCTCTCAACGCGGCCAACAAGGATGTCAGCCGTCTGAAGAATGACACGATAGCCCTGAGTGACAAGGCTAGCGAACTGATGGGGAAGAAGAACGATTTGGAGTCTTATCTGGAAGGGCTCGCCAAGAAGTTATTCCTTATGCTTGAAGGTAATCTTTTCCATCCGACTGACTTGTTATCGTCGACTCGTCGTAGAACTGTTGGCTTAACTTCAAACTGTGCTTACAGAATTCTGTCAAAACTTCGAGGAGGAGACCAGTCGACTGGAGCCAAACTTGGACCCCATTAACTCTCCTGTGAAGGACGAGGCTGCTATGAACGTGTTCCGACTGGAGTCTCGCGTTGCTGGAGTGGTTGACTACCTCGCTCGACTGAAGGTTGCGGTGTCGCGGATCGGCACGACACTCTGGCCAAGAGAGACGCTTCACAATGACCTTGAGTCTTTAATGACTCGACTGAATGACATTCCAGGTCGAGTGCAGGAATCGAAGAAGTCTTCCGCCAGGTGTGGTGCTGATGTTGCTCTGTCCCTGGTACGTGTTCACTGCAAGGATGCTCGAGAGGACAAACTGGCATCCATCATTGTGGCCAATACCAAGAAGCATGACTTCCAATCTTTCATGGAGACCTTCATTGCTGCTGCCACTCGGATTGCTGATGGAATCGACCTGGACCAGTTTGTTGCGACCTCCAGTCCTCCACCTGAGGAGTAAAAAACTTCTATGCTTCACCTTAAATTTTCCTCGGTAGCCGAGTGGTTTTTGTAACCGATAAACTTCTACAGGCTTGACGCCTGAGCACTTTTGAATCCATTGTCTGAACTTTGCTTATCGTCGAATATGCTTGCATTTGCCTTCGAGCAAATTTCCTTCTTCACTCGGAATATACTTTAATGCTTGAGACGCGGCTCTGAGGTGGAAAGTCCAGTCGAGCTGCACTTCATCACTGACAGATTGCAGCCGACCTGCGTCCTTGCGGGTCAAGATGGAACGCACACTGTATTTGTGGCGTAGCTCAAAAGGGATAAGGTAGCAGTCGACCTGCGCCTCGTCATCCTTATAGAGCGGAATAGATTAAGTACTTAGGCGAGCACTGGGCTGCAGCTAAGCCCCCGAGTGGGAGGTTTGCTCTCCACTCGGTAGGATTTTGAACACTTAGGCGAGCACTGGGCTGCAGCTAAGCCCCCGAGTGGGAGGTTTGCTCTCCACTTGGTAGGATTTTCAGATACTTAGGAGAACACTAGGCTTCAGCTAAGCCCCCGAGTGGGAGGTTTGCTCTTCACTCGGTAGGATTTTAGATACTTAGGCGAACACTGGGCTGCAGCTAAGCCCCCGAGTGTGAGGTTTGCTCTCCACTCGGTAGGATTTTTTGTGGCGTGGCTCCGAAGGAGAAGGTAGTAGTCGACCTGCACCTCGTCGTCCTTGTAGAGCGCACGTTGTATTTGTGGCGTAGCTCGGAAAGAGAAGGTAGCAGTCGACATGCACCTCATCGTCCTTGCAGAGAGCATGTTGTATTTGTGGCGTAGCTCAGAAAGACAAGGTAGCAGTCGACCTGCACCTCATCCTCCTTGTGGAGCGCACATTGTATTTGTGGCGTAGCTCGGAAAGAGAAGGTAGCAGTCGACCTGCATTTCGTCCTCCTTGCGGAGCGCACATTGTATTTGTGGCATAGCTCGGAAGGAGAAGGCAGCAGTCAACCTGCACCTCGTCCTCCTTGCGGAGCGCACATTGTATTAAATACTTAGGCGAGTACTGGACTGCAGCTAAGCCCCCGAGTGCGAGGCTGGCTCACCACTTGGTAGGATTTTAAACACTTAGGCGAGTACTTGGACTGCAGCTAAGCCTCCGAGTGGGAGGCTGGCTCACCACCTGGTAGGATTTTAAAGTACTTAGGCGAAACGGATTTGTAGCTAAGCCCCCAAGTGGGAGGCTGGCTCACCACTCGGCAAGGATTTTTTTTACAAACTTAGGCGAAATAGATTCGCAGCTAAACCACCCACTAGGGGATTTCTCATGTAAACAAAAGTAACAACAATCACTGGGGAAAATTATAACACTCTTGTCTTTGATAAGTAAACTACATAAGTACTTTTATTACATCTCGTCCGAGTGAATACTTCAGTATAAAAGGGGCGGAGCAGCTCCGCGTTCCAAGCTCGAGGCTCGTCAATCTGGTGACCGACATTGTAAATACGGTACGCTTCATTGTGGAGGACTTTGGTGACGATGAGGGGACCTTCCCAAGTAGGAGCAAGCTTGTGTGGCTTCTGCTGATCCACTCGGAGAACCAAATCTCCTTCTTGGAAGGCTTGACACTTCACATTTCTGGCATGGAATCGACGCAAGTCCTGCTGATAGATAGTCGATCGGATCATGGCCATCTCTCTTTCTTCTTCTAGAAGGTCGACTGTGTCTTGTCGGGCTTGCTCTGCTTCATCTTCAGTGTACAGTTCGACTCAGGGTGCATTGTGAAGCAGGTCACTTGGCAGGACTGCTTCAGCTCCATAAACCAGAAAGAATGGAGTTCGCCCAGTCGACCGGTTAGGAGTGGTCCTCAATCCCCAAAGAACTAAAGGAAGTTCGTCGACCCACGCTCCTGATGCATGCTTAAGATCACGCATCAACCGGGGTTTCAGTCCTTTGAGAATTAGGCCATTTGCTTGTTCCGCTTGACCATTCGACTGGGGGTGAGCGACTGAAGCATAGTCGACTCGTGTGCCTTGAGAGGCGCAAAAGGCTCTGAATTTTTTGGAATCGAAGTTTGACCCATTATCAGTGATGATGCTGTGTGGAACTCCATATCTGAATACCAACTCTTTGATGAAGCTGATAGCAGTGCCAGCATCCAGATTCTTGATAGGCTTAGCTTCAATCCATTTGGTAAACTTGTCGACTGCGACTAGCAAGTGAGTGAAGCTGCTCCTGCCAGTTCTCAGTGGTCCAACCATATCTAACCCCCAAACAGCGAAGGGCCAGACGAGTGGAATGGTCTTCAAGGCTGAGGCGGGTTTGTGCGATAGATTGGAGTAAAACGGACATCCTTCAGACTTGTCAACTATCTCCTTTGCCATTTCATTTGCTCTTGGCCAGTAAAATCCCGCTCGGTATGCTTTAGCCACAATGGTCCGAGAGGACGCATGATGACCACAGGTCCCCGAGTGGATATCGTCAAGGATTATCCGACCTTCTTCTGGCGTTATACATTTTTGACCGACTCCAGTCGCACTTTCTCTCTACAACTGTCCCTTTATCACGGTAAAGGCTTTGGATCGACGGACGATCTGTCGAGCCTCTTCTTCATTCTCTGGGAGCTATTTCCTTAGGATATACGCGATGTACGGCTCTGTCCAGTCGGGAGTGATGACCAAAGCTTCCATGATCAAGTCGACCACCGCTGGAACTTCAACTTCAGTCGGATCTGTGACACTTTTTGGCTGTGGAGCTTCTTTGGTAAAAGGATCCTCTTGAACTGATGGAGTATGGATGTGTTCCAAAAACACATTAGTGGGAATGGCTTCTCTCTTGGAACCTATCTTTGCCAAATCATCAGCCGCTTGATTTTTTAGTCGGGGTATATGATGGAGCTCTAACCCTTCAAATTTCTTCTCAAGCTTTCTCACTGCATTGCAGTAACCAGTCATAGCTGGGCTTCTGACGTCCCACTCCTTCATCACCTGATTGACCACTAAATCTGAGTCGCCATAAACCATAAGGCGACGGACGCCGAGTGAAATGGCCATACGCAACCCATACAAAAGTGCTTCGTATTCTTCTTCATTGTTGGAGGAATCAAAGTGGATCTGGAGCACATATCCGAGCTTATCTCCTCGGGGGGAAACCAATGCTACCCCAGCACCAGAACCGTTCAACATCTTAGAACCGTCAAAGAACATGGTCCAGGGCTTCGAGTGAACTTGAGTCGGTAATTGCTGTTCAATCCACTCGGCGATGAAATCTGCTACTGCTTGGGACTTAATGGCTTTCTTTGCTTCAAACTTGATATCAAGGGGAAGGAGTTCAATCGCCCATTTTGCCACTCGACCAGTTGCATCTCTGTTGTGCAGAATCTCTGATAATGGGGCATCGCTGATGGCTGTAATGGAATGATCAGAGAAATAATGAGCAACCTTCTTCGTGGTCATATAAATCCCATATACAAGCTTCTGATTATGAGGGTATCTTTGCTTCGATGGGGTTAACACTTCGGAAAGATAATATACTAGGCGCTGAACTTTGAAGGCTTTTCCTTCTTCTTCCCGCTCGACCATAAGTCTTGTACTGATGACTTGTCTTGTGGCTGCAATGTAAAGCAACAAAGGCTCTTTGCTGACAGGGGCAGCAAGCACCGGCTGGGTGGAGAGCAGAGCTTCTAGCTCTGGAAACGCTGCATCAGCTTCGGGAGTCCACTCGAACTTGTCTAACTTCTTCATCAGTCGGTAAAGAGGCAATGCCTTTTCACCGAGGCAAGAGATGAATCGACTTAAAGCGGCCAAGCATCCAGTAAGCTTCTGGACATCGTGCACACGCACAGGGCATTTCATTCGGAGTATAGTGCCAACTTTTTCTGGGTTGGCGTCGATTCCTCATTCGGAAACGAGGAAACCGAGTAACTTTCCACTAGGAACTCCGAATGTGTACTTTGATGTATTAAGCTTGATAGCATACCTCCTAAGATTGGCAAATGTTTCAGCGAGGTCAGTCAACAAGTTGGAACCCTTCCATGACTTGACTACAATATCATCCATGTATGCTTCCACATTCCGACTGATTTGAGTGAGTAAACACTTCCGAATCATCCTCATGAACGTGGCTTCGGCATTCTTGAGGCCGAATGGCATGGTGACATAGCAGAAGCACCCGAATGGAGTGATGAAAGCTGTTTTGATCTTTTCGGGTCCATACAGACGGATCTAATGGTAACCGGAATAGGCGTCTAAAAAAGACAGGCGCTCACATCCCGCAGTCGAGTCGACTATTTGGTCGATGCGGGGGAGAGGAAAATGATCTTTCGGGCAGGCCCGATTGATATGTTTGAAGTCAATGCACATGCGAAGTGACTTGTCCTTCTTGGGGACCATGACAACATTGGCGAGCCACTCGGAGTGGTAAATCTCTCGGATAAACTCTGCTGCCAGGAGCCGAGCCACCTCCTCGCCGATGGCCTTTCTCTTCTGGACGGCGGACCATCGAAGATGTTCTTTGACAGGTTTCACATTTGAGTCGACTCGTAGACGATGCTCAGCCAGCCCCCTGGGAACACCCAGCATGTCAGCAGGCTTCCATGCGAAGATGTCCCAGTTCTCACGGAGGAGTGTTGTGGAGATATGAGTCGGAGCAGCACTGGGGTCGGTCGGGTGAATGTGAACGGGCTTCGTCTCACCGACGACTAGAACGCTGACTCTATGGCGGGCTTCTTGGCCCGCAACAAATCACTCGGATCTGCAGTTTTCTGGTATTCCTGCAGCTCTACCACTGTTATCTGAGCGTCGGCGATCTTTGAGCCCTTCTGAAAGCACTCTTTTGCCTTTTTCCGATTGCCAATAATGGTGATCACACCTTTGGGACCAGGCATCTTCAATTTGAGGTACACGTAACATGATCGAGCCATGAAGCATGCATAAGCTGGCCTGCCTAAAATAGTGTGATAAGCACTCTGGAAATCCACAACTTCAAATGTCAACTTTTCTTTGCGGAAATGCTTTGAATCACCGAAAACCACATCAAGAGCAATTTGGCCGAGTGACTCAGCCTTCTTCCCAGGAATGACTCCATGGAAACTCATGTTGCTGGTACTGAGTCTGGACATTGGAATGCCCATCCCTTTTAGCGTCTCCGCATACAGTATATTCAGGCCGCTGCCACCATCCATCAGAACTTTAGTCAGTCGAGTGCCTTCGACGACTGGGTCGACCACTAAAGCTTGCCTCCCAGGGGTGGCTATGTGTGTCGGATGATCAGACTGGTCAAATGTGATGGCGGTCTGAAACCATTTCAGATAACTGGGTGTCACCGGAGCAACCATATTCACCTCACGGTTGATAACTTCAATCGACTTTTGCTTTCAACATCAGCAAAAATCATCAGGGTGGAATTGACATGGGGGTATCCTTCATCACTGTCCTCTTTGTCCTCAACTTTGTCCGACTCCTTTTCCTTATCTTTGGGTTGTTTCCCCTGAAATTGCTGGATCAAGAGCCGACACTGCCGAGTTGTATGTTTCGGGTAAATGAAGTTACCCTCCTCATCTTTCTTCGTGTGGATGTGGCACGGCAAGTCCATCACATCATTTCCTTCCTTGTCCTTCACCTTCTTAAGGTTCCAAGACCCTTTAGGCTTCCCTTTGAACTTTCCTTGAGTCACGGCCAAGGTTTCTCCAGGAGCAGCTGGCTTGGCTTTCCGCTTTTGCTTCCGACTGGAGTTCCCTCCCCCGGTTTCATGAGAGGTCGGCTTGTACTTGCCACTCCGGAGCCGATCCTCTTCTTCACCATTGGCATATTTGGTGGCAATCTCCATCATTCGACTCAGAGTCATGTCTCCGGTCTGACCAAACTTCAAACTTAACTCCATGTTCTTAACGCCTTCCTTGAAGGCACAAACTGCCTGGTGATCAAATACATTCTCCACCGTGTGATGCAATGTGATCCACCTCTGGTTGTAATCCCTCAGAATCTCATTCGACTTTTGCACACAAACCTGCAGCTCTATCAACCATGCTGGTCGCTTGCAAGTTCCTTCAAATGTTCTGACAAACACTCGGGCAAGATCTTCCCAAGTGTAAATGCTGCTAGGTACCAACTGATTCAACCATGCTCTGGCCGAGACCTCCAACATAAGAGGTAGGTGCTTCATGGCCACCTCATCATTGCCGCCGCCAATCTGAACAGCCACTCAGTAGTCCTCAAGCCAAGTATCGAGCTTGGACTCACCAGTGAACTTACTAACTCCAGTCGCCAACCTGAAGTTGGGAGGAATCACCGCGGCCCTGATGGCTCTGCTAAAACACTCTGGTCCTGAGACATGAACTCTGCTGCTGGTGGGCACATCTCTGTCATGGCCTTCTCGGTGAGCTCTGTTTCGGTCGACCAAACCTTGAACGATAATGGATCTCTCATCAAAGCCTGGTTCTCTGGGGTCGACTGGAACCCTTCGCCCCACACTGTGCTGGCGTCTGTCATATTGCTGTCGAGGGGCGTACGACCCACCCCTTGGGGGAGGAGTGGGCACTCGACACCGATCGTCGCGATCGAATCGGTCATCATACTGATCACGCCGGCCTCCACGTCCCTCATGCCTCGGGGGCGATCTTGGGCTATGGGCCGACTAGACTATATTCGCAGCGACGGATCTGCTGTGAATCCTATTTTGCGACTGTGATACAGCTGAATTTTGATCTCCTGCTGCCCGGAGTAAATCGCTAATCTGCATCAAGCCTCTGCCAGCCTCTAACTGAGAGGGCTGAATCGACTCTGCTATACGGGCTACAGCTGCTAGATTCTGAATCGGAGTTCGATATACCTGAGTCGGTGGTGGAAAGAGTTGACGTCGACTGGAGTCTGGTACCCATTGCCGCGCACGCTCGTCGAGTGCTCGCTGGAGGTTCTCTAGTCGAGCGCGCTCAGCCAAGTTGGCCAAACGCACGTCCTCTAGGGCACGAGCCTCGGGGGTTTCTCCAACAATAGGAGTATGCAGTGCATCCATGTTCCGGCGGTGAAGATCTTCCCTTTGCAGCGAAGTGAGTGGCTCGGGTTCATACTCTTCGTGGACCTGCGCTGGGTCGCCTCCGCCGTCCCCTCCATCGGTGTGGGGGAAGCCAGGAGGACTGTGCGGTCCATTGACCATCAGGACCTCCGCCGCTGGATCACTATTGTCGCACTCGGATGCAGCCTCTACGGAGCCAGTCGACAGGTCGAATAGGCCATAGAGAGATTCGTCGGGCTCGATCGCCGCGACTTGGGGGTGGCCGACTGGCGGGCCACCGCGTGCCTCACCCACCGCTGAAGCCTCGACCGACCGGAGCACTTGCGCTGGTGGGAGACAGGGAGGGAGGACGACACAGGGGTCGACCGATACGGGGCCGACGGTTGCCGCAGGAGGACGCCGCGGACACACGCGCGAAAGTGCGTCGCCCCGCGGACTGGGAGCGCGTCGATGTCGAGTGGAGCCTCCTGTAACCAAGCGGAGTCGTCGATGATGAATGTGAGCGCGCCAAGACGGATCTCGCGGCCCTCGACCAAAACTCCGCCAGAAACCATGATGAAGGTGATCGGAACAATCGCAACTTCTCCAATAAGTCGCTAAGACACCAGCCCCACGGTGGGCGCCAACTGTCGTGGTTCTAAGCCTGACAGTAGAATAGGGTGGTAGGTATGGAGAGGCAAGATCCTAGCTATGGAGTAGTTGTATACGCAAGAGATTTACGAGTTCAGGCCCTTCTCAGAGGAAGTAATAGCCCTACGTCTCGGAGCCCGGAGGCGGTCGACTGGATTATATGCGTATGAGTTACAGGGGTGCGAACCCTTTACACTGAGGAGGGGGTGGCTTATATAGAGTCCGCCAGACCCCTCCGGCCCTCAGTTATGCAGGTTTTAAGGTACATTAAGGTCTGACGTTACTGGTAACGCCATACATAAAGTGCTATCATGACCATAAAGACTACTTAATGATAGACCGTTGTGTGCAGAGTGACTCTAGATCTCTTGTTGGTTGAGTGAGTGGCTTCATGGTCGAGTGTCTTCGAGTCCGTCGACTAGAATCCTTCCAGGTCTACTAAAAGGTAGTTTCTTCTAGAGATGTCCTTGGGGAGGGTACCTTGGACAGGTCCATGACCCTACCCTAGGTACATGGCTTCATCAGAGATGGCACATGCAAATTTACTTGGAACGGCAGGGTAATACCGTATATAGGTAGATATGGTGGACACTCATGGATGAAACTTGGCTCAAGGATTTTTGATGCACAAATAGTATTCCCGCTTAGTATAGAAATTTTGCTAGCAAAAGATTCTAAACAAGCACCACATGTTGGAGGACCCATAACAATATAACTTAGATGCAAATATATCCAACCATAACTCATTACGTTGTCTTCCTTGTCCAATTTCAACTAATTTGCTCAACTTTGAAAATAATAAATAATTAATGGGTATTCACAATCATAAAAGATATCCAAGATAATATATTTATATGTGAATGTTCTCTTCCTTATACTAATCATTCATGAATTGCTTGTATGACTAATTTTGTGATTGTAAGCTTCAATAGATTTTACTTTCTAAACCCAATGTGAAAATACTATTAGGAATGATACAAGTATATGAAGCACATATAATTTCAGCTTTATGATATTCAATTCATTCAACAATTTACTCTTAGGATATAAGTGAAGAATGAGAGTAAATGACAAACTACTCCAAAAGATATAAGTGAAGATCAACTGAGTAGTCAAACAAGTACGTGGCTATGTGAGGACTCTCTCTCATTTAAAACTTTCCGATCTTAAGTATTTTATTCAAACATCAAACAAATATAAAAGACATTCCAATAATAGTACATCTCATGCAAAGAAGCAAAAAACTTAGGCTCAACCGATACTAACCAATAATTGTTGTTGAAGAAAGGTGGGATGCCTAACGAGGCAACCCCAAAATTAGATACTTGAGACTTCTTGGAATATTAAATTGGGATGCCTTGGGCATCCCCAAGCTTGAGCTTTTGTGTCTCCTTAATTCCTCTCTTATCACAGTTTCCCTAAATATGAAAAACTTCATCCACACAAAACTCGACCAGAACTCGTGAGATAAGTTAGTATAAAACAATGCAAAACCTTATCATTCTCTACTACGACAAATTACTGACATTATTATTTAACATTGCATACTAAATGCATCTGCATATTTAATACTCGTATCCTCAAATAGAATTATTAAACAGGCAAACATATGCAAACATAATCGCAATCGATCTAAACAGAACAGTGTGTAAAGGATGATGAAAGATCCATACTTATTTAACTGCAAAAATTCTGAAGAATTACCACACTGTAGAAAATTTGTTTTAGCTTACTGCATAAAACTTTCAAGATTTTATCACATTCTGACTTTTCTGAAGAATTCAGACGATATATGAAAACTTTCTATTTTCAAACAACAACATATAGACTTGCAAAATGAGCATGGTAAAGGCTATACGTGACACTTTTATTGAAATAAATGATACAAAGCATTATTCCAAATAACAGCAAACAAATCCTAATAAAAGAAAATGATACTCCAAGCAAAACACATATCACGTGACGAATAAAAGGATAGCTACAAGTGAGGTTACCGATAAAGTTGAAGACAAAATAGGGGATGCCTTCCGGGGCATCCCAAGCTTGGACGCTTGACGAATAAAAGATTCATAATTTTCCTAACACAATACCTACTGTACCCTATCATTTCTATAACTTATTTTGACCAATAAGTCATAGAAACTATAAAAGAAGCAAACTATGCACTGAAAACAGAATCTTTCAAAAACAGAACAGTCTGTAATCATCTGAACAACAACCATACTTATGTAACTCCAAAAATTCTAAAAAATTAATAAATAGTAGGAAATTTGTATATCATTCATGTGTAAAAAATTACATATTTTTCGGACGCTCTAATGATTTTAAACAATTCTGTTAGTGGAGGCAAAATTTAATATTTTTGCACAGAATCAAGTAACTGTCATTCACACTATCCCAAAGGCTCTACTTGGTACTTTACTGAAACCAATCTATAAAACATGACTAAGGCAGTAGCCTAATAATTTTAACACACACAAAAATTAGGGTTAAATATTGGGTTATCTCCCAACAAGCGCTTTTCTTTAATGCCTTTTTAGCTAGGCATGTTGATTTCAATGATGCTTCATACGTCTCCAACGTATCTATAATTTTTTATTGTTCCGCTATTATATTATCAATCTTGGATGTTTTATATGCATTTATATGCTATTTTATATGATTTTTGAGACTAACCTATTAACCTAGAGCCCAGTGCCAGTTTCTGTTTTTTCCTTGTTTTTGAGTTTTACAGAAAAGGAATACCAAATGGAGTCCAATTGACGTGCCAATTTTTGATGATTTTTTATGGATCAAAAGAAGCCCCCAAAGTAAAAGAGTTTGGCCATAAGAGTCCCGAGCCATCTACGAGGGTAGAGGGCGCGCCCTACCGCCCTGGGAGCGCCCCCTACCTCGTGGATGACTCAGAGACCCTCCTAACTTGTTCCCGACGCCAAAAATTCCTATAAATACAGAAACCCCCGAAAAGAAACCTTGATCACGAGTTCCGCCGCCGCAAGCCTCTGTAGCCACCCAAAACCAATTGGGACCCTGTTCCGGCACCCTGTCGGAGGGGGGTCCATCACCAGTGGCCATCTTCATCTTCCCGGTGCTCTCCATGACGAGGAGGGAGTAGTTCACCCTTGGGGCTGAGGGTATGTACCAGTAGCTATGTGTTTCATCTCTCTCTCTCTCTCTCTCTCTCTCTCGTCTTCTTGATTTGGCACGATCTTCATGTACCGTGAGCGTTTCTATTATAGTTGGATTTTATGGTGTTTCTTCCCCTCTACTCTCTTGTAATGGATTGAGTTTTCCCTTTGAAGTTATCTTATAGGGTTGAGTCTTTAAGGATTTGAGAACACTTGATGTATGTCTTGCATGGGATACCCATGGTCACAATGGGGTATTCTATTAATTCACTTGATGTATGTTTTGGTGATCAACTTGCGGGTTCCGTGACCTTGGGAATCTATGCATAGGGGTTGCCACATGTTTTCGTCTTGACTCTCCTGTAGAAACTTTGGGGCACTCTATGAAGTTCTTTGTGTTGGTTTGAATAGATGAATCTGATATTGTGTGATGCATACCATATAATTGTACCCCACGGATACTTGAGGTGACATTGGTGTATCTAGGTGACATTAGGGTTTTGGTTGACTTGCATCTTAAGGTGTTATTTTACTACCAACTCTAGGGTTGTTTGTGACACTTATAGGAATAGCCCAATGGATTGATCAAAAAGAATAACTTTGAGGTAGTTTCGTACCTTACAATAATCTCTCTGTTTGTTCTCTGCTATTATTGACTTTGGAGTGACTCTTTGTTGCACGTTGAGGGATAGTTATATGATCTAATTATGTTATCATTGTTGAGAGAACTTGCACTAGTGAAAGTATGAACCCTAGGACTTGTTTCGAAGCATTGCAATACCGTTTACGCTCACTTTTGTTACTTTCTACCTTGCTGTTTTTATAATTTCAGATTACAAAAACCTATATCTACCATCCATATTGCACTTGTATCACCATCTCTTCGCCGAACTAGCGCACCTATACAATTTACCATTGTATTGGGTGTGTTGGGGACATAAGAAACTCTTTGTTATTTGGTTACAGGTTTGTTTGAGAGAGACCATCTTCATCCTACGCCTCCCACAGATTGATAAACCTTAGGTCATCCACTTGAGGGAAATTTGCTACTGTCCTACAACCCTCTGCACTTGGAGGCCCAACAACGTCTACAATAAGAAGGGTGTGTAGTAGACATCAAGCTCTTTTATGGCTTCGTTGCCGGGGAGGTTAGTGCTTGAAGGTATATCTTTAGATCTTGCAATCGAATCTTTTAGTTTCTTGTTTTATCACTAGTTTAGTCTATAAAAGAAAACTAAAAACATGGAATTGAGGGTGCCTCATATGCTTCATCTTTTTAATATCTTTCGTGAAAATGATGGAAAGGAAAATTATGATCAATTGCTAGAAGAAGAATGCAATAAAATGTTTGGCACTAGATCTTTGAATGATGAGCATGATTGCAATGTTGTTACTATTAACTCTTTGAATATCCATAGTACTAATGATGATTGCACTAGTCATGATAAAAATGTCTCTTATAAGCATGTCAACTTTTGTGAAGTGCATAGAGTTTGCAAGTAGACACCAAATAGGGAAGATAGATTTTGCAAGAGGCATAAGTATTTAGACACTAAATGGTTGCAAGAGAGGCTAGATGTTTGTTTTGAAAAAATAAATTTTATTAGCCATACCTGTGAACTTTGCAATGAACATGGTCATTTAAATCTCCAATGCAAATTGTTTCATGATTGAATTGTGTCCAAAAATTGTGATGACTTGATTTCCCTTGCACATCATAATGAGCTTAGTTTTCTTTTGGGTTATGAATACATGAAACTTATAACTAAGCATATTCCAGAATATAACCTTTAGAAATTTCTTGATATTGATCTAGAGGAAATTTATATGTATTGTGCGATGAATTGCATTTAAAACCCTTATATTGCCAATTACATAAAGAAAAGAAAACAAATAGAAGATGAAGAGAATACTAATGAAAGGGAAGAGATTTCCCAGTATCCTCCTATTCTTTCTTATGATGAATCAGGTAACGAGGAGGAGCTTTCTATTCAACCAATATCATTAATAAGGAGCTCCAAAAATAGGATTAAACCCACACATAATGTGAAGAAGAAAAAGAAAAGACGGAGAAGCAAATGTAAAAAGGTATCCCTCCCAAATGATGTTGTTCCTATTACTCATTATGATGATGATAACTGCTATACTATTGGTGCTATCCATACTATTAATGATGAGAGTGATTATGCTTATAATATGAAAAGGCCCAAGCTTGGGGATGCTATGTTTGATGATAATGACATGTTTGAGAATTTATTTGCTGCAATTAATGTTTGTCCCAAGCTTGGGGATGCTATGCTTATTGAAGATTATATTTTTTACCTCCCAAGTTTTGATGAGCTTATTATGATGATAGCATGCCTCCTATTTATGATGATTATTGTGATGATACTTATGCTATAAAAGTAGTGATGATTATATTTATAAAACTTGTCATGATTCTGATTACCCTTTTTCTCAAAATTACTCTTTTAATGTGGAAACAATTTATAGTATTCCAGTTTCTTATGATACTCCCACTGTTCCGAATGAGAAGAATTTTGCTTATGTGGAGAGTAATAAAATTTCTATGCTTGTAGATCATGAAAAGAATGATTTATGTAATAGTTATATTTTTGAATTCATTCATGATGCTATTGAAAATTATTATGAGGGAGGAGTATATGCTTGTAGGAGTTGCAATAATATCAAGTTTCCTCTCTATGTGCTTAAAATCTTAAAGTTATTCTTATTTTGCCCTCCTATGCTAGTTGATTCTTGTTCCCATAAGTTGTTTTCTCAGAAAATCCCTATGCACAGTAAGTGGGTAAGACTTAAATGTATTAGTCATATTCTTCATGATGCTCTCTTTATGTTTCACTTCTTATCTTCTATGTGAGCATCATTGAAATCATCATGCCTAGCTAGAAAGGCATTAAGGAAAAGCGCTTGTTGGGAGACAACCCAATATTTATCCTTAATGTTTTTGTGTGTCCAAGATTAAGCTACTGTAGTAATCATGTTTTATAGCTTTTGTTTCAATAAAGTGCCAAGTAGGACCTTTGGGAAGACTTGGGTGAAAGTTATTGTGATCTTGCTGTAAAAAAACAGAAACTTTGCACTCACGAGAATAATTGTCATTTTTAACAGAAGAGCGCGTTTAAGTTGATTCCTTTTGCAGAAGATTAATAGACAAATGCCTCACATCCACAAATTTATTTCAGAATTTTTGGAGTTATAGAAGTATTCGAGAGTTACAGATTACTATAGACTGTTCTGTTTATGACAGATTATGTTTTCTATGTGTTGTTTGCTTATTTTGATGAATCTATGAGTAGTATCGGAGGGTATGAACCATGGATAAGTTGGAATACAGTAGATATTACACCAATATTAATTTAGAATGAGTTCACAACAGTACCAAAAGTGGTGATTTATTTTCTTATACTAACGGAGCTTACGAGTTTTCTGTTGAGTTTTGTGTGGTGAAGTTTTCAAGTTTTGGGTAAAGATTCGATGGACTATGGAGCCTAAGCTTGGGGATAATATTCAAGCACAACCAAGAGCCTAAGCTTGGGGACGCCCCGGAAGGCATCCCCTCTTTCATCTTCATTCATCGGTAACTTTACTTGGAGCTATATTTTTATTCACCACATGATATGTGTTTTGCTTGGAGCGTCATTTTATTTTAGTTTGTTTTGCTTGCTGTTTGAATAATATCCTAAGATCTGAAATTCTTAAATGTTATAGAGTCTTCATATAGTTGCATAATTATTCGACTACTCATTGATCTTCACTTATATCTTTTGGAGTAGTTTGTCATTTGCTCTAGTGCTTCACTTATATCTTTTTAGAGCACGATGGTAGTTTCATTTTGAAGAAATTGATGAACTATCATGCTTCACTTATATTATTTTGAGAGTATTAAACAGCATGGCAACTTGCTTTGGTTATGAATTTAGTCCTAATATGATGGGCATCCAAGAGGGATATAATAAAAACTTTCATATAAAGTGCACTGAATACTATGAGAAGTTTGATTCTTTATGATTGTTTTGAGATATGAAGTTGGTGATATTAGAGTCATGCTAGTGGAGTAATTGTGAATTTGAGAGATACTTGTGTTAAGGTTTGTGATTCCCGTAGCATGCACATAGTGAACCGATTTGTGATGAAGTAGGAGCATGATTTATTTATTGATTGTCTTCCTTATTAGTGGCGGTCGGGGACGAGCGATGGTCTTTTCCTACTAATCTATCCCCCTAGGAGCATGCGCGTAGTACTTCATTTCGATAACTAATAGATTTTTGCAATAAGTATGTGAGTTCTTTATGACTAATGTTGAGTCCATGGATTATACGCACTCTCACCCTTCCACCATTGCTAGCCTCTCTAGTACCGCGCAACTTTTGCCGTCACCATACACCCACCATAACCTTTCTCAAAACAGTCACCATACCTACCTATTATGGCATTTTCGTAGCCATTCTGAGATATATTTCCATGCAACTTTCCACCGTTCCGCTTATTATTACATGCTTCATCATTGTCATATTGCTTTGCATGATCATGTAGTTGACATCGTATTTGTGGCAAAGCCACCTTTCATAATTCTTTCATACATGTCACTCTTGATTCATTGCACATCCCGGGACACCGCCAGAGGCATTCATATAGAGTCATATTTTGTTCTAAGTATAGAGTTGTAATTCTTGAGTTGTAAAGTAAATAAAACTGTGATGATATTCATTATTAGAGCATTGTCCCATGTGAGGAAACGATGATGGAGACTATGATTCCCCCACAAGTCGGATGAGACTCCGGACAAAAAAAAGAGGCCAAAAAAAGAGAATGCCCCAAAAAACAAAAAAAATGAGAGAAAAAGAGAGAAGGGGCAATGCTACTATCCTTTTACCACACTTGTGCTTCAAAGTAGCACCATGATCTTCATGATAGAGAGTCTCCTATGTTGTCACTTTCATATACTAGTGGGAATTTTCATTATAGAACTTGGCTTGTATATTCCAATGATGGACATCCTCAAAGTGCCCTAGGTCTTCGTGAGCAAGCAAGTTGGATGCACACCCACTTAGTTTCTTTTCGAGCCTTCAAACACTTGTAGCTCTAGTGCATCCGTTGCATGGAAATCCTTACTCACTCACATTGATATATATTAATGGGCATCTCCATGGCCCGCTGATACTCCTAGTTGATGTGAGACTATCTTCTCCTTTTTGTCTTCTCCACAACCACCATTCTATTCCACCTATAGTGCTATATCCATGGCTCACGCTCATGTATTGCGTGAAAGTTGAATTTTTTTGAGAACATCAATAGTATGAAACAATTGCTTGGCTTGTAATCGAGGTTGTGCATGATTTAAATATTTTGTGTGATGAAGATAGAGCATAGCCAGACTATATGATTTTGTAGGGATAGCCTTCTTTGGCCATGTTATTTTGAGAAGACATGATTGCTTTGTTAGTATGCTTGAATTATTATTGTTTTTATTTCAATATTAAACTTTTGTTTTGAATCTTATGGATCTGAATATTCTTGCAACAATAGAGAAGATTACATTGATAAATATGTTAGGTAGCATTCCATATCAAAAATTCTGTTTTCATCATTTACCTACTTGAGGACGAGCAGGAATTAAGCTTGGGGATGCTTGATACGTCTCCAACATATCTATAATTTTTTATTGTTCCATGCTATTATAGTATCAATGTTGGAAGTTTTATATGCGTTTATATACTATTTTATATGATTTCTGGGACTAACCTATTAACCTAGAGCCCAGTGCCAGTTTCTGTTTTTTCTTGTTTTTGAGTTTTATAGAAAAGGAATACCAAACGGAGTCCAATTGATGTGCCAATTTTTGATGATTTTTTATGGACCAAAAGAAGCCCCCGAAGTAAAAGAGTTGGGCCAGAAGAGTTCTGAGTCATACACGAGGGTGGACGGCGCGCCCTACCCCCCTGGGGGTGCCCCCTGCCTCGTGGATGACTCGGAGACCCTCCTGACTTCTTCCCGATGCCAAAAATTTCTATAAATACAGAAACCCCCGAAAAGAAACCAAGATCGGGAGTTCCACCGCTGCAAGCCTCTGTAGTCACCAAAAACCAATCGGGACCCTGTTCCAGCACCTTGCCGGAGGGTGATCCATCACCGGTGGCCATCTTCATCATCCCGACGCTCTCCATGACAAGGAAGGAGTAGTTCACCCTCAGGGCTGAGGGTATGTACCAGTAGCTATGTGTTTGTCTCTCTCTCTCTCTCTCGTGTTCTTGATTTGGCACTATCTTGATGTACCGCGAGCTTTGCTATTATAGTTGGATCTTATGATGTTTCTTCCCCTCTACTCTCTTGTAATGGATTGAGTTTTCCCTTTGAAGTTATCTTATCGGATTGAGTCTTTAAGGATTTGAGAACACTTGATGTATGTCTTGTGTGGGATACCCGTGGTGACAATGGGGTATTCTATTGATTCACTTGATGAATGTTTTGGTGATCAACTTGCGGGTTCCGTGACCTTCGGAATCTATGCATAGGGGTAGGCACACGTTTTTGTCTTGACTCTCCGGCAGAAACTTTGGGGCACTCTTTGAAGTTCTTTGTGTTGGTTGAATAGATGAATATGAGATTGTGTGATGCATATCACATAATCATACCCGTGGATACTTGAGGTGACATTGGAGTATCTAGGTGAAATTAGGGTTTTTGTTGTTGTGTGTCTTAAAGTGTTAGTATACTACGAACTCTAGGGTTGTTTGTGACACTTATAGGAATAGCCTAATGGATTGATTGGAAAGAATAACTTTGAGGTGGTTTCATACCCTACAATAATGTCTTCATTTGTTCTCCGCTATTAGTGACTTTGAAGTGACTCTGTGTTGCACGTGGAGGGATAGTTATATGATGTAGTTATGTTATCATTGTTGAGAGAACTTGCACTAGTGAAAGTATGAACCATAGGCCTTGTTTTGAAGCATTGCAATACCGTTTACGCTCACTTTTGTTACTTGCTACCTTGCTGTTTTTATAATTTTGGATTACAAAAACATATATCTACCATCCATATTGCACTTGTATCACCATCTCTTCGCCAAACTAGTGTACCTATACAATTTACCATTGTATTGGGTGTGTTGGGGACACAAGTGACTCTTTGTTATTTGGTTGCAGGGTTGTTTGAGAGAGACCATCTTCATCCTACGCCTCCCACGGATTGATAAACCTTAGGTCATCCACTTGAGGGAAATTTGCTTCTGTCCTACAAACCTCTGCACTTGGAGGCCCAAGAACGTCTACAAGAAGAAGATTGTGTAGTAGACATTAATGCTCACATAAAAGTAAAGAATTGAAACATAACGGTAGCATCATGAATCATATGTTCCTATCTCATAATAATTTTCAATAGCATCATGAATGCATTCAACAATGTAGCTATCACATAAAGCATTCCTTTCATGATGCATAAGCATAGAAAATTTATTACTCTCCACATAAGCAAATTTCTTCTCATTCATAATAGTGGGAGCAAAGGAGCGAACTCAAAAAAATAACTATCATGTGATACTTGATTGGCATAATCCAATTGAACATTAAAATCATGATGACAAGCTTCAAGGTTATCATTATTCTTTATATTATACATGTATCACAATAATCATCATAGATATTGAAACCTCTTCCGAAATAGTGGAACCATTATTAAATAAAGTCATGACCTCTCCAAATCCACTTTGATCATTATAATATGATTCAATTCCCTCCCAAATAGTGGGATAATAATTACCCCCCCCCCCATCTAGGTGAGTAAGTCATCTTAGGTTGTGCACAATGACCAAGGAGAAGGGAAAAAGGAGAGGCATTAATGTTTATTTGCTAATTAATAGCATTGCATGCAATGAACTAACCACTGCATGTCGTGTTTGTAGTCTTAAGTCATTAAAAACATGCACACCCCTCATCTCTTATTGGTTGATATATCAAGAAACAAGAAATGAGGTAGAAGTTAATGCACCGCGCCTAAGTGTTTTGGGATTATTTGGTTTTCATAAGATGACTTACACACCTAGACGGAAGGAGTATCTAAAGATGGCACTCTTCCAAATCCACTTTCATAAATATTGCAATCATCATAAATAGGAGGCATGCAATCATCATAACAAATTTGATAATTCAAAGTAGGGGGGCTAAAAAGATCATCTTCATTAAGCATAGCATCCCCAAGCTTGGGACAAACATTAATTGCAGCAAATAAATTCTCAAACATGTCATTCTCATCAAACATAGCATCCCCATGCTTGTGGCTTTGCATATCATTAGCATAATCACTCTTATCATTAATAGTATGAATAGCACCAATAGCATAGTAGTCATTTTCCAAGTTGGGGCCAAAAAGATTCTCAAAATTGTAAGAAGTGTCACCATCTTCCCAATCATAATTATCACAACAAGTAATAGTCATAACAAAATCATCTTCAATAGTTCCTTCGGAGATGTTGCCATAGGACAAAGAAACAATATCATCATCAAGTGTATCATCTTCCACTATTATTTTTATTCATTCTCATGAGGCAAAGCAATAATAGGAGCCATATTATTTGGGAGAGGTACCATTTTTACCTCTACTCTTTGTTCTTTTCTTCTTATTCACCACATCAAGTGTGGGTTTAATTAATTTTTCTAAGCTTCTTATTGATGAGATTGGTTGGATAGGGAGCTCCTTCTCGTCACCTATTTCATCACGAGAGATAATAGGAGCGAAAGTGGAAACATTTATACTTTCATTAGTGTTCATTTCATATTCTATTGGTTTTCCTGTCTTTCTATAGTTGGCAGTAATAGCATTCTCATTGCAATTTCACACAAAGCATATAGGTTTCTATCAGCTTAGTTTCAGCATGGTCTGTGAATATGAATGCTTCGAACAAACTACTTTATGTGACAATTCTTCACAACCCAAAAATAAATAAAGTTCATTATAAAGTTCAAGGGTGATCAAGTTATTACAATATTTGGCCACGATTCGATCATGAAAAAGTATGCATTGGAAATTAAGATGACTAACCCTATCGCAAAGTTCACAAGTAATCGGATGAAGAGAGCGTAATTTTGTAGCCAATTCATTTATCACTTCAAGCCACCACTTGGTTTTATCATGTTTATGCTTCTTACAAAATCTATCATCCCTATAAGGCATGTCTTCACAAACTTGATGCACTCCACAAAAATTGACATGCTTATAAGAAAGCTTTTTATCATGACTAGCGCAATCATCATCAATATCATGGATATTCACTGAATTAATACTAACAACATTGCAATCATGATTATAATTCATGGATTTTATGCCAAACATTTTATTGAATTCTTCTTCTAACACTTTGGCACAATTTTCCGATCCATCATTTCAAGAAAGACATTTTAAAGATGAACCATATGAGGCAACCTCAATTCCATAGTTTTTGGTAGTTTTCTTTTATAAACCAAACTAGTGATAAAACATGAAACTAAAAGATTCAATTGCAAGATCTAAAGATATACCTTCAAGCACTCACCTATCTAGCAACAGTGCGAGAAAAGATCTTTGTAGTGACCAGACCTCAAACGGTCAAGTCTCTGTGCATCAGTGTCATCCCTGGATCGATAATGATGACATGCACAGTACTCGAGGAATTATAACAGAGTTTCAATCACACACTTATTACATCGAGTCCTCATAAAGAGTATGATTACACAAAAATATCATGGGTGAAGGCCATCTAAACTAGATAACTGCGGAAGCTTCGAAGGTAAATGAGTCCATCAACTCCAACAGCATAGCTCAGTGCAAAACAATGACCTATCGCACCTTATTCGTTGTATGAGTAGTCTGCAACATGAGACGTTGCAGCCATGTAGGTCAGCATATTGAATATGCTGGCAGAGTTACAATGTAAAGCAATGAAATGTAAGAACTACATCTACATGCAATATTTGGCTGGTGGAGGCTATAAGTTGATGATTTTGCATAAAGCTAGTTTTTCCCTACAACAAAGGAATAAATTTATTTAACTACTCCCAAGTTGACCAATATTTGAGAAGGTAACTCCAACTCAAATCCCAACTAAAAGTATCATCATTAACCCAATTCAATTAATTAAAGTAACATGATGAGATCACAACAATAGATTCAAGTAATAGAAACTCAAGATGTCTATAACTGGGGACACGGCTAATGATGATTAGTTTATACACTCTGCAGAGGTTTGCGCACTTGTCCCCACAAGACTCGACCGCATCCATGATCGTATGATCGAGACATAGTCTTTCTGAAGCATTAACTCTCTACACCGGGCGGACTGGTACACCTACTTTCCCCTAGATCTGCTAGTCCACCTCTTCAAGAGCTCACACAACTTACTCAACTATGCCAGAGCCCATAATGGCTTGTGGCTGCACAGGGAAGTTTCTAGGATGAATATTCTTATGATCCCTTTGAGCCTGGGTGGCATACCATAGACAGGCAACACTGGGTTCCCAGGTGTAGCGACCAGACCTCAAAAAGTCCGATCTCTGTGCTTTAGTGTCATCCCTGGATCAGTAATGCTGACACACACAGTAATGCATATATGTCTAGTGGAAAGCTCTATGGTTACAGTTTTTGCATAAAGCCAATTTTTCCCTACTGCAAAGGAATAAATTTTATTTAACTATCATGGTGGTTGTTAAACATTGAGAAGATAGACATCCTCTCAATCCCAATTAAGCATCATCATTAAAACCCAACAATATTAATTAAAGTAACATGATGAGATTCACATGATAATCCAAGTACTAGATACTAAAAACGTCCATAACCGGGGACATGGCTAATCATGATTAGTTTCTACACTCTGCAGAGGTTTGCGCACTTTCCCCCACAAGACTCGATCTCTTCCGTTGGGATTCTCGCACTACATGGTGTTTGAGAAACGGATGACCGAGACATAGTCTTTCAGAAGCGCTAGCACCTTACGATCGGGTAGATAGTTACACCTACTTTCCCCTACATCTGCTAGTCTACCACTGTAAGAGTTTGCACGACTTAATCAACTATGCTAGAGCCCATAGTAGCTTGTGGCTGCACACGGAAGTTTCTAGCCTGAATAATCTCATGATCCCTTTGAGCCTGGGTGGCGGTCCATAAAGAAAACAGGCAATCGCTGGAATACCCAGATGTGTATTAAAGTTGCCACCTTATGTAAACCATTAATTAACAATCTCACATTTGTCATGGATACACTCACCCAATCCACGTCTCCTAGCATAGCATGGCATAATAAGCAAACGTAGAGTAACTCCCAAGGGTTTGATCATAAAACAGGTAATAGGTACTACCTCATCTACTTCCCAAAACCCACATATTAATTAGATCCTAAATAATGCAATTGTTTGAGGATTGATCTAATGCAATAAAAACTGGGTAGTAAAGAGGTATGATCAAAGTGTTACTTGCCTTGCTGATGATCCGTGAAACCTAGAGATTCGAAGTAGCAAGCGGCGCACTCTGGGTACTCTATCGCAAACAAATAAGCATACAATAAGTACTCATCTAATGCACAGGTAAAACTCGAATAAGAGAACTAACCAGAAAGTTCAACTTAAGAACTCCGGTTTGCAAAAAGAATCAAATCAAACGAAGCAACGAAAGTCAAACGGCATCTAGACCTAAGTCAAATTTTACAGAAGCAAAAACTTGTTTGAGTTGGTTAAACGGAAAGAGGGCTTCGAGACGAAACTCTAGGCGCTTGAATCGCCTGATTCCAATAAACGAGCGAAAAGTTATACTAGAACGAAAATTGGATCAGAAATCACGATCAGAAATAACCATGGAAAATCCGAGAAAAAGAAAAATTGACGAACAGATTAACGAACGAACGTTCGTTAACTCTGACTAAATAGTGAACTCGTCCGTTAAAATGAACGAACGGGCGAACGCTCGCTAAATAAATAAACCGGAAAAACTGATTTATAAAAAAATGAAACTAGGGTTTCTGAAAAGAAAACCGGATCAGTTTTAAAAAAAGGACCACGGCGGCGGCGGCGGCTATACCTTCGGCTCGGCTCCGGCGGGGCTCCGGTGGCTCTGGCAGGGCGACTGGACGGCGCGGGGTGGCGGGGCTGCGGCGGCAGCGGCGGGAGGTGGCGGCGGCGGCTCCTAGCGACGGCGCTAGGCGGCGACGGCGGCTCGGCGGCGGGGTGGCTCGGCGGCGAGGCGGCGGGGTGGTGGCGTATTTATAGGAGGAGGGCTCGGCTGGCTTGGGGAAGGGGGCGGCGGCGGAGGCGGCTCGGCGTCGGACTCCCCGAGTCTGGCGGCAACACGGCGGGGCTGGCGGTGGCGCTGGCGAGGCCGACCCGGGTCGGCTGGGCCTTGGCCCAGTCGGGCTCTCGCGCGTTTTTTTAATAATTCCGCTGAACAGAAAATAAATTCTAGAAAAATAAATGAAAATCTAAAAATGCCAAAGCAAATTTTTGCCGTCTAAATAAAATATTTAGAACGAGATGAACATTTTCTTGGCCCTAAAATGCAATTTTGAAAAACATGCAATTTTTCCTAAATTCAAATAAAATAGCAAAAACTCCAAAATAAATCTTATTTGATTTTCTTATTAAATCATCAATATTTCTTTATTTTGGGAAAGTCATTTTATTCCCTCAGTCATATATTTTTAATAGAAATAGTTGAAAATAAAATAAATAAAATAAAATTATCCTATTTTCAAAATTTGAGAAAACCCAAATATGAAAATAATGAAATCCCCAACTATTTCTAGGATCAAACCAAAAGCAAATAAAATATGATATGCATTGATGATCTAGTGTATAACATTCCAAATTGAAAATTTGGGATGTTACACCAGGTGCCTCAACCAATCCACCCGGATGTATATTAAAGTTGCCACCTTAATGTTATCCATGATTAAATAACTCTCAAACTTCCATGTGTGAATCATGATCCAATCCCCGTCTACGAGCATGGCTAAGCAATAATAAGCGTAACGTATATTCCCGGGGTGATCAAAAGGTATTAGGTTCCTACCTCAAGCACTACAACCAAACCACATGTTCCCAATCCTAATCATGCAATTATTTGGGGGGCAGAACTAATGCATAGTAAAAACTGGGTATAAAAGAGTATGGTCAAAGTGTAACTTGCCTTGCTGACGATCTGCAAACTCTAGAGATTCGTAGTAACAAGCTTCGCACTCCGGGTAATCTAGCGTAGACAAACAATAGCATACATAAACAATCACTCAAACAAAACACGAGAAAACCGAGAAAAGATCCAAATTGAATACGAAACAAGCAAATGTCTTAAACTAACAAAAGTCAAACCTAATAGCAATATTAGCATGTGAATTAGATCTTAACAGTAGGTACATGTGATTAGCTACGATTTGCAAAAAGATTCAACTCAAACAGAGAAACGAAACTCAAAAAACGAACGAAACAAGATCGTTTACTAATCTGGACAAAACTCAAATTTTACAGTACCAAAATCATGTTCAAGTTGGTTGACTGGAAAGAACAGAAAGATACGAAGATTTACGTGCTGGTTTCATCTAATTTGGATAAACAATTAAAAAGTTATGCTAGTTTAAAGATCAGGGGCTAAATCGCGAGAAAACTATTCGCAGATAGGTCCCTGGCCAAAAATAAACTAAAAAGAAAAATACTACGGCGTGATCGTTCGCTAACAGAACAAATCTAATGAATACTATTCATTAAAACGAACGAACGTTCATTAATTAAGAAAACCCTAACGTAAAACCGATATAATAAAACGAACTGGGTTAAACCGAAAAAAAAACAAGATCGAACCGGGCGGTTTTATACCGTTAGCCGAGTCGGTTCAACGGCGAGATCAGGGGCGGCGGCGGGCGGCGCGGGGCTTGCGGGGCGGCGGCGCGGCTGCGGGAGGTGGCGCGGGCGGCGGCGCGGCTGCGGGAGGTGGCGCGGGCGGCGGCGCGAAGCGGCGAGGCAGCAGCGGCGGCGCAAGGCGGCGGCGGCGCGCTAAGCGGCGGGGTTGCGGGGCGAGGCGGCGGCGGACGGGGTCCAAGGGGGGCCGGGTTCAGCTTATAAAGGGGGGGCTCGGCCTCTCAAGGCGGAGTCCCGGGCGGTAGCCGCTCCTCTTGTGTCCTGGCCGGACTCGGGGAAGGCGGCGGGTGGCTTAGGCCGGCTGGGCTTCGGCCCAGCTCGGTGGCTCGGAAACTTAAAAAAACAATTACACCGTGAGGAAAAATCCTAAAAAAGTATAGAAATATTCTAAAAATTCCAGAAACAATTTTCACTGCCCAAACCTAATATTTAGGACAAGACGAACATTTTTCTAGACTAAGATGCAATTTTCAAAAATGCAATTTTTTTCTAATTCAAACAAAATAGCAAATAAATACCAATAAAATCATAATTTGATTTTAAAATTCTTCCTCCAATATTTCTCTCAGGTTGAAGAAGTCATAATATCTTCTCTCATATATTTTTTATATTGGAAATATTTGGAGAAAAAAAATTAAAATCAAATTGATCCTTTCTTCAATTTTGAAATAAATTCAAATATGAATTTTGTGAAACCTCCAACTCTCTCCTTGGGTCCTTGAGTTTCTTAAGATTTCTAGGATCACAACAAAAATGCAGAAATAAAAATGATATGCATATGATGATCTAGGTATAACATCCAAATTGAAAATTGGGATGTTACAAGCTTGATGTCTACTACACAACTCATTCTTGTAGACTCGTGTCGGTCCTCCAAGCATAGAGTTCTGTAGGATAGTGGCAATTTTCCCTCAAGTGGATGACCTAAGTGATACGTCTCCATCGTATCTACTTTTCCTAACGCGTTTGCTCTTGTTTTGGACTCTAATTTGCATGATTTGAAGTAAACTAACCCGGACTGATGTTGTTTTTAGCAGAACTACCATGGTGTTGTTTTTGTACAGAAATAAAAGTTCTCTAAATTGGATGAAACTTTTTGAAGAATTATTTTGGAATCTATAATACCTAAATAGTTCATCCCCACTATCCTATTTCTCTTGACATGCAAGCTATCCACATCATCAAACCCACTACTACCAATTATATTGACATGTAGGCTTCCATGTCACTACATCATGTGAGCATTTTTTCTTCTTAAAATCATTAAGTTCATAGGCATGGTCCATTAACCAATTCTTTCATCCTGATTAATCACGTGTGGCCCCTCATGTTATGTTGGCTCCACCTTTCCTCGGCTCCTCACCTTCGGGAAACGCACCAACGTAGTAGCAGCCGTAGACGTAGATCTGGTGCCTTCATGTTTTCCTTGCACTTCCCCTTCTTCTTTAATTACGAACCACTATGGCCTTCCCTGCTTCATCTTCTTAGTAGTTCATCTAATAGATCTTCCATCGGTGCACGATGACTCCTCCCGCGCTCGTGAGTCCACTCCAAAACGGACGCCGCTGGCTGCGCACAGCCACCGGTGGGTGCTTATTCCTCCCGCCTTCCGCCGCTCGGCTCCTTCCGCATGCCGCCACTCGGCTGATTTGAGATGCAGAGACGTGAAGGACCATGAACACAAGAGCGCGGATGGTCATGTAGAGCTTGAAGCAGCGTCGTCGCAATCAGAATGGAGGCCGACACAAGTTCAACCTTAACAGATCTTGGACCATGGCCAAGATTGCTGCAGCATATGCTGGCCCATCACCGTGCCCGCTCGCGCGGGACCTGCATCTTGACAAGCTACGTCCTGGATCTGAGGTTGGCAACCTCGGCGGGTGGTTCCTGGTTCAGGTACTGCGTGTACCCCTCCTTCCACTCATAGAATCTGCATTTCCCCATTGGCATGGTGAACAACAGTTAGGCGTTCCCCCGTTTGTACTTCCATTGATCCGGCCGGCCTTTGCTTTCTTCTCCATCAACGTTGTTGTCCCAGCTTCTACCAACACATGTTTTCCATTAGCATGCCATCAATCATTGCCTTGCTGGTGAGGCCTCCTATCTCTATGGGGTCGCGGTGAGCGGACACACAAGTACGCTTGGACGTCTGAAGCACAGATCTATGGAGTGATGGTGAAGCGGGTCGATGTGCTAGATACACTCTGTCCATCTTCACCGGTTGTAGCACTCCTTCTGCCACGTTCATCAGATGATCTGTCAACAAACAAGGCCGGTCCATGCATGTTGGGGGCCCTGGGGCGAAACTAAAACTTAGGGCCCTCACACATAGATGAATACTCCACTTATTTTCGTTAGTAAGAAAACCAATCCGTACCATGTAACAATTTACATCTCGATGATCTTGGCTTCATCTAATTAATTATTTGGTTACCCGCAAAAAAATATTGGTTGTTCAAAGGAAACAAAGCCAATATCACAAATTCCCAAGAATAACCACTGGTTCTGAAACTTTAATTGCCCCCGTTGGGAATTCCTATAAAAATGATATTGTATAAACAAATTTAAGCCCAATATTTTCTTTCCTCTAGTCATAGTTCACTACTGGCAAAATACTTACTGGAAGATATTCCACAACAAAATACAAAAAGTGCAATGTTTGTTCAAGATATTTTTTTTGAGAACCTGTTCAAGATATATATGGTCAAGGAAGGAAAGCACCTTAACATGGATAGTTGGATCGGATGCAAGAAAAGAATGAATCCATGGAAACCTCAGCCTGTAATATGTGAAAAATGTCCTCAAAATACAAGAGACATATAACCTCCAAATTATAATTCCTTTGTCACCATGAATCGACATTATTTAACATCGAATCGTCAAACTGAAGAACGAGATTACTTGAAAGAACAGAGAAGAACCCGTACCATCTCTCAACCATATGGGAATGGAGAAGAATGTACGGGATGAAGAAGAGCTAATTGGGGACTGTAATTGCACCATTTGTCCCGTCAATGGTTGGCCGCGACCTCAAAATCAGAAAGGCATGGGAACAGCGGCGCTGTTCTTGGAGACTAGATCGGGAACTGGGGAAGAAGAGGAGAAGCCCAACTGTAGAGCGAGATCCCATCGGGATTGATTATTTCCTTTGTGTTTTTTAGAAACGATTGATTCCTTTGTGTGACTACCGCACATGTGCAATGGGGTGGTGGGCTTTGCTTGACTGGTTGCACTTTGGGCCCTCTGTATTTTTCTGGGTATAAAACTAAACAGAGAGAACTACACCTGGGTCGGGGCCCCTGCTTCCAGGGGGCCCACGGCGAGCGCCCCATTTGCCCGCCCTATGGGCCGGGCCTGTGTGTGTCCTTGGTTGAATTTCTAGGTCCCATGGAAGAAATGAGAACGAAATTCAAACATCTGGCGTCGTGACTCGACCGAGAACATCGAGAAACTTAGATTTTAAATTCATGTAAATCCAAAACTCGCCTGTAAATCATGAAACTTGGCATGGTATCATGTCATGGCACTAACATGTTGTGGTAAAAAATTGGGCCGATTTGGAAGCTCGTGGTTCTAAGAGGGAACGTGCCACCTTTGAGTGTGAAACGATATACGCTGCCCCCCCCCCCCTTGAGTTTCTTAACAAAGGCAACATAGAACTACATGAGTGCCCTGTTAAATTTTGGAATTATTCCGGGTTCGTTTGTCGTTTTTTATACATTAATTGAGTTTTTGGTCATTTAGTGTGCATAAGTCAAATTTGAACTACAAGCACATGCTCTCGTGCACTGAAGTTGGTTGAAAAATCGCAGTTGTGTCCTTGGGTGAATTTCTAGGTCCCATGCAAGAAATGAGAATAAAACTAAAACATCTGGGCATCGTGGCTCGTCCAAGAACATTGAGAAACTTGGTTTTAAAATTCTTGTAAATCCAAAACACGTCTGAAAATCATGAAACTTGGCATGGGTGTCATGTCATGGTACTACCATGCTGTGGTAAAGAAATTGGCCAAATAGGAACAAATTGTGGTATAAGCTTCTTGCAAACCGAAGCTTCTCTCAAGAAGGCTTGTGGTTCTGAGAGGGAACGTGCCACCTTTGAGTGAGAAACGATATACGCTGTCCCCCTTGAGTTTATTTACAAAGGCAACATAGAACTACATGAGTGCCCTGTTAAATTTTGGAATTATTCCGGCTTCGTTTGGCCTTATTTACACATTAATTGATTTTTTGGTCATTTAATGTGCATAATTCAAATTTGAACTACAAGCACATGCTCCCGTGCACCAAAGTTGGTTGAAAAATCACATTTGTGTCATCGGGTGAATTTCTAGGTCCCATGCAAAAAATGAGAATAAAATTCAAACATCTGGGCATCGTGGCTCGGTCGAGAACATTGAGAAACTTGGTTTTAAAATCATGAAACTTGGCATGGCGTCATGTCATGGTAGTACCAGGCCGTGGTAAAAAAATTGGCCGAATAGGAACAAATTTTGGTATAAGCTTCTTGCAAATCGGAGCTTCTCTCAAGAAGGCTCGTGGTTCTGGGAGGGAATGTGTCACCTTTGTGTGCATAATTCTAATTTAAAATACAAGCACATGTTCCAGTGCACCAAAGTTGGTTGAAAAATCACATGTGTGTCCTCGGGTAAATTTCTAGGTTCCATGCAAGAAATGGGAATGAAATTCAAAATTTTGGGCGTCGTGGCTGGGTTGGAAACATTGAGAAACTTAGTTTTTAAATTCCTGTAAATCCAAAACACGCATGAAAATAATGAAACTTGGCTTGGTGCCATGACATGGCACCAACATGTTGTGGTAATTTTGCAGTCCGATTTGCGAAGGCGCACACATTAACAATCAACAAAGTCATTTTGGAACAAGTGCTATCATGTTACAATCGGAAACACAAGTATTATTGAAACCGTGGGCGTTCTATTTACTAGTACCATTTACGTGCCGCCACGCGTCCCCATTTTTTATTAGCTAGGAGGCGTCGTGCAGGGTAGCTATTTGAGTACGAGAGGCATGCGATCGGACCCCTGCGCGTGCTTATCAGGAGGAGAGCCCTTTGACCTCCATCTGCCGTCCACCTCTCTCCCAAGGTCTCCATTAATGGTGGCCGAGCCTGTGTTTAATGGAGTGGCTATGTCTCACTCGACTGAGATTTAAGAGAGAAAAAACAAAATCTGAAAGCACGGATCTTGATGTAAGATCCGACGGACCTATATAGCATCTACTGCGACTTATAGCAAGACTGATGAATATATAAGGACGATTAATTGTCTTACATAATTAGAAAGATAATTAAAAAAGCCACATGCGTCTACGCCCAAAATACACAAGGGAAAAAGAAGAAGGAAGACAAGGATCTAGCTCGCTGATCTCTACTTTCTTGATGTGTTGCTGCAGGCCGCGGGAACTAGTCTCCGCGGCGAGCGGCGATGAGCTCTTTCGTGTCCTCAAGACGCTGCTTGAGAACATCCACGGATTCCTCCACCAGCCTTTGGCGCTCGTTGTGGAGCATGTCATTCTCGTCCATAAGTTTCTTGACGATGACGTTGGTCCTCTTCAACAAGGCACTGGTCTCCTCCTGCTAGTCTGCACTTTGGACGATCTTCGCCCTCAGCAGGTCGCACTCGGCCCGGAGCATCTCATTGCCCTCCCTTAGTTGCCGGATTACGCTGGTAGCCAGTTCAAACGAGGCTTTCATGTCGTCCTGCAACCTCGCCCAGCCGGAGATCTGATCCATCTGGCTATGGACGATCGCATGCATGCGCCTGTAACAGTCGTCGCCTGCCCGTGAGAAATTTTCCCAGGACACCGCGGTGCGGCGGGACATCTCTGCTGCATTCGCGGCACGGCGGGACATCTCTGCTGCTTCCGCGACGCGGCCGGACCAGTCTGCTGCATCGACGGCGCGGCAGGACCTCCGTGCTGCTTCAGCGGTGCAGCGGGACCTCTGTGCTGCTACTTCCACGTGGCGGGACATGTCGGCTGCTCTCGCAGCGAGGCGGGACATCTCTCGTGCTTCCGCTTCCATGCTCGCCTCTCCCTGGTGGCAATCTCTCAACCCAGAACTCACGCTGGCCATGGCAGACGCAAGGGAAGGATGCTGAATGACTTGTTTGTTTTTGTGGATGAGGAGTTGAGGAGGAATGTGCAGTCATCTTGGCATACTAGTATTTATAACTGAGTACTAATACGCTCCTAAGTGGGAAACCGTTAAGGTTGTGATCGGTGTGAACAGGTTTGCAATTCAATATAGCGTGGTACTAATACGCTCCTAAGTGGGAAACCGTTTAGGTTGTGATCGGTGTGAACAGGTTTGCAATTCAATATAGCACGGAGTAATTTAGAATGTGACGAGACGCAAGCTCAAAATTTATTGACGGTTCTAGTTTTGAAGTGCGGCACTATTCCCGGATGGAGTAGTTCTTTTTCTACTCCCTCCTTTCCCGTTTATAGGGATTATCTCAAAATTTTAGTTTTTCCATTTTATAAGGCTCAATTTGGTTGTTCCCCATCACATGTTCAGATTCAAGGTGCATTAAATCATTGCATGCAAGTATTAAGAGAAAATTGACCAATGCATGTACTTTATGCATGCATGCATTGCAATTAATGCATTGATAAACATAATTTTTTGAGAAAAACAAGAGCATTAATTAGGTGCTTTTGCAAACTACAAAAAATATTCCACCACTCACCATCCTGGTTGGTGAGATTTTTGAATTAAGCCCTATAAACCGGAAAGGAGGGAATACTGCTGTGTACGTGCAATAACTGGCACCGTCGTATACATATCTTACGGTTAATGGGGCGTTCAACAGGAATAGCCGTGTGGCGAGCTCTAGGATAGTTTTTTTCAGACGCATTAAACGTATCTCTCGAGACTTCTCGCACGCACCATCGTGCCACCCACAAAAACTTGTACTCTGAGTTTAGTACGTTATACAGGAAGAGAAGAGGTGCACGCAGTCGCCCTCTCACACACGCGTCTGTTTTTTCTCGAAAAGGAGGATGATGAACCCCGGCCTCTGCATCTGGGAGTCACACACGCATCTGTAGCTATGCATTGTAGTGTTCTCAACCTTCCGATTGGCTCTATCATGGATGTACCTACATACTAAAACATGTCTAGATACATCTATATTTTGACAAATGGAAGGCATGTATTGTGGAACGGAGGGAGTGCTTGTCATCAAAATGGATAAAAAGGGACGTATCTAAAACTAAAATACGTCTACATACATCCCCTTTTATCCATTTTGATGACAAGTACTACTTCTTACCCAAAGGAACTTTATATCCAACAGACACAAAATATCCGTTCGACTGTTGGAAATTACTGATCTGATGTCGAAGTAATTCTTGCATCGCCACCAAAACCCACCATTTCTTAAGCTAAAGTAGACCGAGGTAATCCCAATATTAGCATATTACTAAGATAAACAAAAGGCACTGTAGAAACATTTAGGACGTGAGCTTGTCAATCTGAATGTGGAGGGACACCAGCTTAGCCCCGGCCAGCAGCTTGGGCGAAACTGTGAAGAAGGTTAGCTCCTGCACGTCGACATCGCCGGGATCCTTGCTGCTTGTCACCTCCATTTCCACCTTGACGGCGTCGGTCGTGCCTTTGGGCTCCCTCGGTGGGCCGTTCGCCCACAGCTTGGCCACGTAGTGCGGCAGTGGGGATGCCCCTGCTCTGATGCAGACGACCGACACGGTGATAGGTGCGCCGATGTTGAGCACACCGCTGACCAAGAAAAACGCGCGGCCGTCCTCCTCCGCGAACAGCAAGAGTCGTGGCTCCGACAGTGGCACTTGCAGCTGGAGCACCTTGCCATACTGGATCCTGTGCACGGGCATGGGATGCGCAGTGCTGATGTGGTGGTAGAGCGCCGGCGGCGGGCCTTCGTAGCCGTAGACGGGCATGGGCATATGCAGGGCGCGAGCGGGCACATGCTCTGGTGATCGGCGAGCTTGTGGTAAGTGACATAGAGCCCACAGCCTTCGTACGAGCACTCCACCCTCACCGACGAAAGGACGGAGTCCAATGTCGTGTTCCGCACGTCAAAGCCACCGCCGCGCTCGCACTTCTGGCACTACCGCTGGTTCCCGGGGCGCTCGACGCGGCAGTCCGCGCAGGCCAGGTGCCCTCCCTTGCACTGCAGAAATCAATCAAACATCACATCAATCAAGAAACCCGCACCTTGCTCAATCAACCAAACGGACGAGTCAAGGGGCGGAGGCACAAGGGGCAGTGGAGCACGTTGAGGTCCATCGAGACCTTAGAGAGCTCCATCCTCGGGTCCTGTTCGGTCTGCATGATCTCGCCCTCCTCGTGCACAACCATCTCTCGACTTGGGTCGGGGCATTACAAAGCTTTACCATCACATATTTTATACTACTTCAAGGTGCATTAAATCAACACATGCAAGTATCAAAAGGAGAGTCACGGCCTGCATGCATGTGTTGTAATTAATGCATCGGTAAACGAAAATTATTGAAATATATCGAGTGCGGTGCTTTGATGTGTCGCGTCAACTCGTACATCAACGAGAAGTTTGATTATCCTCTCCCTTGCGGACTTAACTGCACTTGCCTTTGGCTATATGACAGGTTGGCCACCTACTTGTCGGGCCCACCTGTCATACACGCAAAGGCAGGAGCGTTCCTCCCTCGCCCATGAGCGTGGTGGCTGGCAAGACTAGGAGAAGCTTTCGCTACACGCTCTCCCTCCCGCACGCGGTGGACATGCAGCAGTTCAATCAGTGTCAGATGGCCAGAAGCATACTGTAGTACTCCTCCAGTGTAGTAGTACTCCATCATTGTTCGACTTCCCGAAGAGGTGAAGAGCCAAGCACAGCCCGGACGCTCGTGTGGAAGTTTCATGTGTAGAGTAGTCTAGGATAGCGTGTATCGTGCCTGTAAGCTTAAAATCGTTGGGGTCGGCTCCATGCTATGTGGCCGTCTCGAAGTTTTTAAAAAAAATTAAAATAGTCTTCTGGCCCTACCTGTCACCCTGGTGATTATAGTTTGCACGCTCATCAGAACGATGCATACGGCCACATATATTTTAATTTGTGGTGGGTAAATGTTAGAGGTTGCAGCAAATATATTGTACACTGCGGGTCTTTCAGCCAAGTTTAGAGGCAAGCATGTGGGGCCAGTGCTATGATGTGTCGCGTCAACTCGTACAACGAGGAGAAGCTTGATTTTACTACTACACGCCTTCTCCCTCGCCCATGCGCGGTTTTGCTCGCAAACGAGGACAGGCTTTTCCTTAGTAGTACTTATACAACAAGCTATCCGTCCCGCTCGCGATGGACGGACATGCAGCAGTGGATTCGACACAGTAGAAGCAGTAGTAGTAACATCATTTTTCGTCTTCTCAAAGAGGCGAAGAGCCAAGCGCAAACCAAACGTTGCAGTTGCGAACATTGGAGCACACATGTAGCCAAGCTCTTGCATGAGACAAAATTGCGATGTGAGCCCACTATTGTACTAGTACGTACAACTACTTGCTAGTATAGCCCTGTAAACCAGAAAGGAGTATTTGCCCTTCTAGAGATTTCAACAAGTGACTAGACTACACCGAGATGGAGTACATATGGAGCAAAATGAGTGAATCTGCACCGTAAATAAATACGTACTAGTTCTATCGTTTTCCTCTCTGAGGTGCACAACATTGAGTATACTGACTAGTCTCTTTTTGACACGCATTTTCATTTTTTTTGACACAGTACAGACGCAATCGCTCATATACACGCGCATACACTCACCCCTATGAACGCACACACGCACGGCACTATCATCTTGAAATTTATGAAGTCACCATAGGCACCTCGTCGTCGATGGGTCCATAGGTGCTTGAATGCCAAGGAGGGAGAGGGTAGCGGTTCCTGAGATGTTGAACGGTCAATGATGCATCCTCAATTACATGCAGAGGGAATTAATTGGAGAAGCATAATAGAGCCAGCACGATGTGAATGCAACAGAGTTTGGAATCTCATATAATAAAGGCGCCCCACCACTCCAATCCATCTACTCCCAAGTCTCTGCGCAACACTGCTCACTCCAATCCAAGACCAAGTGACCAGAAGCCACAAGCACCTATGGAGGCGATGGACGCGAGCGGTGGTCGGGTGTGCCAAATCAACCAAGGCGCCGGCCTGCGGCCCCGCACCATGCAGCGTTTCCAGACGGTGCTGGCGACCGCCGGCATCATAGCCCTCGCTGACGCCGGCTTCACCTCTCGCATGGACGACATGATGGTCAACTCCATCCGCAAGTTCACCACCGTCAAGAAGCGCGCGGACGACCTTGCCGTACTGCTCTAGCCCGCGCGCCCAGGCTCCTCATTGCCTGCGACCCTCATCGGCCTCCATGGTGAGGAACTCTTTCAAGCCCTGGTGGCCCTGTAGGTGCCAGAGGTCGCGACAAAGAATGTGCACCTCGAGGCCGTGCTCACCGCGCAGCGCCTCGCCATGCAACAAACCGTCGACCTGCACATCCACGTCTACAAGGAAATCGTCTACATAGGCCATTACAAGGCAAGCGAGGACAGAAAGACGTTGGCCTTCTTCCAGCGGCTGGAATCTTTGGACGCCATTGTTCAGAAGCACGCCGACCTAGCCACGAAAGCCGCTACTACTTAGGCGCCGTTTGGTGGGCCGGCGCCCTGAGTTAAGGAGGTGGACATCGTCGATGGATGCATCTCTTCTTCTTGCCTCCTATAACCAGCACTGCATCGCCTCGTGGCCTTCATGTTTTATTAGTATAGTACTTCCTCCATTCCCAAATATAAGTCTTTCTAAATATTCCAGGAAGTAACTACTACATACGGAGCAAAATGAGTGAATCTACACTCTAAACTATGTCTACATACATCTGTATGTTGTATTCCATTTGAAATAGTATCTAAAAAGGCTTATATTTAGGAACGGAGGGAGTATATGGCATTTTTATTCCAGTCGTAACGTTTTCACTGTGAGGTGGGTGAGGGAGTCCTGGATTAGGGGGTATCCGGACAGCCGGACTATATACTTTAGTCGGACTGTTGGGCCGTGAAGATACAAGACTCAAGGCTTCGTCCCTTGTCCGGATGGGACTCTCCTTTGCGTGGAAGACAAGCTTGGCGATCCAGATATTAGATTTCCTTCTTTGTAACCGACTCTGTGTAAACCCTAGCCCCCTCCGGTGTCTATATAAACCGGAGGGTTTGGTCCGTATAGGGACAATCATAACAATCATAATCATCATAGGCTAGCTTCTAGGGTTTAGCCTCTACGATCTCGTGGTAGATCAACTCTTGTAATACTCATGTCATCAAGATCAATCAAGCAGGAAGTAGGGTTTTACCTCCATCGAGAGGGTCCGAACCTGGGTAAAACATTGTGTCCCTTGCCTCCTGTTACCATTAGCCTTAGACGCACAGATCGGGACCCCCTACCCGAGATCCGCCAGTTTTGACACCGACATTGGTGCTTTCATTGAGAGTTCATCTGTGTCGTCGCTGTAAGGCTCGATGGCTCCTTCAATCATCAACAACAACGCGGTCGAGGGTGAGACCTTTCTCCCCGGACAGATCTTCGTGTTCGGTGGCTTCGCACTGCGGGCCAATTCGCTCGGCCATCTGGAGCAGATCGACAGCTACGCCCCTGGCCATCAGGTCGGGTTCGGAAACTTGAACTACATGGCCGATATCGGTGGAGACATGATCTTCAATGGATTCGGGCCTGCACCCGGAGCGCCGAACAATCACGATGAGCACGGCCTAGACCTGCTGTCAGACAATACTCGGTATATCACGCCTGCAGAAGCTTCGGACCTAAATCCAGGGCAGATTGCGTCATTCGAGGATGGGTGGATGGACCCCACCCTGGAGGCCGCACACTCATTGGCGGTAGAGCCGAACACAGACTTCACCCCCAAGGAAGCCTGTGTCTCCGGACCCCTTTGCTTGTGTCCGGTTGTAGGTCCCAGACTGCGCGCCCCCGAGCCCGCCGACTCTGGCTGGGCTCCGGTAATGGAATTCGCCGCTGCGGATATCTTCCAGCACTCGCCCTTTGGCGACATGCTAAACTCGTTAAAATCTCTCTCTTTGTCAGGAGACTCTTGGCCGAACTATGTCCGGCTCGAGTGGGAAGCAGGCGACGAGGGAAGTTTTTGCCCACCCACCACCCACTTCATTGCCACGATCGATGATTTGACCGACGTGCTTGACTTCGACTCTGAAGACATCGACGGTGTGGACGACGATGTAGGAGAAGAACAGGAACCACCGCCCACGGGGCTCTGGACAGCCACCTCCGCATATGATATATATATGGTGGACACTCCGAAAGAAACCAATGGCGATGAGGCAATGGAGGATAACCCCTCAAGGAAGAAAGCAAAGCATGGGCATCATCGGCGCCGCTCCAAGCCCCGCCACAGCAATACCGGCACAGGAGACGAAAACAATCCGGATGGTGCCGAAGATGAATACAACCTCGATCAGCCTGCCTTCGAGCAGGCCGAACAGGAAGATGGGCAGGTCAGCCCAGACGAACAGGCGACGGACGGGTACCCGGAGTAAGACAACTACATGCCCCCCTCCGAAGACGAGATTAGCCTCAATGACAATGAATTCGGTGTGCCTGAGGGCCCCGTAGAGCAGGAGCGCTTCAAGCACCGGCTTATGGCCACTGCGAGGAGCCTGAAAGAGAAGCAGCAGCAGCTCCAAGCTGATCAAGACCTGCTCACAGACAGATGGACTAAAGTCCTGGCAGCTGAGGAATATGGACTCGAGCGCCACACGGCTGACCGGCCACCTCGTGGCTGGGATAAAACGGCGTATCAACCCGAATACCAGCCCGCACCCCCACGCCAATACAATACGGCCCGGAGCAATCGACAAGACTTGCGAGACATATTAGAAAACAAGGCAGGACAGCCAAGATCGATCTACGGATCGCGTGGGCGTGCCCTAACACGTGACGATGATCGTCATGCCGGATACACTACCAACAAGTCCGGCCGGGCCAAACACAGCCAACCAGACTCATTCGAACTGCGTAGTCATATAACCCGGCATAGAGGCGCCGCACACCCCCTCTACTTCACTGACAAAGTGATGGATCATGAATTCCCATAAGGGTTTAAACCAGTAAACATTGAATCATACGATGGCACAACAGACCCTGCAGTATGGATCGAAGATTTCCTTCTCCACATTCACATGGCCCGCGGTGACGATCTACACGCCATCAAGTATCTTCCCCTTAAGCTCAAAGGACCGGCCCGACACTGGCTAAATAGCCTACCGGCAAATTCCATTGGTAGTTGGGAAAACCTGGAGGATGCATTCCTCGACAACTTCTAGGGAACATACGTGCGACCACTGGATGCCGATGACTTGAGCCACATTACCCAACAGCCCGGAGAGTCAGCCAGAAAATTCTGGACTCGGTTCCTAACTAAAAAGAACCAGATTGTCGATTGTCCGGACGCAGAAGCCCTGGCGGCCTTTAAGCACAATGTCTGCGATGAGTAGCTCGCCCGACACCTTGGCCAGGAAAAACCAAAATCCATGGCGGCCCTCACAACACTCATGACCCACTTTTGCGCGGGCGAGGATAGCTGGTTGGCTCGCAGTGGCACCACGCCAATAAATTCTAGCACTTCAGATGTTCGCGACAATAATGGCAAGCCACGACGTGACAGACATAAGCGACGGAACAACGGCGACAAGAAACACTAAATACACGGCAGTCAATGCCGGATTCAGTGGCTCAAAATCCGGTCAGCGGAAAAAGCCGTTCAAAAGAAACAATCAGGGACCGTCCAGTCTGGACCGCATACTTGATCGCTCATGCCAAATTCATGGCACCCCGGATAAGCCAGCAAACCACACTAATAGAGACTGCTGGGTGTTCAAACAGGCCGGTAAAATAAACACCGAGAACAAGGACAAGGGGCTGCACAGCAACGATGACGAGGAGCCCCGGCGTCCGAACATGGGGGGACAGAAGAAATTTCCTCCCCGGGTGAGAACGGTCAATATGATCTACGCCACCCACATTTCCAAACGGGAACGGAAGCGAGCACTATGGGACGTCTATGTGATGGAGCCAGTCACCCCAAAATTCAACCCATGGTCAGCCTGTCCGATCACCTTTGATCGTAGGGATCACCCTACCAGCATCCGTCACGGCGGTTCAGCCGCATTGGTCCTGGACCCAATCATTGACGGATTCCACCTCACGCGAGTCCTTATGGATGGCGGCAGCAGCCTGAACCTGCTTTATCAGGACATAGTGCGCAAAATGGGCATCGACCCTTCAAGGATCAAGCCCACTGTCGGTGTCAAAACCGGCGGATCTCGGGTAGGGGGTCCCGAACTGTGCGTCTAGGCGGATGGTAACAGGAGACGAGGGACACGATGTTTTTACCCAGGTTCGGGCCCTCTCGATAGAGGTAAAACCCTACGTCCTGCTTGATTAATATTGATGATATGGGTAGTACAAGAGTAGATCTACCACGAGATCAAGGAGGCTAAACCCTAGAAGCTAGCCTATGGTATGATTGTTGTAATGTATGTTGTCCTACGGACTAAAGCCCTCCGGTTTATATAGACACCGGAGAGGGCTAGGGTTACACAGAGTCGGTTACAATGGTAGGAGATCTACATATCCGTATTGCCAAGCTTGCCTTCCACGCCAAGGAAAGTCCCATCCGGACACGGGACGGAGTCTTCAATCTTGTATCTTCGTAGTCTTGGAGTCTGGCGGATATTGATAGTCCGGCTGTCCGGACACCCCCTAGTCCAGGACTCCCTCAGTAGCCCCCGAACCAGGCTTCAATGACGATAAGTCCAGCGCGTTTATAGTCTTCGGCGTTGCAAGGCGGGTTCTCCCTTCAATTTCCATGTACCTGCCGAACAGTGTCCGGCTTCATCTTGAATACTGTGTTCCTCGGCTTCTACGCCAAATAATGGCCCTCTTCCACGCGTCGGACGAATGCGAAAAGCCAGGGTGTCTTTTGCATTTCACCCCCCAATTGTGCGAGTTGCCCGCCTATAAAAGAGGCAAGAATCCAGATCCAAACCACACCGTCTTCCTCCCGCGAATACTCCATCGAAGCGCCTTTGACCTAGAAATCCATTCCACCATGGATCGTCAACACGGCTCTTCTTCGCACGCTCCCAGCCCACCGCCGGGGAGTTGGAGGAGGTGCTCTATTTCGCACAACGAGCTCGTGAAGCTCCAAACGAGGGGATTCCTCCCTCCGGCCTTTATGATCCCAGTCCGGGCCGGACTGGTTACTTATCAAGGTGGGAGACAGGCGGAGGACACTCCAAGCCCCAATAAGGGGGAGCGAGTATGTGTTGTCCCTTATCTGACAAGGGGACTCGGATTTCCAATACATCCGTTCCTCCGCGGGCTCCTGAAGTTCTACGGACTCCAGCTCCACCACCTCACGCCCGCCTCTGTCCTGCATATCGCGGGCTACGTAGCTCTTTGCGAGCTATTCCTGGGCATTGAGCCCCATTTCGCATTGTGGAAGAGGCTGTTTTGCCTCGTACCCCGTTCTCACCAGGGGTCCATATATCAAGTGGGCGGCGCCGAAATATGGCGCATCGCCGGGACCGGATACCTATCCGGCACTCCCAAGAAGGCGTCCGAAGACTGGCCCTCGGAGTGGTTTTATATAGAAGACGCCCCGCTGCCAGACCCAGTTCGGATCAGCCTCCCGGAGTTTAGTGCTGCTCCCTTGAAGAAATGCCTCAGCTGGCGCCCGCGGAGCCCCCGATTGGAGGAAGACAAGAGCGTCCACTACTTGATGGGCCGGATAAGATTAATGGCTCATTTTGTCTTGACCATGATCGGAGTCATGGCGACATGCATCAAGCGAGGGGTACAGCCACTGCAATACAGAGGCCACCCCATGTGGGATTTCAACGGGGAAGACGATGCTACCCGGCATGGCCGCAAAGGGCCGGATTCGGCCGAGGATCTGGTGAAGATCCTGTCCAGCCTGTACAAGGGGGAGAAGGAGGATTTCCTTCGAACGGACCCTTTGAATGGGTTTTCCATGATCAACCCCAGAGGATGGGTAAGTGAACACCTTGAAGGGCCCAACCCATGCTTTCGAAGTTTAAGCTTCTTACATTATGTCTTCGGCGCAGGGTCTACGCCGGACTGTGGAGGACATGGTGAGTCCTGCTCCGCAACCCGAGGATCCAAAAGGATCCCTGGATCCGGCCTCCGAAGAGGACCCGGATATCGAGGTGGAGCTGATCGACGGGGTGTATCACTAGCTCAGCATAGACAATGCTTTGGTCGCCATTACGGCGGACTACCCTGGGCTAAGTCCGGCTTCCCAGGTGACCGCGACCGAAGTCCGGACACCATTATCTCATCCCTGCCCATTTCTGACCTTCGCAAACGATGGTATTTTGCAGGAAGCGCCTTTACGGCAGGAAGCCGAGCCCACGGCGGCCGACCAACAGAGGTCGGTCCGAACCAGCAGGCGGAAAAGGAGCGCAGTGCGGATGGAAATGCCGCAAAGGTATAGCTCGTATTTGAATTTTTAGAGCGACGTTCCGAGGAAACGTCTGAGTGCTCATGATCTTTGTAGGAGAAAAAGCGCTCGCCGGACTGCGAGCGCAGGAATTGCCAATCCGACCAACACCGGCCAGGCTCCAGCGCCCGGCCTAGAGGGGGAGGCAAGCGCAAGACGCGAGCCGGATCCTTCTCCAACGGAGGATACCGACAGACTGTCCGCCACCAAGTCTGAGGTGGAGAGCACCATGAACCATAGGCGCCGCCGGACATTATTTCAGGAAGCGTGCTTTTCCCCTGAGGCATTGGATGCTTTTAACGCAGGGGACGCGCATCTCCGTGCTACTCAAAATGGTTTTACCAGAGCCACGGAGCAGTATGTGAAAGACATACGTGTAAGGGAATTTTAATGGTTGTATATACCAGTAGCCCCCGAGACTTAAAGTAGTTATGTTAACTGATTTAAGGATCATTGAAAATTTCAGGCACTTAACGAGAAGAACGCCCAGCTGTCTCGGGAGCTGCAAGATTGCAAGGCCCAACTTGAGGCTGCACTTGCTGCCGCAGGAGGAGACGGAAAGACCCCTCCTGGTAACACATTTTTATTAATAAATATAAGCGCCGTGCGGCGTGCACGCGAGTCTAATAATGACATTTGCAGGTACTGCCGGACAAGATCCGGACAGGCAAGCATTGCTACGCCAGCTAAAGGCCGGCAAGAGTGTGCTGAATAGGGTTCAGCAGGAAAGGAACAAGCTCCAGGATGCCAACGCCAAGCTCGGAGAAGAGCTGAAAGGCGCTCAGGCCGAGCTGTCCGGCTCCGTTAAGGAGAATCAGCGGCTTCGTCGCAGCATTTATAGTAAGTGCTTGAGCGAACTCTTTTGAAAAGAAGAGTTCGGCGAGGAAGAATTTTGACATGATATGTCTTGTAGGTATACTCACGGGTCGTCCTGCAGAGGAGATGCCCATATCAATGGGTGATCAACTTCCCGAACTGTTGCAGCTACTCGAACGAGTTCGGCAGGCAATGAGCGGCGTCGTTCAGGCTTTATGGCCAGCCCTCACCCTACCGGAGGGCCTCGGGGAGCTTGCGAAGAAGCTGCAGGGAGTGCGGCAGTGCTTTCGTTTGTGGAAGATTTCGGCTTGCCGTCAAGGTGCCCGGGAGGCTTGGGCCATGGTGAAGACGCGGTACAAGAAGGCGGATCCCAACCACATGGCCGAAGTTGGACCGGTGGGGCCCGATGGGAAGGAGATCCCTGTGAGTTTAGTGTATAGCCAAGTAGAGTTGGCTGCTAAATTTTCCCAACAGGACTGTAAACTAGACAGCCTGTTAGACGGGATTGAGGAGGAATACAATCAGTAAATTTGACAATGTATGTTATCCTTTAAAGTGACATGTGAAATGCCTTCTAGCCGGATTGTAGATCGTTTGTCTTTGCCGACCTTTTCGCTTCGACCTCGGGACCCTAGAGTCCGGAGTGTGTCCGAATACCTTTTTGGTTAAGAAACAACCGTGGTATGCATGGGGACCAGGCGTAGGGGTCATTAGTGCTTTATCAGACAAGTGCCCAACTAGTTATGTTATATTACATGGTTAGTAAGAAACATCTTCCAGGGAGAATAGTTCCGTTAAGGGTTCCTTTCCCTGGGAGGCATGCCCTAAAGTGCATGTCCGGACTGCAAAGAAAGCAGTAAAACATCTGGGGGCAAATAGATAAATAGGTAAAAAGTCATCTTTTAAGTCACCGACCGAATATTCCCTTAAGAACGCTAGCTTTCGGCTTCACCCAGTCTGAGGTACACATCCGGCTGACCCGGTAGTAACAATCGCAGAGGTGCTCCCTTTACCTCCTAGCCGAACAATCGGGAACGTAGGGGTAAGCACAGGAGCCAGGCAACCCAGCTTGGCCAAAACTTAAGTCATATCGATGCATATAATGGCGAGTAAAAGGTACATGTGGAAGCTTGACACATGTGCTGGGTATAAACCCGTATAATTGAGCTTCTGTAAAAGAAGCCCCCATGAATAATGAGTGCGGGTGGCACATCATGCGTATAATTGAGCTTCTATAAAAGAAGCCCCCAGGAATAATGAATGCGGATGGCACATCATGCGTATGCAAAGAATGCAAAAATAGGCCCGAAAGGGCTTTTAAGTGAAAAGGATAAAAAGTGAAACAAAAGACAGCCGAAGTGTAAAATTTTGGACGGGGGAAGGGGATGAACTCTTAGTCCGGCGCTAGGCATAGAATCGTCGGAGGCGGGCTGCGTTCCATGGGTTCGGCTCGAGTCGGTGATCCGACGCATTTCATAGACGGTATGCTCTGCCGGTCAGTACTTGATCGATAATGAAGGGGCCCTCCCATTTGGGCTTGAGCTTGTCCTTTTTCTTGTCCGGCAGGCGTAGAACTAGTTCGCCAACGTTGTAAGTCTTGGCCCGTACTTCTCTGCTTTAATATCTTCGGGCCTGCTGCTGATAGAATGCGGAACGAGCCTTCGCGACGTCACGTTCTTCCTCCAATGTGTCCAAGCTGTCCTGCCGATCAAGCTCGGCCTCTCTTTCCTCATACATGCGCACTCGAGGTGAGTCATGAATAATGTCACAGGGCAAGACTGCCTCTGCGCCGTATACCATAAAAAATGGTGTGAATCCGGTAGTACGGTTAGGCATTGTCCGCAGCCCCCAGAGTACGGAGTCGAGCTCCTCGACCCATTGTGTGTCGGATTTAGTGAGTGACCTCACTAGTCTGGGTTTAATGCCTCTCATTATTAGACCGTTTGCTCTTTCCACTTGACCGTTGGTTTGAGGGTGATAGACTGACGCATAGTCGAGCCTGACTTAACCTCGTCGGCTGTGAAGTTCGTGCCGTTGTCGGTGATGATGCTGTGAGGGACTCCGTAATAGTGTACCACCCCTGATATAAAGTCTATCACTGGTCCGGACTCTGCCGTTTTGACCGGTTTGGCCTCTATCCATTTGGTGAATTTATCCACCATGACCAATAGGTATTTTTTCTTGTGGGTTCCCCCTTTAAGGGGTCCAACCATGTCAAGCCCCCAGACCGCGAACGGCCAGGTAATGGGTATGGTTTTGAGGGCGGTGGGTGGCATATGGCTCTGATTAGCAAAGAGTTGACAACCAACGCATCGCTGGACCAAGTCCTGTGCGTCTGCCCGAGCCGTCGGCCAATAAAATCCTGTACGGAATGCCTTTCCTACAAGGGCCCGGGCTGCTACGTGGTGTCCGCCTAGTCCGGCATGAATTTCAGCCAGGAGGTTTCGGTGGTACTTTTCTTATAAAGTTCTCCCTCATGGACCTTGTAGGCCTTCGATCGCCGGACTATGCAGCGGGCCTCATTTTGGTCTTCGGGAAGTTCCTGCCTAAGTAAGTAGGCTAGGAAAGGTTCTGTCCACGCGGCGATTACTGCCATTATGCCGTGGGCGGAGGGTGTTATGTCGTCTGCCGAATCACCAGTTGGTGCGGTTTTCTCCGGTTTGTAGCTACCGGGCTCCTCTTCCCATAGTACGGATGGCTTGAAGAGCCGTTCCAGGAAGATATTTGGAGGGACAGCATCACGTTTCGTACCGATGCGTGCCAGGACGTCGGCCGCTTGGTTATTATCTCGGGCTATGTGATGGAATTCGAGTCCTTCAAACCGAGCTGACACTTTTAGGACAGCGTTGCGATATGCTACCATTTTCGGATCCTTGGCGTCGAAGTCTCCATTTATTTGGGATATTGCAAGGTTTGAGTCCCCGCGCACCTCTAGGCGTTGAATGCCCATGGAGACCGCCATCCGGACACCATGTAACAGGGCCTCATATTCGGCTGCATTGTTGGAGTCCATGTACATTATTTGAAGTACATACTGGACTGTATCTCCGGTGGGGGACGTCAGTACGACGCCAGCCCACAGTCCGGCCAACATTTTGGAGCCGTCGAAATGCATAGTCCAATTGGAGTATGCGCCATACTCTTTAGGGAGTTCGGCTTCAGTCCATTCGGCGACGAAGTCAGCCAAAACTTGTGACTTTATAGCTCGTCGAGGTTTGTAAGTGATGTCGAATGGTAAGAGCTCAATGGCCCATTTTGCTATCCTGCCCGTTGCGTCGCGGTTATTTATAATGTCATTGAGTGGTACTTCAGAGGCCACTGTTATCGAGCACTCTTGAAAGTAGTGCTGGAGCTTTCGAGACGCCATGAACACCGCATATGCTATCTTCTGATAGTGCGGGTAACGGGATTTGCAGGGGGTTAACACAGTGGATACATAATGCACTGGTTTTTGAAGAGGGAATTTATGCCCTTCTGTCGCTCGTTCGACGACGAGGACTGCGCTCACAACTTGATGTGTTGCTGCGATGTATAACAACATTGGTTTGCCCAGAGTGGGCACAGCCAGGACCGGATTTGTTGCCAGTATGGCCTTTATCTCTTCGAGTCCGGCAGTGGCAGCATCCGTCCACTCGAAGTGTTCGGTGCGCCTGAGGAGGCGATAGAGGGGCAACGCCTTTTCTCCTACGGGAGATAAAGCGGCTTAAGGCTGCCACGCATCCTGTTAATTTTTGTATTTGTTTGAGGTCTTTTGGAATATCCAACTGTGACAGAGCTCGGATTTTGGCCGGATTTGCTTCAATTCCTCTACCGGATACGATGAAGCCCAGCAGCTTTCCGGCTGGTACGCCGAAAACGCATTTTTTCGGATTCAGCTTGATGTCATATGCTCTGAGGTTGTCGAATGTGAGCCTCAAATCGTCTACTAAAGTTTCGGCGTGTTTTGTTTTGACGACTACGTCGTCTACGTATGCCTCGACTGTTTTGCCGATCTGGGTGGCCAGACATGTTTGAATCATGCGCTGATATGTTGCGCCGGCGTTTTTGAGTCCGAAGGGCATCGTGTTGAAGCAGAATGGTCCATATGGAGTGATAAATGTCGTTGCGGCTTGGTCTGCTTCCGCCATCTTGATTTGATGATAGCCAGAGTATGCGTCCAGGAAGCACAACGAATCGTGCCCTGCTGTGGCATCGATAATTTGATCGATGCGGGGGAGAGGGAAGGGATCCTTTGGGCAAGCTTTATTGAGGTCTTTAAAATCGACACAGAGGCGCCAGGATTTATCCTTCTTTGGTACCATCACCAAATTTGCTAGCCAGTCCGGATGTTTGATATCTCTAATGAATCCGGCTTCCAATAGTTTGGCTAGCTCTTCTCCCATTGCCTGTCTTTTGGGTTCAGAAAATCATCGAAGAGCCTGTTTGACTGGCTTGAATCCTTTTAGGATATTGAGGCCATGTTCTGCCAACCTGCAAGGGATTCCGGGCATGTCTGAAGGATGCCAGGCAAAGATATCCCAATTTTCCCGAAGGAATTCGCGCAATGCGGCGTCTACTTCGGGGTTCAACTGTGCCCCAATGGAGGCCGTCTTTGTTGGGTCCGTTGGATGGACCTGGAATTTTATTATCTCGTCTGCTGGTTTGAAGGAGGTGGACTTGGATCTTTTATCGAGTATCACATCGTCCCTGTTCACCGTAGAGCGCAGTGCGGTGAGCTCCTCTGCCGCCAAGGCTTCGGATAGTGCCTCAAGGGCTAGTGCGGCTGTCTTGTTTTCGGCGCGGAGTGCTATGTCCGGATCACTAGCGAGAGTGATTATTCCGCTGGGCCCAGGCATTTTGAGCTTCATGTACCCGTAATGAGGTATTGCTTGAAAAATTGTGAATGCCTCTCGTCCTAATATGGCGTGATACCCACTGCTGAACGAGGCCACCTGGAACGTGACTTCTTCGGATCTGTAATTGTCCGGAGAGCCGAACACCACATCGAGTGTGAATTTTTCGGTGCAGCGCGCTTCTCGACTAGGGATTATTCCTCTAAAGGTTGTGCTACTTCGCTCAATACGGCTCCAATCGATTTCCATTTTTCGCAGAGTTTCTTCATAAATGAGGTTTAGTCCGCTGCCGCCGTCCATGAGGACTTTTGTCAGTCGAAAGCCGTCCACTATGGGACTAAGTACCAGTGCGGCTGGGGCTCTGGTTGTTCGGAATGTGGGCTCGTCGCTGCCATTAAAGGTAATAGCTGTGTCGCTCCATGGATTTGCTGTTTCTCCTTGGTAGACTTTGGCGAGTTCGCGGATTGATCGTTTTCGCATATTATTTGATGCGAAAGTCTCGAAGACTGTTGATACCGTGCTGGTATTGTTGGAGTGGTTTCCCGGAGCTAGAAGCTCTTCGCCACTTTTGGCCACCTGCCGTAATATCCAACATGCTCGAAGGCTATGTGTTGGGACGGCTCCATCTGTATTATGAAGCTTACAGGGTCCATTGAGCCATCCCTCCAGTATGGTTCCGTTTCCCTTATTGGGTTTTTGTTTTTTCGTTTTTGCATCTGGGGCCTGAGTGTAAGGCACCCTTTTACTGCGGACTGGGTTTGGGGCCGGATTATCCCAAAATTGATTTTAATTTTTCCGGAAACTCTCCATCGCACAGTACTTTCGTACAATGGATGCCAGATCGGTGAAGCGCATAATTTTGCGACGATCAATGGCGTTTAGTATTCCCTTGTCCGTGCAGTTATTGCGGAAGATTGATATTGTGTTTTCCTCTCGGCAGTCCTTTATCCTGTCCATAACCAGGAGGAATCTGGCCCAGTAGTGATGTACTGTTTCTGTAGGCTCTTGCCGTATTAGAGATAGATCGCATATGTCTGGGTGGGTGGGTGGAATAAAATCCGGATCCCTGCCCATATTGAGGCTCAAAGGCCAAGGGGTTTCTGAATTCGGAAGTGTGGTTTGCTGGGGACAATCCAGCGAGTCCGGGGCGATGCATGATTTTAAGTTCAATGCTCGATCGAAGTCCGTCCCCCCGCGGGAATCCGGCATGGAGGGTTCGGGAATCCGGACATGAATTGTTTTCAACACTGGCAAAGAGTTGCCGTATTGCTCTTCCACCGCTGCGACGTGGTGGGTGGCCTGGGGAGAGTTAATCTCTCTCAGATCGGTTTTAAGCCCAATCTGGTTGTAGTCTGTAGCGACTCCCAGGGCGGCGATGCGATCCAAGAGCTCGTTAACAGATGAGAGCTCTATTGGATCTAATTGTTCCGCAGCTTTAGGGCTGACGCGAAGATTGCTTTCGACGACTTGAGAAGTCATTGCCGAAGCGGCGGCCGGACAGGCGGTCATGAGAAAACCACCAAGCCGGATAGTTTGGCCGGCGGCCAAGGCCCCTCCGGCGAAAACACCGTCTTTGAAGACGGGTGGAGGCATCCGCTCTATCGGTGACGACACAGGGGAACTCTCAATGAAAGCACCAATGTCGGTGTCAAAACTGGCGGATCTCGGGTAGGGGGTCCCGAACTGTGCGTCTAGGCGGATGGTAACAGGAGACGAGGGACACGATGTTTTTACCCAGGTTCGGGCCCTCACGATGGAGGTAAAACCCTACGTCCTGCTTGATTAATATTGATGATATGGGTAGTACAAGAGTAGATCTACCACGAGATCAAGGAGGCTAAACCCTAGAAGCTAGCCTATGGTATGATTGTTGTAATGTATGTTGTCCTACGGACTAAAGCCCTCCGGTTTATATTGACACTGGAGAGGGCTAGGGTTACACAGAGTCGGTTACAATGGTAGGAGATCTACATATCCGTATTGCCAAGCTTGCCTTCCACGCCAAGGAAAGTCCCATCCGGACACGGGACGGAGTCTTCAATCTTGTATCTTCGTAGTCTTGGAGTCCGGCGGATATTGATAGTCCGGCTGTCCGGACACCCCCTAGTCCAGGACTCCCTCACCCACCAAAACCACCTTCAAAGGTGTAATTCCAGGAGTAGAGGCCCGTTGCATGGGCTCCATAACACTGGAAGTGGTCTTTGGATCTCCGGATAACTTCCGGAGCGAGGAGTTAATCTTAGATATTGTCCCTTTCCGTAGTGGTTATCATGCACTGCTTGGACGAACCGCATTCGCTCGATTCAATGCGGTACCACACTTTGCATACCTTAAGCTCAAGATGCCAGGACATCGCGGGGTCATAACAGTCAACGGAAACATGGACCGCTCTCTCCGTACAGAAGAGCATACTGCAGCCCTCGTGGCAGAAGTACAAAGCAGCCTTCTCCGGCAAACCACCAATCCGGCGACAACAACCCCGAACACCGTCAAGCGAGTCTGGAGTACCCCGCAACTGGATCGCCAGGCACACCAAGAGAGCGACTAGAAGTCCGGCCTCCGCTCCAGCCCCATTAAGGTAGCATTCGTGCCGCGCGTACACAATTACGCACTCAAAATACCATGGGCATAGGCGGAGGCGCAATAGTGACGCAGTCAACAGTGCGGTTCAGCCGCAACATACTTTAATAACCCCCTTTATCTTTCAGGACCCTGCTTCCGGGCAGCCTCTTCAGAAGAGCCGGATTATCGGGCTTCCACAGGAGAGAAATCCAAGGAGGCAAAAGGCTTTGCGCACAAAGGGAATACCCAGGTGGAATTTATTTACGATCGTTATACCTGTTTTATATACCTACATACGGCCCGCCCTTGGATAGGACATGTCAAATAGTCCTATTTACCTCTGCTTAACGCATTCATTGTAAACATACGCTTAGACGTATTATTCATCAATGGGAGATAATATATAGCGTCAGGTTATTATTCCTATCTGCACATTTTTCCTATAAATGTTTATTTAATATTGCATCCGTACACCTTGGTACGTTCAGTTTGCCAGGGGCTTCTTATGGCGCCCCTTAATACGGCAAGATAAGTCCGAACACTTTCGACAGTGCGGCACCCCAAACTTATAGCATTATATGCATCAACTCCGAATCATGTCTTGGGTCAATAGTTGGGTTAGCCCAACTCCCTTGTTTTGGTACCTTACGTTCCGTTATATCGACTAAGGTAGCACAGGGAGAACTACTGCAATTGTGTCCCGGTTCTTCCGGACGAGCACCTCAGTAGAGAAAGCCGAAAACTGGCCGGCATGATGCAGCGAGAGCTGGTCGCTGTTCGAGAGGTCTTAAAATCCTTAAAGATTTTTTCCGCTTTAGGCGAGGAATCGGCCTCGTCCGATCTAGGCGTATATAGCGCCCCAATTCGGCTTTCCGAATTCTAGGGGCTTCGCCGAAATTTAAAATTGTAGACTTCTATGGCTAAGTGAAAGTTATAAAGCCGCATAGTCCGACTGCCTTGTTCGCTGCGCCAAACACCTCCTTCAGGGACCAAATATTTGGATAAAGAGTGTCTGGGTTTTCCACGAACACCCCAGTACTAGTTACGTGGGGGCGGAAGCCGACGACTGGCCTACTTTCAGAATTTTATAAACATCCGCATAGAAGGTAATATTTTAAATCAACAAAGTGCTATATAGCGCAAATAACTTCGTTTTTATATTACAAAAACGACAGGAGTACATTCACTCAAAGATTGTGTCCTTGGTACATTCATCGGCCACGAGGCGAGCGCCTTTCATAACGCCATCATAATATTTCTCAGGACAGCGATGCGCCTTGCCCTCCGGCGGTCCATCCTTCACCAGCTTCTCCGCATCCAGCTTGCCCCAATGCACCTTTGCACGGGCAAAAGCTCGGCGGGCACCCTCAATGCAAACGATCGCTTGATCACTTCAAGCCGCGGATAGGCATTTACCATCCGCTTTATTAAGCCGAAGTAGCTGGTGGGCAGGGGCTCACCAGGCCACATCCGGACTATGAAATCTTTCATAGCCACTTCGGCAGCCCTGTGGAGTTCAACCAGTTGCTTCAATTGGTCACTCAGAGACATCGGGTGTTCGGCTCCAGCATACTGGGACCAGAATAGCTTCTCCGTTGAGCTCCCCTCTTTGGCACGGTAGAACTCCGCGACATCCGATATGCTGCATGGCAGATCTGTGAATGCCCCTGGAGAGCTCCGAATTCGGGTAAGTAAAAGAAATGTCTCCTCCACATGCTTGCTTTGCATAAAGAATGTCTTACCTGTCGCAATCTTCTTGGCTGCCTGGATTTCCTGCTGGGCCTTTTCGGCTTTGGCCTTGGCGTCTTTCATGCTCAAAAGGGCCTTCGCAAGTTCAGACTCCTTCGTCTTGAAGTCACGCTCCAAGGACTCAAACTTGTTGCCGAGCTCCTGGAGCTCTTGTTGTACCTCGCCCACCCTAGCATCCTGCTTTTCACGCTCAATGCGCTCCATGGCCGCCTTATCTTCGGCCTCGGATAGCGCTCTCTTCAGGGACGCCACTTTGGTCGTGGCCCCTATTACAAAATCATGATGCTTTTCGTTAACATCACCAAGTTTTTCTCCTCCATATGATATGTGAATGGGGTACCACTCACCTTTGTTCTCTTCGAGCTGCCTCTTAGTGAGGCCGAGCTCCTCTTTGGCCTGCTTAAGGTCTCGTTTGAGTCCGGTGACCTTGGCTGTGCGGGCGGCAGCGGCATGCAGCACTGCCTGCTTATTCACATAGGCAACTACTATTAGACTCCTGCGGATTAAAATTGACCCTCCGTTTGGCTTTTCTTTTCGAACACCAAATAGAGTAGCAGGGGCTACTATCTATCGGGTGATAATTTCACACACTTTTGATTACTTACCTCAAAGCCTGTCAGGAGGCTGGTGCAGGTTTCGGTCAACCCGCTCTTGGCGGACCGAACCTTCTGAATCACCGCACTCATAAGAGTACGGTGCTCTTCATCCATGGAAGCACCGCGAAGCACTTCCAGCAGACTATCCGGCGCCTCTGGCGCGACGGAAGTCATCGGCATGGTCGGCTCGCCCTCCTTAGTGAGGGACTGCCTGCCCGAATCCGGAACCCTTGGAGGTTCCGGTGCAGTGTCCGGCTGAGAGCCCAACTTGCTGCGGCTCCTGTCGGCATAATCCGAGGGGATCTTATGCCCCGTATGACCGGCGTCTGGAATTTCGCCTTGGGGCGTCTCCAGAGTCGCCTCCCCCTGCTCTGGGAGCCTTTGGGACAACACATCTGTGTCATCTGCAGGTCGAGGGGAAGTGGCCGCTTGGAGCGAGTTCATCGCCGAATCGCTCAAAGACCCATCTGAAGAGGATACCTCAGGATGGACCCTGGCCGGACTGCATATACGTGTTCGGCGTTATAATAGACTATGAAGCGAAGTCGCACTAAAGTACAATAGAGTGCGGATACTTACGATCTTACTAGGGGCTTCCCCCTGGGCATCCACTCCTCCTCGATGTAGGCGGCCGTGGTGGAGTAATCCGGAAGGGACGCCTTTCCCTTCTTGGGCGTCCTAGCATCCCCCTCCGGGGCGGATTTCCTTTTCTTCTCCTCCCCAGTGTGGGGAGGCGGAATTTCCTCGTGATTTCCCCCGCCACCGCGGGAGGAATCTGCCTCATCGTCCTTGGACGACGAGCCTATGACTGCCTTGCGCCGGGGACCTTTCCTAGTCCCCTGGGCCGCCCTCTTAGGCCCTTCGGCCTCCCCGGATGGGGCGGCCCTTTCCTTCTCCTTTTCCTCCTCCCCTTCGTGGGAGGAGTGTGCCTCGTCGTCTTTGGACGAGGCGTTCGGTACGACCTTACGCTGGAGACCCTTCCTGGTCACCGGGGCCTTCTTTTTGGCCTTCTTTTCCGGCGCCTTGTAGGGCGCCGGGACTAGCATCTCCGTTAGGAGAGCGGTTGCTGGACCTTCTGGCAGTGGAGCCGGACAGTCGATCCGCTCCGTCGTCACCACGTACTCCTGATTAAATACACACGATGACTTAAAATCCTCCCATGAGTATGCTGGGAAAACTACATCTGGTGATGGTTAGACAATTCACCGGGCGGGGGAGCCGCGTGGCGTGGAGTCCGCGGTCCTCGGATGTGGGAGGAGGTATTTCGGAGGCCTTGAACAGCACCTTCCATGCATCCTTGTGTGTCATGCCGTAGAGCTCTTGAAGTGTCTGGTGTTCGGCCGGGACAAACTCCCACAGATTAAATGCCCGTCTTTGGCATGGAAGAATTCGGCAGACGAGCATGACCTGGACCACGGTGACAAGCTTGATTTTCTTGTCCATCATGTTCTTGATGCAGTTCTGAAGTCCGGTCAGCTCCGCAGGTTCACCCCAGGCCAGGCCCTACTTTTCCCAAGACTGAGCCGCATGGGAATTCCGGATCAGAATTCGGGGGCTGCCGCCCAGTTGGCGTCGCGTGGCTCGGTGATGTAGAACCACCCTGATTGCCACCCTTTTACGGTCTCCGTGAAGGAGCCGTCGAGCCATCCTGCCCACCATGGCGCCTCCGCACTGTGCTTGCTGGTCGCTTACGATCTTCGGCTTCATGCAGAAGATTCGTAGCCACAAGCCGAAGTGAGGCTTGATGCGGAGGAAGGCCTCGCACACGACGATGAACGCCGATATGTTGAGGACGAAGTTTGGGGCCAGATCATGGAAGTCGAGCCCATAGTAAAACATAAGCCCGCGGATGAAGGGATGAAGTGGAAATCCCAGTCCACGGACGAAGTGGGCAAGGAACACAACCCTCTTGTGGGGTCCCAGAGTCGGAATGATCTGCCCTGCGTCCGGCAGCCGGTGCGTGATATCTGCGGCCAAGTATCCGGCCACCCGGAGCTTCGTAATATGCTCCTCCATGGTGGAGGTCACCCACTTGCCTCCTGCTCCGGGCATGTTTGTCCGTGCGGAGAAGGTATGAACTAGGGCGCTGGAGCTCAAGGGTGCGAGAATGGATAAGCGGAGGAGGAAGAAGGCGTGGGTAAAAAGGGGGAATCCTTATCCCTTTATAGAGGCGACAAAAATGGTGCGCCTCCCCACTTGCCCGTTGAAGATCGCGATTTCCTAAGCGCCACGATTGATGGCGCGGTTGGGTTACCCATACCCGTATTGATGGGAATCCCGTGATAAGGGGACATGATCTCTGCTTCGACAAGACGTGCCGAGGAAACCGCCTCGCAATATGCGCTGTGGCTGGTTGTGGGAAAACGGTTCGAATAGTGACTCGACCGTAGTGTCATGTCACATTGTCTGAAGATGGTCAGTAGATTACATTTGTGGAATATCGTTCTCTCTACGGTGGTATGTGAAGATCATCTTGCAGATCCAGGCACGATTTAAGTGTTCGGTAATTACTTTGGAGTATTTGGAGATGGAACCCGCCTTGCAATGCCGGAGACAATCTACGTGCCGGACTCATCATCATTAAAGCCTGGTTCAGGGGCTACTGAGGGAGTCCTGGATTAGGGGGTATCCGGACAGCCGGACTATATACTTTAGCCGGACTGTTGGGCCGTGAAGATACAAGACTCAAGACTTCGTCCCGTGTCCGGATGGGACTCTCCTTTGCGTGGAAGACAAGCTTGGCGATCCGGATATTATATTTCCTTCTTTGTAACCGACTCTGTGTAAACCCTAGCCCCCTCCGGTGTCTATATAAACCGAAGGGTTTGGTCCGTATATGGACAATCATAACAATCATAATCATCATAGGCTAGCTTCTAGGGTTTAGCCTCTACGATCTTGTGGTAGATCAACTCTTGTAATACTCATATCATCAAGATCAATCAAGCAGGAAGTAGGGTTTTACCTCCATCAAGAGGGCCCGAACCTGGGTAAAACATTGTGTCCCTTGCCTCCTATTACCATTAGCCTTAGACGCACAGATCGGGACCCCCTACTCGAGATCCGCCGGTTTTGACACCGACAGTGGGGCCGCAGTTGAGCAAACCCACCCCGCCCACTGGGCATCAGCCGAATTTAGAATTAGAAGAGAGAAACGGGGGAGGAGAGCTAGCTGTAGAACGGACGCTGTTGTCAGATGGGACTCGTGTATATAGAATAGGAGTACTGAGCACTCGTGCCTCTTTTTTTAGGGAAAAATTAGTCGTATGTCCAGTACCACTAGTTGGGTGCGTGCGACCTATAGCTGTCATCACTTTAGGTCTCCTTTTCGAACCGCGGCTACGCTTCATAGTACATACTTTTCATGCATTTATCCTCCTATATGTACTCCTAGGCTATTTCCACGTGCTCCCATTCACCGACATGTGGGACATAGAGCATCTGGGTCGTAGTGCATGCACGACTCGGAACATATGATGGGGTACTTTACATTTCAGACCTCACGAATTACATGCAAACCCCCCGCAGAAGAATAAATAAATGAATGAATTACTACATGAAACCGGATTATTTTCGTAGAAACCGGAGCACGTTCATTAAATTTTGGACATAACACGTTTATAAAAAATGACCGGACCTAAACCAGTCTAAGGGCCTCTTTGATTTTTCCCGCAAAAAAAGGGCCTCTTTGATTCGCAGGATACTGAAAACACAGGAATGGGGAAAGTATGATGGCGGTGAACCGAGACGAGGAGAACTCTAACTCAGTTAGAGGTCAGAGTTAGATTCTAACCCTGAACTAACTCTAAACCAAACAGGTGTATGGATGGCAGGGTTAGATTGACAATAAATGCTCTTTCTCAATCATTTGACTACTTTGGACCCTATTTCCTGCCGGATTTGGTGTGGCCGGCTCTTCTGTGGCCTCGTCTCGCTCATAGTTGACATAAACGAACCATCTTTACAAATCAAGCATGCAAAACATGATAATTTTTACTCTGTCCATACAAATGAGATATCCCACTTAAACATATAAGTCGTCAATCAAGCTTCACAAAAAAACACTTCATGAAACAAAGCATGAGCTAACTCATCACGGAATCATTCACGACGGGAGGGATCCCGGAGCCCCTCACGCACCGAGGGAGGAGCTCGCCATCGTCGCTCTGGAGGAAGGCTTTGTAGAGCCCAAGCCCTGGGAACCCTTCCGACGCCGGCCCTTGCGAGTTGAGGTCAACACTGGCATGGGTAGCAGGGCCGCTTGCTGCTGACTGGGAACTTAAGCTTTGGGCCTCTAGAAATAATGCAAGCCTGTAACTAAAATACCTAGAACGGTGAACTAAATCTTTGGACCTCTAGAAATAATGCAAGCCTGAAACTGAAATACCTAGAAAGGTGAACTGAATCTTTGGGCCTCTAAAAATAATGCAAGCCTGAAATTGAAATACCTAGAAAGGTGAACTGAATCTTTGGGCCTCTAGAAAGATTTATTACCTCCTCAAGCAGCATCAAACAATTCCATGCGTGCACCACAAATCTATACCAAGTTTGATCAAGATCTACTTTTCCAAATTAGAATTAGCGCTACAGCAAGCAAGATCAATGATATGGCCGTGAGACAGAGAAGGAACGAACAAACTCACCCCTCTCGCGACCTCCTTGGTAGATGCCCGCCGCAGCGCATGACAGGGGGAGAAAAATGACTGGTGAAGGGGGAGCGTGGCGACCTTCGAAGGCCGGAGGGAGAGGGTAGCCAGAGTAGGGCAGCGGAGGCCGGAAGGAGAGGGTGGCCGGAGGAGAGAGAGGGTGAGCGGCGCTTGGGCGGGTGGGCCTATGGGGAACAGAGAGGAGTCGTGTGAGAGGGGGGAGCGATCTGGTGCGGGCAGGGGAGATTTTTTTAGTTCTCTTTTAGTGGGCCTGGGGATAACTAAACCAATTAGAACCTCTCCACTGGGCTAGTTTTTTAGCTGGGTTAGAGCAAACTAGCTCAAACTAACCCCTCTTGTTTCGATAATTTGAGGCTATTTCAAGCCAAACTAGCTCTAACTCAGGGATCCAAACAAAGAGGAGTGTTACTGTACATGCTATCGTGTGGACCATAGCACATTGTTTTTTATGGCCATATCACCACATTGTTTCTACTATTGGTTCACTGGGTTACCGTGGTTCGCACTGCTGGTTCACTGGGCTGCCGTGGTTCGCACTGCTGGTTCACTGGGCTGCCGTGGTTCACACTCCTCCGACCTGAGTAGTAGTAGTAGTACTAGTATATACCGCATCATTCTTTGCTTCTTCTTACTACTCCGACATGTGTGAGAGCCAGCATCCGGGTCGACGTGTCATGCACCAGATTAGAGTGCGAAACGGAAGGGGGCATCACCCCGGTCGGAGCGCCAGTAATTCATGACTATAGTGAGTGGTCATATCACAAGTCTTTCCAGCTGTAACGCACCGTCAAATCGCACAGCCCGACCTTTCCAGCAGTATGTTTGAGAATCCGCCACTCGCTCACCCTCCTCGCCTCTCTGTCAAACCGCCTACCCGAAAACTGCCGCGCATACTGCCCGGGAAAAGCCCCACCCTCAACTTTTAACTACGCGAAAATAGTTCGAGCTTGTTCATTTTATATAAATACAGTACTTACTGTATGTTTATTCACCCGTGGAGTTGTTCAATGAATGGAGGGGCGGGGAGCACAAGTGAACAATACTGTAGTACTACTAGTAGCAAGTAGGAGTCGTACAGTAGTCACCTTTAATAGAGAGTTTCTTTTCTTTAATGCCACGTACACAAATTGAAACGCTTGTTGTGGAGAGAAAAATGATAATCACTCCACTATATATGTACGCAGGGGCCTGAGCGCTTGCTTTACTAGGGTTGCTCTCTTCATTCTCTCATCCTCTCCAGATATAAACAAGACAGCGGTAGCGACATTTTCTCTCTGCTCACCGCTAGTCACAGATCCGTCCAGATCCCTTCGGCCGGTTTGTGTAGAGGACTAAAAGGTGCATTGTTCACGCGGTCATCGCCGCCGAGGGAGGAAACCCACATCTGCTGGAGGGGCCCGATCCTCTACCCATGCCATTCTCTTCGACACAGCGCCGGCTCGGGAGGTCCTCCGACCCTTCTTCCTCCTTGCCGTATTGTTCGCAGATCCGACCTGCCGCCGCCGACATCCCGACGACCCTTAGATATAAGTTCTTCGAAAGCGTCCTTGCTCTACTGCCCCAGCTCCCCACGTGTCTGCACATGCATCTTTTCCTACTCCCATCAGCTCTTCCAAAGCCACCTAATTTTTTAGTATTATTAGAGGTAAAGCTACTTCATGCATTCGAATCTAGGGCTTTGTTCAAACAACGAAGAAAGGGGGGAAGTTGTAGCATGAATCTAGGACTTGATTCAAAGAGGAAATAATATGGTGAAAGTAGTAGAGACCGGATACCCAACCGGTCTCTTGGTTGAAAAGTGAAATAATGGGAAAACGCAGTACAAACTGGATAAGGAACAAATCTATTATTGGTTGAAAAAAGGATAGAAACTGGCGGCTGGTGGACAAGTCAACAGAGTATGTCCAGGATTAGATTTGCTGCCATCACATAGTAAAAGGTCTCCAGGATTAGATTTGCTGCCCTCACATAGTAAAAGGTCTCAGGATTAGATTTGCTGCCCTCTGATACGTCCATTTTGCATCATGCTTTTATATCACTATTTATTGCATTATGGGTTGTTATTACACATTATATCTCAATACTTATGGCTATTATCTCTTATTTTACAAGGTCTATCATGAAGAGGGGGATGCCGGCAGCTAGAATTCTGGCTGGAAAAGGAGCAAACGTTGGAAACCTATTCTGCACAACTCCAAAAGTCCTGAAACTCCACGAAACAACTTTTTGGATTTAATAAGAATTTATGAGCGAAAGAAATAGGCCAGGGGGGCCACACCCTGTCCAGGAGACAGGGGGCGCGCTCCCCCCTATAGGGCGCGGCTCCCTATCTCCTGGGCCCCCTGGTGGGCCTCCGGCGTCCATCTTATGCTATATCATCACTTTTACCCTGGAAAAAAATCATGGGCAAGCTTACGGGACGAAACTCCGCCGCCACGAGGCGGAACCTTGGCGGAATCAATCTAGGGCTCTGGCGGAGCTGTTCTGCCGGGGACACTTCCCTCCGGGAGGAGGAAATCATCACCAACGTCATCACCAACGATCCTCTCTTCGGGAGGGGGTTAATCTCCATCAACATCTTCACCAGCACCATCTCCTCTCAAAACCCTAGTTCATCTCTTGTATCCAATCTTGTATCAAAACCACAAATTGGTACCTGTGGGTTGCTAGTAGTGTTGATTACTCCTTGTAGTTGATGATAATTGGTTTACTTGGTGGAAGATCATATGTTCAGATCCTTTATGCATATTATTACTCCTCTGATTATGAACATGACTATGCTTTGTGAGTAGCTACGTTTGTTCCTGAGGACATGGGTGAAGTCTTGCTATTAGTAGTCATGTGAATTTGGTATTCGTTTGATATTTTGATGAGATGTATGTTGTCTTTCCTCTAGTGGTGTTATGTGAATGTCGACTACATGACACTTCACCATTATTTGGGCCTAGAGGAAGGCATGGGAAAGTAATAAGTAAATGATGGGTTGCTAGAGTGACAGAAGCTTAAACCCTAGTTTATGTGTTGCTTCGTTAGGGGCTGATATGGATCCATACGCTTAATGTTGTGGTTAGGTTTACCTTAATACTCCTTTTTGTAGTTGCGGATGCTTGCAATAGGGGTTAATCATAAGTGGGATGCTTGTCCAAGTTAGGGCAGTACCCAAGTACCGGTCCACCCACGTATCAAATTATCAAAGTACCGAACGTGAATCTTATGAACGTGATGAAAACTAGCTTGACGATAATTCCCAATGTGTCCTCGGGAGCTCCTTCTTCATTATTAGAATTTGTCCAGGCTTATCCTTTGCTACATAAAGGATTGGTCCACCTTGCTGCACTTTATTTACTTTTTGCTCGTTACTATTTATCTTATCACAAAACTATCTATTACATACAATTTCAGTGCTTGCAGAGAAAACCTTACTGAAAACCGCTTATCATTTCCTTCTGCTCCTTGTTGGGTTCATCACTCTTACTTATCGAAAGGACTACGATAGATCCCCTATACTTGTGGGTCATCAAGACTCTTTTCTGGCGCCGTTGCCGGGGAGTGTAGCGCTTTTGGTGAGTGGAACTTGGTAAGGAAACATTTATATAGTGTGCTGAAATTTTCTGTTACTTGTCACTATGGAAACTAATCCTTTGAGGGGCTTGTTTGGGGTATCTTCACCACAACCAGAAGAGGAAAGAGATGCTCCTCAACCTACTGAACTTTATGAAAATATTCACTTTGATATTCCTTCGGGTATGATAGAAAAACTGTTAGCTAATCCTTTTGCAGGAGACGGAACATTGCATCCCGATTTACACCTTATCTTTGTGGATGAAGTTTGTGGATTATTTAAGCTTGCAGGTATTCCCGATGATGTTGTCAAAAGGAAGGTCTTCCCTTTATCTTTGAAGGGAGATGCAATGACATGGTATAGGCTATGTGATGATATGAGATCTTGGAATTATAAGCGATTGAAGTTGGAATTTCACCAGAAGTTTATCCTATGCATCTTGTTCATCGTGATCGTAATTACAGATATAATTTCTGGCCTCGCGAAGGAGAAAGTATCGCTCAAGCTTAGGGGAGGCTTAAGTCAATGTTGTATTCATGCCCCAATCATGAGCTCTCTCGGGAAATGATTATTCAGAATTTTTATGCTCGGCTTTCTCTCGATAATCGCAACCTGCTCGATACTTCCTGTGCTGGTTCTTATATGCTGAAGACTATTGATTTCAAATGGGACTTATTGGAAAGAATTCAACGCAACTCTGAAGATTGGGGTTCCGACGATGGTAAGGAGTCAGGTATGACACCTAAGTTCGATTGTGTTAAATCTTTTATGGATACTGATGCTTTCCGTGGATTTAGCTCTAAGTATGAACTTGACTCTAAGATAGTAGATACTTTTTGTGAATCTTTTGCTACTCACGTTGATCTCCCTGAGGAGAAGTGGTTTAAATATAATCCTCCTGTTGAAGTAAAAGTAGTTGCACCTATTACAGTCGAAGAAAAGATTATTACCTATAGTGATCCTATTGTTCCTACTGCTTATGTTGAAAAACCTCCATTTCCTGTTAGGATAAAAGATCATTCTAAAGCTTCGACTGTTGTTCGTAAGTGTAATACTAGGACTTATACACCTCCTGAGCAAATTAATGTTTAACCTAGTATTGCTATGGTTAAAGATCTCTTGGATGAGGATTTAGATGGGCATGTTATTTCTTTCTTGGGTGAGACTGCTAATATTGCTAGACCTGATACTAAGACGCGTAGACCTGTTGTAGGCATGCCTGTTATTTCTGTTAAAATAGGAGATCATTGTTATCATGGCTTATGTGATATGGGTTCTAGTGCTAGTGTGATACCTTATGATCTTTATAAAGAAATTATGCACGATATTGCACCTGATGAATTAGAAGACATTGATGTTACTATTAAGCTTGCTAATAGGGATACCATCAAACCTATTGGGATTGTTAGAGATGTTGAAGTTTTGTGTGGGAAGGTTAAATACCCTGCCAATTTTCTTGTTCTTGCTTCCCCACAAGATGATTTTTGTCCCATTATTTTTGGTAGACCCTTCTTGAATACATCTAGTGCTAAGATTAATTGTGAAAGGAATATTGTCACTGTTGGCATAGATGGTATGTCTCATGAGTTTAATTTTGCCAAGTTTAGTAGACAACCTCGTGAAAGGGAACCATCTAGTAAGGATGAAATTATTGGTCTCGCTTCCATTGCTGTTCCTCCAACTGATCCGTTAGAACAATATTTGCTAGACCATGAAAACGATATGTTTATGAAGGAAAGGGAAGAAATAGATGAAGTGTTCCTTAAACAGGAACCTATGCTGAAACATAATCTTCCCATTGAAATTCTTGGGGATCCTCCTCCACCCAAGGGTGATCCCATGTTTGAACTCAAACCATTACCTGATAATCTTAAGTATGCTTATATTGATGAAAAAGAAATATATCCTGTTATTATTAGTGCTAACCTTTCAGAGAAAGAAGAAGAAAGACTATTGAAAACTCTGAAGAAGCACCGAGCTGTTATTAGATATACTCTGGATGATCTTAAGGGCATTAGTCCCACATTATGTCAACACAAAATTTCAGTAGAGAAAGATGCCAAGCCAGTTAGAGATCCTCAAAGACGATTAAATCCCAAAATGAAGGAAGTGGTTAGAAAGGAGATTCTAAAGCTCCTTGAGGCAGGTATTATTTATCCCGTTGCTGATAGTGAATGGGTAAGCCCTGTCCATTGTGTCCCTAAAAAGGGAGGTATTACCGTTGTTCCTAACGATAAAGATGAACTGATCCCGCAAAGAATTATTACAGGTTATAGGATGGTAATTGATTTCCGTAAGTTAAATAAAGCTACTAAGAAAGATCACTACCCTTTACCTTTTATTGATCAAATGCTAGAAAGGCTATCCAAACACACACATTTTTGCTTTCTAGATGGTTATTCTAGCTTCTCTCAAATACCTGTGTCAGCGAAGGATCAATCTAAAACTACTTTTACTTGCTCTTTTGGTACTTTCGCTTATAGACGTATGCCTTTTGGTTTATGTAATGCACCTGCTACCTTTCAAAGATGCATGATGGCTATATTCTCTGATTTTTGTGAAAAGATTTGTGAGGTATTCATGGATGACTTCTCCATCTATGGATCCTCTTTTGATGATTGTTTGAGCAACCTTGATTGAGTTTTGCAAAGATGCGAAGACACTAGTCTCGTCCTGATTGGGAAAAGTGTCACTTTATGGTTAATGAAGGCATTGTCTTGGGGCACAAGATCTTCGAGAGAGGTATTGAAGTTGATAAAGCCAAAGTTGATGCTATTGAAAAGATGCCATGTCCCAAGGACATAAAAGGTATAAGAAGTTTCCTTGGTCACACCAGCTTTTATAGGAGGTTCATTAAGGACTTTTCTAAAATCTCTAGGCCTCTGACTAATTTATTGCAAAAAGATATTCCTATTGTCTTTGATGATGATTGTGTAGAAGCATTTGAAATACTTAAGAAAGCTTTGATCACTGCACCTATTGTTCAGCCACCTGATTGGAATTTACCTTTTGAAATTATGTGTGATGCTAGTGATTATGCTGTAGGTGCTGTTTTAGGGCAAAGAGTCGATAAGAAATTGAATGTTGTCCAGTATGCTAGTAAGAGTCTTGATACTGCCCAGAGAAACTATGCTACTACTGAAAAAGAGTTCTTAGCAGTTGTGTCTGCATGTGATAAGTTTAGACCTTATATTGTTGATTCCAAAGTTACTATTCACACTGATCATGCTGCTATTAAATATCTTATGGAAAAGAAAGATGCTAAGCCTAGACTCATTAGATGGGTTCTCTTGCTCCAAGAATTTGACTTGCATATTATTATTGATAGAAAGGGAGCTGAGAACCCCTTTGTAGACAACTTGTCTAGGTTAGAGAATGTTCTTGATGACCCACTGCCTATTAATGATAGCTTTCCTGATGAACAATTAGCGGTCGTCAATGCTTCTCGTACTGCTCCTTGGTATGCTGACTATGCTAATTACATTGTTGCTAAATATATACCGCCTAGTTTCACATACCAGCAAAAGAAAAAGTTCTTTTATGATTTAAGACACTATTTCTGGGATGACCCACATCTTTATAAAGAAGGAGTAGATGGTGTTATTAAACATTGTGTTCCTGAGCATGAACATGAACAGATCCTACGCAAGTGTCACTCTGAATCCTATGGAGGACACCACGCTGGAGATAGAACTGCACACAAGGTACTACAATATGGTTTTTATTGGCCTACTCTCTTCAAAGATGCTCGTAAGTTTGTCTTATCTTGTGATGAATCTCAAAGAATAGGTAACATTAGTAGACGTCAAGAAATGCCTATGAATTATTCTCTTGTTATTGAACCGTTTGATGTTTGGGGCTTTGATTATATGGGACCTTTTCCTGCCTCCAATACATTACTAAGTGGGTAGAAGCTATTCCAACTAGTAGTGCTGATCATAACACTTCTATTAAAATGCTTAAAGAAGTTATTTTTCTGAGGTTTGGAGTCCCTAGATATCTTATGACTGATGGTGGTTCACATTTTATTCATGGTGCTTTTCGTAAGATGCTCGCTAAGTATGATGTCAATCATAGAATAGCATCTCCTTATCATCCACAGTCCAGTGGTCAAGTAGAGTTGAGCAATAGAGAGCTCAAATTAATTTTGCAAAAGACTGTGAATAGATCTACGAAGAATTAGTCCAAAAAACTTGATGATGCATTATGGGCCTATCGAACTGCATACAAAAATCCTATGGATATGTCTCCATATAAGATGGTTTATGGAAAAGCATGTCATTTACCTCTTGAACTTGAACATAAGGCATATTGGGCTATTAAAGAGCTCAATTATGACTTCAAACTTGCCGGTGAGAAGAGGTTGTTTGATATTAGCTCACTTGATGAATGGAGAACCCAAGCCTATGAGAATGCCAAGCTTTTCAAAGAAAAAGTCAAACGCTGGCATGATAAGAGGATACAAAAGCGTGAGTTTAATGTAGGAGATTATATGTTATTGTTCAACTCTCCTTTAAGGTTTTTTGCAGGAAAACTTCTCTCAAAATGGGAAGGTCCCTACGTTATCAAGGAGGTCTATCGTTCTGGTGCTATAAAAATCAACAACTTCGAAGGCACAAACCCAAGGGTGGTAAACGGTCAAAGAATTAAACATTATATTTCAGGTAATCCTATCAATGTTGAAACTAATATTATTGAAACCATAACCCCCGAGGAATACATAAGGGACACTTTCCAGAACGTTCCAGACTCCGAAAAGGTATAGGTACGTGGTACGGTAAGTAAACCAACTCCAAAACAACTCTAATGGCAATTTTTATTAGTTTTGGATTATTTAAGAATTTTAGGTAGAAAGAAGTAGTCCGAAAGGGACACGAGGCTCCCACGAGAGAGGAGGCCGCGCCCCCACTGTAGGGCACGCCCCCTGTCTCGTGGGCACCTCGTGTGCCTCCCGGACTCCATTTTCTTGCACGTTACGTATTTTGGCCGGTAAAAATTCATTATATATACTCCCGAAAGTTTTGACCACCGTATCACGCAAATATCCTCTGTTTTTGTTTCGAGATGTTCCTGTTGCAGAATAAAGCAAGATGTCTTCTCAGGAGTCGGTTGGGGAGAGCCGGGTGTCTCACCCAACGCCAGGTCCAGGAGCAAGTAGCGATGCCTATCACTTTGGACCATCAATGGAGGATGAGATGGAGGCTGATTTGAAGAGGATAGATGCCATGGAGGAAGATCAAGAAGTTACCTCTCGTCTCCAAGTGGAATTCACTACGGGGAACTACTTAGCTTGGCTGTCCCTGCTTCGGTCGTCCCTTCCAACTCTAGATTTCTTTCTTATGAAAATATGAAAAAGAGTTTTATGTGTTCTCCAGAAGCTATGCAGCATCCTTGGGTTAAAGCAGCTTTGGCCGTTATGGGCAAGCTCCGTAAAGAAATTATGGACCTCAAACAACAAGTCAATAAGCTTGAGGAGGAGAACCGTATTCTGAAGGGCATCATGACCAAGAAGATCATAACACCAACCGTGAAAAAGGAGAAATAATCACATGAGTATGGGCACTCCCCTTGGCAACTGCCAAGCTTGGGGGGGTGCCCCGGTATCGTATCACCATCACACTCCTATCTTTACCGCTTTATTCAGTTCGATCCTTTTAGTAGTATCTTGATCTAGTAGTTTGAAGTTTTGATATCAAGTAGTTTTTAGTTTTGCATTGTGATCTCTTTATGTAATCGAGTCAGTGTGCTATCTATAATAAAGTTTAGTGTTGAGTCAAGGGCTTTGGTTTGTTGCTATGATCTTGAGAAAGTAGAAAGAACAAAAGAGTTCATATTGATCTTATGGATAGTGATAACTTCAGACATAGAAAGTATGAGGCATAAAAATTGCTGAGAGTTGATGTAGTCTTGGTCATGCAATTAATAGGAAGTGATAAGGAAGGAGGGGTTCACATATAAATATATTATCTTGGACATCTTTTATGATTGTGAAACACTCATTAAGTATGACATGCTAAAAGAGTTGATGTTGGACAAGGAAGACAACGGAATGGTTTATGTTTTCCGACATTTCAGTTAAAGTATATTGTCATTGACCTTCCAAACATGTTGAGCTTGCCTTTCCCCCTCATGCTAGCCAAAATTCTTGCGCCAAGTAGAGATACTACTTGTGCTTCCAAACATCCTTAAAACCAGTTTTGCCATGAGAGTCCACCATACCTACCTATGGATTGAGTAAGATCCTTCAAGTAAGTTGTCATCGGTGCAAGCAATAAAAATTGCTCTCTAAATATGTATGACTTATTAATGCGGAGAAAATAAGCTTTGTACGAACTTGTTGTGGAAGTAATAAAAGCGACGGACTGCATAATAAAGGTCCACATATAAGGGGCAATATAAAGTGACGTTCCTTTGCATTAAGATTTCGTGCATCAACCCTAAACGCACATGACAACCTCTGCTTCCCTCAGCGAAGGGCCTATCTTCTACTTTATGTTTTTACTTTATGCTTGAGTCAAGGTGATCCTCACCTTTTCCTTTTTCATTTTATCCTTTGGCAAGCTCTTTGTGTTTGAAAGATCATGATATATATATCCAATTGGATGTAAGTTAGCATGGGCTATTATTGTTGACATCACCTAAAGGTGAATACGTTGGGAGGCAACACAATAAGCCCCTATCTTTCTCAGTGTCCGGCTGAAACTCTATAACCACAAGTATTGCGTGAGTGTTAGCAATTATAGGAGACTACGAGATAGTTGAGTATGTGGGCTTGCTAAAAAGCTCTATTATTGGCTCTTTCTGATGTTACGATAAATTGCAATTGCTTCAATGACTGAGATTATAGTTTGTTAGTTCCCAATGAAGTTTTTGAACCATACTTGACATTGTGAATTGCTTATCGCTTGAGCATAGGAAATCATATGACAAAATCTATATATGTTGTTGTTATTAGAATGATCATGTTGCCCTCATGTCCGTATTTTATTTTTATCGACACCTCTATCTCTAAACATGTGGACATATTTTTCGATTTCGGCTTCCGCTTGAGGACAAGCGAGGTCTAAGCTTGGGGGAGTTGATACGTCCATTTTGCATCATGCTTTTATATCAATATTTATTGCATTATGGACTGTTATTACACATTATATCTCAATACTTATGGCTATTCTCTCTTATTTTACAAGGTTTACCATGAAGAGGGGGGATGCCGGCAGCTGGAATTCTGGCTGGAAAAGGAGCAAACGTTGGAAACCTATTCTGCACAACTCCAAAAGTCCTGAAACTCCACAAACAACTTTTTGGATTTAATAAGAATTTATGAGCGAAAGAAATAGGCCAAGGGGCCCACACCCTGTCCGGGAGACAGGGGGCGCCCCCCCCCTATAGGACGCGGCCCCCTATCTCCTGGGCCCCCTGGTGGGCCTCTGGCGTCCATCTTCTGCTATATCATCACTTTTACCCTGGAAAAAATCGTGGGCAAGCTTACGAGACGAAACTCCGCCGCCACGAGGCGGAACCTTGGCGGAATCAATCTAGGGCTCTGGCGGAGCTGTTCTGCCGGGGACACTTCCCTCCGGAAGGGGGAAATCATCACCAACGTCATCACCAATGATCCTCTCATCGGGAGGGGGTCAATCTCCATCAACATCTTCACCAGCACCATCTCCTCTCAAAACCCTAGTTCATCTCTTGTATCCAATCTTGTATCAAAACCACAAATTGGTACCTGTGGGTTGCTAGTAGTGTTGATCACTCCTTGTAGTTGATGCTAATTGGTTTACTTGGTGGAAGATCATATGTTCAGATCCTTTATGCATATTATTACTCCTCTGATTATGAACATGAATATGCTTTGTGAGTAGTTACGTTTGTTCCTGAGGACATGGGTGAAGTCTTGCTATTAGTAATCTTGTGAATTTGGTATTCGTTCGATATTTTGATGAGATGTATGTTGTCTTTCCTCTAGTGGTGTTATGTGAACGTCGACTACATGACACTTCACCATTATTTGGGCCTAGAGGAAGGCATGGGGAAGTAATAGGTAAATGATGGGTTGCTAGAGTGACAGAAGCTTAAACCCTAGTTTATGTGTTGCTTCGTTAGGGGCTGATATGGATCCATACGCTTAATGTTGTGGTTAGGTTTACCTTAATACTCCTTTTTGTAGTTGCGGATGCTTGCAATAGGGGTTAATCATAAGTGGGATGCTTGTCCAAGTTAGGGCAGTACCCAAGTACCGGTCCACCCACATATCAAATTATCAAAGTACCGAACGTGAATCTATGAACGTGATGAAAACTAGCTTGACGATAATTCCCAATGTGTCCTCGGGAGCTCCTTCTTCATTATTAGAATTTGATCAGGCTTATCCTTTGCTACATAAAGGATTGGGCCACCTTACTGCACTTTATTTACTTTATTTACTTCTTGCTCGTTACTATTTATCTTATCACAAAACTATCTATTACCTACAATTTCAGTGCTTGCAGAGAAAACCTTACTGAAAACTGCTTATCATTTCCTTCTGCTCCTCGTTGGGTTTGACACTCTTACTTATCGAAAGGACTATGATAGATCCCCTTCACTTGTGGGTCATCACCCTCACATAGTAAAAGGTCTGCAGGATTAGATTTTCTTCCCTCACATAGTAAAAGGTCTCCAGGATTAGATTTGCTGCCCTCACATAGTACAAGGTCTCTAGGATTAGGTTTGATGCCCTTACATAGCATGAACAAACTCGGCATCACCACTTTATGCCTCCTTGTAGGTACATTTTGCTGATGCGTCCACTGTCGCATGTCCTTATACCAACCTTTTGTTGTTGTTAATGTAAGGGCGCATCTAAAATGAAGCAATCACACTGTTACCTTAGGGACATGTCTAACCAGTGTTATTGTTAATCTAATACCTCCAGTGATAAGATGCAATTAAACTATGTTACAAATGGCACTCCTGCTGTTTTCCCCAGTATGATAAGTAAGTTGCTCCTTTACGCTACTGAGTGTCCTGGTGTCCCCACGGTCCCATGCCCTTAAACCAACTATTTAGCTACTGTTGATTTACCGTGTCTGGTAAACAAGCAATGCCACCATTAAAGTAATTCCATATTTGAGGAATCTCATTGTTGATCATAATGCTTCTAGTAACATGAAGCATTGCTGACGTTTTAGAACTTCTACTGTCCTTGCGTGATTGCCATGAACATAATTAAGATGCTTCTTTTCATTTTGTATATGTTTCGCATATTCTTATTGACCAGCAGTTGTTTACTTTCTATCTTTTTGTGCAGATAGGGATATCCATTTCACCTTGTTGCTATTGTGACCCTTTGGTGAACTGCACAAAACACTTTTTTTGAATGAGTGTCTTGTGCAGTTCAACTAAAATGTCACGTGGGCAACATCTCTCAATTTTGGTGGAACTGCACAAAATGGTGATTGGAGTTTCCAAAATCTCCGTCAAGTTCTGCTGGTAATCTCGTGCAACATTTTATTAGCCTTTGCAAGATGGAGCATCACTGTCACCACAATGGCACTTTATTTTAGTGGAACTGTACAAAAGGATAAGAAAATTATAGTTGCACGTTACATGAGCCGGACAGCCAACCTTAATGTTCCTCAATTTTAGTGCAACTACTAAAGAAGAACCTGCCAGCTCACGAGAGCAAGTACTTCTTGCTAGCTGAATGATGCAATCTTTGCTTCATTTCAGGTAAACTGCAGAAAAAGGTGCATGAATTGAATCATGGAACTCCAGGCAGACCTCATCCTAGTGGAGCTGCAGGTTGAGTTCAAGGAGGCCACTATTAAAGTGAAATCATGCTCTCCTTGTTTGTGCTGTGCAAACAGGATTACTCAACTACAGATGTTGTGACGGTCAAGAGCATTCGCCAAGTTCTTCGATTGTATGACATGGCTAGCCAAGATGGATTTAATCCCGATATTCACTTTATCAAAAGGCTCTAATGGGTTGGTTCTGAATCTTGCAAGTTGGGAATCAATGAGATGTGTAGGCACCTTTGTTGTACATATTACTTATTTGTTGGTTCTGAATCTTGCAAGATGGGAATCAATGAGATGTGTAGGCATCTTTGTTGTACTTATTATTTGGATCTTATTTGTTGGTTCTGAATCTTGCAAGCTGGGAATCAATGAGATGTGTAGGCATCTTTGTTGTACTTATTATTTGGATCTTATTTGTTGGTTCCGAATCTTGCAAGCTGGGAAACACGACATGATGATGCAGAGGACAACAACCATAACAAACATTTCAAACTTGGTAGTATTATCTTTGTGAAAGTGCGACAAATGTGTTGATCCTGTGCGTCCTGAGAATAATATTTCTAATTGTTGTGCATGTTGATCCTGTGGCACTGATAGAACGAGCCAATGCATTGCTTGTTTTAAGTATAAATTTCTATTAAAGCTAATTAAATTTAAGTAAAGTGACCAGTAACTCCTGTTATTATAGTACCAATACAGACCCGCTCGTGAACCGATGTGTGGCCGGAGTAGGTTTCTTAATGGAGGTGTTTGAATGCGCCGAGGGTGCATCTTCTACCAGGCGTGCAGCGGACGAGGGAGGGGTAGTAACTATTGTTGCATGTACACGCGCAACTTATTGTTGAATCCAGTTCCCCAAGACGTGAAAAACGAACTGCTGCCACCGCCTACACACTCGTTCACTCGAAGAGACTCCAATGGCAATCCGAGGGGTGAGCCTGCTGGATATGGACTTCAGCAAGGAGTTCCCCTTTGAGTTCGCCGTTCATTCCTATGGCTGCACCAAGTTGAATGTGATGTACACCAACGATCCGGACTCGGTCAAGCTCTACCTCGCCGGGTTCAAGCAGTACCTACAGGACGAGAAAGCACAAGGTTGCAGGACTAGACCTTGTGCCCATCCATTCGTCTCCTGACAGGGACCAGCGGATCACCGTCGCCCAGGTATGTGTGCGGGACGAGGTTCTCATCTACCACTTCTGTAGGGCCATCAGAGGTTCTGGAGCATTCACTTGTTCCATCGGCAGCGCCGACTGCACCTTCACTATGGTGGAGAGAAGGAAGAATGCGATGATTCGGCCATCTGGTGCAACAAGCTTGTCGACATCCATAAGCAATACAAGATCACAAGCAACGGGCAGGAGAAGGACTCCGCGGTTGACCTCTCCGAGACCATCGTCGACCCCTGATACGCCAACATGAAAGAAGACAATGATACCAAGGACCTGAACACGTGGGAGGTACCTCTGAATCTAGCCTACATAACCTACGCGGCCAAGGACGCATACGCATGCTACGACATGTACAGGCAGATCTTGGACATGAGGGCGTGTCTGCTTCCCATAACCGACGAGTACACGGACAGCCGCAGCATCATGATCAAGCATGCCAGGAAGGTTTAGATATTGTACTTTATCTGTTTATAAGCATCTTTATCATCTGAGTGTTTCATGCATTAGCCTATGTGTCGTAATTATTTGTTTTGTCCATAATATTTCTTTAAAGAACCCATTAACCTGATTGCTTTTTTAGTGGCTATTTGCTTATGTATGTAACTAGTTCACTTGTCCGTTAAAAAAACTAGTTCACTTGGCTGTCGTGCTTTGAATCTCCTTCCTCCCAACATATTCCCCTCCTCAGGTGGACCCAGCAGGTCTCTGAATTTTCTCCCACTTTCTTTTTTGATGTAAACTGAGTTTTCTCCCAGTACTTTTCCCTAGAACCAACTCAACTGTCCCACGTCTAGCCTAAAAAATAATAATACCCCACGTACTATTAACTCATCAAATTTAAATGATATTTTATTTCGTAAGTTGAAAGTTCTTACAAAATATTAATAATAATTGTATATATATAACTTGGCAAGTTAACTCCTAGTGATTGCGTACATAAGCTTGCAAAGATTTTACTGACCAATGCAGTAATAGACGTGCAATCATGTGTTTATGTTTTTATAACATTTCTCCGTCTAGCCCAACATGATATTTTCACCCAGCCCAGCAAGTCCGCGGATTTCGAGAAAAATGCAAATGGGATTTAAACGGGCTGCATAGATGCTACATCATTGTTTCATCCAGCCCACCAAATGGACTAAAAAAACAAATGGACTGGCTCACATGTGGGCCAGTAGGTCGAAGCCTAAGAAGGCGTTGGATTTACATCCAACGACCGGCATTCTTCTTCAATCTCTCGTCTTCTTCCTCCAGCGTGGTCGGGGCCGCCTGCTCCAGCCTTCGGCGTCCAGCGGCGTTGTTTTGCGCTCCTCAGCGAAATGCTACCCCGCTGACGGCAAGGCCATCTCTCCACTCCACACCTCCTGTTATTCTCTGCCAAGTGTAGGCCCATGTAACGCCCCGGATTCGATGCGCCAGGTGTCCGCCAGTTATTCGCCGTCGTTGCCATGTCATTTGCTTGTGTGTTGCACTTTGTCATGTCATCATGTGCATTTCATTTTGCATACATGTTCGTCTCATGCATCCGAGCATTTTCCCCGTTGTCCGTTTCGCAATCCGGCACTCCTATGTCATCCGGCGTCCCCTTCTTGACTCTTTTCGTGTGCGAGTGTTAAACTTTCTCGGAATGGCCCGAGGTTTGCCAAGCGGCCTTGATACAACACCGGTAGACCGCCTGTCAAGTTTCGTGCCATTTGGAGGTCGTTTGATACTCCAACGGTTAACCGGGTAACCGCAGAAGCCTCCTTCTCTTTGCAGCCTAACACCCCTTCTAAAGTGGCCCAAAACCCATCTAACTCCCCTCCATGCTCTCGGTCGTTCGATCACGATCGCGTGGCCGAAAACCGCTCCTCATTTGGACTCTCCCAGCTCCCTCTACCTATAAATATGTGACTCCCCCGAATTTCGCGGATGAATCCCCCCGAAACCCTAGCTTCTTCCTCCTCCCGTAGCCGGACACGTCCGGACCCCGCCGGACATGTCCGCGCCGCCGCCCCCGTCCAATCCAGAGCCGCCACCTGCCTGCCGCCACGTCGCCCCGCGCCGCCCTCCACCGCGCCGGCCCGCCGGGCCCAGGCGGGGCCCGCCCGGCCCATCCGTCGCGCGCCGCCGCTGCCGGCCCGCGCCCGCCGCGCCTCGCCGTCTTCCCCCGTCGTCGGCGACCGCGGCTCCCCGCCGCCGCGACCCGCGCTGCCGCGCCGGATCCCCGCCGGCCGCCGCCTCCTCGTCGCGCCCGGCCAGCGCCCCGCCTCCGCGGCCACCCGCCACCTCGCCGCTGTAGGCCCCGCGCCTCCGCGCCTCGAGCGCCGGCGCCCTGGTCGCCCCCGCTGCCGGCGCCCCGCTCCGGTCGCCGCCATGGCGTCGGCGAGCGTGCCCGCCGCCCCTGCCTCTCCCTCCGGCCTCTCTCCGGCCTCCTCCGGCTAGATTCGGGCCGGAGCCGCCCGGATTCGGCCGTCCCTGACCTCCCCGGCCACCTCATCGCCCGATCCGTCAGCTCCGGCCATCTCCTCCCCGAACTCCGGCGAAATTCCGGCGAGACCCGCCGCCGCATCAATATCCGTGCAAATCTGGAGGTTGCCCCGAAACGCCCAAGTCCTCAGTTTTTCATATAATCATGCCATGTTCGTTGCATCGCGTCTCTGCATCCGTATCTCCGTTTCGTGCGTGTAATATGTCAAATTGTTCGCCTCGACCAGTACTTCATTTCGTTCCATTGCATCATTTTCATTTGAGCTCATCTTGATGCCCGAAATGCTGTTAGAAGAGTGCATGTTGATGTTAATCTGCTGAAACTGTTATAACTTGCTCATTTATCATTTTTGCCATGATTGATGTGTGCATCCTATGAGGTTGATGTCTACATGTATGTTGATCTATGCTATGCCATATTTCCAGAGGTGCAACCCATGTATTTTTGTGAGTTGTGTGCTGAGTGAACCAAGCTTGTTAAGTAGGGTAGTTGCTGTTGCTGTTTTCCTGACAGATTCTGTTATATTTTGTTGCTATGTAAACTTGCTTCTACTAGTCTTTGTGTGCATAATCTGGAGATGTTCTATAAACATGTTTTGATCTACATGTATTGATCTATCCATTCATGCCCTTGGTTGCAATTATAGCCTGCTGTATCATGTTGTAATCTTGCTCTAAAGTTGCTTCAAAATGTTGTTGTCAGCCTGTTAACATCAAGTTCACTAGTTCCCATGTGTTTTGCTAGTGATCCATGCACCCTATGAACTTGATCTTGCCATGCTTAGCTTCACAAACATGCCTTCTTACTGTTGGTTGCCTTGCCATGCTATGTATTGCTCTGTGGTGAGTGGTTCAAGCTCACCAACATGCCTACTTATTGTTGTTCCTGCCATGTATGAATCTGTCATATAACTTGCTATGTTTACATGGGTGCCATCATATTTTCTGATCCTTTTTGGCTCATGGTCAGTAAGGGACTTTTGATCTATGCAATTAGTAGATTCATGCCATGCCTTTGTTTGCCATGTTAAGTTCCTGTAACATGTTGTTTGATAGCTCTAAACATTGCAACCTGATGTTATTTCTGCAAAGTCTGAAACTGTTATTATTTGCAATCTTCCCATGTCCTTTTGAGCATGTTCTAGTTGTTTCTGGAGATAGCTCAGTGTTCATGTTTTGTTGTGCTTTACCTGTACATCATGCTCATGCCTTTTGTTATTATGTTGGGGTGCCGTAGCATGTTGTTTTGATGCTTGTAAGATGCCTATTTGCTGTTATGGACAGATTGTTGTTATGACTTGAATAGAGTGTATATGTTGAATCGTTGCTCCGTTTTGAGTGTGCTCTATATGGAACTTGCTTGATTTTGCATGTAGCTTCATATTATCATGTTGCATCCTTGTTTTGAGGTGTTTGCTTGATGTTTGGGTGCATTTTGCATCAATGCCATGTTTAACTTGTTTTGCTCATATCTTCTAGGCCGTAGCTCTGAATCTAATGAACTTTATAGGTAACTTGACTAGAATCTCGTGTAGATCATATTGATGCATCTTAAATTGTTGTTTAACAACTTGAACATAATGTTTATTCAGTTCTGGACCAATTTCGAAATTTGCATATGAGGACTTACCGGAATTGTTATATGTTGTTCCCGGCCTCATTTAAACTTGCCTTGATGTGTTGTTCTTGTTTGCATCATCTCTTGCCATGAGTAGCTTCATGTAGCTTGGTCATGCATCATGCTTGTTGTGCATCATGCCTTGTTCATGTGTGGTGTGTTTATCTTGTTAGTTCATGTTTCGTTGCGATCGTGAGGATTCGTTCGTCTACGGTTGGTTCGGCTTCATCCGTTCGTCTTCTTCATGGACTCGTTCTTCTTCCTTGCGGGATTTCAGGCAAGATGACCGCTACCCTGGATCTCACTACTATCATTGCTATGCTAGTTGTTTCGTTCTATCGCTATGTTGCGCTACCTATTACCTGTTTATCAAGCCATCCCATATTGCCATGAACCTCTAACCTTTGACACCTTTCCTATGCAAACCGTTGCTTGGCTATGTTACCGCTTCTGCTCAGCCCCTCTTATAGCGTTGCTAGTTGCAGGTGAAGTTGAAGATTTCTCCATGGTGGACAGGATTTTGGTTGGGATATCACAATATCTCTTATATTATTAATGCATCTATATATTTGGTAAAGGGTGGAAGGCTCGGCCTTATGCCTGGTGTTTTGTTCCACTCTTGCCGCCCTAGTTTCCGTCATACCGGTATTATGTTCCCGGATTTTGCGTTCCTTACGCGGTCGGGTGATTTATGGGACCCCCCTGACAGTTCGCTTTGAATAAAACTTGTCCAGCAAGGCCCAACCTTGGTTTTACCATTTGCCTCACCACCACCTACTTTTTCCCTTGGGAGTCGCTCTCTCGAGGGTCATCTTTATTTTAGCCCCCCCGGGCCAATGCTTGTCTAAGTGTTGGTCCAAACCGAGCGATGTCCGGCGCCCCCTAGGCAACCAGGGTCTATGCCAACCCGACGTCTGGCTCATCCAGTGTGCCCTGAGAACAAGATATGTGCAGCTCCTATCGGGATTTGTCAGCACAGCGGGAGGCTTTGCTGGTCTTGTTTTACCATTGTCGAAATGTCTTGTAAACCGGGATTCCGAGACTGATCGGGTCTTCCTGGGAGAAGGTCTATTCCTTCGTTGAACGGCAGAGCTTGTCATGGGCTAAGTTGGGACACCCCTGCAGGGATTAAACTTTCGAGAGCCGTGCCCGCGGTTATGTGGCAGATGGGAATTTTTTAATGTCCGGTTGTAGATAACTTGACACCAGATCCGAATTAAAATGCATCAACCGCGTGTGTAGCCGTGATGGTCTCTTCTCGGCGGAGTCCGGGAAGTGAACACGGTTTCTGTGTTATGTTTGACGTAAGTAGGTGTTCAGGATCACCTCTTGATCATTGCTAGTTCACGATCGTTCCTTTGTTTCTCTTCTCGCTCTCTTTTGCGTATGTTAGCCACCATATCATGCTTAGACGCTGCTGCAACCTCACCACTTTACCCCTTCCTTTCCCATTAAGCTTTGCTAGTCTTGATACCCATGGTAATGGGATTGCTGAGTCCTCGTGGCTCACAGTTTACTACAACAACAGTTGCAGGTACAGGTTATGCGATGATCGTGACGCGAGCGCGATGTTGCTTGTTTTGGAGTTTCTTCTTCTGCTTCTTCGATCAGGGGATAGGTTCCAGGTCGGCAGCCTGGGCTAGCAGGGTGGATATTGTTTGAGTTTCTGTTTATGATTCATCCGTAGTCGGATGTTGTTCTTGTATGTTGTATCATTGTATTCGTGTGGCATTGTATGCCTCTTGTATGTATCCCTACCTATTATGTAATGTTGATGTAATGATATCCACCTTGCAAAAGCGTCTTCAAGATGCGCTTCTATCCTTGGTGGGACCTTCGAGTTCCTTTAGGATAGGGTCGCACCTTGGGCGTGACAAGTTGGTATCAGAGCCTCGACCGACCTTAGGAGCCCCCCTTGATTGATCGTGTAGTTTGGCCGCTGTTGAGTCTAGAAGAAAACTATTTTCAGAGTCTAGTTATATCGGAGAGTAGGAATTATTTTTACTCCTCAGCCCCTTCGTCGCTCTGGTGAGGAATCTTGATGTAGGTGTTTTGAACTACTCCTCTTCCCCTTCAAATTTTTCTTTAGGATCACGCGGTTAGTTTTCGTTCGTTGTCCATCCTCTTTTGTCCGGCGCATTCCTCGTCAAGCTGATTCGAACCTCTCTCTCTTTGGGAGATCAATCCTCAGCTCTTTTTGATCCATGTTGTTTCCTTGTCCGAAGTTGTCCTTGTTTTTCCCACCCGCCCTCCCTTTTTCGTCTCAGAACCGGAGTCCGTAATCGAGTATCCAGCCTACTCGTGTGAAGTCTTTGATTTCTTTCCTCAATGATTTCAACCGGTGTTTTCTCTTCAAGATATTCGTCGGTTTCCCCTTCCAAGTTGCCTTTGTTTTTCCCGCCCTCCCACCCTTTCTTCTTCCCGGAGTCTGAGTCTCTTTCGACCATCTATTTCATTCGTGTGGAGCCTCTTCAATCTTGTGTCAATCATTTCAATCGGTGAATTCTCGTCTCGGTGGACATTCTTCATCTCTTTTTCTTTTCCGGTGGATTCAATTCAAGTTTTTCGGTGTTGATCACATTCTTTCCCTAGGCTCTAGTGTTTTCCCTGCTCGTTCACCTCTCGCCAGTTTATCGTTCCGGAGTGTTCAAGATATTTCAGGAGATTCGTCTGTGTTCCAATTAATTCGAGGTTGTTACCTCATTCAAATATTTCATTGTTCCGGTGCATCATCTATCTATTCAACAATCCTTTTCAACGGTGTTTTCTTTTAGTACCCACAGGTCTTTTCTCAGGATCTTACCTGACTCTTCTAATTTCCCCGGAGTTATTCTAAATTCTTTTCAAGTGTGATGTAAGAATGGATCCCATCAGTCACATGCCTTTTCCAAGATCGGTTTCAAATCATTTCATTGGTGGCTCAACCTCTTCGCTTTTTCATTCTCCCGGAGTATCTCAGTAATTTTGGTGGCATTCCTCGTCGTCATTTGAAGACCGAAGAAGAGTTTTCCTCTAAATCTTGCCCATTCTCCCAAAGATTCGTGGTTCTAGCTTCTTGTTATCCTCTCGAATTATTCCGTTTGTCAAATATTCTTTCTTACCATCCGGAGTATTTCAGGAATTGATTTCTGTTTCTTTTCACCGGAGGCCATCATCCCAGTTATCATTCTCTATTTATCCTGGTGCTTCGTTCAAGTGTTCTTTAATCAGCTCATGATCTCTTTGTTCTTTTGCATCTAAATCCCCTTAAGCATATTCGTTTTTCTAATTCTTCCCGGTGATTCATTCTCTTTCATCAATCATTTTCTAATTCTTACGGTGGTTCGTTCAAGATCCTCTTTCCTTGATTATCTTTTTCATTCATTCGTTCGTTTCAATCCTACCGGTGGTTCATGAAGACCTTCTCAAGTTTGCGATATGTCACTTCTCAATTCTTTTTCAAGAAGGATAAGTATTATGCAAAATCCATTGTTTGTCATCAATTTAATTTGATGAAGGATAAGCATACAATAAATCTTATTCTTATTTCATCCAAGCGAGTAATCCCTTCCTTCAGAGTTTGTTCTTGATGAATAAATTCTAGTTCCAAGTGTTTTCATCTTTTCTTTTTCGGAGTTCAAATTTCCTAGGCGATCTCGTCGGAACCTCCATCTAAATCACCGCAAGGCTCATCTTATTGTTTCATCCTTCATTCTATCTCATCATCCTTTTGTTTACCGGAGTTCTTCATGGTGGTTCTTCATGATTTAATTCATTCTCCAAAGAGTTCATCAAGTACCATTCCATCCTATCAAGCGCGTGTTCTAATCCTTCCATTTTCAGCCGGAGTGCTGCCTAAATCCTTTCAGTCTTATTCGTTTCTTTTCTCATTCTAACCACTCCGGTTAGAACGAGTCGTTACATAGTCTATCCGATTCCGTCAGCTTTCGATTCTCGTCATTCTCGTCGTTCCTCTTTTCTTCTCGAGTGCTCTCGATTCTTGGCTTCTTCTCTTGAGTTCTTGTTTCACCTCATCCCTTTTTCCCTTCCGTCTCGGTCCTAAGATCTCGGGACGAGATCTCTTGTTAGTGGAGGAGTGTTGTAACACCCCGGATTCGATGCGCCAGGTGTCCGCCAGTTATTCGCCGTCGTTGCCATGTCATTTGCTTGCGTGTTGCACTTTGTCATGTCATCATGTGCATTTTATTTTGCATACATGTTCGTCTCATGCATCCGAGCATTTTCCCCGTTGTCCGTTTCGCAATCCGGCACTCCTATGTCATCCGGCGTCCCCTTCTTGACTCTTTTCGTGTGCGAGTGTTAAACTTTCTCGGAATGGCCCGAGGTTTGCCAAGCGGCCTTGGTACAGCTCCGGTAGACCGCCTGTCAAGTTTCGTGCCATTTGGAGGTCGTTTGATACTCTAACGGTTAACCGGGTAACCGCAGAAGCCTCCTTCTCTTTGCAGCCCAACACCCCTTCCAAAGTGGCCCAAAACCCATCTAACTCCCCTCCATGCTCTCGGTCGTTCGATCACGATCGCGTGGCCGAAAACCGCTCCTCATTTGGACTCTCCTAGCTCCCTCTACCTATAAATATGTGACTCCCCCGAATTTCGCGGATGAATCCCCCCGAAACCCTAGCTTCTTCCTCCTCCCACAGCCGGACACGTCCGGACCCCGCCGGACATGTCCGCGCCGCCGCCCCCGTCCAATCCAGAGCCGCCACCTGCCCGCCGCCACGTCGCCCCGCGCCGCCCTCCACCGCGCCGGCCCGCCGGGCCCAGGCGGGGCCCGCCAGGCCCATCCGCCGCGCGCCGCCGCTGCCGGCCCGCGCCCGCCGCGCCTCGCCGTCTTCCCCCGTCGCCGGCGACCGCGGCTCCTCGCCTCCGCGACCCGCGCCGCCGCGCCGGATCCCCGCCGGTCGCCGCCTCCTCGTCGCGCCCGGCCCGTGCCCCGCCTCCGCGGCCGCCCGCCACCTCGCCGCTGCAGGCCCCGCGCCTCCGCGCCTCGAGCGCCGGCGCCCTGGTCGCCCCCGCCGCCGGCGCCCCGCTCCGGTAGCCGCCATGGCGTCGGCGAGCGCGCCCGCCGCCCCTGCCTCTCCCTCCGGCCTCTCTCCGGCCTCCTCCGGCTAGATCCGGGCCGGAGCCGCCCGGATCCGGCCGTCCCTGACCTCCCCGGCCACCTCGTCGCCCGATCCGTCAGCTCCGGCCATCTCCTCCCCGAACTCCGGCGAAATTCCGGCGAGACCCGCCGCCGCATCAATATCCGTGCAAATCTGGAGGTTGCCCCGAAACGCCTAAGTCCTCAGCTTTTCATATAATCATGCCATGTTCGTTGCATCGCATCTCTGCATCCGTAGCTCCGTTTCGTGCATGTAATTTGTCAAATTGTTCGCCTCGACGAGTACTTCATTTTGTTCCATTGCATCATTTTCATTTGAGCTCATCTTGATGCCCGAAATGCTGTTGGAAGAGTGCATGTTGATGTTAATCTGCTGAAACTGTTATAACTTGCTCATTTATCATTTTTGCCATGATTGATGTGTGCATCCTATGAGGTTGATGTCTAAATGTATGTTGATCTATGCTATGCCATCTTTCCAGAGGTGCAACCCTTGTATTTTTGTGAGTTGTGTGCTGAGTGAACCAAGCTTGTTAAGTAGGGTAGTTGCTGTTGCTGTTTTCCTGACAGATTCTGTTATATTTTGTTGCTATGTAAACTTGCTTCTACTAGTCTTTGTGTGCATAATCTGGAGATGTTCTATAAACATGTTTTGATCTACATGTCTTGATCTATACATTCATGCCCTTGGTTGCAATTATAGCCTGCTATATCATGTTGTAATCTTGCTCTAAAGTTGCTTCAAAATGTTGCTGTCAGCCTGTTAACATCAAGTTCACTAGTTCCCATGTGTTTTGCTAGTGATCCATGCACCCTATGAACTTGATCTTGCCATGCTTAGCTTCACAAACATGCCTTCTTACTGTTGGTTGCCTTGCCATGCTATGTATTGCTCTGTGGTGAGTGGTTCAAGCTCACCAACATGCCTACTTATTGTTGTTCCTGCCATGTATGAATCTGTCATATAACTTGCTATGTTTACATGGGTGCCATCATATTTTCTGATCCTTTTTGGCTCATGGTCAGTAAGGGACTTTTGATCTATGCAATTAGTAGATTCATGCCATGCCTTTGTTTTCCATGTTAAGTTCCTGTAACATGTTGTTTGATAGCTCTAAACATTGCAACCTGATGTTATTTCTGCAAAGTCTGAAACTGTTATTATTTGCAATCTTCCCATGTCCTTTTGAGCATGTTCTAGTTGTTTCTGGAGATAGCTCAGTGTTCATGTTTTGTTGTGCTTTACCTGTACATCATGCTCATGCCTTTTGTTATTATGTTGGGGTGCTGTAGCATGTTGTTTTGATGCTTGTAAGATGCCTATTTGCTGTTATGGATAGATTGTTGTTATGACTTGAATAGAGTGTATATGTTGAATCGTTGCTCCGTTTTGAGTGTGCTCTATATGGAACTTGCTTGATTTTGCATGTAGCTTCATATTATCATGTTGCATCCTTGTTTTGAGGTGTTTGCTTGATGTTTGGGTGCATTTTGCATCAATGCCATGTTTAACTTGTTTTGCTCATATCTTCTAGGCCGTAGCTCCGAATCTAATGAACTTTATAGGTAACTTGACTAGAATCTCGTGTAGATCATATTGGTGCATCTTAACTTGTTGTTTAACAACTTGAACATAATGTTTATTCAGTTCTGGACCAATTTCGAAATTTGCATATGAGGACTTACCGGAATTGTTATATGTTGTTCCCGGCCTCATTTAAACTTGCCTTGATGTGTTGTTCTTGTTTGCATCATCTCTTGCCATTAGTAGCTTCATGTAGCTTGGTCATGCATCATGCTTGTTGTGCATCATGCCTTGTTCATGTGTGGTGTGTTTATCTTGTTGTGTGCTTCTTCTTGTTAGTTCCTGTTTCGTTGCGATCGTGAGGACTCGTTCGTCTACGGTTGGTTCGGCTTCATCCGTTCGTCTTCTTCATGGACTCGTTCTTCTTCCTTGCGGGATTTCAGGCAAGATGACCGCTACCCTGGATCTCACTACTATCATTGCTATGCTAGTTGTTTCGTTCTATCGCTATGCTGTGCTACCTATTACCTGTTTATCAAGCCATCCCATATTGCCATGAACCTCTAACCTTTGACACCTTTCCTATGCAAACCGTTGTTTGGCTATGTTACCGCTTCTGCTCAGCCCCTCTTATAGCGTTGCTAGTTGCAGGTGAAGTTGAAGATTTCTCCATGGTGGACAGGATTTTGGTTGGGATATCACAATATCTCTTATATTATTAATGCATCTATATATTTGGTAAAGGGTGGAAGGCTCGGCCTTATGCCTGGTGTTTTATTCCACTCTTGCCACCCTAGTTTCCATCATACCGGTATTATGTTCCTGGATTTTGCATTCCTTACGCGGTCGGGTGATTTATGGGACCCCCCTGACAGTTCGCTTTGAATAAAACTTGTCCAGCAAGGCCCAACCTTGGTTTTACCATTTGCCTCACCACCACCTACTTTTTGCCTTGGGAGTCGCTCTCTCGAGGGTCATCTTTATTTTAGCCCCCCCGGGCCAATGCTTGTCTAAGTGTTGGTCCAAACCGAGCGATGTCCGGCGCCCCCTGGGCAACCAGGGTCTATGCCAACCCGACGTCTGGCTCATCCGGTGTGCCCTGAGGACGAGATATGTGCAGCTCCTATTGGGATTTGTCGGCACAGCGGGAGGCTTTGCTGGTCTTGTTTTACCATTGTCGAAATGTCTTGTAAACCGGGATTCCGAGACTGATCGGGTCTTCCTGGGAGAAGGTCTATTCCTTCGTTGATCGCGAGAGCTTGTCATGGGCTAAGTTGGGACACCCCTGCAGGGATTAAACTTTCGAGAGCCGTGCCCGCGGTTATGTGGCAGATGGGAATTTGTTAATGTCCGGTTGTAGATAACTTGACACCAGATCCGAATTAAAATGCATCAACCGCGTGTCTAGCCGTGATGGTCTCTTCTCGGCGGAGTCCGGGAAGTGAACACGATTTCTGTGTTATGTTTAACGTAAGTAGGTGTTCAGGATCACCTCTTGATCATTGCTAGTTCACGACCGTTCCTTTGTTTCTCTTCTCGCTCTCTTTTGCGCATGTTAGCCACCATATCATGCTTAGACGCTGCTGCAACCTCACCACTTTACCGCTTCCTTTCCCATTAAGCTTTGCTAGTCTTGATACCCATGGTAATGGGATTGCTGAGTCCTCGTGGCTCACAGTTTACTACAACAACAGTTGTAGGTACAGGTTATGCGATGATCGTGACGCAAGCGCGATGTTGCTTGTTTTGGAGTTTCTTCTTCTGCTTCTTCGATCAGGGGATAGGTTCCAGGTCGGCAGCCTAGGCTAGCAGGGTGGATATTGTTTGAGTTTCTGTTTATGATTCATCCGTAGTCGGATGTTGTTCTTGTATGTTGTATCGTTGTATTCGTGTGGCATTGTATGCCTCTTGTATGTATCCCTACCTATTATGTAATGTTGATGTAATGATATCCACCTTGCAAAAGCGTCTTCAAGATGCGCTTCTATCCTTGGTGGGACCTTCGAGTTCCTTTAGGATAGGGTCGCATCTTGGGCGTGACAGCCCACCCCACACCCGAACCAGTCAAGTTTCCCACTCCTCTCCGTCTGCGACTCCACTGCCTCGTCTTCCCCATCTCCGGGTCATTCCAGTCTGGGGCCTCGCCGTTGTCCATCGCCTCGGTGCGCTTGGCGCAGCGTGGTCAACATACGAGAGTCATCCGAAGAGGATTGTACGTGGAGAGCCTGACGGCTGGGACCCACGAGGTCCATGGTCGCACGCAAGGAAAGTTCCTCCTTATTACGCACTGTACGTGGACTGTACATGGGAACGGCTTCTATATTTCGTGAAAAAAAAAGTTCCCCCCGCTGACAGGTCGGACCCACCAGCTATATCTTCGCACGCAAGGAAGTGCCTTCTTATTACGCACAAAAAATGAATACCCCCTGCTAGCTGGGACCCACCATAGTGGGTTGCTGACTTGTGGGCCTACTAAGTTGACGAGGACGGAGGGCTTTGTCAACTTAGTCAATATGAACGATTCTAGCTCCAGTGACCGTACGATGTCCATCCAACGGCCATAGTGCTTCTTCAACCTCTGGTCTTCTTGCTCCAGCCGCCCAAAGCAGCGCCGGTCGTGTTGCGTGCTCCTGCCTCTCGTGGCCGGTTGTGATGCTACGGAGGCCTCACCGCCCCCTACTACTCCCACCACTAGCCCAGGGCATCCCTCTACTCACCCACACCCCATGTTATTCTGCGACGACGGCAGCCTCACGCCACAGTCGAACCAGTGAACCCTCGTACTCCTTTTCGCGTGGGCATCCACTGCCGCGTCTTCCCCGGCTCCGTGTCGTCCCCTTCCTAGGCCTCTCCGTCATCCACCGCCTTGGTGCTCTTGGCGCGGCGTGGTCAATGTGGTCAACGACCGACTTCCATCGAAAGAGTACTATACATGGAGAGGCTGACAGCTGGGTCCACGACCACAGCTGGGTCCATGGCCATAGCCTAGTTTTTTTGTGATTTGCCAAGTAAGTCGCTTTGTCAGGCCTGTTGGGCTGCAAATCTTTCAAGACGAGGAGAGCTTCGTTCGGTTGGCCGAGAAAATGGCCTATCAGTAATGAGAAATGGGTTGTACATTTTAAAAACACATCAAACCGGCAATTATTTTCAAATATCTTTTTTTCATTTCGAGATTTTAAATTGCATTTATTTTTATGCGTGGGCAATTTGTTGGATTTTATATTGATATACATTTATTGTTAAAATCATTTTGAATGTGACTCAAAATTTCGGGATTAAAAACAGCTCGGACAGCACCGAAATATGCAAAATTTCATATAATTTTTTAACCGTGGCCACAATATGGGTTGTAATGCTAACAAAAGAATATGGGCTCCAAAAAAACCTTAAGAATTAGCAAATGGGCTGTAAATTATTAGAAATAATGGCAGATGGGTTGTATGTTGTTTTCCACAGATTTGAGGCTTTCCTAAAAAAAAGGTTAACGCACAAGCAGTGATTGTTGGATTTCCATCCAACGGTCGTTGTGCTTCTTCAATCCCTGCTCTTCCTGCTCCAGCCGCTCAAACAAGCGCCGGCGGGACTGCCTGCTCCCTCCTCCCCATGACCGACTGTGCTGCCGCGCAGGCCTCACCGCCCCACCGTACTCCCATCGCTGGCCTAGCCATCCCTCTACTCACCCACACCTGCTGTTATTCTCCGGCGACGGGAGACGAACCAATAAACCTTCGTACAGTCATACTCCCCTCCGTGTGGGAAACAATTGTCGAGTCTTCCCTGCCTCCGTGTTGTTCCCTTCCTAGGCCTCGCCGTCGTCCACTGCCCTAGTGCTCTCGGCGCGGCCTGGTCAACATGGTCAACGACCGACATGCATCTGAAGTGGACTGTACGTGGAGAGGCTGACAGCTGGGTCCACGGCCGCACGCAAGGAAATGCCTCCTTATTACGCGCAAAATAATGATTCCTCCACCTGACATCTGGGACCCACCGAAAGGGCCTCTATATTTCACGAAAAAACGTTACCGTCGCTGACAGCTTGGACCCACCAGCTATATCTTTGCACGCAAGGAAGTGCCTCCTTATTACGCACAAAAAAATGAGTACTCCCCCTGCTAGCTGGGACCCAGTATAGTGGCAGGCTGCCTTGTGGGCCTACTAAGTTGACGGGGACGAAGGGCTTTGTAAACTTAGTCAATACTCCAGTGACCGTACGATGTCCATCCAACGGCCGTAGTGCTTCTTCAACCTCTGGTCTTCGTGCTCCAGCCGCCCAAAGCAGCGCCGGTCGTGTCGCATGCTCCTGCCTCCCATGGCCGGCTGTGATACCGCGGAGGCCTCACCGCCCCCTACTACTCCCACCGCTGGCCAGGCCATCCCTCTACTCACCCACACCCCTTGTTATTCTGCGGCGATGATAGCCTCACACCACAGCCGAACCAGTGAACCCTCGTACTCATCTTCGCGTGGGCATCCACGGTTGCGTCTTCCCCGGCTCCGCGTTGTCCCCTTCCTAGGCCTCGCCGTCGTCCACCGCCGTGGTGCTCTCGGCGTGGCGTGGTCATTGTGGTCAACAACCGACTTCCATCGGAAGAGTACTGTGCATGGAGAGGCTGACAGCTGGGTCCACGGCAGCCGCAAGGAAGTGCCTCCTTATTACGCGTAAAATAATTATTCCTCCACCAAACAGCAGGGACCCACCGGACGGGTCACCGTATTTCGTAAAAAAAACGTTTCCCCCTGACTGCTAGGACCCACCAGTTACACCTTCGCACGCAAGGAAGTGCATCCGGGCAAAAAAAATGGTTCGCCCCCCTGACTGCTGGGACCCACCAGCTACATCTTCGCACGCAAGGAAGTGCCTGACAGTCGGGACCCACCTGGTCGAAGCCTACGTAGTGTTGTCATTCTGGTCGTGAACGTGTACGTATATACTGGTGGATGTAGAGGCGCGCACATGTCATAGTAGAGGGCGCATGTGTCATAGTAGAGGCGCGTACGTGTCGTAGTAGAGGCGCGCACGTAGCATGCACACGTATGTACAGCGGCCAGTGTGCAAGAAAGAAAATACGGCCACGTATGTGTACATACGGGCGGGGTCTCGAACGCCTACTCGCGCATACGTATTGCCAGGGCTCGTGTACATGGCTGGGTCGGAAAGGAGAAACAGCGTTGTCGTCGTGTTCATGGGGAGCCAACGGAATGCGTAGTGTTCATCGGGAGCCAACGGAACACGTGGGAGCCAACCGGCTTGAACGGAGGAAACGGCCTTGTGTTCGACCGGCCACCTTCGAAACGGAATTCTGTTCATCGGGAGGGGTCTGGCGTATCGCAAAATAAAGGAAAAGGACCTCCTACGGTCGAAACGGGGGTCCTGTTGATCGGGAGGGGTGTGGCGTACCGCAAAACGGATGATACGGACTTGTGTTGGAGCGCTACGGTCGAAATGGGGGTCCTGTTCATCGGGAGGGGTGTGGCGTACCGCAAAATGGGACTCCACGGGATACTGTTCATCTCCACCTTCAACCTCCTCCAGCCTCCACGGGCACCTGTTCATCCAGCCTCCACCGTGCGCTACTCCACCGGCTACTGTTCAACCACCCCTCCACGGGCACCCCTCCACCGTCTACTATTCATCCAGCCTTCCACGGGGTCGTCCTGTTCATCCAAAGGTAACGCCACGGGGTCATGTTCATCCATCCCCCCCCCCAATGCTCATTGTTCATCCAATCGATCGGCTTCAGTTAGCAGCAGTAGCGAAGGAATCACTCGATCGGGTTCAGTTAACAGCCATCGATCGATCGCTCGGGTTCAGTAAGGCGTAGCCTGCAGTGCAATCGCTCGGGTTCAGTTAGAGCCCAACGCCTCGTTCGGGTTCAGTTAGAGCCAACGCCTCACACACACGCGCGTACGTGTACGAGAGAAACGCGCATCGCTCGGCCCCCGACCACCCACCGTAACTGGGAACTCCCCGAAATTTTCCTCGCCCTCGCTTCTACCATGGTTTTTTCCGTCATGGACGGCCCAAAGAATGTCATGCAGCTGCGTCTCCGGCCCGCCCAGGACGAAAAGCCCATTTTCTGTCATGGTTCTTTGTCATAGAAGTAGGAGCCCACCACATCTATGATGATACCGGGTTTTGTCACAATTATCGTCATAGAAGTGTCATATGTATGACAGAAAAAAAATTCGTTCAGCCCAAAATGTCACGGATGTGTCGTCTTTTTGTAGTGTGTTTCTTGCTTCTTTTTGGTTTCGTAGAATATGAGTACCAAACGAAGTCCAAATGCCACGAAACTTTTTGGATATTTTTTCTGGACAAAAGAAACACTAGAAGCTTTGGGAGAATACCAGACGTGGGAGCATGGGCCCGCAACCCATCAGGGCACGCCCTGATGGTGGTGGGGCCCACGGGGCTCCGTTTGACCTAGCTCCGCCTCTATAAATTCTCTAAAATCGTGAAACCATAGAGGAGTCCACGAAATACTTTTTCCGCCGACGCAAGTTACAGAACCACGAGATCCCGTCTGGAGGCCTTTTTCGCCACTCTACCGGAGGGGGATTCGATCACGGAGGGTGCTCTTTGTCATCCTTGCCGCCCTCCGATGATGTGTGAGTATTTTACCACAGACCTATGGGTCCATAGTTAGTAGCTAGATGGCTTCTTCTCTGTTTTTGATCTCCAATACAATGTTCTCCTCGGTGTTCTTGGAGATCAATTTGATGTAATGAATTTTTGCAGTGTGTTTGTTGGGATCCGATGAATTGTGAGTTTATGATCAGATCTATCCATGAATATTATTTGAGTTTTCTCCAAAATCTTTTATGCATGATTGTTATTGCCTCATATTTCTTCTCCGGTTTACTGGTTTGGTTTTGGCCAACTAGATTGATTTATCTTTGAAAGTGCGTTATATCGACTAGAGGGGGGTGAATAGGCGATTTTTATGAATTCTTCAATGAGGAATTTGCTGGTGAGGAAATTCCTTAGCGAAGAACTACTTGCAGCAGAATGAGTACTCAAAAGTAAACATAACAAAACACAAGCATAGTCATCATGATGAAATGAAGACAAGCACAGAGTATAGAAAGCATAAACACGGGATAACATAGGATGAAGACGGACAGACTGAAGCAATTGAACTGAGGAAATTAAAAAAGTCTTCAGTCAAAGTCTTCAAACAGATATGAACAAGCACACAACAACTGAAATGAGGAAATGAAAGAGTTGAGGAAATAGAACCAGTAAGCTTGGTGAAGACAATGATTTGGTAGACTAGTTCCAACTGCTGTCTCAGTTGTACGTCTGGTTGGAGCAGCTAGGTATTTAAACCTGAGGACACACAGTCCTCACCGTATTCTCCTTGAGCTAAGGTCACATAGATCTCACCCAACGCTCATGGTAAGTCTTCAGGTGACTTCCAAACCTTCACAGACTCGGTCACTCGGCGATCCACAATTCCTCTTGGATGCTCTAGACCATGACACCTAACCGTCTGGAAGAAGCACAGTCTTCAAAGGTAACAAGCGTCGGATCCACGCAGGATCAATCTCTTCAGTGATGCTCAATCACTTTGGGTTTGAAGATGTTTTGGGTTTGGGTTTTCCTCCTTGATGATTTTCGCTCAAAGTCCTCGGAGGATGGGATGCTCTCAAATGACAAGTGTCAGTTTCTCTCGGAGCAGCCAACTAGCTAGTGGTTGTAGGGGGCGGCTATTTATAGCCTAGGGAGCAGCCCGACATGATAAGACATAAATGCCCTTCAATGATATGACCGTTAGGTGGGTAGATATTTTGGGACAGCTGGCACATAGCACAGCAACGGTCGGAATTTTGACTCTCAAATTCCTTAGGGCTATCATGTTCCTCACTGTGTAGGCAATCTGCACTGGCGAATTCCTAACTCCTCAGTCAGAACAAATTCCTCAGCGACCAAAAGAACTTCGTCTCTGTGTAGGATTTTGAGTTGAGCATCACATGGAAAATTTTCCTTAGTATTCCCTCGACCCCCTTTAACAGTATGGTGTTTCCTATGACTCAAGAAAGAGAAAATGAAACTACGAGAACAAAAGTCTTCACGTTTCATGTTCCTTGAATGAATTTCAAGTCTTCAAGGTCACACCAATTTCTTCACTTTCAAAGTCTTCAGAAGGTCTTCAGAAATCCAAAGTCTTCAGTTGCAGAACTTCATTTTTAGGGGTCGACTTTCTCTGTAAATATCAAACTCCTCATAGACTTATAGACCTATGTACACTCACAAACACATCAGTCCCTTAACCTATAAGTCTTCAATACACCAAAATCACTAAGGGGCACTAGATGCACTTACAATCTTTTCATGGGAAGACGTGCTTTGTGATGGGTTCGATTTTGCAGTGCTCAATCCTAGTGATAGAAAGGGACATGACACGCATGTATCGTTGCTATTAAGGGTAACAAGATGGGATTTATTTCGTACGTGAGCTTATCTTGTCTATATCATGTCATCTTGCTTAAGGTGTTACTCCATTCTTCCATGAACTTAATACACTAGATGCATGCTAGATAGCGTCGATGTGTGGAGTAATAGTAGTGGATGCAAAATCATTCGGGTCTAATTGTCTCAGATGTGATGCATGTATACATGATCATTGCCTTGGATATCATCATAATTATTTGCTTGTCTGTCAATTGCTCAACAGTAATTTGTCTACCCACCTGTAACACCCTGAGAATCATGCTACAGTAATCCCCCTCTAATGATGCCTTGTCATCATTGTTACTGTTGCTAATCTCACTTTGATTCTATTCCAGTTCAAATTTCAAATTCAAAATAAAGTCCAAAACTCAAAGTTTTCAAACATGAAAGCTAAAATGTTCAAGGTGTGGCAAATAATCTCTGGTTAATTGTCATGTTGAAACCAACCTCATTTGTGTAAACAAAATGCCCCTGGGGTATTATTTTGTGGTCCAACAATAATTACATTGGCCTTCCCAATTTCTAAAAATGGTTAGCCAACTCCTTCTGACCCCAAACTTTTTATGCAGCTTCACTTTGATCCTATCTATTTTTGTGCAAAGTGCCACTTTTAACAAAATTATTTCAGTAGCTCTTTTAAATAGGAATCAGAGGCAGAATAATAGAAAAGGGAGAAAACAACTGGACTTTCCCCCACATTGAACCGACCGGCCCAGCTAGCCAACTGTTCGGCCCAACTAGCAAACTAGCCGGCCCAGTCAACCAGCCCCCCCCACTGGTCTCCTTCTCCCTCTGTTCCCGTGGCGCGGTCGCTACAGGGGTGAGGTCGACCCCGACCGCCTCGTCGGCCTCGTCGAGAGGATAAGGCCGCACCCCCCCCCCCCCCTCGGCCCCTCATCGCCCAGATCTCCCCTCGCCTCCTAGATCCCCCTCGCTTCCTCTCCCTTCTCCAGCGCCGGGGAGAAGCGCCCGAAGCCGCCACCGTCTCCGAGCGTCGCCATGGCCCGTCGAAGCCGCGGCCACTGGCCTCGTCGCACCCCACCGCCGGGCCCATCCACACTGTGGGCCTCGTCTTCTTCATCTACAGAACCAAGTTGGCGCCAGGGAGCCTCAACAACGCCGGCTGCGCCCGTTCCCCTCGCCGGTGCTTGCCTCAGCTACCTCAGCGATCTGCCAGCTCCGATCCTCCCCGCGTCCACGCGAGCTCACCGTCGTCTACCTCGCTGTGAGCTCCCATGCTGATTCCCCTTCCCGTCTCCTGTTTTCGTCTCGCCGTTGGTCGTCATCCCGCGCACGCCCGCGCGACTCCACGCCTGGGCCCCATCTCCGCCGTCACGCCTGAGCTCCCGAGGAGCTCGCGGCCGCCGTTGCACCGACGCTGCAGCCGCCCGCCTTCCGCGTCCGCGGTCGCGCCACCGCGCTCGCCGGCTGTTTCCTCCACCACGCACGCCTGTAGCTCCCTCCTGTTGCCGCCGCCGAGCCCGCGTCCCACCGCGCCATGGCCATGCCTTGCCCCTGCGCCCCTACCGCTTGTGAGCTGTTGTCGTCACCTGCCGTCATGGCCTCGCCGCCGCCGGGCACAACCCCGACCGGCCTCGCCTCCCCTCGCATGGTGGGCGCCTGGGTGCGCCCCGCACCCACACGCCCGTAACCCGTCGCCCGTTTAGGCCCCGTGGGCCACTAATGTTGGGGCCCCACGCCCCCTTAAAAAAGGTTTTTAAAATAAATAAATAAATACATTAATTAATTAATTGTGTTTAATTAACCTAATCAATTAACTAATCTAATTAACCCTGTTTAGTTAGCCTTAGTCTATGACAGGTGGGTCCCATTGGACCCACATGCCAGATTTGACTCTGGTCAGCTGGGTTTGACCTGCTGACGTCATGGTGATGTCATGCTGACATCACCTTTCACTGTTCTGGATAATGTTCAATTTAAGTAATTAAATAAATTTCAAAATCTTCAAAACTTTGATAAATCATATAAAATAAACGGTAACTCCGATAAAAACGTTTTCTACATGAAAGTTGCTCAGAAAAATGAGACGAATCCGAACACGCTGTCCGTTTACCTGTCAGATGCCTCTAACTATCTGAACATGGAACTTTCCCCCTCCGGTCATCTGTCTGACACAGGTCTGGAACCGGGAAAACATTCCCGATTGACTCCCCCCTTCGCTGGTATCGTGTAGCACCGCGTTAGAACACGTCTAGCTCTGCCTGTTGTCCTGTTATGCACTTGCTTGCTATGTATTTATTGTCCCCCCCCCCCCTTCTCTCCGATAGACCCCGTGACGATGTTGATGCCCCTATGATCGACTACGTCACCGACAACCCCTCCTTCTCGCCTGAGCAACCAGGCAAGCCCCTCCTTTAATCATCCCGATATCGCCCATTCTGTTCTCTCATGCTTCCATTAGATTTTGCTATTGTTATTGTTTGCTCCTATTCTGATGCATAGCCTGCTTTTGTAATCTGCTTATTGTTACCTTACCTAATTATCCTAAACTGCTTAGTATAGGTTGGTTAGTGATCCATCAGTGACCCCCACCTTGTCCTTGTTGCCCCTGCTTCATCATCGAAGACCTGATCAACAGGATCGAAGACCAGGCCCCGGCACCGCACATCACTTTCCCCTGAGTTGCTCGACACTGCTGGGTTACTGTCGAGTGCCGAGGGTGAGACCTCTACAACACTTCTGATGTTAACCCTGTAGTGTAGCTATTCGGTCGTGGTCATCGAGGGTGATTCCGCCTTAACCACTTCCGATACGACTCTGTCGTGCAACCCCTCAAGTGTGAACCTCGGGGGTGATTCCTCTTACGTTCACCTTGATGATTACATCGAGTGGAATTCACCGGGGGTGATTCCTCGGGTTTTCCCCTTGATGTTGAGACACACAGTTACTATGATTACTATGACTTTACAATGAACCATGTTACTAAAGACGGGTCGACCCTGAGGGTTACCCGCGCGAGCATAATTGCGAGTGATGTGGAGACGGGTTGACCTGGAGGGTACCCGAGAGTTGAATACGAGGCGTGCCCGGGCATTCTTAGCCCTTGCCGCAAGTCCTCGAGACGGGGCGACGGGGTGACATCTTTCTTGAGTCTCTGCTCGTGACCGCACTACCAACACACTAACGATTTGGAAGGATATTTGATCCGAGGGGCCTCTGGCCTGATAGCACTAACCATCACGTGGGCATAGTATGGGCGTTCTGCGTCGTATGCATGAGCAGAAGCTTAATAGACGTCAGCGACTGAGCGGCGCGCGCCGGGTTGGACTGGTAAGCACCTACCTTTTTTAAGGAGGTAGCTAGGTCTGCTCACCGGCCGCCCACGCAACGTGCAGGAGTTCCCGGGGAGATGGCCCATGACCCCTGGGGGCATAGGTTTAGTCCGGCGTGCTGACCTCTCTATTAAGCCTAGGTCGGGTTGCGGCGTATTGTTTGACCGATGCCGGGCATGACCTAGGAAAGTGTGTCCGGCCGGAGTTAATCAAGCGTCGTGGGTAAGTTGGTGCACCCCTGCAGGGAAGAACTAATCTATGCATAGCTTGTCCTATGGTAACGGACACTTGGAGTTGTATCCCGATCGATAGAACTAGAACTGGATACTTGAGATGAGACTTGGATATGAGATGATAACTGGATAGTATGGCTCTGGGATTGCTTTCTCGCAGGGAGTCGAGAAAGGATCTCTGGTCGAGGTTGATAACACTACTACTACTTTACTTTATGCTACTCTACTCCCTCCTGTTTGCTGCAAGATGGTGGTTTCTAGAAGATGCTAGTCTTCGATAGGACTAGGCCTTCTCTCTATTCTGGCATTTCTGCAGCCCAGTCCACATATACAGCCTTCCGTTGATAATGTTGCATATGTAGTGTAGATCCTTGATTGCGAGTACTTTGGATGAGTACTCACGGTTGCTTTGCTCCCCCTTTTTCCCCTTCTTTCTTCTTTCTGGTTGTTGCAACTAGCTGGTGGAGTCCAGGAGCCAGATGCCACATTTGACGACTGCTACTACCCCGAGGGTGCCTACTACCACGTGACGGACGCCGACGACCAGGAGTAGTTAGGAGGCTCCCAGGCAGGAGGCCTTGTCTTTTCGATCGTTGTTGCTTTTGTGATAGCCTTCTTAAGGCAAACTTGTCTAACTCATGTTTGTACTCAGATATTGTTGCTTCCGCTGACTCTTGTGAATTCAAGCTTATGTATTCGAGCCCTCGAGGCCCCTGGCTTGTAATATAAAGCTTGTATTATTTTAATTTGTGTCTAGAGTTGTGTTGTGATATCTTCCCGCGAGTCCTTGTTCTTGATCGTACACATTTGCGTGCATGATTAGTGTACGATTGAGTCGAGGGCGTCACAAGTTGGTATCAGAGTCGACTGCCTGTAGGTAGCCCCCCTTCCAACTCCTTGTCCGAAGTTGAGTCTAATCATTCAAAATTGTTTTACTAACTTGGTTGTGTGGCTTACGAGCCCACGTCGCCGATGGGTGGTACTAGGATCTTTTATTCCTCGTCTATACTCTGGGATTCTGATCTCTCTTCTATTCGGGTTAAAGATTTTACTAACTCTAACTTTAGGTTCTTGTAACCACTTCCTACCGGAGAGCCCCTTCATTCCATATGATCACCTGCTTCATCAGAAGATTTTGAAGATACTTGTCGGTGTCAAAACCGGCGGATCTCAGGTAGGGGGTCCTGAACTGTGCATCTAGGCGGATGGTAACAGGAGACAAGGGACATGATGTTTTTACCCAGGTTCGGTCCCTCTCGATGGAGGTAAAACCCTACTCCTGCTTGATTGATATTGATGATATGGATAGTAGAAGAGTGGATCTACCACGAGATCAAGGAGGCTAAACCCTAGAAGCTAGCCTATGGTATGATTGTTGTAATGGTTGTCCGTCCTACGGACTAAAACCCTCCGGTTTATATAGACACCGGGGAGGGCTAGGGTTACACAGAGTCGGTTACAATGGTAGGAGATCTACATATCCGTATCGCCAAGCTTGCCTTCCACGCCAAGGAAAGTCCCATCCGGACACGGGACGAAGTCTTCAATCTTGTATCTTCATAGTCTTGGAGTCTGGCTGACGATGATAGTCCGGCTGTCCGGACACCCCCTAGTCCAGGACTCCCTCAGTAGCCCCCGAACCAGGCTTCAATGATGATAAGTCCAGCTCGTATGTAGTCTTCGACGTTGCAAGGCGGGTTCTCCTTTAAGTTCCATGTACCTGCCGAACAGTGTCCGGCTTCCTTATCAATGTCGCGCTTCTTGGCTTCCACGCCCAATAATGGCCTTCTTCCACGCGTCGCACGAATGCGAAAAGCCAGGGTATCTTTTATGTTTTACCCCCTAGCTGTGCAAATAACCTGCCTATAAGAGAGGCAAGAATCCAGATCCAAATCATACCATCTTCCTTCCGCGAGTACTCATCGGAGCGCTTCTGACCAAAAATCCATTCCATCATGGACCGTCGACGCGGCTCCTCTTCTCGCGCTCCCAGCCCTCTGCCAGGAGATTGGAGGAGATGTTCTGTCCTGCACAACGAGCTAGTGACGCTCCAAGCGGAGGGATATCTCCCTCCGGCCTTCATGGTTCCGGTTCGAGCCGAGCTGGCCACCTACAAAGGTGGGGAGGCTACCCCAAATCCCAACAAAGGGGAGCGGGTATGCTTCGTCCCCTATCTGATAAGGGGGCTCGGATTTCCTATACATCCGTTCCTCCGCGGGCTCCTGGAGTTCTACGGACTCCAGCTCCATCACCTCACGCCCGCCTCTATCCTGCATATCGCGGGTTTCGTAGCTCTTTGCGAGCTATTTCTGGGCGTCGAGCCCCATTTCGCATTGTGGAAGAGGTTGTTCTGCCTTGTACCCCACTCTCACGAGGGGTCCATATATCAAGTGGGCGGTGCCGAAATAGGGCGCATCGCCGGGACCGGATATCCATCCGGAACCCCTAAGAAGGCGTCCGAAGACTGGCCTTCAGAATGGTTTTACGTAGAAGACGCTCCGCTGCCGGACCCTGTTCGGATCGGCCCCCGGAGTTCAGTAATGCTCCTCTGAGAAAACGCCTTAGCTAGCGCCCACGGAGCCCCCAGCTGGAGGAAGACAAGAGCGTCCATTATTTGATGGGCCGGATAAGGTTACTGGCCCATTCCGGGTTGACCATGATTGGAGTCATGGCAACGTGCATTATGCGAGGGGTGCAGCCGCTGCAATACAGGGGCCACCCTATCTGGGATTTCAACGGGGAGGATGATGCCACCCGTCATGGCCGCAAAGGGCCGGGATCGGCCGAAGACCTGGCGAAGATCCTGTCCGGCCTGTACAAGGGGGAGAAGGAGGATTTCCTCCAGACGACCCCGTTGAATGGGTTCTCCATGAATAACCCTCGGCATTGGGTAAGCGAACACTTTGTATGCCCGACCCATGCTTTCAAAGTTTAAGTTTCTTATATTATGCTTCCGACGCAGGAGCTGCGTCGGGTTGTGGAGGGCATTCTTAGTCCAGCTCCGCAACCCGAGGATCCAGAGAGATCCCAGGATCCGGCCTCCAAAGAGGACCCGGACATTAAGGTGGAGCTAATCGACGGGGTGTTCCACCAGCTCAGCGTGGATAACGCTTTAGTCGCCATTACGGCTGACTACCCCGGACTGTGTCCGGCTTCCCAGGTGATTGCGACCGAAGTCCTGACACCATTATTTCTTCCTTGCTCATTTCTGACCACCGTATACGATGGTGCTTTGCAGGAGGCGCCTTCAAGGCGGGAAGCCGAGCCCATGGCGGCTGATCAACAAGGGTCAGTCTGGCCCAGTAGGCGGAAGAGGAGCGCAGCACGGATTGAAATGTCGCCGCAAAGGTATAGCTCATGGTCCGTTATTTAGAGCAACGTTCCTAGGAAGTGTTTGAATGCTCATGACTTTTGTAGGAGAAAAAGCGCCCGCCGGACTGCGGGCGTAGAGGTTGCCAACCCAACCTCTACCAGCCAGGCTCCAGCACCTGGTCTGGAGGGGGAGGCGAGCACAAGGCGCGAGCCGGATACTCCTCCAACGGAGGATGCCGACAGACTGTCCGCCACCAAGTCTGAGGTGGAGAGCGCCATGAACCACAGGCACCGCCGGACGGTTTTTCGTGACGCGTGCTTCTCCCCTGAGGCGTTGGATGCCTTTAACGCGGGGGACGCGCACCTCCGTGCTGCTCAAGATGGTTTAACCAGAGCCACGGAGCAGTATGTAAAAGACATACGGGTAAGAAATTTTAATAGTTGTATATGCCAGTAGCCCCTGAGACTTAAAGTAGTTATATTAACTGATTTAAGGATCATTTGAAATGCAGGATCTTACAAAGAAGAATACCCAACTGTCTCAGGAGCTGCAAGAGTGTAAGGCCCAACTCGAGGCCGCACTTGCTGCCGCAGGAGGAAACCTTGAGACCCCTCCTGGTAACACATTATTTTAAAAAGATAAGTGGTGTGCGGCGTGCGCGCAAGTCTGATAATGACATTGCAGGTGCTGCCGGATAAGATCCGGACAGGCAAGAACTACTGCGCCAGCTGAAGGCCGGCGAGTGGGTGCTGAATAAGGTGCAGCAGGAAAGGAACAAGCTCCAGGATGCCCACGCCCAGCTTGGAGAAGAGCTGAAAGGAGTTCGGGCCGAGCTGGCTGGCTCCGTTAAGGAGAATCAGCGGCTTCGTCGCGGCATCTATTGTAAGTGCTTGAGCGAACTCCTTTGAAAAGAAGAGTTCGGCGAGGAAGTCAATTGACAAAATATGTCTGTAGGTATACTCACAGGTCGCCCTGCGGAGGACATGCCCGTATCAACGGGTGATCAACTTCCCGAGCTGTCGCAACTGCTCGAACGAGTTCGGCAGGCAATGAGCGGCGTCGTCCAGGCTTTATGGCCAGCCCTCTCCCTACCCGAGGGCCTTGGGGAGCTTGCGGAGAAGCTTCAGGGAGTGCGGCAGCGCTTCCGTTTATGGAAGATTTCGGCCTGCCGCCAAGGTGCCAGGGAGGCCTGGGCCATGGTGAATACGCGGTACAAGAAGGCGGATCCCAACCACATGGCCGAAGTCGGACCTATGGGGCCTGATGGGAAGGAGATCCCTGTGAGTTTAGTATACGGCCAAGTAGAGTTGGCCGCTAAATTTTCCCAACGGGACTGTAAATTAGACAGCCTGTTAGGCGGGATTGAGGAGGAATATAGTCAGTCGATTTGACAATGTATTGTAAAATGACATGTAAAATGCCTTCTAGTCGGATTGTAGATCGTTTGTCTTTGCCGACCTTTTCGCTTCAACCTCGGGACCCTAGAGTCCGGAGTGTGTCCGAATACCTTCTCGGTTAAGAAAGAACCGGGCATGCATGGAGACCAGGCATAGGGGTCATTAGTGCTTTATCAGACAAGTGCCCAACTAGTTATGTTATATTACATGGTTAGTAAGAAACATCTTCCAGGGAGAATAGTTCCATTAAGGGTTCCTTTCCCTGGGAGGCATGCCCTAAAGTGCATGTCTGGACTGCGAAAAGAGCAGAAAAACATCTGGGGGCAGATAAATAAGTAGGTAAAAAATCATCTTTCAAGTCACCAACCGAATATTCCCTTAAGAACGCTAGCTTTCGGCTTCACCCAGTCTGAGGTACACATCCGGCTGACCCGGCAGTAGCAATCGCAGAGGTGCTCCCTTTACCTCCTAGCCGAACAATCGGGAACGTAGGGGTAAGCACAGGAGCCAGGCAACCCAGCTTGGCCAAAACTTAAGTCATATCGATGCAAATAATGGTGAATAAAAGGTACATGTGGAAGTTTGACACATGTGCTGGGCATGAAGCCCTTGTAATTAAGCTTCTGGTAAAGAAGCCCCCAGGTATAATGAGTGCGGATGGCACGTCAAGTGTGTGCGAACAATGCGCAAGTAGGCCCTGAAGGGCTTTTTAGGAAAAGGGGTGAGAGAAGAAAGAGAAACAAAAGGCAGCTGAAGTGTAAAAATTTGGACGGGGGGAAGGGGACGAACTCTTAGTCCGACGCTAGGCATAGAATCTTCGGAGGCGGGCTGCGTTCCATGGGTTCGGCTCGAGTCGGTTGTCCGACGCATTTCGTAGACGGTACGCTCCGCCGGTCAAGACTTGATCGATAATGAAGGGGCCTTCCCATTTGGGCTTGAGCTTGTCCTTTTTCTTGTCCGGCAGGCGTAGAACTAGTTCGCCAACGTTGTAAGTCTTGGCCCGTACTTCTCTGCTTTGATATCTTCGAGCCTGCTGCTGATAGAATGCGGAACGAGCCTTGGCGATGTCGCGTTCTTCCTCCAACGCGTCCAAGCTGTCCTGCCGATCCAGCTCGGCTTCTCTTTCTTCGTACATGCGCACTCGAGGTGAGTCATGAATGATGTCGCAGGGCAGAACTGCTTCTGCGCCGTATACCATAAAAAATGGTGTGAATCCAGTAGTTCGGTTGGGCGTTGTCCGCAGCCCCCAGAGTACGGAGTCGAGCTCCTCTACCCAGTGTGTGTCAGATTTCGTAAGTGACCGCACTAGTCTGGGTTTGATGCCGCTCATTATTAGACCATTTGCTTGTTCCACTTCACCGTTGATTTGAGGATGATAGACTGAAACGTAATCGAGCTTAATGCCCATATTTTTGCACCATGATTTAACCTCGTCGGCTGTGAAGTTCGTGCCGTTATCGGTGATGATGCTGTGGGGGACACCATAATGGTGTACTACCCCAGATATGAAGTCTATCACTGGTCCGGACTCTGCCGTTTTAACTGGCTTGGCCTCTATCCATTTGGTGAATTTATCCACCATGACCAATAGGTACCTTTGCTTGTGGGTTCCCCCTTTAAGGGGTCCAACCATGTCAAGCCCCCAGACCGCGAACGGCCAGGTAATGGGTATAGTTTTGAGGGCGGTGGGTGGCATATGGCTCTGATTAGCAAAGAGCTGACAACCGACGCATCTTTGGACTAAGTCCTGAGCATCTGCCCGGGCCGTCGGCCAATAAAATCCTGTACAGAATGCCTTTCCTACAAGGGCCCGAGCTGCGGCGTGGTGTCCGCCTAGTCCGGCATGAATTTCAGCCAGAAGGTTTCGCCCTTCCTCTTCGGAGATACACCTTTGAAGGACTCCAGTTGTGCTTTTCTTATAGAGTTCTCCCTCATGGACCTTGTAGGCTTTGGATCGCCGAACTATGCAGCGGGCCTCATTTTGGTCTTCGGGAAGTTCCTGCCTGAGCAAGTAGGCTAGGAATGGCTCTGTCCATGGGGCGATTACTGCCATTATGTCGTGGGTTGAATTTGTTATTTCATCGGCTGAATCACCGATTATGTCAGATTACTCTGTGTCGGTTGGTGCTGCTGCTTCCGGTTTGTTATTTCCGGACTCCTCTTCCCATAGTACGGATGGCTTAAACAGCCGTTCCAGGAAGATGTTTGGAGGGACAGCGTCACGTTTTGCGCCGATGCGTGCCAATACGTCGGCCGCTTGGTTATTATCCCTGGCTACGTGGTGGAATTCAAGTCCTTCGAACCGAGCTGACATTTTAAGGACAGCGTTACGATAGGCTGCCATTTTCGGATCCTTGGTGTCAAAGTCTCCATTTACTTGGGATATTGCGAGGTTTGAGTCCCCGCGCACCTCTAGGCGTTGAATGCCCATGGAGATTGCCATCCGGAGGCCATGTAAGAGGGCCTCGTACTCGGCTACGTTGTTGGAGTCCGTGTACATTATCTGAAGTACGTATTGGACTGTGTCCCCGGTTGGGACGTCAATACGACACCAGCCCCCAATCCGGCCAACATTTTGGAGCCGTCGAAGTGCATAATCCAATTGGAGTATGCACCGTACTCTTTAGGGAGTTCGGCTTCAGTCCATTCAGTGACAAAGTCAGCCAAAACTTGCGACTTTATAGCTCGCCGAGGTTTGTAAGTTATATCGAATGGTAAGAGCTCGATGGCCTATTTTGCAATCCTGCCCGTTGCGTCGCGGTTGTTTATAATGTCATTTAGGGGTACTTCGGAGGCCACTGTTATCGAACACTCTTGAAAGTAGTGTCGGAGCTTCCGGGATGCCATGAATACCGCATACGCTATCTTTTGATAGTGCGGGTAACGGGACTTGCAGGGAGTTAAAACAGTGGATACGTAGTACACTGATTTTTGAAGAGGGAATTTATGCCCTTCTGTCTCTCGTTCTACGACGAGTACCGCGCTTACAACTTGATGTGTTGCCACGATGTATAACAACATTGGTTCGCCCAGGTTAGGCGCAGCCAGGACCGGATTTGTTGCCAATATGGCTTTTATTTCTTCGAGTCCGGCAGTGGCAGCATCCGTCCACTCGAAGTGTTCGGTGCGTCTGAGGAGGCGATAGAGGGGCAATGCCTTTTCTCCCAAACGGGAGATAAAGCGGCTTAGAGCCGCCACGCATCCAGTTAATTTTTGTATCTGTTTGAGGTCTTTTGAAATATCCAGTTGTGACAGAGCTCAGATCTTGGCCGGGTTCGCTTCGATTCCTCTACCGGATACAATGAAGCCCTGGAGCTTTCCGGCTGGTACACCAAAAACGCATTTCTCCGGATTCAGCTTGATGTCATATGCTCGGAGGTTGTCGAATGTGAGCCTCAAATCGTCTACTAGAGTTTCGACGTGTTTGGTTTTGACGACTACGTCGTCTACGTATGCCTCTACTATTTTGCCGATCTGGGTGGCCAGACATGTCTGAATCATGCGCTGATATGTTGCGTTGGAGTTTTTAAGTCCGAAGGGCATCGTGTTGAAGCAAAATGGTCCATATGGAGTAATGAATGCCGTTGCGTCTTGGTCCGCTCCCGCCATCTTGATTTGATGGTAGCCGGAGTATGCGTCCAGGAAGCACAATGAATCGTGCCCTGCGGTAGCATCGATTATTTGGTCGATGCGGGGGAGGGGGAAGGGATCCTTTGGGCAGGCCTTGTTGAGGTCTTTAAAATCGACACATAGGCGCCAGGATTTGTCCTTCTTTGGTACCATTACCAGGTTTGCTAGCCAATCCGGATGTTTGATGTCTCTGATGAATCCGGCTTCCAATAGTTTGGCTAGTTCTTCTCCCGTTGCATGTCTTTTGGGTTCGGAAAATCGTCGAAGAGCCTGTTTGACCAGCTTAAACCCTTTTAGGATATTCAGGCTATGTTCCACCAATCTGCGTGGGATTCCCGGCATATCTGAAGGGTGCCAGGCGAAAATGTCCCAATTTTCCCGAAGGAATTCTCGCAGTGCGGCGTCTACATCAGGGTTCAACTGTGCCCCGATGGAGGCCGTCTTTGTCGGGTCCGTTGGATGGACCTGGAATTTTACTATTTCGTCTGCTGGTTTAAAGGAGGTGGACTTGGATCTCTTATCGAGTATCACATCGTCCCTATTCACCGTAGAGCGCAGCGCGGTGAGTTCTTCTGCCGCTAGGGCTTCAGATAGTGCCTCTAGGGCTAATGCGGCTGTCTTGTTTTCGGCGCGGAGTGCTATGTCGGGATCACTAACGAGAGTGATTATTCCGCCGGGCCCAGGCATTTTGAGCTTCATGTACCCGTAATGGGGTACGGCTTGAAAAATTGTGAATGCCTCTCGTCCTAATATAGCGTGATATCCGCTGTTGAACGGGGCCACTTGGAACGTGACTTCTTCGGACCTGTAATTGTCCGGCGTGCCGAATACCACATCAAGTGTGATTTTTCTGGTGGAGCGCGCTTCCCGGCTAGGGATTATTCCCCTGAAGGTTGTGCTGCTTCGCTCAATGCGGCTCCAGTCTATTTCCATTTTTTGAAGAGTTTCCTCGTAGATGAGGTTTAATCCGCTGCCGCCATCCATGAGTACCTTGGTAAGTCGAAAGCCGTCCACTATTGGACTAAGCACCAGTGCGGCTGGTGCTCGGGCTGTTCAGAATTTAGGTTCGTCGCTGGCGTTGAAGGTGATGGCTGTGTCGCTCCATGGATTTGTTGTTGCTACTTGGTAGACTTCTGCGAGGCTGCGGATTGTTCGTTTCCGCATGTTATTTGATGCGAAAGTCTCGAAGACTGTTGATATTGTACTGGTATTGTTGGAGTGGTATTCCGGGGCTAGAAGCTCCTCGCCACTTTTGGCCACCTGCCGTAATATCCAACATGCTCGAAGGCTATGTGTTGGGGTGGCGCCCTCTGTACTGTGAATTTTACAGGGTCCGCTAAGCCATCCCTCCAGTACGGTTCCATGCCCTTTATGGGGTTTTTGATTTTTGGTTTTTGTACCTGGTGCCTGAGTGTAATGCACCCTTTTATTGCAGACTAGGGTTGTATTCGGGGCCGGATTGTCCCAAAACTTATTTTCGGTTTTCCGGAAACTCTCCGTCGCACAATACTTTCGTACTATGGACGCCAGGTCGGTGAAGCGTGTAACTTCACGACGGCTGATGGCGTTCAAGATCCCCTTGTCCGTGCAATTATTGCAAAAGATTGAGATTGCGTTCTCCTCTCGGCAGTCCTTTATCCTGTTCATGACCAGGAGGAATCTGGCCCAGTAATGATGTACTATTTCAGCGGGCTCTTGCCGGATTAGAGATAGATCGCATATGTCTGGGCGGGTGGGTGGAATTAAGTCCGAAACCCTACCCATCTCGAGGCTCAAGGGCCGAGGAGTTTCCAGATTCGGAAGCGTGGATTGCTGGATGTTGTCCAACGAGTCCGGTCCGATGCCTAACTTTAGGTTCAGTGCTTGATCGAAGTCCGCCCCTCCGCGGGAATCCGGCATGGAGGGTTCGGGAGCCCGGACATTACTAGTTTTCAATACAAGAGAAGAGTCGCCGTGTTGTTCCTCTACCACTGCAACATGGTGGGTGACCTGGGGAGAGTTAATCTCTCTCAGATCGGTTTTAAGCCCAATCTGATTGTAGTCTATAGCGACTCCCAGGGCGGCGATGCGATCCAAGAGCTCGTTTACGGACGAGAGCTCTATTGGATCCAGCCGCTCGGCGAATTCCGAGATGACGTGAAGATTGCTTTTGACGACCTGAGAGGTCATTGTCGAAGCGGTGGCCGGACAGGCGGTCATGAGAAAACCACCTAGCCGGATAGTTTGGCCGGCGGCCAAGGCTCCTTTGGCGAAGATACCGTCCTTGAAGACGGGAAGAGGCATCCTTCCTATCGGTGACGGCACAGAGGAACTCTCAATGAAAGCACCAATGTCGGTGTCAAAACCGGCGGATCTCGGGTAGGGGGTCCCGAACTGTGCGTCTAGGCGGATGGTAACAGGAGACAAGGGACACGATGTTTTTACCCAGGTTCGGGCCCTCTTGATGGAGGTAAAACCCTACTCCTGCTTGATTGATATTGATGATATGGGTAGTACAAGAGTGGATCTACCACGAGATCAAGGAGGCTAAACCCTAGAAGCTAACCTATGGTATGATTGTTGTAATGGTTGTCCGTCCTACGGACTAAAACCCTCCGGTTTATATAGACACCAGGGAGGGCTAGGGTTACACAGAGTCGGTTACAATGGTAGGAGATCTACATATCCGTATCGTTAAGCTTGCCTTCCACGCCAAGGAAAGTCCCATCCGGACATGGGACGAAGTCTTCAATCTTGTATCTTCATAGTCTTGGAGTCCGGCTGACGATGATAGTCTGGCTGTCTGGACACCCCCTAGTCCAGGACTCCCTCAATACTCTTTGATGTTTTCCCGAGACCCTTGTGCCCGCCGCCTTTGCAATTCCCTGCCATCGATATATCCTTATGGATAAGTACATACAGTTGCCGTTCATACCTTTGTCCCTAGTTGCTCTTGTTTCTAAAAGATGCCCCTAAATACTCTTCGTTGTCCCGAGAACCCCTTTTGCAATTGCCTTGAAGTTCTTTGCCACATGAATACCCCTACGAATAATTCCTCTCAATTACCGAAGATTCTTCATCCCTAGTTGTTTGAGTGTTTCACAAAAATCTTTGAAATCCTATTCGATCTTCCGAAAATCCTTAGCAGCTTATTGCTCTCCAAAATCTTACTTGCTTGCATTATGGTTAAATCCCATAAGTATAGTAATCTTATTGGCATCCTTCGTCATTATCATTTGAGTCTGTGGATTCTATATGTTGCGGATGCTCGCAATCCTCAGTCGGACCATAGAATTCATCCTTTTGGCTTGGACGTCATTTGACCAAGAGTTGTTTCTCGACCAATCAAATTGCCGTCAATTGTATCCCTAAGGCTATTCAACTTATTTATCTTTTGATCAGAGCGTCTGCTTCTGATCTTCTATTTTTGAAATCATGATTTCTTTGCATTTAAGCATCGAATTATTCAGATGTTTCTATAATCCAAAGCCTTTCCATTCTTTCTTCTTCTGGTTGAGTACCGATACTCACATCAGATCCTATGTGGGCCGCCAGACCCTTTGTTGGATTTTATCTGACAACGTCCTTCATATTAAATAACCTTTTGGAGCCTTTCCTCAGATACATAATGCCTTTGGTAAATTGTATCCTCTGCCTTCTCAACCATCCTCTGCCTTCGAGCTTGTGTTGTTTTACTCGTGGAGTTTGTGGTATATGTTCCCAAGATGCCCTATGGTTTGAACCTATGCCTTCCTTAATCCATGTGAACCCGAGAGTTTTCACGAGTCATACTCTTCTGGTGTCTTGCCAGATAACATTTCAACACTACAACTTCATTGAACGCGAGAAGTGAATGAAAGGTTATGCATTTGAGAAGTGGGAGTCGACCTTGAACTTTGTGTTCATGCCCATGGAAACCATGTAGATCTTATCATGGAAGCTTCTCGTAACAATAATTACTCCCTTGGTATAATTTGATCTTGTATCCGTGATTTTGGCCTTTGCAATCGTGGTTCCAACCAAGATTGTCTTCTTTGATCCCCTTTCTCGGACAAGTTGAAGTGCTTGCCTTCTGCATATCAATACACATGTCCAAACTCTAATATGGTCTACCTTCGAGTATTACCCCTGGTATCTCGAGAGTATCAAATAACTGAGTTGCTTCCTATGGATATTCATCTAGTATTACTTCTCACCGATTTCAGATTTTCCTCGGGGTTCTGAGTTATCAGTAACTCGAGAACACCGATAAGAGAACCGATCCCGCACTCTGATTCAACAACTCTAAGTAAGTTTCGTTGCTTACAAGTTTAATAATCCTTCAAGTCATTCCTAGCCTGATCGGCTATATCATTATCGTGATAAATTTAACTGTGCTACCTGATCCTTCTTCTCGGAGCACAATTTTTCAACAATGAACTAAGCTTGCGTCGCTCTTCCTCAATCATTCCACCTTGAACAACAAGCTTGAATCTGAGCTTGTGTCGTATCCATGGTTCCAATATCCTTTGCTTCATCATTCCTTTTGCTTGATGTCGTTGCTGCTCGGTGGCATCTTCATAGAGCCTCTCGACATAATTTGTCGTGATCACCATCAATATACCGACTTGTTCTAAGATATCAATCAAATTCTTGAGGAGAAATACCATCCTTGCCCATCGATGATTCGTGTTGTCATTGACACCATCCTTGACTTCCTGCCAATACGGACTTGGTCATGTTTTGGTTATATCTTACATTCCTTGACATTCTTGGAATTGTTCCTTTGTACTTCTTGTGACCTTCAGATTCAATCTTGCTTGAAACACCATGTTAATGTTACCTCGAAGCATGATTGTGGTACGCCGAACAACAACAAGAACATTGGAAGTCCATTGCCAAATGTTTCTTGCTCTATTATCCAAACAATGTTGTATGGGTAACGTCATGAATTTTCTCTCCCTTTTACCTAAATGGTAATCTACTTACTATCCTGTCATGGATATCACCATCTGCTTGTCCTTGGAAGGATATACTCCTGATATTTGTGTTTAAACACATTTTCCTTTCCACTGGTCTGATTATCATAATAATCACATTTTCCTTTCCATTGATTTGTTTCACCTTTCTTGTAATCTAACTTGTCTGAGCAAAGATAATTCCCTGCTTATGTAAACACCTCGGTGTACAAACTATGTTAGTAAGACCTTGTTACTATTGTTGATGACATTCTGGTAGCCGCTGATGGACGGGAACTTTGCCTATTGGTCCGCCTCGTCTTAACGAGCAGGAAAACGGTTCTCTTCGTCCCTCGCCCTTGGTACCAGCGTTGTTGCCAACATAACTGACAGGCTATACTCTGACCTGCCTTGCTATCATGATCGTGCAAATTGATTAGTGCCTTCCTGCTATTAACCCACATGGTGGGCCCATAACCCACAGTTCCATAGGATCGAAACTTGACTCTCCTGTACATCCCTATCTTCCAAAATTGTTCCTCGCGCTTGGCTTCATATGTAATTCGCGAGCCACCTTATTGTGATATGTTTTGGTATCAAACGCAATACTTATTCCCATTGCTCTGAACCCCTTTCACCCTTTGTTCCAGGCAACGAATGATTGCCTACCCAGTTGAAGCTTCATATTGCACCTTCTTACCTTGCTCTCGGTGACTTTCGATTTCAACTCGAGAGATGCCTTTATGCTAGGTTCACCGAGATAGCCCTCGGAGTACCTATCTTGTGTTGAGCTCCGTCCTTCCCGAGTCTTTCTCCCTTACTCCACCTCTTAACTCTCGGGACGAGATTTCTTGTAGTGGAGGAGATTTGTAACACCCCGAGAATCATGCTACAGTAATCCCCCTCTAATGATGCCTTGTCATCATTGTTATTGTTGCTAATCTCACTTTGGTTCTATTCCAGTTCAAATTTCAAATTCAAAATAAAGTCCAAAACTCAAAGTTTTCAAACATGAAAGCTAAAATGTTCAAGGTGTGGCAAATAATCTCTGGTTAATTGTCATGTTGAAACCAACCTCATTTGTGTAAACAAAATGCCCCTGGGTATTATTTTGTGGTCCAACAATAATTACATTGGCCTTCCCAATTTCTAAAAATGGTTAGCCAACTCCTTCTGACCCCAAACTTTTTATGCAGCTTCACTTTGTTCCTATATATTTTTGTGCAAAGTGCCACTTTTAACAAAATTATTTCAGTAGCTCTTTTAAATAGGAAACAGAGGCAGAATAATAGAAAAGGGAGAAAACCACTGGACTTTCCCCCATGTTGAACCGACCGGCCCAGCTAGCCAACTGTTCGGCCCAACTAGCAAACTGGCCGGCCCAGTCAACCAGCCCCCCCCCCCACCGGTCTCCTTCTCCCTCTGTTCCCGTGGCGCGGTCGCTACAGGGGTGAGGTCGACCCCGACCGCCTCGTCGGCCTCGTCGAGAGGATAAGGCCGCACCCCCCCCCCCCCCTCGGCCCCTCATCGCCCAGATCTCCTCTCGCCTCCTAGATCCCCCTCGCTTCCTCTCCCTTCTCCAGCGCCGAGGAGAAGCGCCCGAAGCCGCCACCGTCTCCGAGCGTCGCCATGGCCTATCGAAGCCGCGGCCACTGGCCTCGTCGCACCCCACCGCCGGGCCCATCCGCACCGTGGGCCTCGTCTTCTTCGTCTACAGAACCAAGTTGGTGCCAGGGAGCCTCAACAATGCCGGCTGCGCCCGTTCCCCTCGCCGGTGCTTGCCTCGGCTACCTCAGCGATCTGCCAGCTCTGATCCTCCCCGCGTCCACACGAGCTCGCCGTCGTCTACCTCGCTGTGAGCTCCCACGCTGATTCCCCTTCCCGTCTCCTGTTTTCGTCTCGCCGTTGGTCGTCGTCCCGCGCACGCCAGCGCGACTCCACGCCTGGGCCCCATCCCCGCCATCACGCCCGAGCTCCCGAGAAGCTCGCGGCCGCCGTTGCACCGATGCTGCAGCTGCCCGCCTTCCGCGTCCGCGGTCGCGCCACCGCGCTCGCCGGCCGTTCCCTCCACCCCGCACGCCTGTAGCTCCCTCCTATTGCCGCCGCCGAGCCCGCGTCCCACCGCGCCATGGCCATGCCTTGCCCCCACGCGAATCCCGCTTGCGAGCTGCTGCTTGTCACCTAGCGACGCCCCGCCTCTGCCCCACCGCCTCCGGCCACTGGTCCGCTCGCCGCTTGCCGTCGTGGCCTCGCCGCCGCCGGGCACAACCCCGGCCGGCCTCGCCTCCCCTCGCATGGTGGGCGCCTGGGTGCGCCCCGCACCCACACGCCCGTAACCCGTCGCCCATTTAGGCCCCGTGGGCCACTAACGTTGGGGCCCCACGCCCCCCTGAAAAAAGGTTTTTTAAATAAGTAAATAAGTACATTAATTAATTAATTGTGTTTAATTAACCTAATCAATTAACTAATCTAATTAACCCTGTTTACTTAGCCTTAGTCTATGACAGGTGGGTCCCGTTGGACCCACATGCCAGGTTTGACTCTGGTCAGCTGGGTTTGACCTGCTGACGTCATGGTGATGTCATGCTGACATCACCTTTCACTGTTCTGGATAATGTTCAATTTAAGTAATTAAATAAATTTCAAAATCTTTAAAACTTTGATAAATCATATAAAATAAACCGTAACTCTGATGAAAACGTTTTCTACATGAAAGTTGCTCAGAAAAATGAGACGAATCCGAACACGCTGTCCGTTTACCTGTCAGATGCCTCTAACTATCTGAAAATGGAACTTTCCCCCTCCGGTCATCTGTCTGACACAGGTCCGGAACCGGGAAAACATTCCCGGTTGACTCCCCCCTTCGCCGGTATCGTGTAGCACCGCGTTAGAACACGTCTAGCTCTGCCTGTTGTCCTGTTATGCACTTGCTTGCTATGTATTTACTGTTCCCCCCCCCCCTTCTCTTCGATAGACCCCGTGACGATGTTGATGCCCCTGTGATCGACTACGTCATCGACGACCCCTCCTTCTCGCCTGAGCAACCAGGCAAGCCCCTCCTTTGATCATCCCAATATCGCCCATTCCATTCTCTCATGCTTGCATTAGATTTTGCTATTGTTATTGTTTGCTCCTATTCTGATGCATAGCCTGCTTTTGTAACCTGCTTATTGTTACCTTACCTGCTTATCCTAAACTGCTTAGTATAGGTTGGTTAGTGATCTATCAGTGACCCCCACCTTGTCCTTGTTGCCCCTGCTTCATCATCGAAGACCCGATCAATGGGATCGAAGACCAGGCCCCGGCACCGCACATCACTTTCCCCTGAGTTGCTCGACACTGCTGGGTTACTATCGAGTGCCGAGGGTGAGACCTCTACAACACTTCTGATGTTAACCCTGTAGTGTAGCTATTCGGTCGTGGTCATCGAGGGTGATTCCGCCTTAACCACTTCCGATACGACTCTGTCGTGCAACCCCTCAAGTGTGAACCTCGGGGGTGATTCCTCCTACATTCACCTTGATGATTACGTCGAGTGGAATTCACTAGGGGTGATTCCTCGGGTTTTCCCCTTGATGTTTAGACACACAGTTACTATGATTACTATGACTTTACAATGAACCATGTTACTAAAGACAGGTCGACCCTGAGGGGCACCCGCGCGAGCATAATTGCGAGTGATGTGGAGACGGGTTGACCTGGAGGGTACCCGAGAGTTGAATACGAGGCGTGCCCGGGCATTCTTAGCCCTTGCCGCAAGTCCTCGAGATGGGGCGACGGGGTCACATCTTTCGTGAGTCTCTGCTCGTGACCGCACTACCAACACACTAACGATTTGGAAGGATATTTGATCTGAGGGGCCTCTGGCCTGATAGCACTAACCATCACGTGGGCATAGTATGGGCGTTCTGCATCGTATGCATCAGCCGAAGCTTAATAGACGTCAGCGACTGAGCGGCGTGCGCTGGGTTGGACTGGTAAGCACCTACCTTTTTTAAGGAGGTAGCTAGGTCTGCTCACCGGCCGCCCACGCAACGTGCAGGAGTTCCCGGGGAGATGGCCCATGACCCCTGGGGGCATAGGTTCAGTCCGGCGTGCTGACCTCTCTATTAAGTCTAGGTCGGGTTGCGGCGTATTGTTTGGCCGAGGCCGGGCATGACCCAGGAAAGTGTGTCCGGCCGGAGTTAATCAAGCGTGGTGGGTAAGTTGGTGCACCCCTGCAGGGAAGAACTAATCTATGCATAGCCTGTCCTACGGTAACGGACACTTGGAGTTGTATCCCGATTGATAGAACTAGAACTGGATACTTGAGATGAGACTTGGATATGAGATGATAACTGGATAGTATGGCTCTGGGATTGCTTTCTCGCAGGGAGTCGAGAAAGGATCTCTGGCCGAGGTTGATAACACTACTACTACTTTACTTTATGCTACTCTACTCCCTCCTGTTTGCTGCAAGATGGTGGTTTCCAGAAGATGCTAGTCTTCGATAGGACTAGGCCTTCTCTCTATTCTGGCATTTCTGCAGCCCAGTCCACATATACAGCCTTCCTTTGATAATGTTGCATATGTAGTGTAGATCCTTGCTTGCGAGTACTTTGGATGAGTACTCACGGTTGCTTTGCTCCCCCTTTTTCCCCTTCTTTCTTCTTTCTGGTTGTTGCAACCAGCTGGTGGAGTCCAGGAGCCAGATGCCACATTTGACGACTGCTACTACCCCGAGGGTGCCTACTACCACGTGACGGACGCCGACGACCAGGAGTAGTTAGGAGGCTCCCAGGCAGGAGGCCTTGCCTTTTCGATCGTTGTGGCTTTTGTGATAGCCTTCTTAAGGCAAACTTGTCTAACTCATGCCTGTACTCAGATATTGTTGCTTCCGCTAACTCTTGTGAATTCGAGCTTATGTATTCGAGCCCTCGAGGCCCCTGGCTTGTAATATAAAGCTTGTATTATTTTAATTTGTGTCTAGAGTTGTGTTGTGGTATCTTCCCGTGAGTCCTTGATCTTGATCGTACACATTTGCGTGCATGATTAGTGTACGATTGAGTCGAGGGCGTCACACCACCGTATGCTATTTTTATGAGAGAAGCCTGTAGTGAAAACTTTGGACCCCGAGTCTATTTTCTATCATATATTAAAACCAAAAATATCTCGCTGTAATTTTCTCTTATTTATTTTATTTTGTATTTTTGTTTGATCTATCTATCAAAAACTATGTCGTTTAATCTTGCTCATAACTGTTGAGGGATTGACAACCCCTCTACGTGTTGGGTTGCAAGTATTTGTTGTTTGTGTGCAAGTGTTGTTTAATAGTTGAAACACAGCTCACAAGTAGCAGTCATGCATAACATGATCGTGGAGAATGAGGGTGGGGATGCTGTCACGGCTCTTGAATTTGAGAACATGGGTGATCCTATCGAACTTCCTGATCAGAATCCGGCTACATTTGAAGAGTTTGTTCAAATGCATCAACAAATCCGGCACCGAACAACTCATGAGAAACTGAAGAAAGATCTGAATGAGCATCTGTGGGGGGTTATTGGGAACAACATTGTTTGGGTGTAATATTTGAACTTATTTGCATTTGAACATTTCAACTATGGTAAACTATATATACTAGATGATACCCCGCGCATTGCTGCGGGAACTATAAACAAATAATTTGATATTTTAAAACATGACAAAATTTATGAAACATAGTATATTTGGATGATAACTTTTTTGAAAAATAAATATTGTTTAGAGTAAACATCCAATTTTTTGAAGAAAAATCCAAAAATGAGTGTGATTTTTATTCTATTAATTTATTACCTTACAATATATCAGCGAGGCGATATGTACGAAAACAACGTTGAGTATAGATAGTGGAGACATCTCCACCCTTGGCTAAACCTAAAACAATGATAACAACTACATATGTGCATTCATACAAAAATTGGTCGCATAGAAAATATAATGCGAGTAACCTCATAATTTGATTTTCTATATATGAAAAGTCGCTTATAAATCTTGAGGCTCACTGTTGAGTAAATCATGCTTCTCACTGGATCAACCATATCCAGAGTACTGCACTCATTCACCATAATATACTTAGCTAGGTTTAATTCTTTTTATTTGTCTTGTCTGGTGCGCAACCATGCATGCTTCATCATTAGGTTAGTTCCGTCATTAAAAAGGTTGCTTAGAACACCAGGGTTTGAGGGAACGAAGACGTCTAGCGCAATTCTATGGCTTGTAGGAGCAAAAAAAACATGGACATGATGTGCAAGAGTATGGGAATGAGAAAATATGGGTGTTTGGGCTTTCAACATCAGACGATTGCATTAACAACACATGAAGTCTAACCAAATGATTGAAGAGGGACTCCTGTTGAACATTTGGATTGGATTGTATGACGTCGAGACATATATTGATAAACATTTGGATTGGATTGTATGACGTCGACACATATATTGATAGCAAAAGAAACCTAGATGGACATGATTGCTTGAGAGTGCATAAAAATAATAATAGTTATTTGTGATAGTATGCATTCGCATGAAAGAGTCAGCGGGGGCATGTGCATGAAGAGTTAGTAGGAAAGAGTTTTTATATGATGGACCTACTTGATGATGTGGATAGGTTCTTGAGAGTGCATAAAAAATAGTAATTGTTATTTGTGATAGTTTGCATGCGCATGAAGAGTTAGTGGGAGCATTTGCATGTGAAGAGTTAGTGGGAAAGAGTTTTTACATGGTGGACCTACTTGATGATATGGATAGGTTGCGTATCAAGATAAATGAGATAGTGTGGATGAATCTCTTATAGTTATATAGGCTATGAGGATATTCGAGTGTGCGGGCAAAAAAAATTGAGATGGAATGTATGCGGAGAGTGTTGAATGGTTCGCGCTCGCATGAGTGTCTGTGGACTGATCCCGTGTCCATAAACCGACCCTTATGTAACTATGCTGCCAAGACTGATTGGACGATAAATAAGCTTCAGTCTGCCGTTGGCTTTAGTCTGACGCGTCGATTTCGATCGAAAGATGGAACTGTTGTGATCAGGCGGGCATGTCGTCATCATCTGTGTCTATCGATCGTTGACCCGGCGCTGATTTCCTCAAGCGTCTCTATCATGAAAGATTTGAACCGGGCCTAATCACAGACCCTTTCAAGTGGGTGCCGCGCATAGTGCTTGTCCACGAGTAGTCAAGCGATTTGATGAGAGGAGTTAAGACGAGCAAGAAGACGAGAAACAGCAGCTAAGCTAGCTGCTAGACTACCTCACTGATTTGTCCGCTGCTAGTGCAGTCACTCAACTTGCTCAAAATTGACCGGATTTGATTTGATTTGACTTGATTTTCAGCTACTATTGTGTAGTATATCAGTGGTTGTGAGACAAGCTGGCATGGGTGTTCACGAAAAGAAAAGAAAAGAAAAACAGAATAAATATGATAGGCTAAAGTGATAATAATTGTTTGTAAATTAAGAAGTGTAGCTTCATCAGTACCTCGAGTGGAGGCATATTATTCATTTGGCGCCCGACCAAATAACTTTATGCAATAATAAAACGTTATGTGATCGTAAATGATCACACGTGCGTGAGGCAAAGAAACATAGACCAGGATCCAGCAGGGAGAAGAACGTAGTTATTGGAGTCACGAGAATTTTGTGATTGTATATACTCCGACAACCACCACGAACCTGAGGATGGGTGTGCACTACCTACCGGCCGTTTTCCTTCACACCTCCATCTGATGGCTTCATTGACCCAGGATGTGGAACGCCTAGCTAGGTACGTCTCCCTAATAAGGACATCCGCATTTTGGAGTTGAGGTCCAAATCTGACTGGTATGTACTGTGAAATGGTCATCGGTTTTCCTCAAGTTTTTTTCAAAAGAGAAAAACTGTTTTTTCAACACATGTCAACTTTTTCCCACACAATGTACATTTTTCGCGTATAAGGAATATTTTTTTACACATTTTTAACATTGTTTAAAAGTATGATTAGCATATTTTAAAATAGGTTTTGGACTCTATTTGTTTCTCATACACTCTCTACATATTTCGTATACATCTGGAATATATATTTATGCATGTTTAACATTTATTAAATAAATGATTAACTATTATTAAAAAAATGATGTCTAATTTTTCACACAACTTTACACTTTTCGTATACATCAAGAATACTTCTTAATATACATTAAAAATTTCAAATACATGATTGAATATATGTTTTTGACTCTTACTTTTTTCATACACACTGTAAATTTTTTGTATACATCAGTAACATATTTTATACTCACTCCGTCTCAAAATATAGGATCATTTTTGACACTACAGATGCAGTACATGTTCTTATATAGGGATTGCTATTTGTCACCCTGGGTGAGGATTACTTACTCTTCATCACCTTCTATTTTAATATCAATGCACCATAATTTTATATTTCATAAATTTTGTATTATTTCGTACGTAAAAAGAGAACATAAGAAAATCTATAATCACCATAAAAAATATTTCACGTTACGTAAAATTACAAGCGTAAAAACATAGCATAAAATATACATAAAATACTTTTTTTGTCTTACTACATATATTTTTGTTTTCTTATGCCAAATTTTACATAGTGAATCAATATGAATATAACTATTTGTATTGTAAATGTAATTTGTTTATAGAACGATCGTAAGATTACCTGGGGTGAAGAATACTTATTCTGCATCTTCAGTGATGAATAGTATTACTGTGTGTGTGTGTATGTGTTGATGTCTGCTTTTTTTCATATATGTACATTTTTCGCAAAAATTGGAACATTCTATACACATTTCAAATTTTCCAACATGATTAACATTTTTATTTACATACTTGTTGTTCTAATAAACGTTTTTTAAACATTTTTCTTAATATGTACTAAATGATTTTTCCAATATGTGTTAAAAAAATTAAACGTTACAATTTTCTTCTACACTATCAACATTTTTTGCAATATGTCTCAAGTCCACATTTAAAAAAAATTAAATATAAGTATTACAATGTTGTCGAAAATAGAGACAAACAGAAAAAATAAAATAAAATAAAGAACAGAAAATGAAACAATCAATCGAAGGAGGCTACCTTCAGACTCGCTACTTGGCTGGCCCGCTATTGCGGTTCTTTGACGCGACACTACGCTAAGTCTCGCTGTAAGCAAGATATAGCTGTGCGGCGGCTATTCTTATTTGCCGCCCATCTGCCGCAAATTGACGAGAGGGGCGGCCCACTGTTTCTATTTAGCTTCCTTTTTCTTTTTTTCTTCAACAGTTTCTGTTTCATTTTTTCTTTTCTTCCACTGCTTCTGTTTCGTTTTTTCCTCTTTTACTTTCGAAAATTCACAAAACTTCAACTAAAATGTTCATGTCTTTTCTTTTGGTGTTTCCTTAGAATATGTTATATGATTTCGAAAACGTCCGGCCTATATTATAAAAATGTTCAATATGTATTGTGAAACAGTTTATTATGTATTACTCCCTCCATAGTAAAATATAAGACGGTCCATCATGTTATAAAGTATTCATCATGTTAAAATATTCAATGTTCATCCTATGTTATAAAATATTCAATATGTTCATCCTATAACAGTGTCAAAAAAGTCATGTATTTTGATAAAGAGGGATAAAATGCTCATCCTGTGTTCTAAAATATTTAATGTGTATTTTAAAAATAATTTTCCCTATTTTAAGAATGTCCATCGTATATTACAAAAATATTCAATATAGTAAGGATTGTTATAAAACGTTCAATGTGTATATTGTAAAAAAAATAGTATGGTAAGTTCATGAATTTGAAAAAAGTTGTCAAATTTGAAAAAAAAAATAGTATGGTAAGTTCACAAATTCTGAATAATTTTTTGAAAATGTGCATAGTTTTTGAAATTCTAATGAATTTATGCAAATAGAGATCATTTTTTGAAATGCCGAACATTATTGTGTGTAATCAGAATCGGTTCAGCACAGTTCAACGAGTTTGATTCTGCAGAAAATGCTTGCTGGGTTGGCCCAGCTGCGCTGGCTTCATTCAAGCCTTGGTTATTTGCCGCCGATGGCGTTCCTATGTCTCATTTATATGGAGACGTTGGGAAGCCTCGCATCAAGCAGAACTCTAGATGGACCGGTCAAGGCGCGTGGGAGGCCACACCTAGTTTTTTTAATAATTTTTTGTTTTCTCCTTTTTTCTTTTGTTGATACTTTAAAATATCTAAATAAATATATTATAAAAAACACTCTACATAAGACATTTGAAAAAAATATTAACCAAACATTTAAAAATTACTAAATGTGCATAAAAAATATTTCTCATTTATACAAAAATTATGCAAGGCGAGACAATTTTAGCTAGGAGCCTCTTTTCCTTCTGCCTAGCTCCCAGGAAACCAGGGGCGGATCCAGACTTCAAATCACCCGGTGTCCACATAGAGAACACATGCCTACATATCAAATAATTCAATGACCTACATACTAAACCAATAAGTAAGTGTAAATTGCACCTGGTGCCAGTGACACCGGGCAGCTGTATGTAGCTCCGCCCCTGCCGGAAACAACGTTCGACTTGCATGTGTTAAGCATATAGCTAGCGTTCCTTCTGAGCCAGCATCAAATATATACAATATGTTTGAAAAAGTTGAACATGTTAATCAAGCATTTGAAAAAAAGTTAAATATGTATGGAAACAATCCTAGATGTGCAAAAAACTATTAAATGTGCAGTTGAAATATGTAAAATGTGTATAAAAAATGTGGTCATGTATTCAAAAAATATTAAACTTGTATTTGAAAATGCTAATTAAGCACTTGAAAATGGTTAAATGTTTATAGAAAAATATTGACTATGTATTAAAAAATGTTAATCTTATATTTGAAAAATGTTAATAAAGTACTTTAAAAAGTATTAAATGTATATAGAAAAATGTTGACCATGTATTCAATAAAAAATCTTGTATTTGAAAACTATTAAACTTGTATTAAGAAAATGTATTAGATATATACCAAAAACGTGTATAGAAAACAGTGAAAATTGAGAGAAAACAAAAAAAACTGATGAAAAATGAGAAAGAAACAAAAAACAAAGAATAAAGAAAGAAAATTAAAAAAAACATAGTGAAAACCAAGAAAGAAACATGGAAAAAGAAAGAAAGGAAAAAACCGGAGAAAGAAACGAAGAAACCCGATGAAAAACAAAGAAAAAAGGAAAACAAAAAATAAATACCAAAAAACCAGTGAAAAACCAGCTCTTTTTCCTCAAGTTGGTCGTGGCCTACTACTTTACCATGAACCCGACAGTTACTCAGGTGCTTGGAGCGCTACGGAGCATCCAAGAGACCTAGAATTGCTATGTGGGTACTCCTTTTTTTCTATATTTTTTGAAGTGTGCGTAAATGGGCCGGCCCTTTACTGTAGGAGTGAGCTCCGTCTGTCTCACTATAAGTGAGATATTTCTCTCGCGCACAAGCCATGACTAGGGTATCTTGTGTGTGGTGCCAAGCTAAATAGAGCAGGCCTAACTAGCAAGAAGCTTCTAGAGGCTTGTAGGGACATTGAAACAACAAGAAGAGAAAATGTAAAAAGATATAAAAGATACTCCCTCTGTCTCATAATATAGGATATTGTTTTGACACTAGTGTGTCGTAAATTCGCACGCCGTGCGTGGCTCCCCGCTCCTACCCCGCGTCACTGTCGCCCGCCCCCGCCCTGCTGCTGCTTCTGTCGTCGCCGCCATGGCCGTTGATGTGCTCCACTCCGGCCGCCCGATCGTCTTTCCCCACGCCGCTCGACGCGCCATGTCACGGGCGTTCTAATGGGACCACCCACGCGTCCTCCCGTCGCCTGCGGAGTAATCCCGGCGAGGTCCCGCGTTGCCGCCGCTGCATTCGGGCGTCGTCGGCGCGCTTGTCGGTTTAAACTAGCCGCTGGGGTCGCTGACCAGTGGGTCCGGCCGCTAAATAAGTAGATTTGTGGCTAATCTAACTGCTAACGGTCGCTGATAGCCGGAGCCCACCCTGTATAACGTTTGGTTTAACTGTGGAACTGACACATGGGACACATGTTTAAATAACCTATTTAAAATCTGTTAACTAGCCTCGAGTCACTGACAGTGGGCCCCGCCAGTCAATTTGACCCTGTCAACAATCAATAGGGTTGACTGCTGACTAGGCAATTGGCCCCACCAGTCAGCCTCTGCTGACTAGGCTGTTGACCCATTCAACAAGGTCCACTAGTCAGCCCCTGTGTACACTTCACTAGGTACCCGTAACATTTTAGGATAAATGTTTTTTGAATTAAAATAAATCTATAAATTCAAGGAATGATTAAAACTTTGAAAAATCATAGAATATAAACCCTAACTCAGATGAAGATAATTTATTTATGAAGAATAATCAGGAACAGTAAGATGAATCCGAATATGCCATCCACATACCTGTCACATGCCTCTAACACTGCAAGCATGGAACATTTCCCTCCGGTTCTTTTGTTCGAAAAATGCCAAATGCCGGGAAAACGTTCCCAGATGTTTTTCCGCTTCATTTGTATCGTCGTAGCACTGCGTTAGTTTACCCCTAGTATTGCATATTGTCATGTCATGCATCGTGATGCATTTTTTGCTTTATATTTATTGTTTCTTCCCCCTCTTCTCTCCGGTAGACACCAAGACTGACGCTGCTGCCGTGAACGACTACACCCCTTATGTTCAGCCCCTTGCAATAGAGCTTCCAGGCAAGCAAAAAACCCCTTGATCATACCTATAACGCCCATTCCTTCTCTCTCATGCTTGCATTAGATTTTGCTACTGTTGTTCGTTTGTACCTATTCTGATGCATAACCTGTTTTTGTAACCTGCTATTGTGACCTACCTGCTTATCCTATATGCTTAGTATAGGTTGGTTAGTGATCCACCGGTGACCCATCACCTTGTCCTTGTTGCCCCCACTTTATGATCGATGACTCGATCAACGTGGTCGATGTCCAGAGCCCAACACATCACCTCACACCCCCTTAGTTGTATGACTCTGTAGAGCTACTATCAAGTGCTGAGGGCGATACCTCGTGTAACACTTTTGATGAGATCTCTGTAGTGTAGTTAATCGGTCGTGGTCTATAGAGGGTGATTCCTCCTTCACCACTCTCAATAATGACTCTGTCGTGCAACACCTCCAGTGTGAAACCCTCGAGGGTGATTCCTCCAAGTTCACCTTGACGGTTACATCAAGTGGAATCCATCGAGGGTGATTCCTCAATCCCCATTGGTGTTATGGACACACGGTTACTTTGACTTTACCCCAGAACCATGTTGAAATCGGGTCGGCCCCAAGGGGTATTCGTGAGAAATGTGAAGTCGGGTTGACCCTGAGGGTACCCGCGAGAGATATGGAGTCGGGTTGACCTGGAGGGCACCCACGATATAACTACGCGGCATGGCCGAGCATTCTTAGCCCTTCCCGTAAGTTCGTGAGACGGGGCGATGGGACCATTGATCATCTCCGCGCACTCCCAAGACACTAACGGTTTGGATATGTGATCTGAGTAGGCCTCTAGCCTTTTCGCACTGACCGCCACGCGAGAATAAGCATGGGCACTCTGCGTCGTATGATTCTTCCCAAAGCTCCTAGCAATCCGGTTGCTTGGTAGTTAATGGATGATAATTCATTCTTAGCATGTTGGCTATCGAATCATCATTATAAGATAAATCGTGCTACCTAGTCCATTTTTCCTGGTGCACTTTCCGATCAATGAGTTAGGATTGTATCAATCTCTGGCTCTTTTGATCATATCGTCTTGCCTTGAAAAGCAAGATTGTCCTCGAGCTTAATAACATATCGGTGGTTCGTAATTTTCCGGATATCTTCTTGGAAGTATCACCAGGTTGTCCCCTAACCGTTGCGTTGAGTTTGTGATCAAGCTGGTTTTCCCATAAACCACCCTTTCTCCAAGGATCTGTGTTGGATACTCCTAAACTAGTTGCATAAGCTGAACAATAACTTGGAGAGCTGGAAGATAAAAGCTTTATTTGACTTAGTTCATTCCAAAGGGATATCCTGCTATTTGTGTGTGTTGAAGAAGGATGTTATGTTCATCGATTGGTCTTCATGACCAGTTGTTGGATCTATTATCTTATGTAATATTTGATTTTAGGATGGGATACCGTCAAATCAAATCAGAACCAACTATGTTCGTAATGTTATCTTACTCGCGGTTGTCTCTCGAGCATACACCATTATATCTTTTGGGTCTGACCAATACTATCGCCTTGTTCACATAGTTGTGGAATTCCATCTTCATGGAAATCTTGATGACTTGTTGTTGAGCCCATCAACAACACTTTATCTTCTCCATGATTCATGTTGAACATTAAGCTAGTGTTGGAAACTTGTGTAAGAATTTCTTTGTGTCCCATTCATGAAGTCTATGTGTGGATGAAAGAAGTGACTTCCTCTAATTCACGTGTGTTTGGTTCAAGTTGCCGCCGTGACTTCGAGAAAGTTTGTTTTGCTTCCTTCGGAATCATCCGAAGTCAGTCATGCATGCGCGAAGTATTCTATGGTTTGATAGGTTTGGTTATCTCCATTCCACATGTAATTCCTAGCACACCAAGCCATTGATTGATTTGTACTAGGAAAAGGAGTTAAGTGTTAATCCATGGTAATGCATGAGACTTTGATATCCTCGATGATGGTTTCTGATACGTCTCCAACGTATCTATAATTTTTTATTGTTCCATGCTATTATATTACCCCTTTTGGATGCCTATGGGCTTTATTTTACACATTTATATCATTTTTGGGACTAACCTACTAACCGGAGGCCCAACCCATATTGCTGTTTTTTTGCCTATTTCAGTATTTCGAAGAAAAGGAATATCAAACGGAGTCCAAACGGAATGAAACCTTCGGGAGCGTGATTTTTGAAACGAACGTGGTCTAGAGGACTTGGAGTGAAAGTCAAGAAGCAGCCGAGGCCCCACGAGATAGGAGGCCACGCCCCCCCTATAGGGCGTGCCCCCTGTCTCATGGGCCCCTCAAGCGGCCACCAACGTACTTCTTCCTCCTATATATGCCTACGTACCCCGAAAACATCCAGGGGCACCACGAAACACAATTTCCACCACCGTAACCTTCTGTATCCGCGAGATCCCATCTTGGAGCCTTCGCCGGCACTCTGTCGGAGGGGGAATCGACCACGGAGGGCTTCTACATCAACATCCTTGCCCCTCCGATGAGTTGTGAGTAGTTTACCACAGACCTACGGGTCCATAGTTATTATCTAGGTGGCTTCTTCTCCCTTTTTGGATCTCAATACAATGTTCTCCCCCTCTCTTGTGGAGATCTATTCAATGTAAACTCTTCTTGCGGTGTGTTCGTCGAGATCCGATGAATTGTGGGTTTACGATCAAGTTTATCTATGAATAATATTTGAATCTTCTCTGAATTCTTTTATGTATGATTGAGTTATCTTTGCAAGTCTCTTTGAATTATCAGTTTGGTTTGGCCTACTAGATTGATCTTTCTTGCCATGGGAGAAGTGCTTAGCTTTGGGTTCAATCTTGCGGTGTCCTTACCCAGTGACATAAAGGGTTGCAAGGCACGTATTGTATTGTTGCCATCGAGGATAACAATATGGGGTTTATATCATATTGCATGAGTTTATCCCTCTACATCATGTCATCTTGCTTAATGCGTTACTCTATTCTTATGAACTTAATACTCTAGATGCAGGCAGGAGTCGGTCGATGTGTGGAGTAATAGTAGTAGATGCAGGCAGGAGTCGGTCTACTTGTTATGGACGTGATGCCTATATACATGATCATGCCTAGATAATCTCATAACTACGCGCTTTTCTATCAATTGCTCGACAGTAATTTGTTCACCCACCGTACTTATGCTATCTTGAGAGAAGCCTCTAGTGAAACCTATGGCCCCCGGGTCTATCTCTTATCATATTTGCTTTCAATCTACTTTTATTTGCATCTTTACTTTTTGCATCTATATTATAAAATACCAAAAATATATTTATCTTATCATACTATCTTTATTAGATCTCACTTTCGCAAGTGGCCGTGAAGGGATTGACAACCCCTTTATCGTGTTGGTTGCGAGTTCTCAGTTTGTTTGTGTAGATGCGCGGGACTTTTGAGGAGCCTCCTACTGGATTGATACCTTGGTTCTCAAAAACTGAGGGAAATACTTACGCTACTATTGCTGCATCACCTTCTCCTCTTCGAGGAAAACCAACGCAAGCTCAAGACGTAGCAAGAAGGATTTTTGGCGCCGTTGCCGGGGAGGTCTTCGCTCAAGTCGACATACCAAGTACCCATCACAAACCCATCTCCCTCGCATTTACAGTATTTGCCATTGGCCTCTCGTTTTCCTCTCCCCCACTTCACCCTTGCTGTTTTATTCGCCCTCTCTTTCCCAATCTCCTCCTCTCTTTTTGCTTGCCTTTTTCTGTGTGCTTGTGTGCTTGTTTGACCTTATGGCTTCACCTAAGGGTCCTGACCACCTTCTCAGAAGGATGGATGAGATTGAATCGAATATTAGAAGCTTTATGAATTTGCAGTTTGAGCATAATAATTTCTTTAGAAAGGAGCTTAAGGAACAAAAAGGGTTTTGGGGGTTTATGAACAAAGAGCTTGATGATATGAATAAAGAATTTTATGGTGTTAATGCTCAAATTACCCGTCTTGAAAATGCTATAGCCAAAATTTCTGATAAGCAAGCCACCTTAGTCAATAAGATGGCCGCTAAACCGTAAAAGTTAGATGAAAATAATGATGAGGATCTTAATGTTATTGATGCATCTCCTATTAGATCTATGTTTTGCAATATGAATTTTGATGATTATGGGACTGATGATGAATCAACTTTGCCTAGAAGGCGTCCCAAGAGTTCGGAGTCTTTAGATCTTGATGCTAAATTTGGTAAAAGTGAGATTGGAGAGTCCTCAACTTCTAATAACATTGCACCTACTATCTCGGATTTCAAGGAATTTGATAATGATCATTGCTCTTTAAAAGGTTGTATTTCCTTGTTGCAACCCGTTGTTAATTCTCCTCATGCTTATAGTCAAACTAAATCTTTTACCAAACATATCGTTGATGCCTTGATCCAATCTTATGATGAAAAACTTAATTTGGAAGTTTCTATACCTAGAAAACTTAATGATGAGTGGGAACCTACTATAAAGATTAGAATTAAAGATTATGAGTGTTTTGCTTTGTGTGATTTGGGTGCTAGTGTTTCCACGATTCCGAAAACTTTATGTGATATTCTAGGTTTCCATGATCTTGATGATTGCTCTTTAAATTTGCACCTTGCGGATTCCAGCATTAAAAAGCCAATGGGAAGGATCAATGATGTTCTTATTGTTGCAAATAGAAATTTGGTGCCCGTGGATTTTATTGTTCTTGATATAGATTGCAATCTTTCTTGCCCTATTATTCTTGATAGACCTTTCCTTAGAACGATTGGTGTCATTATTGATATGAAGGAAGGGAATATTAGATTCCAATTTCCATTAAAGAAAGGCATGGAGTACTTTCCAAGAAAGAAAGTCAAATTACCTTATGAATCTATCGTGCGGGCTACTTATGAATTTAGTGCCAAAGAGGGCACTCGTTAGATCTATCTTCGCTTTTATGCCTAGCTAGGGGCGTTAAAAGATAGCGCTAGTTGGGAGGCAACCCAATTTTCTTTATGTTTTTTGTTTTTGCTCCTATTTAGTAATAAATCTTGCATCTACCTCCTGTTTAGATGTGTTTTTATCTTTTAATTAGTGTTTGTGCCAAGTGGAACCTATAGGATAACCTACGATGATAGTTGATTTGATTCTGCTGAAAAACAGAAACTTTGTGCGCACGAATATAATTTTGTTAAATCACAGGAACGTGCTTTTGCGTTGATTCTTTTTTTCTGCTGTTCAATAAACAAATTTTCCAGGACTTCCTATTTTGGTAGGATTTTTAGAGTTTCAGAAATTTACGTTAGTTACAGATTGCTACAGACTGTTCTGTTTTTGACAGATTCTGTTTTTCGTGTGTTGTTTGCTTATTTCAATGCATCTATGGCTATTAAATTAGTTTATAAACCATAAAGAAGTTGGAATACAGTAGGTTTAACACCAATATAAATAAAGAATGAGTTCATTGCAGTACCTTATGTGGTGGTTTTGTTTTCTTTCACTAACGGAGCTTATAAGATTTCCTGTTGAGTTTTGTGTTGTGAAGTTTTCAAGTTTTGGGTAAAGCTTTTATGGACTATGGAATAAGGAGTGACAAGAGCCTAAGCTTGGGGATGCCCATGGAACCACAAGATATTCAAGGATAGCCAAAAGCCCGAGCTTGGGGATGCCCCGGGAAGGCATCCCCCCTTTCGTCTTCGTTCATTGGTAACTTTACTTGGAGCTATATTTTTATTCACCACATGATATGTGTTTTGCTTGGAGCGTCGTGTATTATATTAGTCTTTGCTTTTTAGTTTACCACAATCATCCTTGTTGTACACACCTTTTGGGAGAAGCCTATTTGATTAGAATTTGCTAGAATATTCTATGTGCTTCACTTATATCTTTTGAGCTTGATAGTTTTTGCTCTAGTGCTTCACTTATATCTTTTAGAGCACGGTGGTGTCTTAATTTTGAAGAAATTTCTAGTCTCTCATGCTTCACTTATATCTTTTTGAGAGTCTTTTAGAACAGCAGGGTATTTGCTATGGTCACAAAGTTGGTCCTAGAATGATGAGCATCCAAGTTGGGTATAATAAAAACTATCATAGAAAAAGAATTGGATGCTATGATCAATTTGATGCTTGATAATTGTTTTGAGATATAAAGGTAGTAATGTTAGGGTCATGCTAGTGGGTAATTATGAAATTGAGAAATACTTTTGTTGAAGTTGGCAAGTCCTCTAGCATGCACGTCTGGTAAAAGTTGTGTGACAAATTTGTTGCATGAGGTGCTCTTTTGATTGTCTTCCTTATGAGTGGCAGTCGGGGACGAGCGATGGTCTTTTCCTACCAATCTATCCCTCTTGGGGCATGCGTAGTAGTACTTTGCTTCGAGGGCTAAGTAGACTTTGCAATAAGTATATGAGTTCTTTTTGACTAATGTGAGTCCATGGATATATGCACACTCATCCTTCCAATTTGCTATCCTTTATTATTACCACGCAACTTTTGCCGGTATCATAAACCCCTTATTTACCTTCCTCAAAACAGCCACCATACCTACATATTATGGCATTTCCATAGCCATTCCGAGATATATTGCCATGCAACTTTCCACCATTCCGTTTATTATGACACGTTCCATCATTGTCATATTGCTCTTTGCATGATCATGTAGTTGACATCGTATTAGTGGCAAGGCCACCTTCATAAAATTTTCATACATGTCGCTCTTGATTCATTGCATATCCCGGTACACCGTCGGAGGCATTCATATAGAGTCATATCTTGTTCTAGCTTTGAGTTGTAATTCTTGAGTTGTAAATCCATAAAAGTGTGATGATCTTCATTATTAGAGCATTGTCCTAGTGAGGAAAGGATGATGAAGGCTATGATTCCCCCACAAGTCGGGATGAGACTTCGGACTTTACAAAAAGAAAAAAATGAATGAGAAAAAAAGAGAAAGGCCAAAAATAAAAAAAAGAAAGGCCAAAGAAAAAAAGAAAAAAAAGAAAGAAAAAAATAATAATAAAATGAGAGAAAAAGAGAGAAGGGACAATGCTACTATCTCTTTTTCCACACTTGTGCTTCAAAGTAGCACCATGATCTTCATGATAGAGAGTCTCCTATGTTGTCACTTTCATATACTAAGTGGGAATTTTTCATTATAGAACTTGGCTTGTATATTCCAATGATGGGCTTCCTCAAAATTCCCTAGGTCTTCGTGAGCAAGCAAGTTGGATGCACACCCACTTAGTTTCTTTTGTTGAGCTTTCATATATTTATAGCTCTAGTGCATCCGTTGCATGGCAATCCCTACTCACTCACATTGATATCTATTAATGGGCATCTCTATATAGCCCGTTAATACGCCTAGTTGATGTGAGACTATCTTCTCCCTTTTTGTCCTCACAACCACCACCATATACCACCATAGTGCTATGTCCATGGCTTGCGCTCATGTATTGCGTAAGAGTTGAAAAAGCTGAAGCGCGTTAAAAAGTATGAAACAATTGCTCGACTCGTCATCGGGGTTGTGCATTATGGGAGTATTTTGTGTAATGAAAATGAAGCATGGACTAACTATATGATTTTGTAGGGATAAGCTTTCTTTGGCTATGTTATTTTGATAGGACATGATTATTTGTTAGTATGCTTTGAAGCATTATTATTTTTATGTTTTATAAGCTTTTATTTTGAATCATTTGGATCTGAACATTCATGCCACAATAAAGAAAATTACATTGAGAATTATGCTAGGTAGCATTCCACATCAAAAATTTCATTTTTATCATTTACCTACTCGAGGACGAGCAGGAATTAAGCTTGGGCATGCTTGATACGTCTCCAACGTATCTATAATTTTTGATTGTTCCATGCTATTATATTACCCCTTTTGGATGTCTATGGGCTTTATTTTACACATTTATATCATTTTTGGGACTAACCTACTAACCGGAGGCCCAGCCCATATTGCTGTTTTTTTGCCTATTTCAGTATTTCGAAGAAAAGGAATATCAAACGGAGTCCAAACGGAATGAAACCTTCGGGAGCGTGATTTTTGGAACGAACGTGATCCAGAGGACTTGGAGTGCAAGTCAAGAAGCAGCCGAGCCCCCCCCCCCCCTGTAGGGCGCGCCCCCTGTCTTGTGGGCCCCTCGGGCGGCCACCGACGTACTTCTTCCACCTATATATACCTACGTACCCCGAAAACATCCAGGGGCACCACGAAACACAATTTCCACCACCGTAACCTTCTGTATCCGCGAGATCCCATCTTGGAGCCTTCGCCGGCACTCTGCCGGAGGGGGAATCGACCACGGAGGGCTTCTACATCAACATCCTTGCCCCTCCGATGAGTTGTGAGTAGTTTACCACAGACCTACGGGTCCATAGTTATTAGCTAGATGGCTTATTCTCTCTTTTTGGATCTTAATACAATGTTCTCCCCCTCTCTTGTGGAGATCTATTCGATGTAAACACTTTTTGCGGTGTGTTTGTCGAGATCCGATGAATTGTGGGTTTATGATCAAGTTTATCTATGAATAATATTTGAATCTTCTCTGAATTCTTTTATGTATGATTGAGTTATCTTTGCAAGTCTCTTCGAATTATCAGTTTGGTTTGGCCTACTAGATTGATCTTTCTTGCCATGGGAGAAGTGCTTAGCTTTGGGTTCAATCTTGCGGTGTCCTTACCCAGTGACAGAAAGGGTTGCAAGGCACATATTGTATTGTTGCCATCGAGGATAATAAGATGGGGTTTATATCATATTGCATGAGTTTATCCCTCTACATCATGTCATCTTGCTTAATGCGTTACTCTGTTCTTATGAACTTAATACTCTAGATGCAGGCAGGAGTCGGTCGATGTGTGGAGTAATAGTAGTAGATGCAGGCAGGAGTCGGTCTACTTGTTATGGACGTGATGCCTATATACATGATCATGCCTAGATAATCTCATAACTATGCGCTTTTCTATCAATTTCTCGACAGTAATTTGTTCACCCACCGTAATACTTATGCTATCTTGAGAAAAGCCTCTAGTGAAACCTATGGCCCCCGGGTCTATCTCTTATCATATTTGCTTTCAATCTACTTTTATTTGCATCTTTACTTTTTGCATCTATATTATAAAATACCAAAAATATATTTATCTTATCATACTATCTTTATTAGATCTCACTTTCGCAAGTGGCCCTGAAGGGATTGACAACCCCTTTATCGCGTTGGTTGCGAGTTCTCAGTTTGTTTGTGTAGGTGCGCGGGACTTTTGAGGAGCCTCCTACTGGATTGATACCTTGGTTCTCAAAAACTAAGGGAAATACTTACGCTACTATTGCTGCATCACCCTCTCCTCTTCGAGGAAAACCAACGCAAGCTCAAGACGTAGCAATTTCCACCCAGAACTCGGTAGTGTTTTGTTGTAAGGTTTCCAAACAAGCCGGTGGATAGGGGAATTGGCCATGCTACTAGTTATCTTGCCAATTACCCTCAACCATCATATGCTACACATCGTGCTACTAATTTTTTGGCACCATATGCAACTGCAGGAATTCATAATTCGGCTTCGCACCTTCATGCTAATAGCAGAATAAGTGAAAAATCTATAGGATCACATGTGTCTTCACCAAGTATCGTAGAATACAATGACTGTTGGGGAACATAGTAATTTCAAAAAAAATCCTACGCACACACAAGATCATGGTGATGCATAGCAACGAGAGGGGAGAGTGTGTCCACGTACCCTCGTAGACCGAAAGCGGAAGCGTTAGCACAACACGATTGATGTAGTCATACGTCTTCACGGCCCGACCGATCAAGCACCGAAACTACGGCACCTCCGAGTTCTTGCACACGTTCAACTCGATGGCGTTCCTCGTACTCCGATCTAGCAGAATATCGGGGAAGAGTTCCGTCAGCACGACAGTGTGGTGACGGTCTTGATGTTCTACTGTCGCAAGGCTTCGCCTAAGCACCGCTACAATATTATCGAGGAGAACTATGGTGGAGGGGAGCACCGCACACGGCTAAGAGATCAATGATCAATTGTTGTCCCTATGGGGTGCCCTCCTCCCCCATATATAAAGGAGTGGAGGAGGGGGCCGGGCAAGGGGGTTGGCACGCCCTAGGGGGGGAGTCCAACCCCAACCGGGAGTAGGACTCCCCCCTTTCCTATTAGGAGAGGGAGAGGGAAGGAAGAGGTGGGAGGGAAGAAGGAAAGGGGGGCGGCCCCCTTCCCAATTTGGATTTGGCTTGGGGGGGGGGGCGCCCCCTCCTTTGCTTCTTCTCCCTCCTTTCCACTAAGGCCCAATAAGGCCCATATACCTCCCGGGGGGTTCCGATAACCTCCCGGAGCTCCGGTATTGTCCCAATCTCACCCGGAACCTTTCCGGTGTCCAAATATAGTCATCCAATATATCGATCTTTACGTCTCGACCATTTCGAGACTCCTCGTCAAGTTCGTGGTCATATACGAGACTCCGAACAACCTTCGGTACATCAAAACTCATAATAAAATTGTCAATGAAACCTTAAGCGTGCTGACCCTACGGGTTCGAGAACTATGTTGACATGACCGAGACTCATTTCTGGTCAATAACCAATAGCGGAACCTGGATGCTCATATTGGTTCCTACATATTCTACGAAGATCTTTATCGGTCAAACTGCATAACAACTTACGTTGTTCCCTTTGTCATCGGTATGTTACTTGCCCGAGATTCGATCGTCGGTATCCAATACCTAATTCAATCTCGTTACCGGCAAGTCTCTTTACTCGTTACGTAATGCATCATATCGTAACTAACTCATTAGCTACATTGCTTGCAAGGCTTATAGTGATGTGCATTACCGAGAGGGCCGAGAGATACCTCTCCGACAATCGGAGTGACAAATCCTAATCTCAAAATACGTCAACTCAACAAGTACCTTCGGAGACACCTGTAGAGCACCTTTATAATCACCCAGTTACGTTGTGACGTCTGGTAGCACACAAAGTGTTCCTCCCGTAAGCGGGAGTTACATAATCTCATAGTAATAGGAACATGTATAAGTCATGAAGAAAGCAATAGCAACATACTAAACGATCAAGTGCTAAGCTAATGGAATGGGTCAGGTCAATCACATCATTCTCCTAATGCTGTGATCCCGTTAATCAAATGACAACTCATGTCTATGGTTAGGAAACTTAACCATCTTTGATTTACGAGCTAGTCAAGTAGAGGCATACTAGTGACACTATGTTTGTCTATGTATTCACACATGTATTATGTTTCCGGGTAATACAATTCTAGCATGAATAATAAACATTTATCATGATATGAGGAAATAAATAATAACTTTATTATTGCCTCTAGGACATATTTCCTTTAGTCTCCCACTTGCACTAGAGTCAATAATCTAGATTACACAGTAATGATTCTAACACCCATGGAGTCTTGGTATTGATCATGTTTTGCTCGTGGAAGAGGCTTAGTCAACGGGTCTGCTACATTCAGATCCTTATGTATCTTGCAAATCTCTATGTCTCCCACCTGGACTTGGTCCCGGATGGAATTAAAGCGTCTCTTGATGCGCTTGGTTCTCTTGTGAAATCTGGATTCCTTTGCCAAGGCAATTGCACCAGTATTGTCACAAACGATTTTCATTGGACCCGATGCACTAGGTACGACACCTAGATCGGATATGAACTCCTTCATCCAGACTCCTTCATCCAGACTCCTTCATTTGCTGCTTCCGAAGCAGCTATGTACTCCTCTTCACATGTAGATCCCGCTACGACGATTTGTTTAGAATTGCACCAACTGACAGCTCCACCGTTTAATATAAACACGTATCCGGTTTGCGATTTAGAATTGTCCGAATCAGTGTCAAAGCTTTCATCGACGTAACCATTTACGACTAGCTCTTTGTCACCTCCATAAACGAGAAACATATCATTAGTCCTTTTCAGGTATTTCAGGATGTTCTTGACTGTTGTCTAGTGATCCACTCCTGGATTACTTTGGTACCTCCCTGCTAAACTAATAGCAAGACACACATCAGGTTTGGTACACAACATTGCATACATGATAGAGCCTATGGCTGAAGCATAGGGAACTTCTTTCATTTTCTCTCTATCTTCTGCAGTGGTCGGGCATTGAGTCTGACTCAATTCACCTTGTATTACAGGCAAGAACCCTTTCTTTGTTTGATCCATTTTGAACTTTTTCAATACTTTATCAAGGTATGTGCTTTGTGAAAGTCCAATTAAGCGTCTCGATCTATCTCTATAGTTCCTGATGCCTAATATGTAAGCAGCTTCACCGAGTTCTTTAATTGAAAAGCTTTTATTCAACTATCCTTTTATGCTATCCAGAAATTCTAGCATTTCCAATCAATAATATGTTGTCCACATATAATATTAGAAATGCTACAGAGCTCCCACTCACTTTCTTATAAATACAGGCTTCTCCAAAAGTCTGTATAAAACCATATGCTTTGATCACACTATCAAAGCGTTTATTCCAACTCTGAGAGGCTTGCACCAGTCCACAAATGGATCGCTGGAGCTTGCACACTTTGTTAGCATCCTTTGGATTGACAACACCTTCTGGTTGCATCATATACAACTCTTCTTCCAGAAATCCATTCAGGAATGCAGTTTTGACATCCATTTGCCAAATTTCATAATCATAAAATGCGGCAATTGCTAACATGATTCGGACAGACTTAAGCATCGCTACGGGTGAGAAAGTCTCATCGTAGTCAACCCCTTGAACTTGTCGAAAACCTTTTGCAACAAGTCGAGCTTTGTAGACAGTAATATTACCATCAGCGTCAGTCTTCTTCTTGAAAATCCATTTATTCTCGATGGCTTGCCGATCATCGGGCAAGTCAACCAAAGTCCACACTTTGTTCTCGTACATGGATCCCATCTCAGATTTCATGGCTTCAAGCCATTTTGCGGAGCCTGGGCTCATCATCGCTTCCTCATAGTTCGTAGGTTCGCCATGGTCAAGTAACATGACCTCCAAAATAGGATTACTATACCACTCTGGTGCGGATCTTACTCTAGTTGACCTACGAGGTTCTGTAGTAACTTGATCTGAAGTTTCATGATCATCATCATTAGCTTCCTCATTTACTGGTGTAGTCGTCACAGGAACCGGTTTCTGTGATGAACTACTTTCCAATAAAGGAGTAGGTACAGTTACCTCATCAAGTTCTACTTTCCTCCCACTCACTTCTTTCGAGAGAAACTCCTTCTCTAGAAAGGATCCATTCTTTGCAACAAATGTCTTGCCTTTGGATCTGTGATAGAAGGTGTACCCAACAGTTTCCTTTGGGTATCCTATGAAGACACATTTCTCCGATTTGGATTCGAGCTTATTAGGTTGAAGCTTTTTCACATAAGCATCACAGCCCCAAACTTTAAGAAATGACAACTTTGGTTTCTTGCCAAACCACAGTTCATAAGGCGTCGTATCAACGGATTTTGATGGTGCCCTATTTAACATGAATGTGGCTGTCTCTAAAGCATAACCCCAAAATGATAGCGGTAAATCAGTAAGAGACATCATAGATCGCACCATATCCAGTAAAGTACGATTACGATGTTCGGACACACCATTACGCTGTGGTGTTCCAGGTGGCGTGAGTTGCGAAACTATTCCGCATTGTTTCAAATGTAAACCAAACTCGTAACTCAAATATTCTCCTCCACGATCAGATCATAGAAACTTTATTTTCTTGTTACGATGATTTTCAACTTCACTCTGAAATTCTTTGAACTTTTCAAATGTTTCACACTTATGTTTCATTAAGTAGATATACCCATATCTGCTCAAATCATCTGTGAAGGTGAGAAAATAACGATATCCGCCGCGAGCCTCAATATTCATTGGACCACATACATCAGTATGTATGATTTCCAACAAATCAGTTGCTCTCTCCATAGTTCCGGAGAACGGCGTTTCAGTCATCTTGCCCATGAGGCATGGTTCGCAAGTACCAAGTGATTCATAATCAAGTGATTCCAAAAGTCCATCAGTATGGAGTTTCTTCATGCGCTTTACACCAATATGACCTAAACGGCAGTGCCACAAATAAGTTGCACTATCATTATCAACTCTGCATCTTTTGGCTTCAACATTATGAATATGTGTATCACTACTATCGAGATTCATCAAAAATAGACCACTCTTTAAAGGTGCATGACCATAAAAGATATTACTCATATAAATAGAACAACCATTATTCTCAGATTTAAATGAATAACCATCTCACATCAAACAAGATCCAGATATAATGTTCATGCTCAACGCTGGCACCAAATAACAATTATTTAGGTCTAAAACTAATCCCGAAGGTAGATGTAGAGGTAGCGTGCCGACGGCGATCACATCGGCTTTGGAACCATTTCCCACGCGCATCGTCACCTCGTCCTTAGCCAGTGTCCGCTTAATCCGTAGTCCCTGTTTCGAGTTGCAAATATTAGCAACAGAACCAGTATCAAATACCTAGGTGCTACTGCAAGCTCTGGTAAGGTACAGATCAATAACATGTATATCACATATACCTTTGTTTACCTTGCCATCCTTCTTATCCGCCAAATACTTGGGGCAGTTCCGCTTCCAGTGACCAGTCTGCTTGCAGTAGAAGCACTCAGTCTCAGGCTTAGGTCCAGACTTGGGTTTCTTCTCTTGAGCAGCAACTTGTTTGTTGTTCTTCTTGAAGTTCCCCTTCTTTTTCCCTTTGCCCTTTTTCTTGAAACTGGTGGTCTTATTGACCATCAACACTTGATGCTCCTTCTTGATTTCTACCTCCGCAGCCTTTAGCTTGCGAAGAGCTCGGGAATTGTCTTTTCCATCCCTTGCATATTATAGTTCATCACGAAGCTCTTGTAGCTTGGTGGCAGTGATTGAAGAATTCTGTCAATGACGCTATCATCCGGAAGATTAACTCCCAGTTGAATAAAGTGATTGTTATACCCAGACATTCTGAGTATATGCTCACTGACAGAACTATTCTCATCCATCTTGCAGCTATAGAACTTATTGGAGACTTCATATCTCTCAATCTGGGCATTTGCTTGAAATATTAACTTCAACTCCTGGAACATCTCATATGCTCCATGATGTTCAAAATGTTGTTGAAGTCCCGGTTCTAAGCCGTAAAGCATGTCACACTGAACTATCGAGTAGTCATCAGCTTTGCTCTGCCAGATGTTTACAACATCTGGTGTTGCTCCTGCAGCAGGTTTGGCACCCCGGTGCTTCCAGGACATAATTCTTCTGTGCAGCAATGAGGATAATCCTCAAGTTACGGACCCAGACCGTGTAATTGCTACCATCATCTTTCAACTTTGCTTTCTCAAGGAACGCATTAAAATTCAACGGAACAACAGCACGAGCCATCTATCTACAACAAACACAGACAAGCAAAATACTATCAGGTACTAAGTTCATGATAAATTTAAGTTCAATTAAACATATTACTTAAGAACTTCCACTTAGATAGACATCTCTCTAATCATCTAAGTGATCATGTGATCCAAATCAACTAAACCATAACCGACCATCACGTGAAATGGAGTAGCTTTCAATGGTGAACATCACTATGTTGATCATATCTACTATATGATTCATGCTTGACCTTTCGGTCTCAGTGTTCCGAGGCCATATCTGCATATGCTAGGCTCGTCAAGTTTAACCTGAGTATTCCGCGTGTGCAAAACTGACTTGACCCGTTGTAGATGGACATAGAGCTTATCACACCCGATCATCACATGGTGTCTGGGCACGACGAACTTTGGCAACGGTGCATACTCAGGGAGAACACTTTTATCTTGAAATTTAGTGAGAGATCATCTTATAATGCTACCGTCAGTCAAAGCAAGATAAGATGCATAAAAGATAAACATCACATGCAATCAATATTAGTGATATGATATGGCCATCATCATCTTGTGCTTGTGATCTCCATCTCCGAAGCACCATCATGATCACCATCGTCACCGGTGCGACACCTTGATCTCCATCGTAGCATCGTTGTCGTCTCGCCAGCTATTGCTTCTACGACTACCGCTACCGCTTAGTGATAAAGTAAAGCAATTACAGGGTGATTGCATTTCATACAATAAAGCGACAACCATATGGCTCCTGCCAGTTGCCGAAAACTTCGGTTACAAAACATGATCATCTCATACAATAAAATATAGCATCACGTCTTGACCATATCACATCACAACATGCCCTGCAAAAACAAGTTAGACGTCCTCTACTTTGTTGTTGCAAGTTTTACGTGGCTGCTACGGGCTTAGCAAGAACCGTTCTTACCTACGCATCAAAACCACAACGATAGTTCGTCAAGTTAGTGCTGTTTTAACCTTCGCAAGGACCGGGCGTAGCCAGACTGGTTCAACTAAAGTTGGAGAAACAGACACCTGCTAGTCACCTGTGTGCAAAGCACGGCGGTAAAACCAGTCTCGCATAAGCGTACACGTAATGTCGGTCCGGGCCGCTTCATCCAACAATACCGCCGAACCAAAGTATGACATGCTGGTAAGCAGTATGACTTGTATCACCCACAACTCACTTGTGTTCTACTCGTGCATATAACATCTACGCATAAAACCAGGCTCGGATGCCACTGTTGGGGAACGTAGTAATTTCAAAAAAATTCCTACGCACACACAAGATCATGGTGATGCATAGCACAACGCGGTTGATGTAGTTGTACGTCTTCACGGCCCGACCGATCAAACACCGAAACTATGACACCTCCGAGTTCTTGCACACGTTCAACTCGATGACTTTACCCGTACTCCGGTCCAGTAGAATGTCGGGGAAGAGTTCTGTCAGTACGACGGCGTGGTGACGGTCTTGATGTTCTACCGTCGCAGGGCTTCGCCTAAGCACCGCTACAATATTATCGAGGAGAACTATGGTGGAGGGGGGCACCGCACACGGCTAAGAGATCAATGATCAATTGTTGTCCCTATGGGGTGCCCCCTCCCCCGTATATAAAGGAGTGGAGGAGGGGGCTGGCCAAGGGGGTTGGTGCACCCTAGGGGGGGGAGTCCAACCCCAACCGGGAGTAGGACTCCCCCTTTCTTATTAGGAGAGGAAGAGGGAAGGAAGAGGTGGGAGGGAAGAAGGAAAGGGGGGCGGCCCCCTTCCCAATTCGGATTGGGCTTGGGGGGGGCTCCTTTGCTTCTTCTCCCTCCTTTCCACTAAGGCCCAATAAGGCCCATATACCTCCCGGGGGGTTCCGATAACCTCCCGGAGCTCCGGTATTGTCCCAATCTCACCCGGAACCTTTCCGATGTCCAAATATAGTCATCCAATATATCGATCTTTATGTCTTGACCATTTCGAGACTCCTCGTCAAGTCCGTGATCATATCCGGGACTCCAAAAAACCTTCGGTACATCAAAACTCATAAACTCATAATAAAACTGTCAACGAAACCTTAAGCGTGCGGACCCTACGGGTTCGAGAACTATGTAGACATGACCGAGACTCGTTTCCGGTCAATAACCAATAGCGGAACCTAGATGCTCATATTGGTTCCTACATATTCTACGAAGATCTTTATCGGTCAAACCGCATAAAAACATACGTTGTTCCCTTTGTCATCGGTATGTTACTTGCCCGAGATTCGATCGTCGGTATCCAATACCTAGTTCAATCTCGTTACCGGCAAGTCTCTTTACTCATTACGTAATGCATCATATCGTAACTAACTCATTAGCTACATTGCTTGCAAGGCTTATAGTGATGTGCATTACCGAGAGGGCCCAGAGATACCTCTCTGACAATTGGAGTGACAAATCCTAATCTCGAAATATGTCAACTCAACAAGTACCTTCGGAGACACCTGTAGAGCACCTTTATAATCACCTAGTTACGTTGTGACGTTTGGTAGCACACAAAGTGTTCCTCCCGTAAGCGGGAGTTACATAATCTCATAGTCATAGGAACATGTATAAGTCATGAAGAAAGCAATAGCAACATACTAAACGATCAAGAGCTAAGCTAACAGAATGGGTCAGGTAAATCACATCATTCTCCTAATGATGTGATCCCATTAATCAAATGACAACTCATGTCTATGGTTAGAAACTTAACCATCTTTGATTTATGAGCTAGTCAATTAGAGGCATACTAGTGACACTATGTTTGTCTATGTATTCACACATGTATTATGTTTCCGGGTAATACAATTCTAGCATGAATAATAAACATTATCATGATATGAGGAAATAAATAATAACTTTATTATTGCCTCTAGGGCATATTTCCTCAATGATGTCCTTACACAATTATAGAATTTCAGCGATATCTCGTTACCAAAAAAGTCTAAAAGTGTCGGGGCCACTATCCAGATTGGGTTATCAAGAAAATTTTAGGTCTTTTTGGGATGAATGCGATGTTGCTCTACATGAATTAATAAAAGAGAGAAAGCATGTTAATTTTGCTGCAATACAAGCTAGATTATGTCAAAAAGAGAAGATTACGAGTGGATAGAATTATCAAAAAGAGTGGTGATTTGGATAACAAAGTTAATCTCGATAACTGGAAAAACATCGGCCCCCGTGTCGTCCTCCTGGGAGACTCGGGTGGCACCTCAATCCGCTTTTCTCGGTGGCCTCCTCGTGCGCCCCTCCCCTCGCCGCCGCCGACCGTCGCCGTCGGTCTTGCCCACGCGGCCGACGGCGGCGGTGGGGCTCCATTCCCGTGCTAGCTGGGTGGCGTTTGGCGATGTGCAAGTGGTGGTTGGATGTAGTGAATGTGGATTTTGCAGAGACGGCGACGGTTCATGGTTGGGCAGCGGCCTTGGGGCTTTCCCTTCCATGATGGTCTGATGGTGTCCATGTCATGCGGGATCAGCTGGCGGCAGAGGTAACCTGTAGCCGCAATGACTCATCCTCAGGAAGAATACTCTACCGATGTTGCGGCGTCCGTCACCCGCGCCGACGGCAGGGGCGCGGCGGTCATGGTGGCCTTCATGCTCCGTCAAGGCTGGGGCGCATGGCTGATGGGGCCCTGGATCTGGCCAATATGTGACAGTACCCCTAGGTTGTTGCATTGGTCGGGCAGCGGTCGCCGGAAGGGCTTCAAACTTGTGATCTGACAGCAACGGTGATGACGGTCGGTGATCAATAAACCGGTTATGTGGAGCAGTCGATGGCTCCTTTGTGGGCTGGGCAACGTCTTGGTTATTCCTGTGTTGGATTGTTATCTGTGTCGACAAGGATGATGCACGACAACGTTCGTGTGCTTTCCCTTAGTATAATCAGCTACAACATGTGAGGACTATGGAGCTAGTGGCAGTGTGTGGTGGTGGTGTCTTGTAGATTAGCCATCAGCTGCCACTTGTGAGAATGGTGCGAGACTTCGGAATCTCCTAAACATGGGATTTCCGTAGTGCCGGTGTTCTTCCTCCCTGTCAAGGACGTTGTCATGTTGTGGGAACCAGCTCTTGTTGGGGCTTGTCAACCGGCTCGTGCAGACATGGCTATCTCTCACTGTCAGGATCGTGCGCATCTGTAGCTCCTGGGATTGTGGAAAGTGGAGGAGAAAACATCGGTTACTTTGATTGGATGGTGCTTCTCGAGTACCCAGTTTTGAGCTCCGGGGTTAATATCCTAGGTCTGACTTTAGTTGGCTATACCTAGCAATAGCGGTGTTCTTTATGTCGTTACCTTGATGAAGGCATTGCTCGGAATTTACTCGGACTTGTTTTACCTAGTGAAAACCCTTGATCCAACCTTCAGTGGTTGGATCCGACGATGGCGTCACTTACAATGACGTTCCCTTCCCGAAGGCGACGCTTGTGGAGATCCTTTCTCGGAGTCCTAATGTTGTCGAGAAATGTTGTGCCGATGGTCACTATTGTATATCATCACTTTGGTAGTTTATTTTTCTTCATCCACCTACGCATAGGTTTGGTCTGCTATGACTTTGCTTTTGATGGCGTGATCTTTGTGTGTATGTGTTTGTGTTCGCTGTGTGCATCCTAGATATGCATAGGCTGGGTGTGTACTCACTATGATTGTATCCCTCGATGCTACATTATGAGTCAATAAAAAACGCCCTTTATCGAAAAAATAGTACATATGACGAATCTATTCTATAAAAAGAGGAACAAGATATTGTTAAAGTAACGCAACCATCATGCTCTCCCAACGTATTTGAAGAGGTATGTCTAGCAAGTGATTTACCTATTTTCTGATTTGGTCGCAACTTTACTGTTGATACATCTATTACAAAAATTCTCATAAGCAATCTTGAATATCAATGAAGAAGGGTAATTTATTTGTTAGCAATAAAATCGTTGCAAAGAGTACCGGTCAACACATCGTGCCATTTATAAAGACCAATAATGACTTATTATTGCAGCCAAAGTTTTCCCCGTTGCTTTATCAAAAGTTTATATATAATTGGGTAGCTTTGCTTGTTTCATACTTGGCTTGCACTTGGTCTCTATTGAGCCATGTGTGTTCTATTTTCATTTCAGAAATTTAAAGCCAAGGTTAAATTCTTTTAAAAAATCCGATGCTAATATAATACGTTATCAAAAGACATCGGACATAGAATGCAAAACACAATGCATATCTGAATGGGGAGATTCCAAATCTGAACCATTCGTTTGCTTACCTCCAAAGTCGTTCGCACACCAAGATCGGTAGAAAACAAGGGCTATACCTTCAATTCAAGCATGAGGGATCAAATATTTGATTTGTTGCTGAAAAATAATTACATTAGAATTCTTGATCACCACGTCAAGCCATCAATCCAAGGACGAATGTATTGTAAGTTGCATGATTCGTCCAAGCATAATTTTGAATATTGCAACATGTTTCATCAAATAGTTAAAATTAACCATTAATAAAGGACGGTTGAAATTTGTTGAGACACCAAGAGATGGCCCGTCTATTCTAATTGGTGCTGATGGCAAACGATTTTTGCATCGGCTGCTTCAAGCCGATCCATTTAAACATGAGAAGGTAAAAACTGCGGATAATGAGATCAAGCTTTCAAGTAAGGAAGTTGTTCAAGAGCATAATGATAATACTCTTGAAGGTGAAAATTCCATTAAAGTTGCAATGAAGACGCCAAGTACTGGGGGAAAACAAGAAAATCCAAACATCGATGCAAGCAAAGGCCAAGGTAAGCACAAAGGGAAAAGGTCGAAAGTCACTTTCGGGCAACTATTGGGAAAATGTCATAAGATAAGAGAGAAGAAGATCGCTTATCGACCAAGTAATTCAAAAGTGTCAAGATCACCCCCTCGGCGCAAATTTGAGGAACGGTACTGGCACAGGGGAAATTTCAATGCATCATATTCATATCCATATTTTGGGCCGCCAATGCCAATGCCATGGATACCTCCCTATTCTAATTTTTCTTCATATTCATCATGGGACAGGTATGGTTCAAGTGCACATTCTCCATCTTGTTTTAGACCATCTCACAAAGACCATGCAGCTCCAAAAAGACCCACATTCAATAAGCAATCATACGTTAAAGATTGTTTCATTCAAAAAGAATCGATCCGGAGCACAAGGAATAATAAGGAGGTGGTTGAGCAAGTCTACCGCGTCAAAAGAGATGGTCGTAAGAGTGTCACTTTAGATATGAGCCCAAATGAAAAAGAGCCAATTAAAGTGTTGACATTGGCTACTAAAGGCAATGAGGCAAGTCAATCAAGTGCCGAATCTGAAGAGAAGAAGTTGAGAGTGCACAAGGTAAAACAAGAATTGCCATTGCTTCAAACAAAATCATATCCGGGGCGTCTACTCGGTTTATCGTATCGGCAAAAAAAGAAATTGCAAACGCTAAGTGCACAAGAACTTGAAAAGAGGAACATGGCATGGGTTCCCAAAGGAAGTGCTATCAACAAGAATAATACGCAAGCTTCCATTGCAAAAAGTGCGGCAAAGGTGAAGAAAGAGAAGAGTGAAAGCTCCAAACAACCAAGCCGAAGGTTTGCGCATAAGAATCCTCGGTTCAAACAATATCCATATTGTTCAACTATGCCATTAATGCCTATGCCATGAAATTCATCATTAGGTATAATTGGTTATCCTCCATGGGCATATTTTAATCCATGGATGCAATATAATTTCTTATATCATGAAAGGGTATACCTATACCAAATCATCATACGTTTGATTAGCTACACTTTTGTTGCTAATCTAAATGGCCTATACACAATTATAGCTCTAAGAGTAAAGATGTCCGATATATACTTATTGTCCTAAGAACATGCAAAAATGGCCGATGAAGTGTTAACATCGTCCTTTGAATAAGCTATGTGCAAGCTTGGCACACAAGATTCGCTGAAAAATAGGAGGGCATGTGTTGACACCATATTCTTGCATGGCCAAAAGCGTAATTAAGATGGCCTCGGATGAAAAAAGTTTAAAAATGGAAATTCTTAGCCTCGTCGAAACGGGACGACTTTGATATAAAAAATCATCCCCATCCAAGGCCGTACGCAAATTCTAAAGCCAAAACCGTGCGCTGCATCAGTGTTTGGCCGGCTCTTCCGGGCCGGGGTGCAGATCATCCGGCCGGAGGCCGAACGAACGAACCAAACAACAGAAGCTTAAGGACGAAGCCGGATGATCTGGGAGTAGACCCGGATGATCCGGGTGGAGGCCGGACGATCCGGGCAAAGTCCAGACATCCGGACAAGTTTTTCTACTGCAAACTTTAGAAAAAAGCTTGAACCCCCCTCAAGATTGTCTCAAATCGAAAAGTGTTTAACAATAAAGTTGTGCGTCTCACCGAGGAGGTCGATTTTGATATAAATGTCGTCTTAATCCGAATTCATATGCAAAAGTTACAACCTGAATAGCGAACTGTTGTCAGAAAACTAGGCTTGGTCGGATCATCTGGGCCTTCAGTCGGACATCCGGGCCGGAGGTCGTGAATAGTTTGTGTTTTTTGATGATTTGGACAACAAGGCAAGTCATTTTCTTGTATGAGAAGTACATCCACCTTTTATATAGACAAGAGGTGATGACCGATTGAACAACAACACACAATCGACAAATCAATCTATCATCTTTTACATTTACTTTTATCTTCTCCCTTGTTCTTCTTCTTCCTCGTTCTTCTTCATTGCAGGGCGGCGAACCTCGAGGCCATAGGGGCAATCAGGTCGACCTAGGGCAGTCCATAGCTGCCACACACCCTAACGGGGTCTCTTCCGGGCGTGTGGGGTTTCGAGTCTACAAAAGCGCCCGTCGAATTGCTTGCTTATCGCGTTTCCGGACGAGTCTCCTTCAACGTAAGCTGCGGTGTATCACCCTCGGTGTTGGAGGTATACGGTGACGTGTTCGTGTGCGAACACGTATTAACCTTTCTTTTCTTGGTGTGGAAGAGTATCATGTTTCAAAAACCCGGTTAAGCTAACCAACTGCCAGAAGTGAGCGAAGCAATTAAAATGGCGTAAGACCATGGTTAAGAACCAACCGCCAGAAGTGTGGAACTCGAGCCCAGCTTAAAAATCAGGGTCAAACTCAAACGCATAGCCTCCTGCTGGTACTGGTACTGCACTCTAGCTTCGATGATTCACATTAGCAGCAGAATCGCGGGCCTCAAATCCGTCAATGGGAACGGACAGCCTTGCGAGCCTAGCGAGCGAGTGAGAGCCCACGCCCCTTGCGCCCTGCCCGCCGTGCGCCACTCCGGCGCCGGCATCCACCCTCTCCCGGCGCCGGCCGCTCCGGCGATGCCGTCCACCCTTCCCCCCTCCCTCCCCTCTCCTCTCGCTCTCCCTCGTGCCGGTCCCATGGCCTCGAGTCCAAACTCGGTGGCTGGCCCCTCTCGTCATGCTAGCGACCGACCTGTGGTCTCCGGGCTGGGGATCTCGTCCTGCTCGGAGTCGTCCGGTGCGGCGGGTGGCCTGGAGGTTTCGTCGGGTGCGCACCGGCCGGAGGGCGACCTCGCTGCTGTGGTGGCTCCGGCGGACGGGGCACTGGCCGCGGGCTGCCGCCGCCTAGGGCAGGCTTGGGCTCCGGTCCCTCCTCCAAGAAGACGCTCTGGCGGCGGCGCCTGGACCGTGAGCCGCGGGACCCGAGAGCACGCCTTCCCCCACCTTCTCTCTCTCCCCCGCGGCGTGAGGTGTCGCCGGACATGGAGGGACTCTTCTGCAGGTGTCTCCGGGAGGGCCACTTCCAGCACGACTGCACCAACGACATCGTCTACATCAGGTGTGGTCTGGAGGGCCATGGTTCCAGGGGCTGCAAGAGGCCGCGCAGTCCGTCTTCGGAGGTGGAGCTCCGTCGGCTCGCCATTGCCATGGTCGCCCGCAGGCTGGCGGGTGGTCAGCCGCCTCCCCCCCCCCCCCCCCCCCCCCCCCCCCCCCCCCCCCCCCCCCCCCCCCCCCCCCCCCCCCCCCCCCCCCCCCCCCCCCCCCGCGGCAGCGGCCGCGCCTGCTAACCCGTGGCCCCGTCTTCCCGCCCCGCGTCCCTTGCCTCCGGCTCCGAGGCTGGCGTTGTCGCTGGACACGGCCATGGACCCGGCTGATCTGTGCGTGGTGCGGCGGAGTCAAGCCATGGAGGATCTGGAGAGAAGGCTTCAGCAGGCCATGGTGGTGTACGCGGTTGGCGCTCGCCGCGACCTCCCGCCGGAGTTTATCCTCGAGGCGCTCTCCGTCAAGGCGGGCATTGCATCGGAATTTGTTTCCATCCACCACTTCAGGCCGGAGGATTACCTCATCGTTTTCGCGTGCCGTGATCATAGGAACAGAGTGAGTGAGATGCCAGCGTTCGAGCACCATGGAGTTCGGCTCTTCTTCAGACCATGGAACCGCCAATCCCAAGCCGTGCACGCCGCGTTCTAGTTCAAGGTCAAGCTGGTGCTCGAGGGAATCCCTCCCCACGCCTCGGAGAGGAGCACCGTGGAGAGTTTGCTAGGTTCTTCTTTCTTGGTGGATGTCTTGGAGCCCGAGACTGTTGATCAACCCAGTCTACAGTGCGTCGTTTGCTAGTCTTTATTGCATGTAGGCTTTGTAGCATGTAGGCTTTCTCCAGTAGTAGTCTTTATTTGGGCAAAAGACTGAGGTGGAGAGTAGTAGTAGTCTTTACCTAGTAAGACTAGCCACAATGCATAGTAACATACACTAGTAACATACACATATCCCTAGACTATGTTACTACCTTCATAGTGGGTAGTAACATAAGTATAGTAACATGCAAAGCTTCATTTATTAGATTATAGATTCATATTGCATTGGGACATGTGATGTTACAGTAACTAGCTAAGTTACTGTAACTACATCTCTCCTTATTAACTCATTGCCACATAAGCAAATTTGCTGAGTTGGACTCGATGTTACTGCTGAAGTTACTCCCACTGTGGCTAGTCTAAAAAGGCTGAACTGGACATAGGGGAAGCTGTCCCGTAAGTGGTGTGCATGTTCGTAGTAATTTCGTGTGTATGCGCGCACTAGGCACAGCCCGGCCTATATAAAAGGAGCCGTGCTCCTTCATTGTAAAACAGGCCATTCCACTGATAATCCATCTAAGAGCATCTCCAATAGCATGTGTATATTTGGATGTCTATATATTCATATAGACAATGGTCTAAAAAGATTCCTTCATATACACATCCAGTTTTGCATCAGAACGTCTATATACAGGGACCATGACAGGTGGGCCGTTGCTGGGGAGAGGAAGAAATCATGACTACAGCTGAGTTTAGACAACGCCTTCACATTGTCCAGGCGTGGACATTGTCGAGGTCGATTTAGAGGATGTGTATATTTGGACGACCATATAGACAAGCTGTTGGACGCCTGTTTTGGACTCATGTCGTGGAAAACGAGTATAGACATTCATATAGACAAGCTATTGGAGATGCTCTAAGCCTCAAGTAGTACTCCTCTCTCACGTGTGTGTGCATGTTCAGTGTAGAAGCAAGTGAGCTCTACTCTTGCTAGTACGTGTGTGTTGCTTCAGTGAGTGCTTGGCTACCATAGTTCGTTCCTAAGGATACTAGCCAGATACGTTGTAGTTTTTGGGCTAACAATTGGCATCAGAGCCCCAGGTTGCGGTAGCCATGGCCGGTGCAAAAGGAGTGCAGCAACGCACCACCTCGGGTGGTTCCAAGTCGCGGCCATCACAAGACGGCTCCCAGTCGCCGCCTCCGGAGGAGCGGCGAGGGCGCAGCCGGTCCAGGCACGGCCATCGCGGTGAGGTCGTGGTTAGGGAGATCGTGCGCGAGACCGCAATCAGCGGTAGCGTTCCCATCGCCTTCCCGATGCTCACGCGCTTGAACTACAACGAGTGGGCGTTGATCATGGAGTGCAACCTCCATGCGGCGAGCCTCTGGGTTCCCATGGAGGATCACCTGGTCGAGAGAAAGGAGGACAGGAAAGCCGTGGCGGCGCTCATGCGCGCCACGCCGCCGGAGATGCACGGCATGCTCGCGGCGAAGGCAAGCGCAAAGGAGGCGTGGGAAGCCATCCGTACCCAGCGCCTCGGCAGCAACCGCGTGCGCGAGGCGAACGTGCAGAAGCTGTGGGCGGACTTCGAGAACATCGCCTTCAAGGAGGGCGAGCTCGTCGACGACTTCGCCATGCGGATCTCCAGCCTTGCGTCGCAACTCCGCGTGCTCGGCGACACCATGGACGACACGAGAGTCATGAGGAAATTTCTCCGCGTCGTGCCACCTCGCTTCGCTCAGGTAGCGGTCTCCATCGAGACTTTGCTTGACCTGAGCGAGCTCTCCATCGAGGAGCTCACGGGCCGGTTGCGGGTGGTTGAGGACCGCCTTGACGACGGTCGCGAGAGCTTCGGCGGTGGACAACTCCTATTCTCGAAGAACTGGGAGGCGAGGAAGCGTCAAGGACGTGGTGGCGGTGCCCCGAGTAGTGGATGCGGCACCGGCAGAGGCGGCGGTCGCACCCAAGGTGGAGCTGGACGAGGTGCCGGCAACGACGACCGGGACAAGTGCCGATATTGCAGCATCAAGGGCCACTGGGCCCGTGAGTGCCAAAAGAGGATGGCTGATGAGGATGCCGCAGCCGCGGCAAATCTCGTGCAGGCTGAAGAGGACGGTGGGCCAGCAATGATGATGGCTTGCGTCGAGACCATGTAGGAGGGCGGAGCGCCTCCGGCGACCATGGTCCCGACAAGCATCGAAGCCGTGCAGGAGGACGCAGCACCTCCGGCGACCACGGTGCCGGCAACCGTTAAGTCCGTGCGGGAGGCACGGAGCTCTTCAAGTAATCCCCTCCCGACATCGGTAGAACTCTCCCCGACAGCAATGTTCTCGGGAGACTATGATTGGGAGGAGATGAAGACCCGGGTGTGGGGGAGCCACACCCCGGCAACCACGTCCCCTATGACGCTGGTCAAGCCCGTGCAAGTTGGCACGGCAATCGTGGCCCCGACATCTTCGGGGCCCGACAAGCCCGTGCAAGTTGGCACGGCGAAGGCGTCGCCGACATCCTCGGGACCCAACAAGCCCGTGCCAGGAGGCACGACAATGACGCATATGGTGGGCCACGTCCCAACCATGATGCTGGCGACCAGCGAGCCCGTGCAAGAGGCACGGTACTCTTAGGTCGGCCACACCCCAACAACCAGGTTCTCGGGGTTCTGCAAGCCCGTGTGGGCGACACGACACTCTTCGACAGGCCTCAACTGGGGGGCGATGAAGAGACGGTCATGGGGCGACAAGGCCTCGACCATGACTATGGCGGCTGTCGAGACCGTGCAGGAGCCACGGTGCTCTATGGTCGGCCACACCACGACCTCGACACGCTCGGGGTCCATTGAGTCCGTGCAGGAGGCACGGAACTCTCTGGTCGGGCATGCACCGACCACGCCGGTGGCGACTGTCGAGACCGTGCAGGAGGCACAGTGCTCTATGGTCGGCCATGCCACAACCCCGACGCGCTCGGGGTCCATCGAGTCCGTGCGGGAGGCACGACTCACAACTGTCGGGGGAGACCCGACAAGCAAGATTGTTGGGAAGAGCGACAAGGAGTCCGCTACCTTGGGAGAAGCAACTCCGGGTAGTGCAGTGTCCGACAAGTCATCCCAAGGAAGGGAGTTACCGGGTAGCATGACGTCTGACGCGATGATCCCGGGAAGGGAGTTCCCGGGCAGTGTGACGTCAGGAACTACGACCCCAGCAACTCTGACGCCCAAGAGCGAGGTGGTTCTTGGGCAGTCTGTGTTCCTGCCTACAGCGCGGTCGGACCTGTTCGACGCCAACAACGTTGGTGATCCACACAGTTTGCGACGCCTAGGGGGAACTTCTCGGCGAGCCTGCGGGACGACCGCAGCACCCCGAGATCAGGAAGGACGAGCACGGCGCCATCATCAAGCACAAGGCCCGGCTCGTCGAAATGTTACGTACATCGCACGGGGGAGGACTTGTAGGAGGTCCTTACTCTAGTGGCAAAGCAGGAGCAGGGCGTACTTGGTCGCGTCCGGTTCCAGGAGCTACGCGACAAGGTCGGGATCAACGACGTCAAGCTCCTTCGACAGGTTGAGGGGGAGATTGTTGATCAACCCAGTCTACAATGCGTCGTTTGCTAGTCTTTATTGCATGTAGGCTTTGTAGAATGTAGGCTTTCTCTAGTAGTAGTCTTTATCTGGGCAAAAGACTGAGGTGGAGAGTAGTAGTAGTAGTCTTTACCTAGTAAAAAGGCTGAACTGGACATAGGGGAAGCTGTCCCGTAAGTGGTGTGCATGTTCGTAGTAATTTCGTGTGTGTGTGTGCGCACTAGGCACAGCCCGGCCTATATAAAAGGAGCCGTGCTCCTTCATTGTAAAACAGGACATTCCACTGTAATCCATCTAAGCCTCAAGTAGTACTCCTTCTCTCTCACGTGTGTGTGCATGTTCAGTGTAGAAGCAAGTGAGCTCTACTCTTGCTAGTACGTGTGTGTTGCTTCAGTGAGTGCTTGGCTACCGTAGTTCGTTCCTGAGGATACTAGCCAGCTACGTTGTAGTTTTTGGGCTAACAGAGACCAGTTCAAGGACAGACCTTTCGGCGTTCAAGCTCTCGGCCTGGACTGCGCAGCCAACAGACATTATGTCCCTCCTTTGGCTTGCGATTCCAGAGCCGGGTTTGCAGTCACCATTGATGGAGCCACCGCTGCTATAGTACAAGGTACTCATACACCTGGATGAGGTTCGTGATTACAAAGGAATGGACGAGCCATTGTTCTTGAGGGAGTCCTCGGACAGCGGCCAGAGTGGCTTGCCTGAGCGTGATGATGACATGGACAGAGCAGGCGGAAGCATTGCCCTCTCCATGCCGGCCTGGCACTTCGGTGTCCGTGATGCGCACGGCGCGCAGGTTGGGCAACGCTGGGGCGCCCTCGCCATCGGCGCAGAGCCTAGGGCCGCCGGCGAGACGGATTTGGCCGAGCTGGATTGGCACCTTCCTTGCATGCAGATGGCGACAGCGGTAGCCCCTGGCTCACGTCGTGGATCAGTTCAGGAGAGGATCTTGACAAGACCATCTGCTTTTGACCGCCTGACGTTCCAGGTGGCGTGTCAAGGCAGGCCGGAGAATCCCGAGGCGCGACCCGCTATGGGGCCGATGCGTCTGGAGGCTGAGCACGTTGGTGCGATTCAAAATGAGGAGGCTGGGCACCTGTCGTGTCAGGAAAGGGAAGGGAATCCCGGGGCATCTCAGGCCAACTCCACCGCACGACCCCAAATTGTCCGGGGTCGTCCGTTTAGGGTAAAACGAACAAAACCAACGACCCAACACGTAACCCCATCTTGCCTTTTTGTCCGTTTAGTGTCCGCTTCGACCCCATATCCAGAGCAAATTTGGGATGGATTTGAGGCAAAGCGGACAGCCGCGGACAGCCCGTCTGTGTCCTCGGGTCCGCACATGGCCCGCATGGCAGCCACTTGCCCCTGCTTTTGTCCCCTTCCCCTCTCTCTCCTCTGTTGGACGCCGGAGCCGCCTGCCCCTGCGGCAACGAGCTCGGGGCGAGGCCGGGGCGAGTGTGGCCGGGGTGTGCGTGGCGTGGCCGGGGCGAGCGTGGCCGGGGTGTGCGTGGCGTGGCCGGGGCGAGGCCGAGGCGAGCCAGGGCCGGAGCTCAGGGCGAGGCCGGAGCTCGAGGCGAGGCCGAGGCGAGAGTGGCCGGGGCGAGCTAGGGCCGGAGCTCGAGGCGAGGCCGAGGCGAGCTAGGGCCGGCGCTGCGGGCGCGTCGACGGGCGGCGGCGTGGGCCGGCGCTGCGGGCGCGGCCACCGCGGCCACCGCGGGGAGGCCAGGGCGCGGGCCGGCGCTGCGAGCTGCTGCGGACGGGGCGGCAGGGCGCGGGCGCGGCGCGACGGCGAGCTGCTTCGGATGGGGCGGCAGGGTGCGGACGAGCGGGGGCGGAGCGCGCGCGGAGCAGGGCGCGAGCGCGCGGGACGGAGGGCGCGGGCGCGGCGCGGCGGCGACTGCTGCGGCGCCCGTGTCCGTGTCCCCCCGCTATCCCGGCGCGTTTGGCCGGTTCTCCGGCGCCTACGCCGACGCTGACGGCTACAGTAGATCAATTGGACGCCGGAGGAGCTGCTTCTTGGCGCGGCTGGCTAGCCAGGCTAGTGCCGTCGAGTGAGAGCGAACGTGCGGCCGGGCGCGGTGCGATAGGACACGGCTGCATGCGCATGCGAGCATCGGCGGCTTCATGCGCGGGATAGTGGCCAGGTTTTGTTCTCTGTACATGTGCCCTTCAAGTGTTTGAAGAAATGACAGACTCGACAAAATCGGACAGTGTTTGGGATGAGTTCGCTGCGTTTGGTGCACGCATGACGGCCCGGACAAGGACGTCCGTTTTGCTACCTATCGCTACCCCAAACGGGCAAAATCCGGACAAAACGGACGTCCGTTTGGGGTCTTGCGGTGGAGTTGGCCTCACTCGCTGGGACCGTCTCGTTCGGAGTGCGAGCATGGCGGTGTGATTCGTGAGGATACGGCAGGGCAGCACCGGATCAGGCCTGGGGAGACGGAGACCAATGACAAGGCCTCGGGATCAGGTTGATCGGTGTTCGGTTAAGGAAAAGGAGACTGAGGCGGTGGCCCCACCGGGATCGCCCCCTTGGGTGCCAGCAGGGCATCATGCGACTGGTGGGTGGGCCATCCGTTGCCGAGCCAATAGGGGGTGCTGGCTGTGGGAGGTGAGCAGGAGGCGGGCCTGATCGCCGCTGATCCCCAGGTGCTTTTGTCCATGGTGGGCGGGGAGGCGCTGGCGGGGCCCAGGGAGTTGGGACCCACGTAGTTGAGACTGATTGATGGGAACCATGCCCATGCTCAGCTCGCGATTGCCCGGGAGCATGAAGTCACCAATTCATGCATGCTGCAGAATCCGACTGCGAGTTCCATGCGAGTAGAATATGAAGGTGCAGATTTCACTGGCGGAGCTGAGATGGTGATTGCTCAGTCAACCCCGACGGTTCCATTGAACCTTGACAGCACGCGCGGGGGTATGACCCAGCGGGAAGGGGTGGCCTACGAGAAGTTATGGGCATTTTGCGCTAACAACATGAAGAAGCTTGTGCCGCCTCTCCTGCGTGAGGTCCAGGCCTCATCTCTCCGACCGGATGCGGAGCCATTCACGCCCAAGCGAACCACAAGGGCATCCAAGCGCAGCGCGAGTTTGAGTGCAATGAAGCCGAAGCTGGCGGAAAATGTGCTCCTACGCACTCTTGGCCTAGTGCAGATGATACGGTGGCGGATGAGGCAACCGTGAGCGAACTACAGTAGCTATTCGACTCACCGCTCAGGGAGCAGCACGTGCGTATCATTGCAGCGCTGTTCGACAAGACGGTGCCTTCAGCAGATGCTTTGGCCCATAGCACGGATGTGACAGTCTCAGTCCGGTGAGCCCGGGCTGGCAGGTGTTGGTGTGCTCTACATTCGACATGAATCACAACCCGAAGATACTTTGTTGGAATGTGCGCGGGCTTAATAACCCCGCAAAACGGAAGGCTGTTAGGGACTTCATAGCTACGATTAAGGTGAACCTCGTGTGTCTCCAGGAGACCAAACTAGATGTAATTGACCAGTTTATGGTGATGCAATGCTTAGGCCCGTCATTTGACGGCTTTTCTTACTTGCCGGCTGCGGAGACGAGATGAGGAATCCTCCTTGCCTGGGATTCTACAATGCTCATAGTAGATCATATTAATCGTGATAATAACTCGCTTACGGGCTACGTGCGCACCAAGGATGAGAACAACTGGCGGCTGACTACGGTGTATGCGCCTCAAGGGGACGAGCTCAAGACGCAATTTTTGTTGGAGTTGATAGCAAGGAGAGAGAACTTCCCTGGCCCATGGATGCTTCTTGGAGACTTCAATATGATTCTTAGGGCGAGTGAGAAGAACAACAATAACATCGACCACGGCATGATGAACAAGTTTCAGACCTTTGTGGAGGTGCAGGAACTGAAGGAAGTGTATATGCACGGGCGCATGTATACTTGGTCCAACGAGAGAGAAGCGCCCACGCTCACCAAAATTGATAGGGCTCTGGCTTCCATAGACTGGGAGTTGATTTATCCTGATCACCTTTTGCAAGCTTTGTCGACAAGCATCTCGGATCATGTGCCTCTGCACATATCGACGAGCACTCATTTCTACCTGAAAAAGCGTTTTCGCTTCGAGATCTTTTGGACGAAATTGGCCGGGTTTGATGAAGCTTTGCGTGAGGCATGGGTGTGTGACGACTCCATTGTGGATCCATTCAGGAGATTAGACGCTCTTTTTAGGAACACTGCGACCTTCTTGCAAGCATGGAGGCAGCGCAAAACGGGCAATATCAAGGTGCTTATGGCAGTGGCGAACTGGGTCATTTTTAGATTCGACCTAGTGCAAGAAAGGAGAAGTCTCTTAGAGCTAGAGTTGTGGCTCAGGAGAACTCTGAAGCTAGCTCTCTTGGGGTTGGCTTCGCTGGAAAGGACCATCGATAGACAGCGGTCGCGCATCAAATGGTTGAAAGAAGGAGACACAAATATAAAGTTGTTCCAAGCCGTGGCTAACGGGAGACGGTCTAAGAACTACATCCCACGTCTAAACCACAACTCGGGGATTATCACTGATCAACAGAGAAAGGAAGAGGTGTTCTTCCAAGCTTACAATGAACTGTTGGGCACGACGCAGGCTAGAGACTTTTCCCTAGACCTGCATGAGCTCGGGATGGAGCAGTTTGACCTAACGGAGCTTGACAACATTTTCATCGAGGATGAGGTCTGGGAGGTTATTAAGGAAATCCCTCCTGATTGTGCATCGGGCCCCGACGGGTTCATTGGCATCTTTTACCACAAGGCCTGGCCCGTTATCAAGCATGACATCATGGCGGCCTTGATCAAGCTCTATGTGGGAGATGATTGTGGCTTCAGCAAACTCAATAGAGCACACATTGTCTTGATCCCCAAGAAGGCCGACGCGGTAGAGGTGGGAGATTTCAGGCCTATCAGCTTACCCCATAGCTTCTCCAAGTTGTCTTCTAAGCTTCTGGCCAACTGCGTGCGAAGGAGGATGACGAGGATCGTGTTAATCAACCAGTCCGCGTTCATCAAAGAAAGATGCATCCATGATAATTACCTCCTGGTTCGTCAAGTCGCCCGCAAGATTCATTCCACCAAATAGCCAGACCTATTTCTCAAGCTGGATATATCCCGAGCCTTCGATTCGCTCTCATGGCAGTTCCTTTTCGAAGTTTTAAGGGCAAAGGGGTTCGGACCTAGATGGCTAAAGTGGGTGGTCTCAATCTTGGGCACTGCCAGCACCAAAATTATTGTGAGCGGTGTGCCGGGAGGTCCGATCTTCCACGCCAAAGGGCTACGGCAAGGTGACCCTGCCTCCCCCTTGCTGTTCGTCATTGCCATGGACGCGTTGACTCGACTTATCTCCAGAGCGACCGAGGTGGGAGTTCTTAGCTCTTCCTGTGGCATCTCTTCGATGCAGCGCTTGTCCATCTTCGCGGACGCACAATGTTCATCCGCCCCTCAGAGCAAGATTTGTGCTTCGTTAGAGAGGTGCTTCGCCTCTTTGGGGCTGCATCGGGGCTCAGAATCAATTATGGGAAATCAGCAGCCATCCTCATCAAGGGCGAAGAGGAAGATCGACAGAGGATTGTGGACATCCTGCAGTGCCAGCTGAAAGAGTTTCCTTGCCGCTACCTTGGCATCCCGCTTGCCATCAAGAAGCTTCGCCGGGTGGACTGGCAGCCCCTCCTGGATCAAGCAAGGAAATCGTTGCCCGCCTGGCAGAGGGGTCTTATCCAAAAACCGGGCAAACTAATCTTGGGCAAATCGATGATTGCCGCCCGGCCAATCAACCAGCTCATGGTACTCGATGTGCCTATTTGGGTCCTGGAGGAGATTGAAAAGTGGATGCGTTCTTTCTTCTGGGCAGGAAAGGAGAAGGTCAACGGAGGACAATGCTTGGTTGCTTGGGACACAATAGCTCGTCCTACTTCACTTGGTGGTCTCGGAGTGAAAAATCTCAGGTTGCAAGCGTTGGCGTTACATGTTAGATGGGAGTGGTTGCGTAGAGTGGACCACGCCAGGCCTTGGCATGGCATCCCAATGATTGAAGACAAGAAGGCCAAGATGGTTTTTAACAACATGGTGAAAATTGAGGTTGGCAATGGAGAGAGGATCCTATTCTGGAAGGATCGTTGGATACATGGTTTCACGGTTCAGGAGATCGCCCCCGCTATCTTTGAGCTGGTCGGCACCTGCGCTCGCAACTCTAGGACAGTGCAGCAGGCGCTCATCAACAATGCTTGGGCACATGATGTGCATGGTGAAATTTCCTTCACGACTCACATCCAAGTAGCCAACCTTTGCCATGCAATCACCACAGTGGACAGAAATGAGGAGCAAATGGATGCGTTCCACTGGCCTGCTAACACCAAGGGCACCTATACGGCCAGGTCAACCTATTCTAGACTATGCATAGGCATCACTAGATCCTCTACGGCTGACTGCATCTGGAGGAGCTGGGCGCCTTTGCGTTGCAAAATCTTCGCCTGGCTTACCGTGCAATATCGTCTTTGGACTTCGGATCAGAGGGCTAGGCATGGGCTGCAAGACGATCCTTCACCTTGCTACACATGCTTACATGAGGAAGATAACGTGGACCATATCCTCACCCAATGCCCATGAGAAATTTGGCACATGTGCTTCGAGGCCTTGCACATCAACATTCTTCCGCCCGCTCAGACGGACTCTTTCACAATTTGGTGGCTCAACAAGAGAGGAAACTTCGCAGGCAGAATTAAGTGGGGTTATGATTCCTTCGTGATTGCGACCGCTTGGTCGTTGTGGAAGCAACGGAATGCCAGGGTGTTTCATAGATTGCACGAACATAGGTCACCAACGCAGTTGGCTGATCAGGTGTTACTCGAGGTGAAGGATTGGAGGATAGCTGGCTTTGGTGTAGGAGGTTTAGATCTTTTTGTGAGAGAGTGACTTAGTGCGCTTTTTGTTGGTGTGGGTGCGGGGGTCCTACCAACCAGATGTTTGCATCTCGGCTTGGTATCTTGTAAATATTCTTTCTGCCTTCTATAAAAATATGGTACGCCATTGGCGTACTCTCGAAAAAACATTAGCAGCAAACCAAATCATTAGTACTTGATTTGTGGATATCATTACACTCAGCCCCACAAGATATAGTACAGGTGTGGTTACCCTTACATCCGGGCCCACAAGATCTCAATCAAGGCCTGAGTTCTTTTGAGCTTGCTCTGCGTTGTTGATTAGCGTAGCAACACACACAAGCGGTAGAACTGTGTGGCCACGGTTAGCTTAACTAGATGGGCCGTCCCGCAACAAAAACAAATATTATTACTGTGGAAGTAATGTATAAAAGCTAGGGAGACAAGACCCACCAGACAGCGAGCGTCTGGCCAACACCACCCGCATGTTACGGGGACGGCAGTGAAAGCGTACGCCTTCGCACCACCGCAGTAGATCCTGGTCCCGAGCACCGCACGTGGAACTATCAGCCACAGTTCGTTCTCCCTCTGAGTCATGGCCCCACCGACGTGTGCGACGAGCCAGCACGGGGGCCGTTTTCACGCTCCCACAGAAGATCTCGAGGTCCCCAAGCTCGAGCAAGATTCACGGCGCTCGAACCATCCCGCTCCTTTCGAGGGCCGTGACAGGCGGGCCCGGAAACCTTTACCGTGGTGGGCTCGACCGGCACGTTTGGGCCCCACGTGGATCGCCGGCACGTCTCTCTCGCTCGGCTTGATGAATGAACGCCTCTTTTACAATACCGGTTTAATCCGGGCCCACCTGCCCGGCGCAGTTTAGACGAAATCAAACTGTCAAAAAATAAATAAATTCAAAATCAAACTCTGAACGTCTGAACGGGTGAAAAGAAGAATCCAACTCGGAACTGCCAGGTGGGCCCGCATTGGCATCGACCCTAGGTAGGAAGTAGGATAGGGTGGCACGGCCCGAAAGAAAAGGTCACGGACTCTAGGCCCCACATGTCATGGACCTCGTATCACACCAGGTGTCTGTGCTTTGCGGTGGCCATATCCGAAACCAGTTGTTAGCTTAGCAGTAAATCGGCTCTTAAATACACCCTCCCCGCCTCCGCACAGTCCTCACCTCCTCCCTCGTCGGCGTCGCCTCTCCCTCTCCCACACGAAACCAGCTATCCCCCGAATCCGTGAGATCCGAGGAGGGTCGCCTCGCCTCGGCACTAGCCTCCGCGGCGCCGAAGATGGGATCGGAGGCGGACATGACCGGGCCCCTCCTCGCCGGCGGCAGCGGCGCCGCGCCGGCGGCGGAGGCGGAGGTGGTGCCGCCGTGGCGGGAGCAGCTCACGGTGCGGGGCATAGTGGTCAGCGCCATCCTCGGGGTGCTCTTCTGCCTCATCACACACAAGCTCAACCTCACGGTGGGCATCATCCCCTCGCTCAACGTCGCCGCGGGGCTGCTCGGATACTTCCTCGTGCGGACCTGGACGGCCGCGCTCGAGAGGTTCGGCATCGTCTCCAAGCCCTTCACCAAGCAGGAGAACACCGTCATCCAGACCTGCGTCGTCGCCTGCTACGGCCTCGCCTTCAGCGGTACGTCTTCTTCTCAACGTTACTTAGTAGATTGCTTTGCTTGACTTGCTAGGTGGGAAGATGCGATTCTGCCGTGTGATTTTGGGTTGCTTATTACTTACGTTTGGTTAGACCAGTTAACTAGAAGCCTTCCTGAATTGTGGAACTATGACTCTCATTTGTGCAACTGTCTTAGGATTTGAGAGATATCTTGATGCAGGGAATGTTAAATTTTACTACATCATAAATAGCCGGTTTTGGTGTTCCGTTGGGAGTGGGAGGGGGTTGCTATGATTGCTCGCAATTGCACCCTTGTCATTGAACTCACAATACCAATTAATATATTTCTGTTGATGCAGGTGGCTTTGGGTCGTATATGCTTGCAATGGATCAGAAAACTTATGAGCTCATCGGGACTGATTATCCTGGTAACAGGGCGGTAGATGTTAAGAATCCTTCACTGAGCTGGATGATCGGATTCATGTTTGTTGTTAGCTTTCTTGGTCTATTTAGTCTTGTTGCGCTGCGCAAGGTACCCACTCATCTTATGTTTATCTGAACACTTTTTCTTTTTGATTAAGTGGGCTTAACTTGGACATGTCTAATATGAACCTTGTAAACTGATGTCTTTTTTGGCTTTCGCTAGGTGATGGTAATTGATTACAAGCTGACCTATCCTAGTGGAACTGCTACAGCTATGTTGATAAATAGCTTCCACACTACTTCTGGAGCTGAACTTGCAGAGTAAGAAACATACATTGCTTGTTAGTTTTGTGCAAAAATAAATTGGCTTGCATGGCTAGTTCAAGGTGCATTGTTTCTTCTTGTTGAGTACGTTGTCCTTAAATTCCCTTTCTTCCCTGTGACTCAATCAGATATTCATATGCATGAAACAGTTAACTGAAATTTAGTCCACTGGTGTAATAAATAGGGCTTTTGCATGAAACTATGCTGTAAAAACAACTGCAAAATTAATAGTCCCAAACTAATAAAAAGAATGTACCTATAACCTATGGTAGTTTTACTGCTATATCAGGTAATCCAAGTTTAGCATTTATATTTCCTATTGCTATGAGTATTTTTGGCACCATCTTCTAACCATCAATGCAACTTCTTTTAGTTATATAAGATCGATGGCACCTTTTCTGTGTACAGAAACATAAGTACTATTTGCCACAGTAATCTAACCAGCATTTAGGTGATATTTTATATGGACTGAACTTTACTGAGGAGATGTGCTAGGTAGTTTTATCTTTTTTTTCCTTGTAAAGCACAAATAGGAAATGCCGATCGTAAGTTTTATTTATCTACATATATGTATATATGGAAGTTTGGTTCTATTGTATTCAGACCAGGAATGATGCTATGTACTCTAAATACTAATAGCTTATTAGGCTTGGAAAGAGAGTGCACATGAAATGTTTAACTTGTGCACACAGGGTGGAGCTGAAGATATAAAATAACAGTTCCTCTTGTCTGTTTAGCTAGTTATGCAGCATATACTTGTTAAATTGCAATGTCCTTTGATTCCTTTGTAGCAGTGTTCCAAGTTTCTTTGTATTTATACTGAACTTCTCTTTATGGTTGCAGAAAACAAGTTAGCTGTCTTGGAAAGTATTTAAGCATAAGTTTTATCTGGAATTGCTTTAAGTGGTTCTTCAGTGGTGTTGGGGATTCTTGTGGCTTCGATAATTTCCCTTCTCTCGGACTTGCAGCATTTAAGAACACGTAAGATTGCTTTTAGTTTGTTTTTGCCATTTCCTCTAAGGTTCACTAGTCGTAAGTGAAAATGCATTTTGAGGGCGGAAAGAAATTTGCGTTCTTTGCCCCCTTGGCGGCCTTTAACCACCCCTCCCACTTCTATAAGTTAGTTATCATGTGGAATTTCTCATGATCTAAGATGGATTATCCTTTAGCCCATACTAAAAGTTTACCTATTCCATATTTTGTAGGTTTTATTTTGACTTCAGTCCAACCTATATTGGGTGTGGTCTAATATGCCCACACATTGTTAATTGCTCTACACTTCTTGGAGCCATCATATCTTGGGGTTTTCTCTGGCCGTATATATCCACAAAAGCTGGGGAATGGTACCCAGCTGGCCTCGGAAGCAATGATTTCAAAGGACTCTATGGATACAAGGTATACTGATTTAAGATTTTGTTTGTTCATTACATCTATAACAACATTTAATTCCATACTGCAGGCTGCAGCTTGACAATCCACCTATGATTTTTGTAGTAGATCTAGAACTAGATTATGAATCACTTGTTACAAGCTGTGGCTTGTTTCCACTCGATAATAATTAGCCAAGTAAATATGTATATGCTGTTGAAGTAAACATGGAGTAATACTAATGACTCCCTTGCTGTTATGCATTTCATTAGCTGGCATTGTGATGGAAGCATTAAAAATTTATTCAATATTCAGATTGTTCAAAATTTTATTAGTTCTTAGCAAATTATAATATATAGATGGCAGCTCGTTTAACTCTGAAACTATTGTTTGTTCACTGACTGACCACTCTTTACTCATCAACTCTTTACAAGCTTATGTTTCGCAAAAACTAAATTGTCTCTCCATCACATTTTCCAGGTTTTTATCTCTGTATCTGTGATACTTGGTGATGGTATCTATAACCTCATCAAGATCATTTATGCTACTATCAAGGAAATAATGAATGCACGATCAAAGCAAGGAAGGCTTCCCCTTGTCCGGGCTCAGGATGGTAATGTTCTTGTTGTACGCTTTACACCTACCAGGCTACCAGTATATCACATGTCATGCATCTCATCTTGTTCACGTCTTACTGTTTTGCAGAGGATGAAAGTTCTGAATTATCTTCTGAAGAGAAGCTTCTGAATGATGTATTTGTAAAGGACAGTATCCCTCCCTGGTTAGCAGGATCTGGTTATGTGGGGCTTGCAGCAATTTCAACTGCAACTGTACCAATGATGTTCCCACAGCTCAAGTGGTACCTTGTCCTTTCTGCCTATGTTGTTGCACCCCTACTCGCCTTCTGCAACTCATACGGCACTGGCCTAACAGACTGGAACCTTGCATCCACATACGGAAAGATTGGTCTTTTCATTTTTGCCTCATGGGTTGGCCAGCATGGTGGTGTGATCGCCGGCTTAGCAGCTTGTGGTGTCATGATGTCCATAGTATCCACAGCTGCTGATCTCATGCAGGACTTCAAGACTGGTTACCTGACCCTCTCTTCACCAAGGTCCATGTTTGTGTCACAGTTGATTGGGACTGCCCTTGGCTGTGTCATTGCTCCTCTCACCTTCTGGCTTTACTGGACGGCCTTTGACATTGGCAATCCTGATGGCATGTTCAAAGCTCCATATGCTGTCATCTTCCGTGAGATGGCGATTTTGGGCGTCGAAGGATTCTCGGCCCTCCCCCAACACTGCCTAGCAATCTGCTCTTTCTTCTTCTTTGCAGCCATAGCGATCAACCTCCTGAGGGACGTCACTCCAGACAGCGTGTCCAAATTCATCCCGCTCCCGATGGCCATGGCTGTTCCCTTCTACATTGGAGCGTATTTTGCGATTGACATGTTTGTTGGGACGGTCATCCTGTTTGTGTGGGAGAAGATTAACCGCAAGGAGTCGGAGGACTTTGCAGGCGCGGTTGCTTCGGGTTTGATCTGCGGTGACGGCATCTGGAGCGTCCCTTCTGCAATACTCTCTATCATGAGGATTGACCCGCCGATGTGCATGTACTTCAAGCCATCTCTTGCCTAGGGCGTAAATAGGCTGTAGCTAGAATGTTGGATGCCACAAATAGAAGAGAACCGCATCGTGTACATATTTATTTCACACACGTGTAAATCATACTGCGGCAAAAATAGCAGCAGCTCTGTTCATTCTGTTGATATCTCGACCCCTCTGTTTTCTTGCGTTTTTTATGTTTCCAATGCTGCAGTTTTCACTTTTTGCTTGCTTGAGCTAGTGTTTTCACTTTTTGCTTGCTTGCGCGGTACGGCTCTCTGGCAATTGCATATGCTTGGGCGCTTTGCCTCAAATAAATAAAAATAAAATGCTTGTGCGCTTTGCCAAGCTGGGCAGGAAAGTAGGAAAACTAAATCTCACACGCCTAAATTGACGCCGACGAATCTCAAAGTTGGTACACAGTATAGTGATCAAAGCTCCACACATATGAAGAAGTTTGGTATCTCGTGATGGCTCGAATTGTGGGCACATTCGAGAACAAACTTTAGTACTAACACCGTCATTTGAACAAGTGACGATTTCTTAATAAAGTACTCCCTCCGTCCGGAAATACATCAAAATAGATGAAAATGGCGGAGGGAGTATATACGTAATTGCTGATGCCAACCAAGCGGATACGATGATTTCTTGTAACGATTTGCTTGTGCAGTTGACTTCGTTGAGCATACAGATCACGGGTCCACTTTCACTTACACGAGAAATACAGTAGTTCCAAAAACTCCAAATGAGAATGCGAACAGCACCCGATGCTGAAATCCAAACCCTTGGCACCACCACGTCATACCCCCCACTCCTCGCCGCCGGCGCCCGGGCCCTCCTACCCTCCGCCTCCGTGCCGCCATGGCGGGAGCAGCTCACCCTCCGGGGCGTTGCCGTCGCGGCGGCGCTGGGTTCGCTGCTCTGCGTGGTGATCCACCGCCTCAACCTCACCGTCGGGGTCATCCCGGCCCTCAACGTCGCCTCCGGCCTCCTCGCCTTCTTCCTCACCACCGCCTGGCGGGCCGCCGCCGGGAGGCTAGGGTTCGGCCGCGGGAGCCCGTTCACCAGGCAGGAGAACACCGTTATCCAGACCTGTGCCATCGCGTGCGGCGGCCTCGCGTTCAGCGGTCAGGATCTCTCTACTACTCCAGTAGCTTTTTGCAGTGTTAAGTGTTAGCTGCAACATGTCGCCGCGTATTTCTCGAGCATTTAGTTTAAGGAAATTCATCCCTTCTTTGTTCTTGGTAGGGTGCTCGGCATCGTACATCTTCGCCATGGACAGGAAGACGTATGAGCTCGTCGGGCCTGACTATCCGGGTAACCGAGTGGAAGACGTCAAAGATCCCTCGCTTGGTTGGATGATCGGTTTTCTGTTCCTCGTTGCTCTCCTCGGGCCATTTGCCATTGTCATGCTACGAAAGGTATCTTTTCTTGTATGGAAATGTTGCAAACATGGATTCTGGAAGTTTTGTGAGTCTGTTTTCGAAATGTTTTTTAAGTGTTCTGCAAATGTTTCTACTTTGTTGTACTCCCTCTGTCCAAAAATAAGTGTTTTAAGCGTAATACAACTTTGTACTAAAGTTAGTATAAAGTTGAGACACTTATTTTGGGACAGAGGGAGTATTATCTAAAGAAAAGTCAAAGAAGGGAGATAGTTTTCTACCCTTAGCTACAGAGTTAAAGTATTATTTCTTAAGTAAAGTGCTGCAGGTATTGGTGGTTGATTACAAGCTTGCATTTCCTGGTGGGACAGCCACAGCTCTGATGATTAATAGCTTGCATGGAGAAAAAGAAGCTGACGTTACAGGGTATGGCAATAAGTACTTATCTAAGTTTCAAGAATGTGGACACGGTGTCTTTTTGATGCATAATTACATTGCTTTCAACCGTACTCTGGACAACAAGAATTTTTGCTGCACTGCATGACCAATCCTGAGAACATGCATGGCACGTTCTTGTCTTCTTGATGGTGCCAGATAAACAAATCTTCCCACCCGGAAAACTTGTGTCTGTTGCCACTAGATATAACTATGCATATGTTCTAAACTCTGAAGAAAAACACTTATGCCAAAGTGGAGCTTGTAGGAAGTAGAGATGCATGAGTGATGGAGATAATTCATCTTTGCATAACGTCGTAGCACCTCCACTATTCACTTCTATGGCTTCAGTGCCAAAAGGACAGATGTGCAGAAACATGGTGGTTTATAGCTAATTCAGATGTGTGAAACTTAGTCAACCCATTTCTCATCGAGCCAGCTAATGGCCACAAACATTTCGTATTAAAGTTTAGCCATCCATTTGGTGTTCCGGAACAGAATTCTTAGCACAAGTGACACTACACTATACAAGAGACTTGCTAATTTTCTATGCATGTTTGTAGTATTCGCACACAACTTTAATTTCTGTGATTCTTTACCCCTTTTCACATGTTTTTGCATTTTTATTCTATTGCCTTACAGAAAGAAAGTCCGTTGCCTTGTAAAGTACATGGGCCTTAGTTTTGGCTGGAGCTTCTTTAAGTGGTTCTTTAGTGGTGTTGGTGACTCTTGTGGTTTTGACAATTTCCCAACATTTGGAGTTGCAGCTTTTAAGAACACGTAAGTCATCAATGCCCCAATCATCCCCCACCCCCCTCTTCTGTACGCACACCGATGCTGACACACTTAACATTGTGATTGCAATGAACGTGGACTGATTACTTGCCATGAGCTGTGGATGATGAATGTGAACTTCATATGTTATTGCTAAATCATGTACTAACCATTTTGTCTTAACTAAAATTTTCATGATCAGGGAGGATCTGAGATCCATAGTAAACTAATATACATTATAATCGGCAGGCTCACTTTCATTCTTTCCCCCAAATTATGTATTTTCCTATTACGGTGCTAGTGACATTTTAAAATACAGAAGAATAGAAGTTACACCACTAATGACTAGTTTGCCACACGTCGTGCTTTTTACGTATTCAAACTTGAGCTTGAATATAAGTTGTATAAATATATATATGTGATCAAGTTAAGAATGTCCATTCGTCTGAAGTTATGTTTATCACATTCTGGCAGGTTTTATTTCAACTTCAATCCCAGTTATGTTGGGTATGGTCTTATTTCTCCCCATATTGTTAACTGTTCAGTTTTTCTTGGATCAGTCATATCATGGGGTTTCCTTTGGCCATTTATCACTAAGCAAGCTGGTGACTGGTACCCAGATAACCTTAGTAGCAGTGACTTCAGAGGCCTATATGGTTACAAGGTACTTTTTTTTATAAAGGGTGGATTTTATTAAGGTTACAAGGTGCACATCTGTAATATTCTTTATATTCATAGATTCATTCGGTTGATGACAGTTTTCTCTTTGGTCGCAATTCTGCTAAACTGAGTCTGCAATAATCTGTATAATTCATTTGAAACATTTCTTTTGAAGAAATTCCTTTTGCAAACAACTGTCCTTATCTTTTTCAAGTGTTCAAGTGTTCCTTTTTGAACATGTAAAGCATTTCACTTGTTCAAGTGTTCAAACAAGTGATGGCCACACAGATGACTTTCCAATTAAAATAGAACTACACCAGGGGCCAGCTTTGAGCCCTTATCCTTTTGCTTTGGTGATGGATGAGGTCACAAGGGATGTACAAGGAGATATCCCATGGTATGCTCTTTGCCGATGATGTGGTGCTAGTCGATGATAGTCAGACAGGGGTTAATAGGAAGTTAGAGCTATGGAGACAAACCTTGAAATCGAAAGGTTTTAGGCTTAGTAGAACTAAAACCGAGTACATAGGTGCGGTTTCAGTAGTATTATGCACGAGGAGGAGGAGGTTAGCCTTGATGGGCAAGTGGTGCCTTAGAAGGACACCTTTTGATATTTGGGGTCAATGTTGCAAAGGATGGGGATATCGATGAAGATGTGAACCATCGGATCAAAGCCGGATGGATGAATTGGCACCAAGCTTCTGGCGTTCTCTGTGACAAGAGAGTGCCACAAAAGCTAAAAGGCAGGTTCTATAGGACGGTGATTCGACCCGCAATGTTGTATGGCGTTGAGTGTTGGACGACTAAAAGGCGACATGTTCAACAGTTAGGTGTAGCGGAGATGAACATGTTGAGATGGATGTGTGGCCACACAGGGAAGGACCGGGTCCGGAATGATAATATATGAGATAGAGTTGGGGTAGCACCAATTGAAGAGAAGCTTGTCCAACATCGTCTTAGATGGTTTGGGCATATTCTACGCAGGCCTCCAAAAGCAATAGTGCATAGCGGACAGCTAAAGCGTGCTAGTAATGTCAAGAGAGGTCGGGGTAGACCGAACTTGACATGGGAGTAGTCCGTAAAGAGAGATCTGAAGGACTGGAGTATCACTAAAGAAAATCCATGGGAGCTTGCTATCCATGTGCCAGAACCATGAGTTGGTTGCGAGATCTTTTGGTTTTCAGCTCTAGCCTACCCCAACTTGTTTGGGACTAAAGGCTTTGTTGTTGTTGTTAAACAACTCTCCTTTTGACTGTAGTCAGTGCCATGGAAGTAACATGGGCTACACAAGGATTTTTTTTTTTGGGGGGGGGGGGGGGGGGGGGGGGGTTGGGTAATCACTTTGTAATATGAAAATAATGTAACATGGCCATGGTTGATTTTCTTCATATCGTAAAGATATTTATCCCTGCAGGTTTTTGTAGCCATTTCCATCATACTTGGAGATGGCCTCTACAACTTAGTAAAAATCTTTGTTGTTATTGCAAGAGGAATTTGTAATGTGCAATTGACAAAAGATGATCAGCCTGTTCAAGCTCTTCAAGGTAACATCAACAATCCTCACTGTATCATTTTTTGTGCCCATTCAACACGTTTACCATTTATGACTTGAATTTGTGGCCGGAGAGCATTGATTGTACAGAATACAGGCCAAATATTCTCCACTAATTCATTTCCTTGTAGTACAGTTGGGTTAGTTATTTGCTTGCAAGATATCATCTTCCTGAATCATTTCTTCATATTTTTCAGATAACAAGAACTCTAGACAGTTAATGGATGACGAGCTTCAAATTGAGATATTCTTCAAAGATAGGATACCAACATGGTTTGCTGTTTGTGGTTACATTGTACTTGCAGCAATATCCACCGTAGCTGTGCCCACCATATTTCCCCAGCTGAAGTGGTATCTTGTGCTTATCTGCTACTTACTTGCTCCGGCCATTGCCTTCTGCAACTCCTACGGGATGGGCCTCACAAACTTGAACCTTGCACCCACCTATGGCAAGATTGCCCTCTTTATATTCGCCTCGCTCGTCGGCAGCAGCGATGGTGGCGTCATTGCCGGCCTTGCAGCATGTGGCATAATCATGTCCATTGCCTGCTCTGCGGCAGATCTGATGCAGGACTTCAAGTGCGGCTGCCTCACCCTCTCTTCACCGCGTTCAATGTTCATCTCCCAGCTAACTGGCGTCGTGCTCGGATGCGTCATTGCTCCGCTCACACTGTGGCTCTTCTGGGCGGCCTTCGATATCGGCGACCCTGATGGTGAGTACAAGGCTCCGTTCGCCATCATCTTCAGGGAGATGGCCATTCTCGGGGTCGAAGGTGTTGCCGCTCTGCCCCAGCACTGCCTCGGGATCTGTTGCGCATTCTTCTTGGCCGCGATGGCCGTCAATCTCCTGAGGGATGTGACGCCCGCCAGTGCGTCGAGGTTCATCCCCATACCGATGGCGATGGCTGTGCCGTTCTATATTGGCGCTTTCTTCGGCGTGGACATGTTGATTGGGACGGTAATCTTGTTCGTGTGGCAGAAGTTGAACGGGAGGGGTGCTGATGATTATGCGGTGGCAGTGGCGTCCGGGCTGATCTGCGGGGATGGTATATGGAGCATTCCATCTGCTGTTCTGTCCATCCTGAGAATTGATCCGCCGGTCTGCATGGCCTTCAGGCCGTCCTCTGCCTTTTCCAGGTGAGAAGATGGATCCAAGGACATGGATTTGTGCCATTGAGTGATGAAACTCTGTAATTTCATACGTACAGATGTGCATCACTTTACTCCTGTACAAAGAAAAACGAACCACAACACTTTGGAGCCATATTGCTCCTAACCAACTGTACCAAACATCGCGTTACACACATCCACTGTCTTCCATCTGTCTTGACGGGATCCCTTCCCATGTGAATATATTGCTCAAAAAGCTGCCAAAGTCAAGAGTCACCCCAAAAGCTTTGGCTGACCCTGTTTATTGAAAAACAGTATAACACAGCTACCTACGAGCCTCCACGGCGTTTCGAGTCTCTTGGCCGTCGGATCGCTGTAATGTACGATCTAGATTACTTCTCGGTCATCTCCAAATCGTTCACGTGCTCCAGAAATCGTTTCGCGGGCTGCTGCTCCACAGAATGAGCGTCCGTTTCTCTCAGTGATCGGGCCATCAAAGGCCCAAGTCCAGTTGAAGCAATTCCAGTCCCACGGGCCACAAGTCGTCCAGTATGTTGCGAGCGCCGTTCCTTGACTTCCTTCGTCCGCGCCGCCGCCGTTCCATCGTCTGCGATGCGCCGCCGCTGCCTCCGTCCCGTCGGCGAGCTTTTGCTGCGCGTCTGCCTCCGCATCGGTGCCTCCACTCGCCCTGTTCTCTTCCTCCGTAGGCCCCTTTAATGTCGTGTCTTGCAGCTTTCCTCCATTGCGGCTGCGCCTGCCGCCCATGACGTCGGCTTCCATCGCCGGCCGTCCTCCTCCTGCATACGCCTCCATGTCCTTGCAGCTGTACCGCGTGTTCATCCCCATTCCGTAACTGAAGCTGAAACTGATCCTGTAATTGTCCTGATAAACGTCTATTGTCTACCTCCTGGTATGCCTCTATCCTCTATTTTGTGAATCCCCTTGGCACCGATCATTGAGAGACACATGGAGAGGTAAAACTTAATCAGCTAGGTTGTTATGTGTGTTGAATTATTAGCTTGGTTTTGCCACTTTACTGTCTAATAAGAAAGCTAATTGAAACTCAGTTTCTTTAGGATGCAAGATAATTACTGGTTGAAATCGCTTTCCTAAGAAAGTAATCGATATACGGCATTGGTTGAACAAAATGAGCAGCAAGCCAGCAACGACCCAATACCCCAGGAGTGATTTTTGCTGTTCTTGATTGGGCCACTTATTTTATCAAACCATTGTTGGTATAGGAGGATAATTTACTATGATTCAGTTGCCAAGGATGCTCTGATGTGCAGTTGAAGTGATGAAGAAATTATGAAACATGGGAAGACAAGTTTGTTTAACAAAAGGACAAGATTCTGGTAATCTGGTAATAATACACCCCCATTTAAATAGATTGCATTTTCTGTATTACGTCCGCATGTCTCATTAGTTTCAAGTACTTTCGTCAGCTTGCTATTTTTTCATGAGCTCATGATAGTCTAAAGAATTAGTAGTTTAGTACTATCTGTTAGTCTATTTATCTTTGATTATTTTTCAATAGAACCAACATTTTACATTCTCATATGTATGAGGATTGGCATCTGCCCACTTTGCAGGAAGTATGAAATGCACCGAACGCCAACATAGCAGAACCTGTATTCCAGAGGGTTCAGGATGGTCTAACAAGGTAGATTATTTCGTAAAATATTCATGCTGAAGTTGCTGGATATGGAAGCATATTGTTTTGTTGACCATAGAACATGACTTATTTTTATTTTATCTCCCAGGCTTTGAGCTCCACGGAAACTATTTCTATGGTGAAAACTGAAAAGTGTGAGAAGTCAGCCCTTGGAGACATGGAACACACATAAATTATTTGAAGATCATATTATTCGGGAGACCAATAATAGTTATGTCAATCTGCCTCGATTATTATGTGAGAAACCCTTACTTTCCCCCAATCCATCAAATTTAGGAATCTGGTTACAAAATGTGATATCTTTATGCTCGGTGGAGCTTTATCGCAATCTTTATGAGATTAATTTATAACTTTTAGTTTCAGAGACCACCTTTCTGTTTATCATGAGCTAATAGGGAAAAGCTACAGAAAGCTGAATATGGCGTTCGTGTTAATTTCATTTTTTTTCCTTTCTTTAAATTGTCATCTTTACAATCATTTCTTCAATCATACATTTTTAGGACTTGCTGTTTAAAATATTGCTTCTAATTTTGTGGTGGTGCGATCGCACAATGCTGCTCACTACGGTCAGATAAAAATGATGTTTGTCCTTTTTAGGAGTACTTGAGTATTATGACTTACTGTTGCACAGCCACTCTATGTCATACATGACATACATGAAATTTATAAAGATATGTTCTGGCTAGGCCGAACAAAGTTTGATTGTTCCAAGTGGTACAAATAACTAGATTTTTTCAAGATATTTCTATAATTCTTTTGTCATGATGTCCTACTTTTTTTTAACTTAATTTGGCGGGCGCAGCAACGCGCGCTTTTATGGTCTAGTAAAGAAAGGGGAACAAGATGGGGGAGGCTTTTTTGCTCCCGGGTGCATTTGCACCTGGATGAACAGTACCCTGAAAAACAATTTAAATGTTTTTAAAAAATTCTGAAAAAAATTGTAGATAACCATGTTGGTGTCGCAAACATGCTTGACAAATTTCATGTGGAATGGAGCGGTGGTCTTTCGTCGGTGAAAAAAACAAATTTTGGATGACATTTTGGGGTGACATTTGGTGTTTGATTTGTTCTTTTTTGCGTAGGACAAAATGCTTAACCTTTTTGTCTCAAAATTTACAGGTCGCATTTGTATGTGACAAAGATCACAAAAAAAATTTGTCTCAATTTTTTTGACATCTGATAAAAAAAACAAAAATGGCCCCATTACACCCGGGAGCCAAATTGACTTTCCGGTCAAAGTTATACAAAGTTTGACTTGAGATAAAACAAATATACTACTCACAAAAAAAGATAAAACAAATATACTGTAACATCCCAATTTTCAATTTGGATGTTATACATATGCATTTCATAATTTATTGCATTTTGGATTTTATTTGGTTGTGATCCAAGAAATCTTAAGCAACTCATGGACACAAGGAGAGAGTTGGAGGTTTCATAAATTTCATTTTTGAATTTATTCAAATTTGAAAAGAGGATCAATTTGATTTCAACAAATTTTTTCCAATTATTTCAACAATAAAAATAATGAGAGAAGAGAAAATGACTTCTTCAAAATAGAGGAGAAATGTCGGGAAAGAAATTTGGAAGTCAAATTATTTTATTTGAATTTTATTTGAAATTTTATTTGGTTGAATTAGAGAAAAAAAACTTGCATTTTTAGAATTTGCATTTAGTCCAGAAAAATGTTCACTTAGTCCCAAATATTAGGTAGGGATGGTGAAAATTGTTTCTGAAATTTTAGGGTTTTATTTTTATTTTATTAGGATTTCCGCTGCGGCACTGTTTTAACAAAAAAGTGCGCGCACCGACTGGGCCGGCCCAGCTGAGCCAGGCCAAGCCCAGCCGCCAACCGCCGGAGTCCGAGCCGTCCCCGCCGCGACCCCCTACCCAAGTCGGGATCCCGACCCCTGGGCCTTTATAAGCCGGACCCGCCGCCCCGTTTTCGCCACCAACCGCCGCCGCCGCCGCCGCCGCCGCCGCTGCCGCCGCTTGCACCGCGCCGCCGCCGCCTCGCCCCGCCGGAGGCGCGCCGCCTCGCCGTTGACCGACGCCGCCGACCGAAGACTGGTATAAAAAACCGCCCGGTTCGCCGGTTTATTTTCGGTTTTTTAATAGTTCAGTTTAGTTAGATCGTCTGGTTTATTTTTTTAGATCGGTTAATTAGTGAGCGTTCACCCGTTAGAATCTGTTAACAAACGAATTCGTTCGTTAGTTTTTGCCCGATAGATTTTTCTTTTTCTGTTTATTTTCTACCAGGGACCTATCCACAAATACTTTTATCGCGATTTAGCCCCTGATCTTTAAACTAGCGTAACTTTTAGCTCGTTTATCCAAATTAGATGAAACCAACGCCTAAATCTTCGTAACGATCCCCTCTTTCCAGTAAACCAACTTGAACATGATTTTGACAATTTAAAATTTGATTTTCGTTCAGTTTAGTATTCGATCTTGTTTCGTTTGCTTCTTGAGTTTCGTAGCTCTGTTTGAGTTGTTTCTTTTTGCAAATCGAGTTTTATTTGGATCTTTTCTTGATTTCTCTTTGTTTCGTTTGATTGTTTGCTTAAATATGCTACTGTTTGTCTACGCTAGATTTTCCGAAGTGCGAAGCTTGTTACTACGAATCTCTAGAGTTTTCCGATCGTCAGCAAGGTAAGTTACACTTTGATCATACTCTTCTACACCCAGTTTTAATATGCATTAGTTTTACCCCTCAAATATTTGCATGAGTAGGATTTGGGAACATGTGCTTGGTTGTAGTACTTGAGGTAGGAACCTAATACCTTTGACCACCCCGGGAATATACGTTATGCTCATTTATTGCTTAGCCATGCTCGTAGACGGGGATTGGATCGTGATGTACATGGAAGTTATGAGAGTTAATAATTTTGGATAACATTAAGGTGGCAACTTTAATACACATCTAGGTGGATTGGTTGGAGCACCTGGAGAATCCAGTGCTAGCCCGTTTGGGAAATCCCAGAGTACCCGTGTGATTTTTCCTTGGTTCGCCACCCAGGCTCAAAGGGATCATATGATATTTCATGCCTAGAAACTCCTGTGTGCAGCCACAAGCCATTATGGACTCTGGCGTAGTTGAGTAAGTTGTGTGAGCTCTTGAAGAGGTGGACTAGCAGATGTAGGGGAAAGTAGGTGTATCGGTCTATCCAGAGTAGAGAGTTAATGATTCAGAAAGACCATGTCTCGATCTTCTGATCATGGATGCGGTCGAGTCTTGTGGGGAAAAGTGTGCAACCTCTGCTGAGTGTATAAACTAATCATGGTTAGCCGTGTCCCCGGTTATGGACATTTTGAGTATCTAGAAGTGGATATTATTATTGATCTCATCACTCTTCAATTGACTGAATTGGATTTAATGATGATACTTGAATAATGTTGGGGTTTGAGTTGGAGGAACCTTCTCAAATATTGGTTTAACTTGGTAGTAAATAAAATTCATTCCTTTGTTGCAGGGAAAAAATTAGCTTTATGCAAAACATTAAACTTAGAGCTCCCACCAGCCAAATATGCATGTAGATATAGTTCTTGCATTCATTGCTTCACAGTGTAACTCTGCCAGCATATTCCATATGCTGACCTACACGGCTGCAACATCTCATGATGCAGACTTTTCAGACGACGAATAAGGTGCGATAGGTCGTTGTCATGCACTCAGCTATGCCGTTGGAGTTGATGGGCTCATTTACCTTCGAAGCTTCCACAGTTATTTAGTTTAGATGGCCTTTAGCCATTTTATTTGTGTAATAGATACTCTTTATGAGGACCTCAATGTAATAAGTGTGTGATTGAACTCTGTTATAATTTCTCGAGTACTGTGTGTGTCAGCATACCGATCCAGGGATGACACTTAAGCACAGAGACTTCGGTCCATTGGGATCGTGGTCGCTATAAGATGGTATCAGAGCACACGCTAACTGTAGGACGCGACCACTAGGATAAGCCACATGATTGCTCTTCTTTGCTCATTTCTAACCCTCCTCTATTTCTACTCTATAGATGGCGGACCCCAGGAGCAAGTTCACTCAGCCGAATGACGACACCCCTTTTGGACGACACTTGAAGGAAGTCACGAAGTATCTGAACATCGAACTACCAAGCTTCACTGGAACATTCTCTGCAATTTTATCGGAAGAGGAGTGTCGTGGTACTAAGTCCGACAGTAAGTATAGGGGGCACGTTTGAGGAGGCAAGGTCCTAGCTATGGTGAAGTTGTACGCAAGTGTTTATGAGTTCAGGCCCCTCTTGGAGGAGGTAAAAGCCCTACGTCTCGGTGCCCTGAGGCGGTCGACTAGAATATGAGAGTGTGTGTTACGGGGGGGGGGGGGGGGTGCTAACCCTTGTGCCAGAGGAGGGGGGTGGCTTATATAGAGTGCGCCAGGACCCCAACCATCCCCCGTTACAAGGAGTTCAATATACATAAAGACGGGGCGTTACTGATAACGCCAGCCATAAGTGCTATTAATGATCTTAAAGACTACGGAGTGAACGCCTGACCGTTGCAGTTCTGAGTGACTCCTGGTCTTCAGTAGGTCGAGTGGCATCAGGAAGGAGGGGTACTCGAGTGATATGATTGGTCGAGTGGATTGCACTCGACGCCTTCACTTGGTACTCCCCGTTGTCTCTTGGGCTTCTTTGCTTCTAGGCTAGTGACCTTGGGTAGGGTGTATAGGTCAGGCCTATGACCCTACACTAGGTCTATATCATCATCTTTAGCCCCTGAATGGATTAAGGTTCGAGTGGAAAGAAAGCTGAAGTTAGTCTTGCTTCGACTCTTGAGCTTCACAAGTACCCATGTTGAACTGGAGGCCTGTGTTGGAACTTCGGCTTTGCTTCAGTCGCCTTGATCGATTCAGAAGTTGTCGAGTGGATTTATATTGTCACTCGTCGAGTGTTACTTTTGACGCGAAATCTTTGGCGCGATTGGTTACGGCGTATCCCGGATCTCGCGGGATTCAAAATTTTTAGGAAGCGCGCGAGGCAGAGCGCGCCGTAGTAAGCGGGATGGATAGACAGGAGTGCCTCGATCTCCGCGCTACCTTTTTCGCCACATACCCAGCGCGCGACTGTTGCGGGATTTGACAGGATTGCCCGGGCCCACGCGTCAGCCACTCGGAAGTGGGTCCTTAAAAGGCGACGGGGCCGAGGCGTCTGCACTGTGCGCGTCCATTCTCCCTATCCCTTCCTCGCTTCCCCATTGCATCTTTCTCCTCTGCTCTCGACGCTGCCGCGCCGCCACCATGGTGAAGGACAAGATGGCGGCGCTGGAGCGCGCGAAGAAGGCGACGGGGGCGGCAAAAGGCAAGAAAATGCGGGAGTTGTCGTCGAGGTCCCCGTTGCCGCCGGGTTGGATCCAGGGCAACTGGATCCGATCTTCGCTTCGGCCAGAGGATTTGGAAGAGCTGGCCGCCTCCGGTCTGATCATCGACAGAGTTGCGAGGTTGCCGAAGGGGGAGACGGAGGCCCAGCCACGACCGGGTGAGTGCGTTCTGCTCGCCACCCATGTCGACCGCGGTTTCTCCCTTCCTGTAACGCCCCGGATTAGATCCGCCAGGTGTCCGCCAGTTATTCGTCGTCGTTGCCATGTCATTTGCTTGCGTGTTGCACTCTGCCATGTCATCATATGCATTTCGTATCATGTCATCATGTGCATTTCATTTTGCATACATGTTCGTCTCATGCATCCGAGCTTTTTCCCCGTTGTCCATTTTGCAATCCGGCACTCCTATGTCCCCCGGCGCCCCCTTTTGCCTCTTTTCACGTGCGGGTGTTAAACTTTCTCGGAATGGACCGATGTTTGCCAAGCGGCCTTGGTATACCACCGGTAGACCGCCTGTCAAGTTTCGTGCCATTTGGAGGTCGTTTGGTACTCGAACGGTTAACCGGGAAACCGTAAAAGCCTCTTTTGTGTGCAGCCCAACACCCCTTCCAAAGTGGCCCAAAATCCAGCAAACTCCCCTCCATGCTCTCGGTCGTTCGATCACGATCGTGTGGGCGAAAACCGCTCCTCATTTGGACTCTCCTAGCTCCCTCTACCTATAAAATAGCCCCTCCCCCGAAATTCGCGGTTGAAACCACCCCTAACCCTAGCTTCGTCCTCATCCCGCAGCCGGACACGTCCGGACCCCGCCGGACATGTCCGCCCGTCGCCCCCGTCCAACCGCGTCCCGCCACGTGGCTCTGCCGCCGCCCCCGCGCCGCCAGCCCACCGGACCCGCGCTCGGCCCGCCCTAGCCCGTCGGCCGCCCGCGATGCCCGTCGCCTCCCGGCTCGCGCGCCGCCTCCCGCCGCCGTCCGCTGCCGCCTTCGCCGCCGGTGACCCCGAGCCCGTCGGCCGCCTGCTCCCCGCCGGATCTCCTCCGCGCCGCCGCTGAGAGCGCCCCGCCTCCAACGCCGGCGCCCCCTCGCCGCCCGGTCGCCCCTCGCCCGCCGCGGATCCAGCCCCCGCCGCCTTCGCCCGACCTCACCTCCTCCCGTGCTTGCCGCGGCCGCCGCTCGCCGGCGCTGCCCGCGCCCGGAGCGTGCCGCCCCGCTCCTTTTCGCCGGTGACCCCGAGCCCCTGCTCCGGCCGCCGTGGCTCCGCCCGCCGGCGACCCCATCGCCCGTCGTCCCCGGCCCCGTCGCCATCTCCGGCGACCTCGCCGTCGTCTCCGGCCGCCGCCGTCGTTTCGGATCTGGTCGGGTGGATCAGATCCACCAGGCCCGCGAACCAAACGCCCTCGCCCGCCCGGATCTCCTCGTCCCGAATCCTCCTCGTCCCGTTTTCGGAGGGTAAAAATCTGCTAAGTCTCGAATATTTTGCATAATCATGCCATGTTCATCGCATCGTATCTCTGCATCCGTGGCTCCGTTTCGTGCGTGTAATATGTCAAATTGTTCGTCTCAACGAGTAAATCATTTCATTCCATTGCATCATTTTCATTTGAGCTCATCTTGGTGCCCGAAATGCTGTTGAAAGAGTGCATGTTGCTGTTAATCTGCTGAAACTGTTATAACATTCTCATTTGTCATTTTTGCCATGATTGATGTGTGCATCCTATGAGGTTGATGTCTACATGTGTTTTGATCTATGCCATGCCATCTTTTCAGTGGTGCCACCCATGTATTTTTGTGAGTTGTGTGCTGAGTGCATCAAGCTTGTTAAGGAGGGTACTTGCTGTTACTGTTTTGCTAGGCTGAATCTGTTATTTCGTGATGCCATGTAAACTTGATGCTACAGAGAGATCCATGCTTATTTTGAGATACTTCAGTAAGGATGTTTTGTAAATATGGTTATGCTCTATCCATTCATGCCCCTGGTTGCATTTATAGCTTGCTGTAGATTGTTGTTATCTTCCTCCAAAGTTGCTAAATGATGTTGCTGTCAGCCAGTTAACATGAAGTTCAATATTTCCATGATTGTTGTTAGTTATTCATGCACCCTATGAACTTGTTCTTGCCATGCTTTGCTTCATAAACATGTCTTCTTGCTGTTGGTTGCCTTGCCATGCCATGTATTGCTCTGTGGTGAGTGGTTCAAGCTCATCAACATGCCTACTTATTGTTGTTCCTGCCATGTAGGAATCTGTCATATAACTTGCCATGTTTACATGGGTGCCATCATATTTTCTATGCCCTTTTGGCTCATGGTCAGTAAGGGAATTTTGTTCTATGCTATTAGTAGATTAATGCCATGCCTTTGCCATGATAGCTTCTTGTAGCATGTTGTTTGATAGCTCTAAACATTGCAACCTGATGTTATTTCTGCCAAGTCTGTAAACTGTTATTATTTGCAATCTTACCATGTGTGTTTGAGCATGTTCTAGTGATTTATGGAGATAGCTCAGTGTTCATGTTTTGTTATGCTTTACCTGTACTTCATGCCCATGCCTTTTGTTATTACGTTGAGATGCTGTAGCATGTTGGTTTGATGCTTGTAAGATGCCTAGTTGCTGTTATGGACAGATTGTTGCTATGACTTGTATAGAGTGTATGTGTTGAATCGTTGCTCCGTTTTGAGTGTGCTCTATATGAAACTTGCTTGGTTTTGCATGTAGCTTCATATTATCATGTTGCATCCTTGTTTTGGTGTGTTTGCTTGATGTTTGTATGCATTTTGCATCAATGCCATGTTTAACTTGTTTTGCTCATATCTTCTAGGCCGTAGCTCCAAATCTAATGAACTTTATATGTAACTTGACTAGATCTCGTGTAGATCATCTTGGTGCATCTTAAGTTGCTGTTTAACAACTTGAATATAAGGTTTATTCAGATTTGGACCAATTTTGAAATTTGCATATGAGGACTTACCGGAATTGTTATATGTTGTTTCCGGCCTCATTTAAACTTGCCTTGATGTGTTGTTCTTGTTTGCATCATCTCTTGCCATGAGTAGCTTCATGTAGCCTTGTCATGCATCATGCTTGGTTGTGCATCATGTCTTGTCTATGTGTGGTGTGTTTACCATGTTGTGTGCTTCTTCTCGATAGTTCCCGTTTCGTTGCGATCGTGAGGATTCGTTCGTCTACGCTTGGTTCGTCGTCGTGGCTTCATCTTCTTCATGGACTCGTTCTTCTTCCTTGCGGGATTTTAGGCAAGATGACCGCTACCCTGGATCTCACTACTATCATTGCTATGCTAGTTGCTTCGTTCTATCGCTATGCTGCGCCACCTATCACTTGCTCTTCAAGCCTCCCAAATTGCCATGACCTCTAACCTTTGACACCCTTCCTAGCAAACCGTTGTTTGGCTATGTTACCGCTTTGCTCAGCCCCTCTTATAGCGTTGCTAGTTGCAGGTGAAGTTGAAGATTGCTCCATGGTGGACAGGGTTATGTTGGGATATCACAATATCTCTTATTTAATTAATGCATCTATATATATTGGTAAAGGGTGGAAGGCTCGGCCTTATGCCTGGTGTTTTGTTCCACTCTTGCCGCCCTAGTTTCCGTCATACCGGTGTTATGTTCCCGGATTTTGCGTTCCTTACGCGGTCGGGTGATTTATGGGACCCCCTTGACAGTTCGCTTTGAATAAAACTCCTCCAGCAAGGCCCAACCTTGGTTTTACCATTTGCCTCACCACCACCTATACCTTTCCCTTGGGTCGGCCAACCCGAGGGTCATCTTTATTTTAGCCCCCCTGGGCCAGTGCTTCTCTAAGTGCTGGTCTGAACCGGGCAGACTGCGGGGGCCCCTCGGGGCAACTCGAGGTCTGGTTTTACTCGTAGGCTGACCTATCCGGTGTTGCCCTGAGAACGAGATATGTGCAGCTCCTATCGGGATTGTCGGTGCATCGGGCGGCTTTGCTGGTCTTGTTTTACCATAGTCGAAATGTCTTGTAAATCGGGATTCCGAGACTAATCGGGTCTTCCTGGGAGAAGGAATATCCTTCGTTGATCACGAGAGCTTATCATGGGCTAAGTTGGGACACCCCTGCAGGGTATAAACTTTCGAGAGCCGTGCCCGCGGTTATGTGGCAGATGGGAATTTGTTAATGTCCGGTTGTAGATAACTTGACAACAGATCCGAATTAAAACGCATCAACCGCGTGTGTAGCCGTGATGGTCTCTTCTCGGCAGAGTCCGGGAAGTGAACACGGTCTTTGAGTTATGTTTGACGTAAGTAGGAGTTCAGGATCACCTCTTGATCATTGCTAGTCCACGACCGTTCCTTTGTTTCTCTTCTCGCTCTCATTTGCGTATGTTAGCCACCATATTATGCTTAGTCGCTGCTGCAACCTCACCACTTTACCCCTACTTTCCCTTTAAGCTTTGCTAGTCTTGATACCCATGGTAATGGGATTGCTGAGTCCTCGTGGCTCACAGATTACTACAACAACAGTTACAGGTTCAACTTATCCGATGATCTTGACGCGAGAGCGATGTTTCTTGTTTTGGAGTTCTTCTTCTGCTTCTTCTTCGATCAGGGGATAGGTTCCAGGTCGGCAGCCTGGGTTAGCAGGGTGGATGTCATTTGAGCTTCTATTTGTGTTTCATCTGTAGTCGGATGTTGGTCTTATGTATGATGTATTGTTGTATTCGTGTGGCATTGTATGCCTTATGTATGTATCCCCATCTATTATGTAATGTTGATGTAATGATATCCAGCTTGCAAAAGCGTTCCAATATGCGGGTCTATCCTTGGTGGGACCTTCGAGTTCCTTTTGGATAGGGTCGCATATTGGGCGTGACAAGTTGGTATCAGAGCCTCGACCGACCTTAGGAGCCCCCTTGATTGATCGTGTAGTTTGGCCGTTGTTGAGTCTAGAAGAAAACTGTTTTCGGAGTCTAGTTATATCGGAGAGTAGGAATTCTTTTTACTCCTCAGCCCCTTCGTCGCTCTGGTGAGGAACCTTGACGTAAGTGTTTTGAATTACTCCTCTTCCCGTTCAAATTTTTCTTTAGGATCACGTGGTTAGTTTCGTGAGTTGTCTATCCTCTTTTATCCGGTGCATCTCTCGTCAAGCTGATTCGAACCTCTTTGTCTTTGGGAGATCAATCCTCAGCTCTTTTCGATCGATGTTGTTTCTCTGTCCGAAGTTGTCCTTGTTTTTCCCACCCACCCACCCTTTTTCTTCTAGGAACCAGAGTTCGTAATCGAGTATCCATCCTACTCGTGCGACGTTTTTGCTTTCTTTCCTCAATGATTTCAACCGGTGTTTCCTCTTCAAGATATTCGTCGTTTCCCCCCTTCCAAGTTACCCTTGTTTTCCCGCCCTCCCACCCTCTTCTTCCTAGAGCCTGAGTCTCTTTCGACCATCAATTTCATTCACGTGGAGCCTTTTCAGTCTTCCCTCAATTATTTCAACCGGTGAATTCTCGTCTCGTTTGTCATTCTTCATCTCTTTTCTTTTCCGGTGGACTCAATTCAAGTTTTCTGGGTTGATCACATTCTTTTCCTTGGATCAAGTGTTCTCCTTACTCGTTTGCCTCTCATCATTCAATCATTCCGGAGTTCGGAAGACATCTCAGGAGATTCACCTGTGGTCGAGTTAATTCGAGGTTGCCACCTTATTCAAATATTTCAATTGTTCCGGTGCATCATCTATCTGTTCAACATCCCTTTTCAACGGTGTTTTCTCTTTAGTGGGCCCTAACCCACAGGTCTTTTCCCAGGATCTTACCTGACTCTTTTCTTTTCCCCGGAGTTATTCTCAAATTCTTTTCAAAGTGTGACGTAAGAATGGATTTCATCAGTCACATGCCTTTTCCAAGATCGATTTCTAATCATTTCATTGTTGGCTCAACCTCTTCGCTTTTCATTCTACCGGAGTATCTCAGTAATTTTCGTGACGTTCCTCGTCGTCATTTCAAGATAGAAGAAGAGTTTTCCCTCTAAATCTTGTCCATGCTCTCGAAGATTCGCGGTTCTATCTTCTTGTTATCCTCTCGATTTATTCCATTTGTCAGATATTCTTTTCATCCATCCGGAGTATGTCAGGAGTTGTTTTTCCATTTCTTTTCACCAGAGGCCATCATCCCAGTTATCATTCTCTATTTATCCCGGCGTTTCGCTCAAGTGTTCGTTAATCAGCTCATGATCTCTTCATTCTTTTGCATCTAAATTCCCTCTAGCATATTTGTTCTTCTAATTCTTCCCGGTGATTCATTCTCCTTCTTCAGTCATTTTGAATTCTTACAGTGGTTCGTTCAAGATTCTTTTTCTTTGTTTATCATATTATTTCATTCGTTTTTTTTCAATCCTACCGGTGGTTCATGAAGACCTTCTCAAGTTTGCGATATGTCACTTCTCAATCATTTTCAAGAAGAATAAGTAGTATGCAAAAATCCATTGCTTGTCATCAATTTAATTTGATGAAGGATAAGCATACAATAAATCTTATTCTTATTTCCTCAAGTGAGTAATCCCTTCCTTCGGAGTTTGTTCTTGATGAATAAATTCTAGTTCCAAGTGTTTTCATGTTTTCTCTTCCGGAGTTCAAATTTCCTCGACCATCTCGTTGGAACCTCCATCTAAATCATCGCAAGGCTCATCTTATTCTTTCATCCTTTATTCTATCTCGTCATCCTTTTTGTTATCGGAGTTCTTCACGGTGCTTCTTCATGATTTAATTCATTCTTCAAGAGTTCATCAAGATTTTGTTGGTGGAGTTCAAGTATCTTTTCTTCTTGCGTCTCGAAGTGCAATTAATCCTCTGTATTCTTTTGAAGTGGAGTTTTGCAGTTCTTCGTTCTTCTTAGATATTCAAATCCATTCAATCCCTCTAAATTCTTTTCATTCAATTTTCTTTCAATTCTTTCCGGAGGTTTTGTGCCATGTCTTCATCAGGTATCATTCCATCCTCTCAAGTTCTTGTTCTAATCCTTCCATGTTCAGTCGGAGTGCTGCCTAAATCCTTTCAGTCTTATTCATTTCTAACTCGTTCTAACAGGAGTTGTTTCATAGTCTATCTGAATTCGTGAGCTTTCGATTCGTCATCCTCGTCGTTCCTCTCTTCTTCTCGAGTGCTCTCGATTCTTTGCTTCTTCTCTTGAGTTCTTGCTTCACCTCTTCCCTTTTCCCTTCCGTCTCGGTCCTAAGATCTCGGGACGAGATCTCTTGTTAGTGGAGGAGTGTTGTAACGCCCCGGATTCGATCCGCCAGGTGTCCGCCATTTATTCGCCGTAATTGCCATGTCATTTGCTTGCGTGTTGCACTTTGCCATGTCATCATATGCATTTCATATCATGTCATCATGTGCATTTCATTTTGCATACATGTTCGTCTCATGCATCCGAGCTTTTTCCCCGTTGTCCGTTTGCAATCCGGCACTCCTATGTCCCCCGGCGCCCCCTTTTGCCTCTTTTCACGTGCGGGTGTTAAACTTTCTCAGAATGGACCGATGTTTGCCAAGCGGCCTTGGTATACCACCGGTAGACCGCCTGTCAAGTTTCGTGCCATTTGGAGGTCGTTTGGTACTCGAACGGTCAACCGGGGAACCGTAAAAGCCTCTTTTGTGTGCAGCCCAACACCCCTTCCAAAGTGGCCCAAAACCCAGCAAACTCCCCTCCATGCTCTCGGTCGTTCGATCACGATCGTGTGGGCGAAAACCGCTCCTCATTTGGACTCTCCTAGCTCCCTCTACCTATAAAATAGCCCCCTCCCCCGAAATTCGCGGTTGAAACCACCCCTAACCCTAGCTTCGTCCTCATCCCGCAGCCGGACACGTCCGGACCCCGCCGGACATGTCCGCCCGTCGCCCCCGTCCAACCGCGTCCCGCCACGTGGCTCCGCCGCCGCCCCCGCGCCGCCAGCCCACCGGACCCGCGCTCGGCCCGCCCGAGCCCGTCGGCCGCCCGCGAAGCCCGCCGCCTCCCGGCCCCCGCGCCGCCTCCCGCCGCCCTGCGCCGCCGTCCGCCGCCGCCTTCGCCGCCGGTGACCCTGAGCCCGTCGGCCGCCCGCTCCCCGCCGGATCTCCTCCGCGCCGCCACCGAGAGCGCCCCGCCTCCAACGCCGGCGCCCCCTCGCCGCCCGGTCGCCCCTCGCCCGCCGCGGATCCAGCCCCCGCCGCCTTCGCCCGACCTCGCCTCCTCCCGTGCCTGCCGCGGCCGTCGCTGCCCGCGCCCGGAGCGCGCCGCCCCGCTCCTTTTCGCCGGTGACCCCGAGCCCCTGCTCCGGCCGCCGTGGCTTCGCCCGCCGGCGACCCCGTCGCCCGTCGTCCCCGGCCCCGTCGCCATCTCCGGCGACCTCACCGTCATCTCCGGCCGCCGCCGTCGTTTCGGATCTGGTCGGGTGGATCAGATCCACCAGGCCCGCGAACCAAACGCCCTCGCCCGCCCGGATCTCCTCGTCCCGGATCCTCCTCGTCCCGTTTTCGGAGGGTAAAAATCTGCCAAGTCCCGAATACTTTGCACAATCATGCCATGTTCATCGCATCGTATCTCTGTATCCGTGGCTCCGTTTCGTGCGTGTAATATGTCAAATTGTTCGTCTCAACGAGTACATCATTTCGTTCCATTGCATCATTTTCATTTGAGCTCATCTTAGTGCCCGAAATGCTGTTGGAAGAGTGCATGTTGCTGTTAATCTGCTGAAACTGTTATAACATGCTCATTTGTCATTTTTGCCATGATTGATGTGTGCATCCTATGAGGTTGATGTCTACATGTGTTTTGATCTATGTCATGCCATCTTTCCAGTGGTGCCACCCATGTATTTTTGTGAGTTGTGTGCTGAGTGCATCAAGGTTGTTAAGGAGGGTACTTGCTGTTACTGTTTTGCTAGGCTGAATCTGTTATTTCGTGATGCCATGTAAACTTGATGCTACAGAGAGATCCATGCTTATTTTGAGATACTTCAGTAAGGATGTTTTGTACATATGGTTATGCTCTATCCATTCATGCCCCTGGTTGCATTTATAGCTTGCTGTAGATTGTTGTTATCTTCCTCCAAAGTTGCTAAATGATGTTGCTGTCAGCCAGTTAACATGAAGTTCAATATTTCCATGATTGTTGTTAGTTATTCATGCACCCTATGAACTTGTTCTTGCCATGCTTTGCTTCATAAACATGTCTTCTTGCTGTTGGTTGCCTTGCCATGCCATGTATTGCTCTGTGGTGAGTGGTTCAAGCTCATCAACATGCCTACTTATTGTTGTTCCTGCCATGTAGGAATCTGTCATATAACTTGCCATGTTTACATGGGTGCCATCATATTTTCTATGCCCTTTTGGCTCATGGTCAGTAAGGGAATTTTGTTCTATGCTATTAGTAGATTAATGCCATGCCTTTGCCATGATAGCTTCTTGTAGCATGTTGTTTGATAGCTCTAAACATTGCAACCTGATGTTATTTCTGCCAAGTCTGTAAACTGTTATTATTTGCAATCTTACCATGTGTGTTTGAGCATGTTCTAGTGATTTATGGAGATAGCTCAGTGTTCATGTTTTGTTATGCTTTACCTGTACTTCATGCCCATGCCTTTTGTTATTACGTTGAGATGCTGTAGCATGTTGGTTTGATGCTTGTAAGATGCCTAGTTGCTGTTATGGACAGATTGTTGCTATGACTTGTATAGAGTGTATGTGTTGAATCGTTGCTCCCTTTTGAGTGTGCTCTATATGAAACTTGCTTGGTTTTGCATGTAGCTTCATATTATCATGTTGCATCCTTGTTTTGGTGTGTTTGCTTGATGTTTGTATGCATTTTGCATCAATGCCATGTTTAACTTGTTTTGCTCATATCTTCTAGGCCGTAGCTCCAAATCTAATGAACTTTATATGTAACTTGACTAGATCTCGTGTAGATCATCTTGGTGCATCTTAAGTTGCTGTTTAACAACTTGAACATAAGGTTTATTCAGATTTGGACCAATTTTGAAATTTGCATATGAGGACTTACCAGAATTGTTATATGTTGTTTCCGGCCTCATTTAAACTTGCCTTGATGTGTTGTTCTTGTTTGCATCATCTCTTGCCATGAGTAGCTTCATGTAGCCTTGTCATGCATCATGCTTGGTTGTGCATCATGTCTTGCCTATGTGTGGTGTGTTTACCATGTTGTATGCTTCTTCTCGATAGTTCCCGTTTCGTTGCGATCGTGAGGATTCGTTCGTCTACGCTTGGTTCGTCGTCGTGGCTTCATCTTCTTCATGGACTCGTTCTTCTTCCTTGCGGGATTTCAGGCAAGATGACCGCTACCCTGGATCTCACTACTATCATTGCTATGCTAGTTGCTTCGTTCTATCGCTATGCTGCGCCACCTATCACTTGCTCTTCAAGCCTCCCAAATTGCCATGACCTCTAACCTTTGACACCCTTCCTAGCAAACCGTTGTTTGGCTATGTTACCGCTTTGCTCAGCCCCTCTTATAGCGTTGCTAGTTGCAGGTGAAGTTGAAGATTGCTCCATGGTGGACAGGGTTATGTTGGGATATCACAATATCTCTTATTTAATTAATGCATCTATATATATTGGTAAAGGGTGGAAGCCTCGGCCTTATGCCTGGTGTTTTGTTCCACTCTTGCCGCCCTAGTTTCCGTCATACCGGTGTTATGTTCCCGGATTTTGCGTTCCTTACGCGGTCGGGTGATTTATGGGACCCCCTTGACAGTTCGCTTTGAATAAAACTCCTCCAGCAAGGACCAACCTTGGTTTTACCATTTGCCTCACCACCACCTATACCTTTCCCTTGGGTCGGCCAACCCGAGGGTCATCTTTATTTTAGCCCCCCCAGGCCAGTGCTTCTCTAAGTGCTGGTCTGAACCGGGCAGACTGCGGGGCCCCCTCGGGGCAACTCGAGGTCTGGTTTTACTCGTAGGCTGACCTATCCGGTGTTGCCCTAAGAACGAGATATGTGCAGCTCCAATCGGGATTGTCGGCGCATCGGGCGGCTTTGCTGGTCTTGTTTTACCATAGTCGAAATGTCTTGTAAACCGGGATTCCGAGACTGATCGGGTCTTCCTGGGAGAAGGAATATCCTTCGTTGATCGCGAGAGCTTATCATGGGCTAAGTTGGGATACCCCTGCAGGGTATAAACTTTCGAGAGCCGTGCCCGCGGTTATGTGGCAGATGGAAATTTGTTAATGTCTGGTTGTAGATAACTTGACACCAGATCCGAATTAAAACGCATCAACCGCGTGTGTAGCCGTGATGGTCTCTTCTCGGCGGAGTCCGGGAAGTGAACACGGTCTTTGAGTTATGTTTGACGTAAGTAGGAGTTCAGGATCACCTCTTGATCATTGCTAGTTCACGATCGTTTTTTTGTTTCTCTTCTCGCTCTCATTTGCGTATGTTAGCCACCATATTATGCTTAGTCGCTGCTGCAACCTCACCACTTTACCCCTTCCTTTCCCTTTAAGCTTTGCTAGTCTTAATACCCATGGTAATGGGATTGCTGAGTCCTCGTGGCTCACAGATTACTACAACAACAGTTGCAGGTTCAGGTTATGCGATGATCTTGACGCGAGAGCGATGTTCCTTGTTTTGGAGTTCTTCTGCTTCTTCTTCGATCAGGGGATAGGTTCCAGGTCGGCAGCCTGGGTTAGCAGGGTGGATGTCGTTTGAGCTTCTATTTGTGTTTCATCCGTAGTCGGATGTTGGTCTTATGTATGATGTATTGTTGTATTCGTGTGGCATTGTATGCCTTATGTATGTATCCCCATCTATTATGTAATGTTGATGTAATGATATCCACCTTGCAAAAGCGTTCCAATATGCGGGTCTATCCTTGGTGGGACCTTCGAGTTCCTTTTGGATAGGGTCGCATATTGGGCGTGACACTTCCCCCGCATCCTTTTTTCCGGGGTTTCTTGAACTTTTTCGGAGCTCAACTCCATCACTTCTCTCCCAACACCATTACGTACCTTGTTGCGTTTGTGTCCTTGTGCAAAAACTTCCTGGGTTGTCGACCGCATGGGGGTCTTTTCAAGCACATCTTCACAATCCATTCCCAGTCGGTGAAGAAAGCGAATTCGAGTGATGAGAGAACACATTCCCTTCCATGACACTTCCTGAGTCGGTCAGGGGCTGGCAGTCGACATGGTTCTATTGCCAGGACATTGCGACTCCCAGTCAGTCGACTGGACTTCCTTCTTTTCCTTTAGATCGTGCCCAGCAACCTTCTTCACTGAAAGTGACCACTGCGGAGAGGGTGGAAACGAACATGTTGGTCGAGAGAGTGGTCCAGTTGATGAATCAGGGTGTCACTGGCATGGACTTGTTGGAGGTGTTTCTCAGTCGACGCATCCAGCCGCTCCAGGCTCGTGACCACTCAATGTGGATGTACTCTGGAGCCAACGACACCGCTCGGGTTCATCCGGAGGAGGTTTTGGCCGAGACGGTGGCCTTGTGGCTGAAGGGTATTACAGGAAACAAGGACAACCCCAGGGGAGACAGGAGAGTCGACCCATTCATCGCCAGCAACCAGCCAGATAAGGTTTGGTCTTCGCTACCGACTGTACTTCAATATGTTTTGTGACCGTCTCTGAATCCGGCTGATATTTGTTTGACTTCTTTTCTTGTAGGTTTATACTGAGATGTACTCGATGCCCAACGACGAACAAGCTCTGGAGCAAGACCAGGAGGGAGAGGACATCGCGGAAGAAAGCGGCGATTGGCAATCTCTAGAGGACGACGACGAGGAGGAAAGTGATGAGTCGGATGATGACGAGATAGTCGACTCACCACCTCGGGCGGGCGTGCGTGGCAAGACCGTGGCTCCAAGCGCTCAAGCACAGAAGTGCACTCGGGACTTCGACTGCAGAGCTGACGGAGAAGGTCACCAAGCAACCCAAGGTCGCGCCCCCTCAAAGGCTCGGAAGACTTTGCCCAAGATCAAGATGGACATTCCTATTGCCTCTGGGTGAGTGTTCTTTCTTTCCGTGTTTTCTTCCACCGACTGATACTTCTGTTCTGACCGAGTGGATTACGAACTTTTCCAGCCCTGCAACTTCTGTGATTGATATGGACGTTGACAAGGCCCCAGGTGACGAGGAAACCGATGACACGGCCACCTCCAAAGCTTGTACGCTCTATCCAACTTGAATTTATTCTGCCGATTGGATTGTTGGTCGACTGAACTCTTAAGGTTGCTTTTTGTTACAGCTTCACGGGATGTTATTGAGCTTCTGGATGAAGAAGGAGAAGTGCCTCTGAGAGAGAGAGAGAAGGAGGAGGGGCAGGGCGTCAAGCGGGAAGGTAGCCGAGGGTCAGGTCCCTCAGTCGACATCGGTGCTTGAGACAGTGGTCCAGCGATCCGGAGATCTGGCTCGGACCAATGTTACCTTTGCCGATCCACTGTCGACTGACCGTCCATCGGGTCGACTGCTCAGACCTTTGCCGCTCCACTACTACTCCATGCATCGACCCTATGACTGCTCCGACTGCATTGCCATCATCGCTCTTCACCGCATACCAGACTCCAGATGACTCACTAAGTGCCGCCAGGGAGGCTCTTCTCTAGGTAAATCTCGTGATGGAGTAGATGAAGGTGGTTGATGAAGCCAGTCAGGTTGCTTATAATGCCAGCACCGCTCTGCAAACCAACGTCAAGGTTAGTTGATTTCCGGCTGGTCTCCTGAGTAATGATAGTTGCCATTGTTGCTTCACTGTCCATATAACGTTCTTGGATGAGTGTTTTGGAACTTATTATTTGCATCTATCATGGGTCTGTATTTCACATCCAATCACCCACTGGGGTGTTTCTGTCTTAGAGCTGAATTGTTCTTCCACTTGAATCACTAGGTTGAGTCGAGTGTATTTCTGAACCAGTGGGGGGAAGCAAAGTGCACCCATTGGGTGTAGTCCCCGAGACCGCGATCGACTACTGGTAGTCGGCTGGGGTCTAAGAATCTCCCTTTTTTACTCATGCTGGGCAGACCATGCCGAGTGTAAAACCGAACCAGTGGGGGCACGCTAAGTGCACCCACTGGGTGTAGTCCCCGAGACTATTGTTGAATGTTTGATTTGGCGGTAGTCTTAGAGCAACTTTCACTGTGATTGATTTTTGTTTCTGTTGACTGACATGTCTTATTTGCTGACTGCAGAGGTTTGTGATCTTGGAGCCCAATTTTCTAAACTGAATAAGAAGCAGATCAACCTCAACCTTGATCTGGAACTGGCCAAGAAGAACCTCAAGAATGCTCAGAACGAAGCAGCTATCATGGGAGGGGTAACCAATCATCGACTGTCCACCTCGTGACTCTCTCTTCCCCCTTTTTTTAGTCTGTTTGAACCGAGTGATTTCACTCGAATAGATTTGCGTAGTGAAAACCGTCAGCTTCAAGCTTGTCTGAAGAATGTTATTTCTTTAGAGAAAATGAAGCAGGCTCTGGAGAAGAAGGACCAGGATCTTGCTGCGGCCCAGAAGGAGGCGTGAGAGAAAACAAACACTTGCGGACAAGAAGCTGGCCTCGTTCAACAAGTTGGAAGAAGAGAACTCCAAGTTGAAGACCGCCGTTTCTGAAGCCAACCAGGAGGTCGCAAAACTGAAGAAAGACAAGGAGAGCTTGACCGACAAAGTTGGGAACCTCAAGGCCAAGAAGGGCGAATTAGAGTCTTATCTGGGGCAGCTTGCTGCGAAGTTGGTCTTGAAGCTTGAAGGTATTTTCTCTTGTTCAACTGATTTGTTGATGTCGACTGACACGTCTTGCTAAACTGTAGACTCACTGCTTTTTTGATTGTGCAGAACTTTGTCAAGATTTCGAGGCAGAAATCGGGCGGGTCGAGACGGGTCTCGACCCCATAAACTCTCATGTCAAAGATGACGTTGCAATGGATGTGTTGCGGTTGGAGTCGCACATGGACAGTGCTGTGGGTTATCTTGCTCGACTGAAGGCGACAATGACGCGCATTGATGCTGAACTCTGGCCTCAGGCGGAACTCTCACAGGATCTCGAGTCTCTGATGACTCGACTGAATCAAATATCTGACCGAGTGCAAGAATGGAAGAAATCATCTGCTCACTGTGGCGCTAACGTCGCCCTATCATTGGTCTGAGTGCACTGCAAGGACATTAGAGAGGACAAGCTAGAGGCCCTCAAGGTTGCGAACACCAAAAAGCACAGTTTCCAGTCCTTCATGGACACTTTCCTTGACGCTGCCACTCGCATCGTAGACAGCATCGACCTTGGCAGTTTCTGTGATCCAGCAAGTCCTTCTCCCGACGAGTGAACAAAACATTATGCCCCACTTTTATTTGCCTCGGAATGCCGAGTGATTATGTAATCGTTAAACTCTTTCAGGCTTGACGCCTGAGTACTTCTGCCCGTTGCAGTTCTGAACTTTTGCGGGATTTATCCGAACTTGGTTTTCCTTGAATATCATGGCTTTTGCTTATATTTCTTCTGAATGTCTTTTGATTCCGAGTGAACTTGATCTTTTCACCTTTCGTCGAATGGATCTGACGATGTGTACAATCGACACCTCGTCGTCCTTGCGGATCGGGGTGGTACATTGCACTTGTGACGCATCTCAGATGTGGAGTTCAGTTGACACCTCGTCGTCCTTGCGGATAGGGATGGTACATTGTACTTGTGACGCAACTCAGACATGGAGTTTAGTCGACACCTCGTCGTCCTTGCGGATCGGGATGGTACATTGTACTTGTGACGCAACTCAGACATGGTGTTCAGTCGACACCTCGTCGTCCTTGTGGATCGGGATGGAGCATATGTTGTATTTGTGGTGTAGCTCAAAGGATATTTGTGACTTAGGCGAGTACGGGGTCGTAGCTAAGCCCCCGAGTGGGAGGATTGCTCTCCACTCAGAATGTTTTTAACTTAGGCGAGTACGGGGTCGCAGCTAAGTCCCCGAGTGGGAGGATTGCTCTCCACTTGGAATGTTTTTAACTTAGGCGAGTACGGGGTCGCAGCTAAGCCTCCGAGTGGGAGGATTGCTCTCCACTCAGAATGTTTTTTAACTTAGGTGAGTACGGGGCCGCAGCTAAGCCCCTGAGTGGGAGGATTGCTCTCCACTCGGAATGTTTTTAACTTAGGCGAGTTCGGGGTCGCAGATAAGCCTCCGAGTGGAGGATTGCTCTCCACTCAGAATGTTTTTAACTAGGCGATTTTGGGGTCACGGTTAAGCCCCCGAGTGGGAGGATTGCTCTCCACTCGGAATGTTTTTTAACTTAGGCGAGTACGGGGTCACAGCTAAGCCTCAGAGTGGGAGGATTGCTCGCCACTCGGAATGTTTTTAACTTAGGCGATTTCGGGGTCGCGACTAAGCCCCCGAGTGGGAGGATTGCTCTCCGCTCGGAATGTTTTTAACTTAGGCGAGTTTGGGGTCGCAGCTAAGCCTCTGAGTGGGAGGATTGCTCTCCACTCGGAATGTTTTTAACTTAGGCGATTTCGGGGTCACGGCTAAGCCCCCGAGTGGGAGGATTGCTCTCCACTCATAGTGTTTTTTTAAACTTAGGTGAGTACGGGGTCGTAGCTAAGCCTCCGAGTGGGAGGATTGCTTGCCACTCGGAATGTTTTTAACTTAGGCGATTTCGGGGTCGCGGCTAAGCCCCCGGGTGGGAGGATTGCTCTCCACTCGGAATGGTTTTTAACTTAGGCGATTACGGGGTCGCAGCTAAGCCTCCTAGTTGGAGGATAGATCTCCACTCGGAATGTTTTTAACTTAGGCGAATCAGGTTCGCGGCTAAGCCACCCACTAGGGGATTTGGACACAAGTGATTACGCGGAACCAGTCATTAAGATACTGTAAAAAAATCTTGTCTTTGGAAAGCAAACTGAAGTACTCTTATTACAACTCGTCGGGTTGAGTGACTCTAAGTATAGAAAGGACGAAGTAGCTCTGCCTTCCATGCACGTGGCTCGTCCATGTTCTTGGCTACATTGTAGATGTGGTACGCTCCATTGTGAAGCACCTTGGTGATGATGAAGGGACCTTCCCAGGCTGGAGCGAGCTTGTGAGGTCATTTCTGATCCACTCGGAGCACAAGGTCTCCTTCCTGAAATGCTCAACCTCTGACATTGCGAGCATGGAATCGATGCAGATCTTGCTGATAGATGGTCGACCGAACCAAAGCCATCTCACGCTCTTCCTCCAAGAGATCAACTGCATCTTTGCGTGCTTGCTCTACTTCAGCTTCTGAGAATAGTTCCACTCGGGGAGCATTGTGCAGCAAGTCACTCGGAAGCACAACTTCAGCGCCGTATACCAGGAAGAAAGGGGTTCGATCAGTCGACCAGTTTGGCATTGTTCTCAGCCCCCATAGGACGGACGACAATTCAGTCACCCAAGCTCTAGTAGCATGCTTAAGGTCGCGCATCAGCCAAGGCTTTAGCCCTTGAAGGATCAAACCATTCGCCCTTTCTGCCTGTCCATTCGACTGCGGGTGTGCGACGGACGCGTAGTTGACCCGAGTGCCTTGGGATGCACAGAACACCTTGAACTCATCAGAATCAAAGTTGGAGCCGTTATCTGTGATAATGCTGTGAGGAACTCCATATCTGAATATCAACTCCTTGATGAAACTGACGGCAGTGCCTGCACCAAGGTTTTTGATGGGCTTGGCTTCGATCCACTTGGTGAACTTGTCGACTGCTACAAGCAAATGGGTGAAACCACTCGCGCCGGTTTTGAAGGGTCCAACCATATCCAATCCCCAGACTGCAAACGGCCAGACGAGTGGAATAGTCTTCAGGGCAGACGCATGCTTGTGGGACATGTTGGAGTAGAACTGGCAACCTGCGCACCTGTCAACCATATCTTTTGCCATCTCATTTGCTCGAGGCCAGTAGAATCCAAGCTCGGTATTCTTTGGCCACGATGGTCCGAGATGATGCATGGTGACCACAGGTCCCCAAGTGCATATCATTTAGGATAATTCGACCTTCTTCTAGGGTGATGCAGCGGAGCCACTCCTGTGACACTTTCTCTGTAAAGCTGCCCTTTCATCATGGTGAAAGCTTTCGATCGACAGACTATCTGGGAGCCTCATCTTCATCCTCTGGGAGATCCTTTCTGAGAATGTACGCGATGTACGGTACTGTCCAATCGGGCATGACCACCAAGACTTCCATGATCAAGTCGACCACGGCTGGAACCTCGATCTCAATCGGGTCATTTGAACTTATTGGTTGCCGGGGCTCTTCCTTGAAGGGGTCTTCTTGTATTGACGGGGTATGGAGATGCTCCAAGAACACATTGCTGGGGATAGGCTTATGAGTGGAACCTATCTTCGCCAGATCATCGGCAACTTGATTCTTGATTCGTGGTATGTGGTGGAGCTCTAACCCCTCAAACTTCTTCTCTAGCTTTCTCACCGCATTGCAATAACCGGTCATTGCGGGACTCCTGACGTCTCATTCCTTCATTACTTGGTTAACCACTAAGTCTGAGTCGCCATATACCATCAAGTGCCGGACGCCGAGTGAAATGGCCATACGCAACCCATACAATAGTGCCTCATACTCAGCTTCATTGTTTGAAGAATCAAAGTGAATCTGGAGGACATAACTGAGCTTGTCTCCTCGTGGGGACACTAAGACCACTCCTGCACCAGAGCCATTCAACATCTTGGATCCATCAAAGAACATGGTCCAATGTTCTGACTGAACTTGAGTTGGCTGCTGTTGTTCTGTCCACTATGCGAGGAAATCTGCAATTGCTTGAGACTTAATGGCCTTCTTTGCCTCAAACCTGATATCTAAAGGAAGAAGTTCAATCGCCCACTTTGCCACTCGACCAGTTGCATCTCTGTTATTCAGAATTTCTGACAATATAGCGTCGCTGACGATTGAAACTGAGTGATCAAAGAAATAATGTGCAACCTTCTTCGAGGTCAGGTAAATCCCATAAAAAGCTTCTGATAGTGAGGATATCTCTGCTTGGACGGGGTTAAGACTTCTGAAATGTAATACACGGGGCACAGAACTTTGAAGGCTTTGTGTAGGACCTTGAGAAGAGGTGTCTAGAGGGGGGGGGGCAAGGGTGATTAGACACTAAGTACCAAAGTTGCAGTTTTTAAGTTTCTTTGAGTTTAAGTGGAGTTTAGGCACAATTTCAACATTCACAATACATATCAAGCAAGCATGCAAAGAGTATATGAGCAGCGGAAAGTAAAGCATGCAACTTGCAAGAAAGTAAAGGGAAGGGTTTGGAGGATTCAAACGCAATTGGAGACACGGATGTTTTTGGCATGGTTCCGATAGGTGGTGCTATCGTACATCCACGTTGATGGAGACTTCAACCCACGAAGGGTAACGGCTGCGCGAGTCCACAGAGGGCTCCACCCATGAAGGGTCCACGAAGAAGCAACCTTGTCTATCCCACCATGGCCGTCGCCCACGAAGGACTTGCCTCACTAGCGGTAGATCTTCACGAAGTAGGCGATCTCCTTGCCCTTACAAACTCCTTGGTTTAACTCCACAATCTTGTCGGAGGCTCCCAAGTGACACCTAGCCAATCTAGGAGACACCACTCTCCAAGAAGTAACAAATGGTGCGTTGATGATGAACTCCTTGCTCTTGTGCTTCAAATGATAGTCTCCCCAACACTCAACTCTCTCTCATAGGTTTTGGATCTGGTGGAAAGAAGATTTGAGTGGAAAGCAACTTGGGGAAGGCTAGAGATCAAGATTCATATGGTAGGAATGGAATATCTTGGCCTCAACACATGAGTAGGTAGTTCTCTCTCAGAAAATGTATGCTGGAAGTGTAGGTTCAGTCTGATGGCTCTCTCCACGAATGAAGAGGAGGTGGAGGGGTATATATAGCCTCCACACAAAATCTAACCGTTACACACAATCTACCAAACTCGATGGGACCGAATCGTTAAACTCGGTCAGACCGATTCAGCAAATAATGTGACCATTAGGGTTTTCGGTGGGACCGAAATGCAACTCGGTTAGACCGATTCGGTTAGGGTTAGGACATAACGTAATCTCGGTAGGACCGATTACACAAACTCGGTGAGACCGATTTGGTAATAAGCTTTCCAGAGAGTTGGTCAGGCAAACTCGGTTTGACCGATTACACAAACTCGGTGGGACCGATTTTGGTAATTAGTTTTCCAGAGAGTTTGCATTCTAATCTCGGTAGTACCGATTGCTCAAACTCGGTGAGACCGATTTTGATAATGGACATACACAGATAGATTACAATCCCATCTCGGTGAGACCGAGATCCCTATCGGTAAGACCGATTTGCTTAGGGTTTATGGCAGTGGCTATGACTTATGGAATCGGTGGCGCCGGATAGGAATAATTGGTGTGACCGATTTTGGCTTTGGGTTTAGGTCATTTGTGGAAATGGGAAAGTAGTTGAGGGTTTTGGAGTATATCACAAAGCACATGAAGCAAGAGGCTCATTAAGCAACACCTCATTCCTCCTTGATAGTATTGGCTTTTCCTATAGACTCAATGTGATCTTGGACCACTAAAAATGTAAAATGAAGAGTCTTGAGCTTGAAGCTAGAGCCAATCCTTTGTCCTTAGCATCTTGAAGGAGTTCCCACGTCCTTTAGTCCATGCCACTCCATTGTTGAACTTATCTGAAATATACTAGATAAAAGTGTTAGTCCAACAAGAGATATGTTGACATTAATTACCAAAACCACCTGGGGAGCACTTGTGCTTTCAATCTCCCCCTTTTTGGTAATTGATGGCAACATACATCAACGCTTTAGATAAAGATATAAAGAGTAGCAAGTAAAGCTTTGGAAAGACATGTAACAAACATAGGCTCCCCCTACATGTATGCAATCATGTGAATATGGAATGTAGAAGCATGTGAGAGCATAAACATGCTAGAGCAGGCAATGTGTTACATGTATCTTGGCCATATGCATCAGAGCAAAGAATGTTGAAGAAAATACCTTCATGCTCATGGGTCCTTCTTGCAAACAATATGTATATCAGCAAGAATTCCTCATACACATGATTGTGATGCATATACTTACCTTGTAGTCTTGAGTTGTCTTAGGATGGAATGAACCTGCGTAAACAAAGTTAGATAACACAGATGCATCTACTAGCCAGAGCAAACAAAAGAAACCACAAGAATACCAAGACTGGGATGACATGTAGAGAGTAAGTACTAGGTACCACATTGAATTAGACATGTCCCCAAGAGTAAAGATATGCAATGAATTTAAATGATCTCTTTCCCTTAGATGTCTTGCTCCCCCTGAATCTAACATGGGATACTGGGAGAGGATAGGGAACAGAAAATCAGAGCTGAAAGAAAAACAGAGCTGAAAAATATGAATGATGATCAGAGCTGATGCATGCTAATGCAAAATAGGCACAATAGAACATATGAACATGTCTCTCCCCTCAAGAAGACATGTGGACATCTCTCCTCTTGAACACCAAGCATCTGGGATCCTTGAGAAGTACTTTTTACTTAAGTATTCTCTCCCCCTGGAGATCTCTCTCTTTCTCTTTGAGGGTCTCTCCCCCTAGAAGGTCTCTCTCTCCTTAAGAAGGTGATAAGCTTTGATGCTCTCTCTCTCTCTCTTCAGATGATAAGCTTTGATGTTCTCTCTCTCTCCCCCTTTGACATCAATTTCCAAGAAGGGTCTTCTGGAATCTGTCGAATGGGTTTGGTCCTTGAGACACAGAACAAAGCAATGATGTAAATGTGATGCTTGTAGAGGACAAGATTCATTGAGTGGAGCTGGATCAGAAGAAACACAGAATATGTGGCAAAATAGTTTTTCCTGTTATGAAATCGGTGGCACCGAGTGGGATACTCCGGTCGTACTGAGAGGATTTGGTTGGGCCAAAAATAACAAACCGGTGAAACCGAGTTCATCGCAGAGAAAACACTTGTCACCTCAGCTCACTAGACTAGTAAGATCTCACAAGGATTTGCAAGGAATTTACTGAAAGGTGTGCAATGAATTGGAATGCTGAAAATGCAGAACAATCAGAAAGAAAGAAATCTAGATGAAGTTTTTTTTGAAAGGGGAAACAAATATGCATGAGACAAATGCAAAAACACAGAAAAGAACACAAGAGAACTTCATCTAGAGATGGTCGGCGACAAAGTCACCTATGTTAGAGTATATTGACTTAGGAGTCAAGTGAGATCATTTGATCATAGGTCATACTCATCGTTTAAGCTCAAAATGGGGTTGCCATTTTTCGTCTAAGCATCTTGATGTATTCACATCTTGTCGAGTTGCTTTAGCTCATGACTTGGAGTAAAGCTTCTCTAAGATGGAATAACATACCTTGGTTGGTGGTGTTGTCCATGTAGTTGAACTTGTGTGGGTTGCTCAAGGTTGATGTAGCTCATCAAGAATTTGGAGCACCACTTGGATTTTTAGTCCATCTACCTACATGGGTTAGTTCTTGCAAGGAAGAGCACTTGTGTATCCAAGAATGACAATCGTGAAGCTTAACATAGAATTTGTCAAAGGATATGTTTAAAAGGTTTCGTGCTTCCTTGTCTTCAACCACCATAGTGTAGAGACTTGGTGATGTTGAGATTGCTCAGGATATGAGTAGATTACAATCTCATGGAGTTGGATTCCACCAAGTACCTACATGGGTTAGATGACATGCAAGATGCAAATATATCCAAGACATAAGATTTTCATCAGAAGAGAAAAACATCAAGGATTAGTCATAAGCTCATGTCTTGCATGTATCCAGTGGAGTTTCTACTCTAGGTTCGAAGCATCAATGATGTTCAATTCTCCTCTTAACCTGCAAAACACCTTCTCATCAAGAGGTTTAGTGAATATATCCGCTAATTGCTTTTCGGTGCGAACATGCTTAAAATCAATGTCACCCTTTGCAACATGATCTCGAATGAAATGATGACGAACTTCAATATGCTTAGTTCGAGAATGTTGCACAGGATTATGACCGATTTTAATAGCACTTTCATTGTCACAAAGCAATGGAACATGTCTCACATATATCCCATAATCTTTAAGAGTTTGGGTCATCCAAAGTAATTGAGCACAACATGAACCATCGACAATATATTCAGCTTCGACAGTGGATAAGGATACCGAGTTTTGTTTCTTGGAGGACCAAGACACAAGAGATCTACCAAGAAATTGACAAGTACCCGAAGTGAACTTTCTATCAACCTTGTCTCCGGCATAGTCCGAGTCGGAATGGCCAACAAGATCGAAAGAGGCCCTCTTAGGATACCAAATGCCAAAGTTTGGTGTATTGATTAAGTATCTCACTATCCTTTTCACGGCCTTAAGATGACATTCCCTAGGAGCAGCTTGATATCGTGCACACATGCACACACTTAGCATGATATTGGGATGTGAAGCACATAGATATAACAATGGACCGATCATAGAGCGGTAAACCTTTTGATCAACCGGTTCACCGTCTTTGGTCAAGTCATTATGTCCACTAGTAGGCATGGGTGTAGACATACCTTTGCATTCTTGCATATTGAACTTCTTGAATAAGTCCTTGGTGTACTTTGTTTGAGAAACAAAGGTACCTTCCTTAGTTTGCTTGATTTGCAACCCAAGGAAGAACTTGAGTTCACTCATCATAGACATCTCAAACTTCTGCGACATTAGCTTCCCAAACTTTTCACTAAAATGAGGGTTAGTTGAACCAAATATGATATCATCAACATAGATTTGGCACACAAATAGTTCTCCATTAACTCTTTTAGTAAAAAGAGTAGAATCAATTTTCCCAATTCCAAAGCCTTTTTCAATAAGGAACTTGGTCAAGCATTTATACCAAGCTCTAGGAGCTTGTTTAAGACCATAAAGAGCTTTGTGAAGTTTGTAAACATGATTGGGTTTCTTAGGATTGACAAAGCCGGGAGGTTGCTTAACATAAACTTCCTCCTCTATTTCACCATTTAGAAAAGCACTTTTAATGTCCATTTGGTACAAGGTGATATCATGATGATTAGCATAGGCAAGTAAGATGCGAATGGACTCAAGTCTAGCAACGGGGGCGTAAGTCTCACCATAGTCCATACCTTCGACTTGTGTGTAGCCTTGGGTGACGAGACATGCTTTGTTGCGAACTACTTGTCCATCTTCATCTTGCTTGTTGCAAAACACCCATTTGGTACCGATGACGTTGTGGTTGTTGTCGGGCTTCTCAACCAATGTCCAAACTTGATTCCTTTCAAAGTTATGTAGCTCTTCATGCATGGCATTTATCCAATCCGGATCTTCCAATGCTTCTTCAACCTTCATAGGTTCAATGCTAGAGATGAAAGAATAGTTTTCACAAAAGTTATCTAAACGAGTTTTAGAGCGAGTTATTCTCCCGGTTTGAATGTCATTGTAGATTTGCTCGACGGGATGATCTTTAGCAACTCTTGCTTGAACTCGTGAAAGCTTTTGCTTGGGTCTTCGTTGAGCATCTTCTTCTCTTGTTCTTCTTCTTCTTGGCCTTCTTCACTGTTGGCATTGTCGTTCTCTTGTTGTGGTGGAGAAGGAGGTTGTTGACGTTCATCTTGATGCACTTCCTCGTTTTCTTCATCTTGGTGTGTCCTGCTTGTGGATGCTTCCGTATCAACTCTTGGTTCACCTTGTTGTGAAGTTGAAGCTTCCACTTGGACGGACGAGGTACTCTCCTTCACCTCCGTTGGACGAACCTTGCCAATAGCCATGTCTTGAATTGCTTCCAAAGGATCTTTGTCACCTGCATCAATTGGCAATTACTCTACTTGCGAGCCGTTAGATTCATCAAACTTCAGATCTATCGTTTCTTCAACCTTTCGGGTGAAATTGTTGTAGACACAGTAAGTGTGAGAGTTTGAGCCATAACCTAGTAGGAAACCTTCATGAGACTTAGGAGCAAATTTAGAGCGACGATGCTTAACAAGAATGTAGCACTTTGAGCCGAATACTCGAAAGTATCCAACTTGGGGTTTGTTACCGGTGAGGAGCTCGTATGCCTTCTTGCCGAGTAGCTTGTGAAGATACAAGCGATTTGTTGCATGACAAGCTGTCTCAACCGCTTCTGCCCAAAAGTGCTTCGGCGTCTTGTACTCATCAAGCATCGTTCTTGCCATTTCGATGAGCGTCCGGTTCTTCCTCTCAACAACTCCGTTTTGTTGAGGTGTGTACGTAGCCGAGAACTCGTGTGAAATCCCTTCTTCGTCAAGAAAGGTGTCCACATTTGCGTTCTTGAACTCCGTTCCATTGTCGCTATGAACCTTCTTGATCTTCACTTCAAATTGATTTTGAGCCTTCCTTGCGAAGTTTTTGAAGATCTTTTGGACCTGCGATTTATCATCGAGAAAGAACACCCACGTAAATCTTGAAAAATCATCAACTATAACAAGACCAAAAGAATTTCCACCGAGACTCTTGTAAGAGTTGGGACCAAAGAGATCCATGTGAAGTAGCTCGAGTGGCCTCCTTGTGGTCATGATGTTCTTCACGGGATGCCTTCCTCCAACCTGTTTACCTGCCTGACAAGCGCTGCAAAGTCTATCCTTATCAAATATGACATCGTTAACTCCAAGGATATGATTTCCTTTAATAAGCTTGTCAAGGTTTCGCATACCAACATGACCTAGTCGTCTATGCCATAACCAACCTTTTGAGGATTTAGCAATGAAGCAAGTTTTAGGTTGAGCCTTTTTAGTGAAATCAACAATGTATAGATCACCTCTACGCACACCGGTAAAGACCATTTTATGATTATCTCGACGAAACACTTGGCAATCTACTTCAGTAAATAGAACATCGAAACCGAAATCAGCAAGTCTAGATACTGAAAGTAAGTTGTATCCAAGAGATTCAATGAGCATGACATTTTGTATGGAGCTATCATGTGATATGGCCACCTTACCAAGGCCAACCACCTTACCCTTTGAGTTGTCATCGAAAGTAACATACTTTCGAGGACTATCTTGTCAGCAAGCTCACGAAACATGTCTTTATATCCGGTCATGTGATCGGTACATCCACTATCAAGAACCCATTCCTTTCCTCCTGACATATATCCCCGAAGATTTGCCATAAGACCAAAATGTCTCATTGCATCATCAAGATCGAAGTCACTATCATCATCCTCATCATAGTATCCATGTTCAACATCGTCATGTGGTGGATCAAGTCCTAGAGAGGGTGATTCATTAGAATGAGTTTGACAATGATCTTGCTTATGAATTTTTATGGCTTCGGAAATAGTATCACTAATAATACCAACATTTCCTTTGGCACGCATAAGATTAGTAAGCTCAAATAGATGATCACCAAACATAGGATCACTAGTATTCATCTTACTCAAGGCAATAGACTTATGGAGAATTTCATCAAGATTTTTCAAGGAATAATCGGGAAATCGTTCCTCAAGAAATTTCCATATGGTGTAGGCACACTTGAAAGTAGGCAAACATCCAAGCAAGTTTCTAGGCAATCCTCTAATGATAAGTTCGGCAGTTCTAAGATTCCTAATCATGTCAATTGACTCATCATGGGTAGGATGCATAGGATCAACATAAGGTGCACAAGGGCTAGCAATGTACTTGTTAAAATGATATTGATTGAAAATAACAAGCATCTCATTTTTCCACTCATGAAAATACTCTCCATCAAGAATAGGCACTCTATGTCTAAGACTCCCAATAGTAGACTCATCCATCTTCCTCCAATGGTGATTAAACCAAAGCAATGGAGACAATGCTCTCATACCACTTGTAGGACCTTGAGAAGAGGTGTCTAGAGGGGGGGGGGTGATTAGAAACTAAGTACCAAAGTTGCAGTTTTTAAGTTTCTTTGAGTTTAAGTGGAGTTTAGGCACAATTTCAACATTCACAATACATATCAAGCAAGCATGCAAAGAGTATATGAGCAGCGGAAAGTAAAGCATGCAACTTGCAAGAAAGTAAAGGGAAGGGTTTGGAGGATTCAAACGCAATTGGAGACACGAATGTTTTTGGCGTGGTTCCAATAGGTGGTGCTATCGTACATCCACGTTGATGGAGACTTCAACCCACGAAGGGTAACGGCTGCGCGAGTCCACAGAGGGCTCCACCCACGAAGGGTCCACGAAGAAGCAACCTTGTCTATCCCACCATTGCCGTCGCCCACGAAGGACTTGCGTCACTAGCGGTAGATCTTCACGAAGTAGGCGATCTCCTTGCCCTTACAAACTCCTTGGTTCAACTCCACAATCTTGTCGGAGGCTCCCAAGTGACACCTAGCCAATCTAGGAGACACCACTCTCCAAGAAGTAACAAATGGTGCATTGATGATGAACTCCTTGCTCTTGTGCTTCAAATGATAGTCTCCCCAACACTCAACTCTCTCTCATAGGTTTTGGATCTGGTGGAAAGAAGATTTGAGTGGAAAGCAACTTGGGGAAGGCTAGAGATCAAGATTCATATGGTAGGAATGGAATATCTTGGCCTCAACACATGAGTAGGTAGTTCTCTCTCAGAAAATGTATGCTGGAAGTGTAGGTTCAGTCTGATGGCTCTCTCCACGAATGAAGAGGAGGTGGAGGGGTATATATAGCCTCCACACAAAATCTAACCGTTACACACAATCTACCAAACTCGGTGGGACCGAATCGTTAAACTCGGTCAGACCGATTCAGCAAATAATGTGACCGTTAGGGTTTTCGGTGGGACCGAAATGCAACTCGGTTAGACCGATTCGGTTAGGGTTAGGGCATAACGTAATCTCGGTAGGACCGATTACACAAACTCGGTAAGACCGATTTGGTAATAAGCTTTCCAGAGAGTTGGTCAGGCAAACTCGGTTTGACCGATTACACAAACTCGGTGGGACCGATTTTGGTAATTAGTTTTCTAGAGAGTTTGCATTGTAATCTCGGTAGTACCGATTGCTCAAACTCGGTGAGACCAATTTTGATAATGGACATACACAGATAGATTATAATCCCATCTCGGTGAGACCGAGATCCCTATCGGTAAGACCGATTTGCTTAGGGTTTGTGGCAGTGGCTATGACTTATGGAATCGGTGGCGCCGGATAGGAATAATCGGTGTGACCGATTTTGGCTTTGGGTTTAGGTCATTTGTGGAAATGGGAAAGTAGTTGAGGGTTTTGGAGTATATCACAAAGCACATGAAGCAAGAGGCTCATTAAGCAACACCTCATCCCTCCTTGATAGTATTGGCTTTTCCCATAGACTCAATGTGATCTTGGACCACTAAAAATGTAAAATGAAGAGTCTTGAGCTTGAAGCTAGAGCCAACCCTTTGTCCTTAGCATCTTGAAGGAGTTCCCACGTCCTTTAGTCCATGCCACTCCATTGTTGAACTTATCTGAAATATACTAGATAAAAGTGTTAGTCCAACAAGAGATATGTTGACATTAATTACCAAAACCACCTGGGGAGCACTTGTGCTTTCACTTTGCCTTCTTCTTCCCGCTCGACTGTGAGCACTGTGCTAACAACTTGTCCTGTGGTTGTGATGTAAAGCAGTAAAGGCTCCTTGCTAACCGGAGCAGCAAGCACCGACTGGGTGGAAAGCAGGGCTTTGAGCTCTTCATACGCTGCTTCAGCTTCGTCATTCCACTCGAACTTGTCGGACTTCTTCATCAGTCGGTAAAGAGGCAATGCCTTTTCACCAAGGCGTGAGTTGAATCGGCTCAGTGCAGCCAAACAACTAGTAAGTTTCTGAATATCATGCACACGCACTGGGCGTTTCATTTGGAGGATTGTGCCAATCTTATCTGGATTTGCGTCGATCCCTCGTTCAGAAACGAGAAAACCGAGTAACTTTCTGCATGGGACTCCGAATGTGCATTTTGATGGATTGAGCTTGATATCATACCTCCTTAAGTTGTCAAAGGTTTCAGCAAGGTGAGTCAGCAGGTCGGAACCTTTGCGTGACTTAACCACTATGTCATCCATGTATGCTTCCACATTCCGACTGATTTGAGTGAGCAGGAACTTCCGAATCATGCGCATGAATGTAGCACCAGCATTCTTGAGGCCAAAGGGCATAGTAACATAGCAAAAACACCCGAACAGGGTGATGAAAGCCGTCTTTATCTCATTGGGTCCATACTGTCGGATCTGATGGTACCCAGAATAAGCGTCCAGGAAGGACCGTCACTCACATCCCGCAGTTGAGTCGACTATCTGGTCGATGTGGGGCAGAGGAAAATAATCTTTCGGGCAGGCCCGATTGATGTGCTTGAAGTCAATACACATTCGGAGTGATTTATCTTTCTTGGGAACCATAACAACATTGGCGAGCCACTCGGAGTGGTATATCTCGCGGATGAACTCAGCCGCCAGGAGCCGAGCCACCTCCTCGCCAATGGCCTTTCTCTTCTCCGTGGTGGACCGACGGAGATGCTCCTTAACGGGTTTTACCTTTGGATCGACTCGCAAACGGTGCTCAGCCAGTTCCCTGGGTACACCTGGCATGTCAGACGGCTTCCATGCAAAGATGTCACAATTCTCACGGAGGAACTGGGTGAGCGCTTCTTCCTATTTGCTGTCGAGTGTCTTTGAGATATGGGTCGGAGCAGCATTGGGGTCGGTCAGGTGAACATGGACTGGCTTGGTCTCGCTGGTCGACTGAAATGCGGATTCCAAGGCAGGCCTCTTAGCACGTAGCAAATCACTCGAATCTGCAGTTTTCTGGTACTCTTGAAACTCTACCGCTGCCATCCGCTCATCTGCTATCTTTGCACCATCTTAAAGATAGTTTTCTGCTCTTTAACGTTTCCAGAAACCATTATCATGCCTCTGGGGCCAGGCATCTTCATCTTGAGATATACATAACACGGTCGAGCCATAAAGCTAACATAAGCAGGTCTGCCCAGAATGGCATGATAGGCACTCTGGAAATCCACAACCTCAAACGTCAACTTTTCCTTGCAGAAATTCTTCTCATCGCCGAAAACCACATCAAGAGTGATCTAGACGAGTGATTCGGCTTTCTTTCCTGGGATGAATCCATGGAATCGCATGTTGCTCTCGGTGAGTTTGGACATCGGAATGCCCATTCCTTTGAGGGCCTTAGCATACAGAATATTTAGACCACTGCCACCATCCATCGGAACCTTGGTCAGTCGGGTGCCGCCCATGACTGGGTCAACCACCAGCTCTTGCCGCCCAGGGGTAGCTACGCGCGGTGGGTGGTCGGACTGGTCGAATGTAATGTTTTTTTTGACCACTTCAAATACTTTGGCGTTGCCGGAGCAACCATGTTCACCTCTCTGTTAATGACCTTCAATCGACTTTTGCTCTCGATATCGGCAAAAATCACCAAGGTGGCATTGACATTGGGGTAACCAGCATAATCATCCTTATCTTCTTCTTCCTTCTCGGACTCTTTTTCCTTATCACTGGGTTTACTTTCTCGGAAGTTCTGGATTAGGAGTCGACATTGTCGAGTGGTATGCTTGGGGAGAATCAGGTTCCCTCCTCATCCTTCTTGGTGTGAATATGACACGGCAAATCCATCACGTCATTTCCTTCCTGGTCTTTGACCTTCTTAGGGATCCAAGGCCCTTTGGGCTTCCCTTTGAACTTTCCTTGATTCAACACTGCTGCCTCGGCAGGACCTGCTGCCTCAGCCTTTCGCTTCTGTTTCCAACTGAAAATTCCTCCTTTGGTGTCCTGGGTGACTGTTTTGTGCTTACCACTCTGGAGTCGGTCCTCCTCTTCGCCGTTAGCGTACTTGGTGGCAATCTCCATCATCCGAGTCAAAGACATATCTCCAGTCCATCCGAACTTCAGATTGAGCTCTCTGTAGCAAACGCCTTCCTTGAAGGCATGGACTGCTTGGTGATCTGACACATTCTCCACTGTGTGGTGCAGAGTGATCCATCTCTGGATATAGTCTCTCAAGGTTTCATTCGGTTTCTGCACACAATGCTGCAACTCCGGTAGACCAGCGGGTCTCTTGCAGGTGCCCTCAAATGTTCTGGTGAACACTCGAGCTAACTCATCCCAACTCAAAATGCTCCCAGGGGCCAACTGATTCAGCCAAGCTCTGGCAGAACCTTCAAGCATCAGAGGGAGGTGCTTCATGGCCACCTCATCGCTGCCGCCACCAATGTGCACAGCCACTCGGTAGTCTTCAAGCCAAGTGTCGGGCTCCGACTCTCCTGTGAACTTACTGACGCCAGTCGCCAATCTGAAGTTATGAGGAATCTCAGCGGCTCTGATGGCTCTTCCGAAACACTCTGGGCTGGAAACGTAGACTCTGCTTCCATTGGGTCTGTCTCTATCTAGCCCTTCTATGTACGCTCTATTCCGGTCGACCAAACCCTGCACAATGACGGACCTTGCATCGAAGTTGGGCTCTCTGGGGTTGACTGGAACTCTCCGGTCATTTCCATACGGATGCCTGTCATCATATCGCCGGGGCGCGTATGACCCGTCCCTCGGAAGGGGTGAAGGCACTCGACTGTGGTTGTCGCGGGCATACTCACGATCATATTCTCCATGAGCTCTTCCTAGGTGACGATCCTGGTGGTGATCACGATCTCCATGCTGCAAAAGCGACCTAGGACTGTGTGCCGACTGAACGGTGTCTTCTCTTACTGATCTGCTGTGGATTTTGTTCTGCGACTAGGACACAATAGAGTTCTGGTCTCCTGCCACTCGGAGCAGCGCCCTGATCTGTTCCAAGCCTCTTCCAGCCTCTGAACGGGATGGCTGAATGGACTCTGTGATACGCGCAGCAGCTGCAAGATTCTGAATCGGTGTGCGGAATACCTGAGTTTTCGGGGGAAACAATTGCCGTGGACGCCGACTGGACTCAGCGACCAGTCAACGAGCACGCTCGTCGAGAGAATGTTGGAGATTCTCCAGACGAGTGCGCTCAGCCAGCATGGCCAGGCGCACTGCCTCCAAGGCCCGGGCTTCGGCGGTTTCCCCTATGATGGGGGTCTGGAGAGCCTTCATGCTGCGGCGATGTAGCTCCTCCCTCTGCTGGAGCTGAGAGGCTGGGGCTGACACTCCTCATGGCTGAATGACGGGCCATCGCTGCTACCGTTGCCTCCGCTGCGACGAAAACCAGGTGGACCACTATGGGAGTCGACCATGAGGACTTCCACCGCGGGGTCACAACTCCCGCTCTTGGAAAAGGTGTCTGCAAAATCAGTCGACACATCGACTGATCCGCAGGGGAATACGTCGGGCTCGATCGCCGCGACTTGGGGGGTAAACGCCTGACGAGCCACCACGTGTCTCACCCACCGCTGGAGCCATGAACGACCAGACCACTTGTGGCGGTGTCCAGCAGAGTGAGACGACGACGCGAGGACCGACTGGTATGGGGTCGACGGCTGCCGAAGGAGGACATCACAGGAGCTCACACGGAAGTGCGGCGAGCCACGAATAGGGAGAGCCTCAACGTCGAGGGGGGCCTCCTGGAGCCAGACGGAGTCGTCGGCGAGGAAAGTGAGTGCGCCGAGTCGGAACTCGCGACCCATGATCAAACGCCGCCGGAAACCATGCCGATGAAGATCGAAGAAAATGCAACCTCGCCAAAAGTCCCTAAGACGCTTTTCCCATGGTGGGCGCCAACTGTCGTGGTACTAAGTCTGATAGTAGGTATAGGGGGTACGTTTGAGGTGGCAAGGTCCTAGCTATGGTGAAGTTGTACGCAAGTGTTTACGAGTTCAAGCCCCTCTCGGAAGAGGTAAAAGCCCTACGTCTCGGTGCCCTGAGGCGGTCGACTGGAATATGAGAGTGTGTGTTACAGGGGGTGCGAATCCTTGTGCCAGAGGAGGGGGGTGGCTTATATAGAGTGCGCCAGGACCCCAGCCATCCCCCGTTACAAGGAGTTCAATGTACATAGACGGGGTGTTACTGATAACGCCAGCCATAAGTGCTATTAATGATCTTAAATACTACGGAGTGAACGCCTGACCGTTGCAGTTCTGAGTGACTCCTGGTCTTCAATAGGTCGAGTGGCATCAGGAAGGAGGGGGTACCCGAGTGATATGATTGGTCGAGTGGATTGCACTAGACGCCTTTGAGGGAGTCCTGGATTAGGGGGTCCTCGGACAGCCGGACTATATGCTTATGCCGGACTGTTGGATTATGAAGATACAAGATTGAAGACTTCGTCCCGTGTCCGGGTGGAACTCTCCTTTGCATGGAAGGCAAGCTTGGCAATTCGGATATGTAGATTTCCTTCTCTATAACTGACTCTGTGTAACTCTATCCCCCTCCTGTGTCTATATAAACCGGAGGGTTTAGTCCATAGGACAAGAACAATCATAATCATAGGCTAGCTTCTAGGGTTTAGCCTCTACGATCTCGTGGTAGATCAACTCTTGTAATACTCATATCATCAAGATCAATCAAGCAGGAAGTAGGGTATTACCTCCATAGAGAGGTCCCGAACCTGGGTTAACATTGTGTCCCCCGCCTCCTGTTACCCCTTAGACGCACAGTTCGGGACCCCCTACCCGAGATCCGCCGATTTTGACACCGACATTGGTGCTTTCATTGAGAGTTCCACTGCGACGTCGAAAAAAGGTTTGATGGCTCGCCTTGTTATCAAGGACAACATCGCCTCGGGGGGAGCCCTGGCTTTAGGCCAAACCCTCCGACTAGGCGGCTTCGTCATGACCGCCCGTTCGGCCGCCGCGCCAACGATGATTTCTCGGGTCATCGAAAACAGCCTCCACGTCAGCTCGGAGTACGCCGAGCAAATGGATCAGATGGAACTTTCGTCCTTGAACGAGCTCTTGGATCGCATCGCCGCCTTGGGAGTCGCTACCGACTATGATCGGATTGGGCTTAAACTTGATCAAAGAGAGATCAACTCTCCGCCGGTCACCCATCAAATAGCGGTGGTGGAGGAGCAATGTAGTAATTCTTCCTCTATTTTGAGGACAAACTATGTCCAGATTCCTGAGCTCTCCGAGCCGGATACCCGTTCATGGGAGGACATGACCCAAACTTTGAAATTAGAATCAGACAGCGGGCCAGAAAAATTGGGCAACATCCCGGAACCCGAACTCCCAAGTTCGGAAGTTCCTCTGCCCCTGGGTCTCAGATCGGGTCAAGGTTCGGACTTAAATCCACCAACCCACCCAGATACAAGCGATCTTTCCCACATTAGACAACAATCCCAAGAGACAGTACATCACTTTTGGGCCAGATTCCTCCTTGTAATGAGTAAGGTCAAGGATTGTCGCGAGGAAGATGCAATCTCATTCTTTTTCAAAAATTGCACGGACAAGGGAATCCTTAACACCATAAGTCGTCGTAACATATCACACTTCGCTGACTTGGCGGCCATAGTACAGAAGTACTGTGCGATGGAAAGCGCCTGGCAGACCCAGGCAAAATTCTGGGATCCTCTGGCTCTCACTAAACCCCTCGTCTGAACCAAAAGGGTGCACTCTCGCAAGTCACCCGATCCAATCACAAAGAAACCAAAGCCCACCACAGGACGTGGAACCGTATTGGAGGGATGGCTCAATGGGCCATGCAAAATTCACACCACACCGGATACCATACCAACACACAACCTTAAAGCATGTTGGATACTTTGGCAGGCGGCCAAGAGCAGCGAGGATCTCCTCATTAACAATACCGCAGAGCATCATCCCGCAGAAAACAACAATACAGTGTTGACAGTCTTCGAGACTTTTGCCTCAAATAACAGGCGCAAGAGAGCACTCCGCGGCCTCGCCGAAGTCTGCCATGTTGCAGTAATAAATCCATGGAACGACACGGCCATAACCTTCAAGGCCAGTGACGATCCTTAATTCCGAACAGTCCGAGCACCAACCGCTTTGGTCCTTAGTCCAATTGTGGACGGCTTCCAGCTTACTAAAGTGCTCATGGACGGTGGCGGCAGATTAAACCTCATTTATGAGGAAACTCTCAACAAAATGGAAATAGACAAGAGCCGCATTGAGCAAAGAAGCACGACCTTCCCAGGAATTATCCCTAGTCAGGAGGCACGATGTGCGGGAAAAATCACACTCCATGTGGTATTCGGCACACCGGAGAATTACAGGTCCGAAGAGATAACATTCCAAGTGGCCCCGTTCAGTAGTGGATACCACACCCATTTAGGGCGGGACGCATTCGCGAGCTTCCAACCTATACCCCATTATGGGTACATGAAGCTCAAGATGCCCGGGCCCAACGGAATCATCACTCTAGGCAGTGATCCGGACATAGCACTCCGCGCCGAAAACAAAACCGCCGCCCTGGCCCTTGAGGCATTATCCGAAGCCCTCGCGACCAAAGAACTAACTGCGCTATGCTCCATAGTGGATAGGGACGATGTGATACTCGACAAACGGTCCAAGTCCACCTCTTTCAAACCAGCGGACGAAATAGTCAAATTCCAAGTCCACCCAACGGACTCTACAAAAACAGCATCCATCGGGGCACAGCTGAACCCCACAATTGACGCCGCACTGCGGGCATTCTTACGCGAGAATTGGGACATCTTCGCCTGGCACCCTTCAGACATGCCAGGGATCCCACGCAGGCTGGCCGAGCATAGCCTAAACATATTGAAGGGATACAAGCCGGTCATGCAGACTCTACGGCGCTTTTCAGAGCCTAAACGACAAGCTATGGGAGAGGAGTTAGCCAAGTTACTCGAAGTCGGATTCATCACAGAAATAAAACACCCGGACTGGCTAGCAAACCTGGTGATGGTACCAAAGAAGGATAAATCCTGGCGCCTATGTGTCGATTTCAAGGACCTCAATAAGGCTTGCCCCAAGGACCCCTTCCCTCTCCCCCGCATCGATCAAATCAGCGATGCTACCATAGGACACAACTCATTGTGCTTCCTCGACGCATACTCCGGATACCATCAAATCAAAATGGCGGAGTCGTATCAAGCCGCAACGGCATTTATCACCCCATACTGCCCTTTCTTTTTCAACACCATGCCTTTCGGGCTCAAAAACGCCGGTGCAACCTACCAACGCATGATTCAGACATGCCTGGAAAAACAAATCGGCAAAACAGTTGAGGCATACATGGATGATGTGGTCATCAAGACCAGACACGTCGAATCTTTAATAGACGACCTCAGGCTCACGTTCGACAACCTCCGAACATATGACATCAAGCTCAATCCGAAAAAATGTGTTTTCGGTGTTCCCGCTGGAAAGCTGCTAGGCTTCATCATTTCCAACAGAGGAATTAAAGCAAACCCGGCTAAAATCCGAGCTTTGTCACAATTGGCTACCCCAACAGACCTCAAGCAAATCCAGAAATTAACTGGATACGTGGCTGCCTTAAGCCGCTTCATCTCCCGATTGGGAGAAAAGGCACTACCTCTTTATCGCCTTCTTCGACGCACCAAACACTTTGAGTGGACGGATGCGGCCACGGCCGGACTAGAAGAATTAAAGGCCCTCTTGGCCAGCAACCCAATCCTGGCCGCACCAAACATTGGCGAACCCATGCTGTTATATATAGCTGCAACACATCAAGTTGTAAGCGCAGTGCTCGTCGTCGAATGAGAGGAGGACGGACATAAGTTCCCGCTTCAAAAGCCGGTATACTACGTATCCACTGTCCTCACTCCATGCAAGTCACCGTACCCACATTATCAAAAAATAGCATACGCGGTCTCATGGCATCCCGGAAACTACGACACTACTTTCAAGAGTGTTCAATCACGATGGCCTCTGAAGTACCACTCAACGATATAATAAATAACCGCGATGCTACAACCGGATTGCTAAGTGGGCCATCGAGCTCCTCCCGTTCGACATTATATATAAACCATGACAAGCCATTAAATCGCAAGTACTGGCTGACTTCGTCGCCGAATGGACAGAAGCCGAACACCCTAAAGAGTACGGCGCATACTCCAATTGGATCATGCACTTTGACAGCTCTAAGATGCTGGCCGGTCTAGGAGCGGGTGTTGTCCTGACACCCCCCACCAGAGATACAGTCCAATGCGTACTCCAAATACTATACACAGACTCCAACAATGCAGCAGAATACGAGGCTCTATTGCACGGTCTTCGGATGGCAGTCTCCATGGGCATCCAACGCCTAGAAGTGCGCGGAGGGGGGGGGGTTCGAACCTTGCAATATCTCAAATAAATGGAGACTTCGACGCCAAGGACTCGAAAATGGCGACTTATCGTAATGCCGTCCTCAAGATGCCAGCTCGGTTCGAGGGGCTTGAATTTCATCATGTGGTTCAAGAAAACAATCAAGCGGCGGATATCCTTGCCCGCATCGGCGCTAAGCGCGACCCCGTCCCACCCAACATCTTCTTGGAAAGGCTGCTCAAGCCATCCGTGGTGTGGCAAGGGGAGACCGGCAATACTAGTCCGGATCTGACCACAACCCCAGATCCCGAACACACTGACATAATCGGAGGCTCCGCCACCGAAATAACACCTTCAGCCCACGTAATCATGGTTGTCATCGCCCCTGGACCGAACCCTTCTTAGCCTACCTAAATAGGCAAGAACACCTTGAGGACCAAAATGAGGCACGTTGCATTGTGCGGCGCTCTAAAGCCTACAAGGTCCACGAGGGAGAGCTTTATAAGAAAAGCGCTACCGGAGTACTTCAAAGATGTATCTCCGAAGAGGAAGGGCGACAGCTCTTAGCCAAAATTCATGCTGGACTCGGCGGCCATCACGCCGCAGCTCGGGCCCTTGTAAGCAAGGCCTTTCGTACAGGTTTCTACTGGCCGATAGCCCGAGCAGATGCACAGGACCTCGTCCAACATTGCGTCAGTTGCCAGCTCTTCGCCAACCAAAGCCATATGCCACCCACCGCTCTCCAAACAATCCCCATAACTAGGCCCTTTGCGGTCTGGGGGCTCAATATGGTCGGACCCCTTAAAGGAGGAAGCCATAAGAAAAACATACCTGTTGGTCATGGTGGATAAATTCACCAAATGGATAGAGGCCAAACCAGTTAAAACGGCCGAATCCGGACCAGTGATAGACTTCATATCAGGGTCGTGCACCATTACGGTGTCCCCCACAGCATCATCACCGATAATGGCTCCAACTTCATAGCCGACGAGGTGAAAACTTGGTGCGGCAACATGGGCATTAAGCTCGATTACGCCTCCGTCTATCACCCCTAAACAAATGGTCAAGTCGAACGAGCAAATGGTCTTATTATGAGCGGCATCAAACCCAGACTAGTGCGATCCCTGAAGGAATCAGACACGCACTGGGTCGAGGAGCTCGACTCCGTACTATGGGGGCTGCAGACCACGCCAAATCGCACTACCCGATACACACCATTCTTTATGGTGTACGGCGCAGAGGCAGTATTGCCTTGCGATATCATTCATGACTCACCTCGAGTGCGCATGTACGAAGAGAGAGAAGCCGAGCTTGATCGGCAGGACAGTTTAGATGCCCTGGAGGAGGAGCGCGATGTTGCAAAAGCCCGTACCGCATTCTATCAGCAACGGGCTCACAGGTACCAAAGCAGAGAAGTACGGGCCAAAACTTATAACGTTGGTGAACTCATTCTACGCCTACCGGAGAAGAAAAAGGACAAGCTCAAGCCCAAGTGGGAGGGTCCCTTCATCATTGATAAAGTTTGCAGCGGAGGAGCGTACCGCCTGCGGGATGCATCAGATAATCAACTCGAGCCGAACCCATGGAACGCGCCAAGACTCCGAAGATTCTACGCCTAGCGCCAAACTCTGTGTTCGTCCCTTTCGCTTCGCCTTTTTTAGTTATATCCTCTCTCTTTCTTTTTTATGGCTCTAAGGCTTTAAGTGTGACTCGACTACACACTCTTGGCGCGCTAAATCCTCAAGTATGCGCGCTCACTATACCTGGGGGCCTCTTATACAGAAGCTTAATATAATTATCTTCCGGGCATCATGCCCACTGCATATGTGTTGCTTTTCCATATGTACCTTTTCTTCACCATTATATGCATCGATATGACTTAAGTTTTGGCCAAGCCGAGTTGCCTGGCTCCTGTGTTTATGCCCTATGTTCCCGTTAGTTCGGCTAGGGCATAAGGGGAGCACCTCTGCGATTGTTACTGCCGGGTACTCCAGATGTGTACCTCAGACTGGGTGAAGCCGAAAGCTAGCGTTCTTAAGGGAATATTCGATCGGTGAACTAAAGATGGTTCTTACCTGTTACAATACAAACCCCCAGATGTTTCATATACTGCGTCTTTGTTCACAGTTTGGACATGCACATTAATACATGTGTACCCAGGGAAAGGAACCCTTAATGGAACTATTCTCCCTGGAAGATGTTTCTTACTATCCATGTAATATAACATAGCTAGTTGGGTACTTGTCTGTTCAAGCAATTATGACTCCTACGCCTGGTTTCCACGCGTACCTCGGTTTACATAACTAAGCGGGTATTCGGAAACACTTCGGACTGTCGGGTCCGGGGGCTGAAGCAAAAAGGTCCGCCATGACAAATGATTTACAATCCGGCTAGGGACAAAATATGTCAATTGAACTACACTATCACTTAGACCATACTTGTTCTTCTATGCCATCCAACAGGCTGTCTAGTCTACAATCATGTTGCGAATACTTTGCGGCTAATCCTACCTGGTCATATACCAGACTAACGGGAATCTCTTTCCCATCTGACCCTACGGGTCTGACCAGGGCCATGTGATTCGGATCGACCTTGGTGTACCATGTTTTTACCATGGCCCAAGCTTCCCTCGCACCTTGTTGGCAGGCCGATATCTTCCATAATTGGAAGCGCCACCGCGCTCCCTTGAGCAGCTGTACAAGCTCCCCCATGATTCCAGGCAGGGAGGTGGATAGCCACAAGGCCTTGGCAATACCCTGCATCACCTGCCGAACTTGTTCGTGCAGTTGCGAAAGCTCTTGCAGAAGATCGCCTAAAGATCCGGGCATCCCCTCTTCGGGACGACCAGTCAGTATACCTACAGACATAACTCTGTTAGCCTGTTTCTTCGCCGAACTATATAAAGGTTCGTTTGAGCACATACTAAAAATGCCGCATTGAAGCCTCCTATTCTCCTTCACGGAGTCCGCAAGCTGGGCCCGAACATCTTTCAATTCCATGCCCAGCCGGGTATTGGCATCCTGGAGATCGTTTTTCTCTCGCCTGACCCATGTAAGTACGCGCTCGCCAGCCTCTAGTTGTTCATCCTCTTGTAGGATCTCCGGATTCACTCCGGGATTGCCTGCGGAATCTATTATTTGATCTGCAAACATGCCGAATACCAAATGGTACACGTCATTACGTTTTTTATCGATCGAGATTTTTTTTACCAGATGAGGCCTTATTGGATTCCTCCATTCCGGCAGTTGCGGCCCTTAGCTAGGCTTTACACTCCTCCAGCTCTTGAGACAAATGGGTGTTCTTCTCTGTAAGAACCTGTTCATACAATGATCCTTAAATCAGTTGTACCAACTGTTTCAAGTCTCAGCGGCTACTGATATACATAATTATCACATTTTGCTCACCCGTATATCTTTTAAATACTGGTTTGTGGCTCTAGCAAGCCCAACTTGAGCAGCTCGGATGTACGCGTCTCCCGAATTGAAGGCATTGAATGCCTCTTCGGAGAAATTAGGGTCGCGGAGTGCGGCCCGCCGACGCCGATGATTCATAGCACTCTCCACTTCAGAATTTATAGTGGATATTCTATCTGCATCCTCCGCAGGAGGACCGTCTGGTGTCATCCCCATGTCAGCCTCCACCCTCAAGGTCGGTTCTGGAGTCCGGCTGGTAGAGGCGTGACGAGCAGGATCCCCGGATATAGTCCGGCGGATACTCTTTTTGCTAAGACACAGTGGACACTATTATATTTTAAAGGTGACAATCATGGAGCATGTTTTAAATCATACCTCTTCGATGGCGGCTCGGTCCTGATCGCTTTCCTTTTAAGCCTACCCGGCTTGGGTGCCCCTTGTTGGTGAGTCGCCGCGGGTTCGGCACGGCGCACCGATGGCTTCCCCTTTATAGCATAATATATGTGCGGTGGGTAAGGTGGAAAGAGGGAATCCTTTTCGAAAGATAAGTCTCCTGTTTACTTACACGTGGTGCCGGGAAGAGGCCAGGATAATTGGCGATGATGGCCACCAAGGTGCCGTCACAGCTCGCCTGGTAAAACACCCTGTCTTCAAATTCCACAAATATGTCCGGATCTTCTTCGAGTCCAGGGTCGAGGGCACGGTCGTGGTCCTCTGGCTATGGAGGCAGGCTGTTGACCTCCCTCATAGCTTTCCGCAGTTCCTGTTATGGATTAGCGAGGTAAGTATTTGTGATGAAAGACTGCGGGAATAAATAGAGTTGAGTAACAGATAGCAACTCACCCAGCTAGGGGGGTTGTACATGGAGAATCCATCCCGTGGATTAATGCGGATGAACTCCTCTTCTTATCCTTTGTATAAATCAGACAGTATCTTCACCAGAGCGGTAGCGGAGTCCGGACCTTTCCGACCGCAACGGGTGGTATCGTCTTCTCCATTGAAGTGCCACATGGGACGCCTCCGATACTGGAGTGGCTGCACCCCCGACATTATGCATATTGACATAACCTCGGTTATTGTCAATCCAGATTTGGTGAGCGTTTTTATCCTGCCCATCAATTGAAGGACCTCTCTGCTATCTTCCTCCTGGGGGATCCGGGGACGCCGGCTATGGTGCTTCTTCAACGGAGCATTTGTAAACTCCAAAAGACCCATTCGGATAGGGTCAGGAAGGGAGACGTCCTCTATATAAAACCACTCAGAAGGCCAATCTTCGGATGTCTTCTTCGAAGTGCCGGACAGGTATCCGGTCCCGGCGATGTGCCATATTTTGGCTCTGCCCACTTGGAATATTGATCCCTCCTGATTGCGGGGGACGAGGCAGAACAACCTCTTCCATAGCTCGAAATGAGCTTCGTAACCCAGAAATAACTCACAAAGGGCGACATAACCCGCGATATGCAGGATGGAGGCAGGGGTGAAGTTGTGCAGCTGGAGGCCATAATACTCCAGGAGCCCGTGGAGGAACGGATGGATTGGAAATCCGATGGCCCTCAGCAAGTAAGAGACAAGGAACACTTGCTCCCCTAGGATGGGTTGGGACAACTCTCCGCTTGCTCCCCGCCGTCAAAGGTGGCTAATCCGGCTCTAACGGGGACAAGATATGCAGGTGGAAGAAACCCATGGGTCTGCAAATTCACCAATTGGCCGTGGGATATGGTACACTTCTCCCAATCACCTGGCTTGGCGCTATGGGGGCGAGAGTAGGAGCTGCGGTGGCCGGGCATGATGGGATGGTTTTTTCGCGCGCGCTCTGATGAATCCTCGCTTGGGTAGGATGGTGTGATTTGGATCTAAGGATCCCCGTCTCTTTAATAGACGATTTATTTACATGGTCAGGGTGGCAAGTGTAAAAATGCCCCGACTTCTCGCCTTCGCTCGACGTGTGAAGACTGACATTATTAAGGTACAGAAGCCGATGAGTGCAACATTAAATGGGAATCCGGACACTGCTCGTTACAACAGGTACACGGGAGAATTTGGAGAAGAACCCGCCTTGCAATGCCGAAGACAATCTGCGAGCCAGACTAATCGTCATTGAAGCCTGGTTCAGGGGCTACTGAGGGAGTCCTGGATTAGGGGGTCCTCGGACAGCCGGACTATATGCTTATGCCGGACTGTTGGATTATGAAGATACAAGATTGAAGACTTCGTCCCATGTCCGGGTAGGACTCTCCTTTGCATGGAAGGCAAGCTTGGCAATTCGGATACGTAGATTTCCTTCTCTGTAACCGACTCTGTGTAACCCTAGCCCCCTCCAATGTCTATATAAACCGGAGGGTTTAGTCCGTAGGACAAGAACAATCATAATCATAGGCTAGCTTCTAGGGTTTAGCCTCTACGACTCGTGGTAGATCAACTCTTGTAATACTCATATCATCAAGATCAATCAAGTAGGAAGTAGGGTATTACCTCCATAGAGAGTGCCCGAACCTGGGTAAACATTGTGTCCCCCGCCTCCTGTTACCATTAGCCTTAGACGCTCAGTTCGGGACCCCCTACCCGAGATCCGCCGGTTTTGACACCGACAACCTTCACTTGGTACTCCCCGTTATCTCTTGGGCTTGTTTGCTTCTACGATAGTGACCTTGGGTAAGGTGTATAGGTCAGGCCTATGACCCTACCCTAGGTCTATATCATCATCAAGGAGCGCTGGAGGATCAAAGTTATTGTACCTGGGAGGACGTTTGCGCCAACAATGGAGCCCATTGATTTTACCTTGGATGCACCAAGTTGGAACTTGGGAAAGAGCATGGCAGGCCACATCACTTTTTGACGCATATGTGAGGTGTACCACAAGGAGCTTGAAGACACCATCTATCAGATATGTGGATGCCGGGACGAAGAATGGGAGATGATTCGTAACAGGAAGGATGGATCGATTGCAGCTTACATTGAAGAGATGGATCAACACATTCGCTAATACGAGAATGAGATGTGCTCTATCATGAAGAAGACCAAGAAGTTGATGAAGAGGAATATCGAGCTAGAAGAGGAACTCAAGTCAACATGTGATGGATATGAGGAAGAAATTGTTGTACTACTAGAGAAGCATGAAGACCTAAGAAGAAGCTAGGAATACCCGTGGAGAACCAGAAGCGAGGACCTGAAGTGGAGATCCGTTCGTAGGACTACATCATCTTGGACGACACAAACACGGACAGTGATGCAAATGATGACAGTGATGACGACTACATAGATGAAGTTGGAGCAGATATTATGGAGTCTTGCAACGATCAAAATTTCTAGACGACCACCATGTTACTAGTAGTATTCTTCCAAGTAGGTAGCATTGATTGATTTGTAATTGTAGTTTAGATCGTTTGTGTGAACCTTGTTTGATATTGAATGAAGTGAATTGATTGTATTTGCCTCATATGCATATGGGTAGTGAAATCTCTCTTAGACCTTATTCTATTCTGTTTTCTCACCCCCCCCTCTAACCCATCAGATGCCTCCAAGATGTGACACCGGATTCGTGTTCCCACCGGAGCTCGTCCAGTTGATCCAGCAGTAGAATGCCTTGATGCAGATGTTAGTTCTGAACCTGAACCAGAACCAAGGCAACAACAACAATAACAACCCACCGCCACAACCCCCTGTTGACAACCTAGCCCGCTTTCGGAGGTTGAATCTGCCGGTGTTTTCTAGCAGCACCGAGCCCATTGTTGCAGATGATTGGCTCCACAAGATTGGAAAAGAGTTGACCAATGTCGGATGCACAGATGCGGAGAGAGCGCGCTTTGCCGCACATCAGCTTGATGGACCCGCAGCATCTTGGTAGGAGAACTTCACCACCAATTATCCCATTGCTACAGTTACATGGGATCGGTTTCAGCAGGCCTTCCGCACCACACATGTTTCAACTGGAGCTATGAGTTTGAAGAAATGTGAGTTTCGCAACTTGCGCCAAGGGAGTCGTACAGTGGGACAGTATGTGGATGAGTTCAGCAAGTTAGCACGCTATGCCCCAGATGATGTGGCCACAGATGCCGCAAAACAGGAGAAGTTTCTTGAGGGACTCAATGATGAGCTAAGCATGCAGTTGATGGTCGCAACTTTCAACAACTACCAGGAGTTGGTAGATAGGACCCTCATGATAGAAGGCAAGCTACAACAGATTGATAATCGCAAGAGGAAGTATCGACAGGGGATGTACAATTCTAGAGCTCAGCAGAAGCCCCGCTATTCCCAGTACTCGGGAGGACATACTCATAATCATGGAGGCCAAAATCATGGATGACATAGGCATAATGGAGGGAGTTCACACAACCACAGTGGCCCTAAGAATGGCAATGGGAATGGAGGAAGCAACAGTCAGAACCGTTCCAACCCCGCGACAGCCGCCAAGAAGGATCAGAGTCACATTACTTGTTTCAAGTGCGGGAAGACCAGAGGTCAGGTGAACCACATCAGTGTGGAGGAGATTGAGGAGCAGCGAGATGCAGTTGTTGGTAAGTTTTTGGTTAATGCATTTACAACACTTCTTTTCGATACTGGTGCATCTTGTTCATTCATATCAAGGGGACTTGTGGATAAGTATAAGTTGCCAACCGTAGCTCTTAAGTCACCTATGTTAGTAAGTTCCCCAGGAGCAGAGTATATGGCTAGTAGGGGATGCTATCAGTTGCCAGTAACCATAGGTAGATATGTTTTCCCCACCGACCTCATTGTCCTGGAGTCACAAGGATTGGGCGTGATCCTAGGCATGGATTGGCTATCCAAGTTTGAAGGAAACATTGATTGCGCCAGTAAATCAATTCTTCTCACCACCCCGGAAGGAAAGAGGATCAAGTATGTGTCTAGGCATGCGCCAAGGAGGACTCAGGTGAATTCCCTATCGAGAGTTGTTTAGGAGGAAGTACCAGTGGTGAAGGACTACCCCGATTTATTTTCGGAGGAGTTACCAGGCATGCCGCCAGATCGAGATATTGAGTTTTTGATTGAGTTATTGCCAGGCACCAGACCCATATCCAAGAGGCTGTATCGGATGCCCGCAAATGATCTGGAGGAAATTAGGAAGCAGATTAAGGAGTTACTGGAGAAAGGTTATATCCGACCAAGTTCATCACCTTGGGGATCCCCACTGCTTCTAGTGGAGAAGAATGATGGATCTTTGAGGATGGTTGTTGATTATCGAGCGTTGAATGAGGTGACGATCAAGAACAAATACCCGCTGCCGATGATCAATGATTTGTTTGACCAGCTACAGGGAGCTAAGGTTTTCTCCAAGATTGATCTTCGATCAGGTTATCACCAGCTGAAGATCCGGGAGCAGGATATACCTAAGACAACTTTTACCACAAGGTATGGGCCATATGAGTATACAGTTATGTCATTTGGTTTGACTAATGCCCCTGCCTATTTCATGAGTATGATTAACAAGGTGTTCATGGAGTTTACAGACAAGTTTGTCGTGGTGTTCATTGATGACATATTGGTCTACTCGAAGAATGAAGAAGAGCATAAGGAACATTTGCGCTTGGTTCTTAAGAAGCTCAGGGAACATCAGTTGTATGCCAAGTTCAGCAAATGTGAGTTTTGGTTGAACGAAGTTAGATTTCTCGGACATGTTATATCCGAAGAAGGAATAGCAGTAGACCCTACCAAGGTTGCATCTATCACTAAATGGTTGGCACCCACCTCAGTGGGAGAGATCAGAAGTTTTCTTGGACTCGCAGGTTATTATCAGAGATTTATTGAGAATTTTTTCCAAGATAGCGAAGCCCATGACAGAGTTATTGAAGAAGGACATAAAGTTTAAATAACTGAGGATTGTGAGGCCAGTTTTCAGGAATTGAAGAAACGTTTGGTTACAGCCCTACTGCTGATTCTCCCAGACATGTGCAAGGATTTCCATGGATATTGCAACGCTTCACATCGAGGACTTGGAGGTGTGCTTATGCAAGACAGAAGAGTTGTTTCATATGCCTCACGACAACTTCGACCTCATGAGTTGAGTTATGCTACGCATGATTTGGAGTTAGCAGTCGTAGTGCATGCGCTCAAGACATGGAGACATTTTCTTATCGGAAACCATTGTGATGTTTACATGGATCATAAGAGTTTGAAATACATCTTCACATAGAAGGAGTTGAACCTCAGGCAAAGGAGATGGTTGGAGCTCATAAAGGATTATGACATGAGATTGCATTATCATCCAGGTGTTGGGGAACGCGGTAATTTCAAAAAAAATCCCACTACAAAAAAAGACACATCCGTGACATTTTGGGACGAACGATTTTTTTTCCTGTCATACATATGACACTTCTATGACGATAATTGTGAAAAAACCCGGTATCATCATAGATGTGGTGGGCTCCTACTTCTATGACAAAAAATCATGACAGAAAATGGGCTTTTCGTCCTGGGCGGGCCAGAGACGCAGCTGCATGACATTCTTTGGGCCGTCCATGACGGAAAAAACCGTGGTAGAAGCGAGGGGGAGGAAAATTTCGGGGAGTTGCCGCTTACGGTGGGACGTCGGGGGCAGAGCGATGCGCATTTCTCTCGTACGTACGTGCGTGTGTGCGAGGCGTTGGCTCTAACTGAACCCGAGCGAGGCGTTGGGCTCTAACTGAACCCGAGCGATTGCACTGCAGGCTACGCGTTACTAAACCCGAGGGATCGATCGATGGCTGTTAACTGAACCCGATGGAGCGATTCCTTCGCTACTGCTGCTAACTGAAGCCGATCTCGATGCTGCCTCTGGGATGAACAGTGAGTGTTGCGGGGGGGTTTGGATGAACAGTGAGCGGTGGCGTTGCCTCTGGATGAACAGGAACCCGTGGTGTGGAGGGCTGGATGAATAGTAGACAGTGGAGGGGTGGCCGTGGAGGGGTGGTTGAACAGGACCCCGTGGTGTGGAGGGCTGTATGAACAGTAGACGGTGGAGGGGTGGCCGTGGAGGGGTGGTTGAACAGGACCCCGTGGTGTGGAGGGCTGGATGAACAGTAGACGGTGGAGGGGTGCCCGTGGAGGGGTGGTTGAACAGTAGCCGGTGGAGTAGCGCACGGTGGAGGCTGGATGAACAGGAGCCCGTGGAGGCTGGAGGAGGTCGACGGTAGCCCGTGGAAGCTGGAGGAGGTCGACGGTGGAGATGAACAATATCCCGTGGAGTCCCATTTTGCGGTACGCCACACCCCTCCCCCCCGTTTCGACCGTAGCGCTCCAACACAAGTCCGTTTCGTCCGTTTTGCGGTACGCCACACCCCTCCCGATGAACAGGACCCCCGTTTCGACCGTAGGAGGTCCGTTTCCTCTGTTTTGCGGTACGCCACACCCGTCCCGATAAACAGGACCCCCGTTTCGACCGTAGGAGGTCCGTTTCCTCCGTTTTGCGGTACGCCAGGCCCCTCCTGATCAACAGGACCCCGTTTCGAACGTGGCTGGTTGAACACAAGGCTGTTTCTTCCGTTGTGCGGTACGCCAGGCCTTGTTTCCATCGCCTATTCCGTCCAAGCCCTCTCGATGAACACGACCACGCATTCCGTTCTGACCCAGCCGGTTGGCTCCCCATGAACACGACGACGATCCTGTTTCTCCGTTCCGACCCAGCCATGTACGTATGCGCGAGTAGGCATTCGAGACCCTGCCCGTATGTACGTACGTGGCCGTATTTTCTTTCTTGCACCCTCGCCGCTGTACGTACGTGTACATGCTATGTGCGCGCCTCTACTACGACACATGCGCGCTTCTACATCGACCAGTATGTACGTACACATTGGCGACCAGAATGACAACGGTACGTACGCTTCAACCAGGTGGGTCCCGACTGTCAGGCCTTGCCTGCGAAGATGTAGCTGGTGGGTCCCAGCAGTCAGGGGGGCGAATCATTTTGGGTTTTATTTTTTTTTTGCCCGGACGCACTTCCTTCCGTGCGAAGATGTAGCTAGTGGGTCCCAGCAGTCAGGGGGGGCGAATAGTTTTGTTTTTTTTTTGCCCGGACGCACTTCCTTGCATGCGAAGATGTAGCTGGTGGGTCCCAGCAGTCAAGGTGGAGAATCGGTTTTTTTGGACGCACTTCCTTGCGTGCGAAGATGTAGCTGGTGGGTCCCAGCTGACAGGGGGAAACTTTTTTTCGCGAAATACGGTGGCCCGTCCGGTTGGTCCCTGCTGTCAGGTGGAGGAATAATTATTTTGCACATAATAAGGAGGCACTTCCTTGCTGCGGCCATGGACCCAGCTGTCAGCCTCTCCACGTACAGTCCATGTACGATGGAAGCCATTCCTTGACCATGTTGACCATGCCTCGTCGAGAGCACCAGGGCGGTGGACGACGGCGAGGCCTAGGAAGGGGACGGCGCGGATCCGGGGAAGACGCGGCAGTGGATGCCCACACATAGAGGAGTATGAGGGTTCACTCGTTCGGTTGCGGTGCGAGGCTGTCGTCGCCGCAGAATAACATGGGGTGTGGGTGCGTAGAGGGATGGCTTGGCCAGCGGTGGGAGTAGTAGGGGGCGGTGAGGCCTCCGCGGCATCACAGCCGGCCACGGGCGGTAGGAGCAGGCGGCATGACCGACGCAGCTTTGGGCGGCTGGAGCAAGAAGACCAGAGGTTGAAGAAGCACTATGGCTGTTGGATGGACATCATACAGTCACTGGAGCTAGAATCGTTCATATATTGACTAAAGTTGACAAAGGCCTCCGTCCCAATCAACTTAGTAGGCCCACAAGTCAGTCTCCCACCAAGGTTGGTCCCAGCTAGCAGGGGGTATTCATTTTTTTGTGCTTAATAAGGAGGCACTTCTGGTGGGTCCGAGCTAACAGCGGGGGAACGTTTTTTTCGCGAAATACGGTGGCCTGACCTGTGGGTCCCAGCAGCCAGTGGGAAACGTTTTTTCGTGAAATACTGGTGGCCCGTCTAGTGGGTCCCAAATGTCAGGTGGAGGAATAATTATTTTCCGCGTAATAAGGAGGCACTTCCTTGCGGCTGCCGTGGACCCAGCTGTCAGCCTCTCCACGTACAGTACTCTTTCGATGGAAGTCGGTCGTTGACCACATTGACCACGCCACGCCGAGAGCACCACGGTGGTGGACGACGGCGAGGCCTAGGAAGGGGACGACGCGGAGCCGGGGAAGACGCGGCAGTGGAAGACCGCGCGGAGAGGAGTACGAGGGTTCACTGGTTCGGCTGCGGTGTGAGGCTGCCATCGCCGCAGAATAACAGGGGGTGTGGGTGAGTAGAGGGATGCCTTGGCCAGCGGTGGGAGTAGTAGGGGGCGTTGAGGCCTGCGCGGCAGCACAGCCGGACACGGGAGGCGGGAGCAGGCGGTCGCGCCGGCGCTGCTTTGGCGGCTGGAGCAAGAAGATCAGAGATTGAAGAAACACGACGGCCGTTGGATTGACATCCAACGGTTACGTCTGCTAGAATCGTTTGTTGACGTAGTACTCCCTCCGTTCCTAGATATAAGGTGTATAGTTTTTTGAGAAAAATACCAAAATATAAGGTGTATTGCATTGCACCATGCGTTTGGATATTTTTTTAGGGATTTGATTACATTTCCTTATATCAAGGAAGCTCCTCTATTTTCTCATGTCAATTAGTCAGGTGAAATCTCGCCCAAAACTTGTTAAAATGTTCCCTCTATGTGCGTTCTTTAATTTCCGTGCCAAAAACTATACACCCTATATTTAGGAATGGAGGGAGTATATAATAACTAAAAAAATCTTGCATACGCGTCAACTAAACAGGCCCACAAGTCAGACCACTCCCTCTTTTTTTAATAATTTATATATAGCTCATGGCAACTTCTTATGCAATTTATTGCAGTCTTTTTTTGGTTGGCCAGGGCCAATTTCGCATATTTCTGCGGGTTCCAAACTATTTTTAATACCGAAATATCGAGTCAGATTTAAAGTACTTTGAAGATATATTTGAATTAGGAATCTGAAAATGTGAAAAAAATCAGAAATTATAAAGTAATTGCCAATTTGTCATCTGTTTTTATATTTACAACACATTTCATATTACTTTCAAGGCATAGAAAAACAAGTAGGCCTGGATTGGGTATTCTTCAGAAAAAATAAACTGGGCTCATTTGCACAAAGAAGAAATAGCTGGGCTGGTCACATGGTGAACATAAAATATAAGCCTGGGCTAGACGGGCCACAGCCCAGTTCAAACCCTGCTCCATCTAAACAATACCAAACAAAAAAAATACTGCTCGAGTAGCTACGTCCCAGGTGTCAGCCGATCTTGTGATGTTCTCTTGTCTATTGACTATATACGCTCACAATGTCGTGGGTCCCAGATGTCAGGAAAACACTAGGAGGAAGCATTTTATTTTTCCATACGCTGACGTGGTGGGCCCCTACTGTCATTGAGGGAGTCCTGGACTAGGGGGTGTCCGGATAGCCGAACTATCATCTTTGGCCGGACTCCAAGACTATGAAGATACAAGATTGAAGACTTCATTCCGTGTCCGGATGGGACTTTCCTTGGCGTGGAAGGCAAGCTTGGCGATACGGATATGTAGATCTCCTACCATTGTAACCGACTCTGTGTAACCCTAGCCCTCTCCGGTGTCTATATAAACCGGAGGGTTTTAGTCCGTAGGACGAACAACAATCATACCATAGGCTAGCTTCTAGGGTTTAGCCTCTCTGATCTCGTGGTAGATCTACTCTTGTACTACCCATATCATCAATATTAATCAAGCAGGAGTAGGGTTTACCTCCACCGAGAGGGCCCGAACCTGGGTAAAAACATCGTGTCCCTTGTCTCCTGTTACCATCCGCCTAGACGCACAGTTCGGGACCCCCTACCCGAGATCCGCCAGTTTTGACACCGACATTGGAGCTTTCGTTGAGAGTTCCTCTGTGTTGTCACCTATAGGCCCGATGGCTTGTTCGATCATCAACAACGACGTGGTCCAGGGTGAGACTTTTCTCCCCGGACAGATCTTCGTATTCGGCATCTTTGCACTGCGGGTCAACTCGCTTGGCCATCTGGAGCAGATCGAAAGCTACGCCCCTGGCCATCAGGTCAGATTTGGAAGTTTGAACTATACGGCTGACGTCCGCGGAGACTTGATCTTCGACGGGTTCGAGCCACAGCCAAGTGCGCCGCACTGTCACGATGGGCATGATCTAGCTCTGCTGCCGGACAGTGCCCTTAGCTCGGAGCCGACTGCGCCGATCGAGGACGGGTGGTTGGACACCGCCTCGGGGGCTGCTACCTCTACGGCGATAGAGCCGAATACCATCCCTGTCCTTCGCAAAGCCCGTGACTCCAAGGTGTCGGACTCCTCTCCGGACTCCGAACCCCCCGCGCCCCTGCCAATCGAATCCGATTGGGCGCCGATCATGGAGTTCACCGCTGCGGACATCTTTCAACACTCGCCCTTTGGCGACCTCCTGAATTCACTAAAGTCTCTCTCTTTATCAGGAGAGCCCTGGCCGGACTACGGTCAGGAAGATTGGGACGCGGACGACGAAGAAATTCAACGCCCACCCACCACCCACTTTGTAGCCACTGTCGATGATTTAACCGACATGCTCGACTTTGACTCCGAAGACATCGACAGTATGGACGACGATGCCGGAGACGACCAAGAACCAGCGCCTATAGGGCACTGGTAGGCCACCTCAACTCACGATGTATATATGGTGGATACACCTAAAGGAAGCGATAACGAGGAACAACGGGACGCTGCGAAGGATAATTCCCTCGAAAAGCAGTCAAAAACGGCAACGTAAGCGCCGCTCAAAGTCCCGCCTCGACAAAGACAACACCCATACAAACCCAGCCATAGAGCAAGGCGAACCGGTGGACGACGAACATACCCTCGAGCAACCATCCGAACAGGATAACTTGGATAAACAATCCGTCCCCGGCGAAGATAACAGTCCGGACGATCTCACGTCGGACACATCGTTGGAGCAGAAGAACCTCCACAAAAGGCTTGTCGCCACTGCATGTAGTCTGAAGAAGCAGAAGCGGAAGCTCAAAACAGCGGAAGACGCACTCAGAATGAGATGGAGCAGAGTACTCAACATTGCAGACAAATACGGCGATAGTCGCCAAACAAAGAGCTACCTGAAGCGTAAACTACTGCCCGAATTTGACGAGGAGGCCGTAGAGCCCCCACAATCAAAAACCAAAGAGGCCGCCCGGTCGGATAGACGACCACATGGCAGACATAGAGCGACAAGCGGTGCCGCACACAAGCCGGCATGCGATCCGCATAAGGATCCGCACCAAAAGGATGGCCCAGTCAGGTCTATCTATGGGCCAAGAAAGCAAGCTCTAGAAAGCAGTACAACACGTCGAGTATTCGAACATCACGGCACACCCAAATACAGGGGCGCCGCACACCCCCTATGTTTCACCGATGAGGTGCTGGATCATGAATTTCCAGCGGGATTCAAGCCCGTAAACATAGAGGCATACGACAGAACAACAGACCATGGAGTCTGGATTGAGGATTACATCCTACACATACATTTGGCTAGAGGAGATGACCTCCACGCCATAAAATACTTACCCCTCAAGCTCAAAGGGCCAGCCCGGCATTGGCTCAAAAGCCTCCCAGAAAATACCATTGGAAGTTGGGAAGAGCTCGAGGATGCATTTCGGGCAAATTTTCAGGGGACTTATGTCCGCCCTCTGGATGCAGATGATTTAAGTCACATAACTCAACAGCCTGGAGAGTCCACCCACAAATTCTGGAATAGGTTCCTCACCAAAAAGAACCAAATAGTCCACAATGGCCGCACTAACAAGCCTCATGACCCGCTTTTGCGCGGGAGAGGATAGCTGGCTGGCAAGATGCAGCACCAGCGACCCAAGTACATCCGAGGTCAGGGATGGAAATGGGAAACCACGACGCAGCAAGGACCAGCGCCGGACCAAGGGAAACAGTCCGAAGAGCACGACAGTCAACGCCGGATTCAAAAGCTCTCGGCAGAACAACAAGAAACTGCCTCTTAAGGACAACAGTGACGAGCTGTCCAACCTAAACAAAATTTTGGACAAGATATGCCAAATCCACAGTACCCTCGGGAAGCCTACAAACCATACCCAAGAAGATTGTTGGGTCTTCAAATAGTCCGGCCGACTTAACACCGAACACAAGGGGATCGACACACCAAGTGAGGGCGATGACGAACCCCACAAGCAGAGCACAGGAAAACAAAAGAATTTCCCACAAGAGGTCAAAACAGTAAACTCACTTCAAGTGACAATAGGAAAAAATAGAGCGACGCCCATTAAAGTACGCGCCGCACGGTTCACCCCAGCGGAGTCTCGACACTGGATGTCAAAACCAATCACTTTCGACCATCAGGATTACTCCGGAAGTATCCGGAACGTAGGATGGACTGCTTTGATATTAGATCCTATAATCGACGGACTACAATTTACACAAGTCTTAATGGACGGCGGCAGTGATCTAAACCTGCTATATCAGGACAACAATCCGTAGACTGGGGATAGACCCAACCAAAATTCGCCATAGCAACACTTCCTTTAAAGGAGTGATGCCAGGCCCATATGCCCATTGTACGGGCTCTCTACCACTAGAAGTTGTGTTCGGCTCACCCGACAACTTCCGTCGCGAAAAGTTAGTCTTCCACATCGCCCCATTTAAAAGTAGCTATCAAGCACTATTGGGACGCGAAGCTTTCGCCCGCTTTAATGCAATACCGCATTATGCATCTCTTACACTTAAAATGCCCGGTCCACGCGGCATCCTCTCATTAAAGGGAAACTTTGTGTGTTCCTCGAATACGGAAGGACGTGAGACTGCCTTGACAGCCACACACTAATCCGGCTTTGCTGATCAAAGCACCTAAACAGGTCATTCAGACCCCGGACACGGTTAGGCGAGTCCGGTACAAATAAACAAGGGGCTCACTAGCCGCGTACCCCCCTTACAAGGGGCTCCACGCATGTACAACAAGAGACAATAAAGCTCAATTTTATTCATTTTTTGAATCGTACTTTGTTTATTTCATAATACATTTTTCGCACGATTCTATTTTTTCCAACTAAGTTCTTCTCTTTTACAGATGAACACCGTGCTACACCCGTCCAGGATACGGCACAATGGAGACACAGGCGCAGACGTGCAGTAGGGACCCGTTGCAAGGATTCTTTTCAGATTAAGACCCGGCGTAAACCTTTTTTACTGTCTCTTGTTGATACACATCCCCCGGTTTCTTGCTATAACCGAGGAGGAGGCTGGCGTTTTGGCATCGGCCGCGTCAGAAATTTTTGCGCGTACCTGGACACTAGGGGCTTAGGGCATCGTTCTGCCCATTTTCATAAAGACCGAATACCTTAGGGAGTGTTCGGCATCTCGAGTTAGGCCTTATATGCATCAGCTTCGAATCATGTCTTTGGTCAATCGTTGGGTTTGCCCGGCTCCTGTGTTTTGCTGCCTTACGTTCCGCTCTATCAGCTAACGTGGCACCAGGAGAACTAATGCGATTGTGCCCCGCTTCAGCCGGGTGAGCACCTCAGTAGAGAAAGCCGAAAACTGACTGTCATGATATAGCGTGAGACTGGTCAACCACTCGATGACCCACCAGAATGTTTAGAATTCCTCCGCATTAACGAAGGACCGTTTCCCGGTCAGGCACATACGCGCCCCGAATTCGGGAGAGCGCGGTGCCCCTAGGGGTTATATAGTAGCCCCACCATCGAACTCCTATGGTAAGTGAAAGTGATAAAGCATTATAGTCCGGTTTCCTAGTTTGCTACGCTATCACCTCCTTCACAGGACCAAGACGTTGGATTAAATGTGAAAATGCGCTTTTTTGCAAACACCCGCACTATGTGCGTGGGGGCTGAAGCCGAAGACTGCCGTCTTTCAGGTTATATACACATATACATTAACGGCCGCACAGGAGGTATTTCAATACTTGAACGCACAAGTATAAAAAGCCCTTATATTATATTGAAACATGGTTTCACAAATCATACATGTCATTTGAACATAATATTCTTCGAGCACTGTGTCTCTATTAAACGAGCGCCCTGCAGGACTTCCTCAAAATAGTGCTCGGCAAGTACTCGGCTTCCGTCCGAATCCTGGGATGCAACGTCGGTGGCCTTCATCTCTGCCCAGTATGTTTTAACATGGGCAAGAGACATCCGCGCACCCTCTATGCATGCCGACCGCTTCATTGCATCTATATGCGGCACCGCACCAAGGAACTACTGCACCAAGCCAAAATAACTCTTTGGCTCGGGCCTTTTCGGCCACAAATGAGTCACGACATCCTTCATGGCAAGTCCGGACAACCTATTCAGCTCAGCCCATTCGTCCAAACGATCGGTTAATGGAAGTGGACGCTCGGGACTATGGAACTGCGACCTTCCACGCCATATCCGTATCCGTATCGCCAAGCTTGCCTTCCACGCCAAGGAAAGTCCCATCCGGACACAGGACGGAGTCTTCAATCTTGTATCTTCGTAGTCTTGGAGTCCGGCGGACGATGATAGTCCGGCGGACGATGATAGTCCGGCTGTCCGGACACCCCCTAGTCCAGGACTACCTCAGTAGCCCCCGAACCAGGCTTCAATGACGATAAGTCCAGTGCGTGTATAGTCTTCGGCGTTGCAAGGCGGGTTCTCCCTTCAAGTTCCATGTACCTGCCGAACAGTGTCCGGCTTCACCATAAATACTGTGTTTCTCGGCTTCTACGCCCAATAATGGTATTTTTCCACGCGTCGCACGAATGCGAAAAGCCAGGGCATCTTTTACGTTTCACCCCCCAGTCGTGCGAGTCATCCGCCTATAAAAGAGGCAAAAATCCAGATCCAAACCACACCATCCTCCTCCCGCGAATACTTCATCGGAGCGCCTTTGACCTAAAAATCCATTCCATCATGGACCGTCGACGCGGCTCTTCTTCACGCACTCCCAGCCCACCGCCGGGGAATTGGAGGAGGTGCTCTGTTTCGCACAACGAGCTAGTGAAGCTCCAAACGGGGGGATTTCTCCCTCCGGCCTTCATGGTCCCAGTCCGGGCTAGACTGGTTACTTATCAAGGTGGGAGGCAAGCGGAGGCTACCCCAAGCCCCAATAAGGGGGAGCGAGTATGCTTCGTCCCCTATCTGGTAAGGGGACTCGGATTCCCAATACATTCGTTCCTCCGCGGGCTCCTGGAGTTCTACGGACTCCAGCTCCACCACCTCACGCCCGCCTCTGTCCTGCATATCGCGGGCTACGTAGCTCTTTTTGAGCTATTCCTGGGCATTGAGCCCCATTTTGCATTGTGGAAGAGGCTGTTCTGTCTCGTACCCCGTTCTCATGAGGGGTCCATATATCAAGTGGGCGGCGCCGAAATATGGCGCATTGCCGGGACCGGATACCCATCCGGTACTCCCAAGAAGGCGTCCGAAGACTAGCCTTCAGAGTGGTTTTATATAGGAGACGCTCCGCTACCGGACCCAGTCCGGATCGGCCTCCCGGAGTTTAGTGCTCCTCCTTTGAAGAAACGCCTCAGCTGGCGCCCACGGAGCCCCCGATTGGAGGAAGACAAGAGCATCCATTACTTGATGGGCCGAATAAGATTAATGGCCCATTCTGGCTTGACCATGATCGGAGTCATGGCGACATGCATCATGCGGGGGGTACAGCCACTGCAATACAGAGGCCACCCCATGTGGGATTTCAACGGGGAAGACGATGCCACCCGTCATGGCCGCAAAGGATCGGATTCGACCGAGGATCTGGTGGAGATCCTGTCCAGCCTGTACAAGGGGGAGAAGGAGGACTTCCTTCGAACGAACCCTTTGAATGGGTTTTCCATGATCAACCCTAGAGGATGGCTAAGCGAACACCTTTAAGGGCTCAACCCATGCTTTCGAAGTTTAGGCTTCTTACATTATGTCTTCGGCGCAGGATCTACGCCGGATTGTGGAGGACATGGTAAGTCCTGCTCCGCAACCCAAGGATCCGGAAAGATCCCTAGATCCGGCCTCCGAAGAGGATCCAGACATCGAGGTGGAGCTGATCGACGGGGTGTTTCACCAACTCAGCATAGACAATGCTTTGGTTGCCATTACGGCGGATTACCCCGGACTGTGTCCGGCTTCCCAGGTGACCGCGATCGAAGTCCGGACACCATTATCTCTTCCTTGCCCATTTCTAACCTTCGCGAACGATGGTATTTTGCAGGAAGCGCCTTTACGGCAGGAAGCCGAGCCCGCGGCGGCTGACCAATAGAGGTCAGTTCGGACCAGCAGGCGAAAAAGGAGCGCGGTGCGGACGGAAACGTCGCCGCAAAGGTATAGCTCGTATTTGAATTTTCAGAGCGACGTTCCTAGGAAACGCCTGAGTGCTCATGATCTTTGCAGGAGAAAAAGCACTCGCCGGACTGTGGGCGCAGAAGTTGCTGATCCAACCTACACCGGCCAGGCTCCAGCGCCCGGCTTGGAGGGGGAGGCAAGCGCAAGACGCGGGCCGGATCCTTCTCCAACGGAGGACACCGACAGACTGTCCGCCACGAAGTCTGAGGTGGAGAGCGCCATGAACCATAGGGCCGCCGGACAGTATTTCGTGAGGCGTGCTTTTCCCCTGAGGCATTGGATGCCTTTAACGCAGGGGACGCGCATCTCCGTGCCGCTCAAGATGGTTTTACCAGAGCCACGGAGCAGTATGTAAAAGACATACGGGTAAGGGAATTTTAATGGTTGTATATGCCAGTAGCCCCCGAGACTTAAAGTAGTTATGTTAACTGATTTAAGGATCATTTGAAAACGCAGGCTCTTACCGAGAAGAATGCCCAGCTGTCTCGGGAGCTACAAGATTGCAAGGCCCAACTTGAGGCCGCACTTGCTGCCGCAGGAGGAGACGCAGAGACCCCTCCTGGTAACACATTTTTATTAAGAAATATAAGCGCTGTGCAGCATGCGCGCGAGTCTAATAATGACATTGCAGGTGCCGCCGGACAAGATCCGGATAGGCAAGCATTGCTGCGCCAGCTAAAGGCCGGCGAGAGTGTGCTGAATAGGGTTCAGCAAGAAAGGAACAAGCTCCAGGATGCCAACGCCAAGCTCGGAGAAGAGCTGAAAGGCGCTCGAGCCGAGCTGTCCGGCTCCATTAGGGAGAATTAGCGGCTTCGTCGCGGCATTTATAGTAAGTGCTTGAGCGGACTCCTTTGAAAAGAAGAGTTCGGCGAGGAAGTATTTTGACATGATATGTCTTGTAGGTATACTCACAGGTCTTCCTGCAGAGGAGATGCCCATATCAACGGGTGATCAGCTTCCCGAACTGTTGCAACTGCTCGAACGAGTTCGGCAGGCAATGACCCGCGTCGTCCGGGCTTTATGGCCAGCCCTCTCCCTACCCGAGGGCCTTGGGGAGCTTGCGGAGAAGCTTCAGGGAGTGCGGTAGCGCTTCCGTTTGTGGAAGATTTTGGCTTGCCGTCAAGGTGCCAGGGAGGCTTGGGCCATGGTGAAGACGCGGTATAAGAAGGCGGATCCCAACCATATCGCCGAAGTTGGACCGGTGGGGCCCGATGGGAAGGAGATCCCTGTGAGTTTAGTATACAACCAAGTAGAGTTGGCTGCTAAGTTTTCCCAACGGGACTGTAAGTTAGACAGCCTGTTAGACGGGATTGAGGAGGAATACAATCAATAAATTTGACAATGTATGTTTTCCTTTGAAGTGACATGTGAAATGCCTTCTAGCCGGATTGTAGATCGTTTGTCTTTGCCGACCTTTTTGCTTCAACCTCGGGACCCTAGAGTCCGGAGTGTGTCCGAATACCTTTTTGGTGAAGAAACAACCGTGGTATGCATGGAGACCAGGCGTAGGGGTCATTAGTGCTTTATCAGACAAGTGCCCAACTAGTTATGTTATATTACATGGTTAGTAAGAAACATCTTCCAGGGAGAATAGTTCCGTTAAGGGTTCCTTTCGCTGGGAGGCATGCCCTAAAGTGCATGTCCGGACTGCAAAGAAAGCAGTAAAACATCTGGGGGCAGATAGATAAATGAGTAAAAAGTCATCTTTTAAGTCACCGACCGAATATTCCCTTAAGAATGCTAGCTTTCGGCTTCACCCAGTCTGAGGTACACATCCGGCTGACCCGGCAGTAACAATCGCAGAGGTGCTCCCTTTACCTCCTAGCCGAACAATCGGGAACGTAGGGGTAAGCACAGGAGCCAGGCAACCCAGCTTGGCCAAAACTTAAGTCATATCGATGCATATAATGGTGAGTAAAAGGTACATGTGGAAGCGTGACACATGTGCTGGGCATGAAACCCTTATAATTGAGCTTCTGTAAAAGAAGCCCCCGGGTATAATGAGTGCGGATGGCACATCAAGTGTATGCGAAAAAATGCAAAAGTAAGCCCTTAGGGGCTTATTAATAAAAAGGTTATGAAAAGAGAAACGAAAGGCAGCCAAGGTATAAAAATTTGGACGGAGGGAGGGGACGAACTCTTACTCCGGCGCTAGGCATATAATCTTCGGAGGCGGGCTGCGTTCCATGGGTTCGGCTCAAGTCGGTTATCCGACGCATTTCGTAGACGGTATGCTCCGCCGGTCAGGACTTGATCGATAATGAAGGGGCCCTCCCATTTGGGCTTGAGCTTGTCCTTTTTCTTGTCCGGCAGGCATAGAACTAGTTCGCCAACGTTGTAAGTCTTGGCCCGTACTTCTCTGCTTTGATATCTTTGAGCCCGCTGCTGATAGAATGTGGAACGAGCTTTGGCGACGTCGCGTTCTTCCTCCAATGTGTCCAGGCTGTCCTGCCGATCCAGCTCGGCCTCTCTTTCCTCGTACATGCGCACTCAAGGTGAGTCATGAATAATGTCGCAGGGCAGGACTGCCTCTGCGCCGTATACCATAAAAAATGGTGTGAATCCGGTAGTACGGTTAGGCGTTGTCCGCAGCCCCCAGAGTACGGAGTCGAGCTCCTCGACCCAGTGCGTGTCCGATTTAGTAAGTGACCGCACTAGTCTGGGCTTAATGCCGCTCATTATTAGACCATTTGCTCGTTCCACTTGACCGTTGGTTTGAGGGTGATAGACTGAAGCGTAGTCGAGCTTGATGCCCATATTCTTGCACCATGACTTAACCTCGTCGGCTGTGAAGTTCGTGCCGTTGTCGGTGATGTTGTTGTGGGGGACTCCGTAATGGTGTACTACCCCGGATATAAAGTCTATCACTGGTCCGGACTCTGCCGTTTTGACCGGCTTGGCCTCTATCCATTTGGTGAATTTATCCACCATGACCAATAGGTACCTTTGCTTGTGGGTTCCCCCTTTAAGGGGTCCAACCATATCAAGCCCCCAGACCGCGAACGGCCAGGTAATGGGTATAGTTTTGAGGGCGGTAGGCGGCATATGGCTCTGATTAGCAAAGAGCTAACAACCAACGCATCTCTGGACTAAGTCCTGGGCATCTGCCCGGGCCGTCGGCCAATAAAATCCTGTACAGAATGCCTTTCCTACAAGGGCCCGGGCTGCTGCGCGGTGTCCGCCTAGTCCGGCATGAATTTCAGCCAGGAGGTTTTGCCCTTCCTCTTCGGAGATACACCTTTGAAGGACTCCGGTTGTGCTTTTCTTATAAAGTTCTCCCTCATGGACCTTGTAGGCTTTCGATCGCCGGACTATGCAGCGGGCCTCGTTTTGGTCTTCGGGGAGTTCCTGCCTAAGCAAGTAGGCTAGGAATGGTTCTGTCCACGAGGCGATTACTGCCATTATGTCGTGGGCTGACGGTGTTATGTCATCGGCTGAATCGCCGATTGGCTCGGTTTTTTCCGGTTTGTCACTTCCGGCCTCCTCTTCCCATAGTACGGATGGCTTGAAGAGCTGTTCCAGGAAGATATTTGGAGGGACAGCATCACGTTTCGCACCGATGCGTGCCAGTACGTCGGCCGCTTGGTTATTATCTCGGACTATGTGATGGAATTCGAGTCCTTCAAACCGAGCTGACATTTTTAGAACGGCGTTGTGATATGCTGCCATTTTCGGATCCTTGGCGTCAAAGTCTCCATTTATTTGGGATATTGCAAGGTTTGAGTCCCCGCGCACCTCTAGGCGTTGAATACCCATGGAGACTGCCATCCGGAGACCATGTAATAGGGCCTCGTATTCGGCTGCGTTGTTTGAGTCCGTGTACATTATTTGAAGTACGTACTGGACTGTATCCCCGGTTGGGGACGTCAATACGACGCCAGCCCCCAGTCCGGCCAACATTTTAGAGCCGTCGAAATGCATAACCCAATTGGAGTATGCGCCGTACTCTCTAGGGAGTTCGGCTTTGGTCCATTCGGCGACGAAGTCAGCCAAAACTTGTGACTTTATACCTCGCCGAGGTTTGTAAGTTATATCGAATGGTAAGAGCTCAATGGCCCATTTTGCAATCCTGCCCGTTGCGTCGCGGTTATTTATAATGTCATTGAGTGGTACTTCAGAGGCCACTGTTATCGAACACTCTTGAAAGTAGTGTCGGAGCTTCCGGGACGCCATGAACACCGCATATGCTATCTTCTGATAGTGCGGGTAACGGGATTTGCAGGGGGTTAACACAGTGGATACATAATACACTGGTTTTTGAAGAGGGAATTTATGCCCTTCTGTCGCTCGTTCGACGACGAGGACCGCGCTTACAACTTGATGCGTTGCTGCGATGTATAACAACATTGGTTCGCCCAGAGTGGGTGCAGCCAGGACCGGATTTGTTGCCAATATGGCCTTTATTTCTTCGAGTCCGGCAGTGGCAGCATCCGTCCACTCAAAGTGTTCGGTGCGCCTGAGGAGGCGATAGAGGGGCAACGCCTTTTCTCCTAGACGGGAGATAAAGCGGCTTAAGGCTGCCACGCATCCTGTTAATTTTTGTATTTGCTTGAGGTCTTTTGGAATATCCAACTGTGACAGTGCTCGGATTTTAGCCGGGTTTGCTTCAATTCCTCTACCGGATACAATGAAGCCCAGCAGCTTTCCGGCTAGTACGCCGAAAACGCATTTTTCCGGATTCAGCTTGATGTCATATGCTCTGAGGTTGTCGAATGTGAGCCTCAAATCGTCTACTAGAGTTTCGACGTGTTTTGTTTTGACGACTACGTCGTCTACGTATGCCTCGACTGTTTTGCCGATCTGGGTGGCCAGACATGTTTGAATCATGCGCTGATATGTTGCGCCGGCATTTTTAAGTCCGAAGGGCATCATGTTGAAGCAGAATGGTCCGTATGGAGTGATGAATGCCGTTGCGGCTTGGTCTGCTTCCGCCATCTTGATTTGATGATAGCCAGAGTATGCGTCCAGGAAGCATAACGAATCGTGCCCTGCGGTAGCATCGATAATTTGGTCGATGCGGGGGAGAGGGAAGGGATCCTTTGGGCAAGCCTTATTGAGGTATTTAAAATCGACACAGAGGCGCCAGGATTTATCTTTCTTTGGTACCATCACCAGATTTGCTAGCCATTCCGGATGTTTGATATCTCTAATGAATCCGGCTTCCAATAGTTTGGCTAGCTCTTCTCCCATTGCCTGTCTTTTGGGTTCGGAAAATCGTCGAAGAGCCCTTTTGACTGGCTTAAATCCTTTTAGGATGTTTAGGCTGTGTTCTGCCAACCTGCGTGGGATTCCGGGCATATCCGAAGGATGCCAGGCGAAGATGTCCCAATTTTCCTGAAGGAATTCACGCAGTGCGGCGTCTACTTCGGGGTTCAATTGTGCCCCAATGGAGGCCGTCTTTGTTGGGTCCGTTGGATGGACCTGGAATTTTATTATTTCACCTGCTGGTTTGAAGGAGGTGGACTTGGATCTTTTATCGAGTATCACATCGTCCCTGTTCACCGTAGAGCGCAGCGCGGTGAGTTCCTCTGCTGCTAAGGCTTCGGATAGTGCCTCCAGGGCTAGTGCAGCTGTTTTATTTTCTGCGCGGAGTGCTATGTCCGGATCACTAGCGAGGGTGATTATTCCGCCGGGCCCAGGCATTTTGAGCTTCATGTACCCATAATGAGGTACTGCTTGAAAAATTGTGAATGCCTCTCGTCCTAATATAGCGTGATATCCGCTGTTGAACGGGGCCACTTGGAACGTGACTTCTTCGGATCTGTAATTGTCCGGCGAGCCGAACACCACATCGAGTGTGATTTGTCCGGTGCAGCGTGCCTCCCGGCTAGGGATTATTCCTCTGAAGGTTGTGCTGCTTCGCTCAATACGGCTCCAATCGATTTCCATTTTCCGTAGAGTTTCCTCGTAGATGAGGTTTAATCTGCTGCCGCCATCCATGAGGACTTTTGTTAGTCGAAAGCCGTCCACTATGGGACTAAGCACCAGTGCGGCTGGTGCTCTGGCTGTTTGGAATTTAGGTTCGTCGCTGGCACCGAAGGTGATAGCTGTGTCACTCCATGGATTTGCTGTCGCTATTTGGTAGACTTCGGCGAGTCCGCGGATTGTTCGCTTTCGCATATTGTTTGACGCGAAAGTCTCGAAGACTGTTGATACCGTACCGATATTGTTGGAGTTGTTTTGCGGGGCTAGAAGCTCCTCGCCAGTTTTGGCCACCTGCCGTAATATCCAACATGCTCGAAGGCTATGTGTTGGGACGGCTCCCTCTGTACTATGAAGCTTAAAGGGTCCATTGAGCCATCCCTCCAGTACGGTTCCGTGCCCCTTATTGGGTTTTTGCTTTTTCTTTTTTGCATATGGGGCCTGAATGTGAGGCGCCCTTTTGTTGTGGACTGGGGCTGGGGCCGGATTATCCCAAAATTGATTTTCGGTTTTCCGGAAACTCTCCATCGCACAGTACTTTCGTACAATGGACGCCAGATCGGCGAAATGTGTAATTTTGCGACGATCGATGGCGTTCAATATTCCCTTGTCCGTGCAATTATTGCAGAAGATTGAGATTGCGTTTTCCTCTCGGCAGTCCTTTATCCTGTCCATAACTAGGAGGAATCTGGCCCAGTAGTGGTGTACTGTTTCGGCGGGCTCTTGCCGTATTAGAGATAGATCGCATATGTCTGGGCGGGTGGGTGGACCGAAGTCCGGATCCCTGCCCATCTTTGGGCTCAAGGCCGAGGGGTTCCCGAATTTGGAAGCTTGGTTTGCCGGACACAATCCAGCGAGTCCGGAGCGACGCATGATTTTAAGTTCAATGCTCGATCGAAGTCCGTCCCTCCGCGGAAATCCGGCGTGGAGGGTTCGGGAATCCGGACATGAATGGTTTTCAATACAGGCGAAGAGTTGTTGTATTGCTCCTCTACCACTGCGACGTGGTGGGTGGCCTGGGGAGAGTTAATCTCTCTCAGATCGGTTTTAAGCCCAATCTGGTTGTAGTCCGTAGCGACTCCCAGGGCGGCGATGCGATCCAAGAGCTCGTTAACAGACGAGAGCTCTATTGGATCCAACTGTTCGGCAGCTTTCGGGCTGACGCGAAGATTGCTTCTGACGACTTGAGAAATCATTGTCGAAGCGGCGGCCGGACAAGCGGTCATAAGAAAACCGCCTAGCCGGATAGTTTGGCCGGCGGCCAAGGCCCCTTCGGCGAAAACACCGTCTTTGAAGACGGGTGGAGGCATCCTTCCTATCGGTGATGACACAAAGGAACTCTCAATGAAAGCACCAATGTCGGTGTCAAAACCGGCGGATCTCTGGTAGGGGGTCCCAAACTGTGCGTCTAGGCGGATGGTAACAGGAGACGAGGGACACGATGTTTTACCCAGGTTCGGGCCCTCTCGATGGAGGTAAAACCCTACGTCCTGCTTGATTAATATTGATGATATGGGTAGTACAAGAGTGGATCTACCACGAGATCAAGGAGGCTAAACCCTAGAAGCTAGCCTATGGTATGATTGTTGTAATGTATGTTTTGTCCTACGGACTAAAGCCCTCCGGTTTATATAGACACCGGAGGAGGCTAGGGTTACACAGAGTCGGTTACAATGGTAGGAGATCTACATATCCGTATCGCCAAGCTTGCCTTCCACGCCAAGGAAAGTCCCATCCGGACACAGGACGGAGTCTTCAATCTTGTATCTTTGTAGTCTTGGAGTCCGGCGGACGATGATAGTCCGGCGGGCGATGATAGTCCGGCTGTCCGGACACCCCCTAGTCCAGGACTCCCTCAAGCATCCTCCACACCCCACAGCTGGCCCAACTGAGCATACTTCGGATCCGTGAACTTCCTCCGCAGCAGAAAGGGCTTTCCAGCCGCGATATCCCCGGCTTGACGTAGCTCCTCTTTTATAGCTCTCATCGTGGAGCGGGCATCCTTGGCTTCGGCGGTGGCCTTCTTCAGGTCCTCTTGCCCCGCTCGGCGTTCCTTTTCAAGAAACTCGTAGCGGTCAGTAGCATTCTTCAACTTCCCGGCCATCTCGGCCATTTCCTCCCTGCTTCGGCAGTGAGCAGCCTGTTCGGCTTTTAGCTCCTCGGCCGCCCTCAAGGCAGCCGTATCACTTTTTCTGGCTTGCTCCTTGACTCGGGCTATCTCCGCCCGAAGGTTCTCCATAGCAGCAGCACCATCTGCATAAAGCATACATGTTGTAAGGTATGGGCGTCAAGCTCCCTTACCAGGTGTCCGCGGAGAAGTTGCATACCTTGTGACTCGTCAAGCCGCTTATTGACAAGCGCGGTGTCTGCATCTGCCACGTCAAGTTGCCGCTTCAGTTCAGCAAATTGATCAGTCCGGCTGGCCACCGGACGCTCCGCCACCTATATAGGACAGGCGACATCTTAAAACTGAGATTATGATCCTCGGCGCGTTGTCGCTTTCGACAACGTACCGAGTCTCAGGGGCTACTATCTATACAGGGCGCATTCTATATGCAAAACTATCAGAAGGTATATCATTTTCGCATACCTCAAACCCCGTCAGTAAACTTCTGACGGCTTCATGCAATCCGCTCTCAGCGGATGAAATCCTTTCAATCACCATACCCATTAACGCACGGTGATCTTCTGAGATAGACGCTCGCCTGAGCAGATCCTTCAGCTCCTCCGACCGTACACCAGTTGGTGCCGGACCTTCCGGCCCCACCGGACTCGGGGAAACCCTCCGCGACGACACCTCAGGGTCGTCCGCCCCACCTGACGGTGCGGCAGATGGAGGCGTTTCGCTCTCCATCATCTCCGGACGAAGATCCCCCGAAGATGAGCTCTGCTGGGAAGGGCTGAGATCCGAACTACAAGGTAAAACTTCGGTTATCTTCAGAAATAAAAACAGGGATGTCCCTTATTACAAAACTCCCCTTTCTACTTACGGATCGCTGGAGGGCTGATTCCCTTGGGGAAATAGTGCGGCCGGAGCTTCTCCCGGCGCAGGACCCTCTGGTGAAGATTTCTTCCCCCGCTTTGAGGCCTTGGCCTCCGGATCTTCAGAAGCGGTCCTCTTCCCCCCTGGAGTGAGGGATTCTCGATCCCCCTTCCTTGAAAGCCTCCTTCGCGGAGGCAGTAGCTTCCTTGTTCCCCCCCTTCGCCTTCTTCAAAAGGCGCAGCCGCCAGCATCTTGGTTGACACAGGATCCGGCGTGGTCTCAGGGAGGGGGCCGGACACCTTATCAGCTTTGCTTTCGCTATCCACTCCTGTTCAAGGGACAGCTCTTTAAAGGGCAAGTTTATGATAAATGTACGGATAGCGTGTCCGGGCACAAGACTACTTACTTGAGTATCCGGGTGATTGCAGCTCAGACCTGCGTCCTCGGTCAAGTCCGGACACATCTCTTGTGATCCGAAGAACAGTTTATACATCTACACGGGCGTCGCGCCCATGAAGTGTTGGAGATCTCGTGGTCCCTCCGGATTGAATTCCCACAGGCGGAGGGGGCAATGCTTGCAGGGCAGGAGACGCCGAATCAGCATGACCTGCGCCACTACAACCAGATTGATCTCCCTCTCTTAGAGGTCTCGAATACGGTCCTGCAACAGAGGTACGTCCTTGGATGGCCCCCGGTCAAGCCCTTTGTTGACCCATGACGCCAGCCGTTGTGGAGGACCCGAGCGAAAGGCAGGTGGCGCCACCCATCTAGTGCCCCTGGGAGCGGTGATGTAAACCCACTCCTGTTGCCACAAACCAAGCTCCTCTTGAAAAGAGCCCTCGGGCCATGGAGCGTCAGCACTCTTGCTTATAACAGCCCCTCCGCACTCTACCTGCTGCCTCTTGATCATCTTCGGCTCCACATTGAAGGTCTTGAGCCACAATCCGAAGTGAGGGGTAATGTGGAGGAAGGCTTCACATACGACAATGAACGATGAGATGTGGAGGATGGACTCCAGATCCAAGTCATGGAATTCCAGCCCATAATAAAACATGAGCCCCCTCACGAAGGGGTCCGTCGGGAAGCCTAAACCCTGAAGGAAATGAGGCACGAACACCACGCTCTCACCAGGCTCGGGAGTGGGAATAACCTGCACTTGGGCAGGCAGCCTATGTGAAATTTCGCCGGTTAGATACCTAGCATCTCTCAGCTTTAGCACGTCTTCTTCCGTGACGGAAGAAGGCATCCACCGGCCTTGTAGGTCGGAGCCGGACATCGTTGAAGGTCCGAAGCGCCTGAATCTGGAGCTTTGGGTGTTGGAACTCGAGGCGAGGGGCGGATTCGATTGAGATTGAAAGAAAGGAGCAGGCCTTGGTCCCGTTATAAAGAGGTTGAATACCAAGAGCCCTCCCCGCGGCCGTTTGGGACTCGCCTTCGATAGAGGGGGCGTGCCAACGGGCGCGGTTGGGTTACCCATGCTTGTATTGATGAGAATCCCGGAATAAGGGGACACGATCTCTGCTTTGACAAGACGTGCCAAGGAAACCGCTTCGCTAAATGCGCTGAGGTGGGACAGTAAAAATGATTCGAATAAAGGCTTGGCCGTGGTGTGATGTCACGCCACGAAATACGTCAGCAGATTGAACTTGTGTAGATATTATTCTCTCTACGGTGGTATGTAGAACTTATTTTGTAGAGCCGGACACTATCCTGGTGTTCAAAATCTTCTATGAAGTATTCGGAGGAGGAACCTGCCTTGCAATGCCAAAGACAATATGCGCGCCGGACTCGTCGTCATTGAAGCCTGGTTCAGGGGCTACTGAGGGAGTCCTGGACTAGGGGGTGTCCGGATAGCCGAGCTATCATCTTTGGCCGGACTCCAAGACTATGAAGATACAAGAGTGAAGACTTCGTCCCGTGTCCGGAAAGGACTTTCCTTGGCGTGGAAGGCAAGCTTGGCGATACGGATATGTAGATCTCCTACCATTGTAACCGACTCTGTGTAACCCCAGCCCTCTCCGGTGTCTATATAAACCGGAGGGTTTTAGTCCGTAGGACGAACAACAATCATACCATAGGCTACTTTCTAGGGTTTAGCCTCTCTGATCTCGTGGTAGATCTACTCTTGTACTACCCATATCATCAATATTAATCAAGCAGGAGTAGGGTTTTACCTCCACCGAGAGGGCCCGAACCTGGGTAAAAACATCGTGTCCCTTGTCTCCTGTTACCATCCGCCTAGATGCATAGTTCGGGACCCCCTACCCGAGATCCGCCGGTTTTGACACCGACAGTCATCCTCTCCACGTGCTTCTGCCGATTCCTGTTGTTTGTTGACCATGTTGACAACGCGAGAGGACGGCGCCACGGCGAGCACACCAAAGAGCGCCGGAGGACGTCGATGTTAACGATTTAGGAGACGATGGGGCGGCGATGCGTGTGCTGAGGCACAGCCAGCCATGGGAGGCAGAAGCAGGCGGCCCCGCCGACGCTGGTTTGGTTTTGGCGGCTGGAAGAAGAAAGGACTGAAGAAACATGACAGACTGTAAAAGTAGCAGGAGTACTTAACAACCTTAATTGAAACCAGCAGGGGCACTTAACAACCAAAGCTGAAAGCAGTATGAGTACTTATACAGGTTCAACCGTACAAAGCACGCCTCGAACAGTGCTACTTTGCCTACAGTTAACCAAGGGTGAGGCCGCCAAGCCCCAGGACAAGGCCCAGGCGCCACCCCGCGCATCCACAACCTTCTAAAAGCGGCTTCATCTCGCAACGTGGTCAATAAACAGGATATTCGCTTTAGAGCCATGGAAAAGCATGAACATAATCTTCTGTCCTATTCTCCTAGATGGACGGGCCTTCATTATCTGAGACCACCCACGAATAAGTATCTTTTCGCCTCCAAGGGGAATTGAGTAGGTCGACATAAACATCATGTTGTGACCAAGCGCAAGTCTGACCCGACCATGGTCAGGCATCTGTATAGGAACAATAGAACTCGGCAGTTCCTATTTCAAGAAGATCATAGCTGTAAAACTATGTATAAGCAATAGTTTATGAACAACATATATAACAGAAAACAGCTCGTACCATAAGTTTCTCGACACAGTTGGACCTGTTCAACGAGTGCAGCAGTGGCACACATATCCCACGTGGCCTTCCACCATTGAAACGCCCCACAAGGACCTCAAGACGATCAATAAAGTGTAGGAACATGTAGATGTCGATCCAGCCAACTTCAGTGCCATTAGTAACAGCAGAGTTATTACGGAGTAACAAACGAGCAGACTGCTTAACTCTGAAAAAACCTACACGTGCCACCAATTATAAGACAATATTAGTTAGAAGTAGCATCTTCGTGGGAGATTCGTTGCTACTTCTAAAGTTAAATTGTGATTAGTTAGACAGAATAGGTGGATTAAGAAGTAATCGAGGCAACAAGCAAGAACCAGATACAAAACTAACATGGATGAACAATTGGAACGACGTCGGGGTGGAAGATCACAGTGAAGATGAGACCAGGTTCTGCTATTTCCATCAACATTCGTGCACCAGCTTTCAGTCCGTAACACTTGAGAAAGTTTATCCAAGTTTGGCCATAAAAAAAGCAGCGATCTTCTTGGTTCATGAACCCAACTCGGAAGCAATATCCATGGATTGTCTTCACTGTGACCATTAAACTAGTGTATTCAGTTATGGCAAGGCCGAGCATCTTGAGTACATGTGTTCTGGCAGAGCAAATAATACACTGCAGGAAAAATAATATGAGAACACAGCATGTTAAAAAAAACCACCCTCCCGGATAGAGAAGAGGATTCTAGGAACATACTGTGCGCGTTTCAAAATGCAGTGGTAGGATGAGAAGGAACAAGTGTGGCGTCTCGCCGTGGGTGCAGAAATCTGTAGGGTACTCGCACTTTGGGCAATGCAACTGAAACACACTAGATTCAGTACGAAGAAAAATGCATCAACGGCGCCGGCTGCCATCCTAGGATTACCTGCAACCAAGGGACTTGGATTTATCGGGGATGGATGAAGAATTCGTACCTGGTTCTCCATGAGAAAACCCTATGCAATCGCTGGGCAGGGGTTTTCCCTGAACAAGCAGACGAGGGAGAAGGGGATTCAGGCCCAGTGAAATATTGCCGCTTCGTCCATCCAGCTTACTGCTAAAGCTGGAAAGGGGGGTTGTGATTTGAGAGCTCATTGGGCATTACTGCGGCACTATGACCGGGGTGTGTCTACCGTGAAGTTGTGCACTCTAATTTGTGCATATGGCATGTGGACCCCGTTGCAGGTTGCCCCACATATCTAGTTACACATAAATATATATTTTGACAGAGAGATACTCCCTCTGTAAAGAAATATACAAATCTTTTATATCACAGGCTCACCTTGCCGAGAAATATACTCCCTCTGCAACGCACGGGCATTATGGGGGTTCAGCTTTTTTTATGGGGGTTCAGCTGAGAATATAATACTCAGATAGGCTCACGGTTCTGGACTTTGGGCCGCAGGCCGACCCTGCATGTTTGGGGGCCCATGTGTTCTACCTCAGCGCTTTTCATATTGCAAGCGATCGGTACTGCGCTGGTTTTCGATGCTGTCGCAAGGCGAATACACAAAATTGAATAAAGCACGGCAGCTATTGGAATGAAATCGAACGATAGTTCCTAACCAGCAATCAGAGTTGCCATTCTATCAACGATATACCATGTGATAAATAATACTGTCGTACTACTTATACACACAGGACACTTGTTTCACCATGCCAGATTATTACATCAAAATCTCTCGGAGGATAGATCAGTTCGGCAGTTGCGTGCTGCTACTGAAGAATTTCAAAGTTGATTTGGACCAGCTCTCCTTGCCGAGAAAGTTCGATTTTGACATCATCCCCTACCGCAAGATATGATTTAGATTTGAACCTTGACCATCCTTTAGCATCAATCATCATGCGACCATCCTTTGTACTTACGGTATATTGAGAAGGTTCATTCACACCAAGGCTGCGCATGGTAAGAGAAACTTGGCCGCGGTCGCCCGGATTGTTGAATGACTCCCTCATTGCTCTAGGAATTCTCTGTTTGAAAACAAGAAGACATACCCAAACAGTTAGATCAACACAGTGAATCATGTGAAACAACATGGAAAGAAAAAAGAACAAAGCACTTGGGCGGCCAATGCTTACCAAGAAGGTGGACATGTCAGTTTTTGTAAGGACTTTGGTATATGAAGTGCGAACTGCAGCCCAGTCTGTTGTCGGTGCAACTGCACGGGCCGGACCAAATGCAAGTGCAAGTGTTGGTGCAGGTGCCGAAGCCGCTGCTGCTGCCGGAGATGGTGCTCCTTGTAGAGCTGGTGCCGGTGTCGATGCCCGATCCTCCGGTAGATCAGACTGATCCGCTGACGCGGTCGGTGCCCAATCCTCAGCTGGATCAGACTGAGCTGCTGCCGCTGTCAGTGCTAGAGCAACTGCCGGTGCTCGATCTGTGCGAGACAGCGGCGATCGTGTCTGGTCTGCTATGATCAGCTTTCTAACTTGACTAAGATCCATGACCGTGATCCAGTTTTTTTCTTCATTTCTTTTAAACGCGAAAAGGACTAATTGTGGCGTTTTTGTTAAACCAAACTGCAGTTCATCATAGGGATTCAGCTTGTACTCAGACAACAGACTGATCCAATTTTTTCCAGTAATATAAGTGATGGACAGTGCCTTCGTTACTGACACGACATAAGAAGTGAAACCTGCAAAAATAGCCATCGTAGAGCAAACCAAACGGTTTATTCTGTGATGACTGTCACATGGCAAAACCTGCATCGTAAAATTGCAGGAAAAGAAAGAAAACATGACATTAAATCAATAAGATTTAGACAGTAAATCAATAAGATTTACTTGATGTGACACGAGTGAATCCTTACCAGGAAATCACTATGTTGAAGTACTAAACAGAAGATTGATCGTCCAACTACGCGTGGCATGCAGGTGCCCTGCCTACTCCCACAAGCAGGACAGTCCAAAGGTCGTGACAAATCGTATGGACCGAACATCCATGGGACTGGAAATCCTGGTGGGTGCGATAAACCCTGCAATGCTACAAATATTGGAGTGTAACCATAATTGATAAACCGTCCTCACAAAAAATATGATCTGGATACTTCAAAATGTACAGACTGAATTGAGTGGACAGACATTAACATAGACCGTTCTCAGGACTGACCACACACCAAAAGCGCCAGTACTAATAAACAATACAGGGTTCACAAACACAAATCAAGTACTGAACAATAGTACTTACTACAGACAAGCAAAGTTGCACTAACTAAACTCTGTAGACTATTTCTTGCCACCGACCTACGGGATGAACCCCGCATAACTGACTAGGCCATGGACTTCGTGTGAGATGTCTACATGCACCATCACCATCTTGTCAACCTTGGAGAACCTAACAGAGTGGTCTTTCCACTCATAAACATGATGATGAAGACAGGCCGCATCAGATTTGTTGGGAAGCTTTACAAGAACCACACCCTTCGTAATCGAAGGCACAACCAGGAAATTGTTGTGGTCAAGTACAGCCTCGAGAACACGCCTGACAACAATGCTACAGGAAAACACTAGTTCAGGACACGTGGCGACAAGGACACAGCAGCTGGATAATTCAGCAGTAGAACTCATCATCAGGTCTTCCAGTTCACACGGCATGACTTTGAGAACTTCATCTCCACCGCGGACCTGGTTCTAATTCAAACAGAAACCATATTTCATTACTACCTCCGTTCAAAGATATAAGATGATTTTTGATATTATACTCCATATATGACTACATATACGCACAGAAATGAGTGAACAAAGACACTAGAACATGTCTTCAAAGGCATGAGAGCAGAGGGATTACATGCATTATCCATAACACAAGTTACTGAGGCAAATATACCCTCTTAAAAGGTAGCATTGATGTTCATAAAGTACTCCCTCCGTCCCAAAATTCTTGTCTTAGATTTGTCTAGATACGGATGTATCAAGTCACATTTTAGTATTAGATACATCCGTATCTAGACAAATCTAAGACAAGAAATTTGGGACAAAGGGAGTAGTTGAAAGTAATCTATAAGAAATCAGTGTCAACCTCTCGCATGTTTTGGTCAAAAGAGGAATTTAGAACCGTCATTTGGCACACTAAAATCACATGCAAGATCACCCAGAAAGTTGTACTACCAGTACTAGTACTGCGTGTTAGATGAAAAAACACGAACAAGATCGAGAAAAAGATCGTCAACAAGAGACATTACCTGGACTTGCTTAATGAGGGATCCCGGAGAGGGGGGCTTGGACAGGGCGATGGCTTTGAGCTTGTCTGCGGTAGTCTCGGCGGGGTGCTTGCGCTTCTTCGTACCATGAGCCTCGACGGTTTTGGCCAGAGCCATAGACATCACGTCGGCCGGTGCTCCAGCATCCATCCAAGAGAGGAAGCTGAGAGAGAAGACTGAAAGGAGGAACGATATGAGGGAGAAGCGAAGCGAGGGGGGTTTTCTTCAAGAGAGGAAGCTGAGAGAGAAGAGTGAAATGATGATTGCTTCGTCCGTCCAACTTACTGCTGGAAAGGAGGGGGCTTTGTGATTTGACGGCTCATTGGGCATTACTACGGCGGTTCGATCGGGGTAGTCTACCGTCACTCTACTACGGAGTAATTTAGTGCATGGCTGGTGGACCCAGGTGCTGGCTATCGCACACGTCGGCGAAAGTGAGTAATTTAGTGCATGGCTGGAGGAGGACCCGCATGGTAGAGTGTGTCCACTGTTTTTCATTCTGAAGAAAAAAATGATTACAGCAAGCGTTTCCACTCTTACGACGGAGGAGTGCGAAACACGGCAACCACTTGAAAATACACAGTGCTCCTACTACTAGGCATGTGCAGTGGTTCATACGTCAGTACTACACAATCTTGTTGTTGTGTTGTGCGCATGTCAACTACTACTATATGTAACATAGTACCGCTTTTTCGACTGTCCGGTCGAGAATGAACGGTGAGATCGATGTTAACAGAACTAGGTCCACAGCGCACGGAGAGTACGGTGCTACAGTACTCCATGAAACATGAACCATATGAAGCACATCCTATAGTGTTAGACAGGGTGTATGAAGGTTGCACGGGATGGGAGCAAAAGTTCCCTTCTCGACCCACTTTTGAGTGTTTGGCAGAGTGCATGAAGGGTGCATGAGTCCACACTAGTAGGTTGACAAAAATACACGAAGAGGAAACAACTATATTGAGATGAGAATGCAACCAAACACACCCACACGCTTTGTGCTACAGTGACGGATTTGCACCGTCTGAGTTTGATCCAACGGTCATGTTGCACCGAGACATGGACATGCCCATGCAGAGGGCGCCTAAACACCACTGAAGTCCCTCTGCTTCTTGAGGCGCACGACGTTGGTGATGTAGGGTGCAACCGCCCGCAGAGCCCGCTCCCGGTCGATGGGAGCCAGCTCGTCAAATACGGCGTCCAATGGCACGAATGGATTCCGGTGATGGAGCCCTGAAAGGATTCGCCCGGCAACAGCGACGGCAGCGCGCAACCCCTCCTTGTCCAGCTCATCCCCCACCATTGCGTGGGGACGGCTCAGCTCCTCGGAGATATAGGTGAAGAAGGAGACCAGGTCAGGAAGCCGCGGCTCATTGAAGTCGACCGGGTGGTCGAACGGGTTTAGCCCTACGGCCGGCATCATCGTGCTGGCACGACGGTAGGCATCACGCAGCCGCAACACGTGCGTGGCAACTTGGTTCACCAAGTGGCTGAGGCGATCCTGGACCTTGTCACGATCAGCCCGCTCGCGCTCCAGCCGGCTCCCCTAACGGCCTATCGTATCTCCCGCTTTCTGCAGCAACGCCTCCGACGCCTCGAGCATCTTTGTGGTGGACGCCTGCCGCTTTTGAAGCTCCGTGAACTCCCGCACATAACGGAGGAGCATGGCACTCCTCACCTCCTTGAGCTCACGGAGCTCCACGTCCTTGGCCCTGAGCTCCACATCCTTGGCATGGAGCTCCTGTGTCAGGCGCCTCACCTTGGACTCCGTGATCTGCTGCGCCGCCATGGCACCAGGTAGAAGCAATGGGGAGAGCAAGCAAAGGGGGAGAAACGGCTGAAAGGCAATGCAATCTATGGGAAGGCGGAGGGAGCGAGCCGAGGAGCGGGGAATCTTTTGGTTTTCACCATGGTAAAACACCAGTCGACAACTTCTCACATCAGGGGGCAGTGGGTTTTTATAGGCGGAGTCATCGTGACTAATTGCTACCGCGCCTGCTCCCGTCAATCAAGAAATTTAAAATCCTGCCGCACCTGCTCCCGTCAATCAAAAAATTTAAAATCCTGCTGCGCCCAAACGCCAGAGCAACGCCGCGGTGGATATTTAAATTTACCTGCCGGCAAGTAGATAAAAAAAGGGGTGAAAAAACAAATGTGGCGGTGGCCTAGCTAATCGGTCGAACTAGCCCAACTAGCTAGCCACCGTGCTTCACTGATGTACTCGGCGGGAAAGGTGGTTTTTCGTGATTTGACGACTCATTTACTTGCTTCGGCGCTACGACCGAGGAGGACCCAGAAAACGTGCAGTAGGGCGTCCCACATGAGGAAGAATATATGCGTGCACCACCCTGGAGGACCCTGAAACCGCGCGGTAGGGTGTGCCACGTCTCGGCACGGAGGAAAAATGTGCGTGTAAAAATATACTGTATCAGACGTAGTACCTATGGTTCGACCTCGGGACCCAGCCAGTCGGTCGAAAAGACCCCACTAGCCACACAGCTTCATCATGCAAACGTGGCACGGTTAGCTCCGTCTCGACCAGCCGCAACATCTCTTGTTCTAGGCGATTCTTCTATTTTCCAAGCTTTTTTTAGTTGTAATAACACCACGGCAAGCTAGCGCCGCTCTTCATGTGTGCCCGTGCAAAGGTTAGACGATGGAGAGAAGAGAGATTGAGATCGCAGACCTGGGACCACCCGTAAGTGAGACAACGGTCATGCACGTGTTGACGAGGCACTCCCTCTACTCTACTCAACGCAAGTACTGTATAAAATCAAGTTATGGGACAAAGCCAACAACCGTTCATTTTTTCAGGCCATCAACTTACGCTTTGTAGTCCAGGTTGCCAGTTCGAATCTCGTCTTTCAGATTTGTTAGTTTTAGGTCCAAATTTGATTAATGACAAGTGGGACCCCCGTGTGTTGTTCCGATATTTCAGTGTAGGATGTTTTTTTTTGAACAAACACTTTGCGCGGTTAGACAAGTAACGGCACGAGTTACACGTATTTTGCAAGTTTACGAACAAAAATGACAGCGGCATAGAATATCACATCCACCCCGCAGCTTAGATACTATGGTGATATGAGTTTTTACACCGTTGGAAGTGAGATCCAATGGCTTGGGAGTAGTCTTTGTAATTATGCGCAATTTCCAAACTCTCCAAAGTTTTTTTTTGCAAATAAAACATTCAGGCCTCGTGTGTGCCGCTGCATCTTCGATCCAATGACTCCCCGGTGCTAATATTAGGTGCTCCCCGTAGCTTAATTACCCGCTACGGTGATATGAGCATCTAGGTCGTATGATCAGTGATGAGATGGCACATGCATAGTACTTGTACTTTCTGCGCATTTCCCAAACTCTATCAGCCGTATATTGCAAAAACATTCAAACGTCCTACTGTGGGCCGTTAGATCTTAGTGAACTCGTATCACCATAGAATCTACGGTGCGGGAGCACCTCATACTCTCCCGTGCGAGAAAACATAAGGTGCTATCGCAGCTTGGATGCTATGATGATACGAGCTTGGAGGTCATTTGATCTGAGATCCAATGGCATCTGAGCAATCTTTGTGCTTGTGAGCAGTGGCCAAAATCTTTTGGGGCTTTTCTGCAAAAAACCATTCGAACCACCAAGGAGGTGTTGGGTCACAAATCCAACGCCTCCGAAGAGCTTGTATCACCAAAGCATCCAAGGTGTGGTGGCACATGATATTCTTACATATAGGAGAATATGATGTCCTCCTTCATCTTAGATGCTACGGTGATACGAGCTTTGAGGTCGTTGGATATGGGATCAAAGGGCATCTAAGTAGTTTTTGTACAAATTGTGTGCAATTCTCAAACTCATCAAGGTTTCCTGCAAAAAATTTAAGACACATCATGTGAGCTGCTATATCTCAGATCTAGAAGCTCCAAGCAACTCGTATCGGCATATAGCATGTAAGGTATGGGGGCACATGATATTCTCCCGGGGAGGAGGGGTGGGGTGCACAACCAATCGGTGGTTGGGAGGGTGGGAACAAATATAATCTAAACAACCCTAAACAGAGCTCCACAGTTTTATCTAAGGTCGAGGGGTTGACCCCCGACAATCATAGCTCCGCATGAACACAACATTTGCATGTACTGTAGTATTAGACTTAATATTCATGTTTCAGTTTCATGTTCATTTTAAATATTGAACTGAGGACCATGGATGTCTTACATTTTACTCCGTTCGTTCCTAAATATTAGTCTTTTTAGAGGCTTCAAATGGACTGGCACATACGGATCTATATAGACATATTTTAGAGCCTAGATTCACTCATTTTGCTCCGTATGTAATCACTTGTTGAACTCTCTAAAAGACTAATATTTAGGAATAGAAGGAGTATTTTTGAACTCGTGTCATACATGCATGGGTTGGAAAAATAGATGCACTATACTTATTGGATTGTTGTCGTGTTCGTGCGTGCGTGTCTGTATGTGTGTGTGTGTGGTCATATGCTTGATACATACTCCCTCCTTCCATCTATATAGGGCCTAATGCATTTTTTAAGACCCCCTTTGACTATTGACAAAATTAATAGTACATGACATGCACAATGTGAAAATTATATCATTGAAAGATCCTTTCACACATGAATTTAACGGTGTGCTTTGTGTAAGTTGCATGTCATATATTATTGCTCTAATACTTGGTCATAGTTAGCCTCGAAAAACGCATTAGGCCCTATATAGATGGAAGGAGGGAGTATAAAGTTTTCTCACCTCCATATTGTTCATCTTTTAAATTTGAATTTGCATTGGAAAACTTACTAGGGATACCATGAAATGTGAAGTCCACGTTGAGATCACTATATCACAAATTCACTCTAATTCAACGGCTCGTCATAAATCAATTACCACGTAGAGATTAGTATTTGCAAGGAAAATACGGGTATTGTAATACACATAGATTCGTTTGGCAATTTAAAAGGTTCCTTTCGTATTCTCAAAAGGTAGGACCCAACGGCGTACCAGCCAGACCTTGGCTCGTGTTGATCCTAAAAAAAGGGCTCGTGTCCTTCGGTGGCGTGCGTGGTACGCACATTAGGCAACCCCAACCAGTCGAGCCTTAGCGTTTCAAGTCGAAATATCTGGCGGCCAGAATTCCAGCCCTAGGAAATTCCCCTCATGTCCCCGGTCCATAATGACTACCGATGAACAACGGAGGGATGCTTTAGTAACTAGACAACGTTACCTACCGTGCCGAGCACGGTTCAATTCCCTCGGTCGCCGCTCGTCAATGTCACCCGTCAACTGCATTGCCTAGTACTACTACTACTACACCAGGATGAGCACAGAATTGAGCCCGTTTGTTCATGCCTAGTACTTTTTTTGTTCGTTCCTAGTACTTGAGTTAATATATCAGGCAATGCACTTGTACGGAGGGATTATCCTTTCCGGTTTATAGGGCTTATCTCAAAATTTTAGTTTTGCCATTTTATAAGTCTCAATTTGGTTGTTCCCCATCACATGTTCATATTTCAAGGTGCAATAAATCATTACATGCAAGTATTAAGAGAAAATTGAGCAATGCATGTACTTTATGCATGCATGCATTGCAACTAATGCATTCGTAAACACAATTTTTGAGGAAAATAAGCGCATTAATTGAGTGGTTTTGCAAACTACAACAATTGTTCCACCACTCACCATCTACCTTGGTTGGTGAGATTTTTGAATTGAGCCCTATAAACCAGAAAGGAGGTTTAACTAAGCAAAATGTTTGACCAAATCCTTTCTTAAGAAATACAACAGGATAGATGTACGGCTTGAAAATTTATTGCATGATGCAGGTTATGATATTGTTTCGAATCCCGGGTCTTAAATTTCAGAAAATCCAAAAGGGAGCATAAATTCTTGAAACTGAGCATGGTCACGTGATATGGCACAAATATTACTTTGTAAGTTTTTTCTTCAATTCGAGACAAACTGCTTATGACAAGTTGCACAAATGAAGAGCCAAGGTATTTTGGAACAAAGACCTGTCACATTTTTTTGAGGGAAAAGACCTGTCACATTATGGCGAATGCTTTCACTATTGAAATCGTGGGCGTTTACATGCCGCCACGAGTCCCCGCTTCTCATCGGCACGTGCCGTCCCAGCAAGCGTGTGAGTCGACGGGAGGCGTGCGAGCAGACCGATGCGCCGGTTGTCAGGGAGGCATGCGAGTAGACCGCTGTGCAGACTCACCGGGAGGCGAGCCCTTTGACCAGGCTCTGCCGCCCACCGTCGTCCCAACTGCTCCCACTTTTAATGTCGCCGGCGCCGCAGTTTAAAATCAACCCCGCACTACCCGGTATCGCTACAATCCTCTCTCTTCCTCTCCGATTCTCCTGTCGTCTACCTCCAACTAGCTTGACCTAAACGTACGCCATGCCGCATCACGATGGTCTGCCTTTAGTGTTCCAGTTTCATGAGGAAGACACCCAGCCAGAGTCTCAAGAACATAAGGCGCTTTGGGACGAGCTTGAACTGGCCTTGCGGGAAGACGCCGCGCCTGTCCCCGTTCCCGTTCCGGCTCCCGTCGCCCCGACTGCGCCAGCGCCCATCCCCGTGGCATTGATGGGCTGGGAGCCGCACATTATTGCCGAGCTTGATGCCACGGGGTTCCACGAGGTCCCCGCCGACTTTCACGCACCCGTGCACCTGCCAGCGCATGCACCTGTGCGTGCACTGACGCGCACGCCCGTGCCGGTGCCCGTGCACCTGCCAGCGCATGCGTCTGCACGTGCACTGACGCGCACGCCCGTGCCGGTGCCCGTGCACCTGCCAGCGCATGCGTCTGTCTCTGCCGCGCCGTTGACAGCACCTATCCCCGCGCGGGTGCTAGTGCCCCCCTCAGCGGCATGGATGGCCGCCGTCGACCGCTTTCTTACACCAACGCCAGTCGCCTCCTCCCGCCAGTTGACTCGCTCTAAAGTCCAAAACATTTTGGCCTTCCTTGAAGCTAGGCCAACGTCCAGGAGTACGCCAACAACGGCGCAAGACGCTGCCGTCGCCGTCGGTCAGTGGCCCGACGACACATAGAGCACGGCAGAGGAGCCGCTTCCCACCGCGAGACGCCCCCGCCGTCGCCGCGTAATCTAAATTTGCCATGAAAAACGTTCGGATTGCCATGCTTAAAATCCGAACGTTTATCATTTCCGTTTATTTTATATCGATCGTCGTATAATTTAAAGTCGGAGTCAGACTGAACGAAATGTATGGTTTGATCGATTGAATGTTCTGCTAGAGCCGTATCAAATTAAATATAAAATGTCATCAAGCCACATGTATTCCTTGTCATCCAACGACCTAGACTGCTTCAATGTCGAGCGCTCAACATGTTTAGCGTGCAGTTAATTTCATGCCAAAAATAGTGCTAATCACATGACAACATGCAAATAATATCCTAGTATAGTTAATATCCGCATGCACTTAATATAATATACTTCCAAATTAACGTGCATTGCATGTACACACTGACTAGTGCTGCTAGTACGTGAAACTGGTGCCGTGACTTGTGAGTTGTGAACGCGTCCAGATATGGTCAACGGAAACATCACCCGCGAGTTCTTCCTGTTTGCCCGTGCATCTAAACGCAGAAGGGGAGGAGAGAGAGAGAGCACACATGAAACCCACCAGTAAGTGAAGGCGAATAGTACTAAAAATAATATTACATGTTATCCATTAATTAGGCTGTGGTAATATAAAAACATTATGTGAACAAAGGGGGTACAACAAACATTGCTATTCTACGTATGTTGCCTATTGACGTGCGGCTTGAAGGCCCGGTCGCATGTTCGATCCTCATCCTTTATTTTTTAATTTGTATATGGTTCCAAATTTGTTTCATGACATGTGGGGCCCTTGGTGTGTAGTTTGTAGCACTTTAATTTGTGGGTCGAAATTTTTTCCATTCCAAGTGGACTATCGGTGTGTAGTTTTGTAGCTTTTTTATAATAATTAAAGAGAACAACATAGTTTTTTCAATAATACCATGGTGCGACATTGAAGGTGAGAAAGGACGTGCAAGAGAGCGATGACCGAGCCAGAGGGAAATCAACTAGGGGAGTTGCGTGGGTTGCAACGGCGCTTGGAGTAGTTGTGGGCCGAATGCTACGAAAATATAATCTAAACCGACCGGAATAAATGCCTACACAAATTAATCCAAGGTTGGAGTGCCCCTCGCAATGTAAATAGCTCCGACTTTGCCAGGGATGGAGAGGTAGTAGCTTCAACGTGTGGAAAGATACGGTATGAGAAAGCGAGGTCAATCGAGAGACATATAGATAGAGAGACAAAGTGAGTGTGGTCCGACATTCATTGAACAAATATATATGCTCCGGAGAGATATTGTCCGATTGAGCTTTTGGTAAGGGTGAGGGATGTATGATAGAGCTTGAGAGATGATCCAGTCACAAACGTGTAGATATAATTTGTGTGTGGGAGGAAGCAAGGTCAACCGATCACATAGGGTCGCCGTGCGATCGAAAGAGTGAGACGGGTTGGAGAGAGTGACCTAGATAGACGATGTGCGTGAGAGAGTATACAATGTGAATAGGTCGAATTGGGCTCAAACATGGTGATATATCGTTTTTGTCCGAGAAAGAGCGAGCTAAATCGAGACATACACACACACACACACACACAGAGAGAGAGATTGAGTGAGCATGGCCCACCATGAGGTCGAAAGAGTGGCGGCGGCTTGGATGGACTGACCTAGATAGACAATCTGCGTGAGAGAGTATAGAGTGTGTTGATCGAGGCCCGAACAGGGAGATATATCATTTGTGTGTGAAAGAAAACGAGGTTAAACAAGACTCAGATAAAGAGAGTGAGATTGAGAGAGTGTGGCCCGCCGTGCGGAAGAAAGAGTGAGACAGTCTCGAGGGAGTGACCTAGATATACAACGTGCGTTCGTGCGCACGAGAGGTTGGGGGGCTAGCTAGGCAATGCATGTATTTAGCACGAGATGGTGAGAGGGAGAGGGGGGAGAGAGAGAGCTCGGCATGGGGTGCAATGGCGGGTGTGTGAGGTAAATACATTTGGTAACAGGAGTGGAAAAAGGGGTTGTGTAGTTGAGAGACTTAGAGATCGGAACATGGAGAGGAAGAATGAACGTGTGTTGGAAACCGATAGCTTGCTAAGGTGGTTACGAGAGGAAGATTGACTGATATAGGAAGTATGTAGCATTTCTGCACGGGGGGGGGGGGGGGGCTAAAAACAACATTTGAATGTACATAGTATGAGACTTAATATCGATGTTTCAATTCGGTGTACATTGTAAGATTTGAACCGAGGACCAGGCATACAGGTAATTATTTCGAATTGGTGACATACTAAGTTTTGAAAAGTTGACATTGGCTCAATTTGTTGTGCTATTTTGTAGGTCATATGTTTGAATCCATCCAAAAGTTTTCTCACTACCATGGTGTTCATCATATACATATGAATCTGTATTAAAAAAGTAGCATGGATACAGTGAAATGCGAAATCCACGTTAGAATTGGAGATCGCTACGTGACACACACTCTAATTCAAATAACTAACTACGTGACACACACTCTAATTCAAATAACTAATTATGTGACACACTCTAATCCACGTTAGCGTGGGTACCATTTCGATTTTTTTTTTCAAATAACTCCTCATTAATTAATTTATAGTACTCCCTATGTTCACTTTTATAAGACCTTGAAGACATTTCAGACAATGTGCAAAACAGTTCATTTTAAGTTGTCTGAAACTACTTACAAAAGTGAACGGATGGAGTATCTCGTTTCGAATGACTAATTATTGCAAGGAAAACACGGGCATGGTAATACATACAGATTCGTTTGCAAATGAAAGAAGATTCGTTTGCATTCTCAAATGTAGGCGCACCAGGCAGACCAGGGTCGTGTCGGGGTGGACGCTGCTTCACTGCCTTAAAGGCAACAGCCCTTGGGTGACTGACATGTGGGCCAGCCACCTGTTGGGCCCACATGTCATGGGCACAAAGGCAGGTGCCTTAAGGCACCAAAGCGAGTCCTATCGGGGTGGTCACGTGTGTCGAACGGACGCGTAGCACCCAGCCACCCACCCCCCTCCCCCAAAAAAAAGGATGACGACAATATAAGTTCGCGCTTCCATGTTTCGGATTGAAATATCTGGCGGCCCCAATTCCAGCCCTGCAAAATCTGTCTTCTCAACCGTCCCCTTCCGCGCCCAGATTGCTCAAATCCCTAATTCGCTGCCATCCCTCGAATCGCCCCTCGTCTCGTCTCTTTCCCCACCGTTCCCCACCTCTGTGCCGGACGATGACGACGAAGACGACGGTCGCGCTTCACCACCGCACCGGTGCTACCTCATCTACGCCCTCGTCCGCCGCACCGGGTGGTCCACCGACAACGTCGGCCGCCGCAACCGACGTGCCTCACAGACACCGAGTTCCACCGCATCAGGTGCGCTTCACCGATGCCGTCTCCCAGCTCACTGGGGCTACTTCACCGAGCACATTGTCGCACCTCCGCCCCCCGAGGTCATTGGGGCTTCACCAACGGTCTCGTCCACTGCATCATAGCGCTCCGCTGCCACTCAAGATCTGCATCCGTGCGCGGCCAGCCAACGCCAGCGCATCACCCTCAACGGCTCTGAAGTGACCCGCACTCTAGCTAGGCGAGCATGCCCAAACGCCGGCCCGAACTAGGTATCCACACATCACTCCCTTGTGCACTGTTCTGACGATGTTTGGATATCCTTTCACTGCTCTCTTAGCTTACACGCCTATGCAACTCTGACTTTAACTCTTATTTCTTCTAGAGATATCATCTGAAACAAGCAAATCCATTTTTTAGCGAAGCATGACGGGGCTACGGGATCTGGTACACATCCTGCACACCCGTATAACCTTGTAAGTATCTGTCCTCCGGTACAACATCAAGGTCGATTCCTCTTATTTGATCAACCATTCGCCGTGTCAAAAATGCAGAGGGGGATGCAAGGAGCACAAGGCCTGCACATCCAAGCAAGTGGTAACATGGACTTGTACATGGAACATCCCAAGCACAAGCAGAGCTGCAGCGAGCCTATATAACAAGCTACCGTAAGTCCCTGCATTTCATTTAATTCATACTAGCATTCGTGTATGATTTGTGTGCAGTGGCTGATCCATGAATTCAAGTTACCAGGGGCGAACATTTAACTTAAAAAATACGAAGGCACTTGCACTCCGGAAATCAACATAACTTGAGAAATGTGAAGCTACATGCACTTTGAAAATCAGCTAATGATCCAAAGTAGTTCAGATTATAAACACTAAATGATGCAAGCACCAAAAAACACAAAATGCAACATGGTGTACAAGGACTACAAACATGGTCTGTACCTGCCTGAATTATTCGTTCTCTAGCTGAAAATATCGAAGTGTAATTGCACGTATAACCAGTGCGCAAACTGCATATCAATATATCTATCCTGCACAAGTATGCCAATAGTTTCAAACAACATATTAGAAAAGTATTTATGCTATGTTGTCATGATGTGGGGACTTTCTGGTAGATGGCCTCGACGTTTCCTCAAGCTATGAAAATGCACTATAATTTGCTTGTCATCAATGCCTGCAAATCTCTGTCTCTCTCAACATAGTAGATCATCATTAGACACTAAATCCTTCAATGAGCTTGCGAAATGCTTGCATTAGATCCCTCATTAGACACTATATGTTCATCACCAGGAGCATGTAAAATGTTTGCATCAAATCCTTCCTTAGCAGTTTGTTCATTAGACACTTCAGGCTCAAGAACAACATGAGCTTGTATGTTTGCACCGGAAACTTGATTAGATACATCAGATTCAGTCAGTTCAGTATTGATTGGGGGAGTTCTAAAATAAGTAGAAATTGGTTTCATTTTCTCATAGATTCCCTACATACAAGCAGTTTTACAACACCGTCAGGTTTAACTATTGGCCAGAAATTGAAGAGTTGAATTAGATATAATCAGGGATGTGATGTACCTGCTCGTTGCGCATGCTACTCTTGCAAGCTGCGACTGTCCGTTTGTGCAAGCTCGATGCCATGCCCGTGCTGCCGCCGCTGCCTCCCACGCAGGCTACACCCAGGGTTGGATCTTCATCTTCTTGTCCTTCCGTTCTCTTGAAGCCCGGCGACCGGCCTCCAACGAGGGCGCAAGGAAGTGTTGTGTCGGTCTGTCCAGCGGCGGCTAGGTTAGGAGCGAACCAGACTGGAGGCTGGAGCGAATGAATTGGGATTTTTCCTGCTGTCGATCGATATGGGAGGCGCTCGTTTGGGCCGCGAGCCTGCTATAGGGCCTGCCTTGCACTTATGTTATTGGCCCATCCAAATTGAAACATTTTTCTTCATTTTTTACATTGCCTGCTCGTGCGTTGGGATGAACAAAACTAGCGTGGGCCAACCTGGACGACTCAAACTAGGTGCACACTTTCCAGCCACCTGAGGCAGCCGCCCATACCAGCCCCTATGGTGGCGTTGCCCCTTTTTGCATGTATGATTGGATAGTGAAAAATATTACAGTGGCGCTTTTGATTTACCCACAGAACGGTTGAATTGCTTGTTTCTATGAACTGAGTTCGCCAATAATGTGAAGGATGCCAGTCTTTTCATCCTATTGTAGATTTCTTAGATCTCGATATGCCAAAAGTAATCGCATGAAATATACAGTAAAAGCCAGTGTGATGTGTTTGGCTACAACTAGTCTAACTACACGTCCTCATATAACATATCAAGGACGCACCATCTTACCAGATTAATTCGACTTACCCATGCAGTGTGGGAAGAAAGAAGTATTGGGACTGCGTATCCAAGCAATTGATGCCATGGACTCCTTTGTACAACCTTGTAAGCGAAAAATAAGTTGCAGTGTGCTTGTACAAAGAACTAGCGTAAGTTCAGTTACCTGCTTCTCGAAATTTTAGTTAGCCACTTATTGCAAAATTGTTCAATTACGTTGCTTGGCTTAATTTAGTTTGCTACTGATTACATAATGGCATAGCCTGTTAATCATATTGTAGACTGCGCCTATCTATGTGTTTGACACTTACTGTTAAGAATTACCTGTTTGCCTTAACTTAAATATCTACTTGTTTGTTTAACTGCTTCGCTGCTGCAACAGCGGGTTACAATGATGTTAATAACTACTCCCTCCGTCCCATAATATAGGACGTTTTTTGACACTAGCATAGTGTTAAAAAACGTCTTACATTATAGGACGGAGGGAGTACTTTTCAGCATCCAATTGAAACTCTTTAATTGCTTGTTTGTTTAACTGGTTTGCTGTTATAACTCCCAGTTGAGATGTTTTGCTAACTTCAACTTTTCTGAATCTAATCGGAACTTTAATGGCAAAACAGGTTAGCCCAAGATCAAAGAGCGAGGTCTCCATGGACGTTGCATCATCCCACAGCAGTGGCACCGGCCCAATCGTGCATTATGAATTGCCAACTGCTGATGCTCTAGAGGCTAAACTAGTGGTAGAAAGATATTCTGCTTCTGCACTTAGAGATGAAGTTGACATGTTGAGGAAGCAAACAGCACAATCACAAGCAGTACTCAAGACAACCATTAAATATTTGGTGGATTTCAAAACGAAGCAAGCTGAGACTGACCAGATTGTTAAGGTCCTAAAGGAAAAATGGAAATTAAAAATTCCTACTTGGTAAATCATAGGTGAAATGTTCTTTCCATAGTTGAATAACCTTTGTGTTGTCTGTTCATGTAATCAATCAAACCATTTGTTTTAGAGATCATGTAATAATTTTTTTTTTGTTTTTTGGTTTGTAATTTTATTTGAGCACAAGTCTGTATTAATTGATAAGACTCGGAGACATTTCATTTGGATTGCTGTGCCAGACATACAAATATGCCAATCCGGCTGAATGTGCATTCAGCAATAGTAGTAGTATAGATGGACCGTGGCACGCATCGGAAAGGGCCAAGATGCTGGCTAAAAAAAGGATGTTGTTGTAGCCAAAAAAAAGTATAGCGGCCTGGCTTCTGTATGTTAGTTGATATTATTGATCCATATACTCTATAAGTGTTTATATGTCTGTTAGTTCTGTACATTCTTGGTTGATTGACTTGGAGTACACATTATGCTGCGTGTGACATTTGAGTTGGACATGAAGTGTTCCAAATATTCGAATTCACCTTAAATTGGATACTAGTTTCTGAATTTGAGTATCGGCATTTGTAAACCATATTCATATATGACAATGGAATACATCTTTGTCGTCCTTTTGAAGATATATAAAAACACATAGAACGATTTATAAAGATTCATATAGGAATACAAAATGGATTTGAATTTAGTTGCCAGGGTAAACATGGATGCTTATTGTCCCAAAATTCGAAAGAAGCTGCAAAATGTCCACTCCCACGTCGGCTGCCCGAAGCCAAGTGTTTGGGAGATGGAAATTACTGTCTACCCATTACACGGACAATCCATCGGCCCGATTTCAACTGCTCTAAATAGGGGTAGGTTAGTAACTTCAATTAGACGTGACACGACCGCCTCTGAGCCCATTCCGACACGGTGGGTGTCAAACATGGGAGGCAAAACACATTTGATTCAAGCTCGTCCGAAAGACCTCTGTTTCTCCCTCCATTCCCCATTCATACACGGTGGGCGGCAAAACAAACTCGACTCGGCCGAATCGATGTAGGCAAATATTTTCAATAGGGGCAGGTTTGTAACTTCACTCAGACGTGACACAACCGCCCTACCTGTCAGTCCTATTCATACACCGTGGGCACCAACCATGGGCGCCAACCACCCTCTCCTCGCCCCAAATCACTCTGGGCAAAAATATTGGCAAGATGCGAGATTACCGTCCTATCCCCAACCGATGAGACGTCCAAATTTTAAACGAGGCCTAAGTTCGTAACTTTCCCATATTTCAGACAGGCGCGTCCTAAAACATGGTTCCCCGTACCTCTCCCTCCATTTTCCCATTCATACACCGTCCACACTAGAACACCCCATCCCCACACCAGCCTCCGTCCGCCACCCCATCCATCGCCCCCGTCCTCCACCACATCCATCGCCACCGTCCTCCACCATGCCGGAGCGCCTAACAAGACCGCGTCGTCCACTGCTAGAGAAGGATGTTTCTCATCCACGGTGATGGACCAATAGCCTTGCATCGCGTCCTCTCGCTTCATCGGCGCTGTCGTCCTCTTTGCCGGGGCCGCTCACACGACCTTCTCTTCCACCGCAACGGGACTTATCCCCCGATGCACCCGTCTACTGTCGCAGATCTGCTTCAACGCCACCGACTGCCATCGCACCCCCGATGCCTACACGGCGCCGCAAGAGAGGTGGTACTTCATATCTCCTCAACTTTTTGATCTCAACCAAAAAATAGATCTTAACTTGGTTACTCTACTTCCTTTTCAGCTCTTAGAATTTAGTTCTTAGTTCGAAGCAAACAATGGATGCTAAATATCATTTCTCCGGTTTGCAGCTTCAAATCTGCCATGGCACAGCCATAATACGGTTTAATTGATCATGCTTAGGGTTTAATTGATCATGTTGGTTCTGTGGTGGTTTCATTAATAGAAATCGGAGGGAAAACCCTCTTTTGCTAAAAAAAATATGCTTAGAGTTTCCTCCTTTTATGATCACTATACGATCAGAATACGTGCTTCGTGTCATAATAATACTGCTCCACGCATCAAGCTAAACAAGCTTAGATGTTCAAATACGAATCTGATATTATTAAAACAGAGTTGTTTAATTGGTCAGCTAAATGTTCCTAAATTAGTTTCGAAAATGCATGTTCGCCGCTTGGGTGTGTATCTCTACAGGGTGCCCACGGTGGGCCGGCCCACCCTGGGATTTTGGGTCGTCCCAGGCCCCGATTCCCCTCTGTTTTGCTGCGCGCTTCCGATCTCTACTCGCCCCTAGCCGCCTGCCTCGCTGGCGACTTGCCGTCCCCGGACGGCATGACTCTAGGAGGAGACGCCGGACTAACAGGAGGCCAGGAGCTGCTCGCCCAACAACGTCACCGCTGCCCGGGCGCGCCGCTGTGCCTACCTTCCTAGTCCGTTCAGGGCTCAGGCATGCAGCACCCACCAAGCCAACCCGATTTATCCTGAGATACGTCCTCAACACTCAGCAGCCACTCCTTATCACCCATTTTCTAATTGATTCATTACTCATTAGGCAGGACTGTCATTAGGGTTTGTTGTGTGCTCAGTGCTACCTACACTTAGTGGTTCAGATGTATTTCGGTAATCTTTAGTACCTCTAAAGTTCACAGGGTTTTCAAAATTCTGGCCCTCGGAACAGAAACTAGTCATTTTGGATTGTTGGTCGTAGTGACATTGACCCAGATTACTACTGCAAGCCAGGTTTGTTGACAATTTTACTTGTCTTTCTTACTCATTCGATATAGTATCCAATTATTCACGTCGATTAGTTGCAAACAATAAGTGCTAGACAAACTTCTTCATTCAGATTTTGGACAGTCTCTTACTGCAGTTACAATTCTGCATACTTGTCCTAATAAGCTCACAAGTAAATGATTGATTCACTACATCTATGCTTGCCTTGTCATATTTGTTGTCAATATTCTTTTAGGGTGGACCACCCTGTTTCTAAATACTGGAACTGTAGACCTGAGTGAATAGTATTTCTCTATGTGATCTCTTCCATCATGTGTGGGTAACGAACACTGCATTGTATAGACAGAAAGAAAGTGTCATTTCCAGCTTTTACATAGGTTTCAATCTTTTACATGGAATACAATCTGCCTACTTGCTTTGTGTCGCACTACCAACACTCCACCCTTGAAGCTAAACATTACGCCACTCATAATTGCTTAGTTTATTTGTTCAAATACGAATTTCATATGATTCTAATGTTCCTACTTCAGTTTTGAAATGTGTGCCTGCCTGTTATAGAGACATAAGGGGTTTGTATTTCTGTGTGTGGTCTGGTTAGCACGGTTGGGGAGGTGAACTTTGCATATGCAGGGGTTTATAGGGAGACACTCTCCGAGTTGAATCCGCAATGCATTCCATAGATAATCTGACTACTTTTTATGTTTTCATGAATCTCAAATTCTGAATAACATCATAATGATTATGAGCTTGCGCGCCTGAAAAGAATAAAGCAGAACGATGCCATAGCTGTCAAACTTGGTATTAAGGGACTGAAATCAAGTCTAGATGCAATGCAATGCAAACGCTCTCCACCTATAGACTCATGCTCGGAATATGATCCTAACAGTGATTCTGAGCTAGAGGGAGACCTACGTCAATGTAGCTCCCTAGTGGAGGAGTCAGAGGAAGATGCCCTATCTTATTCACCCATCAAGGTACTTGCCCTAACTTCCCAAGGTTACATTGCTCGCACATATCTTGCAACTGATGCTTTGCATTGCTTCTACTTTGTTGAACTGCCATTAGCTTAGTTTACACATCGTGTATGTGAATACGCCCTGCCTATCCATTTTCAGTACATATTCCATCTGTCTTCATACCATATTTATCCATTCAAATGTTGTTCTTGTGTATCAGATGTTCAAAAGGAAGAGGGCGATTGCTGATCGTGGAGGAGCACAAGCAAAGTATTTGGAAAAGGTAGTGGCACCTGATAAATCAAATAGCCCATTAGGTATAGTTGCAATATCACCTGACCCACAAAATACCCCAACTCTAGCAGACTCTAGCCCTACTACACTAGTCATTTCTGATGCCCCAACTGCAGCAAACAGTATGATTATGTCAGTTGACATAGCACCAGCTGTACGACGCAAAACCCCCCATTCCAGCAAAGAGTACACCAAATCCAGTTGCCAAATCCCTTTTCGAACCAGAGAGATCCCCAATTGCAGCAAATAGGACCCCTGTTCCATTTCTTCCCAGTTTAGAAGATGAAGCTTATGTTGTTGTCAGGAACTTTGTGCGCATCTTTCCTTCATGGAAAGATTATACCGCAGACACAAAACAATTTCCAGTCTTCCTCCGCAACTTACGCGTAAGTAATGTACTAATGTTATTCATGGTCATTACTGCATATGTTTCTGCTGACAGAAGACACAAGATTTCATTCTTTTAAATAGGCGAGGAGCAAACTGGATTGTGATGACGAGCAAGAGTTGGTTGCACTTTTCAAGCACTCATTGATGAAGTATCGTTCCTACCTGAGGCAAGCGCACTTCGATGGCAAGCCTCTGAATGAAATTTCTGTAAAGTCTCCGGTGCTACATTTATCCAACGGTGACTGGAATAATCTTGTTACACATTGGTCTCGGCTGCAGCGTAAGGTACTGTCTATGATATCACATCACAATTTGAACTACATTTCTGCATTTGCCTTAATGTCTCACATGTACGAAAACTGTTAGCAGAAGAACATTCGTTCTCAAGGGACCACAGAATCTCGCAACTATACTGCACACTGCATTGCTCTTGTGAGTACCTCTTGCCCTGTATGACCATACTTACTTTCATAGCTGTTTGATTATGTAGCATCACGGCACATGTTAGCCTCGTAATCGCCCATTTGGTGGACATTATAAGATCCGTATGGACTCTTACACAAATTTAGAATCAACCCAATGCTTTTGAAGAGGTTTAGCTCTGCAGTCCTCTTGTAAGGACTGAACGTGGTCTATCACTGTACTTACATTAACAGTTACTCCCTCCGTCCCATAATATAAGAACGTTTTGTACAGTACACTAATGTTCAAAACACTCTTGTATTATGGGAAGAGGGATTGGTTCATTTTGTAGCATTCTGCATCTTATCTCCCTCGCCCACCATTTACTAAAAAAGATCATATCTATATTTAATCTTACCAACAAGTAGAATACACAGACAATGCCAGTGCAGAAGTGTAGCCCATTGCTCTTGTCAGTACATTTTGTCCTGTAACGCTTGTACTTCCAGGGATTGGTAGTTGAATGTAGCATCAATCTGCATCTTATCTTCATTATCCTCTATCCCTTCCAGTATTATCATATCTATAATTACTCTCTACAAAATGTAGAGTACAGGCAATGCTTATGAAGAAGATTTTGTGCTGAAATTCTTGAGTTATCCTTCCCTTGACATGGAGAAGGGCATTATAAAGCCGGTGTTAACTGTTAATGTAAGTCAGTCCTTCTAAAGCCTTTATCCTCAACTGCTGTTTAATTTGCTCAAACTCCCTATCGTTTACTGCTGTTTAGTTTGTTGTTTCTACCAAAATGCATGTTCGTAAGAACCATAAGTTCTAAGTTTTACTTGTAAAACCAAATTTCTTATTCATACCGTGCACATTACTTAATACTCCCTATATGTATGCTTGGTTTTGTGGATATATAATCTAGTGTGTGGTGAAGCAGCACACGTTTGCACCTTGTCATCTCCTGTTTTATCTTACTGATGTGGCTGATGATATGAACAACATGCCATGCACATTATCCAAAATAGATACAATGATTTTCTTTGTCCTTCATCTATGCTTGTTATGTTGACATGGTAATCCAGTAGTGTGGTGAAGCTCCCCGCATTATGAACAATGCCAAATTATGCTATTGATATTTTGAACTTACTCTTTATTTTCTAATTTGAAATTGAATAGAATTGACAGAACAGTTATCATCTTTGTTTATACACGTGCAAAACCTGTCATCTCTCTGCTTTGTTTCCGGGTGATATGCCTGATGGCATGCACAAGTCTGCTGAAGGCTGTGAGACAAACCCAACATATATTGCAGCAAAGAAGGCAAAACATCTTGAAGATAGTGAGACAACCCCAAAGTCTTGTCTTGATGCAGTGTTCAAGTTACTTGAGACTAACAGTCAGACAAGCTCACGGAATTCGTTGTCTGAATCAGTTCGACTTCTTCAGTCCCAAGTTCTAGCAGAAAGGCATTCTGCAACTCAACTTCGACTTGAAGTCCTATCTCTAAGAAAGATTGCAGAGAACACCAATGAGAACCTCATCGCTAAACAGCTACACCTGGAAGCTATGACTGACATGCTAGGCCGGTCTCACAGCCTTGCTCAGCAGCTTGCGCAGCATTTCCCCCGCAAGGCTAACCTTTCTTGAACTGTCTTGGAAGTGGTCTCGGTTCAGTATTATTTTGTTACGCTGCAATGGTGCCCAGTTTTTGTAATCTGCTTCTTCGTTGCGCTTTATGATCACTGGTGGTGAACTTCGATGCCCAGTGCATGTAATGTACCTTAAATCCTTTATTGTATAGTGTAGGTTTATTCTTAGTTACTATGACATAATTTCTTTATTGAGTAGAGTAGGTTTGTTCTTAATTCCTACTAGTTACTGCCATCATTCGCTATCTGGAAAAAAATCAGATGTAGTCGACCGGGCCGAAACATACGATAACGGGCCAGGTTTTTAGTGGGCCACAATTGGGCCGGCCTGCGTCTTTCTTGGGCCCGAATGATTGGGGCCTTCACACATTGCGCCGGGCCCAAACTTACACCGGCCTATATTTTAGTTGGGCCTTTTGTCGACCCAGCGCTTAGTTCGGCCCAGGTAGCGTTGGGCCATTAACAAGCTGAATATTGTACTGGCCTGTTACGGCCGAGATGAAACCACGGGCCTTTAGCAGGCCAAAATGCATGTTGGGCCTCAGTTTTCACTAGTCGTCGACGGGCCTTCAGCAGGCCAAAATGTAGACCGGGCCGTTATGGGCCCAGTTAGCTCACGGGCCGTTAGCAGGCCGAAACATATCTCGGGCCTTAGTTGGCCCACTGATATCATGAGCCTTTAAGAGGACGAAAGCTTAGTACATGCATCAACGGGTCGAATTACGTGACAGGCCTTTAACAGGCCCAAAGTCACGTTGGGCTTAACTGTTGCCACCTTTAGCATGGGCCGTTAGTGGGCCCGATGTCCCGTCGGACCATATATGGCCCATGGGCAGCACAGGCCATTCACAGGCCGAAAGTCACAACGGGCTGAAATGGGCCCATGTCTATATCAGGCCTCTAACGGGCCGAAAGTCACTGGGATGTAGTTGGGCACGAATATTCGGTGAACAATTAATGGGCCAGATCTGGCTTCAGGCCGCAAATGGGCCCAAATATTGGGCGAATAATTAACGAGACAGATCTGGCCTCAGGCCGTAAAGGGCCCAAATATTGGGCGAACAATTAATGGGCCAGATTTGGTTTCGGGCTGTAAATGGGCCTTTATTAAGCAGGCCATTATTGGGCTAGCCCACTAGTACCTGATTAAGTTCTACGGGCCTTTGACTGGGCCGGCCTTTTTAACCTATATGGGCCTCTGTTGGGCCCAGCCACGTGTCAACGTACCATAGGCATGTCTCCTCCAATGGACGGGCGACATCTGGCCCACTGACGAGCTGACAGGTGTTCCCTTTGGCCAATCAAAATTTTACACGTGGAAATTTCCCATTGGTCGGGGCTGTTAACGGGTTATCGGATCCAAAACCCGACCCGATAGCTTAACGGTGTTCCGTTACGGTGGATGCCACATGTCGGTCACCCTTGATGAAAGCACTTCTGTGACGCGCGATTTATCATCATGGAAGTGGACACTTCCATGATGATAATTTTGGTAATGTCATGGAACACTTCTACAACAGCACAGGTATGACTATCTTGATTCTGTCATAAATTTGTCATGGATGTACATGCATGACAAAATACGCGACCTACTGTGACAAACACGTATCATCACGGAAGTGTATTTTTTTTGTAGTGTCCTACGATCACACAATCTATCTAGGAGATGCATAGCAACGAGACGGGAGAGTGTGTCCATGTACCCTCGTAGATCGAAAGCGGAAGCGTTTCAATAACGCGGTTGATGTGGTCGAACGTATTCGGGATCCAACCGATCCAAGTACCGAACGCACGGAACCTCCACGATCTGCACACATTAAGCTCGGTAACGTCCCTCAAAATCTAGATCCAGCTGAGGCCGAGGGAGAGTTCCATCAGCACGACGGCGTGGTGATGATGATGATGAAGTTACCGGCACAGGGCTTCGCCTAAGCACTACGACGATATGACTGAGGTGTGTAACTGTGGAGGGGGCATCACACACGGCTAAAAGATCAAGTTGTGTGTTATTGGGGTGCCCCCTGGCCACGTATATAAAGGAGGGAGGGAGAGAGGAGGCCGGCTAGGTTGGGCGCGCCTGGGGGGAAGTCCTACTTGGACTCCTAGTCCAAGTAGGATTCGCCCCCCCCCCCCCCTTTTCCTTTCTTCCACCGGAGGGAAAGGGAAGGGAGAGAGAAGGAGAAGGAAAGAGGGGGGCCGGCCCCTCCCCTAGTCCAATTCGGTTTGGGTAAGGGGAGGGCGCGCCCCTCCCTTGTGGCCTCTCTCCTCTCCTCCAATAAGGCCCAATAGGCCCATTACTTCTTTTGGGGGGTTCCGGTAACCTCCCGATACTCCGGAAAAATGCCTGAACCACTCGGAACCATTCTGATGTCCAAATGCAACCTTCCAATATATGAATCTTTATGTCTCGACCATTTTGAGACTCCTCGTCACGTCCGTGATCTCATCCGGGACTCTGAACAAACTTCGGTCATCAAATCACATAACTCATAATACAAATCATCATCGAACGTTAAGCGTGCGGACCCTACGGGGTCGAGAACTATGTAGGCATGACCAAGACACATCTCCGGTCAATAACCAACAACAGAACCTGGATGCTCATATTGGCTCCTACATATTCTACGGAGATCTTTATTGGTCAAACCGCATAACAACATACGTTGTTCCCTTTGACATCGGTATGTTACTTGCCTGAGATTCGATTGTCGGTATCATCATACCTAGTTCAATCTCATTACCGGCAAGTCTCTTTACTCGTTCCGTAGTGCATCATCCCGTAACTAACTCATTAGTCACATGGTTTGCAAGGCTTCATATGATGTGCATTACCGAGAGGGCCTAGAGATACTTCTCCGAAACAGGGAGTGACAAATCCTATTCTCGATCTATGCTAACCAAACAAACACCTTCGGAGACACCTGTAGATCATCTTTATAATCACCTAGTTACGTTGTGACATTTGATAGCACACAAGGTGTTCCTCGGGTATTCGGGAGTTGCATAATCTCATAGTTTTAGGAACATGTATAAGTCATGAAGAAAGCAGTAGCAATGAAACTATCATGATCATAATGCTAAGCTAACGGATGGGTCATGTCCATCACATCATTCTCCTAATGATGTGATCCCGTTCATCAAATGACAACTCATGTCTATGGCTAGAAAACATAACCATCTTTGATTAACGAGCTAGTCAAGTAGAGGCATACTAGGGACAATATGTTTTGTCTATGTATTCACACATGTACTAAGTTTCCGGTTAATACAATTATATCATGAATAATAAACATTTATCATGAAATAAGGAAATAAATAATAACTTTATTATTTCCTGTAGGGCATTTCCTTCAGTCTCCCACTTGCACTAGAGTCAATAATCTAGTTCACATCGCCATGTGATTTAACACTGATAGTTCACATCTGTATGTGATTAACACCCATAGTTCACATCACCATGTAATCAACACCAAAAGGATTTACTAGAGTCAATAATCTAGTTCACATCGCTATGTGATTAACACCCAAAGAGTACTAAGGTGTGAACATGTTTTGCTCATGAGAGAAGTTTAGTCAACGGGTCTGCTAGATTCAGAGCTGTATGTATTTTGCAAATTTCCTATGTCTACAATGCTCTGTATTAGCTACTCTAGCTCATTGTTCCCACTTTCAATATATATCCATATTGAGACTTAGTCATCTGGATCGGTGTAAAAGCTCGCATTGACGTAACTCTTTACGACGAACTCTTTATCACCCCCATCATCGAGAAACATTTCCTTAGCCCTCACTAAGGATAATTTTGACCGCTGTCCAGTGATCTACTCTTAGATCACTATTGTACCCCCTTGCCAAACTCATGGCAAGGTACACAATAGGTCTAGTACACAGCACATCATACTTTATAGAACCTATGACTGAGGCATAGGGAATGACTTTCATTCTCTTTCTATCTTCTGCCATGGTCGGGCTTTCAGTCTTACTCAACTTTACACCTTGTAATACAGACAAGAACTCCTTCTTTGACTGGTCCATTTTGAACTCTTTCAAAAATTTGTCAAGGTATTTACTCATTAGAAAATCTTATCAAGCGTCTTGATCTATCTCTATAGATCTTGATGCCCAATATGTAAGCAACTTCACCGAAGTCTTTCATAGAAAAACTCTTATTCAAGTATCCCTTTATGCTATCCAGAAATTCTATATCATTTCCAATCAACAATATGTCATCCACATATAATATTAGAAACGCTATACAGCTCCCACTCACTTTCTTGTAAATACAGGCTTCTCCAAAAGTCTGTATAAAACCATATGCTTTGATCACACTATCAAAACATTTATTCCAACTCCGAGAGGCTTGCACCAGTCCATAAATGGATCGCTGGAGCTTGCACACTTTGTTACCACCCTTTGGATTGACAAAACCTTCTGGTTTCATAATATACAAATCTTCTTTAATAAATCCATTAAGGAATGCAGTTTTGACATCCATTTGCCAGATATCATAAAATATGGCAATTGCTAACATGATTCGGACGGAGTTAAGCTTCGCTACGGTTGAGTAGATCTCATTGTAGTCAACACCTTGAACTTTGTCGAAAATCTTTTGCGACAAGTCGAGCTTTGTAGATAGTACCATTACTATCAGCGTTTGTCTTCCTCTTGAATATCTATTTATTTTCTATGGCTTGCCAATCATAGGGCAAGTCCACCAAAGTCCACACTTTGTTCTTATACATGGATCCCATCTCAGATTTCATGGCCTCAAGCCATTTCGCGGAATCTGGGCTCATCATTGCTTCTTCATAGTTCATAGGTTCATCATGGTCTAGTAACATGACTTCCAGAACAGGATTACCGTACTACTCTGGTGCAGATCATACTCTGGAAGACCTACGAGGTTCTGTAGTAACTTGACCTGAAGTTTCATGATCATCATTATTAACTTCCTCACTAATTGGTGTAGGAATCACTGGAACTGATTTCTGTGATGAACTACTTTCCAATTTGGGAGAAGGTACAATTACCTCATCAAGTTCTAATTTCCTCCCACTCACTTCTTTCGAGAGAAACTCCTTCTCTAGAAAGGATCCATTCTTAGCAACGAATATTTTGCCTTCGGATCTATGATATAATGTGTACCCAACAGCTTCCTTTGGGTATCCTATGAAGACGCACTTCTCCAATTTGGGTTTGAGCTTATCAGGTTGAAGCTTTTTCAAATAAGCATCGCAGCCCCAAACTTTAAGAAATGACAATTTTGGTTTCTTGCCAAACCCCAGTTCATAAGGCATCATCTCAACGGATTTTGATGGTGCCCTGTTTAACGTGAATGCAGCTGTATCTAATGCATAACCCCAAAACGATAGTGGTAAATTGGTAAGAGACATCATAGATCGCACCATATCCAATAAAGTGTGGTTACGACGTTCGGACACACCATTACGCTGTGGTGTTCCAGGTGGCGTGAGCTGTGAAACTATTCCACATTGTTTTAAATGAAGGCCAAACTCGTAACTCAAATATTCTCCTTCATGATTAGATCGTAGAAACTTTATTTTCTTGTTACGATGATTCTCTACTTCACTCTAAAATTCTTTGAACTTTTCAAATGTTTCAGACTTGTGTTTCATTAAGTAGATATAACCATATCTACTCAAATCATCTGTGAAGGTTAGAAAATAATGATACCCGCCACGAAACTCAATACTCATTGGACCGCATACATCGCTATGTATTATTTCCAATAAGTCAGTAGCTCGTTCCATTGTTCCGGAGAATGGAGTTTTAGTCATCTTGCCCATAAGGCACGGTTCGCAAGCACCAAGTGATTCATAATCAAGTGATTCCAAAAGTCCATCAGCATGGAGTTTCTTCATGCGCTTTACTCCGATATGACACAGTGCCACAAATAAGTTACACTATCATTATCAACTTTGCATCTTTTGGCACCAATATTATGAATATGTGTATTATCACGATCGAGATTCAATAAACCATCAACATTGGGTGTATGACCAAAGAAGGTTTTATTCATGTAAATAGAATAACAATTATTCTCTGTCTTAAATGAATAACCGTATTGCAATAAACATGATCTAATCATATTCATGCTCAACGCAAACACCAAATAACATTTATTTAGGTTCAACACTAATCCTGAAAGTATAGGGAGTGCTCGATGATGATCATATCAATCTTGGAACCACTTCCAACATACATCATCACTTCATTCTTAACTAGTCACTATTTATTCTGTAACTCATGTTTCGAGTTACTAATCTTAGCAACCGAACAAGTATCGGATACCCAGGGGCTACTATGAAAACTAGCAAGGTACACATCAATAACCTGTATATCAAATATACCTTTGTTCACTTTGCCATCCCTCTTTTCCACCAAATATTTGGGGCAGTTCCACTTCCAGTGACCATTTCCTTTGTAGTAGAAGCACTTAGTTTCAGGCTTAGGTCCAGCTTTGGGCTTCTTCACGGGAGTGACAACTTGCTTGCCATTCTTTTTGAAGTTCCCTTTCTTTCCCTTTGCCCTTTTCTTGAAACTAGTAGTCTTGTCAATCATCAACACTTGATGCTTTTTCTTAATTTCTACCTTCGTCGATTTCAGCATCACGAAGAACTCGGGAATCGTTTTCGTCATCGCTTGCATACTATAGTTCATCACGAAGTTCCAGTAACTTGGTGATGGTGACTAGAGAACTCTGTCAATCACTATCTTATCTGGAAGATTAACTCCCACTTGATTCAAGTGATTGTAGTACCCAGACATTCTGAGCACATGCTCACTAGTTGAGCAATTCTCCTCCATCTTTTAGGAAATGTACTTGTCAGAGGTCTCATACCCTATTGACACGGGCATGAGTCTGAAATACCAATTTCAGCTCTTGAACATCTCATATGCTCCGTGACATTTCAAAAACGTTTTTGAAGTCTCGGTTCTAAGCCGTAAAGCATGGTGCACTAAACTATCAAGTAGTCATCATATTGAGCTAGCCAAACATTCATAATGTCTGCATTTGCTCCTGCAATAGGTCTGTCACCTAGCGGTGCATAAAGGACATAATTCTTCTGTGCAGCAATGAGGATACACCTCAGATCACGGACCCAGTCCGTATCATTGCTACTACATCTTTCAACTTAGTTTTCTTTAGGAACATATAAAAAACATAGGGAAGCTATAACGCGAGCTATTGATCTACAAAATAATTTGCAAAATACTATCAGGACTAAGTTCATGATAGATTAAAGTTTAATTAATCATATTACTTAAGAACTCCCACTTAGATAGACATCCCTCTAGTCATCTAAATGATCGCGTGATCCAAATCTACTAAACCATGTCCGATCATGACGTGAGATGGAGTAGTTTTCAATGGTGAACATCACTATGTTGATCATATCTACTATATGATTCACGCTCAACCTTTCGGTCTCCAATGTTCCGAGGCCATATCTACATATGCTAGGCTCGTCAAGTTTAACCTGAGTATTCTTCATGTGCAAAACTGGCTTGCACCCGTTGTATGTGAACGTAGAGCTTATCACACCCGATCATCACGTGGTGTCTCAGCACGAAGAACTATAGCAACAGTGCATACTCAGGGCGAACACTTATACCTTGAAATTTAGTAAGGGATCATCTTATAATGCTACCGCCGTACTAAGCAAAATAAGATGCATAAAAGATAAACATCACATGCAATCAAAATATGTGACATGATATGGTCATCATCATCTTGTGCTCATGATCTCCATCACCGAAGCATCGTCATGATCTCCATCGTCACTGGCACGACACCTTGATCTCCATCGTAGCATCGTTGTCGTCCCGCCAACTATTGTTACTATGACTATCGCTACCCCTTAGTGATAAAGTAAAACCATTACATGTCGATTGCATTGCATGCAATAAAGCGACAACCATATGGCTCCTGCCAGTTGCCGATAACTTTGTTACAAAACATGATCATCTCATACAACAATTTATATCACATCATGCCTTGACCATATCATATCACAGCCAGCCCTGCAAAAACAAGTTAGACGTCCTCTACTTTGTTGTTGCAACTTTTACGTGGCTGCTACGGGCTTCTAGCAAGAACCATTCTTACCTATGCATTAAAACCACAATGATTTTTCGTCAAGTGTGTTGTTTTAACCTTCAACAAGGACCGGGCGTAGCCACACTCGATTCAACTAAAGTTGGAGAAACAAACACCCGCCAGCCACCTATGTCCATAAGCACGTCGGTAGAACCAGTTACATGACTGCGTTCATGTAATGTCGTTCCGGGCCGCTTCATCCAACAATACCGCCAAATCAAAGTATGACATGCTAGTAAGCAGCATGACTATTATCGCCCACAACTCTTTGTGTTCTACTCGTGCATATAACATCTACGCATAGACCTGGCTCTGATACCACTGTTGGAGAATGCAATAATTTCAAAAAAAAATCCTACGATCACGCAAGATCTATCTAGTAGATGCATAGCAACGAGAGGGGAGAGTGTGTCCACGTACCCTCGTAGACCGAAAGCGGAAGCGTTTCAATAGCGCGGTTGATGTACTCGAGCGTCTTCGCGATCCAACCGATCCAAGTATCAAACGCATGGCACCTCTGCGATCTGCACACGTTCAGCTCGGTGATGCCCCTCGAACTCTAGATCCAGCTGAGACCGAGGGAGAGTTCCGTCAGCACGACGGCATGGTGACGGTGATGATGAAGTTACCGGCGCAGGGCTTCGCCTAAGCAATACGACAATATGACCGAGGTGTGTAACTGTGGAGGGGGGCACCGCACACGGCTAAAAGATCAACTTGTGTGTTATTGGGGTGCCCCCTGGCCACGTATATAAAGGAGGGAGGGAGAGAGGAGGCGGGCCAGGTTGGGCGCGCCAGGGGGAGTCCTACTTGGACTCCTAGTCCAAGTAGGATTCGGCCCACCCTTTTTCCTTTCTTCCACCGGAGGGAAAGGGAAGGGAGAGAGAGGGAGAAGGAAAGAGGGGGGCCGCCCCCCTACCCTAGTACAATTCGTTTTGGGCAAGGGGAGGGCGTGCCCCTCCCTTGTGGCCTCTCTCCTCTCCTCCAATAATGCCCAATAGGCCCATTACTTCTCCCGGGGGGGTTCCGGTAACCTCCCGGTACTCCGAAAAAATGCCCGAATCACTCGGAACCATTTCGATGTCCAAATGCAACCTTCCAATATATGAATCTTTATGTCACCATTTGAAGACTCCTCATCATGTCCGTGATCTCATCCGGGACTCCGAACAAACTTCGGTCATCAAATCACATAACTCATAATACAAGTCGTCATCGAACGTTAAGCGTACGGACCCTACGGGTTCGAGAACTATGTAGACATGACCGAGACACACTCCGATCAATAACCAATAGCGGAACCTGGATGCTCATATTGGCTCCTACATATTCTACGAAGATCTTTATCGGTCAAACCGCATAACAACATACGTTGTTCCCTTTGTCATCGGTATGTTACTTGCCCGAGATTCGATCGTCGGTATCATCATACCTAGTTCAATCTCGTTATCGACAAGTCTCTTTACTCGTTCCGTAGTGCATCATCCCGTAACTAACTATTAGTCACATTGCTTGCAAGGCTTCATATGATGTGCATTACCGAGAGGGCCCAGAGATACTTCTCCGAAACACGGAGTGACAAATCCTATTCTCGATCTATGCCAACACAACAAACACCTTCGGAGACACCTGTAGATTATCTTTATAATCACCCAGTTACATTGTGACATTTGATAGCACACAAGGTATTCCTCTGGTATTCGGGAGTTGCATAATCTCATAGTTTCAGGAACATGTATAAGTCATGAAGAAAGCAGTAGCAATGAAACTGTCACGATCATAATGCTAAGCTAACGGATGGGTCATGTCCATCACATCATTCTCCTAGTGATCTGATCTCGTTCATCAAATGACAACTCATGTATATGGCTAGGAAACATAACCATCTTTGATTAACGAGCTAGTCAAGTAGAGGCATACTAGGGACAATATGTTTTGTCTATGTATTCACACATGTACTAGGTTTCCGGTTAATACAATTATAGCATGAATAATAAACATTTATCATGAAATAAGGAAATAAATAATAACTTTATTATTGCCTCTAGGGCATATTTCCTTCACCAGGAAAGGCCAATGTCGTAGCAGATGCGTTGAGCCGCAACACTTATGTTAACACGCTCATAACCGGAGGATTACCTCGGGAGTTAGCTGATGATCTCCGAGATCTACGCTTGGAGATATTTCCGAGAGGTTATGTTGCAGCATTAGAAAGTCAGTCCACTTTGTTGGGAAAAATCAGAGAAGCCCAGAAGACAAACAAAGGGAAGGCTAAAGGTTTTCGTGAGGATGAGCACAACACTTTATGGTTTGAGGATTGTATCTATGTGCCTAATGACCTTGAGATCAGGAAGTTGATTCTTAAGGAGGCTCATGACCGCCGACCGAAGAACGATATAAAAAAACCGCCCGGTTCACCACTTTATTTTCGCTTTTTTAATAGTTCGGTTTAGTTAGATCAATGGGTTTATTTTTTTGGATTGGTTAATTAGTGAGCGTTCACCCGTTAGAATCTGTTAATGAACAAATTCTTTCATTAGTTTCTGTTAGCGGACGTTCATCCGATAGATTTTTTTTTCTGTTTATTTTCTGCTAGGGACTTATCCGCGAATACTTTTATCGTGATTTAGCCCCTAATCTTCAAACTAGCGTAACTTTTAGCTCGTTTATCCAAATTAGATGAAACCAACGCCTAAATCTTCGTAACGATCCCCTCTTTCCAGTAAACCAACTTGAACATGGTTTTCACAATTTAAATTTTGAGTTTGGTTCAGTTTAGTATTCGATCTTGTTTCGTTTGCTTCTTGAGTTTCGTAGCTCCGTTTGAGTTGTTACTTTTTGCAAATCATAGCTAATCACTTAACCTACTTTTAAGATATAATATACATAAAAATAATGCTGTTAGAAGTTGTCTTCAGTTTAGTTTAATTATTGCTTGTTTCGAGTTTTATTTGGATCTTTTCTTGATTTCTCTTTGTTTCGTTTGATTGTTTGCTTACGTATGCTATTGTTTGTCTATGCTAGATTTTCCGGAGTGCGTAGCTTGTTACTATGAATCTCTAGAGTTTTTCGATCATCAGCAAGGCATGTTACACTTTGATCATACTCTTCTACACCTAGTTTTACTATGCATTAGTTTTGCCCCTCAAATATTTGCATGAGTAGGATTTGGGAACATGTGGTTTGGTTGTAGTACTTGAGGTAGGAACCTAATACCTTTGATCACCCCGGGAATACACGTTATGCTCATTTATTGCTTAGCCATGCTCGTAGATGGGGATTGGATCGTGATGTACATGGAAGTTATGAGAGTTAATAATTTTGGATAAGATTAAGGTGGCAACTTTAATACACATCTGGGTGGATTGGTTGGGGCACCTGGAGAATCCAGTGCTAGCCCGTTTGGGAAATCCCAGAGTACCCGTGTGATTTTTCCTTGGTTCACCACCAAGGCTCAAAGGGATCATATGATATTTCATGTCTAGAAACTTCCGTGTGCAGCCACAAGCCATTATGGGCTCTGGCGTAGTTGAGTAAGTTGTGTGAGCTCTTGAAGAGGTGGACTAGCAGATGTAGGGGAAAGTAGGTGTATCGGTCTACCCAGAGTAGAGAGTTGATGCTTTAGAAAGACTATGTCTCGATCTTCCGATCATGGATGCGATCGAGTCTTGTGGGGACAAGTGCGCAACCTCTGCAGAGTGTATAAACTAATCATGGTTAGCCGTGTCCCCGGTTATGGACATTTTGAGTATCTAGAAGTGGATATTATTGTTGATCTCATCACTCTTTTACTAACTGAATTGGGTTTAATGATGATACTTGAATAATGTTGGGGTTTGAGTTAGAGGAACCTTCTCAAATATTGGTTTAACTTGGTAGTAAATAAAATTTATTCCTTTGTTGTAGGGAAAAATTAGCTTTATGCAAAACATTAAACTTATAGCCCCCACCAGCCAAATATGCATGTAGATATAGTTCTTGCATTCATTGCTTCACAGTGTAACTCTGCCAGCATATTCCATATGCTGACCTACACTGCTACAACGTCTCATGATGCAGACTTCTCAGAAGACGAATAAGGTGCGATAGGTCGTTGTCATGCACTCAGCTATACCGTTGGAGTTGATAGACTCATTTACCTTCGAAGCTTCCACGGTTATTTAGTTTAGATGGCCTTTAGCCATTTTATTTGTGTAACAGATACTCTTTATGAGGACCTCGATGTAATAAGTATGTGATTGAACTCTGTTATAATTCCTCGAGTACTATGTGTGACAGCATATCAATCCAGGGATGACACTTAAGCACAGAGACTTCGGTCCATTGGGATCGTGGTCGCTACAAGATGGTATCAGAGCACACGCTGACTGTAGGACGCAACCACTAGGATAAGCCACAGGATTTCTCTTCTTTGCTCATTTCTAATCCTCCTCTATTTCTACACTATAGATGGCGGACCCCAGGAGCAAGTTCACTCAGCCGGATGATGACACCCCTTTCGGACGACACTTGAAGGAAGTCATGAAGTATCTGAACATTGGACTACCAAGCTTCACTGGAACATTCTTGCAACTTTACCGGAAGAGGAGCGCTGGAGGATCAAAGTTCGTGTACCTGGGAGGACGTTTGCACCAACAATGGAGCCCATTGATTTTACCTTGGATGCACCAAGTTGGAACCTGGGAAAGAGCATGGCAGCCCACATCACTTTTGGACGCATATGTGAGGTGTACCACAAGGAGCTTGAAGACACCATCTATCAGATATGTGGATGTCGGGACGAGGAATGGGAGATGATTCGTACAAGGAAGGACGGATCGATTGCAGCTTACATTCAGGAGATGGATCAGCACATTCGCCGATACAAGAACCAGAAGTGCTCTATCATGAAGAAGACCAAGAAGCTAATGAAGAGGAATATCGAGCTAGAAGAGGAACTCAAGTCAACGCGCGATGGATATGAGGAAGAAATTGTTGTACTACTGGAGAAGCATGAAGACCTGAAGAAGAAGCTAGGAATACCCGTGGAGAACTAGAAGCGAGGATCTGAAGTGGAGATCCGTTCGGAGAACTACATCATCTTGGACGACACCAACATGGACAATGATGCAAATGATGATAGTGATGACGACTACATAGACGAAGCTGGAGCAGATATGGAGTCTTCCACCAATCAAAATTTCTAGACGACCACCATGTTACTAGTAGTATTCTTCCAAGTAGCTAGCATCGATCAATTTGTAATTGTAGTTTAGATCGTTTGTGTGAACCTTGTTTGATATTGAATGAAGTGAATTGATTGTATTTGCCTCATATGCATATGGGTAGTGAAATCTCTCTTAGACCTTATTCTATTCTGTTTTTCACCCCCTCTAACCCATCAGATGCCTCCGAGACATGACACCAGATTCGTGTTCCCATCGGAGCTCACCCAGTTGATCCAGCAGCAGAATGCCTTGATGCAGATGTTAGTTCAGAACAAGAACCAAGGCAGCAACAACAACAACAACAACAACAACAACAACAACAACAACAACAACAACAACAACAACAACAACAACAACAACAACAACAACAACAACAACAACAACAACAACAACAACAACAACAACAACAACCCGCCGCCACCACCCCTGTTGACAACCTAGCCCGCTTTCTGATGTTGAATTCGTCGGTGTTTTCTAGCAGCACCAAGCTGACTATTGTAGATGATTGGCTCCACAAGATTGGAAGAGAGTTGACCACTGTCGGATGCACAGATGCGGAGAGAGTGCGCTTTGCCGCACATTAGCTTGATGGACCTGCAGCATCTTGGTGGGAGAACTTCACCACCATTAATCCTAATGCTACAGTTACATGGGGTCAGTTTCAGCAGGCCTTCCGCACCGCACATGTTTCAGCTAGAGCTATGAGTTTGAAGAAACGTGAGTTTTGCAACTTGCACCAAGGGAGTCGTACAGTGGGACAGTATGTGGATGAGTTCATAGCACGCTATGCCCCAGATGATGTGGCCACAGATGCCGCAAAACAGGAGAAGTTCTTGAGGGACTCAATGATGAGCTAAGCATGCAGTTGATGGTGGCAACTTTCAACAAATACCAGGAGTTGGTAGACAGGGCCCTCATGATAGAAGGCAAGCAACAACAGATTGATAATCGCAAGAGGAAGTATGGACAGGGGAGGTACACTTCTGGAGCTCAGCAGAAGCCCCGCTATTCCTCGTACTCGGGAGGACATACTCATAATCATGGAGGACATACGCACAATGGAGGGAGTTCACACAACCACAGTGGCCCTAAGAATGGCAATGGGATTGGAGGAAGCAACAGTCAGAACCGTTCCAACCCCGCGACACCCGCCAAGAAGGATCTGAGTCACATTACTTGTTTCAAGTGCGGGAAGACCGGACGTTACAACACTGAATGTTCCGAAGCAAAGAATGGAAATGATAACTGAAGTTCTAGAAAGAAGCCCAACCCCTTCACCAGAGGTCAGCTGAACCACGTCAGTGTGGAGGAGGTTGAGGAGCAGCCCAACGCAGTTGTCGGTAAGTTTATGATTAATGCATTTATAGCACTTGTTCTTTTCGATACTGGTGCATCTCATTCATTCATATCAAGGGGATTTGTGGATAAGTATAAGTTGCCAACCGTAGCTCTTAAGTCACCTATGTTAGTAAGTTCCCCATGAGCAGAGTATATGGCTAGTAGGGGATGCTATCAGTTGCCAGTAACCATATGTAGACATGTTTTCCCCACCGACCTCATTGTCCTGGAGTCACAAGGATTGGACGTGATCCTAGGCAAGGATTGGCTATCCAAGTTTGAAGGAAACATTGATTGCGCCGGTAAATCAATTCTTCTCGCCATCCTGGAAGGAAAGAGGATCAAGTATGTGTCTAGGCATGTGCCGAGGAGGACTCTGGTGAATTCCTTATCGGGAGTTGTTCAGGAGGAAGTACCAGTGGTGAAGGACTACCCTGATTTATTTGTGGAGGAGTTACCAGGCATGCCGCCAGATTGAGATATTGAGTTTTTGATTGAGTTATTGCCAGGCACCGGACCAATATCCAAGAAGCCATATCGGATGCCCACAAATGATCTGGAGGAAATTAAGAATTAGATTAAGGAGTTACTGGAGAAAGGTTATATCCGACCAAGTTCAACACCTTGGGGAGCCCCAGTGCTTCTAGTGGAGAAGAAGGATGGATCTTTGAGGATGGTTGTGGATTATCGTGCGATGAATGAGGACCAAGAACAAATACCCTATGCTGATGATCAATGATTTGTTTGACCAATTGCAAGGAGCTAAAGTTTTATCCAAGATCGATCTTCGATCAGGTTATCACCAGTTGAAGATCCGAGAGCAGATATACCTAAGACCGCATTTACCACGAGGTATGGGCTATAGGAGTTTACAGTTATGTCATTTGGTTTGACTAATGCCCCTACCTATTTCATGAGTATGATGAATAAGGTGTTCATGGAGTTTCTGGATAAATTCGTCGTGGTGTTCATTGATGATATATTGGTCTACTCGAAGAATGAAGAAGATCATAAGGAACATTTGCGCTTGGTTCTTCAGAAGCTCAGGGAACATCAGTTGTATGCCAAGTTCAGCAAATGTGAGTTTTTCTTGAAGGGAGTTGGATTTCTCGGACATGTTATATCTGGAGAAGGAATAGCAGTAGACCCTACCAAGGTTGCATCTGTCACTAAATGGTTGGCACCCACCTCAGTGGGAGAGATCAGAAGTTTTCTTGGACTCACAGGTTATTATCAGAGATTTATTGAGAATTTTTCCAAGATAGCGAAGCCCATGATGGAGTTATTGAAGAAGGACACAAAGTTTAAATGGACTGAGGATTGTGAGGCTAGTTTTCAGGAATTGAAGAAACATTTGGTTACAACCCCAGTGCTGATTCTCCCAGACATACGCAAGGATTTCCAAGTATATTGCGGCGCTTCACATCGACAACTTGGAGGTGTGCTTATGCAGGACGGAAGAGTTGTTTCATATGACTCATGACAGCTTCGACCTCATGAGTTGAATTATGCTACGCAAGATTTGGAGTTAGCAGCCGTAGTGCATGCGCTCAAGACATGGAGACATTTTCTTAGCGGAAACCATTGTGATGTTTACACGGATCATAAGAGTTTGAAATACATCTTCAGGCAGAAGGAGTTGAACCTCAGGCAAAGGAGATGGTTGGAGCTCATAAAGGATTATGACATGAGATTGCATTACCATCCAGGAAAGGCCAATGTCGTAGCAGATGCGTCGAGCCGCAAGAGTTATGTTAACACGCTCATAATCCGAGGATTACCTTAGGAGTTAGCCAATGATCTCCGAGAGCTATGCTTGGAGATATTTCCAAGAGGTTATGTTGCAGCATTGGAAATTCAGTCCACTTTGTTGGGAAAATCAGAGAAGCCCAGAAGACGGACAAGGAGATTGCAGAGATAAAGGAAAGGATGAGTAAAGGAAAGGCTAAAGGTTTTCGTGAGGATGAGCACAACACTTTATGGTTTGAGGATTGTATCTATGTGCCTAATGACCCTGAGATCAGGAAGTTAATTCTTCAGGAGGCTCATGATTCACCTTATTCGATTCACCAAGGCAACACCAAGATGTATCTGGATTTGAAGGAGAGTTTCTGGTGGACAAGAATGAAGAAGGATATTGCCGAGTATGTAGCAGTATGTGATGTATGTTAGAGAGTTAAGGCAGAGCATCAGAAACTAGTAGGGTTACTACAGCCTTTACCAATACCATGGAAGTGGGATAAAGTTGGCATGGATTTTATCATTGGATTACCCAGGACCCGTTCAGGCTATGACTATATATGGGTTGTAGTTGATCGCTTGACGAAGGTAGCCCATTTCATCCCTGTGAAGACAACTTATACGAGTGCTAAGTTGGCAAAGATATACATGACCAGGATCGTATGTCTGCATGGAGTTCCAAGGACCATCGTATCAGATAGAGGAACACAGTTTACTTCAAAGTTTTGGAATCAGTTGCATGAAACTTTGGGTACCAGGCTAGAGTTCAGTACAACCTTTCATCCACAGAAAGATGGACAGACCGAGAGAGTCAATCAGATTCTAGAGGACATGTTGAGAGCTTGTGTGCTAGATTATGGATCTAGTTTCGGATGATAATTTGCCCTATGCAGAGTTCTCCTATAACAACAGTTATCAAGCCAGTTTGAAAATGTCCCCTTTCGAAGCTTTGTACGGAATGAGGTGCAGGACACCATTATCGTGGGATGAAGTTGGAGATAGACAGTTGTTCGGACCAGACTTAATCAGAGATTCTGAGGAGAAGGTTAAGTTGATTCGGGACAGACTCAAGATAGCCCAGTCCAGGCAGAAGAGCTATGTCGATACTAAACGCAAGGAGGTAGCCTAGGAAGTCGGAGACAGAGCATATCTTCATGTATCCCCACTTCGAGGAGTTAAGCATTTCGGAGTCAAAGGAAAGCTAGCACCACGATTTGTGGGACCTTAGAGAGTTTTGGAACGCATGGGAGAAGTTGCATATAGGTTGGAATTGCCCAAAGGATTGTCAGGAGTTCATGATGTGTTTCACGTTTCCCAGTTGAAGAAGTGCCATGCAGAGATGGCTGACATTCCTCTGAGAGATACAGTGCCACTGGAAGCAATTCAGTTGGATGGTGATCTGACCTATGAAGAGAAGCCAGTCAAGATTCTCGAGTTTTTGAGCCGAGTTACTCGCAGTAAGGTCATCGAGTTCTGCAAAGTTCAGTGGAGCCACCATACCGAGGAGGAAGCCACCTGGGAAAGAGAAGAAGATCTCCGCAAGGACCATCCACACCTTTTTGCTGACCAACCCGAATCTTGAGGGCGGGATTCATCTTAAGGGGGTAGGTTTGTAACATCCCAATTTTCAATTTGGATGTTATACATAGATCATTCATATGCATTTCATACTTTATTGCATTTTGGTTTTTATTTGGTTGTGATCCAAGAAATCTTAAGTAACTCAAGGACCCAAGGAGAGAGTTGGAGGTTTCATAAATTTCATTTTTGAATTTATTCAAATTTGAAAAGAGGATCAATTTGATTTCAACAAATTCTTTCCAATTATTTCAAAACAATAAAAATAATGAGAGAAGATAAAATGACTTCTTCAAAACAGAGGAGAAATGTTGGAAAAGAAATTTGGAAGTCAAATTATTTTATTTGAATTTTATTTGAAATTTTATTCGGTTGAATTAGAGAAAAAACTTGCATTTTTAAAATTTGTATTTAGTCCAGAAAAATGTTCACTATGTCCCAAATATTAGGTAGGGATGGCGAAAATTGTTTCTGGAATTTTAGGGGTTTTATTTTTATTTTATTAGGATTTTCGTTGCAGCACTATTTTTATAAAAAAAAAGTGCACGCGCCGACTGGGCCAGCCCAGCTGAGCCAGGCCAAGCCCAGCCGCCAACCGCCATCGTCCCCGTGCCCGCGCCGGACTTCCGCCGGAGTCCGAGCCGCCCCCGCCGCCGTGAACCCCTGCCCAAGTCGGGACTCCGACCTCGGGGCCTTTATAAGCCGACACCGCCGCCCCGTTTTCACCACCAACCGCCGTCGCCGCCTCGAGCTCCGTAGCCGCCGCCGCCCGCATCTAGGGCCGCCGCCGCTGCTGCTGTTGCCGCTTGCACCGCGCCGCTGCCCGCGTTAGTCGCCGCCGCCGTCGCCAAGCCTCGCCGCCGCCTCGCCGTTGACCGCCGCCGCCGACCGAAGACCGGTATAAAAAACCGCCCGGTTCATCGATTTATTTTCGTTTTTTTAATAGTTCGGTTTAGTTAGATCGACCGGTTTATTTTTTTAGATCGGTTAATTAGTGAGCGTTCACCCGTTAGAATCTGTTAACGAACAAATTCGTTCATTAGTTTCTGTTAGCGGACGTTTGTCCGATAGATTTTTCTTTTTATGTTTATTTTCTGTCAGGGACCTATCTGCGAATACTTTTATCACGATTTAACCCCTAATCTTCAAACTAGCGTAACTTTTAGCCCGTTTATCCAAATTAGATGAAACCAACGCCTAAATCTTCGTAAAGATCCCCTCTTTCCAGTAAACCAATTTGAACATGATTTTGACAATTTAAAATTTGAGTTTAGTTCAGTTTAGTATTCGATCTTGTTTCGTTTCCTTCTTGAGTTTCGTAGTTCCGTTTGAGTTGTTTCTTTTTGCAAATTGTAGCTAATCACTTATACCTACTATTAAGATCTAATACACATAAAAGTAATGTTGTTAGAAGTTGTTTTCTATTTAGTTTAGTTATTGCTTGTTTCGAGTTTTATTTGGGTTTTTTCTTGATTTCTCTTTGTTTCGTTTGATATTTTGCTTATGTATGCTACTATTTGTCTATGCTAGATTTTCTGGAGTGCTAAGCTTGTTACTACGAATCTCTAGAGTTTTCCGATCATCGGCAAGGCAAGTTACACTTTGATCATACTCTTCTAGACCCAGTCAGGGTCGTCTCCAGAAATTTGGAGGCCCGGGACGAGAATCAAAGTAGGGCCCTGATTTGTTTAAAAATCATATACCTATAAAGAACTAATGTAAGTAAAACATACTCTCATTTAATTATATAACTTCGAATATGTGTTATTTGATACAATATTTAGAAAATATACCTAATACTAATTGTAAAATAGTAAAGATGGTACTGAAGCAATAAACTGACCTCATTTGTACTAAAAGAAGTATAATCTTCGATGATATCTTCATAATTAATCTTCTCCTTTTGCGATCAGATTCTTTCAGGACATTTATCAAGAGTACCCTTTTTTGTAATATTTCACCTTGCATAAAACATATTTCACCTTGATGTAACATTGTAAAAAATTGTTTAACAAAACCGAGTCTACACTAGCAAAATAAAATAGGGCTTCTTATAAAAGGATTTACGCCGGTAGGGACGGTGCGCCGTAGCGGCTGTAATACCTAATACGGCGCCGTGGAGCGTAGTCGGCCGGTGGCCGTGTACGCACGTCTCCTACTCCTACCGCCCTCGCATGCCGGCTTCCGTCGCCCAGCCGCCCCTTGCGCTGCTAGAGACCTCTCCTTGATCTAGGGGTCACTAAACCAAGTATAAAACTGGAACATGTGCGGGCAGTGCGATCGGGAGTTACGGTAAACCAACAGGCAGGCTGCTAGGCTGCGTGCGTGCATGTATTTGGCTGCTAGAATGGGCTGGCTATGTTGGTTTACTGGGCCCTTTTCTCATATATACACATAATATTTTCTGGACTGGGGGCCCCTTAAATTTGGGCGCCCTGTGCGGTCAGCCAATTAGGCCTTCCTTGTCAACGGGCCTGCACCCAGTTTTACTATGCATTAGTTTTGCCCCTCAAATATTTGCATGAGTAGGATTTGGGAACATGTGGTTTGGTTGTAGTACTTGAGGTAGAAACCTAATACCTTTGATCACCCCGGGAATATACATTATGCTCATTTGTTGCTTAGCCATGCTCGTAGACGGGGATTGGATCGTGATGTACATGGAAGTTATGAGAGTTAATAATTTTCCATAACATTAAGGTGGCAACTTTAATACACATCTAGGTGGATTGGTTGGGGCACCTGGAGAATCCAGTGCTAGCCCATTTGGGAAATCCCGGACTACCCGTGTGATTTTTCCTTGATTTGACACACAGGCTCAAAGGGATCATATGATATTTCATGCCTAGAAACTTCCGTGTGCAGCCACAAGCCATTATGGGCTCTGGCGTAGTTGAGTAAGTTGCGTGAGCTCTTGAAGAGGTGGACTAGCAGATGTAGGGGAAAGTAGGTGTACCAATCTACCCAGAGTAGAGAGTTAATGCTTCAGAAAGACTATGTCTCGATCTTCCGATCATGGATGCGGTCGAGTCTTGTGGGGAAAAGTGTGCAACCTCTGCAGAGTGTATAAACTAATCATGGATTAGCTGTGTCCCCGGTTATGGACATTTTGAGTATCTAGAAGTGGATATTATTGTTGATCTCATCACTCTTTAATTAACTGAATTGGGTTTAATGATGATACTTGAATAATGTTGGGGTTTGAGTTGGAGGAACCTTCTCAAATATTGGTTTAACTTAGTAGTAAATAAAATTTATTCCTTTGTTGTAGGGAAAAAATAGCTTTATGCAAAACATTAAACTTAGAGCCCCCACCAGCCAAATATGCATGTAGATATAGTTCTTGCATTCATTGCTTTACAGTGTAACTCTGCCAGCATACTCCATATGCTGACCTACACGGGTGCAACGTCTCATGTTGCAGACTTCTCAGACGACGAATAAGGTGCGATAGGTCGTTGTCATGCACTCAGCTATACAGTTGGAGTTGATGGACTCATTTACCTTCAAAACTTCCGCAGTTATTTAGTTTAGATGGCCTTCAGCCATTTTATTTGTGTAACAGATACTCTTTATGAGGACCTCGATGTAATAAGTGTGTGATTGAACTCTGTTATAATTCCTCGAGTACTGTGTGTATCAGCATACCGATCCAGGGATGACATTTAACACAGAGACTTCGGTCCATTGGGATCGTGGTCGCTACATATACACATGAACAAGGATATGTTTGGCATAATGACTAGTGAAACATGGAAGACCTGAAAGACAGATGGAAGATAAAACAAAGTTCGATCTTGTTTCGGACGGAAAGTCAATTTGGCTCCCAGGTGCATTTGCACCCGGGGCCATTTTTGCTTTTTTCAAATGTCAAAAAAATTGAGACAATTTTTTTTTGTGATCTTTGTCACATACAAATGCGACCTGTATTGACTAAGTTTATAGAACTATATTTTCATATGGTGCTCCCTCCATGTCAATATAGTGCATATTAGTTTTGTCCTAAGTGAAACTTTGTAAACTTTCACCAAGTGTAAAAGAAAATTATCGATATTTACAATATCAAATCAATGATAATGAATCCATCATAAAACGTTGCATTGCATTGTATTGATTTGGTATTCTAGATGTTGATTATTTTTTCTACAAACTTGCTTAAGTCTAAAAAAATGGCTTTAAAAATCCAATAGATGTTACATTTTTTTATTGAAATGGTAGGATTCCCGTATTTATTAAGAAAAAAAGTTGCTCGGTTAATTAAAGAAAACCCAGCGAAAGCCAGATTGCCAAATTAATCATAGAAAACCAAGCGAAAAACAAACACAGCGGCACACATAAATACCCCACTCACGCCACTACGAAGAGGGCCTTACCGAGAAAGCATACATGCATTATCGTCAACGCTCATCCCCTAGAGGCGTAACCGTCATCCCTAAATCCTGAGGAAACTACTCCGACTTCATCATAGGCAATCGTCGACTCAACCCACATCGTAGAGGCTGCGTAGGGCTATATAAAGATCCGCGCAAGACTCAGCCACCTGCGAGCAAACAGCGTAGCTCCGGCTCTAACAAAGAGTTGCGAAGGAGAACTAGGCACCTCTAGTGCCACATAAGATCACCAAACGAACCACCTGTTGCTCATCATCGTACGTCACCGAAGCCCGCCACTGCAGCTTCGGCTTCGCAGCAACAAACCAGCTAAGAAAATCTCACGGACACGCCGAAGAAGAGCCAACTACCACAACCATTGTCGCGCCTTCGACATCACTCCCCATCATCGTTCCACAGAAGCCTTGGCGCCAACACCGACATCGAGAGCAACCTCGTCGCCCACACGACAAGAGGCCAAACGTGCTCGATGCAGCGGAAATCTCGAGGCTGGCGCCCCGACCTTCATCCGCCACGTCACGCCCTGCGCAGCCCGCCAACACCACCTTCCGAGGTCGGCGCCTGACATGCCACCGCCCATACTCGAGCCGCAACGCTGCACAACCAGGATGCCCGCGGCCCACACTGCTCATGGAAATTGCACGCCACGAATGCCGCACCACATCCGGGGTCGTTGCCTCGACATGCTACCGCTCGCTCTCGAGTTACAACGATGCACGACGTGGATGCTCTCAACCCATGCTGCTCAGAACCACGCATGTAACCATGATCGCCGCACCGCATCCAGGGCCGCCGCCCTAGCATACCGTCCAATTGCCCTCACCGGGGCGCATCGACTGAGCCAACAAACCTGCCACCCAAGCAAAGACCGAGCCGCTGCGCTGCACCATGGAGCTGCATTGCACGTTGTTTTCCGAGGCCGCCACCTCGGCAACCACCATGCTCGACACAGAAGAAAACAGGACGCATCAACCACAAGCTAGCTCTCTCAAGCAACGCCCCCAAGAGGGAAACGACAAAAACGCCGCCATCGCTCGCTCCCAAAACCAACCGAAACTTAGTCTTTCACCCGGAAAGCTCAGGGTGCAAGCGGGGCGGGTTGCGGCTGCCCGCCAAACAGCCAAGCGGGAGCCAGCTTTTCCGGCGGCCACGGCAGCTGTCCGCCTTTAGGCCGCTTGATTTTTAGCGGACTATGCGGCAGCCCGCTTTGTGCCCGCAAAGACCCGCTAGATAGTACAAAATGTATCAAACATGCACAGTACCACATGAGCTAGCTTTTCCTACTACTACAGACCGCCAGGCAGCCGCATGTATCGTTTGCTCATTCATCAGTAACAAGCTAAACCAGGCCACCTATGTAACATCCAGTTACATTTTCTGAAAAGACAGTGTACAGCAGGAGAAGTTCTAAAATGACAGAAAATAATGTTGAAACATTCAGTGAAGTTTTGTGCAGCAGGGATAAGTTCTGAAATAACATTCAGTAACATTCTCTGGAAGACAATGTACAGCAGGAGAAATTTTGACATGGCAGAAAAAGACAATGAATTCTGCTGGAGAACCCTCCAAACTCTGAAACATGTTGCTCATTCAGTGAATTCAAACGAGTAGTACGGCAGGTGGAGATTTGGAAAAATGTACCGGGACGGAAAGCCCATACCACTAGTAGAGGAAGAGTTTCGTGACGACGCCCCCAAGAAGTAAAACGGCGCCCGGAAATGCAATCGTCGACGGCACCGACATTACATTAAAGCGGGTTATTTTGGCTGAGGCAAAACAAAGATGAGGCGTTTTGTCAGTCCAACGGAGGATAAGGACGGAACCCGTACCTACACTTTGCTACAGAAATACTTCTGCAAGAAACATATCAGGATCCTCTCACTTAACGTACATGCACCAATCTTGATGCAATCTTGTAGCGCTCTGCGTGCTCTGGCCACCTGCACGCTGTGTGTAGAAGCTCACAGGTAGCTCTGCTCCTCCAGGACACTGCGCCACGCGTCCAGCCATACGCGACGTGTCATGCCAGCCTCAGACTCCCGCTTCATGCAGCGAAGCTCCTCGAGCGCCTCTCTCTCAACTCATTCTCACGGTCGCCAGCTATCGCATTCGCAACACAGCCATCAAGCCCAGCCCCGAGGTAGGAAGGAAAGGAAGGAGGGGATCGGCGCCATCATGGAGATGCTGAGCATGCTGAAGGTGGGTTACACGGTGCTGCGCAGCGAGACGCCGGCGACGGACCTCGTCAACACCTTCATGGACTGGGCGGCTCGCCGGTCGCTCCTCCTTCTGGCGCTCTTCATGCCCCCCTACTACGTCTACAAGCTCACCGCGTCGGCCGCCGCCACCGTCGCGCCGGAGGACGTTGCGGGGAAGGTCGTGCTCGTCACGGGCGCCTCCTCCGGCATCGGCGAGGTACGGATAACGGAGATTCTCCATCAGGGTTGCCCTTATTTGAGGAAGTCGTGTTGATCAGACATACAGTATATTAATTCCTGGGTTCCAATTAACTTGACTTGCTGCGTGTGCGTTCAGCAAATAGCTTACCAGTACGCGAAGAAGGGAGCGAGGCTGGCCCTGGTGGCGAGGAGGGAGGGAAGCCTGCACGAGGTCGCCGCTAAGGCGACCGATCTCGGCTCGCCGGACGTGCTTGTTGTGCCGGGGGACGTGGCGAGGCCGGAGGACTGTAAGGCGTTCATCCAGGCTACAGTCGAGCGCTTTGGCCGGTGTAAGTAACGGGCCACCTGCTATTTACTGCATACGTACCTTGGTAGCACATCGATCGTGTACACATATCATATGCTCGAGTCACTGTAACTTGGGCAAGTGGTTTGATTGCAGTGGATCATCTTGTGAACAATGCCGGTCTGGTCAACGTGTGCTGGTTCGAGGAGATGCCCGACGTCGCCACTTTCAAGCAAGTCTTGGTACTGCTCCGTCCTTGGTTCTCTACCCACCTTATTTACCCCTCTGCTCTTGTGCTTCTCTGCTCCTCAATTTATAAATGCAATTCTATATACTGTAAAGAGTATAATTGTATACCATCTCCTTCCATGATGCTGACATATGTTGGTGTTGTGCTGCAGGACGTGAACTTCTGGGGCACGGTGCATCCGACCCACGCCGCTCTTCCTCACCTGAAGAGGAGCCGCGGCAAGATCTTCGTCAACTCCTCGGCCGCGGCGGTGCTGGCAATGCCTAGGATGAGCTTCTACAATGTAGTACAAATCCCTCCAGCATTGCAGTTCCTTTTCCCTTCCTAGTTTGCGCATTTTGAGCTCGACTGATACGTGTTCCGTGACATTGCAGGCTAGCAAGGCCGCCGTGCTGAGCTTCGCCGAGACCCTGCGGATGGAGCTCGGCGACGAGGTGGGCGTCACGGTGGCGACGCCCGGATGGATCGAGTCCGAGATGACCAAGGGGAAGCACCTCTCCAAAGGAGGGAGAGTCGAGGTCGATCAAGACACGAGGGATGTGAGTTTGTTGCACGACAGAATACACAATTGATTTGATTCTGTAGCAGTTGTCGCCATTTACAGAATCAAACCATGCTCATGCTTGATTTTGCATCTGCAAACGCAGGCTCAGGTGGGGCTGTTTCCGGTGGTGCGTGCCGAGCGGTGCGCCGAGGCCATCGTGGACGCGGTCTGCCGCGGCCGGCGCAGCGTCACCGTGCCGCTGTGGTACCGGGCGCTGTTCCTCTGGCGGTCGTTGGCGCCAGAGGTGGGGGACGTCCTGCAACGCGTGTTCTACCGCCGGAGCTCCGGCGACGGCAGCAGGCAGATGAGGGCGAGGAGGGTCCTGGAGGTCACGGGCGCCAAGCGCGTGCTGCAGCCGCCGTCGCTGCACACCTCGGACATCAAACGGGAGTAGATGCTACGTGAATAAATGAATGAATGTTCCGGTGTCGTACTGCAAAGAAAATAAGATAGAATGGCGAGGTGTAGATGGATGGTTTGTGTAAATTTAAGTTGCGTTCGAACTAAGTATGATTTTATTTCTACCTGCAAAACTCTCTTCTTTTGAATCTCTCAACAACTACCCAACAAGAGAACACTGTTCTTTTGAATGGAAGTCCTCGCGCTCCGTATTTAGAAAGAAGATTTGTTTACAGTGCTGCAAATCAGCAAATGGATGGGTGTGCATTCGAAACTTTTTTTTTTTGAGAAAGGTGTGCATTCGAAACTGAAACAGAGCATACAACGGGCTTCTTTTCCAATCGACGATGCTCACGTTAATAGTTCTGTGCATGCGGCCGCCCAGATAACTAAAACGACCGCACGAAACGCGGTCGCCACATGGCCCCCGCGCCGGCACGTAGCAGCTGAGATGGCGGTCCGCATGCCCTCTCGCCTCTCCACGCGTCTCCTGCACCGCACCGCACCGCACCCAAAGGAGGATCCTGCCAGCTGCAGGCATATATGCAACGCTGCTGCCCCAGGTCCACCGTCGTAGGGATACACACACGCTGCAAAAAAAATACCTGTCGGCAAGGACGCCGATGACGATGCTGATGGGCAGGCTGACAGGCGTAGCGCTGGAGCTGGCTCTCGCCGCGCTGCTCCTGCTCTTCCTCCCGCCCTACTACGTCTACAGGCTCACCGCCTCCTTCCTCGGCTCCGTCTTCCCCGACAGCGTCTCCGGCAAGGTCGTCCTCATCACCGGCGCCTCCTCCGGCATAGGCGAGGTATGCATACCTTACATTTACGTGCATACGTCTCTCCAGGACGCATGCTTCACCTTTTCTATACGGTAGATTTTAGCTAGTTTCTTGTTTGTGTGTGCAGCACCTGGCGTATGAGTACGCGAAGAGGGGAGCCAACCTGGCGCTCGTGGCGAGAAGGGAGGCGAGCCTCCGGGAGGTCGCCGACAACGCGTCGGCGCTCGGCTCGCCGAGCGTCCTTGTCTTGCCGGCTGACGTCTCCAAGCCCGACGACTGCCGAAAGTTCATCGACGACACGGTTGCCTACTTTGGAAGATGTAAGTCTGAGCTGAGTGGCATCTATATATGCTACCACAATCTGCAGCCAAATATCCATACATGAAATTTCTTGAAACAGAAGTGTGCATCCGGATCACCGGCCGGAACTGTCTTTTGACGCGCTTGATATTTGCAGTGGACCACTTGGTGAACAACGCGTCGATTTGGCAGGTCTGCAAGTTCGAAGAGGTGGAGGACGTTAACTACTTCAGAACATTGATGGTACAAAGCCACAGGCCGTTTTCACTTCCTCGCACAAATTTAGGACATGAATCTGACCTTCTTCTGCGCACCTAGGACATCAACTTCTGGGGCCATGTGTACCCAACTCGCTATGCCATTCCTCACCTGAAGAAAACCCATGGCCGGATCGTCGGTGTCACCTCCAACTCCTCCTACATATTCATCGGAAGGAACACCTTCTACAATGTCTGTACTCGGATGAGTCCCTTCCGCGCTTGCTAGCATATATAAACAGTTGAAATGCACGGGTACAATGTGGAAATGTTGCTAATGCGAAATGTCTGTTATTTGCATGGCAGGCGAGCAAAGCAGCGGCGCTAAATTTTTACGACACGCTTCGGATGGAGCTCGGCGGGGAAGTCCGCATTACGGAGATCGTCCCAGGGGTGGTCGAGTCGGAGATCACAAAGGGGAAGATGCTCACCAAGGAAGGCGAGATGAAAGTTGACCAAGACGAAAGAGATGTAACACGAGTTGTCACACGATATTATTGTTCGACCGCGGTAGCATCATATCATTTCATGTTGTTGATGTAGCTATGATTGTGATCATTGCAGGCGATCCTTGGGCCGACACCGGCGGAGCCTGTTGCCGCTTTCGCAAAGACGGCGGTGAAGGACGTGTGCCGGGGGGAGAGGTACGTGTTTGAGCCAAGGTGGTACATGGCGGTGTACCTGTTCAGGGTCTGCTTCCCGGAGATCCTGGCCTGGAGCTCCCGGCTTCTGACCGTGAAGACGCTGGGCCGCCCTGCAACAACCGACACCGTGGGAAGACAGATCCTCGACATGCCCGGGGTGCGCTGGTTCACCCAGACGGCGTCGCTGCGGTCGCCGGAGATTCGGGCCAGGTGAAATAAAGCTGGAGTTGCCCATTGTGATGTGGGAAGCCCACTCCGCTGTCTGGTAGTAGTAAGATGAAAGCTTTGTCGAACTAAAACTGCTTGTGTACTATATGTCCCTGGTCCGTAATAATTGAGAGTGCAAAAGAACATTGCAGTACTTTTTTCTTCTTCGTCTGAAATCCAGTGGACAACATAGAAGACATCACTTCTTCGTGCAATGTGCATGAAACTTCCACTTCTGAGTTGCCGAATTGGAAATTTTGGGGGTTGGGGGGTGGGGACATTCTTTCGGACAGAGGGAGTACAAACATTGTAATGCTACACACACAGGTTTACAAAGGTTTCACAGGTAGGTGGATTTTGATTGAAGAGGAGGGGCTCACCCCCTAAGAAAGAAAGAATCCTAATCAGCATGCAACTCTTTGTACATTACCGTACAAAATAACTTTCACTTAGTCATATATATGGCCTCTGTCCCAAAATAAATGTTGTTGATTTAGTACAACTTACTATTTTATCCGTCCTCAACGTTGTGCCTTTTTATACTGTTAAACTTAGTTGACTTCCATCACAGTTGTTTAAAGACCGAAATACTCTACACAAACCTCTTTACCATTAAGCTTAGATATACCTTCACAAACTTTGGTTCTCGCCGTATTGTATTTCCCTTAAGCAATTAATAGAAATGGGAAATGCCTGCTTGAAATACAATAAAATAGTAACTACTCGTTTAGAGAAACAATGTGTTGGAGCAAAATAGCTTAGCCTGAGAAGGAAATGGTCATGCCAGGTCAACGACTTTTGCCATCGATAATAGCACGGTAAGAACGGAAAATTCGAATCTGAGCCCGAGCTCATCTGCACCTGCGCTCACGAAAAAAAACAAAATAAATACTAGAAAAATTCAAAAAATTCTAAAAAAAATTTGAGTGGTGGACAATTTGATGTGTGAGGTACGCTTCAATTTTCAAAACATTTGGACTTCTGTGCAGCTCTCAGCAAAATAGACAAATCAGAGGTCTGTAAAAATGTGTACTGTTCATATACTGTTCTGGTCTGATTTGTCTTTTTTACTGAGAGCTGCACAAAAGTCTAAATGTTTTGAAAATTGAAGCGTACCTCACGCATCAAATTGTCTACCACCCAATTTTTTTTTGGAATTTTTTGATTTTTTTCTGAATTTTTTACGATTTCTTTTTTGACCGGGTGCAGATGGACCCGGGCACCGAAACGCCATTCTCGTAATATTGTTCCTTTCAGTGGAACATACGTACAAATTATATTTGGAAGAACAGTGGTGTGTACAGAGCGTGTAGAATTTTTCTTTAATAACAGCAGATTTCATCGTTCCATACAGTGATTGAAAATTTATGCCGATGCATGTTTCAGTTACTCTGATTTTTGTTTACAATCTTACTGAAAAAATTCATGACGGCCAGGTGAATTCTTGAATTATCTTTTCAATAATTTGACATATTTTATTATCCTTAAGATATTTTTGTTTTTACTTAGTTCCAATCCCCCCAACGAATAGAAGATGAAAAATAATGCAAGAGCTACTGTGTGAAGCAGAGATAATGAACACATTTTATACATTTTATAGCAGAAGCAAAGATGTAAAACGAGGAACTGGATGCTGCTTAAGCCTAGAGCTGAAAACTTCACAAGTGCACTTAGCCTAGTATATCAAGATCAGGACGATGTAGCTTTTGCATTAACCGAGCAAAAAGGCTGACCATAATCACGGAGTGGTATCCATAAAGTCCAAATTTCGGATGTGCCGTTCAGCCGTACGTGTTTTCAGCCTCTGAAGCAGGAGCCATGCATCAGCAGTCGAACAACCTTCGTTCATCTCACGCACGATAGGTCGAGAAGATTGTCCGTTGTACTCAATAAGCATTGTACCCTACAATTGATGGGGGAAAACATACACACCTTCAAGATTTAAGATGTTATAAATAAAAAACGAGGAACTAAAATCATATGAAATGAATTTGGATTTTTCAAAGTAATCCAAATGGTCCATGCGCTGAAGGGTCTGAACATACTTCTTCCCTAATTATGAATACAAGGTAGTAGCACACTATTTGAAGTGTTTGCCACCAATATATATAGAGGAATAGCTTCAAAGAAAACCTGCAACTACTACCAGTACAATATGAAGAGGCAACTGACCAAATGACAGTAGTAGTATTGGCTTATGCGGTAACTGCAGCACTAGCAAGATGTTCTTGCTAAGCTTCATGCACTAGCCAACGCAACCAAAAGTCCGAACTGATGAAAAGGGCTAGGCAATCCACGTATACACTTCAACAGTTCTAAAACATCAACCGAAGTCCAGCTACAAACATGAATGGTAAGTGCGCAGATATTATATAGCACAACTAGCAGGCTGAATTGCTATGTACTAATCTGAACATGCTTAGCCTAACTTGATTTAAAAGTTAAGGGGCTTATTTAGCTTAAGGGCTTATCGACTGGAATTGTCAAAATAACTAAGGCTTATCTAAAGCAAGCTCAAACAGTTGAAGGCTATAAGCCTCACAAAATTCAGCTTGTAGACCATTTCTGGTGGCATTTCACTCCCCTCCGGGGCCGACTTTGGACGCACGAAGGGGCTTGCACTAAGACTTAAGGTTCATCGCTTAAAAGCTAACAATTTTTCTTTTACAACATTCGCACAGTATATATTTAGCATGCCATGAAATATCAGGTGAAAATTTGATCGACACATTATTAATTAAGTGACAAAAGACATTCGACTTGGAAATGTAAATGTTGTCAAACTAGGAGCATACTTGTAAGACATTCGACCTAAAATCTCTTGTGCGTATAAGACATTGCCATCCCCTTGACATTGTAAAATGGTCTGCAAAAGTCTCAAATAGATTTTTGTTTACATTTTACTTTATTTCTATCTGCTAGAGCATACTTATATTAATCGGGAGGGCCCTGTTTGTCCTAGCTATAAGTCAGACAACAGATGCACAGGCGATTGAAACTAATATTATTACAGTCATGCCAGTAAGAAAGGACCATAAGGCAAAGGTATTGATAAAGATACATATTCAGCTTTATGAGAGGGAAAGAGGGAGGGGGGACCTCAAATTTCTCCAAATAATGCTGAAATCCACTCAGAATTTGTTTCATAGCGATGTACGATTCTGAGGTTGGATCAGAAACGGCAGTTGAAACCTCCTCACATGAGTGGCCAATTATGTTACGTACAATCTGTGTAATGTGTTATGATAAGGTTGTGATCTTGAGTAAACATGCTAGGAAACTATTAATAAAACAGATATACTCACAGCACAGTCAACAAAGGCCTCTGAAATTTGACTTCCATCATCTATGTACACAAGAAGCTCGTACTCTCTGCGATTCCTAAATTGAAATCGTTTGACAGAGGTAATCAAACCCTGTAGCAGTTATGTCACCAATCAACGTTTGCATTTTGCACAAATGACTGAAAGAAAATATACATGTAAGAAAATTTTCCAGCACTCTTGAACTCATGGAAAAACATTTTGATCAAACAAGCAATGTGAAATGGACACAGTTCTATGTAAAAGTTTGTAGACAAAAGGTTTGAAAGGATAGCTAAATCTGCAAGTAGAAAATCCAATCTGAAAATGACAGAAAATAAATATACATGTAGGAAAATCTACCTCCAGTCTTAAACTCGTTGAAAAGCATTTTGATCAAACAGGAAATATGAAATGGACACAGTTCTATGTAAAAAAATGTAGACAAAAAGACTGGAGGTCAAGGACAGCTAAATCTGCAAATAAAAGGTACTAAGTAGTAAACGAACCTTAATTTTTCCTTGAATGTAGGGTCTTGTATCCTTTTCTATGGTCCAATGTGCCATCAAGTTGAAAATGTATATGAAAGGTTTTTCATTTTCACCACTTAGAATGACTGGATGTTCCATCTGACCAGTATTATCATCAACAGTTGAAGGCCGTGCAGCCTCCGCACCATTGGCACCAGTTGCACCAATGTCATGTGCCCTTTGTTGGGAATCATACCCACCACAAGGAGTAGATGTAGAAGGCTCTCCTCTGCTCCTAGTAAAAGCAGTAGCTTGGTCCTGCATGGTGATTTCTTGGACACGTTGTATTTGCTCATCAACATTGTTCGCCACAATAGGATGGTCAACATATTCCTCTGTCAAAGTTCGTGCAATTCTACTAGTGCTTTGTTGGGGTTCATGTCTATAGGTAGCAGGTGCAGAAGCCTCTGCGTTGTTCCCAATAAGAGAAGTAGATCGGTCCTGCATAGGGTTTTCTTGAAAATGTTGACGTTGTGCTCGGACACCATTTACTTCAACAGGATGGTTAGCACGATCTTCTTCCATTGTTTGTGTAGTTCTACCAACTTGAGAGTCATTACCTGTGAATTGAATAACAATGAAGCATGAATACATCATAATAAATACTTGGAAGGTTAAGATCTTAAACAATGTAAACTGAAACACAGGGCAACTTGCTTGACAAATCGACTTTCTTTGACACAGTATTGAGCCACAAGAATGACAGAATTGCAGGAAAACATTTTCAATACAACAGGAGGACCTCTAAGAAAGTGTGGTAAGGCAACTGTGGTCATGCACAAAATATTTGCAACAAGCAGCTAAGCAATTATAAGTAGGCCATAGTGTCTGAATATAATGGAGTTCTACAGCAGATAGGGAGCATATTCAGTCACCTGTATCGCCTCTTGAGTAAAAGAATATACAAAGTTTCTTTCAGCAGCATAGACTCACAGGTAGGAGTAATTAATTGCAGGTAAATCGATCACAAAATCAAGGTGCTAACACAAAAAATGTGTCTACTTACCCAATGCTGGCAAAGAAGCTAATCATCCATAGTAATTCAGTTGCCTCTATGACTCCATCTAATAAAAATGAGTCTACTTAAACATAGAAGTATTACCTAATCCTGTTGGATGAGAGGGGTTTACTGTTCTTGGCATTGAGATGCCTTGCTCACCACCATTTGCAGCGCTTACATTACGTGGCCAGGCAGCTAGGGTGGCTCTGGAGGACAAAGGTAATCCACCTTGTTTCCTGCAGCATGAACACATGAACATACATGTGGAATCTAGAACAATAAATATACCAAGATATGAACAAACAACTAGCAGCTTGTAAAGAAATGTGACGAACAGAACACATTGAATAGCAAAAGTGCAAGAACAGGGCATGTGGCTGATTGGATAAGCATTTATTATTCAGTTTACAAAATTGGGAGTTATAATAGAAAGATATGTAAACAAAATGAAAGAAAACGAAGCTTGCTAAGTACTTAATATACAAAAATGATATTGTGGCTGTGAGCTGCGACTCTTGCTGACCAAGAAGAGATGCAGCCAGAGATCCTCAGCTGAAGTGTTTGCATTTTAAATTATCTAATTCACCGGACACTTCCATAAATAACTGTCGAGTTCTTGCTTAAAATACAAGGTGAAGCAATATACCTCGCAATGAAATGGCATCTGCGTAGATCTAATGTGTTCACTGATGGACAAGGACAGTACATACCTTTTTCCACGAGGTGGTTTATTTACTTCAGAAACAAGTCTGACACGTGCTACTTCCAATTCATCAACTACCCCACCAAGAATCTCAATAACCTCAGGGACTAACATAAGAAGCCCTCTCTTTATGTGCACATTCCTTATAACAATCTGAGATATGAAGAAAGTTACAAGCTGTTGGTACAAATATTAGGATAGGGAAAAATATGTCTTATAATCTCATGCTGCACACTCATTGGCATTTACCTGATATATTGTTTGTAATCATATATCACTTATATATATATGATATACCGGTACATAAAGAGTGCATCTACCATTTCGGTCTACAGGGTGTCTCAAGAAAAAACGCTATATAAGAGGATGCTAGTTAAAAAATGCAGACAATGGTATGACCAATGAGTTTCAAAGAATGCCAGGTTTCTCAACTGAGTTCTGAGTTTTCTTCACTACAATCAATCTTTGCCAGCACCAACCAACACTCCACACATGGAGTAAGCACCATACTTCTATGTTTCCCAACATTTACAAATGGTATCACAGAAGTAGAGAAAAAACTTACTGAATGCATGCGGAGTGCCTGGTCCTATCTTTCACATCTACTCCCTCCGTTCCTAAATATAATGTCACGCCTGCAGATGCTGCTACTGCACCTGCAGCGGACTAACAAGTGCAGTTCAGTTATCTGAACTTGCAACCTACGGTTGGGCCGGGTCGAGTGCGTGTGTGGGTTGTGATTGGGCTGTGGCCTTGTAAGGGTGGCCCAGTGGGGCAGCTACATATGTACGACTCTCAGGACGAAAGAGGCAGCGAGTGATTGATCGAGTCTTTCTCCCCCTTCTCCACGCCTCTCACCTACTCTGCCTTCTCCTTCCTCACCCCAAATTCTAGATCGGATCCGGCCTGGGCATTACAGTGGTACTCAGAGCCAGCACAAATCCTCCAGAAATTTTTCTCCGATCGACCGCCGCTGCTCGCTGATTCCTCCAGATCGAGCGGTAACATCCACCGAGCTAGGTGCGAGCCGCCCCGGCGAGCTCGCTCAAAATCCTACTCGGGGTTCGCCTCGATTCGGAGCGCGATCACGGCGCCGTCCAAGCCTTCCGCCCAGACACGCCGCGTGCTGGACGCGATGACGGAAACGACGGACAAGCTCCAAACTCTGCTCAAGTCCGTCATACGCCGCCTCGACGCCAATCAGAAGACGGCGGACGAGCGCCACCAAGCACAAGTCGCCTACAACGATCAGGTCTCCAACGAGCTCAAGCACCTGGCCAAGCAAATAGATCTGACGCAGGCAGATGTGGACGAGGCCCGCAAGTCCCCGCCGCCGCTCGACCCAAGCACATCCACGATGGGCACGACGCCGGCCACTGGATCCGTCAGTCAAGCGCCGCCTCCTCCACCACCAACGACTCGACCACCACCACCTCCACCGCTCTACACAGAGGGCGCCGCACAGCTTCCGTTCGGCCGCCTCGTCAACCACGGTCCTCCGCTCCTGCTCCAACACTCACCACCCGCGTACGAGCAACATCGCGGGCACGACCACTACACCAAGCCGCCCAAGCATGATTTCCCTCGTTTCGATGGCGATGCGCCGCGCATCTGGCTCGAGCGGTGCACCTCCTATTTCGAGCTGTACCGGGTGCCGCAGCACAATTGGGTCACAACAGCGGGGCTATATATGGATGGAATCGCTGCGATGTGGCTACAGACATATCGCCAGACACATCCTGCTTTGTCCTGGTCAGCTTTCAGAACCTCAGGTTACAAGCCCCAACCAGCATCACCAGAGTTGCGGTGTTTGCACGCATTCAAGAGGAAGAGCTGGAAAAACAAAGAGCACCACGCAGCCGCATCGTTCCTGTCGGGCGACCGCCTCCAGCAGCAACAACAGCAGCTCCACAGGCTCGCGCAGCCGCTCAACCTCGCCCAGGGGGCGATGAGTACGCTCGAGAACGGCAACTCAAAGAATTCCGAAGAGCCAACGGTCTCTGTTTCCGCTGTGGGAACAAGTACTCCCGCGAGCATCAGTGCAAGCGCACCGGCCAAATTCTGATGATCGAAGTAGGGGATTTTGGAGAGATTCTATCGGACGATACAGTCCATGCACTGCAACTCTTGGACCCGCCTGTCGCCAATGAACCTGAATGTTGTGCGATCTCGCATCATGCAGTTTCCGAAGAAGAAGCTCCATCTACCATCCGTCTGCGCGCACAAGTGGGAGATCAGTACATGTTGTTAGTGGATTCGGGCAGTTCGCACAGTTTCATCAGCGACTCTTTTGTGCAGCGCGTGTCAGCAAAAACAGCGGCCTTACCACCGGTGTCAGTTCGTGTGGCCAACGGACAGCGACTGCACTGCAACAAGATCGTTCGACAACTTGGATGGCAGGTGCCAGGGCACACGTTTCACACAGATTTCAGAGTTCTGCCACTGGGAGCATACGATGGAGTTCTCGGCATGGATTGGTTAGCATCTCACAGCCCCATGAATTGCCATTGGCAACTGAAGACGATCACATTCCAAACAGAGAAGACAGTACACCTTCAGGGCGTCAGAACCTCAGATCTTCCTCCGATCACCGCTGTGGATGCATACGACCTTCATCGCATGGAAGTGGCAAATGACATTTGGACTGCAGCTCTAGTTACAGTTGAGCGGACAGACAAGGCAATCCCAGAACCAATTCCACCAAATATTCAGAAAGTGTTGTCTGAATACCAGGATGTGTTCGCTGAACCAACCACGTTACCACCTCGTCGTCAGTATGACCACGGCATCCACCTTGAACCAGGCACTGTTCCTATCAATACAAAGCCATATCGCTACTCCCCTGCTCAGAAGGACGAGATTGAGAAGCAGGTACAAGAAATGCTGAAAACGGGTGTCATTGCACACAGCATGAGCCCCTACGCTGCACCGGTTCTGCTGGTAAAGAAAAAAGACGGGAGCTGGAGATTTTGCGTTGATTTCAGACGACTGAATACTGCAACTGTCAAAAACAAATTTCCTCTGCCGGTCGTGGATGAGCTGCTGGACGAACTGGCGGGTGCCACATATTTCTCCAAGATCGATCTACGTGCGGGATATCATCAGATCCGTATGCGCGAGGAGGATGAAGAGAAGACCGCTTTCAAAACTCACCACAGGCACTACCACTTCAGAGTGATGCCTTTTGGCCTGTGCAACGCCCCTGCAACTTTTCAGTGCCTCATGAACACGGTCTTCGGGCGCTACGTTCGTAAGTTTATCATCATATTCCTCGACGATATTCTCGTCTTCAGCACTGACTTGCAGGAACATGAGGAGCACCTGCGGCTCACGTTGCAATTGCTTCGCGAGCACCAGCTTTTCGCCAAGGAATCCAAATGCTCGTTTGCGCAAACTAGCATCAAGTACTTGGGGCACGTGATCTCCAAGAACGGGGTCGCAACCGACACAACCAAGACCAGCGCCATGCAGGCCTGGCCCGTGCCCACGACGGCCACCGAGCTCCGCGGCTTCCTTGGCCTGACGGGATACTACCGCAAATTCGTCCCCCACTACGGCATCATCGCGAAGCCGCTGACCCAGCTCCTGACAAAGAAAGGGTTCGCCTGGAATGACAAGGCACAGCAAGCGTTCGAGCTACTGAAGCAGGCCATGGTGAGCACGCCCGTGCTGGCACTCCCTGACTTCGCCAAGCCGTTCGTGATCGAGACCGATGCGTGCGACACCGGCGTGGGGGCGGTGCTCACACAGAACGGCCACCCAGTCGCATACCTCAGCAAGGCATTGGGCGTCAAGAACCAAAAGCTGTCCACTTACGAAAAGGAGTTCCTGGCCGTGATGATGGCGATCGACAAGTGGCGGACATACTTGCAGCGCGCCCCGTTCGGGATCGTCACCGACCACAAGAGCTTGTGTGCACTTACAGATCAGCAGCTGGCTACGGACCTCCAGCGAAAAGCCATGTCGAAGCTGGTGGGTCTGCAGTTCTCCTTCCGCTACAAGAAAGGCGTCGACAATGGCGCAGCGGACGCGCTGTCCCGCGTCGGCCATCTTCTCGCGCTCGACGCTCTCTCTTTGTGCCAGCCCCAATGGCTCCAGGAGGTGGCCAACTCCTACGAAACTGATCCTGACGCACAAGAGCTGCTGGCGAAGCTCGCGATCACCACCACCGACGACCAAGGGCGCGCTTTGCAGGCCGGCGTCATCAGGCAGCGCGGCCGGCTTTGGATTGGCGCAAACTCAGCATTGCAGACAAAACTCATCGCCGCGCTCCATCACAGTGCCGTGGGAGGGCACTCCGGCGCCACGGCCACCTACCACCGCGTCCGCAAGCTGTTCACCTGGACCGGGCTGAAGCGTGCCGTGGAAGATTTTGTCCGACAGTGCGCCGTGTGCCAGCACGCCAAGCACGAGCACACGCACCCTGCTGGCAAGCTCCAACCCCTTCCAATCCCCACGGAACCATGGTAGGAGCTGACCATGGATTTTGTGGAGGGGCTGCCGAAGTCTGAAGGCGCCGACGCAATCATGGTCGTCGTCTATCGGCTGACCAAGTACGCGCGCTTCGTGCCGCTTCGTCATCCCTTCACCGCCGTTCAGGTCGCGCGCGCCTTCTGGGAGCACATCATCAAGCTCCACGGCGTTCCCCATTCGATCGTCTCCGACCGCGACAAGATCTTCGCAAGCACGATGTGGCGCGAATTGCTCGCCGCCGCGGGGACCAAGCTACTCTACTCCACCGCGTACCACCCCCAGACGGATGGCCAAACCGAGCGCGTCAATCAGTGCTTGGAGATGTACCTCCGGTGTGCAGTCCACGACACGCCGCGGCAATGGCACAAGTGGCTACCAGCGGCAGAGTTCTGGTACAATTCAGCGCATCACACCTCCCTGAATTGCTCTCCCTTCAAGGCGCTGTATGGAAGAGAGCCCAATCTGGGGGGATTACCTCACCTAAGCACCGTGCTCCCCGGCGACGCGGCGTCCGGCGATCTGGACTGGGCTGCTCACACTGAGCTGCTGCGTGCCCAGCTGGCGCGTGCCCAAGCTCGCTTCAAGAAACAAGCAGATCGACACCGAGCGGAACGAGCCTTCGACGTTGGTGAACAGGTCCTTCTCAAGCTGCAGCCGTATGCCCAGTCCCCCGTCGCCAATCGGCCATGCAAGAAACTCGCCTACAAGTTCTTCGGTCCATTCTTGGTGGCAAAACGCATCGGCACGCTGGCATATCGACTGCAACTTCCCCCAAACAGCAGCATCCACCCGGTATTCCACGTCTCTCAATTGAAGCCGTTTACTCCTGACTATACTCCGGTGTTCTCTGAACTGCCACGAGTACCGGACCTTGCCGAAGAGCAAACCGAACCGGTGGCAATCCTACAGCGGCGTATGATGAAGAAAGGAGATGCCCCAGTGGTGCAGCTACAAGTTCAGTGGGCAAACATGCCATCATCGGCTACTACCTGGGAAGACTACGACGTCCTTCGTCATCGGTACCCATCAGCAAGCATCTGGGAAGAGCCTTCGTCGCAAGAGGGAGGCAATGTCACGCCTGCAGATGCTGATACTACACCTGCAGCGGACTAACAAGTGCAGTTCAGTTATCTGAACTTGCAACCTACGGTTGGGCCGGGTCGAGTGCGTGTGTGGGTTGTGATTGGGCTGTGGCCTTGTAAGGGTGGCCCAGTGGGGCAGCTACATATGTACGACTCTCAGGACGAAAGAGGCAGCGAGTGATTGATCGAGTCTTTCTCCCCCTTCTCCACGCCTCTCACCTACTCTGCCTTCTCCTTCCTCACCCCAAATTCTAGATCGGATCCGGCCTGGGCATTACATATAAGTCCTTTTCCGTTCCTAAATATAAGTCCTTTTAGAGATTTCAATACAGACTAGACATTCATGTTACAATCCAGATGTAAGTTCAAATGTTTAATAGCCCGATGAGAAGGTAATTGCGTAGTGCTCCACATATTAGTTATTGCTGGGTGGAACATTAAGGGTGATGAATGTATTCAACTGCTAGTCTGCTACAAAAGTAAATATGTGAATTGATTTTATATGAAAATTGCACAAAACAGTCAAAATGGTACCGGAGCATAGGCACCATCATATTAGTTACTTCGATCTCTATCTTAAATCTTATCCTGTTTAGATAATATTCTAACTTTATCCTATTACTGCCTGATACTATTGCCATGAACACAAGTATGTGAAGAGTATATTCCCGTGCCAAATGCATCCTAACACAAGTAAGCACATTCTGTGGAAATTCATCATTTTAGTATAAGCTAAGAAAAGAACATAAAATCATAAGGCAAGACAACCTTCTCAGGAAAATGAGCAGATAAAATTTTGAAAGATGACCTTAAAACCAGCAGGAGCAAGAACTTCCAGGTCTTTGATAGGCCTGTATTCCATTCCATATATGCGTTGGATGCCATCTGTCATTGATAACTTTAAACATCGTTTGGGGCCGGCATGTGCATCACGATATCTTTCCCTTAAAGGGGCAGACATATTGACGATTTCATCAACCTAAGAAACACAGAGCTGGTTAGATGGTTACATTCATGAAACGGTCCTGATTCTGCACATGACAAATCTACACCTTTATAATTTGGACCAACCATATAAGCGATGCAATCTTTCTCTTCTACCCACTAGCATGGGCCCTTAAGTTAAGGTCAATCTGGTACTGACTCAACTTTGATTATATAAATGTGAATAATATCACATTACAAAGAAAGAAGGAAAGAGATCATCAGTCCTACTACAGTACTACCTTGAAGATGCATGTGATTGGGTTAAGTTAAAAGGAACCCCTGATGCTTAGGATTGTTTTCCTGACACACTGGTGACCAAGAACTAAACAGATAACTTAGATGAACCGAAATGCATAACCTGCACTTTACTAGTACAGCAATCTCAACAATATTCACCATTCTATGGGGCCAGCAATCACATTCATGTGTCAAAGAACGATACTCCAAAGTTCTGACTAAGGAATTGCGCCTTTGTGACCCAGTCACTAAGTTGAAGTAAAGCAAGTAAACTAAAGGTTTAGGTTCCAGCATAAACGCCTTATTTCAGATGGATCTCGAATTAGAAGCTCAGATATGGAGGCAAATTGCAGACATTGCCATCACCAACCTGAAGTATCCACCAGAGCAAAACCATGCTATACATTGCATAACTATGCTGCACCAGGAGGGCCAAAGCAGTACTGATATCCACAACTCAAAAAGAAAATCATAACCAATCATCCAATACTGAATTATAAGGGGACTACACCTGTAGCACAAATGGTCCATCGAGGATGGCGGCCTCCATAGACCCGACGCCCTCCGGAAGCACACCAGCGCCGCATTCGTTCATGTCGGCAAAGAGGAGCTGCTCAAAACACTGTCTAGCCTGCACTTCAGTGCCGCCATGGCCGTTGAACCCAGGCAACCCGGCAGCACACTGTTGAAGCCACTCTGGCCGTACACGAAGCCCGAGTCGCCGCAGGAACACATCCACCGGACGCAGCTGCGCGCTCAGTGCGGACGGTGGGGTCGAGGACGTGAGCGGGGTCGCAGTTGGGGTCCAGGCAGAGGGAGGGGTTGGAGCTGGGGTTCGAGGCCGAGGAGCAGGCGCGGCAGCAGGTGGTGGGGTTGGCGTTGGGGTTCGGGCAGGAGGAGCTGATGCGGCAGCCGGCAGTGGAGTTGGGGTTGGGGTTCGGGACATAGGAGTGGGTGCGGCAACGGACGGTGGAGTTGGGGTTGGGGTACGGGCAGTAGTGGGTGCGGCAGCCGGCGATGGGATTGGGGTCCGGGTTCGGGCCGGAGCAGGTGCGGCGGCCGGCGGTGGAACTGGGATTCGTGTTCCGGACGGAGGAGTGGATGCGGGAGGCGGGGTTGGTGTTGGGGTTCGGAACAAAGGAACAGCGGGAGCAGGAGCGGGAGGTGGACATGAAGTTTGGGGCGGAGGATATTGAGGTGGAGCGGGAGGTGGTGGGGAGAGGTCATCGGCGACGTCGGTGAACAGGGAGTCCCCGTCAGAGTCCCGCATCTCGTCGGGGGCGTCGCCGAAGGCGGGGTCCTCGTCGGGGTCCTGGATCTCATCGACCTCCTCCTCGTCATCGGAGATCTCGACGGGAGGGGAGGGGGGAGGCGAGGACGGTAATGTGTAGGGGGCTAGGAAGGGGCTGGGGTTTTGAGACGAGGGCCGGCCGACGCTTCCGACGCCGCCAGTAGAAACGGAGGCGGAGGCGGAGGCAGGAGTGGCCGCGGCATCTTCCTCGTCGGAGTCGGTGATGATTAGGCTGCGGCGCCCCATTCTCGAAGAAATTTTGGGGGCGGTTTGGTCGGAGGAAGGGAACGAGGGGAGAGGGTTTTGGGGGCGGTTTCCCTGGAGAAATTTTGGAGGCAGGTTCCGGGCTTCCAGCGCGGGAGGATATGCAGAAGCCTTAACGCTTTTTTTTTTTTAGGAAAGAAGCCTTCACGCTTTGTTTGGACGTTGATATTCCCGACGGATGCGTTTGGTTAGAGGGACATGCTAGGGTGGCTATTGGCATCCATATCCAGCTGGATAAGAATAGCCATACTTTCCGTTTGGTTGATGGATGAGGTTAGCCTATGTTTTGTTTGGTTTGAAGGTTGAATCTTGGATGGGGATAGCCATTGACCGGAGCTACTGCAATACAAAAAATCAAGAAAAAATGATCAGCAGGTTGGATAGAAAATCAATGAAGAAAGCACACATCAGTATATATCGCCACCGCAATACACGCAGCAAGTTTGGCCGCACGGCTAGCGAGGCCGGCGTAGCGCGCGCAGCACCTGCTCACGGGGCGCACAACATGCGCCCCTGCCGGACAGATGCAGGGCCGGCACCGCACGCGCAGCGCCCACGCACGGGGCGCACAGCCAGCGCATCGGACGGAGAGAAGCAGGGCCAGCGCCGCCATCCGCAGGGCTCCGGTGGCCGCACGCGGCACTCACCTATGTTGACCGCCGGCGCGATGGCCTTGCCACCACCTAGGGATGGCGAAAGGCGACGGCGACTGGCCGGAGTAGCAGGTGGGGATCGGGATCGGAGCTGGAGAGGAAGGAGGGCGAGGGCGAGATAGCACAGGAGAGGATAAGAGAGAACGAGAGGCTAAAGTGAATTCAATTTCAAAGTTCTTGTCGTACAACGCTCGCTCGCCCACTTATATAACGTGGTTTACAATCCAACACTCGGCCCAGCGGCCCACACTACAACACGACCCAAAAGCCCATGAAATCTTCAAACGCTTCGCGCCTTCGCCACTGTGATCGCATGTGAGCTTGTCTCTCTGTCACTTACAGTACCCACCCCTGAAGCCCAAGCTGGTGCTGATGGAAAGCGTTCCTTGAGCACCTCGTAGTCCTCCCAGGTGGCAGAAGCAGCAGGTATCTTCGTCCACTTGACAAGTATCTGAAGATTAGCGGCTTTTCCTTTCTTGACCAGCCTGCGGTCCAAGATTTCTTCAGGGTAAACCCCCGGCGCAGAGAGGTCGATTGGTACTGGCAGTGTTGTGAACACCGGCGTGTGATCAGGCACATGGTTCTTGAGCTGAGACACATGGAAAACCGGGTGGACTTGACTTCCTCTTGGCAACTCCAGTTTATACACGGCGTTGCAGATTTTCTCCAGTACCTTGTATGGTCCAAAATACTTCAGCGCCAGCTTCCTACAGGGTCGATTTACCACTGTGGATTGGGCATGAGGCTGCAGTCACAGGTAGACCATTTCCCCTTGAGCAAACACTCTTTCAGACCGCTTCTTGTCAGCAAAGTGCTTATACTTGCACTGAGCACATGCCAAGTGATCCTTAAGAATTGTTGTATGCTGAGTATGTGTAGTCAACCACTCATTCACATCAGGGTTGGAAGATGTCGTGTGTCCCGAGAGCTGACCCATGTTTGGAGCATAACCGTAGAGAGCTTTGTATGGAGTACATCCAAGTGAGGAGTGATATGTGGAATTGTACCAGAATTCTGCTTGGGACAACCAAGTAACCCATTTTGTAGGACAATCATGGACTGCACACCTCAGATACATCTCTAGGCACTGGTTGACCCGTTCTGTTTGGCCATCCGTTTGCGGGTGATATGTCGTGCTCATCTGTAGCTCAGTTCCCCATATTCTTAACAACTCTTTCCAGAATGAACTGGTGAAGATCTTATCTCTGTCAGACAAAATTGCCAGTGGTAATCCATGCAGTTTCACAATGTTGTTGAGGAACACCTTTGCAACAGAAGCAGATGTGAAGGGATGTTTCAGTGGTAGGAGGTGACTTACTTTGGTGAAGCGATGCACTACTGCCAGTATGGCCGAATATCCCTCAGACTTTGGTAAACCCTCTATGAAATCCATGTTGATCGCCTGCCAAGGGCAGTCAGGTATGGGCAAAGGCTGTAGTAGCCCTAGGGTTTTGCACAGCTCATGTTTGGCTTGCTGGCATATGCCACACTGTTTGACAAAGTTCTCCACATTTGTCTTCATTCCCTTCCAACTAAACAGTTGCTTGACTCTGTGGTATGTTGGCAGAATACCTGAATGGCCTCCTACTGGAGTAGAGTGAAATGCCTGGATCAGTTTGGTTTTCAGACCCACATTTGCTCCTACCCAGATTTTACTGTCCTGTTTGAGCAGCCCCTCCTGAAGTTGGAAACCAAGGCAAGCAGTGGAGTCAACAGCTAGCTTTTGTAACATGGACAAGGCCTCAGGATCAACAGAGTAAGAGTTGAGAATTTCTTGTATCCACACTGGCCTGCTTGTGGAAACACTTTGTACAGAGAACAAATGTGCCACCCTAGATAAAGCATCTACAGTTGTGTTTTCCACACCTTTTTATATTGAATGGAAAATTGCAATCCTATCAGCTTGGTCATTGCTTTCCTTTGTAAGTCAGATGTGAGGTTCTGATCTCCCAAGTGGCATAAACTTTGATGGTCTGTTTTGATAATGAATGGAGCTCTGCTCAAGTAAGATCTCCATCTGTCAATGGCCAACATAATTGCCAAAAACTCCTCCTCGTATATAGATTTCTTCTGATTTTGCACCCCCGAGGCTTTGCTGTAATATGCAATGGGATGGCCCTCCTGGGATAGAATAGCTCCCACTCCAGTGTTGCAAGCGTCAGTTTCTACAGCAAAAGTCTTGTCAAAGTTGGGAAAAGCTAACACGGGAGTGTTAACCATGGCTTGTTTGAGCAGCTGGAAAGCTTGTTGTGCCTCATCAGACCAGGAGAATGCTTGTTTCTTCAACAAAGCAGTCAAGGGTTTGGCCAACACCACATAGTTCCTCACAAAAATTTTGTAATATTCAATGAGTCCCAGAAAACCCCTCAATTCAGTTACAGATGTGGGAATTGGCCACTGTAACATAGCTTCAGTCTTAGCAGGATCAGTAGACACACCTGTGTCAGAAATTATGTGCCCCAGATACTCCAAGGACTGCTGAGCAAAAGCACACTTACTTTCTTTGACAAACAACTGATTTTCTTTGAGTATATCAAACACTGACTAAAGATGCTCTATATGTTCCTCCAGTGTTTCACTGAACATCAGTATATCATCCATAAAGACCAGTACATACTTCCTATTAGCCCCAGCAAAAGCAAAATTCATGACACACTGAAAGGTGCCTGGAGCAGTAGCTAATCCAAGAGGCATTACCCTGAACTGGAACTGCCCATGATGGGTTTTGAATGCTGTTTTAAACTCATCCTCCTCTTGCATTCTTATCTGATGGTAACCAGACTTGAGATCCAACTTAGAGAACCATTTTGCTCCCCCTAATTCATCCAGAATATCATCTATAACTGGCATGGGAAACTTGTTCTTCACAGTAATGGCATTAAGTTTTCTATAATCCACACAAAACCTCCAAGTCCCATCCTTCTTTTTGACTAGCAACACTGGTGCAACAAAGGGGCTTATACTGGGTGTAATTAAGCTTGCATCCAACATCTCCTTGACTTGTTTCTCAATTTCATCCTTTTGTAGAGGGAAGTATCTGTATGGTCTGCAGTTAACAGGAGCAGCATCTGGTACCAGATTTATTTTGTGGTCAAAAGCTCTGTGTGGAGGTAAAGTGTGTGGCTCTTGGAACACCTGTTTGTTCCTGTCCAGCACTTGTTGCACCTCTTGAGGAATTTCTGTGACAGGTGCTATGACTATGCGGTTTAGCAATGCAGTAGCCCACACATCGTTTCCTTTCTCCCACTTAAGGAACTGTTCAGCAGGTATCTCCTCTATACTCTCTTGTTGAACAGGCAGAACTCCTTGAAGTCTGACCTCTTTGCCCTGGTACTGAAACTGTATCCACTTGTCAGCCCAATGACACTGCATCACACCCCATTGCTCTAGCCAATCCATGCCCAAAATAATGTCATGCCCTCCTAGTGGCAGTACTTGCATGGAGTTACTGAAACTGTGCCCCTGTATCCACCATGTGAGTTGAGGTACTCTTTCAGTACAAGCAATGAGATTGCCATTTGCTACCTTTACTTGTAAAGGATTCACTAAATTCTCAGCAGTGATAGAAATCTTATCCAGGAAAGCTTTATCCACAAACGTGTGTGTGCTGCCTGAATCTACCAGTATCAGCACCACCTTGTTCTGCACAAGAGCTCTCAGTTGAATAGTTTTTGGATTTGGTGCATGACAAGGCATTTACTAAGATAGTAGCACATTCTTCCTGTCCTCCTGCTACTAAAGCATCCAACACAGCATCTGATATGATTTCCTGTGTAGCTACCACTTCAGCTGCTTTCAACTGTGCTCCCCCTGCCACATGCTGATTACAGACATGAACTGGTACAAATTTTTCTCCACACTTATAGCAAAGTCCATTTGCTCGACGATATTCCTTCAACTACTTTGCTTTCCATAACTCACCTGTTGCTAAACCAGATTGATCGTCTGACTTTGTATATGTTGCTTTCTGGAAAGTGGGTTTGTGTGTTTTCTGTTGTAGCAGTAATCCCTCCTGAACTGATGCATATAAAGCTGCCAATTGAACAGTACTCGGCATCTGAAATTCCATTGCTGATCTGAGTTCCTCCTTGAGGCCCAGCACAAACCTAGTGACCAGGAAAGTGTCACTGATTGTGGGCTCGTACAGCTTAACAGTGTAGACCAGCTGCAGGAACTGCTATTTATATTCCTCGACCGTGTCTACTTGTTTTAACAGCATCAACTCTTTCATCTTCTGCCAATAAACATCAACATCAAACTCTAGCAGTATCGCCTAACAAAACTGCTCCCAAGTATGGAATTCCCCAGACTGTTTGAACTCTTGATACCAACGGGCCGTGTTATCTGACAGATACAGAGAAGCAGATGTGACCCTAAAACTGCCAGGAATGTGATAGAGCCTGAAGAATGCCTCACACTTGTCCAACCGAATCCTCACATCCGTGCCATTAAACCTTGGGAAATCCATTTTCGGCATCCATTGCCTCTTGCCCATGCTCTCATCTACCACAGGAAGTATGGGGTGTTGTGGAGCATGATGTACCTCAGGTATCTGAATCGGGCGAGGCGGAGGTCGCCGTACCGATCGAGGTGCCGCGCCGAGTATGCCATCTGAGACCTCAGAAGCAGTCGGTGACGAAGCCTCTGCTACTCCTTGCTGCTTTTGCATCTGTGCCGCATGAGCTTGACTCTGCTGCACCTGTCCCAGCGTGTTGCAGGAGAGATCCACCTTGACTTGCACCTGATCGAGACGTGCGCCTTGCTCCATCAGCTTGGCGTCGAGAGCCTCGAGCTGCATGCTGAGTCCATCGACGGCGGCCAACTTGCTCTGCGCGGCCCGGATCTCCGCGAACTCCTTCAGCATCCGTTCATGTAGCGCCTCCATCTCGCCCACAAGGAAGCACGACTACGGATTCGGCTTGAATGTCGTCGTGGTCGACGGACTTCCCCGAATCAACCCACCTCAGGTCAGGAATTACACAGATCGAACCCTAGGGTGATCCGCCACCGTCGCCTCGGATTTACCGGGTATGAATCGGGGAAAAAAATCCGGAGAAAACAGCGACGAGGATCGACGGCTCTGGTACCAACTGTCACCACCTAGGGATGGCGAACATCGACGGTGACTGGCCGGAGTAGCAGGTGGGGATCAGGATCGGAGCTGGAGAGGAAGGAGGGCGAGGGCGAGATAGCACAGGAGAGGATAAGAGAGAACGAGAGGCTAGAGTGAATTCAATTTCAAACTTCTTGGCATACAACGCTCACCCGCTTATATAACGCGGTTTACAACCCAACACTCGGCCCAACAGCCCACACTACAACGCGAGCCAAAAGCCCATGAAATCTTCAAATGCTTCGCGCCTTCGCCACTACGATCGCCTGTGAGCTTGTCTCTCTGTCACTTACAGGCCTCTGCTGACAAAGGAGGAGAGAAGGCGAAGGAAGGAGAGAGTCATGCTGTTGTGCACTCACCGTCGTCCCCGGGCTTTGATCTGCCGGCGCCGCTGCGCGCTCATTGTCGTCGTCGGGCTTCGAGCTGTCGCCGCCACTGCAACAGAGAGAAGAGATATGGAAAGGGGAAAAGAGATAGATAGAGCAGCAAAAAACGTTTCGCGGGCCGCGCGGCGGGATGCCCACATCCGCGAGATTTTTGCAGACGCGCGTAGTCGCGTCCTGGACGAATATTCGAAGCATCTGGCCATCCCTATTCCAACTCGTCCATAAACATCCTCAAAAAATACTCGCCTGTAAACCAAACGCATGTCATCCACATAAAAAACAGCTATCCCTGTCCAACAAAGGGATAGCCCAGCATCCAAACGCATACGACGTGTTTTGGCCGAGGAATTAGAGATGGGGAATGTGAATTGTGGGCTGCTCCGTTTCTTAAAATTCAGCTTCTCTCTAGAAAACACAAGTCAAATAGTGTAGCTTCATGATATGTTAAAAAACTAAAATCTAGGATGCAACTTCCAGTTTTTTATGAAGCTCTTCAGGGGTGCCCTAAAAAGTCAAATTTAGGTGGAAATTACCCACAATCGCCACGAAGTGGATACCCTTTCATTTCTCTCCTCTCATCCAATCAAATAGATTCTTTCCACCAAATTTCCCATTATTGAAGCTGAAGCTAGATGAAAGGCAAACATTGTCTTTGGTAGTGCTACAACTTCCGTATGAATCTGCTCCAAAGCATATTTGGTGGAGTGAAACTGATTTTGGTGAAGCGGAGCAATCCCAAGAAGTCCACTATTTGATTAGAGGGAACGAGAGTTTAAGTGGGATGGGGAATGGGATTGAGGAAGCCAATTCCGATTGATTTCTTCCCAAAGGTACCCTGTTAATTCGTGAGCGGAGTTTTATCCCACACTAATCCCATCATATACCAACCAAGGGAATGGAAGTAAAAGTCCACTTCCCATGCCTAATCCCTCAATAAACACTCTGATCCAATCTCCCATTGTCATGCCCAAGTGTTTACCAAACAGGCTATCAGGGTTTCTGTGTAGGGTTAGGGACGGGGATGGAGAAAAAAGTGGCCATGGCGGGATAGGCTGTCGTCACAACCGGCGTGCGAGGAGGCAGGGGCGCGGTGCTGGCTCGGGCAGACGACGGCCAAGGGCGGCAAGCGCGGGGGGAGGTGTGCGTGCGGGGTGGAAGGGAAGGAGGAACATGGATGTGGCCACGCACGGGGAGAACGGGGTCCATCGGAGAGAAAGGAGAAGAAGGATGGCGGAGGCAGGGACGGATTCAAGGGGGGGCGAGGGGGGCGAGACCCCCCCTAACGATCGCATCTCCCTGTTAATGGCGAGTAGTTGTTAGCTGATTTTTCTGCCAGCCAATTGCCCTCCAGTTCCTTCGCCCCCCTATCTTTGTGTCGCTGGTGAAGCCTAAGTCAACCCATGTGCGTGATGCAGTTTAGCAGCCTAAAAGCTCAAAACTAACAGCCACTCAATTAGGAGGCTACCCAGCATGCAGGCTAGCAGCCCACCCAGCCCGACCCACCCACGCGCCCACGCACACACGGTCACTACCACTTCGTTTCCCAACCGGCTGCCTGTTATCAGATATTTGCCGCCTGCTATAGCGCTGCTGCCTATTATCAGATATTTGCACGACTCCGTGGAGAAGGGACGACAGCGGGCGAGCGTTGATCCACGGGCACTTTGCCGGTAGCCGGTAGGCCGACCACACGGACGAGCGCCAACATAACAAGTATACAAGGTATTTTGAACAATACATTCAAGCCCTGATTAGGTTAGCCTGTGATTTTAGAAACATATAAAAGTACAGTATATAATTGTAAATACTACTCCCTTAGACCGAAAATACTTGTCATTAGTTTCGGACGGAGTGAGTACAATCGTTGAGAATGACCTAACGGCCAAGTTTAGCTCCGAAGAAATTGTTGATATCGTGCTCACGAATCTGACTTCAAACTAGTAGATGTGTATTTTAAATAGCGTAATATCTCGATGTTACAGTGGCAGGGGCACCCCGCTAAACATATCGTGTACAATTAGCGACATTTAGCGTGCTATGGCTCCTCATACATATATTTACTATTTAGATCTCATGATATTTACTATGGTGTGTACTTATGTATCCTATGATTTTCATCCTTCAATTCCCCCCCCCCCCCCCCCCAAACCAAATTTCCTGGCTCCGTCCATGGGCGGAGGTGATCTAACTTGCGCCTCCCAGAGCTGCACGTCGCGATTGTGTTCACCTCCTCTCCCGCTCGAGTGCGCCTCTTCCTTTTCTGAGCAATTTGATAAAAATAGCACGCGTTTTGTCGTGCCTTGATAAAACAACACATTTTTCTTTTGTTTGATTAAACTAGATAATACGCTGCGCGTTGCCGCGGTACATTAAGTCCACATTAGACATTACATAAGGGAGAATCACATACCCGATGAATGTTAAGTAAAATGTATAGTATATAGATTGCTAAAAATGCATTGCACTATGAGCATTTGCAATCTATATTTGTTTTGAGCCAATGTAGATGGTTTTCTAAGTGTTCCTCAAATCATTGTAGTGACATGCTAGCGTACAGTTGTTGAGCTTGTGCCGTCCACTAGCATGTGTGTGGGGTTAGGGATAGAATGCATGCAAGAAAATGTTTTCTCTTTAACTTTATGGATTTTTGGGACCCCGTCTTAGAGATTTCACAAAATCATTCTATCTCGATGTAGTACACAATATGAGATTGAGGATTTACTGCTCTGCAGCATATTATACACCTAAATTCAATACGGGCATTAAGAAGAAAGGAACAATCAAGAAACTAATGTTAGTGCCAAAATAATTATGAAGATGGATATAACCTTTCAATGCCCATAACTTGGCATGAAGTTCATTAACAATTTAGATCACGACAAATTCTAGCCAAAGCCAGATACGAAAAGTATAGTATGAACAAAATCGTTAGGGTATGCTTAACTGTGTCCTTCATGAACAAATCGAAGAAGTCGAGTAACAGAAAATGACACTTAAAAACATACATACAAAGCAATCAAACCAGGAGAAGAGTGCAAGTAAGTAAATAGTTGTAGCATCATGGAAACTTAACATCATGGATAATGATAGTGGGAATGAGTGGACCCCAATTATTAAAGGCATGACATGTAAATCCATGTAGAAAAACACTCAACCCCGAAAGTAAGTGCCACTATAGAAATCCTTATACTAGTCATACAGAGCTAAATGGACGTTGTGGGAATTCCTAAGGATTGGGTCTGATTCCATGGCATCGCCACCATCTGTCTCCTTGACGCGGGCACCAATGCCTCACATGCAGTTTGTCGACGTGTAAATCTATCCTTTTAGAGTAGCTGCAGCGGATATGTTCAATTTCCGTTTGTTGCTAAAAACATATTTGCTCTTCTACAAAACTGTAATTTTGCATTACGTACATAATCCTTCAGCGGCAAATAGCTCGGAAGATATCCAAAGATCTTTTCTTGATCTAATGGCAGAACACATAATTTTTGTTTAGAAGAAAGCACATGTGCACATGCAATCCTACATTCTTAAGAAGCTGATCCCCACTGCTTCCAATTCTCTCGACAAGCACACATTTCACATCGGCATGCATGCCACATCACCTTTTTAGTTCCTACTACCACTAATCATCCCACCATGCGGCATTCCACATTACCAAATATGGCATGTCAACAAAAAAAAACAATTCCCATTACAATTTTATACAAGAAACTCATCTCTTATTATTGTGCAACAACTAATCGATTTCCTTCTTGCTCCTCATCTTCTCCCAAACAATGACGCTGAATCCTCTCCCAATCTGCTGGGTTACCTCAGCTCTGAAGTTGCTATAGATGTCCCCCTCCCAGCCGCATTCCTTCTGTCCTCTCAATTGAGGTTGACGCATCCCCGCCCCTCTCAACTACCTCAACTTTAATCTGTTATAAATTTCCCCTTTCACGACCCCTCTCCTCCAGTCCTCCCAATTGAGGTTGACATCTCCATGGACGTATTCTTGCTCTGTAGTTGTCGTTGCAAGGATGGATAACCAATGACTCCTAAGGAAAATCTCCTGTCCTAGTGAGCAACTTGCTGTTGAACACCTACCGCAGCCTCAAGGTCTTCCACTTCCCTCTAGCGCGGCCATCGTTAGAGAGTGACATGATGACAATGTATATGGTACTTTGCCCCAGAGCTGTTTCTCAACTCCATCAACTACTCCGCCACAATCGACGTCTGGTCCGCCGGTTGCATCTTCATGGAGCTCATCAACCACGCCCTGCTCTTCCCAGTGAGAAACCACGATGACCTGTGCTTTATACACGAGGCACATGCCGTAGTCCCCCTGCCTTTCTAGGGATAGTTCTCGAAGGTGCAGCCCGCCGCACTTGACCTCATCGAGAGAATGCTCTTTTTCAGCGTACGATCATGGGTGAGTTATTCATCTGTGTCAATCTGCTTTAATCTACACAAACGGAGGCGTGTGAGTGCGAGGACCCTGTTCGGGCGCTTAAGGCACCGAACAGGAGCTCAACCCTTCCGAATTCGGGAATAGAGACGTGGGCTTTCAGAGCAGGCCTTCGAATATTTCAAGCCAATTCAGTGGACTCGATTCCTTGTCCATCTAAACAGCGAAATTCGGGCTATCCAATGCCAATATCAAAATCTAGGCATGAATATCAGCATCCAAACGAAGTGTGAGAAATAGCAAACCTCTCCCGTCCGGAAAATCTTATTTGCCGCCCGTTGCGACCATGGCTCCTCGTACCCTCTCCTTGCGCCACGTCCTCTTTATAGGCCGGCTTATTCTATTTTTTCCACTGGTTTTGGGAAGGTTCTAGAACCTTCCATGAACAAGCTTTTCTTTTTATTTTATTTTTTGTCTGTTCTTTTTTCTTCTTCTTTTTTACCTTTGCACACTCTTTTCATTCTTTCCTTTTTATTTTTCTTTTCTTCTTTTTAATTTCATGAACGTTTTTCAATACCACAAATGTTTCTTGAATTTGAGAACAATTTCTGCAATTCGTAATCATTTTTCGCATTCACGAACATATTTTCCAACTTTGTGCACATTTTTAAAATTCATGGACATTTTTTGAGTTATCTCAAGTTTTCAGAAATTCATGGAAATTTCTAGGATTCATGAACATTTTCGTATTTTTGTAATTCATGAACCTTTTTAAAATTCATGAACGTTTTCTAAATTTGCGAGCATTTTTTGGAATTTGTGGACATTTTCCCCGAATTTGAGAACAAATTTTCAAATTCGTGAACATTTTTTACAAATTCGCAAACATTATTTTGAAAGTCATGAATTTTTCAAACTCACATAAAATTACAATGCAAGACTTTTTAGAATTCATGAACATTTTTTCAAAATTTGCAATTTGTTTTAAATTTTGGAACTTTTTTGAAATCCCTAACTATTTGAAAGAAGAAAAAGAAAAACAAAATATAAAAAGATATGAAAAACAAGGGGCGTCTCGCCCCGCACATGGGCCTGGCAAAATACACGTGCGGGGGAGCGGGGGTGCGTGTATCCTACCTATTCAGTGCGTAGGTGGCTGAATAGGAGCACCTCGTCGCGACACATAGTCTAAAGGCACAGAGCGAGTGACCGTCATGTGTCGCCTATTTTAGCAGATCCTAAATCCTGGTGTTTTTGGTTTTGGAAACTTTTCGGTGCAAATATTATATCTCACTTATAGCGAGACTAGCATATGTCTTGCCTAACAGGCTCAAGCATATGGGCCAGCCTGTTAGCGTTATCGCTCACTCGCTTGTTTTTTGTTTTTTCTCCATTTTCTCTCTTTTTTGGTTTACTTTTATTGTTATTCTTTCTGTTTTCTTTGATTTTCTCTTTTTCATCATTTTTCATTGTTTCTTTCACAATTTTATCAGGTTTTTTCTTTCCTTTCTATCTATTTTATTCTTTCTTATTTGGTTTTTGCTGGTTCTATTAGTCCAGTGGCCCTATATGACCACCCGACACATACCACGCCGAAAATGGAATTTACGTAACATCGCTCGGCAGTGTGAGGCACGCATGGTCCAATCTAAGAGCGACATGCGACACACTAACATGCAATTTTTATCTTTTTCCTTTTTCTATTACAGATTTTTATTTTTATTTTTAGATATACAATAATTTTTTAAATACTCTCTGAATATTCTTTTAATTACACTATAAATATTTTCTAAATAGACATTGTGTATTATATATACATGTTAAAGACTTTCTAAATAAACGATAATTCTTTTAAAAATACATGATGAAGTTTTTGTAAATACATGATGAACATTTTTTACGATGAACAACTTTAAACACACAATAGTTTTATAAACACGTTATTTTTATAAATACATGATATAATTTTGTAATACACAATAAAAACATAAGATGGTGGATAATTTATAAACCGTGATGAATCTTTTCCTAAATACACAGGGACATTGTAAGTATCCTGATGAACGTTTTTTTATCACACAATGAAAAGAATGTAAGAATCTAAAAATAAGTAAACTAAAAAAGAAAATACATGTGAAATTCTTAGTACATTTTTTTTCATAATTTATAAATATATGAACTTTGTTTATTTAAATACAGGAATATTTTGTATGAACAAAATTCTAATACATGATGAAAAATATAAGGACAAAAATATTAAATAGAATGGAAACAAATCCCATGGGAACATTTTTTAAATACATGATGGGCATTTTAATACACGGTGTTTTAAAACAAAGACTAATTTTAATTTTCATTTTTTAAAATATACTCCCTCCATTCCTAAATATTTGTCTTCTTATAGATTTCAAATGGACTACCACATACGGATGTATATAGACATATTTTACAGTATAGATTCACTCATTTTGCTCCGCATATACTCACTTGTTAAAATCTCTAGAAAGACAAATATCTAGGAAGGAGAGAATACAAGACCATTTTATAAATATCCAATGAACAATTATTTAGTATGATGAACAAAAAGTAAGGAGCAGAAACAAATTTAAAACAAAAGAAGTAATAAATTGTTTTAATACACGACGAACCTTTTTCAATACACGATGAATTATCTTTAAATACTTGATGATTTTTTAATTACATAATGACATTTGTTCAAAATCCAATGAATATACGCAGGATGAACAAAAAACATACAGCCAGATAAAGTATTAGTTAGACTACCCCTCCTCGCCCTCCTCGCCTAGCCTAGCCCTCCGTCGGTGGCCACGCCGGCCCCGAGGTCCACCCCCGCGGCCCTCGGAGGTGCCCGCCCCTCCCTCATGGCCTTCCCTCCCTCCTCTGGGACTGGGCGCTCACGCGAGCTCCGCTGGCTCGAGTCCAGCCCCTCGCCAACCTTCCCTTCCCCGTCTCGCTCCTATCGGGCCGCTTCGCCGCCCTCCTACCGCCAGGCCCTTTGTGCCCGTGAGCTCCTGTCCTCCGAGCTCACTCCAGAGGCCGGCGACACCTTGACCCCTTCCCCATAGCCTGCCCCCCGACCCTGGCCGCGCTCCGATTTCCATCCGGTCTCCGCTACGGCCGCCGTTAACGGGCTCGTGGCGGGCCGCGGCGGCGTCTGCGAGGCCGATGGCTGGCTGGTCGCCTCTGGGCGTCGCTGGTCGCGCCCCCGGCGTCCCGACACCCTCGCCACCGCCAGGGTCTGGCTACGGCCGCTCGCCCCAGGCCGCCTTCACCTCCCGCCAATGAGTGTCCCCGCCGCTTCAGCACTTCACACGTCTGCGCCGAGTGCCGGGGGAATATCCGGTGCAAGTGTTGTCGCTCTACGAGCACTTTTGCGTGTGACTGCGACCTCCGCGCCCGCGCGTCGTTGCCACGCCCCGCGAGCTCCTCGAACTCCAGCGTCCAGGGCCCTAGCCAGCCCGCCTCTCCCGGGTCGGGCACCTTGGCTCCGCTCTCTGCCTTTGTGGCTTCATCTTCACCTTCTCGCTCCAACGCTGCTACGGCCTCCCCGCCACCCCCTTCTCCTCCGGGACAGCACCCGCCATGTCTGGCCGCTCTTCCCCGCGGCCGGCTGGCGCACTCTGATTCTTGGACCGCTCCCCTGAGGTCGTGGCCGCCGAAGATGCCAGCACGCCCTGGTGGTGATAGTGGCGGGCAACCGCACCGGCGTCGACCGTGCTGATGTTGCTGCTGCGCTCTGATACGCCCATTTTGCATCATGTTTTCCTACTGTTATTTATGATGTTTTTATGCATAATAATGCTTCTGGGTAATTCTAATGCCTTTTCTCTCATAATATGCAAGGTTCACACAAAAGAGGGAGAATACCGGCAGCTGGAATTCTGGACCTGAAAAAGCTACGTCATGCTACCTATTCTGCACAACTCCAAATGAGTTGAAACTTCACGAGGATTTTTATGGAATAAATAAGAATTATTGGAGTAAATAACTGCCAGAGGGGGCCCACCAGGTGGGCACAACCCACCTGGGTGCGCCAGGGAGCCCAGGCGCGCCCTGGTGGGTTGTCCCTCCTTGGCCCACCTCTGGTGCCCATATTCTGGTATATAAGTCATTTTGGCCTAGAAAAAAAATAAGGAGAGGACTTTCGGGACAAAGCGTCGCCGTCTCGAGGAGGAACTTGGGCAGGAGCACTTTTGCCCTTCGGCAGAGCGATTCCGTCGGGGGAACTTCCCTCCCAGAGGAGGAAATCATCCTCATCATCATCACCAACAATTCTCCCATCTTGGGGAGGGCAATCTCCATCAAGATCTTCAACAGCACCATCTCCTCTCAAACCCTAGTTCATCTCTTGTGTTCAATCTTTGTACCGAAACTATAGACTTGTACTTGTGGGTGACTAGTAGTGTTGATTACATCTTGTAGTTGATTACTATATGGTTTATTTGGTGGAAGATTATATGTTCAGATCCATTATGTTATTTAATACCCCTCTGATCTTGAGCATGATTACCATTTGTGAGTAGTTACTTTAGTTCTTGAGGTCACGGGAGAAATCTTGTTGCAAGCAATCATGTGAACTTGATATGTGTTCGATATTTTGATAGTATGTATGTTGCGATTCCCTTAGTGGTGTCATGTGAACATCGACAAATGACACTTCACCATATTTGGGCCTAAGGGAATGCATTGTGGAGTAGTTATTAGATGATGGGTTGCGAGAGTGACAAAAGCTTAAACCCTAGTTTATGTGCTATTCCGTAAGGGGCTGATTCGGATCCAAAAGTTTAATGCTATGGTTAGATTTATTCTTAATACTTTTCTGGTAGTTGTGGATGCTTGCGAGGGGGTTAATCATAAGCAGGAGGTTTGTTCAAGTAAGAACAACACCTAAGCACCGGTTCACCCACATATCAAATTATCAAAGTAGCAAACACAAATAAAACCAACATGATGAAAGTGACTAATGAAATTCACGCGTACCCTCAAGAACACTTTGCTTATCATAAGAGACCATTTCGGCTTGTCCTTTGCCTCAAAAGGATTGGGCAACCTTGCTGCACTTTTGTTACCATTACCATTACTAGCTCGTTACAAATTATCTTGCTATCAAACTACTCGTTACTTATAATTTCAGTGCTTGCAGACACTACCTTGCTGAAAACCGCTTGTCCTTTCTTCTGCTCCTCGTTGGGTTCGGCATTCTTACATATCGAAAGGACTATGATTGATCCCCTATGCTTGTGGATCATCATGCTCCGCGACCGCTTCAACGTCTCTGATGATGACTTCTCGGTCCACCTCCGCCCTGACGGCGAATTCCTGGTGCGCTTCAATGACGCGGCAGTGCGTGCTCGTGTCGCGGAGCGGCCTGTCCGCATCTGGCGCTTCCGCTTGCTGTTTCATCCCTGGAGCCGTTCTGCTGGCGCTGACCGGTCACCCTTCGCCTGCGTGTCGACATCGAGATCCATGGCATTCCGGAGCATGGTTGGCATCGGGCGTCGGCGGAGCGACTGCTTTCCCCGTATTGCCTCATCGAAAACCTCGCGCCAGAAACGCGTGATGGCCGGGACATGCCGATTTTCCGTCTCTCTGCCTAGACCCCGAACCCGGACGCCATCCCGCGCACCTCGGATCTGTTCCTCCCCGAGCCGGATGTTGTCTGGCCAGACATCGACCCCGATTGCGCCGAGCGGTTCACGATTCACCTGCTCCATTGGCCGGTGGACATCCGCGTTCATCGATTGGTGGACTTTCAGCTGCCTCCCCCGTCGCCACAGCCCCCCGGCGGGCCCTAACTTCGGTGAGGGCCCTGCCAGCTCCCCTCCATGCCCCCCTTCGTGGCCTTCCCGCCATAGTTTTCTGCCTCGCTCCTCGGGTAGGCACGGTGACCTGTCCAGCGGCCGCCGGCAGTCGCCGCCATCGCCATCATCCTGCCCCCTACCGTGGCTGGCAGGGTGTCCTTGGCCCCTACCCCACCACACCTGCTCCCCGCCTGGTGGGCCCTGTTTTGCTTCGTCTACGCCCGACTGGGGTGCTAGTAGAGCAGGGGAATCCTGCCATGGGCCAGGATAAAGTGGCTGATGAGACCGTGTTGTCCCCCTGCGACCGGACCGTGTTCAAACTCTCCCCCTCGCCAGCTAGTGCTTCGCGCAAGTCCCACCCCGCCCCTGCCGCCCGTTGGCCCGTACCGCCTCGAGTGCCCCAACACGGGCCCCTTGCACCCGCTCACCTATGCACCTGGTTCGAGCAATCTAGACGCTGGTGATGTGTATTCCATCACCCGCCCTCCCCTGACCATCCTTGTGTGGACCCGACAGAAGGTTCTCGTGCCTTTTGCTTTGGCGGTTTCTGCCAAGGCTCTCCCCCCAGATTGATCGCCTTGTGTCATCCCTGGGATCTGCTGCTAACCTGGCCTTGGACGATCGCGTGTCCCCTCCTGACTCCACGCCCACGCCCACCCAGCTGCATGGCTCCACTAAGCGTACCCCGTCCGCTGCGTTGTCACCTATCACGACACGGGATCCTAGGCCAAGGTCTGTTTTCCATTGGGCCATCGACCCACGCCCCCTCACAGCTGGGGCGGACCCTGCTGTGCATGCCACGGGTCCCGAGGCCATTGTAGGACCTTGAGAAGAGGTGTCTAGAGGGGGGGGGGTGATTAGACACTAAGTACCAAAGTTGCAGTTTTTAAGGTTCTTTAAGTTTAAGTGGAGTTTAGGCACAATTTCAACATTCACAATACATATCAAGCAAGCATGCAAAGAGTATATGAGCAGCGGAAAGTAAAGCATGCAACTTGCAAGAAAGTAAAGGGAAGGGTTTGGAGGATTCAAACGCAATTGGAGACACGGATGTTTTTGGCGTGGTTCCGGTAGGTGGTGCTATCGTATATCCACGTTGATGGAGACTTCAACCCACAAAGGGTAACGGCTGCGCGAGTCCACGGAGGGCTCCACCCACGAAGGGTCAACGAAGAAGCAACCTTGTCTATCCCACCATGGTCGTCGCCCATGAAGGACTTGCCTCACTAGCGGTAGATCTTCACGAAGTAGGCAATCTCCTTACCCTTACAAACTCCTTGGTTCAACTCCACAATCTTGTCGGAGGCTCCCAAGTGACACCTAGCCAATCTAGGAGACACCACTCTCCAAGAAGTAACAAATGTGCGTTGATGATGAACTCCTTGCTCTTGTGCTTCAAATGATAGTCTCCCCAACACTCAACTCTCTCTCATAGGTTTTGGATCTGGTGGAAAGAAGATTTGAGTGGAAAGCAACTTGGGGAAGGCTAGAGATCAAGATTCATATGGTAGGAATGGAATATCTTGGTCTCAACACATGAGTAGGTAGTTCTCTCTCAGAAAATGTATGCTGGAAGTGTAGGTTCGTTCTGATGGCTCTCTCCATGAATTAAGAGGAGGTGGAGGGGTATATATAGCCTCCACACAAAATCTAACCATTACACACAATTTACCAAACTCGGTGGGACCGAATCGTTAAACTCGGTCGGACCGATTTAGTAAACCTAGTGACCGTTAGAGATTTTTGGTGGGACTGACATGCATCTCGGTGAGACCGATTCGGTTAGGGTTAGGGCATAACGTAATCTCGGTAAGACCGATTACACAAACTCGGTGAAACCGATTTGGTAATAAGCTTTCCAGAGAGTTGGTCAGGCAAACTCGGTGGGACCGATTACTCAAACTCGGTGAGTCCGATTTTGGTAATAAGTTTTCCAGAGAGTTTGCATTGTAATCTCGGTAGTACTGATTGCTCAAACTCGGTGAGACCGATTTTGATAATGGACATACACAGAGAGATTACAATCCCATCTCGGTGAGACCGAGATCCCTATCGGTAGGACCGATTTGCTTAGGGTTTGTGGCAGTGGCTATGACCTTTGGAATCGGTGGCGCTGGATAGGAAGAATCGGTGTGACCGATTTTGGCTTTGGGTTTAGGTCATTTGTGGAAGTGGGAAAGTAGTTGAGGATTTTGGAGCATATCACAAAGCACATGAAGCAAGAGGCTCATTAAGCAACACCTCATCCCTCCTTGATAGTATTGGCTTTTCCTATAGACTCAATGTGATCTTGGACCACTAAAATGTAAAATGAAGAGTCTTGATCTTGAAGCTTGAGCCAATCCTTTGTCCTTAGCATTTTGAAGGAGTTCCCAAATCCTTTAGTCCATGCCACTCCATTGTTGAACTTATCTGAAATATACTAGATAAAAGTGTTAGTCCAACAAGAGATATGTTGTCATTAATTACCAAAACCACCTAGGGAGCACTTGTGCTTTCAATATCCCCCTTTTTGGTAATTGATGACAACATACATCAAAGCTTTAGATAAAGATATAAAGAGTAGCAAGTAAAGCTTTGGAAGGACATGTAACAAACATAGGCTCCCCCTTCATGTATGCAATCATGTGAATATGGAATGTAGAAGCATGTGAGAGCATAAACATGATAGAGCAGGCAATGTGTTACATGTATCTTGGCCATATGCATCAGAGCAAAGAATGTTGAAGAAAATACCTTCATGCTCATGAGTCCTTCTTGCAAACAATATGTACATCAGCAAGAATTCCTCATACACATGATTGTGATGCATATACTTACCTTGTAGTCTTGAGTTGTCTTAGGATGAAATGAACCTGTGTAAACAAGGTTAGATAACACAGATACATCTACTAGCCAGAGCAAACAAAAGAAACCACAAGAATACCAAGACTGGGATGACATGTAGAGAGTGAGTACTAAGTACCACATTGAATTAGACATGTCCCCAAGACTAAAGATATGCAATGAATTTAAATGATCTCTTTCCCTTAGATGTCTTGCTCCCCCTGAATCTAATATGGGATGTTGGGAGAAGATAGGGAACAGAAAATCAGAGCTGAAAGATATGAAAGATGATCAGAGCTAATGTTCAGAGCTAATGTATGCTAATGCAAATAAGCACAATAGATCATATGAACATGTCTCTCCCCTCAAGAAGACATGTGAACATCTCTCCTCTTGAACACCAAGCATCTGGGATCCTTGAGAAATACTTTCTACTTAGTATCCTCTCCCCCTGGAGATCTCTCTCTCCTTTTGAGGGTCTCTCCCCCTAGAAGGTCTCTCTCCCCCTTAAGAAGGTGAAGGTGATAAGCTTTGATGTTCTCTCTCTCCCCCTTTGACATCAATTTCCAAGAAGGATCTTCTGGAATCTGTTGAATGGGTTTGGTCCTTGAGACACAGACAAAGCAATGATAAAAATGTGATGCTTGTAGAGGACAAGATTCATTGAGTGGAGCTGGATCAGAAGAAACACATAATTATGTGGCAAACTGTTTTTCCTGTTATGAAATTGGTGGCACCGAGTGGTATGCTTCGGTCGTACCGAAAGGATTCGATTGGGCCGAAAATAACAAATCGGTGAAACCGAGTTCATCACAGAGAAAACACTTGTCACCTCAGCTCACTTGACTAGTAAGATCTCACAAAGATTTGCAAGGAATTTACTGAAGGATGTGCAATGAATTGGAATGCAGAAAATGCAGAGCAAACAGAAAGAAATCTAGATGAAGTTTTTTTTGATTAAAAAGGGGAAACGAATATGCATGAGACAAATGCAAAAAAAAACACAGAAAAGAACACAAGAGAACTTCATCTAGAGATGGTCGGCGACAAAGTCACCTATGTTAGAGTATATTGACTTAGGAGTCAAGTGAGATCACTTGATCATAGGTCATACTCATCGTTTAAGCTCAAAATGGGGTTGCCATTTTTCGTTTAAGCATCTTGATGTATTCACATCTTGTCGAGTTGCTTTAGCTCATGACTTGGAGTAAAGCCTCTCTAAGATGGAACAACATACCTTGATTGGTGGTGTAGTCCATGTAGTTGAACTTGTGTGGGTTGCTCAAGGTTGATGTAGCTCATCAAGAGTTTGGAGCACCACTTGGAATTTTAGTCCATCTTCCTACATGGGTTAGTTCTTGCAAGGAGGAGCACTTGTGTATCCAAGAATGACAATCGCGAAGCTCAACATAGAATTTGTCAAAGGATATGTTTGAATGGTTCCGTGCTTCCTTGTCCTCAACCACCATAGTGTAGAAACTTGGTGATGTAGAGATTGCTCAAGATGTGAGTAGATTACAATCTCATGGAATTTGATTCGACCAAGTACCTACATGGGTTAGATAACATGCAAGATACAAATATATCCAAGACATAAGATTTTCATCATAAGAGAGATATCAAGGATTAGTCATAAGCTCATTTCTTGCATGTATCCAATGGAGTTTCTACTCCAAGTTTGAAGCATCAATGATGTTCAATTCTCCTCTTAGCCTGCAAAACACTTTCTCATCAAGAGGTTTAGTGAATATATCCGCTAATTGCTTTTCGGTGCGAACATGCTTAAGATCAATGTCACCCTTAGCAACATGATCTCGAATGAAATGATGACGAACTTCAATATGCTTAGTTCGAGAATGTTGCACAGGATTATGACCAATTTTGATAGCACTTTTATTGTCACAAAGCAATGGAACATGTCTAAAATATATCCCATAATCTTTAAGAGTTTGGGTCATCCAAAGTAATTGAGCACAACATGAACCAGCGGCAATATATTCAGCTTCGGCAGTGGATAAGGATACCGAGTTTTGTTTCTTGGAGGACCAAGATAGAAGAGATCTACCAAGAAATTGACAAGTACCCAAAGTGGGCTTTCTATCAACCTTGTCTCCGGCATAGTCCGAGTCGGAGTAGCCAACAAGATCGAAAGAAGCCCTCTTAGGATACCAAATGCCAAAGTTTGGTGTATGGATTAAGTATCTCACTATCCTTTTCACGGCCTTAAGATGACATTCCTTAGGAGCAGCTTGATATCATGCACACATGCACACACTTAACATGATATCGGGACGTGAAGCACATAGATATAACAATGAACCGATCATAGAGCGATAAACCTTTTGATCAACCGGTTCACCGTCTTTGGTCAAGTCGTTATGTCCACTAGTAGGCATGGGTGTAGACATACCTTTGCATTCTTGCATATTGAACTTCTTGAATAAGTCCTTGGTGTACTTCGTTTGAGAAAAAAAGGTACCTTCCTTAGTTTGCTTGATTTGCAACCCAAGAAAGAATTTGAGTTCACTCATCATAGACATCTCAAACTTCTCCGACATTAGCTTCCCAAACTTTTCACTAAAATGAGGGTTAGTTGAACCAAATATAATATCATCAACATAAATTTGGCACACAAATAGTTCTCCATTAACCCTTTTAGTAAAAAGAGTAGAATCAATTTTCCCAATTTCAAAGCCTTTTTCAATAAGAAACTTGGTCAAGCATTTATACCAAGCTCTAGGAGCTTGTTTAAGACCATAAAGAGCTTTGTGAAGTTTGTAAACATGATTGGGTTTCTTAGGATTGACAAAACCGGGAGGTTGCTTAACATAAACTTCCTCCTCTATTTCACCATTTAGAAAAGCACTTTTAATGTCCATTTGGTACAAGGTAATATCATGATGATTAGCATAGGCAAGTAAGATGCGAATGGACTCAAGTCTAGAAACAGGGGCGTAAGTCTCACCATAGTCCATACCTTCGACTTGTGTGTAGCATTGGGCGATGAGACGTGCTTTGTTGTGAACTACTTGTCCATCTTCATCTTGCTTGTTGCGAAACACCCATTTGGTACCGATGACGTTTTGGTTGTTGTCGGGCTTCTCAACCAATGTCCAAACTTGATTCCTCTCAAAGTTATGTAGCTCTTCATGCATGGCATTTATCCAATCTGGATCTTCCAATGCTTATTCGACCTTCATAGGTTCAATTCTAGAGATGAAAGAATAGTTTTCATAGAAGTTAGCTAAACGAGTTTTAGAGCGAGTGATTCTCCCGGTTTGAATGTCATTGTAGATTTGCTCGACGGGATGATCTTTAGCAACTCTTGCTCGAACTCGTGAAAGCTTTTGTTTGGGTCTTCGTTGAACATCTTCTTCATCTTCTTCTTCTTCTTCTTGGCCTTCTTCATTGTTGGCATTGTTGTTATCTTGTCGTGGTGGAGAAGGAGGTTGTTGACGTTCATCTTGATGCACTTCCTCGTTTTCTTCATTTTGGTGTGTCTCGCTTGTGGATGCTTCCGTATCAACTCTTGGTTCACCTTGTCGTGAAGTAGAAGCTTCCACTTGGACGGACGAGGTACTCTCCTTCACCTCCGTTGGACGAACCTTGCCAATAGCCAAGTCTTGAATTGCTTCCGAAGGATCTTTATCTCCTACATCAATTGGCAATTGCTCTACTTGTGAGTCGTTAGATTCATCAAACTTCACATCTACCGTCTCTTCAACCTTTCAGGTGAAATTTTTGTAGACACGGTAAGTGTGAGAGTTTGAGCCATAACCTAGTAGGAAACCTTCATGAGACTTAGGAGCGAATTTAGAGCGACGATGCTTATCAAGAATGTAGCACTTTGAGCTGAATACTCGAAAGTATCCAACTTGGGGTTTGTTACCAGTGAGGAGCTCGTATGCCGTCTTGCCGAGTAGCTTGTGAAGATACACGCAATTTGTTGCATGACAAGGTATCTCAACCGCTTCTGCCCAAAAGTGCTTTGGCGTCTTATACTCATCAAGCATCGTTCTTGCCATTTCAATGAGCGTCCGGTTCTTCCTCTCAACAACTCCGTTTTGTTGAGGTGTGTACGTAGCCGAGAACTCGTGTGAAATACCTTCTTCGTCAAGAAAGGTGTCCACATTTGCGTTCTTGAACTCCGTTCCGTTGTCGCTGCGAACCTTCTTGATCTTCACTTCAAATTGATTTTGGGCCTTCCTAGCGAAGTTTTTGAAGATCTTTTGGACCTGCGATTTATCATCGAGAAAGAACACCCACGTAAATCTTGAAAAATCATCAACTATAACTAGACCGAAAGAATTTCCACCGAGACTCTTATAAGAGTTGGGACCAAAGAGATCCATGTGAAGTAGCTCGAGTGGCCTCCTTGTAGTCATGATGTTCTTCACGGGATGCCTTCCTCCAACCTGTTTACCTGCCTGACAAGCGCTGCAAAGTCTATCCTTATCAAATATGACATCATTAACTCCAAGGATATGATTTCCTTTAATAAGCTTGTCAAGGTTTCGCATACCAACATGACCTAGTCGTCTATGCCATAGCCAACCTTTTGAGGGTTTAGCAATGAAGCAAGTTTTAGGTTGAGCCTTTTTAGTGAAATCAACAATGTATAGATCACCTCTACGCACACCGGTAAAGATGATTTTATGGTTATCTCGACGAAACACTTGGCAATCTACTTCAGTAAATAGAACATTGAAACTGAAATCAGCAAGTCTAGATACTGAAAGTAAGTTGTAACCAAGAGATTCAACGAGCATGACATTTTGTATGGAGCTATCATGTGATATGGCCACCTTACCAAGGCCAACCACCTTACCCTTTCAGTTGTCACCGAAAGTAACATACTTTCGAGGACTATCATCGTCAGCAAGCTCACGAAACATGTCTTTATCTCTGGTCATGTGATCAGTACATCCACTATCAAGAACCCATTCCTTTCCTCTTGACATATATCCTCGAAGATTTGCCATAAGACCAAAGTGTCTCATTGCATCATCAAGATCGAAGTCACTATCATCATCCTCATCATAGTATCCATGTTCAACATCGTCATGTGGTGGATCAAGTCCTAGAGAGGGTGATTCATTAGAATGAGTTTGACAATGATCTTGCTTATGAATTTTTATGGCTTCGGAAATAGTATCACTACTAATACCAACATTTCCTTTGGCACGCATAAGGTTAGTAAGCTCGAATAGACGATCACCAAACATAGGATCACTAGTATTCATCTTACTCAAGGCAATGGACTTATGGAGAATTTCATCAAGATTCTTCAAGGAATAATCTGGAAATCGTTCCTCAAGAAATTTCCATATGGTGTAGGCACACTTAAAAGTAGGCAAGCATCCAATCAAATTTCTAGGCAATCCTCTAATGATAAGTTCGACAGTTCTAAGATTCCTAATCATGTCAATTGACTCATCATGGATAGGATGCATAGGATCAATATAAGGTGCACAAGGGCTAGCAATGTACTTGTTGAAATGACAAGCATCTCATTTTTCCACTCATGAAAATACTCTCCATCAAGAATAGGCACTCTATGTCTAAGACTCCCAATAGTAGACTCATCCATCTTCCTCCAAAGGTGATTAAACCAAAGCAGAGACCAAAGCTCTGATACCACTTGTAGGACCTTGAGAAGAGGTGTCTAGAGGGGGGGGGGGGGTGATTAGACACTAAGTACCAAAGTTGCAGTTTTTAAGGTTCTTTAAGTTTAAATGGAGTTTAGGCACAATTTCAACATTCACAATACATATCAAGCAAGCATGCGAAGAGTATATGAGCAGCGGAAAGTAAAGCATGCAACTTGCAAGAAAGTAAAGGGAAGGGTTTGGAGGATTCAAACGCAATTGGAGACACGGATGTTTTTGGCGTGGTTCCGATAGGTGGTGCTATCGTACATCCATGTTGATGGAGACTTCAACCCACGAAGGGTAACGGCTGCGCGAGCCCACGGAGGGCTCCATCCACGAACGGTCCACGAAGAAGCAACCTTATCTATCCCACCATGGCCGTCGCCCACGAAGGACTTGCCTCACTAGCGGTAGATCTTCACGAAGTAGGCGATCTCCTTGCCCTTACAAACTCCTTGGTTCAACTCCACAATCTTGTCGGAGGCTCCCAAGTGACACCTAGCCAATCTAGGAGACACCACTCTCCAAGAAGTAACAAATGGTGCGTTGATGATGAACTCCTTGCTCTTGTGCTTCAAATGATAGTCTCCCCAACACTCAACTCTCTCTCATAGGTTTTGGATCTGGTGGAAAGAAGATTTGAGTGGAAAGCAACTTGGGGAAGGCTAGAGATCAAGATTCATATGGTAGGAATGGAATATCTTGGTCTCAACACATGAGTAGGTAGTTCTCTCTCAGAAAATGTATGCTGGAAGTGTAGGTTCGTTCTGATGGCTCTCTCCATGAATGAAGAGGAGGTGGAGGGGTATATATAGCCTCCACATAAAATCTAACCGTTACACACAATTTACCAAACTCGGTGGGACCGAATCGTTAAACTCGGTCGGACCGATTTAGTAAACCTAGTGACCGTTAGAGATTTTCGGTGGGACTGACTTGCATCTCGGTGAGACCGATTCGGTTAGGGTTAGGGCATAACATAATCTCGGTAAGACCGATTACACAAACTCGGTGAGACCGATTTGGTAATAAGCTTTCCAGAGAGTTGGTCAGGCAAACTCGGTGGGACCGATTACTCAAACTCGGTGAGACCGATTTTGGTAATAAGTTTTCCAGAGAGTTTGCATTGTAATCTCGGTAGTACCGATTGCTCAAACTCGGTGAGACCGATTTTGATAATGGACATACACAGAGAGATTACAATCCCATCTTGGTGAGACCGAGATCCCTATCGGTAGGACCGATTTGCTTAGGGTTTGTGGCAGTGGCTATGACCTTTGGAATCGGTGGCGCCGGATAGGAAGAATCGGTGTGACCAATTTTGGCTTTGGGTTTAGGTCATTTGTGGAAGTGGGAAACTAGTTGAGGATTTTGGAGCATATCACAAAGCACATGAAGCAAGAGGCTCATTAAGCAACACCTCACCCCTCCTTGATAGTATTGGCTTTTCCTATAGACTCAATGTGATCTTGGACCACTAAAATGTAAAATGAAGAGTCTTGATCTTGAAGCTTGAGCCAATCCTTTGTCCTTAGCATTTTGAAGGAGTTCCCAAATCCTTTAGTCCATGCCACTCCATTGTTGAACTTATCTGAAACATGCTAGATAAAGTGTTAGTCCAACAAGAGATATGTTGTCATTAATTACCAAAACCACCTAGGGAGCACTTGTGCTTTCAGCCATGCAGCAGCCCATGCTACATGCCCTGCTCGATTATGTCCAGCGGGAGATTAAATTCGTTCTGCCGCAGCCCCGGCCTGCCCCGCGGTGTCGGAACACGATCCCACCCAACTTCACCCTGCGGAGGAGCGACCGGATTGCCAAGGCTCACTTTGGTCTTGATTCGGATATGAAAGCCAAGAAAGTTCCGCTTCGCTACCTGATATGTCTCCAACGTATCTATAATTTTTGATTGTTCTATGCTGTTATATTATCACCAGTGGCCATCTTCATCATCCCGGCGGCCACCATGATGAGGAGGGAGTAGTCGACCCTCGGGGCTGAGGGTTTATACCAGTAGCTATGTGTTTAATCTCTCTCTCTCTTTCTCTCTCTCTCTCTCTCTCTCTCTCTCTCTCGTGTTCTTGAGATGCCACGATCTTGATGTATCACGGGCTTTGTTAATATAGTCGGATCATATGGTGTTTCCCGCTCTCTATCTTGTGATTAATTGAATTTCCCTTTGAGATTTCATTTTATCGGATTGAATACTTTTATGGATTTGAGAATACTTGATGTATGTCTTGCTATGAATACTCGTGGTGACCATGGGGTATCGTATTGATTCACTTGATATATGTTTTGGCACTCAATTCGCCGATTCCCGAGGTGACATTGGGGTAACCTATGTATAGGGGTTGATGCACGTTCTTGTCATTGTTTCTCTGGTAGAAATCTTGGGGTACTCTTTGAGGTTCTTTGTGTTGGATTGAGTATTATGAATCTGAATTTGCTTTGGTTTTATTTTAGTATGAACTCTTGGATATATCGATCAAAAAGAATAGCTTTGAGGTGGTTTCGTACCCTAAAAATAATTTCTTCTTATGTTCTCCACTAGATAAGAACTTTGGAGTGATTCTTCATCGCACATGAGGGATGGTTATATGATCCAATTATATTAGCACTGTTGAGAGATTGCACTAGTGAAAGTACGAACCTTAGGCCTTGTTTTCAAGCATTGCAATACCATTTGTGCTCCATTTTATCAATTGCTACCTTGCTGTTTTTATTTATTCAGATTATAAAAATATATTTCTACCATCCATATTACACTTTTATCACCATCTCTTCGCCGAACTAGTGCACCTATACAATTTGCCATTGCATTGGGTTTGTTGGGGACACATGAGATTTCTTGTATTTGGTTGCAGGGTTGTTTGAGAGAGACCATCTTCATCCTACGCCTCCCACGGATTGATAAACCTTAGGTCATCCACTTGAATGAAAATTGCTACTGTCCTACAAAACTCTGCGCTTGGAGGCCCAACACGAGTCTACAAGAATAAAGTTGCGTAGTAGACATCAAGCTCTTTTCTAGCGCCGTTGCCGGAGAGGTGAGTGCTTGAAGGTATATCTTTAGATCTTGCAATTGAATCTTTTAGTTTCTTGTTTTATCACTAGTTTGGTTCATAAAAGAAAACTACAAAAATGGAATTGAGGTGGTCTTATATTATTCGTCTTTATCATGTCTTTCTTGAAAATGACGGAAAGGAAAATTGTGCTCAATTGATAGAAAAAGAATTCAATGAAATGTTTGGCATAGAATCTTTGAATGATGAGCATGATTGCAATGTTGTTATGAATTCTTTGATTATCGAAAATGCTAATGATGATTGCACAAGTCATAAAAATAATTGTAACATCCCAATTTTCAATTTGGATGTTATACATAGATCATCATATGCATATCATAATTTTATTGCATTTTGGTTGTGATCCTAGAAATCTTATGCAATTCAACGACCCAAGGAGAGAGTTGGAGGTTTCACAAATTCATATTTGAATTTATTTCAAATTTCAAAAGAGGATGAATTTGATTTTAATTTTTTTCTCTCCAATTATTTCCAGTAATAAAAATAAATGAGAGAAGATCTTCTTCAATAGAAGAGAAATATTGGAGAAAGAATTTTAAAATCAAATTTTATTTTATTTATATTTTATTTGTTTTATTTGAATTAGAGAAAACTTGCATTATTGAAAATTGCATTTTAGTCCAGAAAAATGTTCATCTTGTCCTAAATATTAGGTTTGGATGGTGAAATTTGTTTCTGGAATTTTTAGAATCTTTTTTATATTTTATTAGGATTTTTCTCTGCAATGAAATTAATTAAAAAAGTCTCCGGACCAACTGGGCCGAAACCCAGCCGGCCCAACACACGCGCACCCTCCCGCCGCTGCAGTCGTGCTAGCGCCGGACTCCCGCCGGACTCCGGGTCGGCCTCCGCGCCCCCTCGCGCAAGCAAGAGCCCCCAGGCCCTTTAAATAGCGCTCCCGCCCCGCCGTCTCTCCTCCCCACCAAAGCCGCCGCCGCCCGCAGCCTTCACCGCCGTCGAGCACCGTCGCCTGCAGCCGCTCTGCCGCCGCCGCTGAGCGCCGCCGCCTGCTGCTGCCGCTGCCCCGCGCCGCGCTGCCACTGCACCCCGCCGCCAGGAGCCACCGTTGCTGTCGGATATCGCGTTTCGGCAAAACCCTTAAGGTTCGAACTCTGGGGTGCGCACAAAGATTTCCTCCTACCGAAACACGCCCTCAGCCTTTCCGCAATCTCTAAGCTAGCATAACGAACTTACAACACAAGAGACACAAGATTTATACAGGTTCGGGCCACCGTTGTGATGTAATACCCTACTCCTGTGTATGCTGTGGTGGATTGCCTCTTGGGCTGATGATGAACAGTACAAGGGAAGAATAGCCTCGCGAGGAGAGGTGTTCTTGTGCTTGGTGGGTTGCTCGGGGAGGAAGTGATCCATCCCTTCTACTGTGGTGGCTAGCCCTATTTATAGAGGCCCTCGTCCTCTCCCCAAATATTGAGCGGGAAGGGATCCAACAATGGCCATTTTGAAAGGGGAAAGCTAGCACAAGCTATCCTGACTAAAGGTGGTCTTCTCCTGTCAAAGGTGCTGGTGATGACGCCGTCTTGGGCTCCATGATGACCTCTGTCCGGCCATCCTGCTGGTCTTGGTCTTGTTGCACCGATATGGAAACCTTTGCATGATGCCTCGGTACTTCGCGCCTGTGCTTGCCCCCTTGGCACCAAAGAGGAAACGAGGACACTGCACGGGCTAGCGCCCGCCTGGCGCCCACCTGGCCTTGGTCGTCATGGCTTGCGTCACGGGAACCTCGCGAGGTACCCCTTGACTTGATCTCTCCGCCTCCTCGTGAGCCTGCCTGGTGAGGCCGCCCCTAAGGAGGCCTTGTGTCGTCCGCCCCGCGAGGCTTGGCCCCTCGCGAGGGTCTTGAGTGTTGGTTGATGAAGACAGGCTGTACTGGGCCACTGGTTGAGCCACGCCGCGGGCCACAAGCAGGCAAGTCTGGGGACCCCCGTTCCCAGAACACCGACAGTAGCCCCCGGGCCCAAGGCGTGCTCGGACTTGGCTTAGCGGCGAAGCCAAAGGGCAAGTGCGGAGCGCCGCGGGCCCCAACAGCCTGCGGCCTTGGTCGACGCGTGGCGACTGATTGGACGTGGGCGTCTCCGCTTTCCCATGCTGCCACGGCAACTGCTTGACTTGACGAGTCCCTGCTGCATGCAAAAAGGGGCGTCATTACCTGCGATCGTCGAGGTCGACGGTTGGCCTCCCTTGGGCTATAAATGAGGAGGGGTGAGAGCCCCTCGTCGCCCATCTCTTCTTGCTCCGCCTGCTTCTTCTTCCCTTGCTCCGTTGCTTGTAGTGTCCCTCATGGCGCCCGCGAAGAGGTTTTCGGCCACGGAGAAGGGGAAGGCTCGCCAGGAAGGGCCTGGCTCCCCTACGCCCAACCGCGGATGCGGTCGCCCTCGCAAGCACTCCGTGACCCCTTCCGTGGCTTCCCTCGGTCGCGGCGGTGGCCCTTCACGCGGTGGTGGTCGCCCATGCCGAGGCAGCCCGATTGGTGGGGGAAGGCGTGCTGTGGATGCGCGGCCTCCCCGACCGCGCTTCCACTCGGCGGAGGTGCTGCCAGAGTTCGTTGTGTGGTCGGAAAACCGGGCCGACAACTGGCTTCAGCTCCCGCACTTCTTCGCCAGCGAGCTGCCGGCCGTTGGTCCAGGCAGGCTCTGGTTGCAGGTGGATGCTGCTGCAGCAAGGCCTCCTGGGTCGCGGTGGAGGTCTCTGTCGCCGGTAACGCAGCCTTGGCCCGAGGCTGGCAGACATTTGCTCGCGTGCGTGGCCTCGGTCGGCCATGCACCCTCCACTTAAGGTATGACGGCGACACGACCCTCTACATGAGGGTGTTCGGAGGGGACGACCGTCGTGTTGGGTGCTTCCTCGAAGACAGCAACAGCGACGAGGTGCTCGGACTTGGCGACGGTCGGGACGAGGGTGAAGGCGAACCCGCTCCTGCCGTCGACCGCAGCTCGTCAAGCTACGACAGTTCCTCCTCCGGCGACAGCTCCTCCAGCAATGGCTACGATCAACTGCCGCGCCGCCGCATCCGCCTCGAAGGCGGCAGCGGTGTGTCCCGTTGCAATGCTTTGGTGAAGCACGAGGCGGGGTCTGGCTGAGCTCAGGAGGTCGCCGTAGATCCCTCCTCGCGAACTGCTGCAAGGCGCGCACTACTTTTGTTTTGTTTTCCTTCCTTCCTGCATTGAGAGAGACAAGTATGGGGCCCCATGGGGGCGTGCAAAAAACTATGGTTTCCTAATTATCATGCTACATTTATTGTTCCTGTGCTGTGTCATGGCATTGTTGTTGTACGTTGGCGTGTAGGAACAACTTAGCTCGGTATGTTTGAAGTAGTTTCTGCCTCGTGAGGTGCCTGCTTCAGGCTTCGCTGGGTGCCTTAAGAGCTGCAAAAACTTGTTGAGAGGCTACCATTTTCCGAACCTGGTCGCGAGGGCTGCTGGCCGTGGCCCGACGCTTCATGTCACGGTACCCAAGGGGCATCGGCTGAGAGGGATGCTCCCGCTACGAACTCGAACGAGAATGCCTCGCGACAATCAGAAGAAAAAGGGCTCATGAGGGGACTCGCGCAGCCCCCTCGCGAGGTTTGCGAGAAAGAGCGAGCCAGACAAAGAGCTGAAGACGGAAAGCAGAGGCAGAAGGCGACGGAACAGAACTGGCAAAGAACACTAGAAGCAACTTTAATCAAGGTTCAAACAAGGAAGAGTGAGCCAACTATAGAAAGCAAATGAAAAGCCGTGTCCAGCACATAGTCTAGTCTTCGACGTCTTCTCACCAGCGCGGAGCTAAGTATTGCCACTGGGCATGGGAGGGAGCCCCCGAGGCCCAAGGGCAGCACTCTTGAGACTCCGGGGCGTGCACAACCCCACTCATTATTATGTGAGAGTGTCACAGGCGGCGAGCTTCACAGGCTCTGGGCCTTCTTCACATGCACCGGGACTTTCTTCGGGCGGCGAGCTTCACAGGCACTGGGCCTTCTTCACAGGCGCCGGGCCTTTCTTCGGGCGGCGAGCTTCACGGGCGCTGGGCCTTTCTTCGGGCGGCGAGCTTCGTAGGCACTGGGCCCTCTTCACAGGCACTGGGCCTTTCTTCAGGGGTAGAACTTCTGGAGGTGTTGGATGTTCCAGGCGTTCGGGATGGGCACCCCATCCTGAGTCTCCAGGCGCGCGGCGCTAGGCCTGGAGACATGGACGACCTTGAACGGGCCTCCCACATGGGTGAAAGCTTATGCAGCCCTCCCCTAGAGAGCACCTGCCTTAGTACGAGGTCACCTACCTCGAGCGTCCTAGGGCGGATGGTGCGATAGTGGTACCGCCGCAACGCCTGCTGATATCTTGCCGCCCGTAGCGTGGCTTCACGGCGGCGTTCCTCCCCTAGCATGAGGTCCATCCCCCGCATGGCATCCTGTTGCGCCTCATCAAACGCGAGGACCCGCGTGGAGCGACGCCTGACCTCGTGAGGGAGAACCGCTTCTGCTCCGTAGACGAGGAAGAACGGGGTCTCGCCCGTTGGCTTGGTGGGGTGGTGCGGATGGACCACAACACGAACTGGAGCTCGTCGTGCCAGCCCCTGCTGCAGGCCTCCAGCTTCTTCTTGAAGGTCCTGGTCTTGAGGCCCCTCAGGACCTCCGCGTTGGCGCGTTCGGCCTGGCCGTTGCTCCGGGGGTGCGCCACCTAAGCGTAGCAGATCTGCGTTCCAAGGTTAGCACAATACGTTTTGAAGAGATTGTTGGTGAACTGCAAACCGTTGTCGGTGATGATGCGGTTAGGGACCCCAAACCGGCTCACAAGGCCCTTGATGAACATGACCGCGGACCTGGCTGGGATGGTGCGGACGGCTTCCACCTCCGCCCACTTAGTGAACTTGTTGATGGCGACATAGAGGTAGCAGTAGCCGCCAGGCGCTCGAGGGAATGGGCCCAAGATATCCAGCCCCCACACCGCAAATGGCCACGAGAGCGGGATGGTCTACAGGCCCTTTGCTGGCTGATGGATCTGCTTAGCATGGAATTTGTAGGCCTCGCAGGACTTCACCAGCTTGGTCGCGTCGTTGAGTGTCGTAGGCCAGTAGAACCCGCTGCGGAACGCCTTGCCGACGAGGGTCCGTGACGATAAGTGGTGTCCGCAATCTCCACCGTGTATGTCGGCCAGCAGCTCCTTCCCCTGTTCCCTAGAGATACAACACAGGGAAACGTCATTCGGCCGCCTCCGGTATAACTCACCGTCTTGGATGCAGTAGGCAGTGGCCTGCCAGGCCACGCGCTCCGCGTCCTCCTCCTTCTCCGGCAGTGTCCCTTGCGTTAGGTATTCCTTGAATTCCTTGGTCCAGCATCCCTGCTGAGGCTCCAGCGCCAAGAGTAGGCGTGCTCCCGAGGTCAGGCCACAGGCCGGGGCTCCTGTGGCAGGTGGCTGAGGGAGCTTCATACGTCTCCAACATATCTATAATTTTTGATTGTTCCATGCTATTATATTACCCCTTTTGGAAGTTTATGGGCTTTATTTCACACATTTATATCATTTTTGGGACTAACCTACTAACCGGAGGCCCAGCCCGTATTGCTGTTTTTTTGCCTATTTCAGTATTTCGAAGAAAAGGAATATCAAACGGAGTCCAAACGGAATGAAACCTTCAGGAGTGTGATTTTTGGAACGAACGTGATCCAGAGGACTTGGAGTGCAAGTCAAGAAGTAGCCGAGGCAGCCACAAGATAGGAGGGTGCACCCACCCCTACAGGGCGCGCCCCCTGTCTCGTGGGCCCCTCGGGCAGCCACCGACATACTTCTTCCTCCTATATAAGCCTACGTACCCCGAAAACATCCAGGGAGCCAACGAAACACAATTTCCACCACTGTAACCTTCTGTATCCGTGAGATCCCATCTTGGAGCCTTCGCCGGCGCTCCGCCGGAGGGGGAATCGACCATGGAGTGCTTCTACATCAACACCATAGCCCCTCCGATGAGTTGTGAGTAGTTTACCACAGACCTTCGGGTCCATAGTTATTAGCTATATGGCTTCTTCTCTCTTTTTGGATCTCAATACAATGTTCTCCCCCTCTCTTGTGGAGATCTATTCGATGTAAACTCCTTTTGCAGTGTGTTTGTCGAGATCCGATGAATTGTGGGTTTATGATCAAGTTTATCTATGAGAAATATTTGAATCTCCTCTGAATTCTTTTATGTATGATTGAGTTATCTTTGCAAGTCTCTTTGAATTATTAGTTTGGGTTGGCCTACTAGATTGATCTTTCTTGCCATGGGAGAAGTGCTTAGCTTTGGGTTCAATCTTGCGGTGTCCTTACCCAGTGACAGAAAGGGTTGCAAGGCACGTATTATATTGTTGCCATCGAGGATAAAAAGATGGGGTTTATATCATATTGCATGAGTTTATCCCTCTACATCATGTCATCTTGCTTAATGCGTTACTCTGTTCTTTATGAACTTAATACTCTAGATGCAGGCAGGAGTCGGTCGATGTGTGGAGTAATAGTAGTAGATGCAGGCAGGAGTCGGTCTACTTGTTGCGGACGTGATGCCTATATACATGATCATGCCTAGATAATCTCATAATTATTCGCTTTTCTATCAATTGCTCGACAGTAATTTGTTCACCCACCGTAATACTTATGCTATCTTGAGAGAAGCCTCTAGTGAAAGCTATGGCCCCCGGGTCTATCTTTTATCATATTTGCTTCCAATCTACTTTTATTTGCATCTTTACTTTTTGCATCTATATTATAAAATACCAAAAATATATTTATCTTATCATACTATCTCTATTAGATCTCACTTTCGCAAGTGGCTGTGAAGGGATTGACAACCCCTTTATTGCGTTGGTTGCGAGTTCTTTGTTTGTTTGTATAGGTGCGTGGGACTTTTGAGGAGCCTCCTACTGGATTGATACCTTGGTTCTCAAAAACTGAGGGAAATACTTACGCTACTATTGCTGCATCACCCTTTCCTCTTCAAGGAAAACCAATGAAATCTCAAGACGTAGCAAGAAGGATTTCTGGCGCCATTGCCGGGGAGGTCTTCGCTCAAGTCAAGACATACCAAGTTCCAGAAGTTTGCGTTAGTTACAGATTGCTACAGACTGTTCTATTTTTGACAGATTCCGTTTTTCGTGTGTTGTTTGCTTATTTTGATGCATCTATGGCTAGTAAAATAGTTTATAAACCATAGAGAAGTTGGAATATAGTAGGTTTAACACCAAAATAAATAAAGAATGTGTTCATTACAGTACCTTATGTGGTGGTTTTGTTTTCTTTCACTAACGGAGCTTATAAGATTTCCTGTTGAGTTTTGTGTTGTGAAGTTTTCAAGTTTTGGGTAAAGCTTTTATGGACTATGGAATAAGGAGTGGCAAGAGCCTAAGATTGGGGATGCCCATGGCACCCCAAGATATTCAAGGATAGCCAAAAGCCTAAGCTTGGGGATGCCCCGGGAAGGCATCCCCTCTTTCGTCTTTGTTCATTGGTAACTTTACTTGGAGCTATATTTTTATTCGCCACATGATATGTGTTTTGCTTGGAGCGTCGTGTATTATATTAGTCTTTGCCTTTTAGTTTACCACAATCATCCTTGCTGTACACACCTTTTGGGAGAAGCCCACTTGATTAGAATTTGCTAGAATACTCTATGTGCTTCACTTATATCTTTTGAGCTTGATAGTTTTTGCTCTAGTGCTTCACTTATATCTTTTAGAGCACGGAGTTGGATTAATTTTGAAGAAATTTCTAGTCTCTCATGCTTCACTTATATTATTTTGAAAGTCTTTTAGAACAGCATGGTATTTGCTACGGTTACAAATTTGGTCCTAGAATGATGAGCATCCAAGTTGGGTATAATAAAAACTATCATAGAAAGTGAATTGGATGCTATGATCAATTTGATGCTTGATAATTGTTTTGAGATATGGAGGTAGTGATATTTAAGTCATGCTAGTTGAGGTGATTATGAAAAATGCTTGTGTTGAGGTTTGTGATTCCCGTAGCATGCACGTATGGTGAACCGCTTTGTGATGAAGTTGGAGCACAATTTTATTTATTGATTGTCTTCCTTATGAGTGGCGGTCGGGGACGAGCGATGGTCTTTTCCTACCAATCTATCCCCCTAGGAGCATGCGCATAGTGCTTTGTTTTTGATGACTTGTAGATTTTTGCAATAAGTACATGAGTTCTTTTGACTAATGTTGAGTCCATGGATTATACGCACCCTCACCCTTCCACCATTGCTAGCCTCTCTTGTGCCGCACAACTTTCGCCGGTACCATACACCCAGCATATACCTTCCTCAAAACAGCCACCATACCTACCTATTATGGCCTTTCCATAGCCATTCCGAGATATATTGCCATGCAACTTTCCACCGTTCCGTTCATATGACACGCATTACTTTTGTCATATTGCTCTTTGCATGATCATGTAGTTGACATTGTATTTGTGGCAAGGCCACCTTCATAATTTTCATACATGTCGCTCTTGATTCATTGCATATCCGGTACACCGCCGGAGGCATTCATATAGAGTCATATCTTGTTCTAGCTTTGAGTTGTAATTCTTGAGTTGTAAATCCATAAAAGTGTGATGATTTTCATTATTAGAGCATTGTCCCAGTGAGGAAAGGATGATGGAGACTATGATTCCCCCACAAGTCGGGATGAGACTTTGGACTTTACAAAAAGAAAAAAAAGAAAAAAAAGGAGAAAGGCCAAAAACAAAAAAAAGGCCAAAGAAGAAAAAAAAGAAGAGAAAAAAAAGAAGAGAAAAAAAAGAAAAGAAAAAAGAAAAAAAAATAAAGAGAAAAAGAGAGAAGGGACAATGCTACTATATCTTTTTCCACACTTGTGCTTCAAAGTAGCACCATGATCTTCATGATAGAGAGTCTCCTATGTTTTCACTTTCATATACTAGTGGGAATTTTTCATTATAAAACTTGGCTTGTATATTCCAATGATCGGCTTCCTCAAAATGCCCCAGGTCTTCGTGAGCAAGCGAGTTGGATGCACACCCACTTAGTTTCTTTTGTTGAGCTTTCATATATTTATAGCTCTAGTGCATCCGTTGCATGGCAATCCCTACTGACTCACATTGATATCTATTAATGGGCATCTCCATAGCCCGTTGATACGCCTAGTTGATGTGAGACTATCTTCTCCTTTTTTGTCTTCTCCACAACCACCATTCTGTTCCACATATAGTGCTATGTCCATGGCTCACGCTCATGTATTGCGTGAAAGTTGAAAAAGTTTGAGATTATTAAAGTATGAAACAATTGCTTGGCTTGTCATCGGGGTTGTGCATGATTAAATACTTTGTGTGATGAAGATAGAGCAACAGCCAGACTATATGATTTTGTAGGGATAACTTTCTTTGGCCATGTTATTTTGAGAAGACATGATTACTTTGATTAGTATGCTTGAAGTATCAGCAATTCTTATGTCAATAAGAACTTTTATTTTGAATCATTTGGATCTGAACATTCATGCCACAACAAAGAAAATTACATTGAGAATTATGCTAGGTAGCATTCCACATCAAAAATTCTGTTTTTATCATTTACCTACTCGAGGACGGGCAGGAATTAAGCTTGGGGATGCTTGATACGTCTCCAACGTATCTATAATTTTTGATTGTTCCATGCTATTATATTACCCCTTTTGGATGTTTACACATTTATATCATTTTTGGGACTAACCTACTAACCGGAGGCTCGACCCGTATTGCTGTTTTTTTGCCTATTTCAGTATTCCAAAGAAAAGGAATATCAAACGGAGTCCAAACGGAATGAAACCTTCGGGAGCGTGATTTTTGGAATGAACGTGATCCAGAGGACTTGGAGTGCAAGTCAAGAAGCAGCCGAGGCGGCCACGAGATAAGAGGGCGCGCCCCTGTCTCGTGGGCCCCTCGGGCGGCCACCGACGTACTTCTTCCTCCTATATAAGCCTACGTACCCCGAAAACATCCAGGGAGCCAACGAAACACAATTTCCACCACCGTAACCTTCTGTATCTGCGAGATCCCATCTTGGAGCCTTCGCCGGCGCTCCGCCGGAGGGGGAATCGACCATGGAGGGCTTCTACATCAACACCATAGCCCCTCCGATGAGTTGTGAGTAGTTTACCACAGACCTTCGGGTCCATAGTTATTAGCTATATGGCTTCTTCTCTCCTTTTGGATCTCAATACAATGTTCTCCCCCTCTCTTGTGGAGATCTATTCGATGTAAACTCTTTTTGCGGTGTGTTTGTCGAGATCTGATGAATTGTGGGTTTATGATCAAGTTTATCTATGAGAAATATTTGAATCTTCTCTGAATTCTTTTATGTATGATTGAGTTATCTTTGCAAGTCTCTTCGAATTATCAGTTTGGTTTGGCCTACTAGATTGATCTTTCTTGCCATGGGAGGAGTGTTTAGCTTTGGGTTCAATCTTGCGGTGTCCTTATCCAGTGACAGAAAGGGTTGCAAGGCACGTATTGTATTGTTGCCATCGAGGATAAAAAGATGGGGTTTATATCATATTGCTTGAATTTATCTATGAATAATATTTGAATCTTCTCTGAATTCTTTTATGTATGATTGAGTTATCTTTGCAAGTCTCTTCGAATTATCAGTTTGGTTTGGCTTACTAGATTGGTCTTTCTTGCCATGGGAGAAGTGCTTAGCTTTGGGTTCAATCTTGCGGTGTTCTTACCCAGTGACAGAAAGGGTTGCAAGGCACGTATTGTATTGTTGCCATCGAGGATAAAAAGATGGGGTTTATATCATATTGCATGAGTTTATCCGTCTACATCATGTCATCTTGCTTAATGCGTTACTCTGTTCTTTATGAAATTAATACTCTAGATGCAGGCAGGAGTCGGTCGATGTGTGGAGTAATAGTAGTAGATGCAGGCAGGAGTCAGTCTACTTGTTGCGGACGTGATGCCTATATACATGATCATGCCTAGATAATCTCATAATTATTCGCTTTTCTATCAATTGCTCGACAGTAATTTGTTCACCCACCGTAATACTTATGCTATCTTGAGAGAAGCCTCTAGTGAAAGCTATGGCCCCCGGGTCTATCTTTTATCATATTTGCTTCCAATCTACTTTTATTTGCATCTTTACTTTTTGCATCTATATTATAAAATACCAAAAATATATTTATCTTATCATACTATCTCTATTAGATCTCACTTTCGCAAGTGGCTGTGAAGGGATTGACAACCCCTTTTTTGCGTTGGTTGCGAGTTCTTTGTTTGTTTGTGTAGGTGCGTGGGACTTTTGAGGAGCCTCCTACTAGATTGATACCTTGGTTCTCAAAAACTGAGGGAAATACTTACACTACTATTGCTGCATCACCCTTTCCTCTTCAAGGAAAACCAACACAATCTCAAGACGTAGTAGAGCTCTTCCCGAGGCTGTGCCGTTCTTGAAAGTGATGGTGCCGCCGACGGCTTGAAGAGTCGTTCCTTAAAAACGCCAGGCTCCTGAGGCAGCTGTCTAGACGCCCTCCTGGCGATGTCATCAGCCTCTTGGTTGGTGCCGCGGGGCACATGCTGCAACTCCAGCCCCCAGAACTGCTTCTCCATCTTGCGTACTTCCGCAAGATTCGCTTCCATGTGCTCATCCTTCGTCCCATACACTTTGTTGGAGAAGTTGACAAGGAGTTGTGAATCGCCCTTGATGATGAGGCGCTTCACTCCCAGCGTTGTTGCAGCTTTCAGGCCTGCTATGAGGCCCTCATATTCCGCTATGTTGTTGGAGACCTTCTCGCCCTGCTGGAAATAGAGTTGTACACCGTAGTAGAGCTTGTCCAGAGTGAGGGATATAAGCAGTGCGCCAGCCCCCGCGCCCTGCCGCGAGAATGCACCATCGAAGTACATAACCCAGCCATCTGGTGCCTCACTTCCTGGGTTGAGAGAACAATCCTCGCCCGCCTTGAGTCATGGTGCCTCCATCCATTCAGCCACGAAATTAGCAAGTGCAGCACCCTTGATGACCCTGGTTGTGCTGAACTCCAACTGAAACGCCTGCAGCTCGATGTTCCACTCGGTGACTCTCCCAGCGGAGTTGGGGCTCCTGAGTACCCTTTCTAATGGGTAGGCCGAGACTACCTTGATGGGGTGACCTTGAAAGTAGTGCCGCAGCTTACGCGAGGCCACCAAGAGCGCGAGTAAGAGCTTCTGAGGCATGGGGTACCGTGGCCTTGCATCCCGCAGCACCGTGGTACACCGGGTGCTCGGCGAGGGTTGGTGTGCTAGCGTGGCCTGCATCTTCCGGAGGTTGAGGCGCCTCCCAAGACAATGGATCCCCCAACGCCAGGTTGCTTGGTGCGGCCTCCTCAGCCCTGGGGCGTCTTCCTGCTGAGCTTGGTCCCCTGCTGCTGCTGTCATGGTCCACGTGAGGCCTTCCTGGTCTTGTATCGCCCCAGCTGAGGTTGTACCTGGGCGGGATGTGGCCTTATCTTGGCGCTCCTCCCGAACCGCCACCAGGGCTGCGCTGGCGGAGTAGGGTGTGGCGGCAAGGTAGATCACTAGGGACTCAAGAGGGCGTGGCGCCACCATTACGGGAGGGCTGGTCAGGTATTTCTTGAGGTCTTGAAACGCTTGGTCGGCCTCCTGTGTCCACTCAAATTGGCCCTTTTTCTTCATCAGCTTGAAGAACGGTAGGGCACGCTCCCCCAGCTTGGAGATGAAGCGCCCTAACGCAGTCACATGACCGGTGAGCTTCTGCATTTCTCTGAGGGTTTGCGGCGGGCTCATGTCTTCGATTGCCTTGACCTTCTCTGGGTTGGCTTCGATCCCCTTGTGGGACATGAGGAAGCCCAGCAGCTTGCCTGAAGGGACGCCGAACACGCATTTCTCCGGGTTGAGTCGCAGGTCTACCTGGTGAAGGCTCGCGAAGGTCTCCTCCAGGTCCTGGATCAGGGTCCTTGCCTCCCGAGACTTCACCACAATGTCGTCGACGTAAGCCTCAGTGTTCTTTCGGAGCTGCCAGCCCAAGGCAATGTGCGTCAGCCGTTGGAAGGTTGTGCCCGCGTTGTGCAACCCGAACGGCATGCAAGCGGAGCAGTATACCCCACATGGGGTTAGGAAAGCTGTCTTCTCTATGTCTTCCATAACCATTTTGATCTGGTGATAGCCTGAAAACGCATCCAGGAAACACAACAAGTCGCACTCGGCGGTGGAGTCGACGATCTGGTCGATGTAGGGAAGCGGGAACGGATCTTGGGGGCAGGCCTTCTTGAGGTTGGTGAAATCGACACACATGCGCTCCTTTCCCCCCTTTTTCGGCACGACAATGGGGTTTGCCAGCCATTTGGGGTGGCGAACCTCGCGAATAACACCTGCCGCCTCCAGCTTGCGGGTTTCTTGGATGATGAAGGCCTACTTCTCCGTGGACTGCCGCCTTGCCTTCTGCTTCACAGGGCGTACAGTGGGGCACACATTCAGGTGATGCTCAATCACCTCCCTTGGGACCCCCACTAGCTGCTTGGGTTCCCATGCGAACACCTCCATGTTCGCACGCAAGAATTTCACCAGCGCCTTCTCTTGGTCGGGGTCGAGGTCGGCACCTATGGTGAAGGTGGCTCCTGAGGACCCGTCTTCCTCAACTGGCACCTGCTTGGTCTCCACCTTATCCTGAGTAAACATCTGCTTCTTTTTGGTTGGTGCAGCTTCCTTGGCTTTGGAGACGTTTGTGTCGGCGGGCTGCACTGCCGCGGCGGCCTTGAGGGCCAGCTTGAGCGCCATAAGAGCCTCCTTGGTATCCCCAGCTATGGTGAGGACGCCGCTGCTCCCGGGCATCTTCATGAGGTTGTAGGCCGGATGGGTTGCTACCATGAACTGAGCCAAGGCAGGGTACCCGAGGATGACGTTGTACGGGAGGCCGATGTGGGCAATGTCAAAGTCGACCAGCTCCGTGCGGTAGTTGTCGTGGGTGCCGGAGGTCACAGGAAGGCGGATATGCCCCAGGGAACTGGAGGAACCGCCCCCGACGCCCGAGAAGGGCTTGCTGGGTCGGAGCCGCTCCAGTGGTACATGGAGGAGGCTGAAGGCCTCCATCGAGAGCATGTTGAGGCTGGCACCACCGTCGATGAGGGTTTTGGTGACGACCACCTGGCAGATGGTGGGCGTGCAGAGCATCGGGAGTGCACCCGAGCAGGCGGTGTTAACGGGGTGATCTTCCGAGTTGAAGTTCAGGTCGGCCTTGGGCACCACCCAACCTGGGGGACCTCCTTGCCGCGTGAGGACGGCACTGATCTGGCGAAGGAACGACTTGGCGTGGTGGTCTGAGGGTGGCGCCTGCGAGCCGCCCAGGAGCGCTGCGATGACCGGGGGCGCTGGCGCTGCATAGTAGGCGAGGAAGAGGTCGCGCAGCTCCTCCCAGGAGGCCACGGAAGAAGCCGGCAGGTTGAGCAACCATGCACGTGGGACACCAGTAAGGGCCAGGGGAAACCAGTTGGCCATGACCTTGTCGCCGCCCCTGGCCTTGGGGACGGCCTCCTCGTACGCCGATAGGAAAACCACCAGGTCCGTCACGCTGTAGTAGCGCGGAGGCATCTCTGGCTTGAACTTGCGTGGCCATTGCACCTGCCGTAAGGCGGGGACCAAGGCTAGGAGCCCCGGGCCCTAGCGCCAGCGCCGGCCGCCGGAGCCAGAAGCGTGATGTCCGCCATGAGGGCAAATCGCGATGTTGGCAAAGTGCGGGTCGACGGAAGGAGAAGCTCTGGCGCACCCCTACCTGGCGCGCCAAATGTCGGATATCGGGTTCCGGCAAAACCCTTAAGGTTCGAACTCTAGGTTGCGCACAAAGATTTCCCCCTACCAAAACACGCCCTCAGCCTTGACGCGATCTCTAAGCTAGCACAACGAACTCATAACACAAGAGACACAAGATTTATACAGGTTTGGGTCACCGTTGTGGTGTAATACCCTACTCCTGTGTGTGGTGTGGTGGATTGCCTCTTGGGCTGATGATGAACAATACAAGGGAAGAACAGCCTCGCGAGGAGAGGTGTTCTTGTACTTGGTGGGTTGCTCGGGGAGGAAGTGATCCGTCCCTTCTACTGTGGTGGCTAGCCCTATTTATAGAGGCCCTGGTCCTCTCCCCAAATATTGAGCAGGAAGGGATCCAACAACGGCCATTTTGAAAGGGGACAGCTAGTACAAGCTATCCTGACTAAAAGTGGTCTTCGCCTGTCAAAGGTGCTGGAGATGACGCCGTCTTGGGCTCCACGATGACCTCTGTCCTGCCGTCCTGCTGGTCTTGGTCTTGTTGCACCGACATGGAAACCTTTGCCTGATGCCTCGGTACTTCGCGCCTGCGCTTGCCCCCTTGGCACCAAAGAGGAAACGAGGACACTGTGCGGGCTGGAGCCCGCCTGGCGCCCGCCTGGCCTTGGTCATCATGGCTTGTGTCACGGGAACCTCGCGAGGTACCCCTTGACTTGATCTCTCCGCCTCCTTGTGAGCCTGCCTGGTGAGGCCGCTCCTGAGGAGGCCTTGTGTCGTCCGCCCCACGAGGCATGGCCCCTCGCGAGGGTCTTGAGTGTTGATTGATGAAGACGGGTCGTACTGGGCCACTGGTTGAGCCACGCCGCGGGCCACAGGCAGGCAAGTCTGGAGACCCCTATTCCCAGAACGCCGACAGCTGCCTCGCCCGCCGCCGCCGCATGTGCCGTTGCCGCTGTTCGGATCCGCCGCTGCCGCCAACTGGTCAACCTCGGTTAACCGGTATAACCGCCGACCCGTCCCGGTTTTATTTACGTTTTTTTTCCGGTTTTTAGGGATAGATGAGTTTAGTTTTCATTTTAGTTAATTAGTAAACGTTCGTTCGTTTTAACGAATGGTTTTTGTTAGATTAGTTCTGTTAACGAACATTGGCGTGGTAGATTTTTTCTTTTTAGTTTTATTTTTGGCCAGGGACCTATCCGCGAATAGTTTTATTGCGATTTAGCCCCTGATCTTAAAACTAGTGTAACTTTTTTGCTCGTTACTCCAAATTAGATGAAACCAGTGCATAAATCTTCATAACAATCTGTTCTTTCCAATTAACTAACTTAAACATGATTTTGACACTGTAAAATTTGAGTTTAGTTCAGATTAGTAAACGATCTTGTTTCATTCGTATCTTGAGTTTCGTTTCTCCGTTTGAGTTGTTTCTTTTTGCATATCATAGCTAATCACTTGTACCTACTTCTAAGATCTAATCCACATGATAATAATGTTGTTAGGCTTGTTTTCTGTTTAGTTTAGCCGTTTGCTTGTTTCGTGTTTGATTTTGATATTTTCTCGTTTTCTCGTTGTTTCGTTTGAGTGATTGCTTATGTATGCTACTGTTTGTCTACGCTAAATTACTCGGAGTGCGAAGCTTGTTACTCCGAACCTCTAGAGTTTGTAGATCGTCAGTATGGCAAGTTACACTTTGATCATAATCTTCTATACCTAGTTTTTACTATGCATTAGTATTGCTCCTTAGATATTTGCATGAGTAGTATTGGGAACATGTGGTTTGGTTGTAGTACTTGAGGTAGGAACCTAATACCTTTTGATCACCCCGGGTATATACGTTATGCTTTATTATTGCTTAGCCATGCTCGTAAACGGGGATTGGATCATGATTCACATGGAAGTTATGAGAGTTATTAATCCTGGATAACATTAAGGTGGCAACTTTAATACACATCTGGGTGGATTGGTTGGGGCACCTTGGGAACCCAGCGTTGTCCATTAAGGGAAATCCTGGGGTCTCCATGTGATTTTTCCTCGGTTCGCCACCCAGGCTCAAAGGGATCATATGATATTTCATGACTAGAAACTTCCGTGTGCAGCCACAAGCCATTATGGGCTCTGGCATAGTTGAGTAAGTTGTATGAGATCTCGAAGAGGTGGACTAGAAGATGTAGAGGGAAAGTAGGTGTATCAGTCTGCCCGGAGTAGAGAGTTAATGCTTCAGAAAGACTATGTATCGATCTTCCGATCATGGATGCAGTCGAGTCTTGTGGGGGAAAGTGTGCAACCCCTACAGAGTGTATAAACTAATCATGGTTAGCCGTGTCCCCGGTTATGGACATCTTGAGTATCTGGAATTGGATATTATTGTTGATCTTATCACTCTTTAATTAATTGAATTGGGTCTAATGATGATACTTGTTTAATTAGGATTTGAGTTGGGGGAACCTTCTCAAATATTGGAACAACTTGGGAGTAGTTAACTAGATTTATTCCTTTGTTGTAGGGAAAAACTAGCTTTATGCAAAATTATAAACTTAGAGCCTCCACCAGCCAATTATTGCATGTAGATATAGTTCTTGCATTCAATGCTTTACAGTGTAACTCTGCCAGCATATTTAATGTGCTGACCAACACGGCTGCAACATCTCATTTGCAGACTACGCAGATGACGATAAGGTGCGATAGGTCATTATCTTGCACTCAGCTATGCTGTTGGATTTGGTGGACTCATTTACCTTCGAAGCTTCTGCAGTTATTAGTTTAGATGGCCTTCAGCCATGATATTTTTTGTGTAATCATACTCTTTATGAGGACTCGATGTAATAAGTGTGTGATTGAACTCTGTTATAATTCCTCGAGTGTTGTGCGTGTCAGCATTACCGATCCAGGGATGACACTAAAGCACAGAGACTTCGGTCCATTGGGGTCGTGGTTGCTACAAGATGGTATCAAAGCACAAGCTGACTGTAGGACGCGACCACTAGAATAAGCCACATGAATTCTCTTCTTTGCTCATTTCTAATTCTCCTCTATTTCTACTCTATAGATGGTGGACCCCAGGAACAAGTTCACTCAGCAGAATGACGACACCCCTTTCGAACGACACTTGAAGGAAGTCACTAAGTACCTGAACATCGGACTACCAAGCTTCACTGGGACTTTCTATGCAACTTTACCGGAAGATGAGCGCTGGAAGATCAAAGTCTGGGTACCTGGGAGGACATTTGCGCCAACAACGGAGCCTATTGACTTCTACCTGGATGCACCAAGCTGGAGTTTAGGAAAGAGCATGGCAACCCATATCACCTTTGAACGCATATGTGAGGTGTATCACAAGGAGCTGGAAAACACTATCTACCCAAATATGTCGCCGCCGAGACGAAAATGGGAGATGATTCATACTAGGAGGGATGGATCAATTGCAGCTTACATTCAGGAGATGGGTGATCATATTCATCGACAAGAGAATCAACTATGCTTCAACATGAAGAAGATCAAGAAGCTGATGAAGAAGAACAACGAGCTAGAAGAGGAACTCAAGTTCACACGCAATGGATAGGAGGAAGAAATTGCCGTACTACTGGAGAAGCATGAAGATCTGAAGAGGAAGCTAGGACTACCAGTGGAGAATCATAAGAGAGAACCAGCAAAGGAGATCCGTTCGGAGGACTACATCATCTTGGACGACACCGACACGGATAGTGATGCAAATGATGACAGTGATGATGACTACGTTGACGAAGCCGGAGTAGATATCATGGAGTCTTCCTCTGATCAAAATTTCTAGATGACCACCATGTAACTAGTAGTATTCTTCCAAGTAGTTAGCAATGATCGAGTTTGTAATCGTAGTTTGGATCGCTTGTGTGAACCTTGTGTGCTATTGAACGAATTGATTGTGTTTGTCTCATGAGCATATGGGTAGTGAATCTCTCTTAGACCTATTTCTATTCTGTTTTCTCACCCCTTCTAACCCATCAGATGTCTCCGAGACGTGACAATGGATTCGTGTTCCCACTGGAGCTTACTTAGTTGATCCAGCAGGAGAATGCCTTGATGCAGATGCTAGTTCAGAACTAGAACCAAGGAAACAACAACAACAACAATCCACCACCACCACCCCCTGTTGACAACCTAGCCCGTTTTCTGAGGTTGAATGCACCTGTGTTCTCTAGTAGCACCAAGCCGATTGTTGCAGAAGATTGGCTCCGCAAGATTGGAAGAGAGTTGACCACTGCAGGATGCATAGATGTGGAGAGAGTGCGCTTTGCTGCACATCAGCTTGGTGGACCTGCATCATCTTTATGGGAGAATTTCACCGCCACTTACCCCATTGATACAGTGACATGGGATCATTTTCAGCAAGCTTTCTGCACCGCCCATGTTTCAACACGAGCTATGAGCATGAAGAAGCGTGAGTTTCACAACTTGCGCCAAGGAGGTCGTACAGTGGGATAGTATGTGGATGAGTTTAGCAAGTTAGCATGCTATGCCCCAGATGACGTGGCCACAAATGCTGCAAAACAAGAGAAGTTTCTTGAGGGACTCAATGATGAGCTGAGCATGCAGTTGATGGTGGCAACATTCAACAACTACCAGGAGTTGGTAGACAGGGCCCTCATGATAGAAGGCAAGCAGCAACAGATTGACAATCGCAAGAGGAAGTATGGACAGGGGAGGAATACCTCTGGATCTCAGCAGAAGCCCCGCTATACCCCGTACTTGGGAGGACATACTGTAAGTGCATCTAGTGCCCCTTAGTGATTTTGGTGTATTGAAGACTTATAGGTTAAGGGACTGATGCGTTTGTGAGTGTACACAAGTCTATAAGTCTATGAGGAGTTTGATATTTACAGAGAAAGTCGACCCCTAAAAATGAAGTTCTTCGACTGAAGACTTTGATATTCTGAAGACTTTCTGAAGACTTTGAAAGTGAAGAAATTGGTGTGACCTTGAAGACTTGATATTCATTTGAGGAACATAAAGCGTGAAGACTTTTGTTTTCGTAGTTTCATTTTCTCTTTCTTGAGTCATAGGAAACACCGTACTGTTAAAGGGGGTCGAGGAAATATTAAGGAAAAGTTTCCATGTGATGCTCAACTCAAAATCCTACACCTACCAATCCCTTCGAGTGAAGCCATTGGAAATCTCATACAGTTCAGTCATTTTCTTCAGTGATAGAGACGCAGTTCTTCTGGTCACTGAGGACTTTGCTATGACTGAGGAGTTAGGAATTCGCCAGTGCGAATTGCCTACACAGTGAGGAACATGATAGCCCTGAGGAATTTGAGAGTCAAATTTCCGACCGTTGCTGTGCTGCGCGCCGGCTGTCCCAAAATATCTTATCCACCTAACGGTCATATCATTGAAGGGCATTTATGTCTTATCATGTCGGGCTGCTCCCTAGACTATAAATAGCCGCCCCCTACAACCACTAGTTGGTTGGCTGCTCCGAGAGAACTTGACACTTGTCATCTGAGAGCAACCCATCCTCGAGGACTTTGAGCGAAAATCATCAAGTGAGGAAAATCCAAAACCAAACCCCCACAAACCCAAAGTGAGTGAGCATCACTGAAGAAATTGATCCTGCGTGGATCCGATGCTTGTTACCTTTGAAGACTGTGCTTCTTCCAGACGGTTAGGCGTCAAGGTCTAGAGCATCCAAGAGGAATTGTGGATCGCCGAGTGACCAAGTCTGTGAAGGTTTGGAAGTCACCTGAAGACTTACCACGAGTGATTGGACGAGACCTGCGTGGTCTTAGTTCAAGGAGAATACGGTGAGGACTGGGTGTCCTGAGTTGCGGCTCAGAGACTGGGTGTCCGGGACTGCGTGTCCTCGAGTTTAAATACTCAGCCGCTCCAACCAGACGTACAACTGAGACAGCAGTTGGATCTGGTTTACCAAATCATTGTCTTCACCAACTAACTGGTTCTATTTCCTCAACCCTTTTATTTCCTCATTACTGTGTTGAATGTTGTTCATATCTGTGCTTGAAGACTTTGACTGAAGACTTTCTCAAATTCCTCAGTTCAATTTCTTCAGTCTGTTTGTCTTCATCTTGTTATCCTGTGTTTACGCTTTCTGTACTCTGTGCTAGTCTTCATTTCATCATGATGACTATGCTTGTATCCTGTTATGTTTACTTCTGAGTACTTATTCCGCTGCAAGCAGTTCTTCGCTAAGGAATTTCCTCACCGGCAAATTCCTCAGTGAAGAATTCATAAAAATCGCCTATTCACCCCCCTCTAGTCGATATAACGCACTTTCAATTGGTATCAGAGCAAGGTACTCCCTTGTTCTGTGTGATTTTGGTTTAACCGCCTGGAGTTTTAGTTATGTCGACCGCAGGTATGAAGAAAGTGACATGCCCTATCTTTGACGGTCATGACTATCCCAAGTGGAAGGCCATGATGAGGAAGCGCCTCATGGCAAGGAACAGCGAGCTGTGGACCGTCACTGAGATTGGTCTTACTGATCTATGCAAGATGGCGGATGCTGATGATATTCGCAAGTACACTCGACTTGACATCATAGCGAAGGATATCATCTGCTCCTTCCTATCCAGAGATCAATTCGACTAAATTATGCATCTTGGCAAATCGAAGCTCATCTGGGACCGAATCTCTGATGTCTATGAAGGTCATCGAACTCGTCATGATCCCTGGTTTGAGGACTTCAAGGAATCTCTCAAAACGATGACTTTCGAGCCAGAATCATCATCTTCTGCATCATGTCTCATGGCAAACGGTGCTGAGGTAACCGAATGCTCCTCATCCGAGTCTTGTGATGATGAATCTGATAATGATGAATCTGATAATGATGAATCTGATGATGATATTGAATCTTGTTATACCAAACTTGTTTGCATTGCCACTAAACAACAAACAACTTTAGAACAAGTTCAAGATATGCTAGACAAAAGTGATGATATGTTGCGTAAAGAAATGGATCAGTCAAAAGCATTGGGTGAATGTCTTCAGAGAATTCACTCCAAGTTTGACGTCCTTCAAGATCAACATAACACCCTCTTGACTGATCACGAGAAGCTTTCCTCTGAATCTCTTCAAAGAAAGGAAGATCTTGAAAAGCTAAGAGTGTGTTATGAAGATCTTCATAAGGAGCGCGATTCATTACTAGCTCAACAGATCAGCGCTTCTCAGGAAGAATTTGTTCCTCCATGCTTAAAGTGCATTGAACGTGAATCTGCTAATTCTTCACCTGAATGTTCAAATGCTCCAACTGTTACAAATTCTTCATCTGCCTCTGCTATCACTAATCCCTCATCTGAGGACATTGCTAGTATCACTGACAATGCAGGGCTGAAGGAATTGTACATGACAAGCATGTATAAAAGTCTCAAATGGCATCAAACACTTTGTGATGTGCTCAAAAAGCAGATCCTCAACAGAAACCCTAGGAAAGAGGGTATTGCCTTTGAGAGGAAACTCAATGCTGATGGAACATATTGGAAGCCTGAGGAGTACCCCAAAACCTCATGGGTTGCTGCAAAGGGACCTCCAGTTGATCCATCTAACTTATCTGGCTTTACATGTGAATCTCCTCATTCTTCTGATGAGTCATTTGACTCCAACTATAAACTGTTCAAAAATCAGAATGGTGAAGTATTTGCTAGATATGTTGGCACTAACTGCAGGAATGGTTCCCCTATGAAGAAAATCTGGGTTCCCAAAACTTATGTTGAAAGTCTTCAGGTGAATGTCCTCATGACACCACTAGTGAAGAACAGGAACCCCAGATCAAATTCTTCATATGAACCAAATTCTTCATATGGATCCAAGTCCTCATACGGACCAAATTCCTTACATGGATCAAATTCCTCAAATGGATCAAAGTCCTCATATGATTATCATCGTGCTAACAACTCTGTCTCGCAGGGTAGAGCTAAGGGCTATGAATATGTGCATTATTCTTCAAACCATTATGTTCATAAGTCCTCGAAGAATTACTCTGCTTATTCATATGCTTACCCTAACCCATCTTATGTGAAACAAAACGGTTTGGCATCTTTGCCACCATTCTCACATGGTGCTCGCAGAATGATGAGCTCTTTGCCACCCCTTCAGATGTGGGTGGTGAAGAAAAAGAACTAATCTCGTCTGCAGGGTCAGGTCTCCAGACGTGCTTTAACGTCTGAAGAATTTGCTGGGGACCTGACGAAATGCCTAAAAGGACGCATGCGAATCATGATGAAATGAACTTTCATTTCACACGTTCTCATACTGCTATATCTATTTACTGCTTGATGAAATTCATCTGATGAACTTGATATCATATTCTTCACTGATGAAGCATATGAGATTGTAAGCTACACTAATTCATCTGCAGGATGATCAACCCAAAACCACTGAATGGGTCCTCGATAGTGGATGTACAAATCACATGACTGGTGACAAGAATCTATTGATGGATGCTCCCTTATCACCGTCACCTCTGAAGCATATCATCTTTGCTGACAAAGGCAAAAGTCAGGTATTGGGTCTTGGTAAGGTTGCAATCTCTAAGGATAAACACATGGACAAAGTCATGCTTGTTGAGTCCTTAGGATACAATCTCATGCCAGTCTCAATGCTTTGTGATCTTGATATGGTTGTTGTCTTTGGCAAGTATCGTTGTGTTGTGATTATGGAAGCTGACAATTCCAAAGTCTTCGAAGGCTTTAGAGAGGAGATTTGTATATTGTTGATTTCTCTACAGGACCACAACCAGCCGTGTGTCTACTTGCAAAAGCTTCAGAAGGCTGGCTATGGCATCGACGACTTGGTCACGCAGGCATGAGGAATTTGAACACGCTTGCGAAGAAGAAGCATGTCATTGGGATTGATAATGTCAAATTCCTCAAGGATCACTTATGCGGAGCCTGTGAAGCTAGAAAAATGACCAAGGCCAAGCATCCAGCGAAGACTATCATGACCACTACACGTCCATTCGAATTGCTTCACATGGACCTCTTCGGACCTAATCATTACTCAGCAGTCACTAATGATGCATCTCTATATGGTTTTCTCATTGTTGATGATTATTCTCGATATACATGGGTACACATTGTTACTTACAAACATGAAGTGCAGGAAGTCTTCAAACATTTTTCCTCAAGGGCTTCAACCAACTTTGGTGTGAAGATCAAGCATATCAGAAGTGACAATGGAACCGAGTTCAAGAATTCCGGTCTTGATGCCTATCTTGATGAACTTGGTATTACTCATGAGTTATCTGCTCCCTATACTCCTCAGCAGAATGGCGTTGTGGAGCGCAAGAACAGAACTCTTGTTGAGATGGCTCGCACTATGCTTGATGAATACAAAACGCCTCAGCATTTTTGGATTGATGCAATTGATACTGCTTGCCACATCATCAACAGAGTATATCTTCACAAATTCTTCAACAAGACGGCCTATGAACTCCTCACTGACAAGAAACCCAATGTGAGTTATTTCAAAGTCTTCGGTGCTAAATGCTGGATTAGAGATCCTCACCACAACTCTAAATTTGCACCGAAAGCACATGAAGGTTTTATGCTTGGTTACGGAAAGGACTCGCACACCTACAGAGTCTTCAACATTGTTCTTCACAAGATTGTTAACACTGTAGATGTGCGGTACGATGAAACTAATGGCTCGCAAAGAGAGCACCTACCTTATGTGTTAGATGAACCAGCACCTGAGGATGCTATCAAGTTCAAGGCAACTGAGGATGTCATTCCTACTGAAGAATCTGCTGAAGAATTCATTCCTGTTCATGAAGAACGTCGAGCTGATGCACCTGAAGAACATGATGAGGAAAATGGTGCTGACGAAAATACTGATCAAAATCCTCAGCGACAACCAGCTCATCCTCGTGTTACAAAAGAAGTGCAGGTGGAGAAGATCATCGATGACATTAGCGCACCAGGTCCTCTCACACGCTCAAAAGCTTCACATTTATCTAACTTTTGTGGGCACTATGCTTTTGTCTCTATCACAGAGCCCACTAAGGTAGATGAAGCATTTCTGGAGCCGGAGTGGATTCAGGCTATGCAAGAAGAATTACATCAGTTCGAGCTTAACAATGTCTGGGAATTGGTCAATCGCCCAGATCCTCGCAAGCATAATATCATTGGCACAAAGTGGATCTACCGCAACAAGCAAGATGAAAATGGCCTTGTGGTGAGGAATAAGGCACGGCTAGTAGCTCAAGGCTACACACAGGTTGAAGGAATTGATTTCGATGAAACTTTTGCACCTGTTGCTAGACTTGAGGCTATTAGCATTTTACTTGCCTATGCTAATCATCATGATATCATCTTATATCAAATGGATGTGAAAAGTGCATTTCTCAATGGTAAGCTTGAGGAAGAAGTATATGTTGCTCAACCCCCAGGTTTTGAAGATCCAAAGAATCCTGACAAAGTCTTCAGACTCAATAAGGCCCTGTATGGCCTCAAGCAAGCCCCTCGGGCGTGGTATGATACATTGAAGGAATTCTTCGTGAAGAATGGCTTCACACCCGGTTCACTCGACCCTACTCTTTTTACTAAATCATATGATGGTGAACTGTTTGTGTGCCAAATATATGTTGATGATATTATCTTTGGCTGTACTGACCAACGTTATAGTGATGAATTTGCCTATATGATGAGTGAAGAATATCAAATGTCTATGATGGGAGAGTTGAAATTCTTCTTAGGTCTTCAAATTCGTCAGCAGCGCAATGGCATATTCATATCTCAGGAGAAATACCTCAAAGATGTACTGAGGAAATTCGGCATGCAAGATTGCAAAGGCGTCAAAATTCCTATGCCCACAAATGGCCATCTATGCACTGATGAAAATGGTATTGACTTCGATCACAAGGTATACCGCTCCATGATTGGTTCTTTATTGTACTTATATGCATCTAGGCCAGATATAATGCTTAGTGTTTGCATGTGTGCCCGATTTCAAGCTGCACCGAAGGAATCACACCATAAGGCTGTGAAGCATATTCTTCGATATCTAGCTCACACACCAACACTAGGATTATGGTACCCCAAGGGCTCTGCTTTTGATCTCATTGGATATTCTGACTCTGACTATGCTGGTGATCGTGTGGACCGCAAGTCAACATTTGGCACTTGTCATTTCCTCGGACGATCTTTGGTCTGTTGGTCCTCGAAGAAACAGAACTGCATATCACTGTCTACTGCTGAAGCTGAATACATTGCTGCTGGCTCATGCTGTGCTCAACTGCTTTGGATGAAGCAAACCCTCAAGGACTATGGCATCAACATGAAGAATGTGCCTCTCCTCTGCGATAATGAGAGTGCCATCAAGATTGCTCACAACCCAGTTCAGCACTCGAAGACAAAGCACATTCAAATTCGTCATCATTTTCTTCGTGATCATGTGTTGAAGGGCGACATCTCCATCGAGCACGTGAAGACTGAAGAACAGCTAGCTGATATCTTCGCTAAGCCCTTGGATGAGAAGAGATTTAGCAAGTTGCGGTGTGAGCTAAATATCTTAGAATCTTTGAATGTTCTTTGAAAAGGACACACATCCTAACCCTTATGCAGAATTGATGACTTAGATGTGCAACACATGAAGAAACGTTTTTCTTCAATCAATGAAGAATAACACTCTAAGTGTGAAGAAACTAATGAAGAATTTGATTCTCAGAACCCTACGGCAATTGTACGCGGTGTCTGAAATCATCATTCTTATACGGTGGGTCACGCCACCACAAAAAGTTGAAAATCTTCAATTTGAGTTTTTCCTCAGTTTTGAAATTCTTCAGTTTTTCAAATTCTTCAACTTTGCAAAATCTTCACTGTTTCCGTCGTTTTTCTTCATTGGCTAGATATATATATATATATATATATATATATATATATATATATATATATATATATATATATATATATATATATATATGAGTTTATGTCCTCTACAACATTCACTTATGGCTATTTCTTCAAGTTATGATTTCTGCTAAGTGAATGTGATCGGACCCTTCCCTCTCTATGCTATACTCAACCCAATCTATTCACAAATTCTTCATGTGCGTTCTAATTGAAACTCATTCAAAGTCTTCACTGTGTCCTTAACAGCTGAAGAAATTGCGAACGAAACTTTAAAACAAATCTTATCCAGATTTTTGGTTTTACCGCTCAAACCGTTCTGCATCCCACGATGCATTATTTTATTCACCCACGATCTTACACGATCTCATCTGCACAGTACGTGGGTGACACATGTCGCGTGAAGGAGAAAGGGCAGGGGCATGTTCGTCCCAAAATCTTCGGGCGAACAGTTCTTACCGTGGCTATAAATACCCCTCTCCCCTTCCTCACTTCATTTACTCCGCTCGGTCGCTGTCTCTCGCTCGAGCTCCTCAAACCCTAGTGCCGCCGCTACTCCATCGTCGCCGGTGAGGAAGAGCTTCACTGCCTCGACCTCGTTGCCGTCGTACTCGCGCCGACTGCGGAAATCTTCACTCCGCCGCCGCCGTAGCTGTTTCCCTCTGCCAAGTTAGGGCGTGGGAGATCGAACCGGACGAACTTCACATCTGTTCATCTCAGTTCGTCGTGTTCTTCGGTTCGACGTTCCTCGAAGAAAAACTGCATACTTCTTCAGAGTGCTCAGTTGTTCAAATTCCTCATCTGAAGAATATGGCTGAAGGAAAGAGACCACAGAAAGGAGGAAAGAGGCCTGAGGTCATGACTGCTTTTGAAATCCCTGATGAACTCTATAAGGATTATTGCACACCTGATGAAGCCAAGTTTGGCAAAGAAAACAAGAATCAGCGCAAGGTGCGCATTCAGAGAATTGAACGGAGATGGGCAAGGGAATGGAGGGAATATCGATATGTTACTCCAAAATACATGAAGAAATTCGCCCTCAATCCTCTGTGCCCAAGAGCTCCACTGGCACCTGGCCAAGTAGCTGATCCCACTAGCATCAAAAGTGGTGAAGACTTTCCTGAAGAATGGGCTAAGCGCCAAGCAAAATTAGCAAGGCAAGCCAAGGAGGCAGTGAGGAAATTCAATGAGGATTCTGCTGCTGCTGAGTCTTCGGTCAGACCGAGGAAATCAATGCCCAAGAAGCCTGCTTGTAAGCCAAGTGCTTCACCGACAGCGCCCTCACGGCCAAGTTCCTCAGCTATGCCCTCACGGCAAATTCCTCAGACAGCTACTGCTCCACCAAAGTCCTCAACTCCTATGCATCTGGCTACATGCCAAAGGACTACTGGTTTTTCAATTGCTTCTGGTGTCTCAGCAAGTTCCTCAGCTGCACCAATGTCCTCATCAGGCCCCACTCTGTTGAAGACAAAAGCAACAGCTGGACGCGGTCCTCGGCCAAGTCCAAGGAAGAAACAAGTTGCGTTTCAAGTGCCCTCTGATGATGAAGCTTCTGATGAAGAACTTCCAGAAATCATCAGAGACAGACAAGTGAAGGCCGCTAGAGCCAAAGGCACATCTGTGCCACTGCTCTTGGATCCGAAGAAGATCCTCGACTACATTGATCTCTGGCACAAGGATCCGAACACTCCAATGCCTGATCTGCCTCTGACTCCCGGTCAAAGTCACATGCTGACCCATTTCATCACTCAAGAGAAATGGAAATTTGAGAAGGCAAGAGAGATCAAGAGAGCTCAATACAAGAAGGAGAAGCTCCTGAAGAAGAATGTTGTCACAATGACACCAGAGGAACTTCTCCAGGCTCAGTCTGAAATCCAAGCCCTCAGCAAAGACTTTGATGCATACAATGCTGATTGGCAAGGAGCCAAAGTGAGATTCGTCAACCTGACGAAGAAAATGACAACTGTTGCAACCCCATCGCAACAAGAAAATCCTCAGGCTGCAGACTCTGCTCAACCTGTTGAAGAACATGCCAGCACCGCTGATGACTTTCATCCTGCTGATGAAAATACAAGTTCCAGGGCTGATGACTCCATCCCAGCCGCTGAACAAATTGCCAGGGCATCCACTAGTGGTGCGCCTGAAGAAACTGAAGAGATCAGGGCAACTGCACCAGTTGCACCTGAAGAAAATGAACCAGAAATTCCTCAGCCTGCAGAACCTGAGCTCGTGATTCCTGAGGTTGTGCTGCAAATCACTGACACTCCTCTGCCCAAGCCAAAGAATCCGTTCTCAAGCAAGCAAAAATTCAGGGCTGAAGACTTCTTTTCTGAGCATGTGTTCTTCACTGATTATAATCCATATGACTCTGCTCGCATAAGGAAGAGGCGGTTCTGGACTGCAAGTCAAGCCAACTTCTATTCCTCAGTGCTATTTGACAAGGACAAAATCTTCGATCATGAACATATTCCTCATGTGGATATGGAATCTCTGCCGTGCTTCGAGCCAGTCCTCAGTGTTCTTCACGATGCAGGATTACTCAATTTCTGCAATGACATTTGTGATTGGAATGAAGAACTCATTCTTCAGTTCTACGCCACACTGCATATCACTGGAGACGCTGAAGATGTCAATTCATGGGTGCTGGATTGGATGACTGAAAACACTCACTATAAGGCACCAGCAACTGAATTGCTTCATGTCCTTCCACTTGATCCTCCCCATGACAGTGCATGTTGCCTCTACAATGACCCTGAACTGACAAATCATTATATGCAAGTGCTCATGAAGCCTTTGAAGCCAGGGTAGGCCCCTCGAACCAAATTCCTCGTCAAGGAATTGCTTTATGTGCCTTTGGCTCTATCACATCCTGACGAAGACAATGAGTCCTATCAAAGGCCACGACTCAAATGATGAAGATGTCGTTGGCATCATGAAGAACATGCTTTTCAACATCATTCATGGCGTTCCCGTCAATTTCCATGATTTCTTCATGAGGACTCTTGCAAATGTTGCAATGTCACCATTCGAGCTGAAGCCCTATGCACCTTGGATTATGAGATTCATAAGGGCAAGATCTTCACTGAATTACAAGGCTGACACTCTGAACCATGGTAGCTACTTGCCTCCCATTGAAGTCCTCAAGCGACCAGTTTCATCATCTGATGATAAAGGCAAGGCAGCTACTGTGATCGATGAAGGCACTCGTCCATTGGATGGTCAATTTCGTCTAGCTACATCTTATTCTACCAATGACGACTCTGCCACACATGACACTACCGCAAATACCTCAGCGAAGCAAAATCCTCAAGCCACAGCACCCAGGGTGATGACTGATCGTGAGTTACTCCTCAGTCTTCATCAGAAGGTTGATCGCAATCACAAATGGGTGAAGCGTCAGTTTGCTGCTGTTCTTCACAATATGACCTCAACACATAATGCAGTGAAGAAGAACCATTATCACCTTCATGAAACCCTCAACCGCACCTGGGCTGTTCTCACTCATGTCTATAGCGCGGAAGAACTGAAGACTATGGGTCTTCAAGAAGCATTTGACTGGTCTGCGCCTCCTCCGAAGAAATTCAAGAGGGTCAAAGTTCCTGATCTGGTGGCCAGCTCCTATTCTTCATCGCGTGATACTGATGAATATGAAGATTTGGACGACACTGCGGCAGGCCCTACTCCAACAAACAACCCCGACAACGCTGGCGCTCCTCCATCAACGTGAAATTCTTAAGGGGCGTTAGTCCTCAGTTTCGATCCTTTTGGTCATTTGATGACAAAGGGGGAGAAATCTTAGTTAGTCTTCAAGCGGGTCTATACTAAGGGCGTTTTTTTAAGTTACAACTCTCATTCTTCCGAAACTTTTATTGGATCGAGTTGTAATCTTAAAACCGATGGTGCCTTGATACTTTTGGTCGTGCTCTGATGCTTTTGATGCACCGAGCTCTGATACTTTTGATGTGTTATTCTGCATGCTTATTCCTCGTTAATATTATTGCACGCATGCTGAATTACATCAGGCACCATATTTCATCATGCATTTCAAATTCTTCATATTATATATCAAATGCGTGTATGAATTACAAGATATAGGGGGAGATCTCCATGATTCAATTCTTCAAATGTGCATTGCCTCAAAAGCAAATTCCTCACTATGCACATATTCAGGGGGAGTTCTTCTATATCTTGCAATCAAATTCAACAATATCACTATTTACACTTCACATATTAATCCCTGTTGAAAACTTAACCTATGTTGTCATCAATCACCAAAAAGGGGGAGATTGTAAGTGCATCTAGTGCCCCTTAGTGATTTTGGTGTATTGAAGACTTATAGGTTAAGGGACTTATGCGTTTGTGAGTGTACACAGGTCTATAAGTCTATGAGGAGTTTGATATTTACAGAGAAAGTCGAACCCTAAAAATGAAGTTCTTCGACCGAAGACTTTGATATTCTGAAGACTTTCTGAAGACTTTGAAAGTGAAGAAATTGGTGTGACCTTGAAGACTTGATATTCATTTGAGGAACATAAAGCGTGAAGACTTTTGTTTTCGTAGTTTCATTTTCTCTTTCTTGAGTCATAGGAAACACCGTACTGTTAAAGGGGGTCGAGGAAATACTAAGGAAAAATTTCCATGTGATGCTCAACTCAAAATCCTACACCTACCAATCCCTTCGAGTCAAGCCATTGGAAATCTCATACAGTTCAGTCATTTTCTTCAGTGACAGAGACGCAGTTCTTCTGGTCACTGAGGACTTTGCTATGACTGAGGAGTTAGGAATTCGCCAGTGCGAATTGCCTACACAGTGAGGAACATGATAGCCCTGAGGAATTTGAGAGTCAAATTTCCGACTATTGCTGTGCTGCGCGCCGGCTGTCCCAAAATATCTTATCCACCTAACGGTCATATCATTGAAAGGCATTTATGTCTTATCATGTCGGGCTGCTCCCTAGGCTATAAATAGCCGTCCCCTACAACCACTAGTTGGTTGGCTGCTCCGAGAGAACTTGACACTTGTCATCTGAGAGCAACCCATCCTCCGAGGACTTTGAGTGAAAATCATCAAGTGAGGAAAATCCAAAACCAAACCCCCACAAACCCAAAGTGATTGAGCATCACTGAAGAAATTGATCCTGCGTGGATCCGACGCTTGTTACCTTTGAAGACTGTGCTTCTTCCAGACGGTTAGGCGTCAAGGTCTAGAGCGTCCAAGAGGAATTGTGGATCGCCGAGTGACCAAGTCTGTGAAGGTTTGGAAGTCACCTGAAGACTTACCATGAGTGATTGGACGAGACCTGCGCGGTCTTAGTTCAAGGAGAATACGGTGAGGACTGGGTGTCCTGAGTTGCGGCTCAGGGACTGGGTGTCTGGGACTGCGTGTCCTCGAGTTTAAATACTCAGCCGCTCCAACCAGACGTACAACTGAGACAACAGTTGGATCTGGTTTACCAAATCATTGTCTTCACCAACTAACTGGTTCTATTTCCTCAACCCTTTTATTTCCTCATTACTGTGTTGAATGTTGTTCATATCTGTGCTTGAAGACTTTGACTGAAGACTTTCTCAAATTCCTCAGTTCAATTTCTTCAGTCTGTTTGTCTTCATCTTGTTATCCTGTGTTTACGCTTTCTGTACTCTGTGCTAGTCTTCATTTCATCATGATGACTATGCTTGTATCCTGTTATGTTTACTTCTGAGTACTTATTCCGCTGCAAGTAGTTCTTCGCTAAGGAATTTCCTCACCGGCAAATTCCTCAGTGAAGAATTCATAAAAATCGCCTATTCACCCCCCTCTAGTCGATATAACGCAGTTTCACATACTCATAACGATGGAGTCCATAACCATGGAGGACACACGCACAATGGAGCAAGTTCGCACAACCACAGTGGCCCCAGAAATGGCAATGGGAATGGAGGAAGCAGCAGTCAGAACCGTTCCAACCCCTCAACACCAGCCAAGAGGAATTTGAGCCACATTACTTGTTTCAAGTGCCAGAAGACCGGACATTATGCCAATGATTTTCCTGAAGCCAACAATGGAAATGGCAATGGAGGTTCTGCAGTGAAGCCCAACCCCTTCACCAAAGGTCAGGTGAACCATGCCAATGTGGAGGAGATTGAGGATCAGCCCGACGCAGTTGTCGGTAAGTTTTCAATTAATGAATTTACATCACTTGTTCTTTTCGATACTGGTGCATCGCATTCATTCATATCAAGGGGATTTGTGGATAAGCATAAGTTGCCAACAGTAGCCCTTAAGTCACCTATGTTAGTAAGTTCCCCAGGAGCGGAGTATATGGCTAGTAGGGGATACTATCAGTTGCCAGTAACCATAGGTAGACATGTTTTCCCCACCGACCTGATTGTTCTGGAGTCACAAGGATTGGATGTGATACTAGGCATGGATTGGCTATCCAAGTTTGAGGGAAACATCGATTGCGCCAGTAAATCAATTCTTCCCACCACCCTAGAAGGAAAAAGGATCAAGTATGTATCCAGGCATGCGCTGAGGAGGACTCAGGTGAATTCCTTCCCAGGAATTGTTCAGGAGGACTTACCAGTGGTGAAGGATTATCCCGACATATTTCAAGAGGAGTTACCAGGCTGACTGAGCTATTGCCAGGCACCAGACCAATATCAAAGAGACTGTATCGGATGCGAGCAAAGGATTTGGAGGAAATTAAGAAGCAGATAAATGAGTTACTGGAGAAAGGTTACATTTGACCAAGTTCATCACCTTGGAGAGCCCTAGTGCTTCTAGTGGAGAAGAAGGATGGATCTTTGAGGATGGTTGTAGATTATCGTGCGCTGAATGAGGTGATGATCAAGAACAAATACCCTCTACCGATGATCAATGATTTGTTTGACCAGTTGCAAGGAGCTAAAGTTTTCTCCAAAACCGATCTTCGATCAGGTTATCACTAGTTGAAGATCCGAGAGCAGGATATACCTAAGTCCGCATTTACCACGAGATATGGGCTATATGAGTATACAGTTATGTCATTTGGTTTGACTAATGCCCCTGCCTATTTCATGAGAATGATGAATAAGGTGTTCATGGAGTTTCTGGATAAATTCATCGTGGTGTTCATTGATGACATATTGGTCTACTTTAAGAATGAAGAGGAGCATATGGATCATTTGCGTTTGGCTCTTGAGAAGCTCAGAGAACACCAGTTGTATGCCAAGTTCAACAAATGTGAGTTTTGGTTGAAGGAAGTTTGATTTCTCGGACATGTTACATCCGGAGAAGGAATAGCAGTAGACCCTACCAAGGTTGCTTCTGTCACTAAATGGTTGGCACCTACCTCAGTGGGAGAGATCAGGAGTTTTCTTGGACTCGCAGGTTATTACCGGAGGTTTATTGAGAATTTCTCCAAGATTGCAAAGCCCATGACGGAGTTATTGAAGAAGGACACCAAGTTTAAATGGACTGAAGAATGTGAGCCCAGCTTTCAAGAGTTGAAGAAACGTTTGGTTACAACCCCAATGTTGATTCTCCCAGACCAACGCAAGGATTTCCAAGTGTATTGCGAGGCTTCACGTTGAGGACTTGGAGGTGTGCTTATGTAGGAAGGAAGAGTTGTTTCATATGCCTCACGATAGCTTCGACCCCATGAGTTGAATTATGCTACGCATGATTTGGAGTTAGCAGCTGTAGTGCATGCACTCAAGACATGGAGGCACTTTCTCATCGGAAATCGTTGTGATGTATACACAGATCATGAAAGTTTGAAGTACATCTTCACACAGAAGGAGTTAAACCTCAGGCAAAGGAGATGGTTGGAGCTCATAAAAGATTATGACATGAGATTGCATTATCATCCAGGAAAGGCCAATGTCATAGCAGATGCATTGAGCCGCAAGAGTTATGTTAACACTCTCATAATCGGAGGATTGCCTAAGGAGTTAGCAGACGACCTTCGAGAGCTATGCTTGGAGATAGTTCCGAGAGGTTATGTTGCAGCATTGGAAATTTAGTCCACTTTGTTGGGTAAGATCAGAGAAGCCTAGAAGACGGACAAGGAGATTGCTGAGATAAAGGAAAGGATGAGCAAAGGAAAGGCTAAAGGATTTCGTGAGGATGAGCACAATACCTTATGGTTTGAGGATCGTATTTATGTGCCTAATGACCCTGAGATCAGGAAGTTGATTCTTCAGGAGGCTCATGATTCACCTTACTCGATTCACCCAGGAAACACTAAGATGTATCTGGATTTGAAGGAAAGTTTCTGGTGGACAAGAACGAAGAAGGATATTGCCGAGTATGCAGCAGTATGCGATGTATGTCAGAGAGTCAAAGCAGAGCATCAGAAGCCAGCAGGATTGCTACAGCCATTGTCGATACCCGAATAGAAGTGGGATAAAATTGGCATGGATTTCATCACTGGATTACCCAGGACTCGTTCAGGCTATGACTCTATCTGGGTTGTAGTTGATCGCTTGACGAAAATAGCCCATTTCATTCCAGTGAAGACCACTTATACGAGTGCTAAGTTGGCAAAGATATACATGACCAGGATCGTATGTGTGCATGGAGTTCCAGGACCATTGTATCAGATAGAGGAACATAGTTTACTTTCAAAGTTTTGGAATCGGTTGCATGAAACTTTAGGTACCAGGCTAGAATTTAGTACAACCTTCCATCCACAGACAGATGGACAGACTGAGAGAGTCAATCAGATTCCGGAGGACATGTTGAGAGCTTGTGCGCTAGATTATGGATCTAGTTGGGATGATAATTTGCCCTATGCAGAGTTCTCTTATAACAACAGTTATCAAGCCAGTTTGAAGATGGCCCCTTTCGAAGCTTTGTACGGAAGGAGGTGCAGGACACCGTTATCATGGGATGAAGTTGGAGATCGATAGTTGTTCGGACCAGACTTAATCAGAGATTCTGAGGAGAAGGTTAAGCTGATTCGAGACAGACTCAAGGTAGCCCAATCCAGGTAGAAGAGTTATGCGGATACTAAACGCAAGGAGATAGTCTATGAAGTCGGAGACAGAGCATATCTTCGTGTGTCCCCACTTCGAGGAGTTAAATGTTTTGGAGTCAAGGGAAAGCTAGCACCATGTTTTGTGGGACCCTATAGAGTTTTGGAACGCATGGGAGAAGTTGCGTACAAGTTGGAATTACCCGAAGGATTGTCAGGAGTTCATGATGTGTTTCACGTTTCCCAGTTGAAGATGTGCCATGCAGAGATGGCCGACATTCCTTTGGGAGATATAGTGCCACTGGAAGCAATTCAGTTGGATAGTGATCTGACCTATGAAGAGAAGCCAGTCAAGATTCTGGAGTTTTCTAGCCGAGTTACTCACAACAAGGTTATCAAGTTTTGCAAAGTTCAGTGGAGCCACCATACCGAAGAGGAAGCCACCTGGGAGCGAGAAGAAGATCTTCACAAGGCCAACCCAAACCTTTTTACCGACCAACCCGAATCTCGGGGGCGAGATTCATCTAAAGGGGGGTAGGTTTGTAACATCCCAATTTTCAATTTGGATGTTATACATAGATCATCATATGCATATCATAATTTTATTGCATTTTGGTCGTGATCCTAGAAATCTCATGCAACTCAAGGACCCAAGGAGAGAGTTGGAGGTTTCACAAAATTCATATTTGAATTTATTTCAAAATTGAAAAGAGGATCAATTTGATTTTAATATTTTTATCTATAATTATTTCCAATAATAAAAATAAATGAGAGAGATAATATGACTTCTTCAACAGAAGAGAAATATTGGAGAAAGAATTTTGAAATCAAATTTTATTTTATTTGCTATTTTATTTGAATTAAAGAAAACTTGCATTTTTGAAAATTGCATTTTAGTCCAGAAAAATGTTCATCTTGTCCTAAATATTAGGTTTGGATGGTGAAATTTGTTTCTGGAATTTTTAGATTTTTTATATTTTATTAGAATTTTTCTCTGTGGCAAAATTAATTTTTTTAAAAAAGTCTCCGGACCGACTGGGCCGAAACCCAGCCGGCCCAACGCGCGCGCACTGCCTCCTGCCACCGCAGCCGTGCGGGCGCCGGACTCCCGCCGGAGTGCGGGTCGGCCTCCGCGCCCCCTCGCGCAAGCAGGAGCCCCTACCGAGGCCCTTTAAATAACGCTGCCGCCCCACCGTCTCTCCTCCCCACCAAAGCCGCCGTCGCCCGCAGCCTTCACCGCCACCGAGCGCCGCCACCCGCAGCCTTCACCGCCACCGAGCATCGTCGCTGCCTGCAGCTGCTCTGCTGCCGCCACCGCCGAGCGCCGCCGCCCCGTGCCGCGTCGCCGCACCCCGCCGCCGCCTCGCCCGCCGCCGCCGCACGCGCCGCCGCCGACGTTCGGATCCGCCGCCGCCGACCGGTCAACCCCGGTTAACCGATATAACCGCCGACCCATCCCAGTTTTATTTACGTTTTTTTGGTTTTTAGGGATAGATCGATTTAGTTTTCATTTTAGTTAATTTGTAAACGTTTGTTCGTTCGTTTTAACGAATGGTTTTTGTTAGATTAGTTCTGTTAACGAACGTTCGCGCGGTAGATTTTTTCTTTTTAGTTTTCCTTTTGGCCAGGGACCTATCCGCGAATAGTTTTATTGCGATTTAGCCCCTGATCTTAAAACTAGCATAACTTTTTGCTCGTTAGTCCAAATTAGATGAAACTAGCGCCTAAATCTTCGTAATGATCTATTCTTTCCAGTTAACCAACTTGAACATGATTTTAACACTGTAAAATTTGAGTTTAGTTCAGATTAGTAAACAATCATGTTTCGTTCGTATCTTGAGCTTCATTTCTCCGCTTGAGTTGTTTCTTTTTGCAAATCATAGCTAATCACTTGTAGCTACTACTAAGAGCTAATCCACATGATAATAATGTTGTTAGGCTTGTTTTCTGTTTGGTTTAGCCGTTTGCTTGTTTCGTGTTTGATTTGGATCTTTTCTCGTTGTTTCGTTTGAGTGATTGCTTATGTATGCTACTGTTTGTCTACGCTAGATTACCCGGAGTGTGAAGCTTGTTACTACGAATCTCTAGAGTTTGCAGATCATCAGCAAGGCAAGTTACACTTTGATCATACTCTTCTATACCCAGTTTTTACTATGCATTAGTATTGCTCCTCAAATATTTGCATGAGTAGGATTGGGAACATGTGGTTTGGTTGTAGTACTTGAGGTAGGATCCTAATACCTTCTGATCACCCTGGGAATATACGTTATGCTTTATTATTGCTTAGCCATGCTCGTAGACGGGGATTGGATCGTGATTCACATGGAAGTTATGAGAGTTATTAATCCTGGATAACATTAAGGTGGCAACTTTAATACACATCTGGGTGGATTGGTTAGGGCACCTGGGGAACCCAACGTTGTCCATTAAGGGAAATCCTGGGGTATACGTGTGATTTTTCCTCGGTTCGCCACCCAGGCTCAAAGGGATCATGATATTTCTTGACTAGAAACTTCCGTGTGCAGCCACAAGCCATTATGGGCTCTGGCATAGTTGAGTAAGTTGTATGAGATCTCAAAGAGGCGGACTAGCAGATGTAGAAGGAAAGTAGGTGTACCGGTCTGCCCGGAGTAGAGAGTTAATACTTCAGAAAGACTAAGTCTCGATCTTCCGATCATGGATGCGGTCGAGTCTTGTGGGAAAAGTGCGCAACCTCTGCAGAGTGTATAAACTAATCATGGTTAGCCGTGTCCCCGGTTATGGACATCTTGAGTATCTGGAATTGGGTATTATTGTTGATCTCATCACTCTTTAATTGATTGAATTGAGTCTAATGATGATACTTGTTCAATTAGGATTTGAGTTGGGGGAACCTTCTCAAATATTGGAACAACTTGGGAGTAGTTAAATAAATTTATTCCTTTGTTGTAGGGAAAAACTAGCTTTATGCAAAATTATAATAGAGCCTCCACCAGCCAAATATTGCATGTAGATATAGTTCTTGCATTCAATGCTTTACAGTGTAACTCTGCCAGCATATTTAATGTGCTGACCTACACGGCTGCAACGTCTCATGTTACAGACTACTCAGACGATGAATAAGGTGCGATAGGTCGTTGTCTTGCACTCAGCTATGTCGTTGGAGTTGATGGACTCATTTACCTTTGAAGCTTCCGTAGTTATTAGTTTAGATGGCCTTCAGCCATGATATTTTTGTGTAATCATACTCTTTATGAGGACTCGATGTAATAAGTGTGTGATTGAACTCTGTTATAATTCCTCGAGTACTGTGCGTGTCAGCATTACCGATCGAGGGATGACCCTGAAGCACAGAGACTTCAGTCATTGGGATCGTGGTCGCTACAATAATGTTTCTTATAAGCGTGTCAATTTTTGTGGAGTGGAAAGACTTTGTGAAGACGTGCCTTATAGGGAAGACAGATTTTGTAAGAAGCATAAGCATGATAAGACCAATTTTTTGCTCAAAGTGATAGATGTATTTGGTACAAAATAATGTTCTCTTTGTCCTATTACTTGTGAACTTTGCAATAAGGATGGTCATCTTAATTTCCAATGCAAACTTTTCATGATCGAATCATGGCCAAATATTGTAATGATTTGATCACCCTTGAAATTTATAATGAGCTTTATCTATTTTTGGGGAGTGAAGAATTGACACATAAAAATAGTTGGTTTGAAGTACTCATTCTCACGGATGACATTGAAACTAATCTAAAAAATATCTATTTGTTTTGCATGGTAAATTGCAATGAGAATGCTTATATTGCCAACTATAGAAAGATGGGAAAACCAATGGAATAGAAAAGGAATACCAATGAAAGGGTAAATATTTCCACTTCCCTCCTATTGTCTCTCATGATGAAATAGGTGACGAGGAGGAGCTCCCTATTCAACCAATCTCATCAATAAGAAGCTCAGAAAAATTGATTAAAACCACACGTGAGGTGGTGAAGAAGAAAAAGAAAAGAAGAAAAAGTAGAGGTAAAAAGGTAACTCTCCCAAGTATTATTGCTCCTATCACCATTGTGCCTCATGAAAGTGAATCAAATATGTTGATGGAGGATGATGATATTGAGTATGATTTTGTGATGCCTACTTCTTGTTGTGATTGTTATGATTGGGAAGACAATGATGTCTCTTATGATCTTGAAAATCTTTTTGGCACTTGCCTGGAAGAATATGATAATAATGTTTACTATACTATTAGTGCCATTCATGCTATTGATAAGAATGATTATGATGATATGCAAAGCCACAAGCTTGGGGATGCCATGTTTGATGAATGTGAAATGCTTGAAGATTTATTTGCTGAAAATAATGCTTGTCCCAAGCTTGGGGATGCTTTGCATAATGAATATGATCCTTTGATTCCTTCTACCTTCGATAAGAAAATTTATTATGATGATAGCATGCCTCCTATTTATGATGATTACAATGATGAAAGTGGGTTTGGAAGAGTGTCAACTCTAGGTAGTAGTGATCCCACTATTTTGGAGGGTGTTGAATCTTATTACAATATTGATGAAAGTTGATTTGGAGAGGTCATGACTTTATTTAGTGATAAATCCACTATTTTGGAAGAGGTTTCAATTGACTATGATGAGAACAAAGTTGCTACTTATGATGATTATTGCGATGATGCTTATGTTATAAAAAGCAGTGACAATTATTGTCATAATTTTGAATATCCTTTTACTGAACACTACTCTCTTAATGTGGAAACAATTTTTCGTATTCAAGTTTCATATGATACTCCCACTATTGTGAATGAGAATAAAAATGCTTATATGGAGAGTAATAAATTTTCTATGCTTTTGGATCATAAAAAGAATGCTTTATGTGATGGTTATATGGATGAATCTATTCATGGTGCTACTGAAAATTATTATGAGCGAGGAACTTATGATTCATGATGCTCTTGTTATGTTTCAACTCTTATCTTTTATGCGAGCATCATTGAAATCATCATGCCTAGCTAAAAGACATTAAAGAAAAGCGCTTGTTGGGAGACAACCCAACAATTTCACCTACTGTTTTTGTGTGTTCACATGATTATGCTACTGTAGTAATCATGTTTTATTGCTTTTGTTGCAATAAAGTGCCAAGTAAAGCCTTTGGGATAGTGTGGATGATAGTTGACTTGATTATGTCCAAAAACAGAACCTTTTGTGCTCAGTGATGAGGATACAGACCTGGGGTAGGGTCATAGGCCTGACCTATACGTTCTACCCAAGGTCACTACCCTAGAAGATAAGAAGTCCAAGAGGCATCAAGAGACCCCCAATCGAAGATGTCGAGTGCAATCCACTCGACTGTCATGTCACTCGGGAGTCCTCCTACCTACTATCACTCGACCATCCAGGGAATCACTCGACCTACCAAAGATCAGGAGTCACTCAGCATTGCAATGGGCAGGCGTTCACTCCATAGTCTTTAAGGTCATTAACATCACTTAAGGCTGGCGTTACCAGTAATGCCCCCACTTTATGTACATTAAGTCCCTTGTAATGGAGGGCGGTGAGGGTCCTGGCGTACTCTATATAAGCCACCCCCCTCCTCTGGCACAAGGGTTCGCACCCCCTGTAACATCACACTCATATAATCCAATCGACCGCCTCCGGGCACCGAGACGTAGGGCTATTACTTCCACCGAGAAGGGCCTGAACTCGTAAACCCCGTGTGTACAGCTTCACCATAGCTGAGATCTTGCCTCTCCATACCTACCCCCCTTTCTACTGTCAGTCTTAGAACCACGACAGTGGGCGCCCACCGTGGGGCCGGTGTCTTAGCGACTTGTTGGTGAAGTAGCAAGTTTTTCCGATCATCATCATCATGGTTTCTGGCGGTGGATTGGCTGAGGGCCACGAGATCCATCTTGGCATGCTCGTTTTCATCGCCGACGACTTCGCGTGGCTTCAGGAAGCTCCCCTTGATGTTGAGGCGCTCCCCGTCCGAGGGGTGACACACTTTCGCGCGTGCGTTCGCGGCGTCCTTCTCCGGCAGCCGTCGACTCAGTATCGATCGGCTCCGATGGTGTCTTCCCTCCCCGCTGTTTGCCGCCGCAAGCGAACCGGTCGGTCGCGGCTTTAGCGGTGGGTGAAACACGTGGTGGCTCGACGTTCGGCCACCCATCAAGTCATGGCAATCGAGCCCGATGAAACTCTCCACGGCCTGTTCGATCCGTCGACTGGCTCCGCGGAGACCGCATCCGAGTGTGATAGCAGCGACCCTGCAGCTGAAGTCTTGATGGTCGATGGACCGCGTGGTCCGCCTGGTTCCCACCGTGAAGACGGCGAAGATGGTGGCGGCGATCCGTTGCGCGTCCATGAGGAATACCATCCCAAACCCCTTTCTTCGCAGCAGAGGGAAGAACTTCGTCGCCGCAACATGGATGCACTCCACACGTCCATCGTTGGAGAAACCCCCAAGGCTCGGGCCTTGGAAGAGGTGCGCCTGGCTAATTTGGCTGAGCACACTCGACTGGAGAACCTTCAGCGCACTCTCGATGAGTGTGCTCGGAAGCGGGTCCCTGAGTCCAGTCGACGACAACTTTTCCCGCCTCCACCTAAGGTATACCGTACTCCGATCCAAAATCTCACAGCTGTAGCCTGAATAGCAGAGTCAATTCAACCTTCCCAGTCGGAGGCCGGCAGAGGTTTGATGCAGATCCGGGCCTTGCTCCGGGCAGCAGGACAGCAGAACACAGAAGTGTCTCAGTCGCGGAATAGGATTCACAGCAGATCCATAGTAGCGGATATAGTTCAGTCAGCCCACAGCCCAAGATCGCCCCTGCGGCGTGAAGGCCGTGGACAATATGATCATCGGCTCGACTGCGACAATCATCATCGAGTGCCCACGCCTCCTCCGAGGAGTGCTAAAAGTGCGTTATATCGACTAGAGGGGGGTGAATAGGCGATTTTTATGAATTCTTCACTGATGAATTTGCCGGTGAGGAAATTCCTTAGCGAAGAACTACCTGCAGCGGAATAAGTACTCAGAAGTAAGCATAACAGAAGACATACATAGTCATCATGATGAAATGAAGACAAACACAGAGTATAGAAAGCGTAAACACAGGATAGCACAAAATGAAGACAAACAGACTGAAGAAATTGAACTGAGGAAACTGAGAAAGTTTTCAGTCAATGTCTTCAAACATAGATATGAACAACTACTCAACACAGTAATGAGGAAATGGAAGAGTTGAGGAAATAGAACCAGTAGGGTTGGTGAAGACAATGATTTGGTAGACCAATTCCAACTGCTGTCTCAGTTGTACGTCTGGTTGGAGCGGTTGAGTATTTAAACTCGAGGACACACAGTCCCGGACACCCAGTCACTGAGCACGCAGCTTAGGACACCAAGTCCTCATCGTATTCTCCTTGAACTAAGGTCACACAGACCTCGTCCAATCACTCATGGTAAGTCTTCAGGCGACTTTCAAACCTTCACAGACTTTGGTCACTCGGCGATCCACAATTCCTCTTGGATGCTTTAGACCGTGACGCCTAACCGTCTGGAAGAAGCATAGTCTTCAAAGGTAACAAGCGTCGGATCCACGCAGGATCAATCTCTTCAGTGATGCAGAATCACTTTGGGTTTGTGGGTGTTTGGGTTTGGATTTTCCTCACTCGATGATTTTCACTCAAAGTCCTCGGAGGATGGGTTGCTCTCAAATGACAAGTGTCAGTTTCTCTTGGAGCAGCCAACCAGCTAGTGGTTGTAGGGGGCGGCTATTTATAGCCTAGGGAGCAGCCCGACATGATAAGACATAAATGCCCTTTAATGATATGACTGTTATGTGGATAAGATATTTTGGGACAGCTGGCGCGTAGCACAGCAACGGTCGGAAATTTGACTCTCAAATTCCTCAGGGCTATCATGTTCCTCACTGTGTAGGCAATCTGCACTAGCGAATTCCTAACTCCTCAGTCAGAACAAATTCCTCAGCGACCAGAAGAACTTCGTCTCTGTCACTGAAGAAATTGACTGAATTGTATGAGATTTCCAATGGTTTCACTCGAAGGGATTGGTAGGTGTAGGATTTTGAGTTGAGCATCACATGGAAATTTTTCCTTAGTATTTCCTCGACCCCCTTTAACAGTACGGTGTTTCCTATGACTAAAGAAAGAGAAAAACAAAACTATGAAAACGAAAGTCTTCAAGCTTCATATTCCTCGCATGAATACCAAGTCTTCATGGACAGACCAATTTCTTCACTTTCAAAGTCTTCATGAAAGTCTTCAGGAATACCAAAATCTTCAGTCGAAGATATTCATTTTTAGGAGTCGACTTTCTCTGTAAATATCAAACTCCTCATAAACTTATAGACCTGTGTACACTCATAAACACATTAGTCCCTTAACCTATAAGTCTTCAATACACCAAAATCACTAAGGGGCGCTAGATGCACTTACAATCTCCCCCCTTTTGGTGATTGATGACAATATAGGTTAAGTTTTCAACGGGGATAAACATATGAAGTGTAAGTACTGATATTGAGGAATTTGATTGCAAGATATAGAAGAACTCCCCCTGAAGATGTGCATAGTGAGGAATTTGCTTTTGAAGCAATGCACACTTGAAGAGTTGAATCATGGAGATCTCCCCCTATATCTTGTAATTCATACATGCATTTGAATATAATATGAAGAATTTGAAATGCATGATGAAATTTGGTGCCTGAAGAGATTCAGCATGCGAGCAATAATATTAACGAGGAATAAGCATGCAAAATCAGAGCATAGTGCATCAAAAGTATCAGAGCACCATCGGGTTTAAGATTACAACTCGATCCAATAAAAGTTTCAGAAGAGCGAGAGTTGTAACTTAACAAAAAATGCCCCTATAATAGACCCGCTTGAAGACTAACTCAGATTTGTCCCCCTTTGTCATCGAATGACCAAAAGGATCGAAACTGAGGACTAACGCCCCAGAAGATTATCAAGTTGATGGAGGAGCACCAGCGTTGTCGGGGTTGTTTGTCGTAGTAGAGCCTGCTGCAGTGTCGTCCAAGTCTTCATTTTCATTAGTGGCGCGCGATGAAGAATAGGAGCTGGCTTCCAAGGAAGGAACCTTGACCCTCTTGAATTTCTTCGGTGGAGGTGCAGACCAGTCAAATTCTTTCTTGAGACCCACGCTCTTCAGATCATCAGCGCTGTAGATATGAGATAGAACAGCCCAGGTACGGTTGAAGGTTTCATGGAGGTAGTATTGGTTTTTCTTCACAGCATTGTGGGTTGAGGTCATGTTGTGAAGAATTGAACCAAACTGATGCTTGACCCATTTATGATTGCGATCAACTTTCTGATGAAGACTGAGGAGTAACTCACGATTAGTCATCACCCTGGGTGCTGTGGCTTGAGGAATTTGCTTGGCAGAGGTGTTGGCGGCAGAGTCATGTGTGGCAGAGTCATCATTGGTGGAGTAAGATGCAGCCTTGCGAAATTGACCATCCAATGGACGAATGCCTTCATCTATCATAGCAGTTGCCTTGCCTTTGTCATCAGCTGAGGAATATGTCCTTTTGAGGACTTCAATTGGAGGCAAGAAACTGCCATGATTCAGAGTATCAGCCTTATAGTTGAGTGAAGACCTTGTCCTGATGAAATTCATAATCCATGGTGCATAAGGCTTCAGCTCAAACGGTGACATAGCAATATTGGCCAGAGTCCTCATGAAGAAATCACGGAAGTTCATGGGAATGCCATGAATGATATTGAAAAGCATATTCTTCATGATGCCAACGACTTCTTCATCATTTGAGTCGTGGCCTTTGATAGGACTCATTGTTTTCGTCAGAATGCGATAGACAGTCCATGGCACATACAATAATTCCTTGATGAGGAATTTGGTTCGTGGGGCCTGCCCTGGCTTCAAAGGCTTCATCAGCACTTGCATGTAATGATTTGTAAGCTCAGGTTCATTGTACATGCAACGAGCACCATCAAGGGGAGGACTGAGTGGGAGGACACGAAGCAATTCAGTTGCTGGTGCCTTATAGTGAGTATTTTCAGACATCCAGTCCAACACCCAAGTGTTCACATCTTCAGAATTTCCTGTGATGTGCAGCATCGCATAGAATTGAAGAATGAGTTCTTCATTCCAATCACAGATGTCAGTGCTGAAATTCAGTAATCCAGCATCGTGAAGAACACTGAGGACTGGCTCGAAGCACGGCAGAGTTCCATGTCCACGTGAGGAATGTGTGCATGCTCGAAGACTTTGTCTTTGTCGAAAAGCACAAAGGAATAGAAATTTGCTTGACTAGCAGTCCAGAAATGCCTCTTCCTTATGCGAGCAGAATCATATGGATTATAGTCCGTGAAGAACACATGCTCGTTGAAGAAATCAGCAGCCTTGAACTTTTTCTTCTTTGAGAATGGATCCTTTGGCTTGGGCACAGGAGTGTCAGTGAGTTGCAACACAACCTCAGGAATCACAATCTTAGGTTCTTCAGGCTGAGGAATTTCTGGTTCCTCTTCAGTGGCAATCTGCATGTTCAGGGTATCAGCAGCAGCAGTTTCTTCAGCACTAGTGGCTGGAATTTCTTCATGCACAGGTGAGGTGGGATGAGTTTCTTCAGAGCCCATTTGAACAGTTGGTGTAGGGGACTGAGGTATTTGCTGTAGTGGAGTGAAGTGTGGAGAATTGGGATGCTGACTTTCCCAAAAGTCATCATTCATCACAGGCGTGGTGCATCCAATGTCCACGTCTTCATCTTCAAGTTCTTCAACGCCAGCCTCTTCAGCTGTGAACTGAGGCGTGGGCGAGGAAGCAATAGGATTTGAAGGGATCGCATCCACTTCAATTTCTTCATCAATCTGCTCTGACGAAGCAGCAGAATGATGATCTTCATCAGATCCGCTAGGGATCACATATTCTTCACCATAAGGAACAAGTTCCTTTGATGTCATGGTGGAAATCAGAATAGCATCAATAGGGTTTTCAAATGAGCTAGTCATAGTCTACATTTTCTTTGGAACTGAAGAATCTGAAGCAGATGATGCTTTCCTTTTCTTCACTACAGCTTTCTCTGCAGCCTTGGTCTTCCTCACATCTGATGTAGATGGAAGGGTAGGAGTTGGTGTAGGCGCAGGAGGAGCTGAGGAATCTGGTTGAATTTCCTCAGGCGCAACTGATGCAGTTGCCCTGACTTCTTCACTTTCTTCAGGAGCACCACTAGTGGATGCCCTGGCAGTTTCTTCAGCAGCTGGAATGGAGTCATCAGCTCTGGAACTAGCATTTTCTTTAGTAGGCTAAAAATCATCAGCGGTGCTGGCATGTTCTTCAGTTTGCTAAGCAGATGCTTCAGCTTGAGGAATTTCTTGTTGCGATGGGGCTGCAACATTGGTGAACTTCTCAGTCAGTTTAACAAACCTGACTTTGGCTCCTTGCCAATCAGCATAATAGGAATTGAAGTTATCGCTGAGGGTTTTGATCTCAGACTGGATCTTAAGGAGTTCATTCGGTGTCATTTTGACAACATTGTTCTTCAGGAACTTCTCTTTCCTAAACTGAGCCTTCTTGATCTGCCTGGCCTTCTCAAATTTCCATTTTTCTTCATTGATGAAGTGGGTCAGCACGTGACTTTGGCCAGGTGTTAGATGAAAATCAGGCATAGGAGTGTTTGGGTCCTTGTGCCAGAGATCAATGTAGTCAAGGATCACCTTAGGATCCAAAAGTAGTGGCACATTTGTGCCTTTGGCTCTAGCGGCCCTTTCTTGCCTGTCTCTGATGATATTTGCAAGTTCTTCATCATCAGCCTCATCGTCAGATGGCACATGGAAGGCAACTTGTTTCTTCTTTGGACTAGGCTGAGGACCTCGTCTAGCAGTGGCCTTTGTCTTTAGCAGAGTGGGGCCTGATGAAGAATTTGGTGCAGCTGAGGAACTTGCTCAGACACCAGAGGCAATGGAGATGCATGTAGTCCTTTGGCATGTGGCCAGGTGAACAGGTGTTGAGGACTTTGCCGGAGCAACTGAGGACTTTGGAGGAGCTGGTGCAGCGTGAGGAATTGGCCGTGAGGGCTTTGAAGAAATTGGCCGTGAGGGCTTTGAAGATTCTGGCCGTGAGGGCATTGCTGAGGAACTTGGCCGTGAGGGCACAGTTGTTGAAGCACTTGGCTTTTGAGCGGGCTTCTTTGCCATTGATTTCTTAGGCTTGTCAGAGGCCTTTGTGGCAGCAGCAGCAACAGAGTCTTTATTAAATTTCCTCACTGCTTCTTTGGCTTGTCTAGCCAACTTGGCTTGACGCTTGGCCCATTCATCAGGAAAATCCTCACCACGCTTGATGTTGGTGGGATCAGCTTCTTGGCCAGGTGCCAATGGAGCTCTTGGGCGTGGAGGATTTAGAGCGAATTTCTTCATATACTCAGGAGTTACATATCTGTACTCCCTCCATTCTCTTGCCCATCTCCTTTCAATCCTCTGTATACGCACCTTGCGCTGATTTTTGTTCTCTTTGCCGAACTTGGCCTCATCAGGTGTGCAATAGTCCTTATAAATGTCACCAGGGATCTCAAAAGCAGTCATGACCTCAGGCTTCTTTCCTCCTTTCTGTGGTTTCTTACCTTCAGCCATATTCTTCAGATGAGGAATTTGAACAATTGAACACTCTGAAGAAGTATGCAACTTTTCTTCAAGGAACGCTGCAAATGAGTTAAGTTGATGAGAACCTAGTGATTCAACAGCGGACATGAGTACCTGTGAACAGAGTATAGTTGCGAGGAATTTGAAGAGGTCATATGCGTTCTGAGAAGGTTTTCAAAACGAACAAGGTTGAGGAATTTGACCAGATGAGTCTTGAAGAATTTCACTAAGCGTACTTTGTCTTAGGTTCCAGAGTTGTATAGATCGACGATCCACACAATTGAGGAATCTTGAAGAAACTGATGCTTAGGGAAACGAATCAAGAACAGATGACTAGTGAGGTGTTTTGTGTGTGAGGATTTAAAGAATAAAAACACCTTTGAAGATTTTGTGGAGAAAATTTGAATCAAAGAGGGCAGTAAAAGTAACTTTTAATTACCCTGGTTGAAGAACACGACGAACTGAGAAGTGTAGATTTGAAGTTCGTTAGTTCAGATCTTCCACGCCCTAACTTGACAGAGGAAGACAGCTACGGCGGCGGCGGAGTGAAGATATCCGCGGTCGGCGCGAGTACGACGGCGACGAGGTCAAGGCAGTGAAGCTCTTACTCACCAGCGATGATGGAGTAGTGGCGGCGCTAGGGTTCGAGAAGCTCGAGCGGGAGAGAGAGAGAGGTCGAGCGGAGTAAAGGAAGTGAGGAAGGGTGAGGGGGTATTTATAGTCGCAGTGAAAAACTGTTCGCCCGAAGATTTAGGACGAACATGCCCCTGGCCCTTCTCATTCGCTTGACATGTGTCACCCACGTACTGAATAGTGGAGATCATGTTAGATCGTGGGTGAATAGATAAGTCTATCATGGGAAACGGGACGGTTTGAGCGGCAAAAACCGAAAATTTTGGATAAGATAGGTTTTAAAGTTTCGTTCGCAATTTCTTCAGCTGACAAGGACACAATGAAGATTTTGAACGGGTTTCAAATAGAACGCACATGAAGAATTTGTGAATAGATCGGGTTGAGTATAGCATAGAGGGGGAAGGGTCCGATCACATTCACTTAGCAGAAAATGCAACTTGAAGAAATAGCCATAAGTGAATGTTGTAGAGGACATAAACCCCATAAGTGAATGAAGAAAGATGACGGAAACAGTGAAGATTTTGCAAAGTTGAAGAATTTGGAAAACTGAAGAATTTCAAAACTGAGGAATAACTCAAATTGAAGATTTTCAACTTTGGTGGTGGCATGACCCACCGTATAAGAATGATGATTTCAGACACAGCGTACAATTGTCGTAGGGTTCTGAGAATCAAATTCTTCATTAATTTCTTCACACTTAGAGTGTTATTCTTCATTGATTGAAGAAAAACGTTTCTTCATGTGTTGCACATCTAAGTCATCAATTTTGCATAAGTGTTAGGATGTGTGTCCTTTTCAAAGAACATTCGAAGATTCTAAGATATTTAGCTCACACCGCAACTTGCTAAATTTCTTCTCATCCAAGGGCTTTGTGAAGATATCGGCTAGCTTTTCTTCAGTCTTCACATGTTCAATAGTAATGTCGCCCTTCAACACATGATCACGAAGAAAATGATGACGGATCTGAATGTGCTTTGTCTTCGAGTGCTGAACTGGGTTATGAGCAATCTTGATGGCACTCTCTTTGTAATAGTAGAGAGGCAGGTTCTTCATCTTGATGCCGTAGTCCTTGAGAGTTTGCTTCATCCACAGCAATTGAGCACAACAAGAACCAGCAGCAATATACTCAGCTTCAGCAGTAGACAGTGATACGCAGTTCTATTTCTTCGAGGACCAACAGACCAGAGATCGTCCGAGGAAATGACAAGTACCAGATGTTGACTTGCGGTCCAAACGATCACCAGCATAGTCAGAGTCAGAATATCCAATGAGATCAAAGGTAGAGCCCTTGGGGTACCATAGTCCTAGTGTTGGTGTGTGAGCTAGATATCGAAGAATATGCTTCACAGCCTTATGGTGTGATTCCTTCGGTGTTGCTTGAAATCGGGCACACATGCAAACACTAAGCATTATATCTGGCTTAGATGCACATAAGTACAATAAAGAACCAATCATGGAGCGGTATACCTTGTGATCGAAGTCAATACCATTTTCATCAGTGCATAGATGGCCATTTGTGGGCATAGGAATTTTGACTCCTTTGCAATCTTGCATGCCGAATTTCCTCAGAACATCCTTGAGGTATTTCTCCTGAGATATGAATATGCCATTGTGCTGTTGACGAATTTGAAGACCTAAGAAGAATTTCAACTCTCCCATCATAGACATTTGATATTCTTCACTCATCATATAGGCAAATTCATCACTATAACGTTGGTCAGTACAGCCAAAGATAATATCATCAATGTATACTTGGCGCACAAACAGTTCACCATCATAAGATTTAGTAAAGAGAGTAGGGTCAAGTGTACCGGGTGTGAAGCCATTCTTCACGAAGAATTCCTTCAAAGTATCATACCACGCCCAAGGGGCCTGCTTGAGGCCATAGAGGGCCTTGTTGAGTCTAAAGACTTTGTCAGGATTCTTAGGATCTTCAAAACCTGGGGGTTGAGCAACATATACTTCTTCCTCAAGCTTACCATTGAGGAATTCACTTTTCACATCCATTTGATATAAAGTGATATTATGATGATTAGCATAAGCAAGTAATATGCGAATAGCCTCAAGTCTAGCAACAGGTGCAAAAGTTTCATCGAAATCAATTCCTTCAACCTGTGTGTAGCCTTGAGCTACAAGTCGTGCCTTATTCCTCACCACAAGGCCATTTTCATCTTGCTTGTTGTGGTAGATCCACTTTGTGCCGATGATATTATGCTTGCGAGGATCTGGATGTTTGACCAGTTCCCAGACATTGTTGAGCTCGAACTGATGTAATTCTTCTTGCATAGCCTGAATCCACTTAGGCTCCAGAAATGCTTCATCTACCTTAGTGGGCTCTATGATAGAGAAAAAAGCATAGTGCCCACAAAAGTTAGATAAATGTGAAGCTTTTGAGCGTGTGAGAGGACCTGGTGCTTCAATGTCATCGATGATCTTTTCAACTTGCACTTCTTTTGCAACGCGAGGATGAGCTGGTTGACGTCGAGGAATTTGATCAGCATTTTCTTCAGCATTTTCCTTAGGTACATCAGCTAGACGGTCTTTGCGTTCGGGGATGAATTCTTCAGTAGGAATAACATCCTCAGTAGCCTTGAGCTTGATAGAATCTTCAGGTGCTAGTTCATCTATCACAGAAGGTAGGTGCTCTCTTTGCGAGCCATTAGTTTCATCGAACCGCACATCTACAGTTTCAACAATCTTGTGAAGAGCGATGTTGAAGACTCTGTAGGTGTGCGAGTCCTTTCCGTAACCAAGCATAAAACCTTCATGTGCTTTCGGTGCAAATTTAGCATTGTGATGAGGATCTCTAATCCAACATTTAGCACCGAAGACTTTGAAATAACTCACATTTGGTTTCTTGTCAGTGAGGAGTTCATAGGCAGTCTTCTTGAAGAATTTGTGAAGATATACTCTGTTGATGATGTGGCACGCGGTATCAATTGCATCAATCCAAAACCAATTAGGTGTTTTGTATTCATCAAGCATAGTGCGAGCCATCTCAACAAGAGTTCTGTTCTTGCGCTCCATGACGCCATTTTGCTGAGGAGTATAAGGAGCAGATAATTCATGAGTAATACCAAGTTCATCAAGATAGCCATCAAGACCGGAATTCTTGAACTCAGTTCCATTGTAACTCCTGATGTGCTTGATCTTCACACCAAAGTTGGTTGTAGCCCTTGAGGAAAATCGTTTGAAGACTTCCTGCACTTCATGTTTGTAAGTAACAATGTGTACCCATGTGTAACGAGAGTAATGATTAGGACCGAAGATGCATCATTAGTCACAGTAGAATAATGATTAGGACCGAAGAGATCCATGTGAAGCAATTCAAATGGTCGAGTGGTGGTCATGACAGTCTTCGCTGGATGCTTGGCCTTGGTCATTTTTCCAGCTTCACAGGCACCACACAAGTGATCCTTGAGGAATTTGACATTCTCAATGCCAATGACATGCTTCTTCTTCGCAAGCATGTGCAAATTCCTCATGCTTGCATGACCAAGTCGACGATGCCATAGCCAGCCTTCTGAAGCTTTTGCAAGTAAGCACACGGCAGGTTGTGGTCCTGTAGAGAAATCAACAATGTACAAGTCTCCTCTCCTAAAGCCTTTGAAGACTTTGGAATTGTCAGCTTCCATAATCACAACACAACGATACTTGCCAAAGACAACAACCATATCAAGATCACAAAGCATTGAGACAGACATGAGGTTGTATCCTAAGGACTCGACAAGCATGACTTTGTCCATGTGTCGATCCTTAGAGATCGCAACCTTACCTAGACCCAATACCTGACTTTTGCCTTTGTCAGCGAAGATGATATGCTTCAGATGTGACGGTGTTAATGGAGCATCCATCAATAGATTCTTGTCACCAGTCATGTGATTTGTACAACCACTGTCGAGGACCCACTCGTTTGCTTTGGGTTGATCATCCTGCAGATGAATTAGTGCAGCTTACAAACTCATATACTTCATCAGTGAAGAATATGACATCCGTATCATCAGTTCAATTTCATCAAGCAATAGCACAGATAAGCAGTATTGAGGACGTGTGAAATGAAGATTCATTTCATCATGATTAGCATGCGTCCTTTCAGGCATTTTGTTAGCCCCCCAGCAAATTCTTCAGACGTTAAAGCATGTCTGGAGGCCTGACCCTGCATAAAAGATTAGTTCTTTTTCTTCACCACCCACATCTGGAGGGGTGGCAAAGAGTTCATCACTCTGTGACCACCATATGAGAAAGGTGGCTGTCGGTGTCAAAACCGGCGGATCTCGGGTAGGGGGTCCCGAACTGTGTGTCTAGGCGGATGGTAACAGGAGACAAGGGACACGATGTTTTTACCCAGGTTCGGGCCCTCTCGATGGAGGTAAAATCCTACTCCTGCTTGATTAATATTGATGATATGGGTAGTACAAGAGTGGATCTACCACGAGATCAAGGAGGCTAAACCCTAGAAGCTAGCCTATGGTATGATTGTTGTAATGGTTGTGTCTCCTACGGACTAAAACCCTCCGGTTTATATAGACACCGGAGAGGGCTAGGGTTACACAGAGTCGGTTACAATGGTAGGAGATCTACATATCCGTATCGCCAAGCTTGCCTTCCACGCCAAGGAAAGTCCCATCCGGACACGGGACGAAGTCTTCAATCTTGTATCTTCATAGTCTTGGAGTCCGGCCGATGATGATAGTCCGGCTATCCGGACACCCCCTAGTCCAGGACTCCCTCAGTAGCCCCTGAACCAGGCTTCAATGACGATGAGTCCGGCGCGCATATTGTTCGGCATTGCAAGGCGGGTTCCTCCTCCAAATAATTCATAGAAGATTGTGAACACCAGGATAGTGTCCGGCTCTGCAATATAAATTCCACATTCCATCGTAGAGAGAATAATATGTACACAAGATCAATCTGCTGACGTATTTCGTGGCATGACGTCATGCCACTACCAAGCCTTTACTTGAATTGTTTTTTTATTACACCACCTCAACGCGTTTAGCGAAGCGGTTTCCTTGGCATGACTTGTCGAAGCAGAGATCGTGTTCCCCTTATTCCGGGATTCCCATCAATACGGACGTGGGTAACCCAACCGCGCCATTGATGGTGGTGCTTGGGAGATAAGCGAGTTTTACCAGGCTGGTGGGGACGCATAGTCTTCGTCCGCCCATATATAAGGGGATAAGGATCCACCTTTCTACCTACGCCTTCTTCCTCCTTTGCTTATCCATCTCCGCGCACTCGAGCTCCAGCGCCCAAGTCTGCACATCTCGCCTCAACCTTCTCCAGCCATGTCCGGAGCGGGAGGCAAGTGGTTGGCCTCCTCTGTTATGGAGGGGCACATCGAAAAGCTGCGCGGCGCCGGATACCTGTCCAGCGACATCGCGCACCGGCTGCCCGACAAGGGGCAGCTCATCCCCACCCCCAGGCCCCATGAGAGGGTCGTATTCCTTCCCCACTTCCTCCGCGGACTGGGCTTCCCACTTCATCCCTTCGTCCGGGGGCTCATGTACTACTACGGCCTGGATTTCCACGATCTGGCGCCAAACTTCATTCTCAACATCTCGGTGTTTATCGTCGTGTGTGAGGCCTTCCTCTGCATCCAACCCCACTTCGGCTTGTGGCTAAAAACCTTCAATGTTAAGCCGAAGGTAGTGATGGGCGTTCAAGCAGAGTGTGGAGGCGCCATGGTGGGCAAGATGCCCAACGTCCTCTGGCTCAAGGGCGCCTTTGTGGAAACCATCAAAGGGTGGCAATCGGGGTGGTTCTATATCACCGAGCCGCGGGACCCTTAATGGGCAGCGGCCCCCAAGTTCAGATTTGAAGCCCCTATGTAGCTCACCTCCTGGAAAGAGAAGGGCTTGCTATGGGGAAGTTCGGAGGAGCTGTCCGGACTCCAGTCCTGTCTCCAGACCTTGGTAAACAAGAAGCTCAAGCTTGTCAACGTGATCCAGGTCATGCTCGTCCGCCGGATTCTCCCCTGCCAACAACGGGTCTTCAACCTATGAAAGTTTGATCCGGCACAGCACCAGACCCTGAGCAGGCTCTTCGACATGACGTACGAAGCTGCCTGGAGGGTGCTGTTCAAGGGGGGAGAAGCCCCCGCATCTGCGATTGAAGATCGCGGATTCAGCACGAAACGCCCGGCTGGTGTGGTAAGTTATCCTTTATGGGACACGTATTTCTTTAATTGTTTGACTCTATATGGGATCTAAAATTCCCAATGCCTTTGACAGGACTGGCTAAGGACATCCGGACAGGTTAACTGTCCGGCTCCCCTCCCCGAAGAACCGGCGGATGCCCGTTTAACGAGGCTGCTAGTCCCGGCACTTTATGTGGTGCCGGAGAAGAAGGCCAAGAAGAAGGCCACGGGAACCCGAAGGAGTTCCCGGCGCCAGGTGGTATCGGACTCATCGTCCGATGACTCCGAGGCGGACTCCTCCTCCGAAGGTGAGGAGGAGAAAGAAGACTCTCCCTAGGAGGAGGGAGAGAGGAAGAGGAAGGCTTCCCCAAAGGGGGAGGCCGAAGGGTCCAAGAGGGGAAGGACCCTTCCTCCGGATAGCTCCGCCAACGCCAACGTTGGCGACGAAGGGTGGCCCTCAAGGGCCAAACCTCCGGCAAGATCGTAAGTATCCGGACCCCTGAATGGTTTATTTCTTTTCGTGCCACATGTTGTCCTTCTAATGCCACACACTACCTGCAGTCCGGCCGAGGATGATCTCCCCGCTTCATCAAGCGGGTCCTTGGCTCCGTCGGATGTGGATTCCATTCCGACCGCCTCCACCCCTCGCGATGCTGACGACGCCGAGGTGGGGTCCCAGGAGGGGACCCATCAGGAGGAGGCTCCGGAGGTGCTGCAAGGCAGCCTCCCGGACTCTGCGCCGGACTCCGCGCCGGAACCCGCAGTGGTTCCGGAGTTCGGTAGGCGGACCCTTCGTAAGAAGGGCAAGACCATGACACCGGCAGCTTCTGTCCAACCAGAGGCACCGAACAACTTGTTGGAGGCGCTCAACGGCGCTTCCATCGAGGAAGAACACCGCACTATCATGAGTGCGGTGATTCAGAAGGTTCAGCTCGCCAAGAGCGGGCTGACCGAAGCCTGCAGTAGCCTTCTAATAGGCTTTGAGGTAAGAAGTTTAAAATATGTAATGTGACACCACATAGACAGTAGCCCCTGATGCTCGGTTCGGTGTTCGGAAAGAAAAACCGGACTGAGGATCTAAAAAGATATACGCAGGAGTGCTAAAAATTATGTCAATATGGGTTTGCAGGCTGCGCTGCTGACCTCTGCCGCACTGACTGCGGAGGTCGGCGCTTTGAAGCAGGACCTCGAGCGGTCCGAGCAAGAGCTCGGCCTTGCCAAGAAGCAGCTCGAGGACAAAGAAGGTGAGTAACACCACTTTGAAATTTGTACCATACAGAAAAGGATTTTGGTTGCAATAGAAATAACAAGGATAACGTGGGTACTGCAGGGGCCACGAATGAGGTGGTGACCCTGAAGGAGGCCGTGTCCGCAGCCGAACGCAATGCGGCCGCGGAACGAGCAGAGCGAGAGAAGCAGGAGGCGCGGGTGGCGGAGGTGCGGCAAGAGCTCCAGGCTCTCATGGAAAAGCATGAGAGTTTGGAGCGCAACTCGAAGACTCGAGAGTCCGAGCTTGCCTCGGCTCTTGAAAGTGCCAAAGCCGCTAAGGCCGAGGCCCATAAGTCCCTCCAGGAGATTGAGGCGATGAAGAAGATAGCGGCGGGTAAGGCATTTTTCATGCAAAGCAAGCATGTGAATGTGAATTACCTATTACTTACCCGAGTTCAGAGCTCTCCAGGGGCGTTTGCAGATCTGCCGCGCAGCGTGTCCGATGCTGCCGCATTCTACCGCGGCGAGGAGGGGAGCTCAACGGAGAAGGTCTTCTGGTCTCAGTACGCTGAGGCCGGACATCCGGTGCCCCCTAGAAACCAGCTGAAGCAGCTGGTCGAGCTCCACAAGGTAGCCGAGCAGGCCATGAAGGGCCTCATAGTCCGGCTGTGGCCTGGAGAGGCCATGCCTGGGAGCTACTTCGGCCTCGTGCGGCGGATGGTGGATGCGTGCCCCTGGGTGGAGGTCATCAAGCGCTCTGCCTGCATTGAAGGTGCCCGTCGGGCCCTTGCCCGCGCAAAGGTGCACTGGGGCAGGCTGGATGCTGAGAGGCTTCTGACGGACGCGCCGCCGGTGGGCAAGGAGTATCGTACGCCCGAAATGTACTATAAGACTGTCCTGAAGGGTACCCGCAAGATTGCGGATGAGTGCCCCAGAGATGTAATTATTGAGTAAACTCGCAATGTGTTATCCTATGCGCTGAAAACTTTGTTCATATGCGCTAAGCAACGCTTATTGATTTAAAATATTACCTTCTGTGCGGCCGTTTATTAAATCTGAGAGATGGCAAGTCGTCGGCTTCAGCCCCCATGCCACGAGTGCTGGGGTGTTTGGGATAAACTTGAGCACTCTTGTTCCCATTTTTGGGTCCATCTAGGGAGGCGCTCAACACAACGAACAAGGCAACCGGACTTATAATGCTTGAACACTCTCACTTAGCCATAGAATTCTATAATTTTAAATTTCGGCGAAGCCCCTAGTATTCGGAAGACAGAGTTCAGGGCGCTATCCACGCCTGGGCCGGACGAAGCCGGTTCCTCGCTCTAAGCGGCATAAGTCTTTAAGGACTCGAAAAGACCTCTCAAACAGCGACCAGCTCTCGCCTTATCATGACGGTTAGTTTTAGCTTTCTCCACTGAGGCGCTCGCCCAGCTCAACCGGGGCGCAATCGCAGTGGTTCTCCCAGTGCTACCTTAGCCGACGAAACGGAATGTAAGGTACCAAAACATGGGAGCCGGGCAAACCCAACTATTGACCCAAGACATGATTCGGAGCCGATGCATATAGTGCTATAAGCTCGGGGTGCCGCACTTGTGAAAGTGTTCGGACTTCACACCATAATGCGGGGAACATAAGCCCCTGGTGTATTCGGCCGTACCAAATTGTACGGATGCAAGATGTCATAAATGAAAATATATATAAAGAAAATGAATGCAATTATAAGCGAAAAAGTGATGCATTGTTTATTCAAGGAATTCTGCCATGAGTGCAGAACGATACAAATAGTGCGGTAAGCAAGGGAGTGGACTATTTTTAAACATATCCCCCTCCAGGGGTAGGCTGCGGAATGGTATAGTAAACAGATTTAATGCTCGTAATGGAGACCACCTGAGTGTTCGTCGTGGCCATTGTTCCTCCCTGGCTGTTGCATCGTGACTTCGGCAGATCTACTGCTGGACAGGACCTCTGGTAAATGGAGTCCTGTGGATAAAAAAGAAAAAAGAAAAAGAGCGACACACTTGGGAGCCCCTGGTGTGGTTGAGCCGCACTCTGGGCCTGTCGTGATCGTGCCCCTCCCCTGTGCCCAAGGTATCTCCAGAGCGTAATGATGTACGCGAAGAGCTGGTCTTGCAATTATGCAAGGGCTGGGGTTGGGGCCGCATTGCTACGCGTGCTCGGAATGTGCCAGGTGGTCTTGATTGATGTTACTCCGGGCGCGTTTAATCATGTCCGGTCTTTTAACTGTCGGACTCGAAAATTGCCTTAAGAGGCTGCTCTGTACTTCTGCCGCGAGAGCCTCTATGTGCTCCTCCGTTCGGAGGGAGCGTTCAGTGTTTCCATTGACCGTGATGACTCCACGAGGGCCTGGCATCTTGAGCTTAAGGTATGCATAATGCGGTACCGCGTTGAACTTTGCAAACGCGGTTCGTCCGAGCAGAGCGTGATAGCCGCTGCGGAACGGGACTATGTCGAAGATTAACTCCTCGCTTCGGAAATTATCCGGGGATCCGAAGACCACTTCCAGTGTGACTGAGCCTGTACAATTGGCCTCAACACCTGGTATGACGCCTTTGAAGGTCGTCTTTGTAGGTTTAATCCTTGAGGGGCTATGCCCATCTTGCGCACTGTATCCTGATAAAGCAGGTTCAGGCTGCTGCCGCCGTCCATCAGGACTCTAGTGAGGTGAAATCCATCGACGATTGGGTCTAAAACCAATGCGGCGAATCCACCATGACGGATACTGGTAGGGTGGTCCCTTTGATCGAAAGTGATCGGGCAAGAGGACCATGGGTTGAACTTCGGGGCGACTGGCTCCATCGCATATACGTCTCTAAGTGCATGCTTCCGCTCCCTCTTGGGTATATGGGTTGCGTATATCATGTTTACCGTCCGCACTTGTGGGGGGAAACCCTTCTGTCCTCTACTGTTCGGCGGCCGAGTCTCTTCCTCGTCGTCGCTGTGCAGCCCCTTGTCATTGTTTTCGACAATTAACTTGCCTGCCTGCTTGAATACCCAACAATCTCTGTTGGTGTGATTAGCTGGCTTTTCGGGGGTGCCATGTATCTGGCAAGAGCGGTCGAGTATTCGGTCCAAATTGGACGGACCCGGAGTAGTTCTTTTGAATGGCTTCTTCCGCTGACCGGGTTTGGAGCCTCTGAATCCGGTGTTGACTGCCGTATCCTCATTGTTATCGCCGTTAACGCGGCGTTTGTTTTTGTTTCGACGCGACCTGCCATTGTGGTCCTTAGTATCCGGACTTCCAGCATTTTTGCTGAGGTTGTTGCTGCGCGCTAGCCAGCTGTCCTCTCCCGCACAGAAGCGGGTCATGAGTGATGTGAGGGCTGCCATGGATTTTAGCTTTTCCTGTCCTAGGTGCCGGGCCAGCCACTCGTCGCGGATGTTATGTTTGAAGGCTGCGAGGGCCTCTACATCCGGACAGTCGACGATTTGATTTTTCTTTGTTAAGAACCGTGTCCAGAACTGTCTGGCCGATTCGTCTGGCTGCTAAATTATGTGGCTTAGGTCATCGGCGTCTAGTGCTCGCACATATGTGCCCTGGAAGTTATCGAGGAATGCGGCTTCCAAGTCCTCCCAACACCCAATTGACTCTGCGGGCAAGCTGTTAAGCCAATGCCGAGCTGGTCCTTTAAGCTTGAGTGGGAGATACTTGATGGCGTGGAGATCGTCGTCGTGGGCCATATGGATATGAAGGAGATAATCTTCAATCCAAACCGCGGGGTCTGTTGTGGCATCGTAGGATTCAATGTTCACGGGTTTAAACCCTTCAGGGATTTGATGATCCATTACTTCGTCTGTGAAGCATAGTGGGTGTGCGGCGCCTCTATATTGAGCAATATCATGACGTAGCTCAAGAGAGCGTTGTCTGCTGTGTTCGGCCAGGCCGGAGTTGCTGTATCCAGCGCGACGGTAGTCGTCGTGGGTTGTGGGGCGCCCACGTGATCCGTAGATAGATCTGGATTGTCTTGCCTTGTCCTCCAATATATCCCGCAAGTCCGGCGCATTCCCTCGTGGCTTCGTACTTTTCAAGCGGTGCCGGGGTACGGTCCTGAAGGAGGGCCTAGATGCCTCTTTGTCGCGACCACGGGGTGGTCGGTCTGCCGTATTGTGCGCTGGTGATGAAGGTTTGTATGCTTCCTCCTCTAGTCGGGGGAGCAACTTGCATTTTGGGTAGCTCTTGGAGGGGCGTTCGAGTTCATACTCTTCGGCCGAGAGGACCTCGGTCCATCTATTGGCCAGCAGGTCTTGATCAGCTTGAAGCTGTTGCTGCTTTTTCTTTAGGCTATTTGCCGTGGCGATAAGCCTGCGTTTAAAACGCTCTTGTTCGACGGGATCCTCTGGTACAACGAATTCGTCGTCGTTGAGGCTTGCCTCGTCTCCGAAGGGAGGCATGTAGTTTTCATCTTCCTCGTCTGCCGCTCTCTCTCGAGGGCTGGCTTCCCCGTCCTCCTATGCTGAATCTTGCTGGAGGGGGTTGTCTTCGGCACTCTCTGGGGTGTTTTTATCTCCGGTGCCGGAATCTCCATTCTTACTGTGGCGGGATTTAGAGCGGCACCGCTGACATCGGCGCTTGGGCTGTTTCTTAGAGGAATCTGCCTCCGCTGCTTCTTCGTCGTCCCCATCCTTTGGGGTGTCCACCATGTATATGTCATATGACGAGGTGGTCTTCCAGTGCCCTGTAGGCGCTGGTTCTTGATCGTCTCTGGCATCGTCATCCATACCGTCGATGTCTTCGGAGTCGTAGTCTAGCATGTCGGTTAGATCATCGACAGTGGCTACAAAGTGGGTGGTGGGTGGGCTTTGAATCTCTTCGTCGTCCGCATCCCAATCATCCTGACCGCAGTCCGGCCAGGGCTCTCCTGATAACGAGAGATGCTTTAAAGAGTTCAGGACGTCGCCAAAGGGCGAGTGCTGAAAGATGTCCGCTGCGGTGAACTCCATGATGGGCGCCCAATCGGATTTGATTGGTAGGGGCGCAGGAGGTTCGGAGTCCGGCACCTCGGAGCCACGAGCTTTGTAAGGAACAAGGTTGGTATTCGGCTCCATCGCCGTAGAGGTTGCAGCTCCCAAGGCGGTGTCCAGCCACCCGTCCTCGATCTGCACGGTCAGCTCCGAACTATAGGTCGGAGCGGACTCGTGTGCGGCCTCCAAGGCACTGTCCGGCGGCAGAGCTAGATCATGCCCATCGTGACAGTGCGGCACGCCCGGCTGTGGCTCGAATCCGTCGAAGATCAAGTCTCCGTGGATGTCGGCCGTGAAGTTTAGGCTTCCAAACCTGACCTGATGGCCAGGGACGTAGCTTTCGATCTGCTCTAGATGGCCAAGTGAATTGGCCTGCAGTGCAAAGCCGCCGAACACGAAGATCTGTCCGGGGAGAAAATTCTCACCCTGGACTGCATCGTTGTTGATTGAAGAAGCCATCAAGCCTATCGGTGACGACACAGAGGAACTCTCAATGAAAGCACCAATGTCGGTGTCAAAACCGGCGGATCTCGGGTAGGGGGTCCCGAACTGTGCGTCTAGGCGGATGGTAACAGGAGACAAGGGACACGATGTTTTTACCCAGGTTCGGGCCCTCTCGATGGAGGTAAAACCCTACTCCTGCTTGATTAATATTGATGATATGGGTAGTACAAGAGTGGATCTACCACGAGATCAAGGAGGCTAAACCCTAGAAGCTAGCCTATGGTATGATTGTTGTAATGGTTGTGTGTCCTACGGACTAAAACCCTCTGGTTTATATAGACACCGGAGAGGGATAGGGTTACACAGAGTCGGTTAAAATGGTAGGAGATCTACATATCCGTATCGCCAAGCTTGCCTTCCACGCCAAGGAAAGTCCCATCCGGACACGGGACGAAGTCTTCAATCTTGTATCTTCATAATCTTGGAGTCCGGCCGATGATGATAGTCCGGCTATCCGGACACCCCCTAGTCCAGGACTCCCTCAGTGGCAAAGATGCCAAACCATTTCGTTTCACATAAGAGGGGTTAGGGTAAGCATATGAATAAGCAGAGAAATTCTTCGAGGACTTATGAACATAATGATTTGAAGAATAATGCTCATATTCATAGCCCTTAGCTCTACCCTGCGAAACAGAGTTGTTAGCACGATGATGTTCATATGAGGACTTTGATCCTTTTGAGGAATTTGATCCATGTGAGGAATTTGGTCCATATGAAGAATTTGATCTGGGGTTCCTATTCTTCACTGGTGGTGTCATGAGGACATTCACCTGAAGACTTTCAACATAACTTTTGGGAACCTAGATTTTCTTCATAGGGGGAACCGTTCCTGCAGTTAGTGCCAACATATCTAGCAAATACTTCACCATTCCGATTTTTGAACAGTTTATAGTTTGAGTCAAATGACTCATCAGAAGAATGAGGAGATTCACATGTAAAACCAGATAAGTTAGATGGATCAACTGGAGGTCCCTTTGCAGCAACCCATGAGGTTTTGGGGTACTGCTCAGGCAATACCCTCTTCCGTAGGGTTTCTGTTGAGGATCTGCTTTTTAAGCACATCACAAAGAGTCTGATGCCCTTTGAGGCTTTTGTACATGCCTGTCATGTCTAATTCCTTCAGCCCTGCATTGTCAGTGATACTAGCAATGTCCTCAGATGAGGAATTAGTGATAGCGGAGGCAGGTGAAGAATTTGTAACATTTGAAGCATTTGAACATTCAGGTGAAGAGTTAGCAGATTCATGTTCAATGCACTTTAAACATGGAGGATCAAATTGTTCCTGAGTGGCGCTGATTTGTTGAGCAAGTAATGAATCGCGCTCCTTCTGAAGATCTTCATAACTCACTCTTAGCTTCTCAAGATCTTGCTTTCTTTGAAGAAATTCATAAGAAAGCTTCTCATGATCAGTTAAGAGTGTTTTATGATCACTCTGAAGGTTGTCAAACTTAGACTGAAGTCTCTGAAGATTTTCAGTTAAGTCTTTAGTGTGGTCCATTTCTTCACCCAACATATCATCACTTTTGTCTAGCATGTTTTGAAGTTTTTCAATAGCCTTTTGTTGTTTCACAGCAATCTTAGCAAGTTTAGAGTAGCTAGGCTTAAGATTTTTATCAGATTCATCCTCACTTGATTCAGAGGAGGGGTATTTAGTTACCTTAGCAGCCTTTGCCATGAAGCAGTAGGTGGGAGCATAGTCATCATTGCCTTCATCAGCGTTGTTGGTGTTGCCAGTTTCTTCAGAGTTGAAGATAGACTTGCTGACAAATGCGGTAGCAAGAGCTAGACTTGCCACACCTAACTCAGACTCCTCGGATTCCTCTTCTTCCTCATTATCCTCAGATTCAGCCTCAGAATCCATTTCCTTGCCAATGAATGCCCGAGCCTTCTTGGAGCTGCTCTTCTTGTGGGATGAAGACTTCGAGGATTTTGATGATGAGGACTTTGAAGATTTCTTCTTCTTCTTGGAATCATTAGAACTGTAATCCTTGTATTTCTTCTTCTTTAGTTCCTTGTCCCACTGAGTACAATCTTGAATGTAGTGACCAGGCTCCTTGCATTTGGCATAGCCTTCTCTTATAGTCACTTGATGAGGAATCACTGCTCCTTGAAGATTTTCCAAAGCGACCACGTCTTGAGAATTTCTAGAACTTCTTCACGAGCAGCGCTAGCTCCTGGCTCAATTCTTCAGGGTCACCAAGGCTACTACCAGAATCTTCACACTCAGATTCAGACACTGGCTTGGCCTTCAGAGCACGTGGTTTGCCATAACTTGAACCATAGAGATCTCTCTTTTTAGCTAGCTGGAACTCATGAGTATTTAGCCTCTCGAGGATATCAGCAAGATCTAGTGACTTGTAGTCAGCACGCTCTTGAATCATCAGTGCCAGAGTGTCAAATGATGAATCGAGTGATCTCAGCAATTTCTTCACCACCTCATGATCGGTGATGTTAGTGGCACCGAGCGCTTGAAGCTCATTTGAGATATCAGTGAGGCGATCGAAGGTTTGCTGAACATTTTCATTGTCGAGTCTTTTGAAGCAGTTGAAGAGATTGCGAAGAACGTCAACAGGAGAGTCACGTTGAGTTGAGACTCCTTCATTTAATTTGGAAAGCCTATCCCAGATAAGCTTGGCAGTTTCCAAAGCACTCACTCTACCATACTGCCCTTTACTCAGATGACCACATATGATATTCTTCGCTTGGGAATCGAGTTGCTTGAATCTCTTCACATCAGCAGCATTCAGGGAAGGTGTGACTGAGGGAACACCATTTTCCACAACGTACCAGAGATCATTGTCAATTGCTTCAAGATGCATTCGCTTCTTATTCTTCCAGTAGGGGTAGTCCGTGCCATCAAAGGTAGGACACCCAGCAGAAACCTTGATCATACCTGCAGTCGACATAACTAAAACTCCAGGCGGTTAAACCAAAATCACACAGAACAAGGGAGTACCTTGCTCTGATACCAATTAAAAGTGCGTTATATCGACTAGAGGGGGGGGGGGTGAATAGGCGATTTTTATGAATTCTTCACTGAGGAATTTGCCGGTGAGGAAATTCCTTAGCGAAGAACTACTTGCAGCGGAATAAGTACTCAGAAGTAAGCATAACAGAAGACATACACAGTCATCATGATGAAATGAAGACAAACACAGAGTACAGAAAGCGTAAACACAGGATAGCACAAAATGAAGACAAACAGACTAAAGAAATTGAACTGAGGAAATTGAGAAAGTCTTCAGTCAATGTCTTCAAACACATATATGAACAACTACTCAACACAGTAATGAGGAAATGGAAGAGTTGAGGAAATAGAACCAGTAGGGTTGGTGAAGACAATGATTTGGTAGACCAGTTCCAACTGCTGTCTCAGTTGTACGTCTGGTTGGAGCGGCTGAGTATTTAAACTCGAGGACACACAGTCCCGGACACCCAGTCACTAAGCACACAGCTCAGGACACCAAGTCCTCACCGTATTCTCCTTGAACTAAGGTCACACAGACCTCGTCCAATCACTCATGGTAAGTCTTCGGGCGACTTCCAAACCTTCACAGACTTTGGTCACTCGGCGATCCACAATTCCTCTTGGATGCTCTAGACCGTGACGCCTAACCGTCTGGAAGAAGCACAGTCTTCAAAGGTAACAAGCGTCGGATCCACGCAGGATCAATCTCTTCAGTGATGCTCAATCACTTTGGGTTTGTGGGTTTTTGGGTTTGGATTTTCCTCACTCGATGATTTTCACTCAAAGTCCTCGGAGGATGGGTTGCTCTCAAATGACAAGTGTCAGTTTCTCTTGGAGCAGCCAACCAGCTAGTGGTTGTAGGGGGCGGCTATTTATAGCCTAGGGAGCAGCCCGACATGATAAGACATAAATGCCCTTCAATGATATGACCGTTATGTGGATAAGATATTTTGGGACAGCTGGCGCGTAGCACAGCAACGGTCGGAAATTTAACTCTCAAATTTCTCAGGGCTATCATGTTCCTCACTGTGTAGGCAATCCGCATTGGCGAATTCCTAACTCCCCAGTCAGAACAAATTCCTCAGCGACCAGAAGAACTTCGTCTCTGTCACTGAAGAAATTGACTGAACTGTATGAGATTTCCAATGGCTTCACTCGAAGGGATTGGTAGGTGTAGGATTTTGAGTTGAGCATCACATGAAAATTTTTCCTTAGTATTTCCTCGACCCCCTTTAACAGTACGGTGTTTCCTATGACTCAAGAAAGAGAAAAACAAAACTATGAAAACAAAAGTCTTCAAGCTTCATATTCCTCGCATGAATATCAAGTCTTCACGGACACACCAATTTCTTCACTTTCAAAGTCTTCATGAAAGTCTTCAGGAATACCAAAATCTTCATTCGAAAATATTCATTTTTAGGGGTCGACTTTCTCTGCAAATATCAAACTCCTCATAGACTTATAGACCTATGTACACTCATAAACACATTACTCCCTTAACCTATAAGTCTTCAATACACCAAAATCAGTAAGGGGCACTAGATGCACTTACAAGTGCATCATATGTGCCTCGGCAGAATGATGATAGACGCCGTCACAGTGGCGAGCGCAGAGCACCAGTCGACCCAAGAGAGCCGGGCTTCAATGCGAGATCTATCCTCGTTCAGGGTCTAGTCGACCGGAACAGAGCCCATAGAGAAGACCCGGACAGAGATCGTCCGAGCGGCAGCAGAGTGCATGTTTTTGGTCGAGAGTGTTTCAGCAGAGCCATCAGGGCAGCGGTGATTCCTCCCAACTTCAGGTTGGCGACCGGAGTCAGTAAGTTCACTGGAGAGTCCAAGCCTGAAACTTGGCTTGAGGATTACCGAGTGGCTATGCAAATTGGCGGTGGAAACGATGAAGTAGCGATGAAACATCTTCCTCTGATGTTGGAAGGGTCGGCCCGAGCGTGGTTGACTCAGTTAGCTGCAGGCAGTATATATAGTTGGGAAGAGCTTGCTCGAGTGTTCTTCATAACTTTTGAGGGCACTTGCAAGCGGCCAACAGGGTTGATAGAGTTGCAGCATTGTGTGCAGAAGCCGAGTGAGACTTTAAGGGATTTCATTTGGAGGTGGACCACTTTGCATCACACTGTTGAAAATGTATTAGAGCATCAAGCAGTGTGCGCCTTCAAGGAAGACGTCAAATATCGAGAGTTTGGTCCTGAAGTTCGGTTGGACTGGAGATATGACTCTGACTCGGATGATGGAAATAGCCACCCGGTACGCTAACCGGGAAGAAGAGGATCAACTCCATAGCGAAAAGAGTAAACCAGTCGGTCAAGAGGCCGGTGGAAGTAATTCCAATCGGAAACAGAAGCGTAAGGCCAAGCCCGCAGCACCTGGTGAGATTGCAGCAGTGACTCAAGGAAAGTTTAAGGGAAAACCTAAAGGGCCCTGGCCCCCTAAGAAGGTAAAATATCAAGCAGGAAATGATGTGTTGGATTTACCGTGTCACATCCACATGAAGAAGGATGAAGAGGGTAATATGATCTACCCTAAGCATACACTCGGCAATGTTGACTCTTGATCCAACAATTCCGAGAAAAATAGCCCGGTGAGAAGGAGAAAGAGTCGGACAAAGACGAGGACAAAGAGGAAGACGGCGGTTACCCCAAAGTCAATTCCACCCTCATGATTTTTGCACATGTTGAGAGCAAGAGTCGGCTGAAAGTTATCAATAGAGAAGTGAATATGGTCGCTCCGGCGACGACGACCACATACCTGAAATGGTCTCAGACAGCCATCACATTCGACTAGTCTGACCACCCTGCGCGCGTAGCCACCCCCGGGAGGCAGGCATTGGTGGTCGACCCCGTGGTCGGAGGCACTAGACTAACTAAAGTGCTGATGGACGGTGGTAGCGGCCTGAATATTCTTTATGCTGAAACCTTGAAGGGGATGGGCATTCTGATGTCCAAACTTAGCAAGAGAAATATGAGTTTCCATGGTGTTATCCCTGGAAAGAAAGCCGAATCACTCGGCCAGATCGCTCTCGACGTGGTTTTCGGTGATTCCAAGCATTACCGTAAGGAAAAGTTGACATTTGAAGTCGTGGATTTCCAGAGTGCTTATCATGCCATTCTGGGTAGGCCTGCCTACGCACATTTTATGGCTCGACCATGTTATGTGTACCTCAAGTTGAAGATGCCTGGCCCCAAAGGTGTGATCACGGTTACTGGCAATCGGCAGAAAGCAAAGGAATGCTTCCAGAAAGGTTCCAAAATTGCCAATGCGCAGATGGCAGCAGTTGAACTCCAAGAGTATCAGAAGAATGCGGATCCGAGTGATTTGCTCCGAGCCAAGAAGCCTGCCACGGATTCTGCATTTCAGTCGTCTGCTGAAACGAAGCTGATTCATATTCACCCGACCGATCCTAATGCCGCACCGACTCATATATCAACGACACTCGACAGCAAATAGGAAGAAGCGCTCATCCAGTTCCTCCGTGAGAACTGGGACATCTTTGCATGGAGACCCTCTGACATGCCAGGTGTAACCAGAGGACTGGCTGAGCACCGTTTGCGTGTCGACCCCAAGGTAAAACCCGTCAAAGAGCATCTTTGGCGGTCCGCCGTACAGAAGAGGAAAGCGATTGGCAAGGAAGTGGCTCGGCTGCTAGCAGCAGAGTTCATCCGTGAGATCTACCACTCCGAGTGGCTTGCCAATGTAGTCATGGTCCCTAAGAAGGACGATTCACTTCGTATGTGCATTGATTTCAAGCATATCAATCGGGCCTTCCCGAAAGATCACTCCCCTCTCCCCCGCATCGATCAGATTGTTGACTCGACAGCGGGGTGTGAGCGTTTGTCTTTTTTAGATGCATATTCTGGGTATCATCAGATCCGACTGTATGGTCTCGATGAAATAAAAACAGCCTTCTTCACCCCATTCGCGTGCTTTTGCTATGTCACCATGCCATTTGGTCTTAAAAATGCCGGAGCCACATTAATGAGAATGATTCAGAAGTGCTAGCTCACTCAAATCAGTCGGAATGTGGAAACATACATGGATGACATTGTGGTCAAGTGTCGCAAAGGTTCCGACCTGCTGACTGACCTCGCAGAAACCTTTGCCAAACTAAGAAGGTACGATATCAAGCTTAATCCGTCAAAGTGCACATTCGGAGTTCCAGGTGAAAAGTTACTCGGTTTTCTCATTTCCGAACGAGGGATTGACGCCAATCCATAAAAAGTTGATACCATCGTCCAAATGAAACGCCCTGTGCGTGTGCATGACATTCAGAAGCTGACTGGTTGTTTGGCCGCCTTGAGTCGATTCATTTCTCGTCTTGGTGAAAAGGCCTTACATCTTTACCGATTGATGAAGAAATCTGATAAGTTCGAGTGGACTGAGGAAGCTGATGCAGCGTTGGCAGAGCTCAAAACCCTGCTCTACACCCAGCCGGTGCTCGTTGCGCCAATCAGCAAAGAGCCTTTACTGCTTTATATTGCAGCCACTGGACAAGTTGTTAGTACAGTACTCACGGTCGAGCGAGAAGAAGAAGGAAAGGCTTACAAGGTTCAGCGCCCAGTATATTATCTCTCTGAAGTTTTGACTCCATCCAAGCAACGATATCCACACCATCAGAAGCTTGTCTATGGAATCTACATGACCTTTTAGTTTGATTATCAAAAGACATGATTGAGGGAGTCCTGGACTAGGGGGTGTCCGGACAGCCGGACTATCATTATCCGCCGGACTCCAAGACTACGAAGATACAAGATTGAAGACTCCGGCTCGTGTCCGGATGGTACTTTCCTTGGCGTGGAAGGCAAGCTTGGCGATACGGATATGTAGATCTCCTACCATTGTAACCGACTCTGTGTAACCCTAGCCCTCTCCGGTGTCTATATAAACCGGAGGGCTTTAGTCCGTAGGACAACATACATTACAACAATCATACCATAGGCTAGCTTCTAGGGTTTAGCCTCCTTGATCTCGTGGTAGATCTACTCTTGTACTACCCATATCATCAATATTAATCAAGCAGGACGTAGGGTTTTACCTCCATCGAGTGGGCCCGAACCTGGGTAAAAACATCGTGTCCCTCGTCTCCTGTTACCATCCGCCTAGACGCACAGTTCGGGACCCCCTACCCGAGATCCGCCGGTTTTGACACCGACATTGGTGCTTTCATTGAGAGTTCCTCTGTGTCGTCACCGATAGGCTTGATGGCACCTTCAACCTACAACGCTGTCCAGGGTGAGACTTTTCTCCCCGGACAGATCTTCGTATTCGGCGGCTTCGCCCTGCGGGCCAATTCACTTGGCCATCTGGAGCAGATCGAAAGCTACGCCCCTGGCCGTCAGGTCAGATTTGGAAGCTTAAACTTCACGGCCGATGTCCGTGGAGACTTGATCCTCGACGGACTCGAGCCACAGCCAAGCGCGCCGCACTGTGACGATGGGCATGATCTAGCTCTGCCGCCGAACAGTGCCTTGGTGGCCGCACACGGATCCGCTTCGGCCATTAGCCCGGAGCCGATCACCCAGATCGAGGGCCGGTGGATAGACGCCGCCCTGGGGGCTCCAACGTCCACGGCGATGGAGCCGAACACTAATCTTGTCCCCTGCAAAACTCGTGATTCCGAGGCGCCGGACTCCTCGCCGGACTCCGAACCTCCCGCGCCCCTACCAATCGATCCGGATTGGGCGCCGGTTATGGAATTCACCGCCGCGGACATCTTCCAATGCTCGCCTTTTGGCGATATCTTGAATTCACTAAAGCATCTCTCGTTATCAGGAGAGTCCTGGCCGGATTATGGCCAGGATGGTTGGGATACGGACGACGAAGAAATTCAGAGCCCACCCACCACCCACTTTGTAGCTACTGTCGACGATCTAACCGACATGCTAGACCTTGACTCCGAAGACATTGACGGAATAGACGACAATGCTGGAGACGAACAAGAAACAGAGCCTATAAGGCATGGGAGGACTACCTCGTCACATGACATATATATGGTAGACACCCCAAAGGAGAGCGATAATGAGGATCAACGGGCCGCGGCAGAAGATAACCACGCCGATAAACGACCAAAACGGCGGCGCAGGCGCCGTCCTAAGTCCCGCCTCAACAACAACGCTCCCAAAAGAGCCCGCAATACGGCAGGGCTCACAAACAGACGACGAACACGCAGATAAGCAACCGTCCGACCATGACGAGTCAGATAATCAGTCCAGGCCAGATGAAAACAACAGTCCGGACGACCTCATGCCGGACACACCGCCGGAGAGCAAGAACCTTCGGAAAAGACTTGTCAGTACTGCAAAAAGCCTGAAGAAGGAAAAACGGAGGCTCAAAACAGAGGAAGACACACTCAGAATGAGATGGAGCAAAGTGCTCATAAGTACGGCAATGGCCACCAATCAAAGAGCTACCCGAAGCGCAAGCTGCTACCAGAATTCGACGAGGAGGCCATAGAGCCCCCACCGTCCAAAAATAAAGGGGCTGCCTGGCTGGATAGACGGCCAGATGATAGGCCAAATTCTAATAGCGGCGCCCCACATAAACCAACCAACGAACTTGGAAGGATAGATGGCCAGCCAGATCCATCTACGGGCCAAAGGAGAAGGCCCCAGGAAGCAAGGCAACACGTCAAGTGTCCGATGATAGGGGCACACACAAATACAGGGGCACCGCACACCCACTATGTTGCACTGACGAGGTGCTGGACCATGAATTCCCAGCAAGATTTAAACCCATAAACATAGAGGCCTACGATGGAACAACAGACCCTGGAGTCTGGATAGAAGATTATATACTACATATACATATGGCCAGAGGAGATGATCTCCACGCCATAAAATACCTACCCCTCAAGCTCAAAGGGCTAGCCCGTCATTGGCTTAAAAGCCTCCCAGAAAATACTGTTGGAAGTTGGGAAGAGCTCGAGGACGCGTTTAGAGCAAATTTTCAAGGGACTTATGTCCGCCCTCCGGATGCAGATGATCTAATTCATATAACTCAACAGCCCGGAGAGTCAGCGCAGAAATTCTGGAACAGGTTCCTTACAAAAAAGAACCAAATAGTCGACTGTCCGGACGCCGAAGCCTTAGCAGCTTTCAAGCACAATGTCCGAGACGAATGGCTTGCCAGGCACCTCGGTCAAGAGAAACCGAGGACAATGTCCGCACTAACAAGCCTCATGACCCGCTTCTGTGCGGGCGAGGATAGCTGGTTAGCACGATGCAGCACCAGCGACCCAAGTACATCAGAGATAAGAGATGGAAACGGAAAATCATGGCGCAGAAAAGAGCAGCGCCGGAATAAAGAGAAAAGCCCAAAGAGCGCGGCAGTCTACGCCGGATTCAAAAGCTCGCGGCCCAATAATAAAACACAGCCTCTTAAGGATGACAGTAACGAATTGTCCAACTTAAACAAAATTTTGGGTCGGATATGCCAAATCCAAAGTACCCCCGGAAGGCCTGCAAATCACACCCACAGGGATTGTTGGGTTTTTAAACAGTCCGGCCGAGTAAATGCCGAACACAAGGGGCTCGACGTGTCAAGCGAAGAAGATAAACCCCACCAGCAGAGCACCAGAAAACAAAAGACTTTCCCACAAGGGGTCAAAGCAGTAAACTCACTTCATGTGATAATACGGAAAAATAGTGCGGCACTTTCTAAAAAGAGCTTCGCGCGGTCCAGCATAGCAGACCGTAGAGATTGGATATCAAAACCAATCACTTTCGACCACCTGGACTATTCCAGAAGCGTTCGAAATGCGGGATGGACTCCCCTGATATTGAATCCCATAATAGACGGATTGCAATTTACTAACGTCCTAATGGACGGAGGCAGTGACTTAAACCTGCTATATTCAAACACAATCCGTAGGATGGGGATAGACCCTACCAAAATTCGACACAACCGCACTTCCTTCAAAGGAGTGACGCCAGGCCATTACGCCAAGTGCACAGGCTCCATATTACTAGAAGTCGTGTTCGGATCGCCGAACAATTCTCGACGCGAAAAATTAAATTTTTCACATCGTCCCATTCGAAAGTGAATATCAAGCACTCTTGGGACGAAAGGCTTTTGTCCGCTTCAATGCCATACCGCATTACGCGTCTCTTACACTCAAGATGCCCGGACCGCGTGGCGTAATTTTAGTGCGAGGGTCACTTAAAGACCCCGGACTTGGATAGACGAATCCGGCGTCAATGGGCTAGGGGCTCCCTAGCCGCATACCCCTTCACAGGGGGCTGCGCGCACAAATAACCGCGGGTTCATACAAACCCCGCTTTAATTATTTATATTTCTAATATTTTTTGCACGAACTATTTTTAAAAACTAAATGTTCTCTCTTTTTACAGATGAACAACGTGCATACCCGTCCAGGATAACGGCGCAACGGAGACACAGGCGCAGACGTGCAGTAGGGACCCGTTGTGAGGATTCTTTTCAGATTAGGACCCTGCGTAAACCTTTTTTACTGTCTCTTGTTGTTATTCTCCCTTGGTTTCTTCCTATAGCCAAAGCGGAGCCTGACGTTTTGGCATCGGCCGCGTCAGAAGACCATGCCCGTACCTGGACACTAGGGGCTTAGGGCATCGTTCTGCCCATTATTATAAAGACCGAACACCTTAGGGAGTGTTCGACGTCTCGAGTTAGGCATTATATGCATCAGCTCCGAATCATGTCTTTGGTCAAATGTTGGGTTTGCCCGGCTCCTGTGTTTTGCTGCCTTACGTTCCGTATCATCGGCTAACGCGGCACCAGGAGAACTACTGCGATTGTGCCCCAGTTCGGCTGGGCGAGCACCTCAGTAGAGAAAGCCGAAAACTGACTGTCATGATACAGCGAGAGACTAGTCAACCACTCGATCGACTATCGGAATGTTTAGAATTCCCCGCTTTGACGAAGGGCCCTTTCCCGGTCAGGCACACGCGCTCCGACTTCTGAGAAGGGCGATGCCACCAGGGGCTATATCGTAGCCCCACCCTCGAGCTCCACTGGCTAAGTGATAGTGATAAAGCATTATAGTCCGGATTGCCTCGTTTGCTACGCTACCACCTCCTTATAACAGGACCGAGACGTCGGATTAAGTGTGAAAACGCGCTATTTTTGCGAACACCCCAGCACCTTGTGCGTGGGGGCTGAAGCCGAAGACTGCCATCTTTCAAGTTATACGCAAGTATACGTAAACGGCCGCACAGGAGAAGTTTTACTACTTGGACGCACAAGTATAAAAAGCAGTTATAACATAATCATCGATTTACAAGCTAATGCGTTCATTTGAACGTTACATTCTTCGAGCACTGCGACTCTATTACACGAGCGCCATGCATAACTTCCCCGAAATAGTGCTCGGCAGGGAGCCGGTTTTCATCCGAACCCTGGGCAGCAACAGCGGTGGCGTCCATCTCTGGACAATGCGCCTTCACACGGGCAAGAGCCATCCGCGCGCCCTCTATGCAGGCCGACCGCTTCATCTCCTTTATATGCGGCACCGCTCCAAGGAATTGCTGTAGTAAGCCAAAGTAGCTCGTCGCCTTGGACCTCTCTGGCCAGACATGGGCCACGATGTCCGTCATGGCAAGTCCGGACAATCTATTTAGCTCGGCCCATTCGGCCAACCGGTCTGTCAATGGAAGTGGGCGATCCGGACTGTGGAATTGAGACCAATATAGCTCTTCCGTCTCGTGATCCTTCTGGCTCCGGAAGTGCTTAATGGCATCGGCCGCACTTGCGGCTAAGTCCATATACGGATCCTCCGGACTCCACAGCTGCTCAAATTGAGCATACTTCCCATCCATAAACCGGCGACGCAGCAGAAAAGGCTTGCCAGCCATGATCTCTCCGGCCTGGCACAGTTCCTCCTTCATAGCCCGCATTGCAGAGCGGGCATCCTTGGCTTTGGCGGAGGCCTTCTTCAGGTCTTCCCACTCCGATAAGCGCTCCTTTTCAAGAGCCTCATTGCGGTCGGCAGCATCCTTTACTTTTATGGCCAATTCGGCCACCTCGGCCCTGCTTAGGCAGTGCGCAGCCTTTTCGGCTTTCAACTCCTCGGCCGCCCTCGAGGCAGCCGCTTCACTCCTTCGGGCTTGCTCCTTAGCTCGAGCAAGTTCGGCCCGAAGGCCCTCCACAGCAGCAGCACCGTCTGTACAAACAGCATATAATTTATCAGAGGAGGGCTTCGACCCCCTTAATAAAGCGACTGCGGAGAACTCTTTTACCTTGCGACTCGTCAAGTCGCCTGTTGACAAGTGCGATGTCCGCATCTACCAAGTCAACTTGCCGATGTAACTCGGCAAACTCACTAGTCCGGCTAGCCCCCGGACTATCCGCCACCTGCATAGGAACAACGGAATTCATTCCTTTAGATTTCGATCCTCGGTACGCCGTCGTTTCCGACAACCTACCGAGTCTCAGGGGCTACTATCTATACAGGGCGCATTTTTTATATGCAAAACTGTTAAAAGACAAAGGGGTGCGTCATTCTTGCATACCTCAAATCCCGCCAGCAAACTCATGGCGGCATTACGCAATTCGCTCTCAGCGGACGAAATCCTTCCAATCACCATACGCATTAACGCGCGATGATCTTCTGAAATGGACGCCCTCTCAAGCAGATTCTTCAGTTCTCCCGGCCGGTCACTAGTAGGTGCCGAACTCTCTGGCCCCTCCGGACTCGGGGAGACCCTTCGTGATGACACTTCGGGTTCGCCTGCCTCATCTGGCGGCACTGCGGACGGAGGCGTATCACTCTCCATCATCTCCGGAAGAAGGTCCCCCGAGATGAACTCATCTGAGAAGGCTGCAGATCCGAACTGCAATATAAATATTTCGGTTATCTACAGAAGCACGAATGAAGGTATTTCCTTACTAATTAACTCCCTCTTTCATACTCACGGCTCGCTGGAGGGCCGATCCTTTGATGATGATTGTGCGTCCGGATTCTTTCCGGGCGCCGGACCCCCCGGGGAAGATCTCTTCCCACGCTTAGGGGCTGTGGCCTCTGGATCTTCGGAGGCGGTCCTCTTCTCCCCCTGAAGGGAGGGGTTCTTGGTTCCCCCCTCTTCAGTCGCCCCTTTGGGCGAAATATTAGCTCATCTATTTTCCCCGTCGCCCCCTTCTGTGGGCGCAACCTCCAACATTCTGACCAGCACGGGCTCCTGTGCGGTCTCTGGGAGGGGGGCCGGACACCTTATCAGCCTTGATCGCGCCATGTAAAGAACCAAGGGTCAGGAGGCGAACTCTAGAAAGGCACATAAACAGAATGTCCGGACTCTGAGCTACTTACCTGAGTATCTGGGCGACCGCGGCTTAGACCTGCATCCTCGGCTAAATCCGGACACGCCACCTGCGGTCCGAAGAACAACTTGTACATCTCCACGGGTGTCGCACCCATGAAGTGTTGGAGAATCCGAGGTCCCTCCGGGTTGAACTCCCATAGACGGAGAGGACGGCGTTTGCAGGGCAGAAGATGCCTGATTAGCATAACCTGCATCACCTTGATCAGGTCGATCTCCCTCGCTTGGAGATCTCGAATCCGGCCCTGCAGCGAAGGCACGTCTTCGGACGGCCCCCAATTGAGCCCTTGGTTGACCCACGACATCAGTTGGCGTGGAGGTCCCGGGCTGAATAAGGGCGGCGGCTTTTGCCTGCTGCCCCTTGGAGCGGTGATATAGAACCACTCCTGCTGCCACAGTCCGAGTTCCTCTTGGAAGGAACCCTCGGGCCACGGGGCATCGACCTTTTTGCTTATGGTCGCCCCGCCGCACTCCGCTTGACGCCCCCCGATCATCTTCGGCTCCACCTTGAAGGTCTTCAGCCATAGGCCGAAGTGGGGAATGACACGGAGGAAGGCTTCGCAGACGATAATGAATGCGGAGATATGGAGGATGGACTCCGGAGCCAAGTCGTGAAAGTCCAGCCCATAGTAGAACAAGAGCCCCCTCACGAAGCGATCCGTCAGGAAGCCTAAACCCCGACGGAGGTGGGATACAAAAATGACGTATTCACCGGGCTCGGGGGCTGGCACGGCCTACCCTTGGGCAGGCAACCTGTGCGAAACCTCGTAGGCCAGGTACTTGGCCTCACGCAACTTCAATGTGTCCTCCGCCGTGACGGAGGAGGGCATCCACCGGCCCTGGAGGTCGGAGCCGGACATGATTGAGGATCCGAAGCGCTCGAATCTGAGGCTCTGGGTGTTGGAACTGGGAGCGGGGAAGAGATTCGATGCGAGATTGAAGAACAATGGCGAGCCTTGGTCCTCTTATAAAGGGGAAGAAATACCAAGGGCCGTCTCCGTGACCGTTTGGGATTCCCCTTCGATAGAGGAGGCGTGGTGACGGGAGAGGTTGGGTTACCCACGCACGTATTGATGAGAATCCCGGAATAAGGGGAACACGATCTCTGCTTCGACAAGACGTGCCAAGGAAACCGCTTCGCTAAATGTGCTGAGGTGGTATAGTAATTCAAACAAAGGCCTAGTGGCGGTGTGATGTCACGCCGCATAATACGTCAGCAGATTGAACCAAGTGTACATTTTATTCTCTCTACGGTGGAATGTGGAATTTATTTTGCAGAGCCGGACACTATCCTGGTGTTCATGATCTTCTCTGGATTATTCAAGGGAGGAACCCGCCTTGCAATGCCGAACATTGTGCACGCCGGACTTATCGTCATTGAAGATTGGTTCAGGGGCTACTGAGGGAGTCTCGGACTAGGGGGTGTCCGGACAGCCGGACTATCATTATCCGCCGGACTCCAAGACTACGAAGATACAAGATTGAAGACTCCGGCTCGTGTCCGGATGGTACTTTCCTTGGCGTGGAAGGCAAGCTTGGCGATACGGATATGTAGATCTCCTACCATTGTAACCGACTCTGTGTAACCCTAGCCCTCTCCGGTGTCTATATAAACCGGAGGGCTTTAGTCCGTAGGACAACATACATTACAACAATCATACCATAGGCTAGCTTCTAGGGTTTAGCCTCCTTGATCTCGTGGTAGATCTACTCTTGTACTACCCATATCATCAATATTAATCAAGCAGGATGTAGGGTTTTACCTCCATCGAGAGGGCCCGAACCTGGGTAAAAACATCGTGTCCCTCGTCTCCTGTTACCATCCGCCTAGACGCACAGTTCGGGACCCCCTACCCGAGATCCGCCGGTTTTGACACCGACAATGATTTTACAGTCTTTCGGATGATTGTTGTTCATTTTTTACATGTTCTAAAATCCCCCAGTGGGTGCCTTAGCTGCGAATCCGTTTCACCTAAGTTGAAGAGAAAATCCTACCGAGTGGTGAGCCACCATCTCACTCGGAGGCTTAGCTTCGAATCCATTTCGCCTAAGTGTTAAAAAATCCTACCGAGTGGTGAGCCAGCCTCTCACTTGGAAGCTTAGCTGCGAATCCGTTTCGCCTAAGTGTTAAAATATCCTACCGAGTGATGAGCCAGCCTCTCACTCGGGGGCTTAGCTGCAGTCAAGTACTCGCCTAAGTGTTAAAAAATCCTACCGAGTGGTGAGCCAGCCTCTCACTCGGAGGCTTAGCTACAGTCCAGTACTCGCCTAAGTTTAAAAGGTCCTACCAAACGGTATAGGTCGGCCACGACCCCCCCGGGGCTGCACCGTCAAGAAGAAGGACGAGATTGTGAGAGCAATCCTCCCACTCATTGGCTTAGCCGCAGTCCAGTACTCAGCTAAGTTTGAAAAATCCTACCGAGTGGTGAGCAATCCTCCCACTCGGGGGCTTAGCTGCAGTACAGTACTCGCCTAAGTTTGAAAAATCCTACCGAGTGGTGAGCAATCCTCCCACTCGGGGGCTTACCTGCAGTCCAGTACTCGCCTAAGTGTGAAAAATCCTACCGAGTGGTGAGCAATCCTCCCACTCGGGGGCTTAGTTGCAGTCCAGTACTCGCATAGGTTTGAAAAATCCTACCGAGTGGTGAGCAGTCCTCCCACTCGGGGGCTTAGCTGCAGTCCAGTACTCACCTAAGTTTGAAAAATCCTACCGAGTGGTGAGCAATCCTCCCACTCAGGGGCTTAGCTGCAGTCCAGTACTCGCCTAAGTTTGAAAATCCTACCGAATGGTGAGCAATCCTCCCACTCGGAGGCTTAGCTGCAGTCCAGTACTCGCCTAAGTTTGAAAAATCCTTCCGACACTACTGGAATTAGCTACTTTGCCATCTTCCAGCTCTTTGCCGTCAGCTAGCGGACGGCAAAGAAGCTCTTTGCCATCAGCTACCCGAAAGCAGACGGCAAAGAACTGGCTGATGGCAAAGAAAGCCTTTGCCATCAGCCAGCTCTTTGCTGTCCGCTAGCTGACGGCAAAGAATCTTTGCCGTCCGCTAGCTGACGGCAAAGAGGGAGGGGGGCCCACTGAGGAGCTGGTTAAAAAATATTTAACGTCCCCCCGCTTTGCCATCCGCTGCAGACGGCAAATATGACGAAAAGCGGACGACAAAGGAGGGCGGACAGCAAAGGCTGCCCTAACTAACCTAACTAACGGCCGAGCCCCCTCCCCCGCCCGTTACTCATCTCTCTCCCCTCGACCTCCTCCGCCCCCGCCCCCGCCGCCCGGCGCCGGCCCCGCCCTCGCCGCACCCGCCACCGCCCCCCGCCGCCGCCGCTCCCACCCCTCCCCCACCCGCCACCGCCCCCACCGTCCCGCCGCCCGGCGCTGCCCACGCCCCTCCTGCCCCCGCCCCCGCCCCTCCCGCCCGGCGCTGCCCGCGCCCCCGCCGCCCGGCCATCCCACTGCCCCGGAGCCCCGCCGCCCCCACCCACCCACCACCCCGGTGCCAGCGTCGCACCCTGCTCCGGTGAGTTTTTTTTTCTGTTTTTCTTCTTTTTTCTGTTTAATTCTTGTTTAATTGTTAGTGTGTGTTAGTGTTAGATTTAGTGTTAGAAAAGAAGAAAATTTAGTGTTAGTGTTAGAAAAAAGAATATGTAGAAGAAAAGAAGAAGAAGTGGAAAAAACATGAAAAAGAAGAAAAGAAAAGAAGTAGAAAAAAGATGAAAAAGAAGAAGAAGAAAAGAAGTAGAAGAAGTAGAAGAAGTAGAAGAAGAAGAATAGAAGAAAAGAAAAGAAGTAAAAGAAGTAGAAAAAAGATGAAAAAAGAAGAAGAAGAAGAAAGGAAAGAAGAAGAAAGGAAAGAAGAAGAAGAAGAAGAAGAAAGGAAAGAAGAAGAAGGATAGAAGAAGAAGAAGAAAGGAAAGAAGAAGAAAGAAGAAGAAGAAGAGAAGGAAAGAAGAAGAAGGATAGAAGGAAACACCCCGACCACTGACCCCGACACCACGACCCCGACACCACACCCCGACACCTGACCCCGACACCCTGACCCCGACACCCCGACCCCGACACCACACCCCGACACACAGACCATGACACCACACCCCGACACCCCGACCCCGACACGACACCCTAACCCCGAAACAGCACCCCGACACCGACATGACACCCCGACCCCCTAAACCTCCCGAAAAGGTGCTCTTTGGCCTTCCAGAGGTCGACGGGGTTATATATTTGTGAATTATTAGTTAGGTCATATATTTTTCGATTTTGTTATGAAAAACATCATATATAATTGTGTTGATCGGGTAGATTTAAATGTGCAGTTGTTTCATCGCTGCGAGGTTTGGTGTTCGACGACCTCGCCCTGCGTTTGACGAGCTCTGCCCCTTCGTTCGTGGGTGAGCACAAATGACATGTCCTTCTCCCCCATTAATTATTTGCACAAATGACATGAAATTTGGTAGCTAGGTATATATGTGTCTTGAATCATCAGTATGCATAACCAATATGTGTCTCCTGTTCGAAAGCGTCATAGTTACAAATATGCATGCATTTGCATATTTATAACCTTGATTCTTTCGAATTGTCCAACGCTATCCATGGACAGCCCGAGTATGTGTAGATTGGGTTCATTTTCCCATATGCTTTGCTCCGGATCCGACGCATAAATTTTGTCAGTGCCTCCCTTGTTGTTCTCCGGGTACACATCCTCTCTGTTTATTGCAGAGACGTGTATCAGGAGAACAGCGGGGAGGTGCTGCCAAAATTTTGCATCGGATCCGGAGCATAGCATATGGGAAAATGAACCCAGTCTACACATACTCGGGTGGGATTAGGACCTATCATTACCTATTAGAGTGTAGGTTGCATGGACGTAATAAAATTGACAAAGTAGATCAACTGATGAATATATACATGGTGAATTATATATATAATTGTTGTGTGTCCAGTAGCTCTGAAAGTCAAGATGAGTGATCGTGCGTGGATGTATACTGGTCACACTGGTCAGAACAAATGGAGCGTTGAATGGTTCACAAAAACCAAGGGGTTTGTGCAAGCCGCATTTGCAAATGGCCAGAGGAAAACTTGGTGCCCCTGTTTCCGATGCGGCAATTGGGAAAAGAGGACAGAGGCTGAAATGGGTAAACAAGGAGGCGGCTATCCCGGTTTCATCTCTTGATTCAAACAAACGGTAAATTCTATTAGACAATTTCATTTCATTCGCTAATTTGTGCATAATGCAACAATCCTTTCATATTAAACTTGTAGGCTAATTCAGAGTCTATGGACGCCGAATTGAGACAAGTCGCTAATGGTTTTGACTATAAGGTCCGTTCATTTGACAAATACGACATCAATGGGTATCATTTTCGTACCTATGGCAAAAAGCTATCTATGGCCGACCGAAAGTCTACAAATTGTTGTGTATCTGCTATCGGTGAAGGAGGTACCGAGTATTATGGGAGAGTTGAAGCAATTTATGAACTTCTATTCTATGGTGAAAACCCACCGAATGTCGTAGTCTTCAAATGTTATTGGTTTCAGCCGAAGGAGACTAGAAGGACTCATGAACATATAGGGCTAGTTGAAATCAACCAAAGCACCCATTTAGATGTTCCTGATGTCTATATTATGGCTCAACGGGAGACCCAAGTATTCTATCTACCCTGGGCCTGCCAAACTAATCCAAATCTGAAAGGTTGGGATGTCGTTTATGAAGTGCCGCCACGTGCTAGACTATATCCCCCAAAGGAAGAGGATTATGAACCTCACATTAACCCAGACACATATGAAGGAGAATTCTTCCAAGAGACACGTCTTTCCAAAAAGCGTTTCAAGAACCGGTATACTTCACCCCAAAACATTGAAGTAGATAGCGACAGTGAATCCCACATCACCCCAGAGGAGGAACAAGAAGAGCCGGAACAAGAAGAGGTTACTGCTGCGGAAGACCTCTCAATGCTTGGCCGATTACGTAAAGGTGGCCTTCCACATGTTGATGCCACTGAACCCTATGAGCCCATCATTGATTATAGTGATGATGATGATTATGCATTTATTGATGATACTGATCAAGATTATTAGTAGTGTCAGGTATTCAATTTTTTTATGTTGTACTTGATGATGATACACTTAAGTGATATACATATTATTATTCATGTCGGTATTTTTTTATGTTGTACTAATTTCGTTTTCTCTTTGTCATGGCAGGTGTTGAAAGATGGAAGGGGAGCCGACTGAGGCCAAGGATAAACGTGCCCAAATTGAAGGTGTGCCACACCATCAAGGTAGCTCCAGCTTATATCAGTTCGGGCGGAATTGGGTAATGTGGTTTGCTTCATGATTAATGCAATTCATTCATCATGCTAGCTTGAGCCCTTTAATTACTAATTTACTTTGTTTCTCTCTTTCAGGCATGCTACAATAAGACGGATAAGGTGCCAGAGGGGTACGACCTGTATGCCATGGCCCACACTGCCTCTTACAAGCAAGTCAAGGGGAAGGCAAGGAAAGGGGAGGAGTTTAACCCGAGCCAGATCCCCTACAATCCAGAGCAGGTGATGATATCTAGTGGCGGGAGGTCCCATGGCTCCATAGCCATTGATCCAGAGATTGCTCCTGAGACCACGGTGAGTTTAATTTGAATGGACGTTACTTGCTAGTCTTAACATTTGAGTGACATCATGCTAACGAAACATTGGAAATGATCTTATGTGCAGCGTAACTCCACACAAGCATCACATGATCCTTCTCCAGCTACTGGCATGAGCCAGCCCGCTCCCACACCTCCATGATCAAGGTAAGTTTCTCTAGTTTTTTGCTTAACAAATGCATAAAGACCTAGACTTAGCTTTATTTCATCCAATATGCTTACCTTAATGACCCAGAGTTAGCTTCTTTTCCTGCAAAATGACTTAATAAGCTTACCGACCTCCAAAACCAGCCATTTTACCTAAGTTAGCTCTAAAACGATCTATACTTAGCTTTGTTTCCTCCAAAATGACCTAAGTTAGTTATAATATGCTTAGTTAACTAGGTTTGCTCAATAATGACATGTACTTACCTTACTTATGTAAAAAAATGGCATAATTAGCTTAGTTAGCTCATAAACGATCCATTTTACCTACATTAGCTCTAAAATGATGCATTTTACCTAAGTTAGCTCATAAACGATCCATTTCACCTAAGTTACCTCACAAACGATGGCGTGCTTCTTCTTCTAGTCTTCTTCTTCTAGTCACCTTTTCCTAACTTCCTTATTTGCCATTTTGCAGATTTCATTCACTTCTCGGAAGCTAGCTTGCTATGGAGTGCTTGTTTTTTATTTCATTCTCTTCTAGTATTCTTCTAATGGTTGCAACTTATCTGTATGCTACGATGGAACTTGCTATCTTGATGAAACTTTGCATTGTAATATGTATGTGCAACCTCCTAATGGTTGCAACTTATGTGTATGTGCAACTTGTTATGTATGAGTGGATGGAACTATATATGTATGTACGATGAAACTTATGTGCTGTTAAATAGCCCTGTGAAATATATCTATATATGTCATATATATTTGCTGTTAAAATTGTTGGATTTAAAAAAAACAGGGAAAAAAAGCCATTATGCAGGCTCTTTGCCGTCCGCCACCGACGGCAAAGGGCTCTTTGCCATCAGCAGCGGACGGCAAAGAGGCCACATGGCAGGCAACTGTGCTTACTGGGAGGCTGACCTATTTGGTCAGTTTGCCAACAGTGGCTGACGGCAAAGAGGAAAAAACCTTTGCCTACAGCGGCGGATGGCAAAGAGGAAAAAAACTTTGCCTACAGCGGCGGACGGCAAAGGCTTGCCGTTAACCACCTGACGGAGTAACAGCGCAATTATTGCCATCAGCATTCTTTGCCGTCGGCAGCTGATGGCAAAGGACCCTCTGCCGTCAGCCGCCCGAAGCGGACAACAATGTAGCTCTTTGTCGTCCCTTACATTGCCGTCCACTTTTGCCGTCCGCGGCCGACGGCAAGGACCTTTGCCGTCCGCCATCCATGCCTTTGCCTTCCGCCGTGGCAGATGGCAAAGTAGCAGATTCCTGTAGTGCGAGTGAAAACTAATCTTCTCGCTCGGGGACTTAGCCATATGCTCCATCCTGATCCACAAGGACAGCGAAGTGCAGGTCGACCACGATCCTCTCCTCAGAGTTGCACCATCAAGAAGAAGGACGAGATTGAGCGTGTTGCCAAGATGAGCCACTTTCAGGAACGTCAAGGCCATTGCTGAATGCCTCGCTGACAAGCTGATCAATGCTGCCAAAGGCTCATCCAACAGGTAGCGCCAAGACGAGCTGCTTTCATGAGCTTACCAGCCCACCGAGTGGTGTGGGTCGACCACGACCCCCCCTCCGGGGCTGCACTGTCAAGAAGAAGGGCAAGATTGTATGCACTATGAAAGGCCCATCCAACGGCTGGTGCCAGGGCAAACTGCTGACAGGAACGTCAAGGCCATTGCTAAGTGCCTAGCTGATGAGCTGGTCAATGCTGTTCAAGGCTCGTCCAACAGGTCGACTGCGGATTCTTCTTCAGAAGCTGCATCGAACGAACAAAAACCAATCCAAGAGAAGAACAAGTTTCACTCGAAGATAAACACAACATATTCAAAGATAAATCCAAAGGTTCCTAACCGCAGATTAAAGTACTCGGGCGTCAGGCCCGAAGGAGTTTTAACGATTACAAAATCACTCGGCATTCCGAGGCAAATGAGGGTGAAGCATAATGTTTTTCAGTCACTCGGCGGGAGAAGGACTGGTTGGATCACATAAGCTGTCAAGGTCGATGTTGTCGGCAATATGAGTGGCTGCCTCAAGGAAGGTGTCCATGAAGGACTAGAAGGAGTACTTCTTAGTATTCACTACCGTGAGGGCCGCCAGCTTGTCTTCTTTAGCCTCCTTGCAGTGTACTTGAACCAATGACAAGGCAACATCAGCACCACAGCGAGCAGATGACTTCTTCCACTCTTGAACTCGGCCAGGAATCTGATTGAGTCGAGTCATCAGTGACTCGAGGTCTTGAGAAAGTTCCGCCTGAGGCTAGAGTTCGGTGTCCCCTCGAGTCATGGCAGACTTCAGTCGAGCCAGATAGTCAACAGCGCCGTCCAAGCGTGATTCCAATCAAAGCAAGTTCATCGCAACTTCATCTTTCACGGGACAATTGATGGGGTCGAGACCTGTCTCAACCCGCCCGGTTTCGGCTTCAAAGTCCTGACAAAGCTCTGTTCCATCGCGAAAAACAATGAGTCGACAATATTACAACATACTTCAATCGACACAATTAACCAGTCGAGTGACCATACCTTCAAGCTTCAGAACCAGTTTCACGGCAAGTTGTCCCAGCTAGGACTCGAACTTGCCTGTCTTGGCTCTGAGGCCTCCAACTTCAGTGGTCAGGTTCTCCTTGTCCTTCTTCAGTTGCTCTACTTCTTGATTGGCTTCTGAGATGGCGGTCTTCAACTTCATGTTCTCCTCTTCCAACTTGTCGACTGAAGCCAGCTTCTGTTCCGCAAGCGTTGTCTTCTCACGTACTTCCTTCTGAGCAGCAGCAAGGACCAGGTCCTTCTTCTCCAAAGCTTCCTTCATTCTCTCTAAAGAAACAACACACTTCAGAAGAGCCTGAAGTTGACGGTTTTCACTATGCACATCTGCTTGTGTGAAGTCACTCGGTTCAAAGAGACTGAAAGAAAAAGCAGTGGAAGGTGCGAGCTACTAAGTAGGCAAGACAGTCAAATGGTTACCTCCATGATGGCCGTCTCTTGTTGAGCAGTCTTGAGGTTCTTATTTTTGAGTTCGAGATCAAGTTCAACGCTGATATGCTTCTTCTTTAGCTCGGAAAGTCGAGCTCCAAGATCAAAAGACCTCTGCAGTCAGCAAGAGAGATATGTCAGTCGACAGAAATAAGAGACAATGATAGTGAAAAGTTACTCTAAGACTACTGCCGAATCAAATATTCAACAGTAGTCTCAGGGACTACACCCAGCGGGTGCACTTAGCATGCCCCCACTGGTTCAGATCAATACTCAGCAGGGTCTGCCCAGCATGAGTCAAAAAGAGAGAGAGAGAGAGTAGATTCTAAGACCTCAGTCGACTGCCAGCAATCGACCGTGGTCTCGGGGACTACACCCAGTGGGTGCACTCGCCGCACCCCCACTGATCCAGACAATTTACTAAGACTCAGGTTGAGTTGAATGAAGTGGAAGATTTCCTAAACTCTAAGCAAAGGCACACCCGGTGGGTGATCGGATATAAAACAACATGCAAAAGTTCAGTCGGAGTTCGCTGACCTGAACATTGGTCTGCAAGGCAGTGCTGGCGTTGTAAGCCACCTGACTAGCCTTGTGCATCACCTTCACCTACTCCATGACAGGGTTCACCTGGCGAAGAGCCTCCCTGGCGGCACTCGGCGAGTCGTCTGGGGTCTGATATGTGGCAAAGAGTGACGGCTCTAAGGCAGTCGAAGCAGATACTTGGTCAGACGCGTGGAGTTGCACTGGAGCGGGAGGAGTTGGAGCAGTCAATCCCGACGGACGATTAGTCGTCAGCGGGTTGGCGAATGTGACGTTGGTCTAAACCGGTTCTCCGGAATGTTTGACAACTGCCTCAAGCGCTGACGTTGACTGGGGGACTTGAACTTCAAGCCTTTTCCTGCTTGAGCCCCCACTCCTCTTCCTCCTCTCCTATAGAGGTGCTTCTTCTTCTTCATCATTAGGGAGCACGACGATCTCTTGCAGAACTACAGAAAGGGAGAAATATCAGAAATTCAGCCGATTGGTGATCCACTCGACTAAATGAAGCCTGGTCGAACGGACTTACCAGCTCGAGAGGTGGCCTCCTCGTCTCCTGGTGCTTTGTCATTGTCCATACCAGTGGCAGCAGAGGTGGGGCTAGAAAGATACATGATCCGGTTGGTCAGAACAAAAACTTCAGTCGGCCTATGTAAATACAAGCAAAATACTCACCCCGAAGCAACAGGGACGTCCATCTTGATCCGCGACAAAGTCTTCCGAGCCTTGGGAGGAGCAACCTTGGGCTGCTTGGCGACCTTCTCCATCGGCTCCGGAGTTGACGTCCGAGTGCGCTTCTGAGTGTGAGTACTCGGAGCCACGTTCTTCTCGCACCCGCCCGCCGGGTCATGTTGCTGCTTAGATCGGTGTTCTGAGCGCGGCAGCGAGTCAACTTCTTCCTCTTCGTCCGAATCCTCGCTCTCCTCCTCCTCTTCATCCGAAGACTCCCAGTCACCACTCTCCTCTGCGCTGGCTTCTCCCTCCTGGTCCTACTCCAGAGCTTATTCGTCGTTGGGCATCGAATACATCTCAGTGAAAACCTACAAGGCAAAATGTCGAGTAAAAGTCAGTTGAGATCAAGTACAGTCGGAACATATATGCAAGACAGTCGGAATGAAGAGCATACCTTGTCGGGCTGGTTGTCGTTGCTGAAGGGGATGACTCGCCTGGATCCTCTGGGGTTGTCCTAGTTGCCTGTGATGCTCCTCAACCACAGGGCCACGGTCTTGGGTGGCACTTCTTCTGGATGGAACCGAGCGGTGTCGTCAGATCCGGAGTACAGCCACATAGGATGGTCACGAGCCTGGAGAGGCTGGATGCATCGACTGAGGAACACTTCCAGCAGGTCCAGGCCGGTGACACCCTCATTGATCAGTTGGACCACTTTCTCTACCAACATCTTGTTCTCCACGTTCTCAGCAGCAGTCACTTTCAGTGGAGAAGGAGTCTGGACACGGTCGAATGTGAAGTGGGGAAGGCCAGTCGACTGGCCTGGAGCTATGACGTCCTGGCAGTAGAACCAGATCGACTACCAGCCTCTGACCGATTCAGGGAGGGTCATGGCAAGGAAAGCACTCCTATGCCTGTTCTGAATACCCAAACCCCCACACATCTGGATGACATGGGTCTTTGAGTCACTCGACTTTGCTTTCTTGACCGACTGGGATCGGATGGTGAAGATATGTTTGAAAAGACCCCAGTGCGGTCGACACCCCAAGAAGTTATCACATATCAACACGAACGCGACCAGATACGTGATGGTGTTGGGAGAAACATGGTGGAGTTGAGCACCGAAGAAATTCAGGAATCCCCGGAAGAAGGGGTGAGGAGGGAGCGAAAAACCCCGGTCGACGTGGGTGGGCGGCTCCATCTCCCCCTCGGCAGCCTTGCCGCTCCCTTGGCGATTAGTCCGGACTCTGCCAGCTCATCCAGATCTTCTTGCCGAAGCGAAGACCGGATCCAATCGCCCTAGATCCAGCCCGGTGGCAGCCCCGCGCGCGATGACGACCCACGGTTCTGCATCTTGCCTTTCGCCGCCCCGTCTCCTTCTTTGCGTGCTCTAGCACCACCGTCTTGTCCTTCACCATGGCGGCAGAGCAGCAGCGTCGAGAGCAGAAGAGCTGGGCGCGGTGGAGAAGCGGAGGAAGAAGAAGGAGAAACAGGCGTGCATAGTGCAGACGCCTCGGCCCCCTCGCCTTATAAAGGGTTGCTTCCGAGTGGCTGACGCGTGGGACCAGGCAATCCTGTCAAATCCCGCAACAGTTGCGCGCAACGTACGTGGCGAAAAAGGCGGCACGGAAATCGAGGCATCGCTGTTTATTTGCTCCGCCCGCTTCGGCGCTCCCCGTCCCGCGCGCTTCCCCGAAATTTTGTATCCCGTGAAATCCGGGATACACTGCAGTCAATCGCGCCCAAGATCCTGCACTCTAATACAACATTCGGCAGACGATGCCATAAGTTCAGTCGACAACTCTCTGAATGGATCAAGGCGGCTGAGTCGATGCTGAAGTACCAACGTGAGTTTTCCATCTTGCAGAAAACGTTCGCGAAGGTGCAAAGCTCAGAACAAGTTCAACTTCAACCTACTTTCCACTCGAACCTTAATCCATTCGGGGGCTACTAATGAGGATACAGACCTGGGATAGGGTCATAGGTCTGACCTATACGTCCTACCCAAGGTCACTACCCTAGAAGATAAGAAGTCCAAGAGGCAGCAAGAGACCCCCAGTCAAAGATGTCAAGTGCAATCCACTTGACTATCATGTCACTCGGGAGTCCTCCTACCCACTGTCACTCGACCATCCAGGGAATCACTCGACCTACCGAAGACCAGGAGTCACTCAGCATTGCAACGGGGAGGCGTTCACTCCATAGTCTTTAAGGTCATTAACAACACTTAAGGCTGGCGTTACCAGTAACGCCCCCACTTTATGTACATTAAGTCCCTTGTAATGGAGGGCGGTGAGGGTCCTGGCGTACTCTATATAAGCCACCCCCTCCTCTGGCACAAGGGTTCGCACCCCTTGTAACATCACACTCATATAATCCAATCGACCACCTCCGGGCACTGAGACGTAGGGCTATTACTTCCACCGAGAAGGGCCTGAACTCGTAAACCCCGTGTGTACACCTTCACCATAGCTGAGATCTTGCCTCTCGATACCTAACCCCCTTTCTACTACCAGTCTTAGAACCATGACACTCAGTCCATGAATTTTGAAAATTCATTGGAATGTGATTTTCATCTGAATTTTTTACAGGTGATAGATATACAAATTATCTACGTTGTCCTAACTTTTCAGAATTTTTGGAGTAGCAGAAGTATGGTTCGAGTACAGATTAGTACAGACTGTTATGTTTTTGACAGATTCTGTTTTCAATGCATAGTTTGCTTGTTATCTAGTCTCTATGGCTTATATTGCTCAGTATAAATTGTGGAAATGATATGATACAGTAGGCATTGTGTGAGAACAATTATGAATCTTGTCTTTGACAGTACCAAAGTGAATGGTTTGCTCTTTATCATACTAACCAATCTCACGAAGTTCCGTTAAGTTTTGTGTGATTGAAGTTTTCAAGTTTTGGGTAAGACGTCGATATGAGGAGAATAAGGAGTGACAAGACCCTAATCTTGGGGATGCCCAAGGCACCCCAAGGTAATATTCAAGGAAGATCCAAGCAAGTAAGCTTGGGGATGCCCTGGAAGGCATCCCCTCTTTCGTCTCCAACATTATTGGTAACCTCACTTGGAGCTATATTTTCATTCCTCACATGATATGTGTTTTTCTTAGAGCATCATTTTATTTTACTAGGATTTTCTTTCTATTATTTAGAATAATGTTTTGCATCTTTTATTTCAATAGAAATGTCAAGTATAGCCTTTGCCATGCTTATTTTGCAAGTCTACATGTTGCTGCTTCAAAATAGAAAGTTTATCGCTGTTGCAAAAATTCCCGAGAAAAGTCAGAATGTGATAAAATGTTGAAACTCTTTGCACAATAAGCTTTGATAAATTTTCTATAGTGTGGTAATTTTTCAGAATTTTTTGGAGTTAGGGAAGTATGATGAATATTGCACTCTTTACAGACTGTCCTGTTTTGGACAAAATAGTCCCAAAGTGATAGATATCCAAGGAGGATATAATAAAAACTTTCATGAAGATCATTGGACAAAATAAACTTGGTTCTTTGTAATGGTTTTGAGATATGAAGATATGATATGTGAGTAATGTTGATGAGTAATTACGTTTTAGTAAGAATATTAGTGTTAAGGTTTGTGATTCCCTATGCAAGCACGAAAGTCAATAGTTATGCAAATGAAATTACATCCTACTTGTGGTGCATTATTCAGTGTTAGTTATGCTTAATGCTCGCTTATGAGATTTTTCGTTTCTTGGTTGGACGCTTCTCAATCTTTTTGCTAGCCTTCATTTGCACTAAGTATGATCAATACTTGTGCATACAAAACCCTTTAAACCAGTTTTGCCATACGAGTCCACTATTACCTACCTATATGCGGTATTTCCGTGCCGTTCTAAGCAAATTTGTATGTGCCATATCTAATTTTCAAAATAAATTTCTCTTTTGTGTGCTGGTACCGCTCACGAGGCGGGGAGGGGTGGCCAATATTTTCCATGCTAGATGTGTTTCTCATGATGAGTGTTTATTCACTTGCCATGAGGCACAATGAGTGTTAATTCACTTGTCATTGCACGAGAGTACGACAAAGGCAGGAGAACACGAGAGTACCGCCGCTTTGTCGTAGATTTGGAGCTGCACGATATCTACCTCCACGACCATAGATTCACTTGGTCTAGTGAGCAGCACAACCCTACCCTCGTCCGCAATGACAAAGTGCTATGTACGCCCAGTTGGGAGGCCTGCCAGCCGCACTGCCTCCTCCGTTGCGTCGTTTCAGCCACTTCATATCATGCCCATATTCTGTTGGATTGCACACCGCGCTCTGGCAACCCTGAAATATTTCACTTCGAACAATTCTGGGTCAAGCTCGATGTCTTCCATGATGTTGTTGCTACCGCTTGGTGCTGCGAATCACCAAACCCCGATCCCTTCCGCTGCCTTTATCAGCGCCTCAAGTTCACGGCCCGCTGTCGATGTCAAAACCGGCGGATCTCGGGTAGGGGGTCCCGATCTGTGCGTCAAGGCTGATGGTAACAAGAAGTAAGGGACATAGATGTTTACCCAGGTTCGGGCCCTCTCGATGGAGGTAAAACCCTACTTCCTGCTTGATTAATATTGATAATATGGGTAGTACAAGAGTAGATCTACCATGAGATCGTAGAGGCTAAACCCTAGGAGCTAGCCTATGATGGTATGAATGTAATTGCGATCGGCCTTCTAAGGGCCAACCTCTCCGGTTTATATAGACACTGGAGAGGGCTAGGGTTTACATGGAGTCGGTTACAAAGAAGGAAATATAATATCCGGATCGCCAGGCTTGCCTTCCACGCCAAGGAAAGTCCCATCCGGACACGGGCCGAAGTCTTGAGTCTTGTATCTTCACGCTTCAATAGTCCGGATGTTGTACACAGTCCGGCTGTCCGGATACCCCCTAATCCAGGACTCCCTCAGTAGCCCCTGAACAACCTCTATCTGACGTTTTCTCTATCCCTTCTAATCTCTCAATGGCATTTCCATCTCTCGATTCAATCAATCAAGTAAGTAGTGATTCCAGATGGCGAGGGTTCTTTCCCTATCAATCTTCCCTGACCCATCAAGCTATTCAGCAGCAATCCAGCCAGACTATGTCAAAGTAGCACTCTCTTTCCTCTACTCGCCCCTGGCGAGGCTTCAATGATGATGAGTCCGGTGCGCAGTATTGTCTTCGGCATTGCAAGGCGGGTTCCTCCACGGAATACTCCAAAGTAATCACCGAACACCCAAATCGTGTCCGGATCTGAAAAAATGATCTTCGCATACCACCATAGAGAGGAGGATATTTCACAAATGCAATATGCTGACAACTTTTCCTGATGACGTGACACATTATTATGATCGGATCCATTATTCGAACCATTTCCACACAACCAGCTACAACGCATATCACAAGGTGGTTTTTGTGACACGTCTTATCAAAGCAGAGATCGTGTCCCCTTATTACGGGATTCTCATCAATATGGGCATGGGTAATCTAACTGTGCCATTAACCGTGGCGCTTGGGAAACAAGCGATTCCCAACGGGCAAGTGGGGAGGCGCACTACTTCCGGCGCCTCTATAAAGGGATAAGATTCCCCCATTTTCACCCACGCCTTCTTCCTCCTTTGCCCACTCTTGCCCCCTCGAGCTCCAGTGCCCAAGCCCAAGTCTTCCCTGCACAGCTAAACATGTCTGGAGCAGGAGGCAAGTGGGTGGCTTCCATCGTCAAGGAGAAGCACATCACCAATCTTCGGGCGGCCGGATACTTGGCCGCGGACATAGCTCACCGTCTACCAGATGCCGGGCAGGTCATTCCGACCCCAGGACCCCACGAGAGGGTCGTATTCATCGCCCACTTTGTCCGTGGACTGGGATTCCCACTTCATCCCTTCGTCCACGGGCTTATGTTCTACTACGGGCTAGATTTCCACGATCTAGCCCCGAATTTCGTCCTCAACATCTCGGCGTTCATTGTCGTGTGCGAGGCCTTCCTCCGCATCCGGCCTCACTTCGGCCTATGGCTGCAAACTTTCTGCGTGAAGCCGAAGGTGGTAAGAGGCCAACAGGCGGAGTGCGGAGGGGCCATGGTGGGCCAAATGCCAAACATCACATGGCTCGACGGCTCCTTTGCGTAGACCGTAAAAGGATGGCAATCAGGGTGGTTCTACATCACTGAGCCGCGCGGCACCAACTGGGCGGCGGCCCCCGAGTTCCGATCCGGAGCCCCCATGCGGCTCACCTCCTGGGAGAGGAAGGGCCTATCCTGGGGCGATTCCGCGGAGCTAGCCGGACTCCAAACATGCGTCGAAAGCATGAAGGACAAGAACATCAAGCTTGTCAATGTGATCCAGGTCATGCTCATTCGCCGAATCCAGCCCTGCCAGAGGCGGGCAGTCAATCTGTGGAGTTCGTCCCCACCGAGCAACGGACGCTCTAGAGGCTCTACAACATGACGCACAAAGGCGCATGGAAGGAGCTGTTCAAGGCCTCTGAAGTGCCTCCTCCGACATCCGAGGACCGCGGGCTTCACGCCGCGTGGGCTCCTAGGCCGGTGAGTTCTTAGACCGACACCGGACCCAGTTCTTCCCGATATATTCACGGGAGTGCCTTAAGTAGTTGTGTATATTTATTTCAGGATTACGTGGAGACAGCGGAGCAGGTTTACTGCCCGGCTCCGCTGCCAGAAGACCCAGCAGATGTTCTCCTGACGGAGATGCTGGTCCCGGCGCCGTACAAGGTGCCGTAGAAGAAGGCCGAGAAGAAGGCCCCAGGGATCTGAAAGGGTCTCCGGCGCAAGGTTGTGCCGGAAGCCTCGTCCGAAGATGATGAGGCGGACTCCTCCCACGAAGGGGAGGAGGAAGAAGAAGAAGACGCCCCATCTGGAAAGGATGAGGGGTCCGGCGAGGCAGACCCGGGGGCCGGAAAAGGTCCTCGGCGCAGGGCCGTCATTCCCCTGCGTCCGATGACGACGAGTCGCATTCCTCCCGCGGAGGCGGGGGGAATCAGGAAGAGATCCTACCTTCCCCCACCGGGGGGGGGGAGAAGAAGAGAAAAGCCACCCCAGGAGGGGAGGCTGGGGCGTCTAAGAAGGGAAAGGGGCCCCTTCCGGACTACTCCGCCACGGCCGTTCTCAGCGAGGAGGGGTGGCTGCCTAGGGGGAAGCCCCTAGCACGATCGTAAGTGTTTGCATTCTATCATGACTTCACTTCACAGTTTTTGTATTTATAATGCCGAAGGTATGTGCAGTCCGACTAGGGATCACCCCGAGGTATCCTCCTCCGGGTCCCTGAGCAATTCGAAGATGAATTCGCTTCCGACGGCCACTACTCCTCAACCCGTGGACGACACGGAGGTGTTGTCCCAAAGGCTCCCAGAGCGGGGGGAGGTGACTCTGGAGACGCCCTGAGGCGGGGTCCCAGACATCGAACGCGCGGGGTTCAAGATCCCCGAGGATCGTGTCGACGAGAGCCACGACCAGCCGGGCTCTGAGCCAAACACAAATTCGGAACCTTCGATGGTTCCGAACTCAGGCAGGCGGCCCCTCGCTAAGGAGGGCGAGCCATCTGTGTCGCGTACTTCCGTTGCGCATGAAGCGCCGGACGGTCTGCTGTAAGCGCTTTGCAACGCTTCCCTGGACGAAGGGCACCGTACTCTTATGAGTACGGTGATTCGGAAGGTTTCATCCACCAAGAGCGGACTAACCGAAGCTCGCACCAGCCTCCTAACAGGCTTCGAGGTAAGTGATAAATATGTGCAAAATTACCACCCGATAGGTAGTAGCCCCTAATGCTCTGTTTGGCGTTCGGAAGGAAAAGCCGAACAGAGGGTCAATTAAAATCCGCAGGAGTCTAATCATAAGTATTATTTTGAATAAGCAGGATGTGCTGCTTGCTACTGTTGCCCGTACTGCCGAGGTTGCTGATCTGAAGCGGGACCTGGAGCAGGCGTAGGGAGAGCTCGACCTCACGAAGAGGCAGCTCGAAGAGAACATGGGTAAGTAATTCCTGTTCTTATGTATTTGAGGATAGGCAAAATTGGTGGGTCTAACAACTAAGTGTCGTGACCGTGTAACAGGGGCCCCCGCCGAAGTGGCGGCCCTAAAGAAGGCGCTGTCCGAGGCCGAAGACAAGGAGGCCTCGGAATGTAAGGAGCGCGAAAAGCAAAGTGCTAGGGTAGGTGAGGTACAGCAGGAGCTCCAGGACCTCGGCAAGAAATGCGAGTCCGTGGAGCACGATCTGAAGGCCAAAGAGGCCGAGCTTGCGAAGGCCCTTATGAGCTTAAAAGACGCCAAGGCCGAAGCCGAGAAAGCACAGCAGGAGATCCTGGAGCCCAAGAATATAGCAATGGGTAAGAAGTTCTTTATGCAAAGCAAACATGTGGAGGAGGCGTTTCTATTACTTACTCGAATTCGGAGCTCTCCAGGGGCATTCGCAGATCTGCCACGCAGCGTATCAGACGATGCGGAGTTCTACCGTGCGCAGGAGGGGAACTCAACGGAGAAGCTGTTCTGGTCCCAGTATGCTGGGGCTGAACACCCGATGCCTCTGAGTGACCAACTGAAGTAGTTGGTCAAACTCCACAGGGTGGCCGAACTGGCTATGAAAGGGTTCATAGTCCGGATGTGGCCTGGTGAGCTCGTGCCCAGTAGCTACTTTGGCCTGATCAAGCGGATGGTGGATGCCTGCCCACGGCTTGAGGTGATCAAGCGATCCGTGTGCATCAAGGGTGCTCATCGGGCCCTTGCCTGCGTCAGAGTGCATTGGGGTAAGATGGATGCGGAGAAGCTAGTCAAGGATGGACCACCGGAGGGCAAGGCGCATCGCCATCCCGAGCTGTACTATGATGGCATTATGAAGGGTGCTCATCTCGTGGCTGACGAATGTACCAAGGACACCATTTTTGAATGAATTCGCTTCTGTCATGTTTGTATTTTAAGGACAAAGTTACTTGCGCTATGTAGCACTTTTGTTATTTAAAATATTACCTTCTGTGCGGCTATTTATAAAATCCTGAAAGTAGGCCAGTCGTCGGCTTCCGCCCCCGCGTGACTAGCACTGGGGTGTTCGTGGAAAACCCGGACACTCTTTATCCAAATGTTTGGTCCCTTAAGGAGGTGTCCAGCGCAGCGAACGAGGCAATTGGACTATGCGGATTTATAACTTTCACTTAGCCATAGAAGTCTACAATTTTAAATTTCGGCGAAGCCCCTAGAATCCGGAAGGCCGAATTGGGGCGCTATATACGCCTTGGTCGGACAAAGCCGATTTATCGCCTAAAGCGGAAAATCTTTAAGGATTTTAGTACCTCTTGAACAGCGACCAGCTCTCGCCACATCATGCCGGTCAGTTTTCGGCTTTCTCTACTGAGGTGCTTGTCCGGAAGAACCAGGACACAATCGCAGTAGTTCTCCCTGCGCTACCTTAGCCGATATAACGGAACGTAAGGCACCAAAACAAGGGAGCCGAGCTATCCCAACTGTAGACCCAAGACATGATTCGGAGCTGATGCATATAGTGCTATAAGTTCGGGGTGCCACACTATTGAAAGTGTTCGGACTTTTAGTTGCCATATTACGGGGCGTCATAAGAAGCCCCTGGCAAACTGGCCGTACCAAGGTGTACGAATGTAATACCAAATAAACATATATAAGAGAAAAATACTCAAATAAGGATAATAAGCTGACGCTATATATAATCTCCATTTGACAAAAAATACGTTTAAGCGTATGTTTACAATGGATGCATTAGGCAGAGATAAAAATAGGACTATTTGACATATCCTATCCAGGGGCAAGCCGTGTGCGGATAGATGATAGATGAAGCAGGTATAATGATCGTAAATAGATTCCACCTGGGTATTTCCTTCTGCGCACAACGTCTGTTGCCTCCTTGGGTGTCTCTTCCATATGAGTCCGGCAATTCGGCTCTTCTGAGGATGCTGCACTAACACGGTGTCCTGAAAGGTAAAAGGGAAAGAGTATGAAGGTGTTTAGCGGTTACCCGCATTATCGACTGAGTCATTGATGCGCCTCCACCTATGCCCAAGGTATCTTGAGTGCGTAATTGTGTACACGTGGCACAAATGCTGCTTTGGAGGGGCTTGAGCGGAGGCCGGACTGCTAATCACGATCTTGACGTTCGTGTTGATCCTGTTGCGGGGTGCACCGGACTCGTTTGACAGTGCTCGAAGTTGTCGCTGGATTGGTTTGTCGGAGGAGGCCGCATTGTACTTCTGCCACGAGGGCTGCCGTATGCCCTTCTGTTCGAAGGGAGTGGTCCATATTTCCGTTGACAGTGATGACCCCGCGCGGTCCCGGCATCTTGAGCTTGAGATATGCGTAGTGTGGCACCGCATTGAATCTTGCGAATGCGGTCCGCCCGAGCAGTGCATGGTAGCCGCTGTAGAAAGGGACGATGTCTAAGATCAGCTCTTTGCTCCTGAAGTTGTCTGGGGATCCGAAGACCACTTCCAATGTTATAGAACCCGTGCAGCGGGCCTCTACTCCAGGAATAACACCTTTAAAGGTGGTTTTGGTGGGCTTGATCCTTGAAGGATCAATGCCCATCTTGCACACTGTGTCCTGATAAAGCAGGTTCAGGCTGCTGCCGCCGTCCATAAGGACACGCGTGAGGTGGAATCCGTCGATGATTGGGTCTAAGAACAATGCGGCTGAGCCGCCGTGACGGATGCTGGTAGGGTGATCCCTACGGTCAAAGGTGATCGGACAAGCTGACCATGGGATGAACTAGGGGGCGACTGGCTCCATCGCATAGACGTCCCGTAGTGCCCGCTTCCGTTCCCGCTTGGGGATGTGGGTGGCGTAGATCATATTGACCGTTTTCACCTGTGGGGGGGGGGGGATTTGTTCTGCCCCCCCTGTATTCGGACGCCGGGGCTCATCGTCATCGTCACTGTGCAGCCCCTTGTCCTTGTTTTCGGTGTTTATCTTATCGGCCTGTTTGAACACCCAGCAGTCTCTATTGGTGTGGTTGGCTGGTTTGTCCGGTGTGCCATGAACTTGGCACGAGCGCTCTAGTATGTGGTCCAGACTGGACGGTCCCTGATTATTTCTTTTGAACGGCTTTTTCCGCTGTCCGGATTTAGGTCCGCTGAATCCGGCGTTGACTGCTGTGTCTTCCTTGCTGTCGCCGTTGTTCCGTATCTTATGTCTGTTGCGCCATAGCTTGCCGTTGGCATTGCGGCTGTCCTAAGTGCCAGAATGTGGTGTGGTGCCGCTACAAGCCAACCAGCTATCCTCACCCGCACAAAAACGGGTCACTAGGGTTGTGAGAGCTGCCATAGACTTGGGTTTTTCCTGGCCGAGGTGTCGAGGGAGCCACTCATCATGGGTATTATGCTTAAAAGTCGTCAGGGCTTCAGCGTCTGGATAGCCGACTATTTGTTTTTTTAGTGAGGAACCGAGTCCAGAATTTCCGGGCTGACTCTCCGGGCTATTGAGTAATGTGGCTCAGGTCGTCAGCTTCAGGTGGTCGCACATATGTGCCTTGGAAGTTCTCAAGGAATGCATCTTCCAGGTTTTCCCAACTGCCAATGGAATTTGTTGGCAGGCTGTTTAACCAGTGTCGGGCTGGTCCTTTGAGCTTAAGGGGGACATACTTGATGGCGTGTAGATCATCTCCGCGGGCCATGTGAATTTGGAGGAGGAAATCTTTGATCCATACTGCAGGGTCTATTGTGCCATCGTATGATTCGAAGTTTACGGGTTTGAACCCTTCTGGGAATTCATGATCCATTGCTTCGTCCTTGAAGCAGAGGGGGTGTGCAGCGCCTTTGCGCCGGGCTATGTGGCTACGCAGGTCGGATTGGTCTGGGTTGCTATGTTCGGCCCGGCCAGATTTGTTGATGATGTATCCGGCGTGACGGTCGTCGTCGCGCGCTGGGGCGCGCCCCCTCGATCCGTAGATCGATCTTGGCTGTCCTGCTTTATTGTCCAGAATATCTTGCAGGTCGTGCCTGTTGCCCTGAGCTGTAGTGTATCAGCGTGGGGGTGCGGGCTGGTATCGGGTTTTGTGTCGGCCACTGGGTGGCCGGTCAGCCGTTTGGCGTTCGAGTCCATATTCCTCGGCTACCAGGACTTCAGTCCATCTATCTGTGAGCAGGTCTTGATCAGCTTGTAGTTGCTGCTGCTTGTTCTTCAGGCTCCTTGCAGTGGCTATAAGCCTACGCTTGAAGCGCTCCTGCTCCACGGGATCCTCATGTACGCCGAACTCGTCGTCGTCGAGGCTGATCTCGTCTTCGGAGGGGAGCATGTAGTTGTCCTCCTCCGGGTATGCGTCTGTCGCCTGTTCTTCTGGGATGACCTGCTCGTCTTCCTGTTCGGCCTGCTTAAAGGCGGGCTGATCAGGGTCATATTCTTCTTCGGCGCCATCCGGATTATTTTCGCCTCCGGGGCCGGTGTTGCTATGGCGGGGCTTGGGGCGGCGCCGACGACGTCCATATTTTGACTTTCTTCCCGAGGGGTTGTCCTCCGTTGCCTCGTCGCCATTAGTTTCCTTTGGAGTGTCCACCATATATATATTATACGAGGAGGTGGCTGTCCACCGCCCGGTGAGCGGTGGCTCCTGTGATTCTCCTACATCGTTGTCCATACCGTCGATGTCTTCGGAGTCGAAGTCAACCACGTCGGTTAGGTCATCAATCGTGGCAATGAAGTGGGTGGTGGCTGGGCAACAAATTCCGTCGTTGTCTGCTTCCCACTCGAGCCGGACATAGTTCGGCCTGGAGTCTCCTGGCAAGGAGAGAGACCTCAATAAGTCCAGCATGTCGCCAAAGGGCGAGTGCTGAAAAACGTCCGCCGCGGTGAACTCCATCACCGGGGCCCAACCAGGATCGGCGGGCTTGGGGGCGCGTGGACTGGAACCTGCGTCCGGATATGAATCCGGGGGTCCGGAGTCACAGGTTCCCTCAGAGGTGAAACCTGTGTTCGGCTCCATCACCGATGAAGGTACGGCCTGCGGGGCGGGGTCCAGCCCTCTGTCCTTAGGCGAAGTAACCTGTCCTGGATTTATATCCGAGGCTTCTGCCGGGATGATATCCTGAGCGACGTCTGACAGCAGGTCTAAGCCGTGCTCATCGCGACTGTTCGGCGCTTCTGGCGCTGGCCCGAATCCGTCGAATGTCAAGTCTCCGCGGATATCCGCCGTGTAGTTCAGGTTTCCGAACCTTATTTGATGGCCGGGTGCATAGCTATCGATCTGCTCCAAGTGGCCAAGCGAATTGGCCCGCAGCGCGAAGCCGCCGAACACGAAGATCTGTCCGGGGAGGAAAGTCTCACCCTGGATAGCATCGTTAATGACGATTGAAGGAGCCATCGAGCCTGACGGCGACGTCACAGAGGAACTCTCAATGAAAGCACCAATGTCAGTGTCAAAACTGGCAGATCTCGGGTAGGGGGTCCCGATCTGTGCGTCAAGGCTGATGGTAACAAGAAGTAAGGGACAGAGATGTTTACCCAGGTTCGGGCCCTCTCGATGGTGGTAAAACCCTACTTCCTGCTTGATTAATATTGATGATATGGGTATTACAAGAGTAGATCTACCACGAGATCGTAGAGGTTAAACCTTAGGAGCTAGCCTATGATGGTATGAATGTAATTGTGATCGGCCTTCTAAGGACCAACCTCTCCGGTTTATATAGACACCGGAGAGGGCTAGGGTTTACATGGAGTCGGTTACAAAGAAGGAAATATAATATCCGGATCGCCAGGCTTGCCTTCCACGCCAAGGAAAGTCCCATCCGGACACGGGCCGAAGTCTTGAGTCTTGTATCTTCAAGCTTCAATAGTCCAGACGTTGTACACAGTCCGGCTATCCGGATACCCCCTAATCTAGGACTCCCTCACCTGCCGCCTTCAGAACTGGAGTGCTCGTTGCATCGTACATGTCTCCCTCTAGTTGATGGTCGCGCGGGTGCCCATTGCCCTGCTCGACAAGGCGCAGGACTTGCGCCCCCTCACCCCACTCGGATCCTGGCTACGCAAGAGCTTGAAGCTCAAGTACCTCGGGCTCGCCTCTCTCGAAGGGTTGATCGCCCGACAATCCGTGCGCCTCTCTTGGCTCCGCAATAGTGACACTAACTCGACATTCCTCAAGATACACACATCCCACCGTAAGCAAAAAAACAACATCCTCCAACTACGTGTTGGTGACACGATGATCTCCGATGAGGAGGGTGTAAGGGCATATTTCTCCCTATGTGGTTTTGGTGATTGATGACAATGCATTTGCGGACTAATTGTGTGCAATGAGCATTTCAGATATCTCATGTCTAGGCACAAGACGATTCGGTGCCCCTCGGAGCCTAGTGAAGATGACGTTTCTCTATGTTTCTTTCGGTGGTTTTGAGTCGTAGGAAAGCCGTACTATTAAGAGGGGGTCCACTTTGGAAAGGTTAGGGTGGAATCAACACGTATACGTCTGTTCCTTTGTACCACCTTACCTTTGCTTCTTTGGAGCACCGACCGTTTATCCATGTCTTTACAAAATGAAGGACTCCAAGTACTATTGTGTTGTGGCATGCGGTAGTACTGCTCAAGGGAGCAGTAGTATCGTAGTGGCCCATGGTAGTACCGGCCAGGGAAGCGGTAGTACCACTCCTCAGGAGCGGTAGTACCGTGGCCTCTAGCCCAGCACACTGACGTGCGCGGAAGTAGGTGCAGAAGTAATTTTTTACATCCGCGCCCTACGCGGTAGTATCGCTCCCAGCGTGCGGTAGTACCTTGCCGGATTTTCGCACAGACCAAAACTCAGCGGAAGTAGCCACGGATGTAGTTTTATTAGTCCGTGCCTTCCCATCCTAGTCGAACCCTGTCTTGCGGTAGTACCGCAAGGACGCGCAGTAGTACCGCTCCGGCGGTTCTACCACTTGTTGCTTTAACGCAACAGGGCCTCGTCTGGTCTCTGCCGCGGGAGCGGTAGTACCGCACCATGGAGTGGTATTACCACAAGGCCTTGCGATAGTACCGCAGGTCGCGGGCTGATGTAGTGGGTAAGGGTTGGATCTTTTCCCCCACTATATAAAGGTGGTCTTCTTCCCCAAGTTGACCACCTCTTCCCTCCCCAAGCTCCATTGTTGCTCAAAGCTCCATTTTCAGCCGATCTCTCTCCCTATCCAATAAACTTGTTGATTTTCTAGGGATTGGTTGGCAATGCCCCGATCTACACTAATCCCTGGCGGATCTTGTTACTCTTGGGTGTTTGAGAACCCTAGACGGTTGAGGTCACCGTGGAGCTATATTCCATTGTGGTGAAGCTTTGTGGTGTCATTGGGAACCTCCAATTAAGTTGTGGAGATTGCCCCAACCTTGTTTGTAAAGGTTCGGTCACCACCTCGAAGGGCATCAATAGTGGAATCACGACATCTTGCATTGTGTGAGGGCATGAGGAGAATATGGTGGCCCTAGTGGCTTCTTGGGGAGCATTGTGCCTCTACACCGCTCCAACAGAGACGTACTTACTCTCAAAGGGAAGGAACTTCAGTAACACACCCTCGTCTCCATCGGCTCCACTCTTGGTTATCTCCCACCTTTACTTGTGCAAGCTTATTGTGTTGTATCCCTTGCTTGCTTGTGTGCTTCTTGTTGTTGCATCATATAGGTTGCTCACCTATTTGCATATCTAGACAACCTACTTTGATGCAAAGTTTAATTTGGTAAAGAAAAGCTAAAATTTGTTAGTAGCCTATTCACCCCCTCTAGTCAACTATATCGATCCTTTCAATTGGTATCAGAGCCTCGTCTCTTTATTAAGGACTTTACTGTCCGAAGAGTATGGTTGACACCGTAGACGGTGGGGAAGAGCACCCCGGTGCGATTCCATCCTTGTCTATGGCCTATGAGGGATCCTCGGTCTCTCATGAGGAATTCAATGTGGCTTTGGACACATTGAAAACCTCCATGACGACCGAGGTCAAAGGCATGTTTAAGGAGTTTCTTGATGATCTTAAATTATCCACCGCACCGTTGGAAGTGGTCGATCCCACTAACATGGTGACGGATGCTAACTCCGATAAGGGGGAAGCTACTAGTGATAAAGTTCCTTTGCCTAGTGGTAGAAGTGGAAACGACATCTTTGCCCATGTTGATCCACCCCTTACTTATGGAGGACCGATTCCCTCCACTCATTTGAATCATGTTGGTCCTCCTCCTAAGTTTGTGAAAAATGAGTATTTTGCCTCTTGGGTCTATTGTTTTAAACGTCATTTAAATCATAGTTCTACTAATCTTTGGAGAATTATTGAGCAAGGTGTCTACCCGCATGACCCAAGCAACCTCACTCCTATAGAAGCCGCAGATCATCAATTCAATGAGTCCGCTCTCTTCATTATCCAAGATGCAATTCCACCCGAAGATATTGTGCATCTCCGACTTTCACCATGACCAAGGAAGCATGGCAACATGTTGTTTCCATTTACAAGGGAAGCGCAAGCATTAAACGCTCCAACTATGAAGTGGTGCAAGATGAAGTCGATGAGTTGGCGATGAATGAAGATGAAGAACCTCGTGAGCTCTACCGGAGATTAACCACTCTCGCGGTCTTACTCTGAGATCATGGGAGCAAGGATATAGATGAAAATTTGATCAAGCACAAGTTTCTCAAGGCCATGATGCCCTACCATAAGGCCATGTCATCCGTCATCCGTCAAAGGCCGGACTTTCATACCTTGTCATCAAGTGAAGTGTTGGATGAGTTTGTTGCTATGAGAATCTTGTACACGACCACCGACAATGCGGTGATGCACTCTAAACGGGTAAAGAAAACCAACCTTGATTTGAAGGACAAGGCTAGTGTGGAAGAACAAGATGAAGAGGAAGAAGAGGATAATAACCCTGAAGATACAAAATATGCTTATCATGAGCACATGGCTCTCTCTTCAAGCAATTTTGGAGCAATAAGAACTCAAGGCCCAACTTCAACAAGAACAACACAAGTGGCACCAAGGGCAAGCAATGTGTGAGGACATGCTATAATTTTGGCAATGTGAGCCATTTTGTTGTGGAATGCCCATACGAGAAGCGGGAAGACAATGGTGGCAAGCTTATCCGAGAAGACAAAGCCAAGTCCTTCCCCAACAAGAACAACTTCACCAAGAAGACTCCTCCCAAGGGGTTGGTGGCACAAGAAGAGTACAATGAGGATGATGATGGTGATGAAGATGGTGAGATGGTGACCATGGCCTCCATTGCCATTGCCACAACTCCACGGGTGTCCCTCTTTGACTCACCCAACGAGAAAATCACCGCCAAGTGACTCATGGCCAAAGCCACTAACAAGGTAACCCCCAACATCAAAACTACCATCATTAATTTGAGTCTTTTATGAGTAAGCTCAAGGGTAAACCGAAGAAGCACTTCGTTGTTCTCTTCGTACAACTTGGTGAAGCCAATGACACGATCGAGGCTCGCGAAGAAACCATCTCTAAGATGGAAGGACATAGTCGTGACTATGCCGATGAGATATTGGATCTCTCTAATGCGCTTGAGGAAGAGCGTGGTCATCGTTTGGCTCTTGAGGAGTCACACAATGATGATCATGCTAAATTACAGAAAGATCTTGATCATGCTCTTGTTGTATCTCGTGTCCTCAATTCCAAGAAGGCTAAACTTGGGGTTGACCATGCTAGACTCAAGGAGGAGTTTTATATACTTGACAAGGCTCACAAGGCCTTGAAGGGTGCTCATGCTAGCCTCAAGGAGTCTCATGATCAACTCCAAGTGAAGCTAACCAAGGAGAAAGCCACTTTTCCTCATATGGTCTTAATTGATGATGCAAATGCTACTAACCCGTGTTGTGAGCATGTGCATCTTGTGGAGGAGAATGCCAAGTTGAAGGAGCAACTTGAGAAAGGCCTTGTGTCTTGCATACAAGGTGAGAAGAACCTCAACGATCTTTTGAGCAATCAAAAGGAAGTTGTGGGCAAGGAGGGAATTGGGTTTGCACCCAAGTCTAAGAACAAGAAGAAGAATGACAAGGCCAAACAACCTCTTCCTCTCAAGCAAACTTTTGTGGATGAGGGAGAGGGTGCTTCTAATGAGAAGAAGAACAATGTGAAGGGTGGTGGTGTCAATAAGGGCATTGCCACTCCTTCCAACAAAGCTGACAACTTTAGCCCGTCTTATGTGCTATGTCGTGCTAGTGATGGGCATGTTTATGCCAAAAATTTTGGTTCTCCTTATGAGTACATTGAATGGTCTATTTGGGTTCCTAAGAACCTTGTTACTAACATCAAAGGACCCATTACAAAATGGGCACCTAAAACCAAGCATTCATCTCTTGTAGGTGTTTGCTTCCGGTGGGTGATCATGGTTGCTCAATAGTGGATCCACAAATCATATGACCGGAAGCAAGAACTTGGTGGTGGACATGCACAAGGTCTCATCTATGCCCACCAATGTCGAGTGGGGTGATGCCTCATCTTCTAAGGTATTGGGTCTTGGCAAGGTTGTCATTTCTCATGATCTCACGATCGAGAAAGTCATGTTTGTTGAGTCCCTTGCATACAATTTACTTTCCATTCATCAACTTGCACTCATGGGCTTTGCCACTTTCTTTGATATTGATACCGTGGCCCTCTTGTGGAGAAAGACTCTTAAATTAGCCTTGGTTGGGCATGTCGAGAATGGTCTTTATGTGATAAACTTTTTGGAGCGACCCACTAAGATCGCGACATGCCTAATGGCTAAAGTTGACATGGGATGGCTTTGTAATCGCCGTTTAGCCCACGACAATATGAGATCTTTGCAGAGTCTTCTCAAGGGGGACCATGTCCGTGGACTAAAAAATGTTAGTTTTGCCAAAGATTGTGCTTGTAGTGCTTGTATCGAAGGGAAGCTACATGAGAAGGCTCACCCTCCCACAACTATCATCTACTCAAAGAAGCCCTTGGAGCTCCTTCACTTGGATATCTTTGGGCCTCCATCCTTTGATAGTCTTGGGGGTAGGAAGTATTGCTTGGTGATTGTGGATGATTATTCAAGACAAACTTGGGTATATTTCTTCAAGAGGAAGAGTGAGACTCAACAAACCGTCATCGACTTTGCAAATGAAGCTCAACGTCAACACAATGCAAAGATCTTGACAATGAGAAGTGACAATGGTACTGAGTTCAAGAACTACACCTTGGATGAGTTTCTTAGTGATGAGGGGATCAAGCATCAATATTCTGCCCTTACACCCCTCAACAATATGGTGTAGCGGAGAGGAAGAACCGGACGTTGATGGATACGGTGTCGTGGAAATATCACGTCCGATGTCCTAGCGGAAGGACTTAGTCGTGGAGCCATCGCAATGAGATTAGCTTGAAGGGGTTAAACCGGAAAAGGGACACGAGAGTTTATACTAGTTCGGCCCCTTCGATGAAGGTAAAAGCCTACGTCTAGTTGTGATGGAATTATTGGGGTTTCGATGACCAGGGAGCAAATACACTTTGCCTGAGTCTCGAGTTGTTGTGTGTTGTCCTTGAACCGCCGCCGGGTCGTCCCATTATATACACAGGTTGACGCCCGGCCGGTTTACAAAGTCCCAAGGCTGACTCATACAAGTGTTCGACTCGGTCTCTCCCTTTCCCTATCTTACAATACAAGTTATACAACTATGACGGTTTACCACTATGGGCCCTAATCCGCCTCTGGGTTTTGGGCCTCTAAGCTTTATTAGTAAAACGCCATCTTCTTGTCTTCACGTGCTTCAGTATAGTTGAGTGTGAACCGGCCCCTCCTGGGCGGTTTACACTTAGTAGTTATATACTCAACATTAGGCCCCAGATTGATTTGAACCTATTCATTTCAATCTTCAATAATTAGAAAAATTCCATGAACATCTTCTAATGATTCTGCGTAAACCGCCATGTTGTCTTCTCCCTGTAAACTTTGGTGAACCGCCGTGACGTCATCTTCTGTCACTGTAGTAAATCATCATGATGTCATCTCCGCATAAAAAGATTTATGAAGATTCCCTTCTCTTAATTAATTCCCGAAGATCGAGGCGACAACTGCACCCTCTTTTGCCGCTTCAGGCCCCTCGATTTTCGTGCCTGCCATTTTATCCTCTTGCCTTTATAAATAGGGCCAGGGGGTCTTTCCATTTTCCCCCCTTGCCTCTCGTCTTCCTCCTTGCAACCCGAAGAGCTCAAGCGCCGCCGCCGCTGCCGTCGATCCTCGAATCTGCACCAACTAGGCCACTGCATCACCCTCTTCGTACCAGAGATCCTGCGATACCCTCCGCTGCTGCGTGGCCCTGGTAAGCTTTCTTCCCGTAACCCTAGATCCCCATTAGGGCTTCGGGTTCATCCGTGTTCATCGACATTAATCAATGCTTCTCCGCCTTTCCCTTAGCCTCTTTACTGAATCTAGCTATGCCTGATAGTTTTCTTTTGCGGTTAGATCCATAACTTTAGTCTGCCGCACCACAGCGTCTTACTGTTCCTGGACAAAACTCCATCTGGACCTTCTCCGTTCCTCTTAGCGCCATTGTATGGCTCAGAAAGATTTTCTTTATTGAACCACAATAGATCCAAAATTATACTGCCATATTGTGAAACCTGTTTCTGTAAACACTTAGTAGATTTTAGCTCTGCCTCTTCTGTTTAAGGGCGGTTTAACCTTTAGTAGTTGATAATCCGCCATATGCCATTAGCCCTCACTTAAACCGCCATCTTGACTTGAGTAGTAATTTCCGGTTTAACTCACATATATGCCTTGATCAAATTCCCCGGTTTAACACCGATTAGTGCACATCAACCTTCAATCGTAAACCGGCCTTCATTTTTCTTTTACAATTTGTTTTCCAAGATGACCAAGCAATTCTCCGCTTGCAACTGGGTTCCTTCCCGGATCACGAAAACGCAAATCAATGGATATGTTCTGACTGGCGCCTTAGCCTAAAAAATGTCCTTCATTGGCGAGTCCCTGGCCCTGACTGCCCTCCTGAACCTCAAGATGGAGAAGTGATTGTGTTCATGCAGCATCTAGACCGGGGATTCAGCCCTCCCAGATCAAAGTTTTTCCGGGATGTCCTTGCTAGCTTTCAACTCCATCCACAAGATATTGGACCGAATTCTGTATCCAACATATGCAATTTTCAAGTATTCTGTGAAGTTTACCTTCAAGAAGAACCATCTGTTGAGCTCTTCCGAGACTTTTTCCATCTAAACCGCCGAACTGAGTTCTCTGATGGTCCCAACACTGAACTTGGTGGGGTTTCAATCCAGAAGCGGAAAGAAATTGATTTCCCTCATGCAAAACATCACAGCCACCCCAAAGACTGGAACCAAACATGGTTCTATTGTCAGAACACCGCTCCTGCTGATGAAAACCCTCTGCCGGGTTACCGTGCTCACCGACTTAGTAATGGCCATCCACTGCCTCAATGGCTTATGGCCAGAGAATGACAGGCTTATGCACCTCAACTTGCTAAGCTCCGGGCCTTCCTAGCAAACGGTTTAACCGGCATCGACCTTGTTCGCTGCTGGGTTTCATGGGGCATCCTGCCTTTAAGCCGCCGCTCCGGGTTGATGCATGAGTACACCGGCAACACCAAGGATCCTCAACGGTACCATGAAATGGAAATGACTGATGATGAAGTCACCGAATCGGTCAAGAAGATGCTGGACAAACCGATCGCTGAATGCAGCAAAACTGGGCTGCCCCCTTTTTATATCTCCAACAAACCGCCAGCAAAGAACTTTTATCCTTGTGCTTTTTGATCCATCTCCGCTTTAACACTGCTATAATAATCCTTTGTTTTAATTTTCCAGGCCAGTAATTCCTTCTGGAAGAGTAAAGCTTCAGACAAACCGGCAAGGGCTCCTCGTGCCAAAAGCAAAGTCATAAAGAAACCAGCCAAGAAGAAAACCACCGAGTCCACTGATCCGCCCGAAGATATCGAGGAATCAGATCAAGAGGTAGAACTTGACTCCCTTGGCTTATTTTTCGTACACCTTATTGACAACAATTATTACCAGGATGATGCGGAAGCCAGTCGTGCCGATCATGTAGAGGTAATCTCCCTTTCCTCCGATTCAGATCATGTGCCGGTTCAAAAACTTCGCCGTGCAGTTCGAAAAGTAAAATACTCTCACCCTCTTGCTCATTTGGATCCACAATTTTCTTTAAAGACACAGCAACATGAAGGTCGTCGCACAACCTGGCACAGTGGCCAACAGGTCACTTCCTCCGGTTTACCAGATACTCCACCCTGGAAACGTAGTCCAGAGGTCTCTTCCTATTTTAATAAACCTAATCCCTTGGTAGGTTGCTTCCGATACCCACTTAATCCGTCTGATTCAAACTATCAGGTGACGTCTAACTATTCATCTCGTGATTCATCAACCACGCAATTGCCTCCCCTCAAGACCGTCGCTGGGTAAGTATACTGCTCCTCAGCTTTTCCTTCATGCGTTGGTTTAACATACTAACCTTTGTTTGACATTGTAGCGCCAAGGCCCGACTGAGCAAGAAAGCAAAAACCAATGCCCCCACTGACGAAGTTGAACCAGAGAAGACCCCAGAAGATGCTGGTAGAGATACTGATGTTGTCATGGATGATTCTGCCCCACAAGATCCAGCCACTGATGCTAATCCGCCGGAAGCTGACCCGGCTACGCATGTTGATCCATCAAGCCCGCATGCTACGCCTTCAAGTCCAGCTGCTGATCCGCCGAGCCCAGCCAGGGACATTGTCAATCCGCCGAGCCCGTCCAAAGGTGGCGATGATGATGTTATTATCACCGTTACTGCTGATAACCCACAAGTATAGGGGATCGCAACAGTTTTCGAGGGTAGAGTATTCAACCCAAATTTATTGATTCGACACAAGGGGAGCCAAAGAATATTCTCAAGTATTAGCAGCTGAGTTGTCAATTCAAGCACACATGGAAACTTAGTATCTGCAGCAAAGTGTTTAGTAGCAAAGTAATATGATAGTGGTGGTAACGGTAACAAAAGTAAAGACAGCAAAAGTAATGTTTTTTGTATTTTGTAGTGATTGTAACAGTAGCAACGGAAAAGTAAATAAGCGAGAACCAGTATATGGAAAACTCGTAGGCACCGGATTAGTGATGGATAATTATGCCAGATGCGGTTCGTCATGTAACAGTCATAACATAGGGTGACATAGGACTAGCTCCAATTCATCAATGTAATGTAGGCATGTATTCCGTATATAGTCATACGTGCTTATGGAAAAGAACTTGCATGACATCTTTTGTCCTACCCTCCCGTGGCAGCGGGGTCCTATTGGAAACTAAGGGATATTAAGGCCTCCTTTTAATAGAGAACCGGAACAAAGCATTAGCACATAGTGAATACATGAACTCCTCAAACTATGGTCATCACCGGGAGTGGTCCCGATTATTGTCACTTCGGGGTTGCCAGATCATAACACATAGTAGGTGACTATAGACTTGCAAGATAGGATCAAGAACACACATATATATTCATGAAAACATAATAGGTTCAGATCTGAAATCATGGCACTCAGGCCCTAGTGACAAGAATTAAGCATAGCAAAGTCATAGCAACATCAATCTCAGAACATAGTGGATACTAGGGATCAAACCCTAAAAAAACTAACTCGATTACATGATAAATCTCATCCAACCCATCACCGTCCAGCAAGCCTATGATGGAATTACTCACGCACGGCGGTGAGCATCATGAAATTGGTGATGGAGGATGGTTGATGATGACGACGGCGACGAATCCCCCTCTCCGGAGCCCCGAACGGACTCCAAATCAGCCCTCCCGAGAGAGATTAGGGCTTGGCGGCGGCTCCGTATGGTAAAACGCGATGATTTCTTCTCTCTTAATTTTTTCTCCCCGAAATCCAATATATGGAGTTGGAGTTGGTGTCGGAGGGCCACCAGGGGGTCCACGAGGTAGGGGCGCGCGCCCAGGGGGGCCCACCCTTGTGGACAGGGTGTGGGCCCCCTGGTCTTCATCTTTGGTTAGGATTTTTTATTGTTTTTCCTAAGGTGTTCCGTGGAGTTTTAGGTCATTCCGAGAACTTTGATTTTCTGCACATAAAACAACACCATGGCAATTCTGCTGAAAACAACGTCAGTCCGGGTTAGTTCCATTCAAATCATACAAGTTAGAGTCCAAAACAAGGGCAAAAGTGTTTGGAAAAGTAGATACGACGGAGACGTATCAACTCCCCCAAGCTTGAACCCTTGCTTGTCCTCAAGCAATTCAGTTGACAAACTGAAAGAGAAAAAGAAAAACTTTTACAAACTCTGTTTGCTCTTGTTGTTGTAAACATGAAAAGCCAGCATTCAAGTTTCAGCAATTATTATGAACTAACCATACTCACAATAACACACAGGTCTCACAATTACTCATATCAATAGCATAATCAGCTAGCGAGCCATAATAATAAAACTCGGATGACAACACTTTCTTAAAATAATCATAACATGATATAACAAAATGGTATCTCGCTAGCCCTTTCTGAGACCACAAAACATAAATGCAGAGCACCTTTAAAGATCAAGGACTGACTAAACATTGTAATTCATGGTAAAAGAGATCCAGTCAAGTCATACCCAATATAAACCAATTATAATGAATAAAAATGACAGTGTGCTCTCCAGCGGGTGCTTTTTAATAAGAAGCGTGATGACTCAACATAAAAGTAAATAGATAGGCCCTTCGTAGAGGGAAGCAGGGATTTGTAGAGGTGCCAGAGATCGGTTTTGAAATAGAGATAAATTATATTTTGAGCGGCATACTCTCTTTGTCAACATAACAACTAAAAGACGACGATATCTTCCATGCTAAACAGATTATAAGCGGTTCCCAAACAGAATGGTAAAGTTTATACTCCCCCTCCTCCACAAGCATCAATCCATGGCTTGCTCGAAACAACGAGTGCCTCCAACATTCAACGGGTCCCAGGGGGAGTTTTGTTTGCAGTTATTTTGATTTAGTTTGCATAAAGCATGGGACTGGGCATCCCGGCTACCAGCCATTTTCTCGTGAATGAGGAGCGGAGTCCACTCCTCTTGAGAATAACCCGCCTAACACTGAAGATAAGGGCAGCTCTAGTTGACATATGAGCTATTCGAGCATGCAAAACAGAATGTTTATTTGAAGGTTTAGAGTTTGGCACATACAAATTTACTTGGAACGACAGGTAAATACCGCATATAGGTAGGTATAGTGGACTCATATGGAACAACTTTGGGGTTTAAGGAGTTTGGATGCACAAGCAGTATTCCCGCTTAGTACAGGTGAAGGCTAGCAAAAGATTGGGGAGCGACCAACTGAGAGAGCGACAACAGTCGTAAACATGCATTAAAATTAATTCACACCGAATACAAACATGAGTAGGATATAATCCACCATGAACGTAAATATCATGAAGGCTATGTTGATTTGATTCAACTACATGCGTGAACATGTGCCAAGTCGAGTCACTCAATTCATTTAAAGGAGGATACCATCCCATCATACCACATCATAATCATTCTAATAGCATGTTGGCACGCAAGGTAGACCATTATAACTCATAGCTAATCAAGCATGGCACAAGCAACTATAATCTCTAAATGTCATTGCAAATATGTTCACTTCATAATAGCTAACTCAGGAATGATGAATCATCATATTTACAAAAACAAGAGAGGTCGAGTTCATACCAGCTTTTCTCATCCCAATAAGTCCATCATATATCATCATTATTGCCTTTAACTTGCACGACCGAACGATGTGTATAATAATAAGAGTGCATGTGCATTGGACTAAGATGGAATCTGCAAGCATTCAACTCAAGAGAGAAGACAAGTAATATGGGATCTAAGTTAACTAAACAATCATGCATATGAGAGCCACTAAGTATTTTCAATATGGTCTTCTCAACCCCCAAAGAAAGGAAAAGAAATAAAAACTATTTACACGGGAAAGCTCCCAACAAGCAAAAGAAGAATGGGAAATATTTTTGGGTTTTCATTTTAATTACTACAGCAAGGGAATAAACTACTACTAATTTTTTTGTTTTTTCTTAAGGTTTATTAAACTCACAAGAAGAAAGCAGGAAAAAGAAAATAAACTAGCATGGATATTACAGTGAAAGAGTATGAGCACCGACATCTAGCAATGAGTGTGTGTGAACATAAATGTAATGTCGGTGGGAAATACGTACTCCCCCATGCTTAGGCTTTTGGCCTAAGTTGGTCTATTGCCAGGGACAGCCTGGTGGATTCCTGTAGGTGAAGCTGGGATCATACTGTGATGCAGCGGCTATCGCCGCCTAAGCTGTAGCGTGGCGTCGAGTAGCCTCCGCTCTCCTCTCGTACTCATCTGCCTCCTCTCTGGTAATATATCTTCCTTTTGTCTGAAAATCAAAGAAGGCAGGAGCAGGAAGAGCAATATGGACTACATGACGTTTGTTAAAGATTAGTCGATACTGGAGAGGTGGTTCAGTCCTCTCAACAAACTGGTGGGAAACCATAGAATCAAAATCTAAATAAGAAGGGGGTAACTCCATATCACCCTCACGAATGTCTATCTCAAGAAAATTAGCTAAACGGGTTGCATAAATTCCTCCAAAGAAATCTCCGTTATGTCTATTCTGATGCAAACTGCGAGCTACAATGGCTCCCATATGATAAGATTGGTCTCCTAACACAGCACTCTTGAGAATGCTGGGATCAGGGACACGCATGTGACATGCTTCATCCTTAGCATTTATGCATCTACCTATGAAGAAAGCAAAATAATGTATAGCAGGAAAGTGAACGCTCCCTATTGTGGCTTGTGTTATATATCTAGATTCCCCCACAGTTATTCTAGCAAGAAAGTCTCTATATTCAGATTTAGGGGGATCCCTGACATTACCCCAAGATGGAAGTTTGCAAGCAGAAGTGAAATCCTCTAAGTCCATGGTATAAGATTTGTCATAAAGGTCAAACATGACTGAAGGAGAATTACGCGAAGATGAAAACTCAAACCTCCTCACAAATGAACTTGTGAGATCATGATACTGGTGGCATTTGTCAGCTTCAAAGTCCTCAAGACCGGCGTTACTCAAGTATACACTAAATTCTTCTTTGATTCCCACTTGATTCATAAAATTTTCCGAAGGCCATTCACAGGGCCTCACAGGAGCGTCTCTTGGTGGTTCCTCATCAGCATCACGTATTGCAAGTCTGGGACCTTGCTTCCTTGAAGAACCACCTTGGAACATCCTCCTAAACATATTGTATCCTCTGAAAATTTTCTGAAATTTTTAGTAACTTCAAATAAAAGTGAACCAACTTCAATAAAATTGATAGTAACAACTCCCACAAGTGCCTAGAGCCTATATAAAGCATTGGAACTACTTGGAACCATATAAATTTGACATGCAAGCTCAAGAACATGGTCACCTATGCAGCACAAATTTGCAATGAATAAAGCACTAGAACAAAAACTAATTGGACCAATGGAGGAGTCACATACCAAGGAACAATCTCCCCAAGCAGTTTTGCGAGAAGTGCTTTGGGCAAGGAGATCGAAAATCACAGCAACGGGGGCTGGAACTCGTGCTTGAGTTGGTTTTTCGTGTTTGTGTGAGGCAGAGGAAGAAGATGGGTGCAGGGATAAGTGGAGGAGGGCTACCATGGGCCCACGAGGCAGGGGGGCGCGCCCAGGGGGTAGGGCGTGCCCTCCACCCTCATGGTCAGGTGGCAGCTCCCCCCGCGGTAATTTTTGCACAGTAAATCCTCAAATATTCCCGAAAAAATCATATTAAATTGGCATGGCATTCTGAGGACTTTTATTTTCGGGATATTTTTATATTGCACGGATAAGTCAGGAGACAGACAGAAAATACTATTTTACTTTATTTCTACTAAATAACAGAAAATATAAGAAGGGTACAGAAGGTTGTGCTTCTAGTTTCATCCATCTCGTGATCATCAAAATGAACCCACTTACAAGGTTGATCAAGTCTTGTTAACAAACTCATTCCGAATAATCACGGAACCGGAGAAATTTCGAATAACACTAAGTTACCTCAACGGGGATATGAAAATCCCCAACAATAAGAATATCATACTTTTTCTTGACAGTAGGGAGAGGAAATTCAAAACCTCCAAATATAATCGATGGAATTTTTCCAATAGAGTTGATACTATAAACTTGAGGTTGTTTTCTCGAAAAGTGTACCGTGTGCTCATTGCCATTAACATGAAAAGTGACATTGCCTTTGTTGCAATCAATAACAGCCCCTGCAGTATTAAGAAAAGGTCTTCCAAGAATAATAGACATACTATCATCCTCAGGAATATCAAGAATAACAAAGTCCGTGAAAATAATAACGTTCGCAACCACAACAGGCACATCCTCACAAATACCGACAGGTATAGCAGTTGATTTATCAGCCATTTGCAAAGATATTTCAGTAGGTGTCAACTTATTCAAGTCAAGTCTACGATATAAAGAGAGAGGCATAACACTGACACCGGCTCCAAGATCACATAAAGCAGTTTTAACATAATTTCTCTTAATGGAGCATGGTATAGTAGGTACTCCTGGATCTCCAAGTTTCTTTGGTATTCCACCCTTAAAAGTATAATTAGCAAGCATGGTGGAAATTTCAGCTTCAGGTATCTTTCTTTTATTAGTAATGATATCCTTCATATACTTAGCATAAGAATTTGTTTTGAGCACATCAGTTAATCGCATACGCAAAAAGATGGGTCTAATCATTTCGGCAAAGCGCTCAAAATCCTCATCATCCTTTTTCTTGGATGGTTTCGGAGGAAAAGGCATGGGTTTCTGAACCCATGGTTCCCTTTCTTTACCATGTTTCCTAGCAACAAAATCTCTTTTATCATAACGTTGAATCCTTGATTGTGGGTTATCAAGATCAACAGCAGGTTCAACTTCTACATCATTATCATTACTAGGTTGAGCATCAACATGAACATTATCATTAACATTATCACTAGGTTCATGTTCATCACCTGATTGTGTTTCAGCATCAGAAACAGACTTATCATTTGGATTCTCAGGTGGTTCAGCAATGGGTTCACTAGAAGTTTGCAAAGTCCTATCATTTTTCTTTTTCTTCCTCTTAGAAGAACTAGGTACATCAATATTGTTTCTCTGAGAATCTTGCTCGATTCTCTTAGGGTAGCCTTCAGGATACAAAGGTTCCTGAGTCATTCTACCAGTTTTAGTAGCCACTCTAACAGTATAATCATTTTTCTTACTATTCATTTCATCAAGCACATCTTTCTAAGCTTTAAGTACTTGTTCTACTTGAGTGGTAACCATAGAAGCATGTTTGCTAACAAGTTTAAGTTCACCTCTAATATCAGCCATGTAATCACCCAAGCGTTTAATCATAAAAGTACTCTGTTTTAGTTGTCTACCAAAATAAGCACTAAAGTCATCTTGCTTAAACATAAAATCATCAAACTCATCCAAGCACTGACTAGCAATTTTAGTAGGAGGGACTTCAGCTTTATCATATCTATAGAGAGAATTTACCTTTACTACCTGTGTCGGGATATCGGGAGGTTCTTCAGTAAATAAGTAATTGAGATCATATACTTCTTCAACAGGCGGTAAATTAAGACCGTGTATTTCTTCAATAGGAGGTAAATTCTTAACATCTTCAACTTTAATACCTTTTTCTTTCATAGATTTCTTTGCCTCTTGCATATCTTCGGGACTGAGAACTAGAACACCTCTCTTCTTCGGAGTTGGTTTAGGAATAGGCTCGGTAATTGGTTCTGGAGCTGGCTCAGGAGGTGGCTCAGGAGGTGCCCAATTATTTTCATTTGTCAACATATTATGCAATAGAATTTCAGCTTCATCCGGTGTTCTTTCCCTGAAAAGAGAACCAGCACAACTATCCATGTAATCTCTGGAAGCATCAGTTAGTCCGTTATAAAAGATATCAAGTATTTCAGGTTTCTTAAAAGGATGATCAGGCAAAGCATTAAGTAACTTGAGAAGCCTCCCCCAAGCTTGTGGGAGACTCTCTTCTTCAATTTGCAAAAAGTTGTATATTTCCCTCAAAGCAGCTTGTTTCTTATGAGCAGGGAAATATTTAGCAGAGAAGTAATAAATCATGTCCTGGGGACTTTGCACACAACCAGGATCAAGAGAATTAAACCATATCTTAGCATCACCCTTTAATGAGAATGGAAATATTTTGAGTAAATAAAGGTAGCGCGATCTCTCATTATTAGTAAACAGGGCAGCTATATCATTTAACTTAGTAAGATGTGGCACAACAGTTTCAGATTCATAGCCATAAAAAGGATCAGATTCAACCAAAGTAATTATATCTGGATCAACAGAAAAATCATAATAATCCTTATCGGGAACACAAATAGGTGAAGTAGCAAAAGTAGGGTCGGGTCTCATTCTATCTCTAAAAGATTCTTTACTCCATTTAACTAGCAGCCTCTTAAGTTCATATCTATCCTGGCAAGCAAAGATAGCTGCAGAAGATTCAGCATCAAAAAGATAACCCCCAGGAATAGCAGGCATATTCTCATCATCACTATCATCATCGTATTCAGATTCAATAATTTCTCTTTCTCTAGACCTAGCAATTTGCTCATCAAGAAATTCACCAAGGGGCACAGTAGTATCAAGCATAGAAGAAGTTTCATCATAAGTATCATGCATAGCAGAAGTGGCATCATCAATAACATGCGACATATCAGAATTCATAGCAGTAGCAGGTTTAGGTGTCGCAGGCTTACTTATAACGGAAGGAGAATCTAGTGCAAGGCTAGATGGCAGTTCCTTACCTCCCCTCATAGTTGAGGGCAAAATAGTAGTTCGATCATCTTTCAAGTTCTTCATAGTGTCCATCAGATATAAATCCCAAGTGACTCAAAGAATAGAGCTATGCTCCCCGGCAACGGCGCCAAAAAAGGTCTTGATAACCCACAAGTATAGGGGATCGCAACAGTTTTTGAGGGTAGAGTATTCAACCCAAATTTATTGATTCGACACAAGGGGAGCCAAAGAATATTCTCAAGTATTAGCAGTTGAGTTGTCAATTCAACCACACCTGGAAACTTAGTATCTTCAGCAAAGTGTTTAGTAGCAAAGTAATATGATAGTGGTGGTCACGGTAACAGAAGTAAAGACAGCAAAAGTAATGTTTTTGGTATTTTGTAGTGATTGTAACAGTAGCAACAGAAAAGTAAATAAGCGAGAACCAGTATATGGAAAACTCGTAGGCACCGGATTAGCGATGGATAATTATGCCAGATGCGGTTCGTCATGTAACAGTCATAACATAGGGTGACACAGAACTAGCTCCAGTTCATCAATGTAATGTAGGCATGTATTCCGTATATAGTCATACGTGCTTATGGAAAAGAACTTGCATGACATCTTTTGTCCTACCCTCCCGTGGCAGCGGGGTCCTATTGGAAACTAAGGGTTATTAAGGCCTCCCTTTAATAGAGAACTGGAACAAAGCATTAGCACATAGTGAATACATGAACTCCTCAAACTATGGTCATCACCGGGAGTGGTCCCGATTATTGTCACTTCGGGGTTGTCGGATCATAACACATAGTAGGTGACTATAGACTTGCAAGATAGGATCAAGAACACACATATATTCATGGAAACATAATAGGTTCAGATCTGAAATCATGGCACTCGGGCCCTAGTGACAAGAATTAAGCATAGCAAAGTCATAGCAACATCAATCTCAGAACATAGTGGATACTAGGGATCAAACCCTAACAAAACTAACTCGATTACATGATAAATCTCATCCAACCCATCACTGTCCAGCAAGCCTACGATGGAATTACTCACGCACGGCGGTGAGCATCATGAAATTGGTGATGGAGGATGGTTGATGATGACGATGGCGACGAATCCCCCTCTCCGGAGCCCCGAACGGACTCCAGATTAGCCCTCCCTAGAGAGATTAGGGCTTGGCGGCGGCTCCGTATGGTAAAATGCGATTGAGGGAGTCCTGGACTAGGGGGTGTCGGGATAGCCGGACTATCATCATCGGTGTAACCGACTCTGTGTAACCGACTCTGTGTAACCCTAGCCCTCTCCGGTGTCTATATAAACCGGAGGGTTTTAGTCCGTAGGACACACAACCATTACAACAATCATACCATAGGCTAGCTTCTAGGGTTTAGCCTCCTTGATCTCGTGGTAGATCCACTCTTGTACTACCCATATCATCAATATCAATCAAGCAGGAGTAGGGTTTTACCTCCATCGAGAGGGCCCGAACCTGGGTAAAAACATCGTGTCCCTTGTCTCCTGTTACCATCCGCCTAGACGCACGGTTCGGGACCCCCTACCCGAGATCCGCTGGTTTTGACACCGACATTGGTGCTTTCATTGAGAGTTCCTCTGTGTCGTCACCGATAGGCTTGATGGCTTCTTCAATCAACAACAACGCCGTCCAGGGCGAGACTTTTCCCCCCGGACAGATCTTCGTGTTCGGCGGCTTTGCACTGCGGGCCAATTCACTTGACCATCTGGAGCAGATCAAAAGCTATGCCCCTGTCCATCAGGTCAGATTTGGAAGCCTAAACTTCACGGCCGACATCCGCGGGACTTGATCTTCGACGGATTCGAGCCACAGCCGAGCGTGCCGCACTGTCACGATGGGCAAGATCTAGCTCTGCCGCTAGACAGTACCTTGGAGGCCGCACGCGAATCTGCTCCGTCCCATAGTTCGGAGCCGACCGCGCAGATCGAGGACCGGTGGCTGGACACCGCCTCGGGAGCTGCAACTGCTACGGCGATGGAGCCGAATACCGACCTTGTCCTTTGCAAAGCTCGTGACTCTGAGGTGCCGGACTCCGAACCTCCTGCGACCCTACCAATCGAATCCGATTGGGCGCCGATCATGGAATTCACCGCTGCGGACATCTTTCAGCACTCACCCTTTGGCGACATCCAGAACTTACTAAAGCATCTCTCGTTATCAGGAGAACCCTGGTCGGACTGCGGTCAGGATGGTTGGGATGCGGACGACGAAGAAATTCAAAGCCCACCCACCACCCACTTTGTAGCCACTATCGATGATCTAACAGACATGCTAGACTACGACTCCGAAGACATCGACGGCATGGACGACGATGCCGGAGACGACCAAGAACCAGTGCCTATGGGGCACTAGAAGACCACCTCGTCATACGACATATACATGGTGGACACCCCAAAGGATGGGGACGGCGAAGAAGCAGCGGAGGCAGATTCCTCTAAGAAACAGCCCAAGCGCCGACGTCAGCGGCGCCGCTCTAAATCCCGCCACAGCAAGAATGGAGATTCCGGCACCAGAGATAATAACACCCCAGAGAGTGCCGAAGACAACCCCCTCCAGCAAGATTCAGCACAGGAGGACGGAGAAGCCAGCCCTCAAGAGAGAGCGGCAGACGAGGAGATAGAGGATGACAATTACATGCCTTCCTCCGGAGATGAGGCAAGCCTCAACGACGACGAATTTGTCGTGCCCGAGGATCCCGTCGAACAAGAGCGCTTTAAACGCAGGCTAATGGCCATGGCGAACAGCCTAAAATAGAAGCAGCAACAGCTTCGAGCTGATCAAGACCTGCTGGCCGACAGATGGACCGAGGTCCTCGCGGCTGAAGAGTATGAACTCGAACGCCCCTCCAAAAGCTACCCAAAACGCAAGTTGCTCCCCCGACTAGAGGAGGAAGCATACAAACCTTCATCACCAGTGCACAATACGGCAGACCGACCACGTCGTGGCCGTGACAGAGAGGCATCTAGGCCCTCCGCCAGAACAGTACCCAGGCACCGCTCGAAAGCGCGAAGCCACGGGGGAATGCGCCGGACTTGCGGGATATATTGGAGGACAAGGCAAGACAATCCAGATCTATCTACGGATCACGTGGGCGCCCCACGACCTACGACGACTACCATCGCGCCGGATACAGCAACTCCGGCCGGGCCGAACACAGCAGACAAAGCTCTCTTAAGCTATGTCGTGATATTGCTCAATATAGAGGCGCCGCACACCCACTATGCTTCACAGACGAAGTAATGGATCATCAAATCCCTGAAGGGTTTAAACCCGTGAACATTGAATCCTACGATGGCACAACAAACCCCGCGGCTTGGATCGAAGATTATCTCCTTCATATCCATATGGCCCGCGGTGACGATCTCCACGCCATCAAGTATCTCCCACTCAAGCTTAAGGGGCCAGCTCGGCATTGGCTTAACAGCTTGCCAGCAGAATCAATTGGGTGTTGGGAGGACCTGGAAGCCGATTCCTTGACAACTTCCAAGGCACATATGTGCGACCACCAGACGCCGATGACGTAAGCCACATAATTCAGCAGCCAGACGAATCGGCCAGACAGTTCTGGACACGGTTCTTAACAAAGAAAAATCAAATCGTCGACTGTCCGAATGCAGAGGCCCTCGCAGCCTTCAAACATAACATCCGCGACGAGTGGCTGGCCCGGCACCTAGGACAGGAAAAGCCGAAATCCATGGCAGCCCTCACATCACTCATGACCCGCTTCAGTGCGGGAGAGGACAGCTGGCTAGCTCGCAGTAACAACCTCAACAAAAATTCTGGCAGTCCGGACAACAAGGACCACAATGGCAGGTCGCGTCGCAACAAAAACAAACGCCGCGTTAACGGCGACAACACTGAAGATACGGCAGTCAACACCGGATTCAGAGGCTCTAAACCCGGTCAGCGGAAAAAGCCATTCAAAAGAACTACTCCGGGTCCGTCCAATTTGGACCGAATACTCGACCGCTCTTGCCAGATACATGGCACCCCCGAAAAGCCAGCCAATCACACCAACAGGGATTGTTGGGTATTCAAGAAGGCACGCAAGTTAATTGCCGAAAACAATGACAAGGGGCTGCACAGCGATGACGAGGAAGAGACTCGGCCGCCGAACAGTATAGGACAGAAGGGTTTCCCCCCACAAGTGCGGATGGTAAACATGATATACGCAACCCGCATACCCAAGAGGGAGCGGAAGCGTGCACTTAGGGACGTATATGCGATGGAGCCAGTCGCCCCGAAGTTCAATCCGTGGTCCTCTTGCCCGATCACTTTTGATCGAAGGGACCACCCCACCAGTATCCGCCATGGCGGATTCGCCGCATTGGTTTTAGACCCAATCGTCGATGGATTTCACCTCACTAGAGTCCTGATGGACGGCGGCAGCAGCCTGAACCTGCTTTATCAGGATACAGTGCGCAAGATGGGCATAGACCCCTCAAGGATTAAACCTACAAAGACGACCTTCAAAGGCGTCATACCAGGTGTTGAGACCAATTGTACAGGCTCAGTCACACTGGAAGTGGTCTTCGGATCCCCGGATAATTTTCGAAGCTAGGAGTTAATATTCGACATAGTCCCGTTCCGCAGTGGCTATCACGCTCTGCTCGGACGAATTGCGTTCGCAAAATTCAACGCGGTGCCGCATTATGCATACCTCAAGCTCAAGATGCCAGGCCCTCGTGGAGTCATCATGGTCAACGAAAACACTGAACGCTCCCTCCGAACGGAGGAACACACAGCGGCTCTCGCGGCAGAAGTACAGAGCAGCCTCTTAAGGCAATCCTCGAGTCCGGCCGTTAAACGACCGGACATGACTAAACGCGCCCGGAGTAACATACATCAAGACCACTTGGCATGTTCCGAGCACGCGTAGCAATGCGGCCCCAACCCCAGCCTTTGCGTGATTGCAAGACGAGCTCTTCGTGTACATCAGTACGCTCTAAAGATACCATGGGCATAGGGGGAGGGGCACGACCACGACAGGCCCAGAGTGCGGCTTAACCACACCAGGGGCTCCCAAGTGTGCCACTCTTTTTTTTCTTCTTTTTTATTTTTTCCACAGGACTCCGTTCACCAGAGGCCCTGTCCGGCAGTAGATCTGCTGAACTCACGATGCAACAGCCAGGGAGGGACAATGGCTACGACGAACACCCAGGTGGTCTCCATTATGAGCATTACATCTGTTTAATACACTATTCCGTAGCCTACCCCTGGAGGGAGACACTTTTAATAGTCCAACCCTTGCTTACCGCACTATTTGTATCGTTCTGCACCCATGGCAGAATTCCTTGAATAAACAATGCATCACTTTTCATTTATAATTGCACTTCTTTTTTACATATATGTTCTTTTATGACATCTTGCACCCGTACATTTTGGTACGGCCGAATACACCAGGGGCTTATGTTCCCCGCATTATGGTGTGATAAGTCCGAACACTTTCACAAGTGTGGCACCCCAAACTTATAGCATTATATGCATCGGCTCCGAATCATGTCTTGGGTCAATAGTTGGGTTTACCCGGCTCCCATGTTTTGGTACCTTACGTTCCGTTCCGTCGGCTAAGGTAGCACTGGGAGAACCACTACGATTGCGCCCAGGTTGAGCTGGGCGAGCGCCTCAGTGGAGAAAGCTAAAACTAACTGTCATGATAAGGCGAGAGCTGGTCGCTGTTCGAGAGGTCTTTTCGGGTCCTTAAAGACTTATGCCGCTTAGAGCGAGGAACCGGCTTCGTCCGGCCCAGGTGTGGATAGCTCCCCGAACTCGGTCTTTCGAATACTATGGGCTTCGCCGAAATTTAAAATTATAGAATTCTATGGCTAAGTGAAAGTTTTCAAGCATTATAAGTCCGGTTGCCTTGTTCGTTGTGTTGAGCGCCTCCCTAGATGGACCCAAAAATGGGAACAAGAGTGCTCAAGTTTATCCCGAACACCCCAGCACTCGTGGCATGGGGGCTGAAGCCGACGACTTGCCATCTCTCAGATTTCATAAATGGCCGCACAGAAGGTAATATTTTAAATCAATAAGCGTTGCTTAGCGCATATGAACAAAGTTTTCAGCGCACAGGATAACACATTGCGAGTTTACTCAATAATTACATCTTTGGGGCACTCATCCGCAATCTTGCGGGCACCCTTCAGGACACTCTTATAGTACATCTCGGGCGTACGATACTCCTTGCCCGCTGGCGGCGCGTCCGTTATAAGCTTCTCAGCATCCAGCCTGCCCCAGTGCACCTTTGCGCGGGCAAGGGCCCGACGGGCACCTTCAATGCAGGCGGAGCGCTTGATGACTTCCACCCAAGGACACGCATCCACCAGCCGCCGCACCATGCCGAAGTAGCTCCCAGGCATGGCCTCCTCAGGCCACAGCTGGACTATGAGGCCCTTCATGGCCTGCTCGGCCACCTTGTGGAGCTCGACCAGCTGCTTCAGCTGGTCGCTAAGGGGCACCGGATGTCCGGCCTCAGCATACTGAGACCAGAAGACCTTCTCCGTTGAGCTCCCCTCCTCGGCCCGGTAGAATGCGGCGGCATCGGACATGCTACGAGGCAGATCTGCAAACGCTCCTGGAGAGCTCCGAATTCGGGTAAGTAACAGGTAATTCACATTCACGTGCTTGCTTTGCATGAAAAATGCCTTACCTGCCGCTATTTTCTTCATCGCCTCAATCTCCTGAAGGGCCTTATGGACCTCGGCCTTAGCGGCTTTGGCACTCTCAAGAGCCGAGGCAAGCTCGGACTCTCGAGTCTTTGAGTCGCGCTCCAAACTCTCATGTTTCTCCATGAGAGCCTGGAGCTCTTGCCGCACCTCTGCCACCAGCGCCTCCTGCTTCTCTCGCTCCGCTCGTTCCGCGGCCGCATTACGTTCGGCCGCAGAAACGACCTCCTTTAGGGTCGCCACCTCATTCGTGGCCCCTGCAGTGCCCAAGTTATCCTTGTTATTTCTATTGCAACCAAAATCCTTTTCTGTAAGGTACAAATTTATTACGGTGTTACTCACCTTCTTTGTCCTGGAGCTGCTTCTTGGCAAGGCCGAGCTCGTTCTCAGCCCGCTAGAGGTCTTGCTTCAAAGCACCTACCTCCGCAGTCAATGCGGCAGAGGTCAGTAGCGCAGCCTGCAATCCCATATTAACATAATTTTTAGAACTCCTGCGTATATCTTTTTAGATCCTCAGTCCGGCTTTTCTTTCCGAACACCGAACTGGGCATCAGGGGCTACTGTCTATGCGGTATTACATTACATATTTTAAAACTTCTTACCTCAAAGCCTGTTAAAAGGCTGCTGCAGGCTTCGGTCAGCCTGCTCTTGGCGAGCTGAACCTTCTGAATCACCGCACTCATGATAGTGCGGTGTTCTTCCTCGATGGAAGCGCCGTTGAGCGCCTCCAACAAGTTGTCCGGCGCCTCTGGTTGGACAGAGGCTGCCGGTGTCACGGTCTTGCCCTTCTTACGAAGGGGCCGCCTGCCAGACTCCGAAACCACTGCGGGTTCTGGCATGGAGTCCGGCGCAAAGTCCGGGAGGCTGCCTTGTGGCACCTCCGGAGCCTCCTCCAGATGGGTCCCCTCCTGGGATCCCACCTCGGCGTCCTCAGCATCACGAGGGGTGGAGGCGGTCAGAATGGAATCTACATCCGACGGAGCCAAGGACCCACTTGATGAAGCGGGAAGATCATCCTTGGCCGGACTACAGGTAGTGTGCGGCATTAGAAGGACACTACGTGACACAAAATTATAAATCATTCAGGAATCCGGATACTTACGATCTTGCCGGAGGCTTGGCCTTTGAGGGCCACCCTTCATCGCCAACATTGGCGTTGGCGGAGCTGTCCGGAGGAAGGGTCCTTCCCCTCTTGGACCCTTCGGCCTCCCCCGTTGGGGAAGCCTTCCTCTTCCTCTCTCCCCCCTCCTAGGGAGAGTCCTCTTTCTCCTCCTCATCTTCGGGGGAGGAGTCCGCCTCGGAGCCATCGGACGATGAGTCCGATACCACCTGGCGCCGGGAACTCTTTCGGGTTCCCGTGGCCTTCTTCTTGGCCTTCTTCTCCGACACCACCTAAAGGGCCGGAACCAGCAGCCCCGTCAAACGGGTGTCCGCTGGGTCTTTGGGAAGGGGAGCCGGACAGTCCACCTGTCCGGACGTCCTCTGCCAGTCCTGTTAAAGGCATTGGGAGTTTTAAATCCCACATAGAGTCAAACTATGAAAGAAAATAAGTGTCCCATAGAGGATAACAAAGCTTACCTTGCCGGCCGGGCGCTTGGTGCTGAATCCGCGGTCCTCCGTCGCGGACACGGGGGCTTCTTCGCCCTTGAACAGCACCCTTCAGGCAGCTTCGTACGTCGTGTCGAAGAGCCCGCTTAGGGTCCGGTGCTGTGCCGGATCAAACTCCCACAAATTGAAGGCCCGCTGTTGGCAGGGGAGAATCCGGCGGACGAGCATGACCTGGATCACATTGACAAGCTTAAGCTTCTTGTTCACCAGGGTCTGGAGATAGGACTGGAGTCCTGTCAGCTCCTCCGAACTGCCCCATAGCAAGCCCTTCTCTTTCCAGGAGGTGAGCTGCATGGGGATACCAGATCTGAACTCGGGGGCCGCTGCCCATTTAGGGTCACGCGGCTTGGTGATATAAAACCACCCCGATTGCCACCCCTTGACGAACTCCATGAAGGCCCCCTCAAGCCAGATGACGTTGGGCATTTTTCCCACCATGGCGCCTCCGCACTCCGCTTGGACGCCCTTCACTACCTTAGGCTTGACATTGAAGGTCTTTAGCCACAAGCCGAAGTGGGGCCGGATGCAGAGGAAGGCCTCGCACACGACGATAAACACCGAGATGTTGAGGATGAAGTTTGGCGCCAGATCGTGGAAATCCAGGCCGTAGTAGTACATGAGCCCCCGGATGAAGGGATGAAGCGGGAAACCCAGTCCGCGGAGGAAGTGGGGAAGGAATACGACCCTCTCATGGGGCCTGGGGGTGGGGATGAGCTGCCCCTCGCCGGGCAGCCGGTGCGCGATGTCGCTGGACAGGTATCCGACGCCGCGCAGTTTTTTGATGTGCCCCTCCGTAATGGAGGAGGCCATCCACTTGCCTCCCGCTCCGGACATGGCTGGAGAAGGTTGAGGCGAGGTGAGCGAACTTGGGCGCTGGAGCTCGAGTGCGCGGAGATGGATAAGCAAAGGAGGAAGAAGGCGTAGGTAAAAAGGTGGATCCTTATCCCCTTATATATGGGCAGACAAAGACTATGCGTCCCCACCGGCCTGGTAAATCTCGCTTATCTCCCAAGCGCCACCATCAATGGCGCGGTTGGGTTACCCACGTCCGTATTGATGGGAATCCCGGAATAAGGGGAACACGATCTCTGCTTCGACAAGACGTGCCAAGGAAACCGCTTCGCTAAACGCGCTGAGGTGGTATAATAAAAAACGATTCAAGTAAAGGCTTGGTGTGACATCACGCCACGAAATACGTCAGCAGATTGAACTTGTGTACATATTATTCTCTCTACGGTGGAATGTGGAATTTATTTTGCAGAGCCGGACACTATCCTGGTGTTCTCAAATCTTCTATGAATTATTCGGAGGAGGAACCCGCCTTGCAATGCCGAACAATATGCGCGCCGGACTCATCGTCATTGAAGCCTGGTTCAGGGGCTACTGAGGGAGTCCTGGACTAGGGGGTGTCCGGATAGCCTGACTATCATCATCGGCCGGACTCCAAGACTATGAAGATACAAGATTGAAGACTTCGTCCCGTGTCCGGATGGGACTTTCCTTGGCGTGGAAGGCAAGCTTGGCGATACAAATATGTAGATCTCCTACCATTGTAACCGACTCTGTGTAACCCTAGCCCTCTCCGGTGTCTATATAAACCGGAGGGTTTTACTCCGTAGGACACACAACTATTACAACAATCATACCATAGGCTAGCTTCTAGGGTTTAGCCTCCTTGATCTCGTGGTAGATCCACTCTTGCACTACCCATATCCTCAATATCAATCAAGCAGGAGCAGGGTTTTACCTCCATCGAGAGGGCCCGAACCTGGGTAAAAACATCGTGTCCCTTGTCTCCTGTTACCATCCGCCTAGACACACAGTTCGGGACCCCCTACCCGAGATCGACCGGTTTTGACACCGACAGCGATGATTTCTTCTCTCTTATTTTTCTCCCCAAAAGCCAATATATGGAGTTGGAGTTGGCGTCGGAGGGCCATCAGGCGGCCCACGAGGTAGGGGGGCGCGCCCAGGGGGGCGCCCTCCCACCCTCGTGGACAGGGTGTGGGCCCCCTGGTCTTCATCTTTGGCGAGGAGTTTTTATTGTTTTTTCTAAGGTGTTCCGTGGAGTTTCAGGTCACTCCGAGAACTTTTATTTTCTGCACATAAAACAACACCATGGCAATTCTGCTGAAAACAGAGTCAGTCCGGGTTAGTTCCATTCAAATCATACAAGTTAGAGTCCAAAACAAGGGCAAAAGTGTTTGGAAAAGTAGATACGACGGAGATGTATCAACTGCTCACACCGTCCCAGGCAATCCGGTTGCCTTATCAAAGCACACAACTAAGGAAGAATTTTCTGCTATGGGAAAGGGGAAAGAGAAGACAGATTTATCCAGTTATGTTAACCTTTCTGCCCAGGAGCTTCATTCCGGATTCCTAAACCGCCTATACACAAGCCGACATTATGAGGCCAGTTTGGTGAACATGATGAAGGAACGCTATGAGGTAACCTTCCAAACACTTTAATCCTTGTTCTGTATATTCACTGCATTGTAGCCCCCAAGGGCCGGTTTATCTCTTGAAGACAAACCGGGACTTTTAAGATAAAGAACACTTCAACTGAGTAGCCCCCAAGGGCCGGTTTATCTCTTGAAGATAAACTGGGACTTTAATATTCCATACTGCATTTTGTTAATTCCCTTGCCTGTGTACTTTCTGATCAAACACACATTAGCCCCCAAGTGCCAAGATTAATACTTGTATTGATCCGTGGGACTTCAAATAATCAGTAGTAAAGAAGAAATCCGCATTAGCCCCCATGTACCAAGTGTATAATTGGTTATATGCTTGGGACTTTTGAGAAAAATATTAACATCCTCATTATCTGGCTGTTGCAGGCTGATATAAACCACCAAGGTTCTCAAATTTTTGATCTTCAAGAGAATATCAAGTCCCAGCAAGCAGAGACTTCCAAGGATAAAGAGGAGCTAAAAGGCGCTTTAACAGCCATGGAACAACTGAAGGACGGTTTCAAGACTGAACATGATAGCTGGGAAACTGAAAAGGCTGCTTTGTTGAAGCGGTCTAAAGACGTCGAGGCAGCTCTTAAACCGGTGGCAGAAGAGCTAACCGGGTTGAAACATCAAGTAAATGCCATGACGTCTGCGATATTTGGTAAGTACCTTGTGTGCAGAGCTTGATTATCCATCTCTAAAATATCCGGTTTAACTGTGAACTCTTAAACCGTTTCAGGTAGCCGTGTTGCTCATCTGGGTGCTGACATGCGGATGAAGCTTAAAGTAGCATATACGTTGATAGAGCAACTATATACCGGTGCCCAACGAGTTATCTGCGTAGTTTCATACAACAAACCGGCACCAACATTGATCAAGGAGACACTAGCCAAATTGTCGATGACACCAGCGCAGATAGAAGAAATGAAGTGATCTTCTGCCAGGGCTGGCGCTTTGTTGGCACTGACTCGGGCGAAAGCATGGATAGCTGACCTAGATCCAGTTGATATTGCCAAGGGCTATCCCGGTGAACAAGAAAACGGGTCAGAATTTGATAATGAAGCCCTCAAAGCCCTGACAAAGGAGATGCATCCTCTGGCAAGTCAATTGGCAGAAGAGGCTAACTTGACTATTCATCGGTCCTTCTATGATGCCAACAACCAACAGATTGACACTGCTGTGAAAGAAGCGCAAAACCTTATCCCGCCAATCCGTAAGAACACTTATGCCCCTAACGTTGAACCGTCAGAACTTATAAGTGAAGAGGCTGTCTTTCGAGCTTTAACCCGGATTGACTGGACCACCGTTGACTTCTAGCCACTGGATGGGGAGGAGGAGGTTGAAACAACGCCAGAAGATCCATCCACCTCTCGTCAACCCGACAATGAGTCTTAATCCGGCAACTAGGTTGATGTTCACAGATTGTGTGCTATGTAAAGAACAATCACTTATTTTGGGCCTTAAAGCGCCTTGTAATAGGCTAGGTGGCATACTTTGATCTGCTGCCATCGTGCGCTGATATATGACTTTGTTTCATCCGCCATGATATTTGTGGTGCTGGCTTATATATCTTCATAGTATTATGCAATCCTTGTGTCTGCATAAAAAGATTTGTCCGGGCGGTTTACGGCCGGACGGGTCATAATGCCCAATACACAACCTGGTAGGTAACCAAGGTTGTAAATATAGCAAAAATAAATCATACCTGTGATATGAAATTATGTTGTTGGTTCACCAACTTGATTGTAGTAAGGGTGAACACCCAACTCTTTTAATGTTCATAACTTCCACCATGCAGTGCTGGTACTTATTAAGTCACAACGGGTTGTGATGAACACCGGATTATCATACTGGCGACATGTAGTCAAAGCCAGACCGGATTAAAAGATGCTGGTTCACCATTGACTATATACTTAACAGATGATAACTGTAAGCCACACCGGGTTAAGAAACACCGGGTTGAGATGAAGACATATAGTCTGGCCGGGTCAAAAGACGTCGGCTTACTTTTAAAAGTTGATTAATAAAGATAAAACTTGCAAAAATGAAAGCGAATAAAAACATGTAATCGAGGCTTTTCGAGGGCTGACAAGCCCAAATTCGAGGCTTTTCGTGGGCTGCCAGGCCACTGAGTTAAACCATTTGACAAAGCCTTTTAAGATGGGCCTCCAACTAACCAATCGTCGTTTTAACTTTGACAAGTTCAGGGTCTCAATGAGAGTAACTTGTCAAACGTTCGGCGGGTCGTGCCAGGATTACCTGGATAGGAGTGGCTTACTTGATGAAGGCAGGCTAACCCGGGGTTTTAGGTGAATACACCAGGCTTCCAAGTCGTGGGTCGATACCCAATTACAAGGGTCCTTTCAAACTCTTTGTTACTTTACACAAAGAGCCCCCAAGTAACTTTGTGAGTTGTGCTCAATGGGTGCCTATGTTTGAGTCGTGCTTGTAGCAACAGATCTCTCTTTGGCCCCTTGGGTGTGAAGCTCCCAAGCTGTATGATGGCATAATAGCCGGTTTAATGGACAAAACAGGTCATCGCTTTGGAAGCAGAAGCCCCCTTGTAACCAAGAAATATTGGAAAAACGGCAGAGGCCCTGCTTGTAGCAAGGATGCCGGTTTATTATATTGAGCATAATATATACATTGTCATAATATGTACATAAGAAGAGCATGTAGCTCAGGTGTAGTAAGGCTGAAGGAGAGCTATGTTCCATGGCCGCGGGGTCTCCTCCTCAGAACTGTGCGAGTCTTCTCGAACGTCAATGAGGTAGTATGATCCGTTGTGCAGATTCTTGCTGACCACAAATGGTCCTTCCCAAGGTGGGGATAACTTGTGCATATCAGTCTGATCCTGGATGAGCTGGAGCACTAAATCGCCTTCTTGAAAGGTTCTTGTTTTAACCCGACGGCTGTGATAACGCCGCAGGTCTTGCTGGTAAACCGCCGAACGAGCCAAGGCCATGTCCCGCTTCTCATCTAATAGGTCCAGTGCTTCTTGACGTGCTTGCTCGTTGTCCGCTTCAACATAATTGGCAACCCGAGGCGAGTCATGACGAATATCATTGGGGCGTACCACCTCTGCTTCGTAAACCATGAAGAAAGGCATATAACCTGTAGACCGGTTTGGGGTGGTGTTTATGCTCCATAACACAGATGGTAGTTCTTCCACCCAGCAACCCGGCGTCTGCTTTAAAGGGACCATAAGCCGGGGCTTTATACCCTTTAAAATTTCCTGATTAGCTCGCTCAGCTTGACCATTAGATTGGGGGTGAGCCACGGACGCCACATCAAGCCGGATGTGCTCTTGTTGACAAAAGTCCTCCATCTCGCCTTTAGAGAGGTTCGTGCCATTATCTATGATAATGCTATGTGGAAAACCGAAATGGAAGATCACCTTTTTGATGAACTGAACCGCCGTGGCTGCGTCACACTTGCTTACTGGCTCCGCTTCAACACATTTAGTAAACTTGTCAACCGCCACCAACAGGTGGGTCTTCTTATCTTTAGATCGCTTGAAAGGCCCTACCATGTCAAGCCCCCAAGTGGCAAATGGCCAGGTGATAGGAATCATCGATAGCTCCTGAGCCGGAACATGAGCTCGGCGTGCAAACTTTTGACAAGCATCACACCGCTTTACCAGGTCCTCAACATCGGCATGAGCCGTTAAGCAGTAAAAACCATGACGAAAAGCTTTAGCCACCAAGGATTTTGAACCGGCATGATGACCACAGTCTCCTTCATGGATCTCGTGTAAAATCTCACGGCCTTTTCCAGGAGAGACGCAACGCTGAAACGCCCCTGAAACACTGCAATGATGCAACTCGCCATTCACGATTGTCATGGACTTGGATTGCCGGACTATCTGTCTGGCCAGAACTTCATCTACTGGTAACTCGCCCAGGTTCATATACGCCAAGTATGGAACCGTCCAATCCGGAATGATATGTAAAGTGGCCACCAACTGTGCCTCCGGATCAGGAATAGTGAGGTCCTCCTCTGTGGGCAATTGAACCGACGGATTATGTAGGACATCCAGAAAGGTATTGGGTGGCACCGGTTTACGCTGAGATCCCAGCCGGCTTAAAGCATCAGCTACTTCGTTTTTACGCCGATCAATGTGCTCAACCTGATAACCTTTGAAGTGACCAGCCACAACATCCATTTCTCGCCTGTAAGCTGCCATGAGGGGATCTTTAGAGTCCCAAGTGCCAGAAACTTGTTGAGCCACCAGATCAGAATCTCCAAGGCATCATAGTCGGCTCAAGTTCATCTCCTTAGCCACTCGAAGACCGTGGAGTAAGGCTTCATACTCAGCTGAATTGTTAGTACAAGGGAACATTAAGCGAAGAACATAATGAATTTTATCACCTCGAGGGGAAGTAAGGACAACTCCAGCCCCCGAGCCCTCCAATTTCCTGGACCCGTCAAAGTGATAGTCCAGTATGTATTGTCCGGTTTGTTTGTCGGTATCTGCAACTCTGTCCAATCATTGATGAAATCCACAAGGGCTTGGGATTTGATTGTTGTTCGAGGCATATACTTCAAACCATGCATCCCAAGCTCAATAGCCCACTTAGCAACCCGGCCAGTCGCTTCCCTGTTCTGGATTATATCCCCCAAAGGAGCAGAACTGACCACTATGATGGGATGACCTTGAAAGTACTATTTAAGCTTTCGATTTGCCATAAAAACCCCATACACCAGCTTCTGCCAATGCGGATATCTTTGCTTTGACTCAATGAGCACTTTGCTGATATAGTAAACCGGTCTTTGAACCGGGTATTCCTTCCTAGCCTCCTTGCGCTCCACCACAATGGCGACACTGATAGCACGGGCATTAGCAGCCACATATAACAGCAGTGGCTCCTTATCAACCGGAGCAGCAAGAACCGGTGGTTCAGCCAACTGCTTCTTCAAGTCTTCAAACGCCGCATCAGCAGCCTCGCTCCAGACAAAATTGTCTGTCTTCTTCAACATCTGGTACAGAGGGACCACCTTTTCTCCCAACCTGCTGATAAACCGGCTCAAACCGCAATATGACCTGCCAGTCGTTGAACATCATTGATACATGCCGATTTAGCCAGAGATGTGATAGCCTCGATCTTTTCCGGATTAGCCTCAATACCCTGGTTGGACACCAGAAAACCCAAGAGCTTGCCAGCCGGCACACCAAAAACACACTTAGCCGGATTGAGCATCATTTTATAAACTCTCAGATTATCAAAGTTTTCTTGCAAATCAGATATGAGCATCTCTGCCTTCCTGGATTTGACCACAATATCATCCACATAGGCATGAACGTTGCGCCCAATCTGAGTATGAAGACAATTCTGCACACAACGTTGATAAGTTGCCTGGGCACTCTTGAGCCCAAAGGGCATAGATACATAACAGAAGGCTCCAAAGGGAGTAATGAAGGTTGTCTTCTCCTGGTCCTTAACTGCCATCTTGATCTGATGATAACCAGAATAAGCATCCAAAAAACTCAAACGCTCACAACCCACCGTAGCATCAATGATTTGATCAATATGAGGGAGGGAAAAGGGATCAGCTGGGCAAGCTTTGTTCAAATCTGTGTAATCCACACACATACGCCAAGTGCCATTTTTCTTAAGTACCAGCACCAGATTAGCCAACCACTCTGGGTGAAATACTTCCACGATAAACCCTGCTGCCAGTAGCCGGGCTACTTCTTCCCCAATGGCCTTACGCCATTCCTCGTTAAAGCGGCGAAGAAACTGTTTGACCGGTTTGAACTTCGGATCAATATTAAGAGTGTGCTCAGCGAGTTCCCTCGATACACCTGGCATGTCAGAAGGTTTCCATGCAAAGATGTCCCGGTTCTCATGGATGAACTCGATGAGCGCGCTTTCCTATTTGGGATCCAAGTTGACGCTAATGCTGAACTGCTTGGATGAATCGCTAGGAATAAAGTCAACCAATTTGGTTTCATCAGCCGATTTAAACTTCAAAGCCGGATCATGCTCTGTGGTGGGCTTCTTCAGAGAAGTCATGTCTGCCGGATCAACATTGTCCTTATAAAACTTCAACTCCTCCGTTGCACAAACCGATTCAGCATATGCCGCATCACCTTCCTCACATTCCAGAGCAATCTTACGGCTACCATGAACCGTAATGGTCCCTTTGTGACCCGGCATCTTGAGCTGCAGATAAACATAACACGGCCTTGCCATGAATTTAGCGTAAACCGGCGGTCCAAATAAAGCATGGTACGGACTTCTGATCTTAACCACTTCAAAGGTCAGTGTCTCGGACCTTGAATCATGATCATCTCCAAAAACTACTTCCAGAGCTATCTTACCAACTAGGTAAGCCGATTTACCACGCACCACTTCATGAAAGACGGTGTTTGACGGTCTAAGATTCTTATCTGTCAACCCCATACGCTGGAAGGTTTTATAGTACAAAATATTGATACTGATCCCTCCATCCATGAGTACCTTGGTAAACTTATAACCTCCCACCTGTGGTGCAACCACCAAAGCCAGGTGACCCGGATTGTCAACCCGGGGCGGATGATCCTCCCTGCTCCAGACAATAGGCTGCTCAGACCAGCGTAAATAACGGGGCACCGCCGGTTCAACAGAGTTCACTGCCCTTTTATGGAGTTTCTGATCGCGCTTGCACAAGCTAGTAGTGAAGACATGATACTGTCCACCGTTTAACTGCTTTGGGTTGCTCTGATAACCCAACTACTGTTGATTCCCCTGATTACCCTGTTGATGGTTACCACCTTGGTTACTGTGATTGCCCTGATTATTCTGAAACCCTGAGTTTGAACCGCCACCACCATAACCCGGCCCATGAAATCCTAGACCGGAACTACCAGATGGACCCTGATCATACCGGAAAAGATCAGAATTTTTGAATTCCCTCATGATGTGGCAATCCTTCCAAAGGTGCATGGCATGAGCCTCCTTGGTCCCATGCTTTGGGCAGGGCTGGTTTAACAGGCGTTCCAGATTCATTCCTCCACCGCGCTGGGGCGGTTTACCCTTATGACGCTGCATATTACCCTGCATACTGGTGTTAGCCACAAAATTGGAATTGTCCGCTTTACGCTTACCATTATTTCTGTGGCCTGCCAGTTTATGCTGTCCCTTTGAACTGACATTCTTCTTTCCCTTCTCCTGTTTCTCTTCATCAGAGCCAGGGTCCTTGGTATTATCAGAATCAACATACTTAACCAGAGCCGCCATGAGTGTTCCCATATCATTGCAGTGACGCTTGAGCCGTCCCAACTTCTCTTTAGTGACTTAAACCGGCAATTGCCCTCCAACGTCACAATTGCTGTATCCGGATTGATGCGGCCGGATGAATGCAAAATTTCTGAAACCCGACGCACCCAATGGGTTGTTGATTCATTCTCTCCTTGGACACAAGCCGCCAGATCTATAATGGACATAGGTTGCTTGCATGTATCTTTGAAGTTTGCTATGAACTTGGCCTTCAACTCATCCCATGAATTCATCGAGTTAGCAGGCAGGCTCTTCATCCAGGTGCGAGCCGTACCTTCTAGCATCATGGTGAAGTATTTTGCACATGCCGCTTCATCCACATCTAGCATCTCCATTGCCATCTCATAACTCTCAACCCACGCCTCGGGGGGCTGATCGGCGGTATAATTAGGCACCTTGCATGGCCCTTTGAAATCCTTGGGCAACCGCACATTTTGGAGAGCCGGGATGAGACACGGCACTCCCCAAGAGCTAAAGGCAAGCCCTATCCCTCACTCTACTGACGCTGCTGGCTGAACCGGGGCGGGTTGATGACGACCCGCATGTTGCGCTGCTAATGCGGCCTCCCTTCACGCTCTGCCATTATCCACCACATCCTGAGCATTCAAACCGTCGTTCGCCGAATTAGGCCCTCGAGGGGCATCACGACGCCACGCACTGCTTGACACGGCCGGTTCGTCTATGTGCCTGCTATAACTCTTGCTCGGACGAGGGGTTGAATGTATTCTGTCTCGGCTGTATGAATAAGCCTATTGCTGAACAACGGCGGTTTGAAGAAGGTCCCTAGCTCGTCGAGTCTCAATTGCTGCTAATGAATCACCCTCCATCGGAATAGCCGCCAAACGTGATGCTGCCGCAATCATATTATCCAAGGGGCTGGAAAAGTGACCCGACGGTGTTGCTACATACTGCGGCGGGTTGTCCGACCGTCGAGGCGGGTCCATCGCCCGTGGCAAATCCGGTGCCGCCCCAGGTGCCTCGGTCCGGTTTACTCCTGCCGGATTGCTAGGCCCAGCTCCTGGTGTACCAAAGAGATTCAGACCTTCGTAAATTTGTAGTAGCCGAGATCGGTACTTCCTTCTCATGACGTGGTTTGATGCGTTCTGATCCAACATAAGCCGGTAATTCTACGCCTGGATTTGTTGTGACTGGGCATCTAAAGCGGCCCGCTCTTCATCCATCCTAGCCTCCTCAGCCGCCAAGTCCGCCTTGGCCTGAGCTATCTGATCCTTTAGCTTTGTAACATCCGCATTATGCTGATCTTGAGTCTCCGGAGTCACCGCTATAGTCGACAATGCCGTCAAGGCATCCAGTAAACCGGCCAGAACTTGAGCCGGCCGGTGCGTCGGGCCTCCTTCCGCGGCTGCCAATCCAGAGACCATTGCTGTTGTAGATGAAGATTGCACGGTGGGCTGTGTACCGGCCATGAAGATTGCAACCCGGTTTGGCGGTTCAAGGGGACCCAGAATACTGTTGCCATCGGAGTATCCCTCAAACCGGCCATCGTGCAGTTGGTATAGTGACTCGGTTTCTCCAGTGGACGATTCACCATCTGAGTAGACGGCTGTCTCACCATCGGACACCGGTTCAGATTCCGCACCATGGATGAATCCTATGAACGCATGCTTCATGGTAGGCTGAACCCAGGCAGGACATGCACACTGAGCCGTCTCGACGAGGTCGGTGGAGATGTCCCGCTCAGGGCCCGGTTCGCCGATCTTGCCGATGAAAACTTAAATTCCACCAAAGGGGACCCGGTACCCGTACTCAATTGAGCCGGCCTCGGGGCCCCATCCTGCATCGTCCATGTAGAGCTTGCCGCGTCGACTCTTGGTCATCCGGCCAACCATGTACCCCTTGAGTCCTTCAAAGCTGTCCTTCAAGAACTCGAAACCATCGTGCGATAGCCCCATGGTGGGTGCCAACTGTCGTGGAAATATCACATCAAATGTCCTAGCGGAAGGACTTAGTCATGGAGCCATCGCAACGAGATTAGCTTGAAGGGGTTAAACCAGACAAGGGACACGAGAGTTTATACTAGTTTGGCCCCTTCGATGAAGGTAAAAGCCTACGTCTAGTTGTGATGGAATTATTGGGGTTTCGATGACCAGGGAGCAAATACGCTTTGCCCGAGTCTCAAGTTGTTGTGTGTTGTCCTTGAACCACCGCCGGGTCATCCCTTTATATACACAGGTTGATGCCCGGCCGGTTTACAGAGTCCCGAGGCTGACTCATACAAGTGTTCGGCTCGGTCTCTCCCTTTCCCTATCTTACAATACAAGTTATACAACTATGACGGTTTACCACTATGGGTCCTAATCCGCCTCTGGGTTTTGGGCCTCTAAGCTTTATTAGTAAAACGCCATCTTCTTGTCTTCACGGGCTTCAGTATAGTTGAGTGTGAACCGGCCCCTCCTGGGCGGTTTACACTTAGTAGTTATATCCTCAACACACGGCAAGGACCATGATGGCGGAGTTCAAGTATCCCTACAACTTTTGGGCCTAAGCCATAAACACCGCTTGTCATGCATCCAATCGGCTCTATCTCCGCAAAGGCTTGAACAAGACTCCATATGAGATACTTACCGGTAACAAGCCCAACCTCAAGTACTTCCGGGTGTTCGGTTGTAAGTGTTTCATTCTCAAGAAAGGTGTTTGTTTGTCTAAATTTTAGGCTAGATCTCATGAGGGCATATTTGTTGGTTATGCTACAAACTCTCATGCTTACCGTGTCCTCAACAAGTCTACGGGACTCATTGAGGAGACGTGTAACATGGAGTTTGACGAGAATAACGGCTCCCAAGTGGAGAAAAGTGGTACTTGTGATGCAGGTGATGAAATTCCTCCCCAATCCATAAGAAGAATGGGTGTTGGTCATATCCTACCAATTGAGGAACCCCTTGTGGCCGAAGGAGAAGGACAAATTTCCACTCAAGTGGAGCCATCACCAACCCAAGACCCACACGCTTCCGAAGAACAAAGTGAAGGCCCTCAACCAAGTGAACTAGATCAAGGGCAAGATCAATATCAAGATGGTGGTGAACCACCAAGTGATGCCCAAGGTCAAGTTCTCCCTCCTGGGCAAGTTCAAGATAAAAAGCAAGCTCAAGATCAAGAACAAGCTCAAGACGACGCTCAAGATGATCCATTTACCGCTCCTCAACTATCTCTTGAGGAGGAATTTGAGCGTCGTGCCACCAAGATTGCTTCCAAGCTCACTACCAAAGATCATCTTATGAAGAATGTGCTTGGAAGTTTGAGAAAGGGGGTATGCACTCGTAGACAATTAGCAAACTAGTAGGACACAATAATTAGAGCCAGGTTTATGCGTAGATTCTATGCACGAGTAGAACACAAGTAGTTGTGGGCAATGATTTGGTCAATTTGCTTACCATTACTAGTCCTATCTTGATTCGGCGGCATTGTGGGATGAAGCGACTCGGACCGACCATACACGTACTCTTATGTGAGACAGGTTCCACCGACTGAGATGCACTTGTTGCATAAGGTGGCTAGCGGGTGTCTGTCTCTCCCACTTTAGTCGGATCAGATTCGATGAAGAGGGTTCTTATGAAGGGTAAATAGCAATTTCCATATCACTATTGTGGCTTTTGCATAGGTAAGAAACGTTCTTGCTAGAAACCCATAGCAGCCACGTAAAACATGCAACAACAATTAGAGGACGTCTAACTTGTTTTTGCAGGGTATGCTATGTGATGTGATATGGCCAAAAGGATGTGATGAATTATATATGTGATGTATGAGATTGATTATCTTCTTGTAATAGGAATCACGACTTGCATGTCAATGAGTATGACAACTGGTAGGAGCCATAGGAGTTGTCTTAATTTATTGTATGACATGCGAGTCAATATGAACGCCATGTAATTACTTTACTTTTTGCTAACCGTTAGCCATAGTAGTAGAAGTAATAGTTGGTGAGACAACTTCAATAAAACACGATGATGGAGATCTGGGTGTCATGCCGGTGACAATGGTGATCATGTCGCGCCTCGAAGATGGAGATCAAAGGCGCAAGATGATATTGGCCATATCATGTCACTTTATGATTTGCATGTGATGTTTATCACGTTTACATCTTATTTGCTTAGAATGACGGTAGCATAAATAAGATGACCCCTCACTAAAATTTCAAGAAATGTGTCCCCCCTAAGTGTGCACCGTTGCAAAGGTTCGTTGTTTCGAAGCACCACGTGATGATCGGGTGTGATAGATTCTAATGTTCAAATACAACGGGTGTAAGCCAGATTTACAAATGAGAAACACTTAGGTTGACTTGACGAGCCTAGCATGTACAGACATGGCCTCGGAACACGAGAGACCAAAAGGTTGAACATGAGTCGTATAGTAGATGCGATCAACATGGAGATGTTCACCGTTGATGACTAGTCTGTCTCACGTGATAATCGGACATGGCCTAGTCGATTCGGATCATGTATCACTTAGATGACTAGAGGGATGTCTATCTGAGTAGGAGTTCATTAAGTAATTTGATTAGATGAACTTAGTCTAAAATTGTCTTTACAATCTATCCTGAAGATCCAATGGCCCATGCTAATGTTGCCCTCGACTTTAATGCATTCCTAGAGAAAACCAAGCTGAAAGACGATGGAAGCAACTATACGGACTGGGTCCGTAACTTGAGGATCATCCTCATAGCTGCCAAGAAAGCATATGTCGTTGAAGCACCGCTAGGTGACGCACCCATTTCCCCAGCAACTCAAGATGTTACGAACGCCTGGCAGTCACGTAGTGATGATTACTCCCTGGTTCAGTGCGGCATGCTTTACAGCTTAGAACTGGGGCTCCAAAAGCGTTTTGAGCAACACAGAGCATATGAGATGTTCCAAGAGCTGAAAATGGTTTTCCAAGCTCATGCTCGGGTCAAGAGATATGAAGTCTCTGACAAGTTCTACAGTTGTAAGATGGAGGAAAATAGTTCTGTCAGCGAGCATATACTCAAAATGTCTGGTTGCACAACTGCTTGTCTCAACTGGGAGTTAATCTTCCAGATGACTCAGTCATCGACAGAATCCTCCAGTCGCTTCCACCTATCTATAAGAGGTTTGTGATGAACTACGATATGCAAGGGATGAGAAGTCCATTCCTGAGTTATATTCAATGCTGAAATCAGCGGAGGTGGAAATCAAAAAGGAACATCAAGTGTTGATGGTGAATAAGACCACTAGTTTCAAGAAAGGCAAGGGAAAGAAGAACTTCAAGAAGGACAGCAAGGGAGTTGTCGTGCCTGGTAACTCAGTTGCCGGGAAGAAGCCAAAGAATGGACCCAAGCCTGAGACTGAGTGCTTTTATTGCAAGGGAAATGGTCACTGGAAGCGGAACTGTCCCAAGAACTTAGCAGATAAGAAGGCCGACAATGCCAAAGGTATATATGATATACATGTTATTGATGTGTACCTTACCAGCGCTCGTAGTAGCTCCTGGGTATTTGATACCGGTGTGGTTGCTCACATTTGTAACTCAAATCAGGAGCTGCAGAATAAGCGGAGACTGGCGAAGCACGAGGTGACGATGCGCGTCGAGAATGGTTCCAAGGTCGATGTGATCGTCGTTGGCACGCTACCTCTACATCTACCTTCGGGATTAGTTTTAAACCTCAATAATTGTTATTTAGTACCAGCTTTGAGCATGAACATTGTATCTGGATCTCGTTTAATGCGAGATGGCTACTCATTTAACTCCGAGAATAATGGTTGTTCTATTTATATGAGAGATATGTTTTATGGTCATGCCCTGCTGTTCAATGGTTTATTTTTATTGAATCTCGAACGTGATGTTACACATATTCATAGAGTGAATGCCAAAAGATGTAAGGTTGATAATAGTAGTCCCACATACTTGTGGCACTGCCGCCTTGGTCACATTGGTCTCAAACGCATGAAGAAACTCCATGTAGATGGACTTTTGGAGTCTCTTGATTATGACTCTTTTGACACGTGCGAACCATGCCTCATGGGCAAAATGACCAAGACTCCGTTTTCCAGAACAATGGAGCGAGCAACCAACTTGTTGGAAATAATACATTCTGATGTATGTGGTCCAATGAGCGTTGAGGCTCGCGGTGGCTATCGTTATGTTCTCACGCTCATTGATGACTTAAGTAGATATGGGTATGTCTACTTAATGAAACACAAGTCTAAGACCTTTGAAAAGTTCAAGGAATTTCAGAGCGAGGTACAGAATCAACGTGACAGGAAAATAAAGTTCTTACGATCAGATCGTGGAGGAGAACATTTGAGTCACGAGTTTGGCACGCACTTAATGAAATGTGAAATTGTTTTACAACTCACGCCGGCTGGAACACCTCAGCGTAATGCTGTGTCCGAACGTCTTAATCGCACTCTATTGGGTATGGTGCAATCTATGATGTCTCTTACCAATCTACCGCCATCATTTTGGGGTTATGCTTTAGAGACTGCCACATTCGCTTTAAATAGGGCATTGTCTAAATCCGTTGAGACAACACCGTATGAATTATGGTTTGGGAAGAAACCTAAGCTGTCATTTCTGAAAGTTTGGGGATTTGATGCTTATGTCAAGACACTTCAACCTAAAAATCCCGAACCCAAATCAAAAAAATGTGTCTTCATAGGATACCCTAAGAAACTATTGGGTATACCTTCTACCTCAAATCCGAAGGCAAGATCTTTGTTGCCAAGAATGGATCCTTTCTGGAGAAAGAGTTTGTCTCGAAAGAAGTAAGTGGGAGGAAAGTAGAACTTGATGAGGTATCCCCTCTTGAACCGGAGAGTAGCGCAGCATAGGAAGATGTTTCTGTGGTGCCTGCACCGACTAGAGAGTCAGTTAATTATTATGATCATGAAACTTCGGATCAAGTTACTACTGAAGTTTGTAGGTCCACAAGGACGCATTCCGCACTAGAGTGGTACGGCAACCCTATCCTGGAAATCATGTTGTTAGACAACGATTAACCTTCAAACTGTGAAGAAGCGATGGCAGGCCCGGATTCCAACAAATGGCTTGAAGCCATGAAATCCGAGATAGGATCCATGTATAAAACAAAGTATGGACTTTGACGGACTTGCCCGATGATCGGCAAGCCATAGAGAATAAGTGGATCTTTAAGAAGAAGACTGACGCGGATGGTAATGTGACCGTCTATAAGGCTCGGCTTGTCGCTAAGGGTTATCGACAAGTTCAAGGGGTTGACTACAATGAGACCTTCTCACCCGTAGCAAAGCTGAAGTCTGTCCGAATCATGTTAGCAATTGCCGCATTCTATGATTATGAGATCTGGCAAATGGATGTCAAAACAGCATTCCTTAATGGTTTCCTTAAGGAAGAATTGTATATGATGCAGCCGGAAGGTTTTGTCGATCCTAAGAATGCTGACAAAGTATGCAAGCTCCAGTGCTCTATCTATGGACTGGTGCAAGCATCTCGGAGTTGGAGCATTCGCTTTGATGAAATGATCAAAGCGTTTGGGTTTATACATACTTGTGGAGAAGCCTGTATTTACAAGAAAGTGAGTGGGAGCTCTGTAGCATTTCTCATATTATATGTGGATGACATACTGTTGATGGGAAATGATATAACACTTTTGGAAAGCATAAAGGCCTACTTGAATAAGTGTTTTTCAATGAAGGACCATGGAGAAGCTGCTTACATATTAGGCATCAAGATCTATAGAGATAGATCAAGACGCATCATTGGTCTTTCACAAAGCACATACCTTGACAAGATATTGAAGAAGTTCAATATGGATTAATCCAAGGAGGGGTTCTTGCCTGTATTGCAAGGTGTGAAATTGAGCGCAGCTCAATGCCCGACCTCGGCAGAAGATAGAGAAAAGATGAGTGTCATCCCCTATGCCTCAGCCATAGGCTCTATTATGTATGACATGCTATGTACTAGACCTGATGTGAACCTTGCCATAGGTTTGGTAGGGAGGTACCAAAGTGATACCGGAATGGAACACCGGACATCGGTCAAGAATATCCTGAAGTACCTGAGAAAAACTAAGGATATGTTTCTCGTTTATGGAGGTGCCGAAGAGCTCGTCGTAAAGGGTTACGTCGATGCTAGCTTTGACACAGATCCGGATGACTCCAAGTCACAAACCGGATACGTGTATATTTTGAATGGTGGGGCAGTCAGCTGGTACAGTTGCAAGCAAAGTGTAGTGGCGGGATCTACATGTGAAGCGGAGTACATAGCTGCTTCAGAAGCAACACAAGAAGCAGTCTGGATGAAGGAGTTTATCACTGACCTAGGAGTGACTCCTAATGCGTCGGGTCCGATGACTCTCTTCTGTGACAACACCGGAGCTATTGCCCTTGCCAAGGAGCCCAGGTTTCACAAGAGGACTAGGCACATCAAGCGTCGCTTCAACTCCATTCGTGAATATATTCAAGATGGAGACATAGATATTGTAAAGTGCACACGGGTCTGAATGTCGCAGATCCGTTAACTAAACCTCTTCCGCGAGCAAAACATGATCAACACCAGAACTCTATGGGTGTTTGATTCATCACAATGTAACTAGATTATTGACTCTAGTGCAAGTGGGAGACTGTTGGAAATATTCCCTACAGGCAATAATTAAATAGTTATTATTATATTTCCTTGTTCATGATAATTGTCTATTCTTCATGCTATAATTGTATTAACCGGAAACCGTAATACATGTGTGAATGCATAGACTACAACATGTCCCTAGTGAGCCACTAGTTGACTAGCTCATTGATAAATAGATGGTTGTGGTTTCCTGACCATGGACATTGGAAGCCGTTGATAACGGGATCACATCATTAGGAGAATGATGTGATGGACAAGACCCAATCCTAAGCATAGCACAAGATCGCGTAGTTCGTTTGCTAGAGCTTTCTAATGTCAAGTATCATTTCCTTAGACCATGAGATTGTGCAACTCCCGGATACCATAGGAATGCTTTGGGTGTATCAAACGTCACAACGTAACTGGGTGGCTATAAAGGTGCACTACAGGTATCTCCGAAGGTGTCTGTTGGGTTGGCACGAATCGAGAGTGGGATTTGTCACTCCGTAGGATGGAGAGGTATCTCTGGGCCCACTCGGTAATGCATCATCACAATGAGATCAATGTGACTAATGAGTTAGCCACGGGATCATGCATTACAGAACGAGTAAAGAGACTTGTCGATAACGAGATTGAACAAGGTATAGGGATACCGACGATCGAATCTTGGGCAAGTAACATACCGATGGACAAAGGGAATTGTATATGGGATTGATTGAATCCCAACATCGTGGTTCATCTGATGAGATCATCGTGGAACATGTGGGAGCCAATATGGGTATCCATATCCCGCTATTGGTTATTGAACGAAGAGGCATCTCGGTCATGTTTGCATGGTTCCCGAACCAGTAGGGTCTACACACTTAAGATTCGGTGACGCTAGAGTTGTAATGGGAATTGTATGTGGTTACCGAAAGTTCTTGGAGTCTCGGATGAGATCCCAGACATCACGAGGAGTTCTGGAATGGTCCGGAGGTAAAGATTTATATATGGGAAGTCCTATTTTGGCCACCAGGAAATGTTCAGGATTTTTCGGTATTGTACCGGGAAGGTTCTAGAAGGTTCTGGAGTGGGGCCCACCTGCATGGGGGGCACACATGAACGTGGGTAGTGGGGGCAAGTCCCCACACCCCTAGTCAAGGCGCACCAAGATCCCCCCTTAGAAGCAATAAGATCATATCCCGAAGGGATAAGATCAAGATCTCTAAAAAGGGGGGATAACAATGGGTGGGGAAGGGAAAGGATGGGATTTCTTTCCTCCCACCTTTGACAATGCCCCAATGGACTAGGAGGGCAAGAAACCATCCCTCTCCACCCCTATATATAGTGGGGAGGCACATGGGAGCTGCACCCCTTACCCCTGGCGCAGCCCTCCCCTCTAACTCCTTCTCCTCCATTGAGCGCAGCGAAGCTCTGCCGGAGAACCATGAGCTCCACCACCACGCCATCATGCTGCCAGAGTTGTCCCTAAATTTCTCCTCTCCCCTTGCTGGATCAAGAAGGAGGAGACGTCCCTGGGCTGTACGTGTGTTGAACGCGGAGGCGCCATCCGTTCGGCGCTTGGATCGGATCTTCCATGATTTGAATCGCCGCGAGTACGACTCCATCAACCACGTTCTTTTAACGCTTCCGCTTAGCGATCTTCAAGGGTATGAAGATGCACTCCCTCTCTCTCTCATTGCTAGCATATCCTAGATTGATCTTGGTGACACGTAGGATTTTTTTTGAATTATTACTACGTTCCCCAACAAAGATTGCTTCCAAGCTCACTACCAAAGATCATCTTATGAAGAATGTGCTTGGAAGTTTGAGAAAGGAGGAAAGCACTCATAGACAATTAGCAAACTATTGTGAACATCACGCGTTTGTTTGTTGTGTTGAACCCCAAAAGGTCTATGAGGTGCTCGAGGATCCGGATTGGCTCACTGCCATGCATGAAGAGCTCAACAACTTCGAGCACAACAAGGTGTGGAGATTGGTGCCAAGGCCAACAGGTAACCATACTGTCATTGGAACCAAGTGGATATTCAAGAACAAGCAAGATCCTCATGGAAGTATCGTTCACAACAAGGCTCGATTGGTAGCACAAGGCTATTCCCAAGTCAAGGGTATCGACTACGGTCCTTTGCTCCCGTTGCTCGCCTTGAATCTATTTGTTTGTTGATTGCTTATGCTTCTCATCATAACTTCAAGTTGCAACAAATGGATGTGAAGAGTGCTTTTCTTGATGGTACTATTAATGAGTTGGTGTATGTCAAACAACCCCCAGGGTTTGAGAATCTTGAGTTCCCCAATCATGTGTACCAACTCGATAAGGCACTCCACGGCCTTAAACAAGCCCCACGTGCATGGTATGAGCACCTTGCCGAGTTGTTGCAAGATCGTGGGTTTGAAATTGGGAAATCGACCCACTTTTTTTACTAAGAAGGTCAAAGGGGAGTTGTTTGTATGCCAACTATATGTTGATGATATTATCTTTGGTTCCCCTAACAAAGCTTTCAATGAGGAATTTTCCGCTCTCATGACCTCGAAGGTCAAGATGTCCGTGATGGGAGAGTTGAAGTTCTTTCTCGGGTTTGAAATCAAGCAAAGAAGAGAAGGAACCTTCATCAACCAAGCCAAATACACTCAAGACATGCTCAAGAGATTCAAGCTAAGTGATGTCAAGCTGGCTTCCACTCCAATGCCCGTCAAATGCCAACTTGACATAGATCCCAATGGTAAAGCGGTGGATCAAAAGGTATATCGTTCCATGATTGGCTCCTTGCTTTACCTTTGTGCATCTAGACCGGATATCATGATGAGTGTGGGAATTTGTGCACGGTTTCAAGCCGCACCTAAGGAAAGCCACTATGTGGCGGTCAAGCAAATCTTTTGATATTTGGCTTATGGTACCCAAGAGGAGCTAACTTCAACCTTTTGGGCTATTCGGACTCGGATTGGGTGGGAGACAAAGTGGATAGGAAGTCAACCTCCGGAGGGTGCCAATTTGTTGGTTGCTCTTTGGTGAGTTGGTCTTCTAAGAAGCAAAGTTGTGTGTCTCTCTCGTCCACCGAAGCGGAGTATGTGCCCGCCGGTAGTTGTTGTGCTCAACTTCTATGGATGAGGCAAACTTTAAAGGATTACAGTTTCATTTGTGACAAAGTGCCTCTTTGGTGTGACAATGAAAGTGCCATCAAGATCTCTCTCAACCTGGTGCAACACTTCAAGGCGAAGCATATTGAGATTCGGTATCACTTCATCCGGGATCACATTAGGCGAGGAGACCGAGCTCAAATATGTCAACACTCATGATAACCTTGAAGATATTTTCATGAAGCCCTTGGATGAAGTAAGATTTTGCGAGTTAAAGCATGAGCTAAATATCATTGATTCGAGCAATGTGCTTGAACCCTTGCACACCCCACCATACTCATCTTGATGTCTTGTTTAGGTGTAGGCATGGACATAGGGGGAGTGCTGTTCTCTCAATGAACTCTCCCTCCCCCTATTATGCATAAATTGATCAACTCTTTCACATTAGCCATTTTTATGGTACTTGTGCTTCAAAGACGAGTTTTGGTCATGGGCCCAAGGATAATTCTTTGTGGTGCCATACAAATTGACTCAAACATAGGTGGCTCCGGCCACCGCCCTCTCCTCTTGAGAGGTTTTGTTTCGTGTTTGGTCCTCGTTGTCTTTTGCCTTCTTGTGAGCCGTTTTTGTGTTTGAGTTGCCTCGTGTGTGTGCTCGTTTGCGTGTCCGGTTGCTTTGTAAAGGCCGTGTTGTCCTACTTTTGTCGAAACTTGCACTTTCTTGGGTTTACGGTACTACCGTGGCAAGCCACGGTACTACCGCAGAAGATGGGTTGCCCTGTGCGTGTACAGCTGCATCCCAGGCACGGTACCACCGCTTCCATCAGGGTAGTAATTTTTTACTGCCGCTGGAAGAGCGGTACTAGCGGCCTGTGTGCGGTACTTCCACCCGGGCGGTACTACCGCGATGACTCGCAGTACTACCGCGCCGTCGCGAGCGAGTGGGGGTTAAGAGCGGGAAGGGGGAATTCCAACTCCCCCATACCCGTTCATCTCTTTTCCCCACTTCGTCTCTCTCTGTCCTGCCCAAGAACGGCACTGAAGGACCTCGCCAGATCTTCGTCTCCGGCCGCTGTCCTCGCATTTCGACCGGTGGGATCGATGCCCACCTCGCCCTCTTTCCATGTAACCCGGTATCTCCCTTAGTCCTTGTCTCTTTGCCTCGTCGTTTTGCTTCTAGGTTTTGGGAGATGCTAGGGGGAGCCTGTCTATATTTTATAGATGTTGGGTTTGATTATGTTCATTTTTATATCCTTATGTGCAAATCCCGTATTGTCATCATTCCACCAAAAAGGGCAAGATTGTAAGGACATATTTCTCCCTATGTGGTTTTGGTGATTGATGACAATGCATTTGCGGACTAATTGTGTGTAGTGAGCATTTCAGATATCTCATGCCTAGGCACAAAACGATTTGGTGCCCCTCGGAGCCTAGTGAAGACGGCATTTCTCTATGTTTCTTTTCGGTAGTTTTGAGTCGTAGGAAAGCCGTACTATTAACAGGGGGTCCGCTTCAGAAAGGTTAGGATGGAATCAACACGTACACGTATGTTCCTTTACACCACCTTTCCTTTGATTCTTTGGAGCACCGACCATTTATCCGTCTCTTTACAAAATGAAGGACTCCAAGTGCTATTGTGCTGTGGCATGCGGTAGTACTGCTCAAGGGAGCAATAGTACCGCAGTGGCCCATGGTAGTACCGGCCAGGCAAGCGGTAGTACCGCTCCTCAGGAGCGGTAGTACCGTGGCCTCTAGCCCAGCACACTGACATGCGCAGAAGTAGGCGCGGAAGTAATTTTTTACATCCATGCCCTACGCGATAGTACCGCTCCCAGCATGCGGTAGTACCATGCCGGCACAAACCGAAACTCAGTGGAAGTAGCCATGGATGTAATTTTATTAGTCCGTGCCTTCCCATCCTAGTCGAACCCTGCCTTGCGGTAGTACCGCAAGGACGCACGGTAGTACCGCTCCGGTGGTTCTACCGCTTGTTGCTTTAATGCAACAGGGCCTCGTCTGGTCTCTGCCGCGGGAGCGGTAGTACCGCAAGGCCTTGCAGTAGTACTGCAAGTCGGTGCGGTAGTAGCGCAGGTCGCGGGCTGATGTAGTGGGTAACAGTTGGATCTTTCCCCCCACTATAGAAAGGTGGTCTTCTTCCCCAAGTTGACCACCTCTTCCCTCCCCAAGCTCCATTGTTGCTCAAAGCTCCATTTTGGCCCGATCTCTCTCCCTAGCCAATAAAACTTGTTGATATTTTAGGGATTGGTTGAGAAGGCCCCGATCTACACTTCCATCAAGAGAAATTTGATTCCCCCACTAATCCCTTGCAGATCTTGTTACTCTTGGGTGCTTTAGAACCCTAGACGGTTGAGGTCACCGCAGAGCCATATTCTATTGGGGTGAAGCATCGTGGTGTCGTTGGGAGCCTCCAATTAAGTTGTGGAGATAGCCCCAACCTTGTTTGTAAAGGTTCGGTTGCCGCCTCCAAGGGCACCAATAGTGGAATCACGGCATCTCGCATTGTGTGAGGGTGTGAGGAGAATACGGTGGCCCTAGTGGCTTCTTGGGGAGCATTGTGCCTCCACACCGCTCCAACGGAGACGTACTTCCTCTCAAAGGGAAGGAACTTTGGTAACACACCCTCGTCTCCACCGACACCACTCTTGGTTATCTCTCACCTTTACTTGTGCAAGCTTATTGTGTTGTATCCCTTGCTTGCTTGTGTGCTTGTTGTTGTTGCATCATATAGGATGCTCACCTAGTTACATATCTAGACAACCTACTTTGATGCAAAGTTTAATTTGGTAAAGAAAAGCTAAAAATTATTAGTTGCCTATTCACCCCCCCTCTAGTCAACTATACCGATCCTTTCAGAGGGGATGGCCGAAGCCATGTTCCAGCACTTTGCTGGCATTCTGGGCTCCGCGGATGTGTGCCACTCCATCCTGGCCCTAGAGGCTTTTGACGAGTGCTCCTTTGACCTTTCGGAGCTGGAGCTCCCTTTCTCTGAGGCTGAGATTTGGGAGGCGGTCAAGAAACTTCCTTCCGGCAAGGCGGCCGATCCTGATAGTTTTACTTTGGAGTTCATTTGTGCCTGCTGCGATATTGTCAAGAAGGATATTTGCGAGGCTTTCGACAAGCTCTAACACCTAAATGGCATGAGGTTTCAAAAGCTCGACGAGGCTCATGTCACTCTCCTCCTGAAGAAGCCGAATGCTTCCACGCTCGTGGATTACAGACTGATTTGCCTCATCCACCTTCTGGCTAAACTCTTCGCCAAGGTTCTGTCCTTGCAGCTTGCCCCCCGTCTAGGGGCCATGGTGTCCTTGTACCAGAGCATGTTCATTGCAGGACAGATCATCCACGACAACTCCATCCTCATCCAACAAACCGCTCGTCAGTTGCACAACATGAGAGTCTCGTGCGTGCTCCTCAAGCTCGACATTGCCCGCGCCTTCAACTCTATTTCGTGGCCCTTCCTTCTTCGGCTCCTTTATCATCTTGGCTTCGGCCCAAGGTGGCGCGAGTGGATCTCTATCTTCCTGTCCACGGCGAAGAAGCGAGTTTTAATCAATGGCAACACTACCCCCTCATTTGCCACGAGAAGGGCCTTCAACAAGGCGATCCTGCCTCCCCCATGCTCTTCACCTTGGTGATTGACGCGCTAAACCCCCTGCTCCAGCATGTTGTTGGGACCGGTGTCCTTCGATGCCCCACCAAGTGTCAGATGGCCTCAAGTCTCTCTTTACGTTGATGATGTGGTCATCTTTTGCCATCTGGATCCTCACAAGCTTGGGGTTATCCACGAACCACTGCGGGCCTTCGGGTCCGCGTCTGGACTGCACACCAACTTCAGCAAATGCTCAGCCATGCCGATCCAGTGCATGGCTGACCAGTCCACAGCGATTGAGGGCACAATCTCCTACCCAATCACGCACTTCCCCATCATGTATCTTGGCATCCCCCTCTCGGTCCGGAAAATCTTGGCGGCTAAGCTTATGCCGCTGGTGGAGCGCAAGGCTCGCAAGTTGGCAACATGGAGGGCGTCCCTGCTCTCACGAGGGGAAAGACTGGCCTTCGTCCGACATGTGCTTGTGGACATGCCTAATCACCTACTCATGGCCGTGGCACTGCGACCCACCATTCTCAAGAAGATCAATCGGATCATGCACAATTTCCTCTGGCACGACAAGGGTGACACTTCGGGTGGTGGATGTCTGGTTAGTTGGTGCAAGATCTGCCGACCTTTGGAGTTCAGTGGGCTAGGTATTTGCAACTTGCAGCATATGGGTGTGGCCCTTCGTGCTTGCTGGCTCTGGCTTAAAGCTACGGATGACTCTCGCTCCTGTCCGCACCTACACCTCCCGTCTGACGCCGAGGTCCATGCTATCTTTGATGCCTCGACAGTTTGGGCTCTTGGAGATGGCAACTCCTGCCTGTTCTGGTCGGACCGCTGGATCTCGGGCCAATCAATTGGGGTGATTGCCCCGGCCGTGCTCACCCTGGTCCCTAGGCACTGTAGACGGGTGCGATCAGTCACCCAAGGCATCCACAACAGGGTTTGGATCTAGGACATCCAAGGTGCCATGGGACCGGCGGCGATGGTGCAGTACGTTGAGCTCTGGGGCGCCCTACAACACATCACTCTTACACCTGACCCCGACGTGCTGCGTTGGCAATGGACCGAGTCTGGTATCTACTCCGCAAAGTCCTGCTACAAGGCCATGTTCAACGGTTCAACAACTGCGCCCCACTGGAAGCTCGCCTGGCGCACTTGGGCACCTCTCCGTACCCGATCTTCGCTTGGGTCGCCGGCCAGGACCGTTGCTGGTCTGCCGATGGCCTTGCACGACATGGCCTGCCGCACGATGAGCACTGCATCCTTTGTGACCAGGTGCTTGAAACCTTGGATCATCTCCTTATACATTGCCTGTTTTCCAAGACTATCTGGCATGAGGTGTTCGCCTGGTGCCGCGCTCCCGTACCCCTAGCTACGAGGATTGTTTCCAGGACTGGTGGGCCTCCATCACCAGCCATGTGGCTACTGGTATGCGCAATGGCCTCGCCTCCCTCACCCTTCTCACCGCTTGAACCATCTGGCGTCATTGCAACGCTTGCATCTTCGACAATGCACGCCCTTATGTCATGAACCTGCTGCAGACAATCAAGGACGCGCTAGGTCCTGGGCCATCGCCGGGGCCAAGGACATCGCCAGTTTCATGCCTCCATGATTTATTCTGTACTTTGGGCTGAGCAACCCTTTCTTGTTCTGCTCTCATAACACTTCTCGGCACCTGCCGAGTTCACGCTGAGTTGCTGCTACCCTTGTAAACCCCAACTCTCTTGCTCCCTACCTATCAATGGAATGATACGCAAATTTTGCGTATTCACGAAAAAGTATTAAAATGAAATAATAACAATAAAGATAAAAGAAAAGCAATAATACATTTTTATTTAAAAAATGAAACCATAAATATAAAATTGTAAAATAATAATAGAGAAAATGAAAATAACACAAAAAATACCAAGAAAAAGGAAACGAAACCCAGGCTAAAAGCCGCACAAACCACGTCCCCGTCTTCTGCTGAGCCTTGGCCACTGTAGAAGCGACGCGACATATATCTCTCGAAATGGGCGAGATACACCTTTGTGTTCGCGTTGGGCCAATCAGTTGATGTGTTAGGTCGCGAGATGGTTTGGTTTGCTCTTAGTCTCCTGAGAAAACTACCAATGTTGGGCTAACTTTTTTTTTGACAGGAAGACCTTTACGACTAGATTTATTAAGATCAAATAATGCTTACATAGCCTGCTAAAAATCTAGCAATAAAAACTGAAAGTGCATCCACCCTATGGAATGGGTGTTTGCACAACCCCACTCAGCTAGCTCATTAGCAACTACATTTGATTCTCTATTATAATGCTCAGCAGTAACTTTCTCGAACTGTCGTAATAATTCTCTACAATCATCTAAAATTGGAGCCTCCACCATAGAATATCCCTCATTTGGATGTATAGCCCAACCGCAATAGATTTGTCCATCCTCACTAAGACATTGTGACACCCCATGCTTAACTTCGAGCATCACCTTTTCCTTCTAGGGAAATCCTTCATGACATGCTTTATTAATTGCAAAACCACTAGTTAAGGGGTATCCCTTGCAAATGTCACTCCCACATTTTTAGGTTGCGACAAGTAGCGCATAGGGAGTTTTCCTTTTTTCGTAAATTCGTTTATTCAAAATGTTTTATCTATTAAATCGTGCGTCCAAATCGCATCGCCGTTGGATTTCTCGCATTGAGATCTTTGAAATAGATCCCATGTTAATAGGTTTCTGTCGGATTTCGGGTTCCGGCAGACCCTTGAGGTTCGAACACTGGGGTGCGCGCGGAGATCACACCCTCAGCCTACCCATGTCTCACCGCCTCGCTAGGATCTAAACTACTCGAAGAACAATACTAGGGACACAAGATTTATACTGGTTTTGTGGTGTAATACCCTACTCCAGTGTGTGGTGTGTGGATTGCCTCTGGGGCTGATGAGGAACAGTACAAAGGAAGAACAGCCTCGCGAGGGGCTGTTCTTGGTTGGTGCGTTGAACTGCTAGGGGAGTTCAGTCGCCTCTCTCTCTCTCTCTCTCTCTCTTGGGTGTCGATCTGATCAGGTCCAGATCTCTCCCTGTCTTTCTATCCTTGTTCCCCCGATCCCCTACCCTGTGGGTGGCTAGTCCTATTTATAGGCGAAGGCCCCGGGCCTCTTCCCAAATATTGAGTGGGAAGGGCGCCAACAATTGGCCATTTTGAAGGGGAACATCTAGTACACTTATCCTGACTAAAGTTGGTCCTCGCCTGCCAAAAGACCCTGAGGATGACGCTGGCTTGGGCTCCATGATGACCTCCGTTCTGCCGTCCTGCTGGTCTTGGTCTTGTTGCACCGAAATTTTTGCCTTTGCTTGATACCCTTGCCTGCGCTTGCCCCCTTTACACCAAAGGGGAAACAAGGACTCTGCGCAGGCCGGCGCCCGCCTGCGCCTTGGTCGTCATGGCTTGTGTCACGGGCACCTCATGAGGTACCCTGCCTTGATCTCTCCGCCTCCTCATGAGCCAGCCTGACGAGGCCGTGCCTGAGGAAGCCTCCTGTCGTCCGCCCAGCGAGGCTTGGCCCCTCGCAAGGGTCTTGAGCATGTGTTGATGTAGATGGGCCGTACTGGGCCACTCCTTGAGCCACGTCGCAGGCCACAGGTAGGCAAGTCTGGGTACCCCCGTTCCCAGAACGCCGACAGTAGCCCCCGGTCCTAAGGCGTGCTTGGACTTGGCTTAGCACAGAAGCGAAGAGGCAAGTGCGAAGCACCGCGGGCCCCAATAGCCTGCGGCCTTGGGCGCTGCGTGGCGGTTGATTGGACGTGGGCGTCCCTGTTCCCCCATGCCTCCTTATTTTGCGCCTGAGCTAGGCGGATCCGCCGTTGTACGCAATCTCCCCTCTTCTCGCCGCTCGCGCGCCTTCTGCTCTTCCTTCTCTCGAGCTCCAGCCTCTGCTTCCAATCCAATCTCGCATCCTCCCCCTTCCTGTCGCCATGGCCTCGACGAAGAAGGGGAAAGGGCCAAAGCCTGTGCCCTCGCCCCGTCCGTCGCCGTCGATGGCTACCGCTGTTGACCGGTCGATCATACTCAACCGGGAAGGCTCGGACAAGGTCAATTCCGCCATCGCCACTGAGGGAGTCCTGGACTAGGGGGTGTCCGGACAGCCGGACTATCATCGTCCGCCGGACTCCAAGACTACGAAGATACAAGATTGAAGACTCCGTCCCGTGTCCGGATGGGACTTTCCTTGGCGTGGAAGGCAAGCTTGGCGATACGGATATGTAGATCTCCTACCATTGTAACTGACTCTGTGTAACCCTAGCCTTCTCCGGTGTCTATATAAACCGGAGGGCTTTAGTCCGTAGGACACAACATACATTACAACAATCATACCATAGGCTAGCTTTAGGGTTTAGCCTCCTTGATCTCGTGGTAGATCCACTCTTGTACTACCCATATCGTCAATATTAATCAAGCAGGACATAGGGTTTTACCTCCATCGAGAGGGCCCGAACCTGGGTAAAACATCGTGTCCCTTGTCTCCTGTTACCATCTGCCTAGACGCACAGTTCGGGACCCCCTACCCGAGATCCGCCGGTTTTGACACCGACATTGGTGCTTTCATTGAGAGTTCCTCTGTGTCGTCACCGATAGGCTCGATGGCATCTTCAACTAACAACGCTGCCCAGGGTGAGACTTTTCTCCCCAGACAGATTTTCGTATTCGGCGGCTTCGCACTGCGGGCTAATTCACTTGGCCATCTGGAGCAGATCGAAAGCTACGCCCCTGGCCATCAGGTCAGACTCGGAAGCCTAAACTTCACGGCCGACGTCGGCGGAGACTTGATCTTCGACGAGCTCGAGCCACAGCCAAGCGCGTCGCACTGTTACAATGGGCACGATCTAGCTCTGCCGCCGAACAGTGCCTTGGTGGCCGCACAAGAATCCGCTCCGGCCCTTAGACCGGAGCCGATCGCCCAGATCGAGGACCGGTGGCTGGACACCGCCTCGGGGGCTTCAACTTCCACGGCGATGGAGCCGAACACTAACCTTGTCCCTCGCGAAGCTCGTGACTCCGAGGTGCCGGACTCCTTGCCGGACTCCGGACCTCCCACGCCCCTGCCAATCGAATCTGATTGGGCGCCGGTTATGGAATTCACCGCCGCGGACATCTTCCAATATTCGCCCTTCGGCGACATCCTAAATTCGCTAAAGCATCTCTCGTTATATGGAGAGTCCTAGCCGGATTATGGCCAGGATGGTTGGGATACGGACGACGAAGAAATTCAGATCCCACCCACCACCCACTTCGTAGCCACTGTCGACGATTTAACCGACATGCTAAACTATGACTCCGAAGACATCGACGGTATGGACGACGATGCCGGAGATGAACAAGAAACAGCGCCTACAAGGCAAGGGAAGACCACCTCGTCATACGACGTATACATGGTGGATACCCCAAAAGGAAGCGATAATGAGGACCAACGGGGCGCGGCAGAAGATAATCCCGCCGACAAACAACCAAAACGGCGACGCAGACGCCGCACTAAGTCCCGCCTCGACAACAACAGCGCTCCTAATGACCCAACAATACAGCAGGGAAAACCAGCGGACGAGAACGCGCAGACAAGCAACCGTCCGAACAAGACGAGTCGGATAATCAATCCAGGCCCGGCGAAAACAACAGTCCAGGCGACCTCACGCCGGACACACCGCCGGAGAATAAAAACCTTCGGAAAAGACTCGTCGCCACCGTAAGAAGTTTGAAAAAGGAAAAACGGAAGCTCAAAACAGCGGAAGATACACTCAGAATGAAGTGGAGCAAATTGCTCAAAATCGCAGACAAATACGGCAATGGCCATCAATCAAAGAGCTACCCGAAGCGCAAGCTACTGCCAGAATTTGATGAGGAGGCCATAGAGCCCCCACAGTCAAAAAACAAAGCGGCCGCCTGGTTGGATAGACGGCCAGATGATAGGCCAAAATCTGAAAGCGGCGCCGCACATAAGCCGACTAACGACCCTGGAAAGACAAATGGCCCAGCCAGGTCCATTTATGGGCCAAAGAAGACGGCCCCAGGAAGCAATACAACACGACAAGTGTCCGAAGACAGCGGCACGCCCAAACACAGGGGCGCCGCACACCCACTATGTTTCACCAATGAGGTGCTGGATCATGAATTCCCAGCAGGATTTAAACCCATAAACATAGAGGCCTACGACGGAACAACAGACCCTGGAGTCTGGATAGAAGATTATATACTACACATACACATGGCTAGAGGAGACGATCTCCACGCCATAAAATACCTACCCCTCAAGCTCAAAGGGCCAGCCCATCATTGGCTCAAAAGCCTCCCAGAAAACACTGTTGGAAGTTGGGAAGAGCTCGAGGACGCGTTTAGAGCAAATTTTCAAGGGACTTATGTCCGCCCTCCGGATGCAGATGATCTAAGTCATATAACTCAACAGCCCGGAGAGTCAACACGCAAATTCTGGAACAGGTTCCTCACCAAAAAGAACCAAATAGTTGACTGTCCGGACGCCGAAGCCTTAGCAGCTTTTAAACACAACGTCTGAGACGAATGGCTCGCTAGACACCTCGGCCAAGAGAAGCCGAGGACAATGTCCGCGCTAACAAGCCTCATGACCCGCTTCTGTGAAGGAGAGGATAGCTGGCTAGCAAGACGCAGCACCAGCGACCCAAGTACATCCGAGATCAGAGATGGAAATGGAAAATCACGGCGCAGAAAAGAGCAACACCGGAATAAAGAGAAAAGCACAAAGAGCACGGCAGTCAACGCCGGATTCAAAAGCTCGCGGCAAAACAACAAAACACCGCCTCTTAAGGATGACAGCGATGAGCTATCCAACTTAAACAAGATGTTGGGTCGGATATGTCAAATCCACAGTACCCCCGAAAGGCCTGCAAACCACACCCACTGAGATTGTTGGGTTTTCAAACAGTCCGGCCGACTAAACGCCGAACACAAGGGGCTCGACGCGTCAAGCGAAGATGACAAACCCCGCCAGTAGAGCACCGGAAAACAAAAGAATTTCCCACAAGAGGTCAAAGCAGTAAATTCACTTCATGTGATAACATGGAAAAACAGTGCGGCACCCGTTAAAATGGGTCTCGCACGGTCCAACCCAGCGGAACATAGAGATTGGACATCAAAACCAATCACTTTCGACCACCTGGAGTATTCCAGAAGCGTTCGAAATGCAGGATGGACTGCCCTGATATTGGATCCCATAATCGACGGACTACAATTTACACAAGTCCTGATGGACGGAGGCAGTGACTTAAGCCTGCTGTATCCAAACACAATCCGCAAGTTGGGGATAGACCTTACTAAAATTCGACACAGCCGCACTTCCTTTAAAGGAGTGACGCCAGGCCCTTACGCCAAGTGCACAGGCTCCCTATTACTAGAAGTTGTGTTCGGATCACCGAACAACTTTCGACGCGAAAAACTAATCTTTCATATCGTCCCATTTAAAAGTAGCTATCAAGCACTCTTGGGACGAGAGGCTTTTGTCCGCTTCAACGCCATACCACATTACGCGTCTCTTACACTTAAGATGCCCGGTCCACGTGGCATCATTTTAGTGCGAGGGTCATTTAAAGACCCCGGACACGGTTAGACGAGTCCGGCATAAAATAAGCTAGGGGCTCCCTAGCCGCACACCCCTTCACAAGGGGCTACGCGCACAAGCAACAGCGAGGTCACATAGACTCCGCTTTACCTATTTATATTTCTTCCTTCGTATATATTTTGCACAAATTGCTTTTAAACTAAGTTCCTCTCTTTTTACAGATGAACAACGTGCACACCCGTCCAGGATAACGGCACAACGGAGACACAGGCGCAGACGTGCAGTAGGGACCCGTTGCAAGGATTCTTTTCAGATTAAGACCCTGCGTAAACCTTTCTTACTGTCTCTTGTTGCTATAATCCCTTGGCTTCTCATTATAACCAGTGTGGAGCCTGACGTTTTGGCATCGGCCGCGTCAGATGACCTTGCCCGTACCTGGACACTAGGGGCTGAGGGCATTGTTCTGCCCATTATTACAAAGACCGAACACCTTAGGGAGTGTTCGGCTTCTCGAGTTAGGCCTTATATGCATTAGCTCCGAATCATGTCTTTGGTCAAATGTTGGGTTTGCCCGGCTCTTGTGTTTTGCTGCCTTAAGTTCCATATCATCGGCTAACGCGGCACTAGGAGAACTACTGCGATTGTGCCCCAGTTCGGCTGGGCCAAGCACCTCAGTAGAGAAAGCCGAAAACTGACTGTCATGATACAGCGAGAGACTGGTCAACCACTCGATCGACCACCGGAGTGTTTAGAATTCCCCGCTTTGACGAAGGACCGTTTCCCGGTCAGGCACAGACGCGCCCTGAATTCGGAGAAGCGCGGTGCCCCAAGGGGCTATATCGTAGCCCCACCCTCGAACTCCACTGGCTAAGTGAAAGTGATAAAGCATCATAGTCCGGATTGCCTCGTTTGCTACGCTACCACCTCCTTAACAGGACCGAGATGTCGGATTAAGTGTGAAAACGTGCTATTTTTTGTGAACACCCCCGCACCTTGTGCGTGGGGGCTGAAGCCGAAGACTGCAATCTTTCAGGTTATACAAATGTATACATAAACGGCCGCATAGGAGATATTTTAATACTTGGAACGCACAAGTATAAAAAAGCGGTTACATCATAATCATTGTTTTAACAAGATAAAATGTTCATTTGAACGTGACATTTTTTGAGCACTACGACTCTATTACACGAGCGCCACGCATAACTTCCCCAAAGTAGTGCTCGGCGGGTAACCGGCTTTCGTCCGAACTCGGGGCGGCAACAGCGGTGGCATCCATCTCTGTCCAATGTGTTTTCACACAGGCAAGGGCCATCCGCGCACCCTCTATACAGGCCGACCGCTTCATCTCCTTGATACGCGGCACCGCCCCAAGAAACTGCTGCAATAAGCCAAAATAGCTCGTCGGCTTGGGCCTCTCCGGCCAGACATGAGCCACGATATCCATCATGGCAAGTCCGGACAACCTGTTCAGCTCTGCCCATTCGGCCAACCGATCGGTCAACGGAAGTGAACAATCCGGACTATGGAATTGAGACCAAAATAGCTCTTCCGTCTTGTGATCCTCCTGACTCCGGAAGTGCACAACGGCATCCGCCGCACTTGCCACTAAGTCCATATATGGATCCTCCGGACCCCACAGTTGACCAAGCTGGGCATACTTTCGATCCGTAAACCGGCAACGCAGCAGAAAAGGCTTGCCAGCCACAATATCCCCGGCCTGGCGCAGCTCCTCCTTCATAGCCCGCATTGCAGAACGGGCATCCTTGGCCTCGGCGATGGCCTTCCCCAGGTCTTCCCGCTCTGATATACGCTCCTTTTCAAGAGCCTCGTTGCGGTCGGTAGCATCCTTCAATTTCACGGCCGATTCGGCCATCTTTTCCCTGCTTAGGCAGTGTGCAGCCCTTTCGGCTTCTAATTCCTCGAACGCCCTCGAGGCAGCCGCATCACTCCTTCTGGCCTCCTCCTTAGCTTGAGAAAGTTCTGCCCGAAGGCTCTCCACAGCAGCAGCACCATCTGTGTCAAGCACAAATGTTGTAAAAGGTGGGCTTTTCACTCCCCTAATAGGTGACTGCGGAGAACCAATTTACCTTGCGACTCATCAAGTCGCTTGTTGACTAGCGGGATGTCTGCATCCGCTACATCGAGCTGCCGCATTAATTTGGCAACTCCATTAGTCCAGCTAGCCCCCGGACTATCCGCCACCTGTATAGGAAAGGCGACACTTAATACCTGCGATTTTGATCCCCGGCACGCTGTCGCTTTCGACAACCTACCGAGTCCTAGGGGCTACTATATATACAGGGCGCACTTTTTACGTGCAAAACTGTCAAAAAAAGGCGCGTCATTTTTACGTACCTCGAACCCCGCCAGCAAACTTCGGACGACATTATGCAATCCGCTTTCGGCAGACGAAATCCTTCCAATCACCATGTGCATCAATGCACGGTGATCTTCTGAGACGGACGCCCTCTCGAGCAGATCCTTCAGCTCCCCCGGCCGCACACTAGTCGGTGCCGAACTCTTCGGCTCTGCCGGGCTCGGGGATACCCTCCGTGATGACACTTCAGGCCCGTCCGCCATATCCGACGGCGCAGCAGACGGAGGCGTCTCGCTCTCCATCATCTCCGGACGAAGATCCCCCGAAGACGAGCTCATCTGAGAGGGCCGCAGATCCGAACTACAAGGTAACAATTTCGGTTATCCACAGAAGCACGAATGGAGGTATTTTCTTATTAATGAACTCCCCCTTTTCTTTACTCACGGCTTGCTAGAGGGATGATTCTTTAGAGAAGACAGTGCGGCCGGGGCCTCCCCGGACGCAGGACCCTCCGGCGAAGATTTCTTCCCCCGCTTAGGGGCTTTGGCCTCCGGGTCTTCGGAGGCGGTCCTCTTCTCCCCTTGGAGGGAGGGATTCTCTATCCCCCCTTCTTCGAGCGCCCCTTTGGGCGGGACGGTAGCTCCTCTATTTTCCCCCTCGCCTTCTTCTGAAGGCGCGACCTCCAACATTCTGACCAGCACAGGCTCCGGCGCGGTCTCTAGGAGGGGGGCCGGACACCGTATCAGCTTTGCTTGCGCTATCCACTCCTGCTGAAGGATAACGGATTAAAAGGTGAATCAAAGAAAGGCAAACAAATGGTACGTCCGAACACTGAGCTACTTACTTGAGTATCCGGGCGATTGCAGCTTAAGCCTGCATCCTCGGTCGATTCTGACACGCCACTTGTGGTCCGAAGAACAACTTGTACATCTCCACGGGTGTCGTATCCATGAAGTGTTGGAGAATCCGTGGTCCCTCCGGATTGAACTCCCATTGCCGGAGAGGATGGCGTTTGCAGGGCAGGAGAAGCCTAATTAGCATAACCTGCATCACCACGACCAGATCGATCTCCCTCGCTTGGAGGTCTCGAATCCGGCCCTGCAATAGGGGCACGTCTTTTGACGGCCCCCAATTGAGCCCTTGGTTGATCCACGACATCAATCGGCGTGGAGGTCCCGGGCGGAATGAAGGTGGCGGCTTTTGCTTGCTGCCCTTCGGAGCGGTGATATAAAACCACTCCTGCTGCCACAAACTGAGCTCCTCTTGGAAGGAGCCCTCAGGCCACGGGGCATTGGCCCTTCTGCTTATGGCCACCCCGCCGCACTCCGCTTGACGCCCCCCGATCATCTTCGGCTCCACATTGAAGGTCTTCAGCCACAGGCCGAAGTGGTGGGTGACGCGGAGGAAGGCTTCGCAGATAATAATGAATGCGAAAATATGGAGGATGGACTCCGGGGCCAAGTCGTGAAAATCCAGCCCGTAGTAGAACATGAGCCCTCTCACGAAGGGGTCCGTCGGGAAGCCTAAACCCCGACGGAGGTGGGATATGAAGACGACGAACTCACCGGGCTCGGGAGTGGGTACGGCCTGCCCTTGGGCGGGCAACCTATGCGAAATCTCGTAGGACAGGTACTTGGCCTCACGCAGCTTTAGCACGTCCCCCTCCGTGACGGAGGAGGGCATCCACCGACCCTGAAGGTCGGAGCTGGACATTGTTGAAGATCCGAAGCGCTCGAATCTGGGGCTCTGGGTGTTGGAACTTGGAGCAAGGAGGAGATTCGATGGAAGATTTAAGAAAAGAAACGAGCCTTGGTCCTCTTATAAAGGGGGAAAATACCAGGAGCCGTCTCCGTGACCGTTCGGGATTCACCTTCGATAGAGGAGGCGTGGCGACGGGCGCGGTTGGGTTACCCACGCTCGTATTGATGAGAATCCCAGAATAAGGGGAGCACGATCTCTGCTTCGACAAGGCGTGCCAAGAAAACCGCTTCGCTAAACGTGCTGAGGTGGTATAATAAAAAATGATTCAAGTAAAGGCTTGGTAGTGGTGTGACGTTACGCCACAAAATACTTCAGCAGATTGAGTTTGTGTGCATTTTATTCTCTCTACGGTGGAATGTGGAATTTATTTTGCAGAGCCGGACACTATCCTGGTGTTCATGATCTTCTCTGGATTATTCACAGGAGGAACCCGCCTTGCAATGCCGAACATTATGCGCGCCGGACTTATCGTCATTGAAGCCTGGTTCAGGGGCTACTGAGGGAGTCCTGGACTAGGGGGTGTCCGGACAGCCGGACTATCATCGTCTGCCGGACGCCAAGACTACGAAGATACAAGATTGAAGACTCCGTCCCGTGTCCGGATGGGACTTTCCTTGGCGTGGAAGGCAAGCTTGGCGATACGGATATGTAGATCTCCTACCATTGTAACCGACTCTGTGTAACCCTAGCCTTCTCCGGTGTCTATATAAACCGGAGGGCTTTAGTCCGTAGGACACAACATACATTACAACAATCATACCATAGGCTAGCTTTAGGGTTTAGCCTCCTTGATCTCGTGGTAGATCCACTCTTGTACTACCCATATCATCAATATTAATCAAGCAGGACGTAGGGTTTTACCTCCATCGAGAGGGCCCGAACTTGGGTAAAACATCGTGTCCCTTGTCTCCTCTTACCATCCACCTAGACGCACAGTTCGGGACCCCCTACCCGAGATCCGCCGGTTTTGACACCGACAGCCATCATCTTCAATGAGTGCGGGAGGACGACAGTCTGGCCCGCGTCTCACTTCTCCATTGACAGAACAGTCACGGAGGTCCGGTACTTCACCGATGCTCTATGGGCGGGTCTGGTTCCCCCCTTTTCCGATTTCTCCAATGCTGTGCTTTCTCATTACCAGATCCACATGATGCATTTGGGTCCTGAATCCATTACTCTTCTTGCCGTTTTCGCTTTTGTCTGCGAGGCGATGATGGGCATCCCTCCTTTAATTGCCTTCCTGTGCCACTTCTTCTCTCCGCGTCTCAGCGATCCTACCCAATGCTCGGGGTGTGTGAGCTTCCTTGCCGCACCTGAAACAGCGGCTTCGGGAATTGATTTCAGCCTTCCTCCGCCTGCAACCGGGTTCCGTGAGCGGTGGCTGTACGTGGACGCTGGGGTGTCCAGCCCCCTGCTTTCGGAGCCAACCGTGCCCGTTATCCCCAACTCGGCTGGGGCCAGGAGACACTCACGAGCCCCCGACTCATCTTCGTTTGGCACCGCTTCACGTACTTGAGGTTGCTCGGTGTGATGGCACCCAAGGTGGTGAAGGAGTTCCTCCTGTGCTGCATTGCCCCTCTCCAGCGTCATTCCCGGCGGATGTGGGCCTTCGAGGGACGTGAAGACCGCATGAGGCTCCAAGAGGAAGATCTGACGCCCGAAGTGCTGAGGTAGGTTCTCCTGTTCCTGACTGGGGACCCTTCTCCTGGCAGCATCCGGCATGGGGGCGCCCTGCTGTACCTTTGCTCAAACAGGGGAGATTTCACGAAGCAGATGCCCAGCTTCGATGAATGGGGGTTGCGCCCTGCAGGCCTTAGGGGACCCCGCGAGAACCCAGTTGTGGTCGTCGCCCTTCCGGTTGCCCATGGCGGTCCTTCCTCGAGTGGTGGAGCTGGGAGGCAAGGGGCGCCGGGGGCTGAGGGGCCGCCTTAGAGATGATGACGCCACGCGGTACTCCTGAGGTGGCAGCTCTTGAGGCCAGCCCTGTGGCGGCTGAAGGCACCGAGCCACGGCCTGCGGCTCCCGTAGCAGAGGGCCCCGAGGCCCCGGTCACCCTCCTTGGCGTGGCATCTGGCGACGTGTCTCTAGGCGAGGCCCCCGACGCCGGGCACCCTGACGCTTCTTCCTCGTCGCAAGCTGACCCCTGCGCCGAGCTTCTGGGTCGCTTCCGTGTGGACTTCGAGGCTGTCAGAAAGAGAAGGGAGGCCTTGGGTGATGATTACCCTTGCCGCTTATTGAAGCGCAGGAAGTACTTCGCCACCGATGAGTAAGCCTTTCCCTTCCTTTGTTCCTTACTCTCCTGCTACTTCAGCTGATTATTACCCTGCAGGGCCCTTCCTACCGAGTTCGCGGAGGTGACTGAGGAACCATCCCTCCAGGCCTCGCCCTCTCCACCTTCCCCAAGCATCCCGGGCTCCAGCACAGCCCTTGTGGTGAGGCCGGCTGGAGAGGCGGGCCATCCTGCGGTGCATCTTGGTTCTGCACCCCTCTCGACCATCCTTCGCGAGCCCTCCCAGGGCATAGCCAGCCTGCCCTGGGCTCTTCGACTGGTTGTGGATGACGACCGGCTGAGGTCGGCCTTGCGATCTTCCTTGGAGGGTGAATTGGCTCTGGGCCAGACTTCTGGCGAGGCGCGTCCGGCCATCGCGAGGGCGCCAGCCCCCAGCCCCCTGCCCAGCGGGGGAGTGCTGATCCGTGGCCCTCCTCGCGTGTCCGAGGCGGAAGGAGATGCGGAAGACGTGCTTGAGCGCGCTCGGGAGCGCCGTGCCCTCCGCCAAGGGTTCCTCCGAAGGGCGGCGGACGCGGTGAGCCTGCTTGGTGTAGAGCTCGCTGACGAGGACGCGCGCCTTGAGGCCGAGGGCCTGCGCCTAGCTGAGGAGAGGCGCAAGCTGAAGGTGGCTGTTGCCCTTGCACGCCACCAGCATGACCTCGACAATGAGAAGGACGAGGCATCGCTGGCAGCTTCTCGGGAGGCCTGCTCCCGGGCCGTCGAGGAGGCTCAAGAGGCCAACCAGCGGCGCTTAGCCGCGGAAGAGCGGGCGTGGGAGCTCCGGGCCCTGAGCAGCTCCCTGGAGCAACAGGTGGAGTTGCATGAGGCGGCCCTTGCGTCGATGGAGGGGGGCTCGGTTGATCAGGCAGAGCTTCAGAAGCGTGAGGTGGCACTGAGGCTGGAGGCCACCGAGCACGCCCTGGAACTTGAGTGATTAGAGATGAGGGAGCGCATGGTGGCGCAGGCGGAGGATGATGTCGCCGCGATGGAAGCCCGAGCCTCGGAAGAAGTTGGTCATCATGTGGCGGCGGCTCACTCGAACCTCGAGCGCGAGTTCGTGGAAAGGCTTGAGCTGATCCAGGTCAAAGCAGAGGGCAAGTCCGCCGCTTTGAGGGCCAAGTTGGATGAAGTGACGCGGCGTGCGGATGCTACCGGGTGGATGTGGCCGAGGCCGTTGCGCGGCGGAACGAGGACGAGATTTACCAGTGGCAGACCTTGGAGCACGTGCATATCCCCATGCTCCGCGAGCTCCGGGAAAGAGCCAACACGGCCTTGGGTATCATCTGTGAGGCAGCCGTTGGGGAACCTCATGTGGTCAACTATGCTGGTAACCTTCAGTCCTTCACCGATGTGGTGATGCAGCTGGAGGTCCGTTCGGGTAGAGCCGATAGGTTGGTGGAGGAGAGGAGCCGCGCCCTACTTGGGCGTGCTTTCTCTCGCGTATTCAGTCATCTTCAGCACATGGATCCCCACTTCGACTTCGATGCCGCCGTCGCACCGGTGCCCTTGGCTGTCTGGGACAATCTGCCGAGCTGGGTGGAGGACAACGTGCACGCCCTGGTTCGGGCCTTCACCACTGACGACGACGGTGTAGTCGTAGCCGCCGACGAGGGCGGAATGGTGAATGGCCCGGGCACTGGTGAGGGCGGAATGATGAACGACCCAGGTGCTGTCGGCGGCGACGTAGGAGGTGATGGCGAAGCCAGCGACGCCAGCGGCGGCTCCGGAGGTGTCCCCGGGGATGCATTGGGGGATTTATCCGATTGACCATGTGCCGTTCCTGTTTTTACCCTGCGCGGAGAGAGTTCGGGCTTGGCCTAGGAGATTGTAAGAGCATTTTGGGAGGGGGGGGGCCTCGTGTAAAGACTTGCAGTTAGCATATTTGTAGACATGGCATCACCCGTGTGCCTGCGCCGGGCGACTGGTTCATGGCGAGCCGATTGGCTTGTTTACCTTTGACCCGCGTGGGCCCTGAGCCAGCCCGCGGAGGGTCGTGGCGTCCTGAGTGTCTCCTGAACGGGCCTATTGAACCTGCAAGTAGATCCTCCTGAGAGGGCGTGCCGAGGGAAGTCTGGGCTGTGTTAGTGCTTGGCTTGGCCCAGCTCGTGAGGGGCTCGCGAGGGGAGGCAGCTGAAGATTGGACGGCCGCAAAGCGGCATCTAGAACGCGAGAGATTGCTCGAACGAGACTAAACACCCCTTCCCCGGACACACGCAAGTTTTTAGCTCAAATCCAACTTAAATCCAAATAGGGAAAAGCAACAACCAAGGGGAAAAGCAGGAAAAGCAGAAAAAGCCGCGTCCGGCACCTAGTCTAGTCTTCGACGTCTTCTCACCAGCGCGGAGCTAAGTGCTGCCACTGGGCATGGGCGGGAGCCCCCGAGGCCCGAGGGCGGCTCTCCGGAGACTCCGGGGCGTGTACAGCCACACTCATTATTACGTGAGAGTGTCACGGGGCGGCGAGCTTCACAGGCACTGGGCCTTCTTCACAGGTACCGACCTTGCTTCATATCGCCAGACGAGGGCCCCGCCTTGCGCCACACTCTATCGCCACCGACGACGGTCGGAGACCGAGGACGCCACCGATGGGATAGAGCGGTTGCCAGCGGTTCCTCCGACGACCATGGGTCCTCTGCCGGGGGTAGGCCCTGAGGCACCTCCCCGGCAGAGGGCCTACCTCCTGAGGGCGCCTTGCTCCGAGCGCCGCGTGGGCGAGGCCGGATCTCGGCCCCTATCCTGCAGCCCCCTGTGCCCTCCTCCTGAGGGGTGGGGAGCTGCTGGATTGGGCCAGCCACCCGCTGCGACGACCTGTACCTCCTGCGATCCATGGTTAGCGTATGCCTGTTCCTGAGGGATTAGTGGTACCCGATAGTCACAGCCTCCGACGTGGTCGACGGGGCCTTCCCTTGGCTCCTGAAAGAGCTCAGCCTCAAGTGCTTCTTCTCCCCAGCCTGGGCCGAGGAACTGGCCATGGTCCTCCTCCTGCGCGTGTCCTTGATCCATCATGTGTGGCATGTACGCCTCCGGGGCCGCCGCCCCGAATGCCTCGCCGTAGTGCCCCATGTGCCACGCAGTTCTGCTCGCGATGCCAACCTGGGAGTGGCAGCATGGCGGCTCACCGGGACCATGTGTTGTAGTGGATCCCCCTTCGTAGGTCAGAGGCGGAGGCGGCACCGTTGGTGGCCAGGCGCTGAGGGCCAGGTTGGTGTTGGAGTGGCCCTGGAATCCGCCGGGAGCTGTGCGGGCATGTGTGGGGCCTCCGTGCGGTCCACCTTGGGCCTGAGGCGGCAGTTGGGTGCAGAAGGGGGAGCCCACGAGGCGGTGGAGCCTAGGAGCTCCGCCACCCGCTCCAGTAGTACGTCGCGGCCGCCCTCTAGAAGCCTGCATTGCAGTAGTTCTCAAGCCACCGTGAGCGCGGCCCTTGAGTTCGCCTGCTCTCGCCGTGAGTACGACGTTGTGGCCGCGGCGTGGCTCGAGGCCCTCGCTGCCGACCGCACCTGCCATGGTGTGAGGGCTGGTGTCACTTGACCGTGTCGCCCGCGGCCCGCAGCGCCCTGCGGACTGCGGGCTGCCTGGGGCACGGGGTTGAGGTCACCCTGGGCAAGCTGCTCTGCGTGGGCAGGCCAGGTCGCCCAGGGATTTGGGTTGCCCGTGGGGTCGCCGGACATGCTGATGATGAGGCGATGGGCGGCGAGGCACGGGGCGAAGGAGAGCAGACTCCGACACACCCCTACCTGGCACGCCAAATGTCGGATTTCGGGTTCCGGCAGACCCTTGAGGTTCGAACACTGGGGTGCGCGCGGAGATCACACCCTCAGCCTACCCATGTCTCACCGCCTCGCTAGGATCTAAACTACTCGAAGAACAATACTAGGGACACAAGATTTATACTGGTTCAGGCCACCATTGTGGTGTAGTACCCTACTCCAGTGTGTTGCCTCTGGGGCTAATGAGGAACAGTACAAAGAAAGAACAGCCTCGCCAGGGGCTGTTCTTGGTTGGTGCGTTGAACTGCTAGGGGAGTTCAGTCGCCTCTCTCTCTCTCTCTCTCTCTCTCTCTCTCTCTCTCTTGTGTGTCGATCTAATTAGGTCCAGATCTCTCCCTGTCTTTCTATCCTTGTTCCCCCGATCCCTACCCTGTGGGTGGCTAGTCCTATTTATACGCGAAGGCCCCAGGCCTCTTCCCAAATATTGAGCGGGAAGGGCGCCAACAATTGGCCATTTTGAAGGGGAACATCTAGTACACTTATCCTGACTAAAGTTGGTCCTCGCCTGCCAAAAGACCCTGACGATGACGCTGGCTTGGGCTCCACGAGGACCTCCGTTCTGCCGTCCTGCTGGTCTTGGTCTTGTTGCACCGAAATAGTTGCCTTTGCTTGATACCCTTGCCTGCGCTTGCCCTCTTTGCACCAAAGGGGAAACAAGGACTCTGCGCAGGCCGGCGCCCGCCTGCCGCCCGCCTGCGCCTTGGTCGTCATGGCTTGCGTCACGGGCACCTCGTGAGGTACCCCGCCTTGATCTCTCTGCCTCCTCGTGAGCCAGCCTGACGAGGCCGTGCCCGAGGAAGCCTCCTGTCGTCCACCCCGCGAGGCTTGGCCCCTCGCGAGGGTCTTGAGCATGTGTTGATGTAGATGGGCCGTACTGGGCCACTCCTTGAGCCACGTCGCAGGCCGCAGGCAGGCAAGTCTAGGTACCCTCGTTCCCAGAACGCCGACAGTTTCAACAAACTTTTTTTCCATGAAAAAAATCGAAAGAAAAAACTAGAGCCGGAAGCATGATTTTCCCCTCCTTTTTCCCTTTTCGAGGGGCAAAATTGTGCCTGCTGCGGAAGAAAAAACACGTTTTTTTTATATTTCTGTGTGTTAGGTTTTGTAGAAGCGTGTCAACTCCCGTAACATGAGAGCTTATATTATATATATATATATATATATATATATATATATATATATATATATATATACACCTACTAATAAAGCAAGGTGCGTTTCTTCAATTTTTTCATCCGTTCACCATTGAAAATATTTTTGTTCTATCCAAGGTGGTACTAAAATTGTGCGTCTGTTAGAACCGAAAAACAGTTTTGTTCCGAAATTTGTACGTGGGCCGCGCATGCTTCAGCCCAGGAAAGCATGCCCGCTTGTTTCCTGCCCGTTCATTCGAAAAAATATTATTTACCGCACAGGGCGGCAAATAGTCAGAATTTCGCACATGGCGTAAAAATTGGGTCCGCCCGTTTTTGTTTTTTCTCTATTCTGTTTCTGTTTTTATTTTCCTTTTATCCTTTTTTTATTTTTCTTTCCAAGTTTTTTTAATTTTTTATTTTGAAATATGTTTGGATCTTTAATTTTTTATCCTCGTTCCATTTTTTACGAAACTAAAAAAATGTTCGAATTTTTAAAAAAGAGTTTACATTTTCCAACATTGTTTGAGATTTTCAAAATAAATTGTATTTTAGAAAATGATAGAAATTCGAAAAATATTCATGTTTATTGAAGTGTTCACAAATTTAAAGTATTTTTTGTGTTTGAAAAAGATGTTAAAAAAATTGTTTTCAATGTTCAAAACATGTGACCATTTTCAGAAATTAAAAAATGTTTTCTTAAAAAGAGGTTCTTGTTTTCAAAAGTTGTTTGTGAATTAAAAAAAAACCATTTCAAGTTTTCTTCATATTTTTCCAAATTTAATGCAATTTTCAAAAACAGTGCTCGCGTTTTTTAGAAAAAGAATCAGGAATTAAAAAATTGTTCATATTTCGAAGAATAATCAGAATTACATAATTATTACTTTATTTTTTGAAAATCTCAAAAAAGATAAAACAATGAAAAAATGTTTCGAATGTTACGCTACATTATGTTCTTAAACATTCATTTTGGCCGTTTTTTAGCAGGACCTGTTTGTTCGAATGGCTATCAGCACGGGTTCAAGATATTGGGGTCATGAGTCTAATCTTTCAACTCAACGGTTGTTTTGGACTTTTATTCGTGTCTTACAAACACACGTCGTTTTGGTAACTGCCAGTGGCCTAACCCAGACGCGATCTGTTGTGTATTCCACTTGTGGTTCGACGATAAGAGAGAATATGTTGGTTGGCTATAATTAATAGAATTCGTAGGCACATGCCAATAAAAGAGGATATGTGGTTTGGCTCTGATTAAAAAAATGTAGGCAAGTAAGCGCTAAAATAATTAGAGAAAATAAACCCTGGTAAAGCAGATACTACCTGGTTATGCGCTGATTATGGCAATGAAATGGGATTCACTAAATTAGTTATCCATCCGGTTATGCCATCGTAGGAGAGTGGTCGAAACAACTATGCCCCAAAGGTCACCGTGCAGCCATAAAATGAGGAGGCAATCATAACCTAAACACGGAGGCGGACCTGAAGGGAAAAAAAGGCGTGAGTTGAGTGGTGCCCACCACACCGACCAACCCCACCACTGTGAAGATATCGCGGGCCAAACATGACCCGTGGGAACACTGCAACTCCTCGCTCTGTCGCCCCACCGCTGTGGAGACCATTTTGATGAACACATCAATTACCTCTCGATTCTTCTTGCAAAAAAAATATATCTCCCGTTGCAACGCACGAGCATATGTGCTAGTATATATATATATATATATATATATATATATATATATATATATATATATATATATATATATATATATATATATGGGCGAGGCCAGCTCTCGCAGGAGGCATACATTGAGGTAGTTGGAACCACCAGAGATATACATGGGGATAGAGAGGATTACATCAAGAGATAAACATGAAATAGAACAAAGAGATCTCCTCTAACTACCCTAGCACCAGAGGTGGCCTATATGCGTATGTGACATAGCATGGGTGTATAATCCAATGTTTAACACTCCCCTTAATCACAACTGCCTCAAGTTGAGATTACGCCTGAATTCTTCAAAACTTCTGGTTGGTAAGGCCTTTGTAAAGCCATCTGCAAGCTGGTCTTTGGAAGGAATAAACCAAACATCAAGTTGTTTATTTGCAACTCGTTCTCTCACAAAATGAAAATCCATCTCAATATGTTTGGTTCTGGCATGAAAGATTGGGTTAGCAGATAAATAAGTGGCACCAAGATTATCACACCACAAACAAGGAGGTTGAACTTGGGCTACTCCAAGTTCTTTAAGCATAGATTGAACCCAAATGACATTTGTTGTGGCATTTGCTAATGTTTTATATTCTGCTTCTGTACTTGACCTGGAAACGGTGGCTTGTTTCTTGGCACACCATGAAATTAGTTTAGGACCATAAAATATAGCAAAACCACCTGTAGACCTTCTATCATCCAAACAACCAGCCCAGTCTGCATTTGAGAAAGCACTCACAAGTGTGGAAGATGACTGTATAAATGTAAGACATGTGGATAAAGTATTCTTTATGTACCTCAAAATTCTTTTGGCTACTGTCCAATGGGCTGTGGTAGGTGCATGGAGAAACCGACACACCTTGTTAACCACAAAAGAGATATCTGGTCTGGTAAGAGTTAAGTACTGAAGACCACCAACCAAGCTTCTGTACCCAACAATGTCCTCTTGAGTCAAAGGTTCTCCTTCTGTTAAAGACAAAGTTTCTGAACTAGACAAAGGTGTTGGTGAGGGTTTGCAGTTTGCCATGCCAATTCTGGTCAACAACTCTGTTGCATATTTTGCTTGTGACAAGTGGATACCATTACTGATTTTGTTTACCTCAATTCCTAGAAAGAAATGCAAGTCTCCCAGATCCTTGAGAGCAAATTCTGACCCTAAGTCTCTGAGTAAAGCTAACACTGCTCCATTTGAAGAACTGGTGACAATAATATCATCAACATATATGAGGACAAATATGAAGGTTTGATTCTTATTGTATACGAACAAGGAGGTGTCAGAATTTTATGGAATGAAACAAAGTGCTTGCAGTTTCATACTTAACCATGAGTACCATGCTCTAGGTGCTTGTTTTAATCCATACAGGGCCTTATCAAGCTTACACACATGGAAATGTGCATCTTTATCTTCAAACCCAGGAGGTTGTTTCATGTAAACTTCCTCTTCCAGAACACCATGAAGAAACACGTTCTCCACGTCTAGCTATCGAAGGCTCCATCCCCTAGACATAACAATTGTCAATACAAGGCGTATCGTTGCAGCTTCAAAAACTGGACTAAACATGTGCACATAGTCTATGACATACCTTTCCTTGAAGCCCTTGGCCACAAGTCTTGCTTTATAACGATCTACTATGCCATCAGATTCTTCTTTATTCGATACACCCATTTCCATTCAATCAATTTTCTGCCTTGCCGAGGGGGAACAAGATGCCACGTCTTGTTTTTCTTCAAAGCCTTGAACTCTTCTTCCATTGCCCATTCCCACCTGGGGTCATCCAGAGCTTCCTTCAAGTTGTTAGGTTCACCAGTAGTACATAACATGCCAAATTTAGAGAAATTTTTCTAATTCATGCGAATGGTAACTCCCCTTTGATGTCTAGTGCGCGGTGCCACAGGAGAGGCCACAGGCTGCTGTTGCACGGGTGATCCAGGAGGTGGAGATCCTCCTGCTTCAGCGTCAGGTGCTGGCGACCCCAATCCCGAGGGGGATCCTATTGCTGGCGCAGGCGACCGCGGGCTGGGCAACCGATCTGCCCTGGTGGGGCCAGGCAATGCGGGACCAGACAATGCGGGGCCGAGCGAATTTGCTGCTGGTCCCCTCCATGTGTTTTCCTCTGGTTGGCGCGGGATGGAGGATTGCATGCATCCTCCCGTGTCGCTGCTGTCCACCACCTGGCGCGCAGGCACCGAGGCAGAGTGAGGCGCTGCAGCACCAGATCTCGAGGCAGATCGGTCTACCGCCTGCAGAAGCGATCCGAGGCGGATCCGCCTCGTGTTTTGGTGCCTCCTGCTGGAGGGCACATAAAATGACTCCCATTTGGACCCAAATTTGCTCCCAAGGATGAATTTGCAGTAATAAACTCAGGCAAAACATGATGAGTAGTCAAAGGTTGATCAGTACTAATGTGTTAACCACCGTGATCAACACCGGAAAGGGAAGGTGGAAGAAGGAGTATTTCTTGTTTGAGAAGGGCACCGACATTTGGATGAAAGGATTCAAAAGGGAATTTTTTTCCATCAAAAACAACATCACGAGAGATGTATACACGTCCCATGGCCACATCAAGACATTTTACTCCCTTGTGTTGGGAACTATAGCCATGAAAAATGCACTGTTTGGATCTGAAGCTAAGTTTGTGAGTATTATAAGGACGGGGATTAGGCCAACAGGCACACCCAAAGACACGGAGAGAAGTATAATCTGGCTTGGTGTGAGAGAAGCGCTCAGTTGGGGTTTCATTGTTGATAACTCGACTAGGTAGGAGATTTATAAGGTGAACCGCGGTTAGGAAGGCCTCATCCCAAAACTTCAAGGGCATGGAGGCGGCAGCAAGAAGTGAAAAACCAACATCAACAATGTGTCCGTGTTTACGTTCTACGGAACCATTTTGCTGGTGAGCGTGGGGGAAGGATACATGATGAGAGATCCCTATTTTCTGAAAAAAGGAGTTCAGTTTTTCATACTCACCACCCCAGTCTGATTGCATAGCAATAATTCTGCTATCAAATTTTCTCTCAACTAGGGATTGGAAGTTGTGAAATACTTGGAAAACATCGGAACGTTTCTTAAGAAAATAGATCCATGTATACTTGCTATAATCATCAATAAAGCTCATGTAGTATGTGTGCCTACCAACAGAGGGGGCTGGACCCCATACATCAGAAAAAATGAGTTGCAAGGGTTTTGTGGACACACTGGTAGAAATAGAATAGGGAAATTGGTGACTTTTTCCCCTTTGACAAGCATCACAAATAGTTTCATGATCATGCTCACCAACAAATGGTAGCTTATGTTTACTAAGAATTTGATAAACAATGGAAAAGGATGAGTGGCCTAAACAATTGTACCATCGTTTTGAAGAGACTTTGAAAGCTCCATGAACTTGCTTATTGAACTTGGAAAACTTGGGAATCAGCGGATAGAGACCATGCACGCATCTACCGCGATAGAGGACCCTCCTCGTGACCTGGTCCTTGATAAAAAAGAAAAATGGGTGAAATTCAATAAAGACACCATTATCAAGTGTGATACGATGAACAGAAATAAGATTTTTGGATGCACTTGGAACATGTAAGACATCTTTGAGATGAATATCACAATGTGGGGTTTTAACAATAGACTAACCAACATGACTTATAATCATACCTGCAGCATTTTCTACCGTGTTGATTTGCTCCTTGCCGTGGTATCTTTCATGCATGGTCAGCTTCTCAAGATCAAAGGTGTTGTTCTTGTTGGCCCCTGAATCAAGGTACTTGAAAGTGCAACTAATCCCCGGGTGGTTTTGGTAATTAATAACAACATATATATCATTGAACTAATAGTTACTTGAGAATCATTTCAGAAAGTTCAGTGATATGGGTATGGCAAGGACTGAAGAAGTGGACCCCTCAAAATGCTAAGGCAAGCATTGGCAAAAGCTCAAGACTCCATTTTTGGTTTAGTGATCCAAGATCACATTGAGTCCATAGGAAAAGCCAATACTATTAAAAGGGGATGAGGTTATGATGATGATCTGGTTGCTCAAGTGCTTAGTGATACATCTCCTAAACTATCAGCAATTTTCACTGCCATATACACTCATAAGTAGTCTCGGTCCCACCGATATTCCAAACTCAGTCACACCGAGATGAACCACCTCAGCCATAAGCCAAACCCAAGAAAACTCGGATTTTCCGATTCTGAACTCGGTCTCACCGAAACATGAGTTGCCAAGCTTCTGTAACCTTCTGTCATCAAATCGGTGTCACCGAGATGATGAAGTCGGTCCCACCGAAACTGGCATGCTCTTGTCATTGCACGAATCGGACTAACCGAGATTGTATTTTCGGTCCCACCGAAAATCCCAACGTTCACATTATTTGAACTATCGGTCTCACCGAGTTGTCCACTTCGGTCCCACCGAGATTGCTCAAATGTGTGTAACGGTTGGATTTTGTGTGGAGGCTATTTATACCCCTCCACCCCCTCTTCATTCGTGGAGAGAGCCATCAGAAAGAACTACCACTCCTATCTTATATTTCTGAGAAGAGAACTACCTACCCTTGTGTTGAGATCAAGTTGCTCCACTCCCACCATATGAAGCTTGATCTCTAGCCTTCCCAAGTTGCTTTCCACTCAATCCTTTCTTCCACCACAGCCAAATCAGTGAGGAGAGTTGAGTGTTGGGGAGATTATCATTTGAAGCACAAGAGCAAGGAGTTCATCATCATCTACAACATCTATTACCTTTTGGAGGGTGGTACCTCCTAGATTGGTTAGGTGTCGCTTGGGAGCCTCCGTCATCGAGATGTGGAGTTGAACCAAGAAGTTTGTAAAGGCAAGGAGATCGCCTACTTCGTGAAGATCTACCCTGAGTAAGGCTAGCCCTCCGTGGGCGTAGGCCATGATGGAATAGACAAGGTTGCTTCTTCGTGGACCCTTCGTGGGTGGAGCCCTCCGTGGACTCGCGCAGCCGTTACCCTCCGTGGGTTGAAGTCTCCATCAACGTGGAAGTACGATAGCACCACCTATCGGAACCACGAGAAAAATCACCGCGTCTCCAAAATTGCGTTTGCTCTTCTCCACCTCTCTTTACTACATGTGCAATTTACTTTCTGCTGCCTATACTCTAGAATTGCATGTGTAGGGTGATGCTTGACTTGATCATAAGTGTGAATCTGCCAAAAACTGTTCTTTATCAAAAGGCAGAATTTTTATATTGTCAAGTAGTCTAATCACCCCCCCCCCTCTAGACATACTTTCGATCCTACAGTACTAGTTGGAGTCAACTCCGTAGGAGGTATCCACTGCAGCCGCAACTCGTTTCCTCTGGGAGTTATCCTCTGCATAGCGCCATTTGCACTCTTTTGCGATGTGGTTAGTTTTTTTGCAAATCTGACATTTGTTCGCATATTCCTCATACCCGGCAAAGTGACGACCTTGGTTGTTGTTGTAGTAGGGGCGCGGCGGGCCGTTGTTGTTGTAGTAGCCGCCACCGCCACCATGATTGTTGTTGTAGTTGCCGCCACCGCCACCATGGTAGCCACTGCCACCGCTGTTTCCATGGCCGCCACCGCCGCCGTGGTAGCCGTTGTTGTTGCCGCCGTTGTTGAAGCCGCCGTTGCTACTGCCATTGTTTCCACCGCCCTTGTGGAAGCCGCGGTTACCCTTGGGAGGGCCACCACGTCCTCGAGCGGCGGCATTTGCGGACAACTTGAAGGCGCCCGATCCAGAGCCGTGGAACATCTCCACTCTTGATCAAAGTTCGACACCATGCCGAACTGTCGTCAACGGAGAGGGGCTCAGTGCGGACGTCAAGAGCAGATATGAGGGGTTGGTAGTCCATACCAAGGCCTGCAATGAGGAAAGAGATCAACTCTCCCTCGAGAACAGGCTTTCCAACCATGGCCAGTTCATCTGCGAGTGCACGCATCTGACCGAAGTAAGCAACAGCAGATTGAGAACCCTTTTGGGCATTGGAGAGGGCGGCGCGGCAGTTGTTGGCACGCGACCTGGACTGGGCAGCAAACATGTTTGCGAGGGCAGTCCAGATGGCATGGGATTTTTCTAGGGAGGCGACTTGCATCATAACTTCTTTCGAGAGATTGCAAAGCAGATAGGCTAGAAGTTGCTGATCCTGGATCAACCAGGCGGAGTAGGCTGGGTTTGGAACGATCTGATCTTTGCCTTCGGCGTTCTTTGAGGTGATGGTGGCTGGTGGTTCTGGGATTGTCTGGTCTAGGTATCCTAGGAGGCCCGCTCCTATAATCTGAGATCGGGCTTGAGCTCGCCACAGAACATAGTTCATGCGAGTCAGGGGTTCCGAGATGGTGTCGTTTAAGCTAGCGGAGGAGAGGGTTGAACTGGAGGAAGACATGGCAAGATAAGGTTGGATGCGTTGGTGGAGGTTGATGACGGGAGCTAGACGAGAGGGAAGAGGGAGGCTCTGTATACCATGTTAGGTTTTGTAGAAGCGTGTCAACTCCCGTAACATGGGAGCCCGCGTATATATATTGATATGGGCGAGGCCAGCTCTCACAGGAGGCATACATTGAGGTAGTTGGAACCACCAGAGATATACACGGGGATAGAGAGGATTACATCAAGAGATAAACATGAAATAGAACAAAGATATCTCCTCTAACTACCCTAGCACCAGAGGTGGCCTATATGAGTACGTGACATAGCATGGGTGTATAACCCAATGTTTAACACCGTGAGGGGCAGGCACGTAGCTGTGCCTCTCTCGAACGAAAAAACCCGTGTTTTCTTCTTTCCTTGAGGCGCAATTGTGCCTCGAAGCAAATCGATGCCTCTCACAGATGAAACAAACATGTTTTTTCCGCGCAATTTTTTGTCTAAAACCTAGAAAAAAGGGCAAAAACCAAAAAGTCAAAAAAAACCCCAGAAAAACCTGAAAACTCATATAGAAAAATAATATTCCCAGGAAGCGCCTAGCGCGCAACATGTGGCGGCTGCCGAGAGCACGCCAAGTGACGCACTCTCAGCCCATCAAAGATGACCCTTGAGGAGCTCTCCATAAGGGATGCCACTTAATTAGTTGCTCGATTGACTGGCAAAAATAGTTACACCGTTTGTTAGAAAATCAAGAATAAAATCTGGAGGGGCAGCATGCCAAACAATTGACAACCTCCCCTTGACTAGCTAGAGTATGTGCCACAATATTATTCTTGCTAGACCCAACTTAAAAATGACATATCAAAACTGCGAGCCAAGAAAAAATTACACGATCAATGTTACTCTTCTATATGGTTTTTGTCGGCCCGCCGAGTTGCCTTCACCTTGCATCATGTTGACAGCTTCCATGCAGTCATTGTTACCTATCATTTTGTTGCAACCCATCTAGCCAGCTAGGAGTAAGAGCAACTCTAGCAGACCCCGCATTCGCCCCCGACCCGCAAAATAACCGCCAAAATGCGGGTACGGGCTGGAAAGCCTGCCCGACCAGACCCAGCATCCCGCCCCGGCACGCAAAAATTTTTGGGGGCGCGGCAAATTCTCTGCCCCAACCCGGGAAATCGCGGGTTTCCCCCTTGTGGCTGCGGTGCCCTGCATCGGAGAGAAGCAGTTGGCGGGAGGGACATTTCAGCCCGCGCGCTTTCTCCCTCCTTCCGCCGCTGCCCGCCCGCCGCCGGCGATTCCGGCCATATCTGCGGGCGGAATCGTGCCCCGGGGCCGCCCCACACCCTCCCGCGCCGAGTCGTTGCACTGCCTCTCCAGATCCGGCGAGAAGAGCCGCCCCCCGTCGCCGCCACCGGCGGGGATCGACCACCGTCGAGCGCACCCTCTCTTCGCCGCCCGGGATCAACCGCCACCGGTTAGTCCCTTTTTTGTGATTTTTGCGAGCTGCGTAGTAGATTGACGCGCCGGTGTGCGTGTAGATGGAGTTGACCCCATGCGAGAAGTTCTTGCTATCCGATTCGTCCGATTCGGATGACTCAGATTTTGAGAGCATGCTTGCGAACTTCCAGCAGCAAACATTAGTCATGGCGCTTGCCGTGAAGGAGCATGAAGACGAGCACCGGAAGAGGAGGCGAGGATCGACTGTCGGTCGTTTGTGCATTCCTCGGAATCGCCATCTTGGGAACGAGATGTTGATGCAAGACTCTTTCGCGGAGAATCCTACATATCCTCTACACCTCTTCCGGAGAAGGTACCGAATGCGCCGATCCCTCTTTGTGAAAATTGTTAAAGCTTGCGAGGCAAATTACCGGTATTTTACTCAAAGAAGAAATGCCGCGGGCTTAAAGGGATTTAGTGCATATCAAAAAATCTCCGCAGCTATGCGGGTGATTGCATATGGCGTTCCGGCTGACTATGCCGATGGGTATCTTTGCATTGGTGAAGATAGCACAATTGAGTCTGTGCGTAGATTTGTGAAAGTGATCATTCGTGTCTTCGGTCCTGAGTATCTTCGGGCACCCAATGAAGATGACACAAAGAAATTGATGGTATCAAATGAGAGGAGAGGTTGGCCTGGCATGCTAGGTAGCATTGATTATATGCATTGGAATTGGAAAAATTGCTCCAAGGCTTGGCAAGGAATGTATTGTGGCAAGTCTCGTGATGCAACAATTGTGCTAGAGGCCGTAGCATCCGAGGATTTATGGATTTGGCATTGCTTTTTTGGTATGCCGGGCACTCCCAATGATATCAATGTGTTGCAACGGTCTCGTTTGCTAGTGGTGATGCTCCTGCTTGCAACTACACTGTCAATGAGCATGAATACACAAAGGGGTACTATCTTGCAGATGGTATATACCCTCCTTGGTGCACATTTTTCAAGAGCATCAAAGAACCCAAAACAAAAAAACTATGTGAATTTGCAAGGGTGCAAGAGGCAGCCCGAAAAGACATTGAAAGAGCATTCGGTGTTTGCAATCTAGATTTGCCATTGTCCGTGGTCCTGCTCATTTTTGGGATAAAAAAACCTTGAAGAACATAATGACATGTTGTGCTAGCCTGCACAATATGATTTTTGAAGATGAGAGAGGATTGAACTTAGAATTCTTTTACGACAATGTGGGTAGCCGTGTCAAACCAGCAAGAGACTCAAACCGCATTAGACCTTTTCTTCAGACATACAAGGAGATTGAAAATGCAGACACCCACTTTCAACTTCAGGAATATCTTATTGAGCACCATTGACAAAGGGCTGGACAGTGACTTATTTTTGTATTCATTTGTATTTGTATTCATGACAAATTTTGTATTGCACTATTTAAGTTTTGCTACGGTTATTTGAATAATTATTTGTAATGCGGATGATTATTGTATTATATTTGATTGGAATAATTCATTTTGTTTTTGATTGTTGAATTATGTTGTATTTAATATTTGCGGGCTGATGATATGCGGGATGCAGCAGTGCAAAGAGCAGACCCGTAAAAATATATATTCCACGAATATACTTTTTTACGGATCCGTTTGGGAGGTCTGCATCTGTGCCAGCCCAAGCCGACCCGTAAAAACTGTTTTGCGCGAACTGCAAATGCGTTTTGCGGGACGGCGAGATGCGGGGTCTGCTAGAGTTGCTCTAAACCATCGCGAAGGGCCCGAACTTCTTCCGTCAAGGTGGCGGAGACATAATCTATACCACGTGAGCTAGCTGTTATTAAGCCGGCATGCTCATCACGAAGAAGGGGACCCGTAGCTCATGTGCCATTCTCAACATAAAGTGCAACTTTTATATTTAGTTTTAGGTAATCTTCTCATATTTTCTTTTGACAGAAAATAGACTTTATTCCTCACATAATATATAAGTCATATACAATAAGAGGAGAAATATAGCCCGGCATAAAACTATCCCAAAATCCTGAAGACCTAATGGTAAGGAGATTTTTAGCTAGGCTATCTGCTAACTTGTTTGCTTCACGAAAACAATGCACGAACAGATAACCTTCCCGTTACCCTTTCAAAGATAACCTTCTCTCTCCGCAGAAAAGAAGAAGAAAAAAGCCCTTCTCGTGGCTTCTGCCAACCATGTCGCCGTACACATGCTGCCTTTTCAAGCTTCTCTTTTTTATTGAAAAGTTTTATCTAGGTCATGGACCCTCCGAAAACAAATAAACACTGTATGTTAGACAAAACAATAACTTTTTATATTGCAAGAGATCGAGTTCGTGATCGAGGATAAAATCTTGGAGAAAATATTGTTGTACGAAACCATACTATTTTAAGTACCAAATTAAGAATAACCAACATAGCGTTTGTAGTCCAACGGTTAGGATAATTGCCTTCCAAGCAATAGACCCGGGTTCGACTCCCGGCAGACGCAATTTTTCAACTTTCCTGTAATGTTCAGTTGTTTGCTTGCTCTAAGTCGTGAGACTGTACGCCCTTGATATTTTTTTTCTCTGCGGCCAGGACGCAAGTCGTATCAAAAGTAGCAAGAAACGACAGGTCTCCTCGCCACACCACCACTCTCCACCAAACCTTCCATCAAACATCTGGTTGACGATGAATTGCTGCTGGAAAAGATCAGGCACGGGAGAGCGAGAGTCCCTTTCTCTCATCCCCGTTGCCGGCTGTTAGGAGAATCGGCACGCCACCGCTCGCTTCGCCCTGCTCGCAACCAATTAATTCCTCGGCAAATCTGGTCAAGCAAGCTGCGACCAGGGCGATCGATCAACCAGCCACTGCTACGATCTACGGGTGAGGGAACCTTGGTGATCTTGCGAAAGCGATGCTTGATTTGACGTTTCAGTAGACTGGAAGGGTCCTCAAGTTTCCGATGAGCGCGGATCTAATTTAATCGAGCGGTGTCAATCAGTCAATGGCACGTGCTAGCTAGCTCGCTCGGTTTACACTACACCCCGTATATATTTCGTGCGAAGAGATAGGAAGCGCCAGTCGCGAAGAAAATCCTTCGAAGGACACATCAGATTTTTAACTTTTGGGATATTTTATGTGACATCATGCGCCCTGTGGTTCAACAGGAATTAATCTCGGACTAGTCTATGTGCTACTAGACGATGAAGTGGGGTGGTGCGCATTTACTAGCACCGAGTATCAGTGTGTATGCAACACTGCGAAAGTCAAATTGGAGAACTTGATTGTTATCAGCGAGATGTGTCGCAGTGTAGACTATCCGTGGAAAGAAAGGTCCGCGTGAGATAAGGCTAACTGAAGCTCACGATCACGTCAATAATCCTCGTTGATTTGAGAGGTGAGAGGCAAATCTCGCTCTCACTCGTTGCAATGATTGCCTGCCGGTGAGACCGAAGCACACCACGGGCACGCACCCCAATTCCCCGACGAATCTTCCCATCAAGTGCAGTGCATGCAGAGAGTGTCCGAAGCAGCCGGACGTGTGAACGCCGAAAGATTCACAAGCATGTGTCGTTCGCTACCTGTGCAATTAAGCAAGCAACAACAAACTGCCTTACTTTTTCTTCTACGACGAAACTGCACACATCTGCTGCCGGTTACTGACACGGCGTGAAAAGCTAGACTCACTATAACAAGTGATCCGATCAAGCAGCAACACGAGGGAAGGTAAGTGGCAAGATTCGGTGTTTTGACCTTTGGCTAAAGTTTAGACGGATCTGACCCTCATCCGTAAATATTTCAGGATCTGACCCTTTTGGCTGTCGTCATAGTCCCCGGCGATAGGGCAACACTACCTATCGCCACGGCCTGTGACGGTGGGACTTACCTGTGTTGTTACGGTTGATTAACGTGGAAAATAAACTGCCGTCAAAGATCTTGGCGGTAGGTAGTGTTAACCTATCGCCATGGTCTCTGACGGTAGACGCGCATACACCTACAACACAAAAGTAGAGTGGATAGTAAACAGTGGTGTGTGCTGGACACTGTTTTGCTTGTACAGAGTATACAAAGTATGTGCAGCAGCAGTAGCATGGTATCTTTTCTCATCCCCCCCCTCCCCCCCCCCCCCCCCCCCCCCCGCGCATGGTAGCTTGTACAGAGTATACAAAGTATGTGCAGCAACAGCAGTAGCACGGAATGAAACCTTCGGGAGCGTGATTTTTGGAACGAACGTGATCCAGAGGACTTGGATTGCAAGTCAAGAAGCAGTCGAGGCTCCCACGAGATAGGAGGGCGCCCCCCCCATAGGGCGCGCCCCCCCTGTCTCGTGGGCCCCTCGGGTGGCCACCGACGTACTTCTTCCTCCTATATATACCTACGTACCCCGAAAACATCCAGGAGGCAGAGAAACACAATTTCCACCACCGTAACCTTCTGTATTCGCGAGATCTCATCTTGAAGCCTTGCCGACACTCTGCCGGAGGGAGAATCGACCATGGAGGGCTTCTACATCAACATCCTTGCGCCTTCGATGAGTTGTGAGTAGTTTCCACAGACCTACGTGTCCATAGTTATTAGTTAGATGACTTCTTCTCTTTTTTTGGATCTCAATACAATGTTCTCCCCCTCTCTTGTGGAGATCTATTTCATGTAAACTCTTTTCGCGGTGTGTTTGTCGAGATCCGATGAATTGTGGGTTTATGATAAAGTTTATCTATGAATAATATTTGAATTTTCTCTGAATTCTTTTATGTATGATTGAGTTATCTTTGCAAGTATCTTCGAATTATCAGTTTGGTTTGGCCTACTAGATTGATCTTTCTTGCCATGGGAGAAGTGCTTAGCTTTGGGTTCGATCTTGCGGTGTCCTTACCCAGTGACAGAAAGGGTTGCAAGGCACATATTGTATTGTTGCCATCGAGGATAACAAGATGGGGTTTATATCATATTGCTTGAGTTTATCCCTCTACATCATGTCATCTTGCTTAATGCGTTACTCTGTTCTTATGAGCTTAATACTCTAGATGCAGGCAGGAGTCGGTTGATGTGTGGAGTAATAGTAGTAAATGCAGGCAGGAGTCGGTCTACTTGTTATGGACGTGATGCCTATATACATGATCATGCCTAGATAATCTCATAACTATTCACTTTTCTATCAATTGCTCGACAGTAATTTGTTCACCCACCGTAATACTTATGCTATCTTGAGAGAAGCCACTAGTGAAACCTATGGCCCCCGGGTCTATCTCTTATCATATTTGCTTCCAATTTACTTTTATTTGCATCTTTACCTTTTACATCTATATTATAAAATACCAAAAATATATTTATCTTATCTTACTATCTTTATTAGATCTCACCTTCGCAAGTGGCCGTGAAGGGATTGACAACCCCTTTATTGCGTTGGTTGCGAGTTCTTTGTTTGTTTGTGTAGGTGCGTGGGACTTTTGAGGAGCCTCCTACTGGATTGATACCTTGGTTCTCAAAAACTGAGGGAAATACTTACGCTACTATTGCCGCATCACCCTCTCCTCTTCGAGGAAAACCAACGCAAGCTCAAGACGTAGCAATAAGGATTTCTGGCGCCGTTGCCGGGGAGGTCTTCGCTCAAGTCAAGACATACCAAGTACCCATCACAAAACCATCTCCCTCGCATTTACATTATTTGTCATTTTTTCCTCTCGTTTTCCTCTCCCCCACTTCACCCTTGCCGTTTTATTCGCCCTCTCTTTCCCAATCTCCTCCTCTCTTTTTCGCTTGCCTTTTTTTGTTTGCTTGTGTGTTGGATTACTTGTTGCCATGGCGCAGGATAATACCAAATTGTGTGATTTCTCGAATACCAATAATATGATTTCCTTAGTACTCCGATTGCTCCTCTTAATGATGTTGAGTCTTGTGAAATCAATACTGCTTTGCTGAATCTTGTTATGAAATATCAATTTGCCGGCCTTCCGAGTGAAGATGCCGCTACTCATCTAAACAACTTTGTTGATTTGTGTGATATGCAAAAGATGAAAGATACGGATAACAATATTGTCAAATTGAAATTATTTCTGTTTTCACTTAGAGATTGTGCTAAAGTTTGGTTTTCGTCTTTGCCTAAAAATAGTATTGATTCTTGGAACAAGTGCAAAGATGCTTTTATCTCTAAATATTTTCCTCCCGCTAAGATCATCACTCTTAGGAACGATATTATGAATTTTAAACAACTTGATCATGAGCATGTTGCCCAATCTTGGGAAATAATGAAATTGAAGCTTCGCAATTGCCCTACTCATGGTTTGAATTTATGGATGATCATACAAAATTTTTATGCCGGTTTGAACTTTGCTTCTAGAAATCTCTTAGATTCGACCGCGGGAGGCACGTTTATGGAAATCACGTTAGGGGATGCTACAAAACTCCTTGATAATATTATGGCTAATTATTCTCTATGGCACACCGAAAGATCTTCTAGTAAAAAAGTGCATGCTATAGAAGAAATCAATGTTTTGAGTGGAAAGATGGATGAACTTATGAAATTGTTTGCTACTAAAAATACTCCTCTTGATCCCAATGATATGCCTTTGTCTTCTTTGATTGAGAATAATAATGAATCTATGGATGAGAATTTTGTTGGTAGGAATAGTTTTGTAAACAATGCTTATAGAGGAAACTTTAATGCTAGACCGTTCTCTAGTAATTCCTCTAATAATTATGGAAATTCCTACAATAACTCTTATGGTAATTTTAATAGATGCCCTCTGATTTTGAGAATAGTGTGAAAGATTTTATGATTTCTCAAAACAATTTTAATGCTTTGCTTGAAGAAAAATTGCTCAAAGTTGATGATTTGGCTAGGGACGTTGATAGACTTTCGCTTGATGTTGATTCTGTTAAACTTAGATATTCTCCTCCTAAGCATGATATCAATGAGTCTCTCAAAGTAATGAGAATTTCCATTGACGAGTGTAAGGAAAGAACCGCTAGATTGCGTGCTAAGAAAGATAGCTTTATAAAAGCGTGTTCTTCTAGTTTTCATGAAAATAATGATAAGGATCTTAAAGTTATTGATGCGTCTCCTATTAGATCTATGTTTTGCAATATGAATTTTGATAATTATGGGACTAATGAGGAATCAACTTTGCCTAGAAGGCGTCCCAAGAATTCGGAGTCTTTAGATCTTGATGCTAAATTTGGTAAAAGTGAGATTGGAGAAGCCACAACTTTAAATAGCATTGAACCCACTATCTCGGATTTCAAGGAATTTGATTATGATAATTGTTCTTTAAAAGGTTGTATTTCCTTGTTGCAATCCGTTGTTAATTCTCCTCATGCTTACAGTCAAAACAAAGCTTTTACCAAACATATTGTTGATGCCTTGATGCAATCTTATGATGAAAAACTTAATTTGGAAGTTTCTATACCTAGAAAACTTAATGATGAGTGGGAACCTACTATAAAGATTAGAATTAAAGATCATGAGTGTTTTGCTTTGTGTGATTTGGGTGCTAGTGTTTCCACTATTCCGAAAACTTTATGCGATATTCTAGGTTTCCATTATCTTGATGATTGCTCGTTAAATTTACACCTTGCGGATTCCACCATTAAAAAGCCAATGGGAAGGATCAATGATGTTCTTATTGTTGCAAATAGAAATTTGGTGCCTGTGGATTTTATCGTTCTTGATATAGATTGCAATCTTTCTTGCCCTATTATTCTTGGTAGACCTTTCCTCAGAACGATTGGCGCGATTATTGATATGAAGGAAGGGAATATTAGATTTGAATTTCCATTAAAGAAAGACATGGAGCACTTTCCAAGAAAGAAAGTAAAATTACCTTATGAATCTATCATGCGAGCTACTTATGAATTTAGTGCCAAAGATGGCACTCGTTAGATCTATCTTTGCTTTTATGCCTAGCTAGGGGCGTCAACGGTAGCGCTAGTTGGGAGGCAACCCAATTTTCTTTATTTTTTGTTTTTGCTCCTGTTTAGTAATAAATCTTGCATCTACCTTCTGTTTAGATGTGTTTTTATCTTTTAATTAGTGTTTGTGCCAAGTAGGACCAATAGGATAACCTATGATGATAGTTGATTTGATTCTGCTGAAAAACAGAAACTTTGCACGCACGAATATAATTTTGTTAAATCACAGGTACTTGCTTTTGCGTTGATTCTTTTTGCTGCTGATCAACAAACAAATTTTCCAGGACTTCCTATTTTGTTAGAATTTTTAGAGTTCCAGAATTTTGCGTTAGTTACAGATTGCTACAGACTGTTCTGTTTTTGACAGATTTTGTTTTTCGTGTGTTGTTTGCTTATTTCAATGTATCTATGGCTAGTAAATTAGTTTGTAAACCATAAGGAAGTTGGAATACAGTAGGTTTAACACCAAAATAAATAAAGAATGAGTTAATTACAGTACCTTATGTGGTGGTTTTTTTTTCTTTCACTAACGGAGCTTATAAGATTTCCTGTTGAGTTTTGTGTTGTGAAGTTTTCAAGTTTTGGGTAAATCATTTATGGACTATGGAATAAGGAGTGGCAAGAGCCTAAGCTTGGGGATGCCCAAGGAACCCCAAGATATCCAAGGATAGCCAAAAGCCAAAGTTTGGGGATGCCCCGGGAAGGCATCCCCTCTTTCGTCTTCGTTCATTGGTAACTTTACTTGGAGCTATATTTTTATTCGCCACATGATATGTGTTTTGCTTGGAGCGTCGTGTATTATATTAGTCTTTGCTTTTTAGTTTACCTGTACACACCTTTTGGGAGAAGCTTATTTGATTAGAATTTGCTAGAATACTCTATGTTCTTCACTTATATCTTTTAGAGCACGGTGGTGTCTTAATTTTGAAGAAATTATTAGTCTCTCTTGCTTCACTTATATTATTTTGAGAGTCTTTTAGATCAGCATGGTATTTTCTATGGTCATAAAGTTGGTCCTAGAATGATGAGCATCCAAGTTGGGTATAATAAAAACTATCATAGAAAGTGAATTGGATGCTATGATCAATTTGATGCTTGATAATTGTTTTGAGATATGGAAGTAGTGATATTAGAGTTATGCTAGTTGGGTGATTATGAATTTAAAGAATGCTTGTGTTGAAGTTTGTGATTCCCGTAGCATGCACGTATGGTGAACCGCTTTGTGATGAAGTTGGAGCACAATTTTATTTATTGTCTTCCTTATGAGTGGCGGTCGGGGACGAGCGATGGTCTTTTCCTGCCAATCTATCCCCCTAGGAGCATGCGCGTAGTGCTTTGGTTTTTGATAACTTCTAAATTTTTGCAACAAGTATATGAGTTCTTTTGACTAATGTTGAGTCCATGGACCATACGCACCCTTTCACCCTTCCACCATTGCTAGCCTCTCTTGCGCCGCGCAACTTTCGCCGGTACCATACGCCCACCATATACCTTCCTCAAAACAGCCATCATACCTACCTATTATGGCATTTCCATAGCCATTTCAAGATATATTGCCATGCAACTTTCCACCGTTCCGTTCATATGACACACATTACTTTTGTCACATTGCTCTTTCCATGATCATGTAGTTGACATTGTATTTGTGGCAAGGCCACCTTCATAATTTTCATACATGTCGCTCTTGATTCATTGCATATCCCGGTACACCGCCGGAGGCATTCATATAGAGTCATACCTTGTTCTAGCTTTGAGTTGTAATTCTTGAGTTGTAAATCCATAAAAGTGTGATGATTTTCATTATTAGAGCATTGTCCTAGTGAGGAAAGGATGATAAAGACTATGATTCCCCCACAAGTCGGTATGAGAATTCGGACTTTACAAAAAGAAAAAAGGGAGAAAATGAAAAAAAGGCCAAAAAGAAAAAAAAGAAGTCCAAAGAAAAAAAAGAAAAAAGAAAATAAATAAATAAATAAAATGAGAGAAAAAGAGAGAAGGGACAATGCTACTATCTCTTTTTCCACACTTGTGCTTCAAAATAGCACCATGATCTTCATGATAGAGAGTCTCATATGTTGTCACTTTCATATACTAGTGGGAATTTTTCACTATAGAACTTGGCTTGTATATTCCAATGATGGGCTTCCTCAAAGTGCCCTAGGTCTTCGTGAGCAAGCAAGTTGGATGCACACCCATTTAGTTTCTTTTGTTGAGCTTTCATATATTTATAACTCTAGTGCATCCGTTGCATGGCAATCCCTACTCACTCACATTGATATCTATTAATGGGCATCTCCATAGCCCGTTGATACGCCTAGTTGATGTGAGACTATCTTCTCCTTTTTGTCGTCTCCACAACCACCATTCTATTCTACATATAGTGCTATGTCCATGGCTCACGCTCACGTATTGCGTGAAAGTTGAAAAAGTTTGGGATTATTAAAGTATGAAACAATTGCTTGGCTTGTCATCGAGGTTGTGCATGATTAAATACTTTGTGTGATGAAGATAGAGCAACTGCCAAACTATATGATTTTGTAAGGATAACTTTCTTTGGCCATGTTATTTTGAGAAGACATGATTACTTTGATTAGTATGCTTGAAGTATTACTATTTCTTCTGTCAATATAAACTTTTATTTTGTATTCATTTGGATCTGAACATTCATGCCACAATAAAAAAATTACATTATAAATTATCCTAGGTAGCATTCCACATCAAAAATTTCTTTTTTATCATTTACCTACTCGAGGACGAGCAGGAATTAAGCTTGGGGATGCTTGATACGTCTCCAACGTATCTATAATTTTTGATTGTTCCATGCTATTATATTACCTCTTTTGGATGTTTATGGGCTTTATTTTACACATTTATATCATTTTTGGGACTAACCTACTAACCGGAGGCCCAGCCCATATTGCTGTTTTTTTTGCCTATTTCAGTATTTTGAAGAAAAGGAATATCAAACGGAGTCCAAACGGAATGAAACCTTCGGGAGCATGATTTTTGGAACGAACGTGATCCAGAGGACTTGGAGTGCAAGTCACGAAGCGGCCGAGGCTCCCACGAGATAGGAGGGCGCCCCCCCTATAGGGCACGCCCCCCTTTCTCGTGGGCCCTCGGGCGGCCACCGATGTACTTCTTCCTCCTATATATACCTACGTACCCCGAAAACATCCAGGAGGCAGACGAAACACAATTTCGACCACCGTAACCATCTGTATTCGCGGGATCTCATCTTGGAGCCTTCGCCGGCACTCTGCCGGAGGGGGAATTAACCACGGAGGGCTTCTACATCAACATCCTTGCCCCTCCGACGAGTTGTGAGTAGTTTACCACAGACCTACGGGTCCATAGTTATTAGCTAGATGGCTTATTCTCTCCTTTTGGATCTCAATAACATGTCCTCCCCCTCTCTTGTGGAGATCTATTTGATGTAAACTCTTTTTGCGGTGTGTTTGTCGAGATCCGATGAATTGTGGGTTTATGATAAAGTTTATCTATGAATAATATTTGAATCTTCTCTGAATTCTTTTATGTATGATTGATTTATCTTTGCAAGTCTCTTCGAATTATCAGTTTGGTTTGGCCTACTAGATTGATCTTTCTTTCCATGGGAGAAGTGCTTAGCTTTGGGTTCGATCTTGCGGTGTCCTTACCCAGTGACAGAAAGGGTTGCAAGGCACGTATTGTATTGTTGCCATCGAGGATAACAAGATGGGGTTTATATCATATTGCTTGAGTTTATCCCTCTACATCATGTCATCTTGCTTAATGTGTTACTCTGTTCTTATGAACTTAATACTCTAGATGCAGGCAAGAGTCGGTCGATGTGTGGAGTAATAGTAGTAGATGCAGGCAGGAGTCGGTCTACTTGTTGTGGAAGTGATGCCTATATACATGATCATGCCTAGATAATCTCATAACTATTCGCTTTTCTATCAATTGCTCGACAGTAATTTGTTCACCCACCGTAATACTTATGCTATCTTGAGAGAAGCCACTAGTGAAACCTATGGCCCCCGGGTCTATCTCTTATCATATTTGCTTCCAATCTACTTTTATTTGCATCTTTACTTTTTGCATCTATAATATAAAATACCAAAAATATATTTATCTTATCTTACTATCTTTATTAGATCTCACTTTCGCAAGTGGCCGTGAAGGGATTGACAACCCCTTTATTGCGTTGGTTGCGAGTTCTTTGTTTGTTTGTGTAGGTGCGTGGGACTTTTGAGGAGCCTCCTACTGGATTGATACCTTGGTTCTCAAAAACTGAGGGAAATACTTACGCTACTATTGCTGCATCACCCTCTCCTCTTCGAGGAAAACCAACGCAAGCTCAAGACGTAGCAAGAGGGCCCAGAGATACCTCTGTGATACTCGGAGTGACAAATGCTAGTCTCAGTCTATGCCAACTCAACAAACACCTTTGGAGATACCTGTAGATCATCTTTATGATCACCCAGTTATGTTTTGATGTTTGATAGCACACAAGGCATTCCTCCGGTATCCGGGAGTTGCATAATCTCATAGTCGAAGGAATATGTATTTGACATGAAGAAAGCAATAGCAATAAAACTGAACGATCATAATGCTAAGCTAATGGATGGGTCTTGTCCATCACATCATTCTCCCAATGATGTGATCCCGTTATCAAATAACAACACATGTCTATGGTTAGGAAACCTTAACCATCTTTGATCAACGAGCTAGTCTAGTAGAGGCTTACTAGGGGCACAATATTTGTTTATGTATTCACACATGTATTTAGGTTTCCGTTCAATACAATTCTAGCATGAATAATAAACATTTATCATGAATAAGGAAATATAAAATAACAACTTTATTATTGCCTCTAGGGCATATTTCCTTCAGTCTCCCACTTGCACTAGAGTCAATAATCTAGTTCACATCACCATGTGATTTAACACCCGTAGTTCACATCGCCATGTGACCAATACCCAAAGAGTTTACTAGAGTCAATAATCTAGTTCACATCGCCATGTGATTAACACCCAAAGAGTACTAAGGTATGATCATGTTTTGCTTGTGAGAGAAGTTTAGTCAACGGGTCCGCCACATTCAGATCCGTGTGTATTTTGCAAATTTCTATGTCTACAATGCTCTGCATGGAGCTACTCTAGCTAATTGCTCCCACTTTCAATTTGTATCTAGATTGAGACTCAGAGTCATCTGGATCGGTGTAAAAGCTTGCATCGATGTAACTCTTTACGAAGAACTCTTAATCACCTCCATAACTGGGAAATATTTCCTTAGTCCTCTAAGGATAATTTTGACCGATGTCTAGTGATCTACTCCTGGATCACTATTGTACCCCCTTGCCAAACTCATTGGCAAGGCACACAACAAGTCTGGTACACAACAAGGCATACTTTATAGAACCTATGGCTGAGGCATTGGGAATGACTTTCATTCTCTCTATATCTTCTATCATGGTCAGGCTTTGAGTCTTACTCAACTTCACACCTTGCAACACAGAAAAGAACCCTTTCTTTGACTGACCCATTTTCGAACCTTTTCAAAACTTTGTCAATGTATGTGCTTTGTGAAAGTCCTATTAAGCGTTTCGATTTATCCTTATAGATCTTGATGCTCAATATATAAGTAGCTTCACTGAGGTCTTTCATTGAAAAAACTCTTGTTCAAGTATCCTTTTATGGTATCCAGTATCATCCCCAATCAACAATATGTCATCCACATATAACATCAGAAATGCTACAAAGCTCCCACTCACTTTCTTGTAAATACAGGCTTCACCTCTTCAAAGCATATATTCCAACTTCGAGATGCTTGCACCAGTCCATAGATGGATCGCTGGAGCTTGCACACTTTGTTAGCACCTTTAGGATCGACAAAACCTTCTGGTTGCATCATATACAACTCTTTTTGAGATACCCATTAAGGAGTGCAGTTTTGACATCCATTTGCTAAATTTCATAATCATAAAATATGGCAATTGCTAACATGGTTCGCACGGACTTAAGCATCGTTACGGGGGAGAAAGTCTCATCGTAGTCAACTCCTTGAACTTTTCGAAAACCTTTTGCGACAATTCGAGCTTTGTAGACAGTAACATTACCATCAGCGTCAGTCTTCTTCTTGGAGATCCATTTATTTTCTATGGCTTGCCGATCATCGGGCAAGTCCACCAAAGTCCACACTTTGTTCTTATCCATGGATCCTATCTCAGATTTCATGGCCTCAAGCCATCTGTTGGAATCTAGGCTCATCACAGCTTCTTCATAGTTCATAGGTTCGCCATGGTCTAATAACATGACTTCCATGTACCACTCTGGTGCGGAACGTGTTCTAGTTGACCTACGAAGTCCAGTAGTAACTTGATCCAAAGTTTCATGATCATCATCATTAGCTTGCTCTCTAGTTGGTGTAGGCATCACAGGAATGGATTTCTCTGATGTGCTACTCTCCAGTTCGAGAGAAGGTACAACTACCTCACCAAGTTCTACTTTCCTCCCACTCACTTCTTTCGAGGAAACTTCTTCTCTAGAAAGGACCCATTCTTAGCAACAAAGATCTTGTCTCTGATTTAGGTTTGAGCTTATTAGGCTGAAGCCTTTTGACATTAGCATCGCATCCCCAAACTTTAAGAAACGATAGCTTAGTATTCTTGCCAAACCACAGTTCATACCGTGTCGTCTCAACGGATTTAGACAGTGCCCTATTTAACGTGAATGCGACTGTCTCTAATGCATAACCTCAAAACAATAGTGGTAAATCGGTAAGATACATCATAGATCGCACCATATCTAATAAAGTACGGTTATGACGCTCGGACACACCATTACGTTGTGGTGTTCCAGGTGGCGTGAGTTGTTAAACAATTCCACATTGTTTTTAAATGAAGGCCAAACTCGTAACTCAAATATTCGCCTGCGCGATCAGATCGTAGAAACTTTATTTTCTTGTTACGATGATTCTCCACTTCACACTGAAATTCTTTGAACTTTTCAAATGTTTCAGACTTGTGTTCATCAAGTAGATATACCCATACCTACTCAAATCATCTGTGAAGGTCAGAAAATAACGATACCCGTCATGTGCCTCAACACTCATCGGACCGCATACATCATTATGTATTATTTCCAATAAGTCATTAGCTCACTCCATTGTTCCGGAGAACGGAGTTTTAGTCATCTTGCCTATGAGGCATGGTTCGCAAGCATCAAATGTTTCATAATCAAATGATTCCAAAAGTCCATCTGCATGGAGTTTCTTCATGCTCTTTACACCAATATGACCTAAACGGCAGTGTCACAAGTATGTTGCACTATCATTATCATTGGGTGTATGACCATATAAGGTTTTATTCATGTAAACAGAACAACAATTATTCTCTGACTTAAATGAATAATCGTATTGCAATAAACATGATCAAATCATATTCATGCTCAACGCAAACACAAAATAACATTTATTTAGGTTCAACACTAATCCCGAAGGTAGAGGGAGGTGCGATGGTGATCGTATCAACCTTGGAATCACTTCCAACACACATCGTCACCTCGCCCGTAACTAGTCTATATTTATTCTGCAACTCCTGTTTCGAGTTACTAATCTTAGCAACTGAACCGGTATCAAATACCCAGGGGCTACTACGAATACCAGCAAGGCACACATCAATAACATGTATATCAAATATACCTTTGTTCACTTTGCCATCCTTCTTATCCGCCAAGTATTTGGGGTAGTTCCGCTTCTAGTGACCATTCCCTTTGCAGTAGAAGCACTCAGTTTCAAGCTTAAGTCCAGCTTTGGGCTTCTTCACGGGAGTGGCAACTTGCTTGCCATTCTTCTTGAAGTTTCCTTTCTTTTCCTTTGCCCTTTTTCTTGAAACTAGTGGTCTTATTAACCGTCAACACTTGATGCTCTTTCTTGATTTCTACCTTCACTGATTTTAGCATCGCGAAGAGCTCGGGAATCTTTTTCGTTATCCCTTGCACATTATAGTTCATCACGAAGTTCTAGTAGCTTGGTGATAGTGACTAGAGAACTCTGTCAATCACTATCTTATCTGGAAGATTAACTCCCACTTGATTCAAGTGATTTTAGTGCCCAGACATTCTGAGCACATGCTCACTAATTGAGCTATTCTCCTCCATCTTGTAGGCAAAGTACTTTTCAAAGGTCTCATACCTCTCGACACGGGCATAAGTCTGAAATACCAATTTCAGCTCTGGGAACATCTCATATGCTCTGTGGCGTTCAAAACGTCTCTGAAGCCCTGACTCTAAGTCATAAAGCATGGCGCACTAAACTATCAAGTAGTCATCATATCGAGCTTGCCAAACATTCATAACGTCTGCATCTTCTCCTTCAATAGGTCTGTCACCTAGCGGTGCATCAAGGACATAATTCTTATGTGCAGTAATGAGGATAATCCCCAAATCACGGACCCGGTCCGCATCATTGCTACTATCATCTTTCAACTTAGTTTTCTCTAGGAACATATAAAAAATAGGGTAGCTACATCGCGAGCTATTGATCTACAACATAGATTTGCAAATACTATCAGGACTAAGTTCATGATAAATTAAGTTCAATTTAATCAAATTACTAACGAACTCCCACTTAAATAAACATCCCTCAAGTTATCTAAGTGATACGTGATCCAAATCAACTAACCCATGTCTGATCATCATGTGAGATGGGGTAGTCATCAATGATTAACATCTCTATGTTGATCATATATACTATATGATTCACGTTCCACCTTTCGGTCTCAGTGTTCTGAGGCCATGTCCGTACATGCTAGGCTCGTCAAGTTTAACCCAAGTATTCTGCATGTGTAAAACTATCTTACACCCGTTGTATTTGAACGTAGAGTCTATCACACCCGGTCATCACATGGTGTCTCAACACGACGAACTGTCGCAATGGTGCATACTCAGGGAGAACACTTTTACCTTGAAATTTAGTGAAGGGATCATCTTATAATGCTATCGTCGCACTAAGAAAAATAAGTTGCATAAAATATAAACATCACATGCAATCAAAATATGTGACATGATATGGCCATCATCATCTCGTGCTTTTGATGTCCATCTCCAAAGCATCGACATGATCTCCATCATCACTAGCTCGACACCTTGATCTCCATCGCTGCGTCATGGTCGTCTCACCAACTATTGCTTCTACAACTATTGCTAAATCATAGCGATAAAGTAAAGCAATTACATGGCGTATTCATTTCATATAATAAAGAAACAACCATAAGGCTCCTGCCGGTTGTCTGATAACTTACAAAACATGATCATCTCATACAATAATGTATATCTCATCATGTCTTGACCATATCACATCACAACATACCCTGCAAAAACAAGTTAGACGTCCACTAATTTGTTGTTGCAAGTTTTACTTGGCTGCTACGGGTTTCTTGCAAGAACCGTTCTTACCTACGGCAAAAACCACAATGGTGTTTCGTCAAGTTTGCTATTTTAACCTTCTTCAAGGACCGGTTGTAGTCAAATTAGATTCAACTAAAGTAGGAGAAACAGACACCCGCCAGCCACCTTTATGCAAAACTAGTTGCACGTCGGTCGGTGGAGCCGGTCTCATGTGCGTGGACATGTAAGGTTGGTCCGGGCTGCTTCATCTCACAATACCGCCGAATCATAATAAGACGTTGGTGGTAAGCAGTATGACTATCACCGCCCACAACTCTTTGTGTTCTACTCGTGCATATCATCTACGCATAGACCTGGCTCATGATGCCACTGTTGGGAAACGTTGCATGGAAAACAAAAAAAATTCTATGCACACACAATGATCTATCCATGGAGATGCATAGCAACGACGGAGAGAGTGTGTCTACGTACCCTCATAGACCGTAAGTGGAAGCATTTCAAAACGCGGTTGATGTAGTCGAAATTCTTCGCACTTCAACCGATCAACTACTGAACGCACGACACCTCCGTGTTCTGCACACGTTCAGCTCGGTGACGTCCCTCGCCTTCTTGATCCAGCAAGACGTCGAGGTAGTAGATGAGTTGCGTCAGCACGACGGTGTGGTGGCGGTGATGATGAAGTGAACTTCGCAGGGCTTCGCCTAAGTACTACGAAAATATGACCGGGGTTATAAACGGTGGAGGGGGAGGGGCTCCACACGGCTAGGCAATTGTCTGGTGTGTGCTAGGCGCCCCCTCCTCATATATATAGGTGGGAGGGAGGGAGGAGCAGCCATAGGAGGCGCCCAAGTAGGAGGAATCCTACTTGGAGTCCCTCGCAAGCCACGTGCCCCCCTGCTATATATAACCGAGGGGAAGGTAAGAGGAGGGAGAGGGAAGGTAGTAGGAATCCTAATCCACACTAGAAGAACGCCCGTGTGTTGCAACGGGGCCACATTAACTTTAAGAGTTCAATATTACGACACTGGCGACCTTTTTTACCATCAAATCCTCACACACACTCTCTCTCCCCCTCCCTCTTCCTCACTCTCTCTCCCTCTCTCTCTCTCTAACACACACACATAGCCTATTCTCCCAGCCAATAATACTTACTCAATTGGCAATAATGTGTGGACTTGTGGTGAGCTTGACTGAACTAATAGATAGTGTGATATATTCCCCAATCATTTAACAATGAAATTTCAGAAATGGGAAGATTATGTAACACCTCAAGTCATTAGCTATGGTGACCTCCCCCTAATGATGCCATGTCATCAGGCTTGCTAAGCCAAACTGCCAGTTGATAAAAATCAAAGCCCAATTCAAATTTAAAATAAAGTCAAATAAATTATTTCGTCAAACAGTAGAACTAAAATGTTCACCATATTCTATAAATTCGACTGATCTTTGACATGTTGAGCCCAACATTATTTGACCCAAAAATTAAATCTTGTCAAATTAATAAGAGATCCAGCAGTAGTTAAAATAACCAATTAAATATAAACCTAATTTTATGTATTTCCTTTTGGCCCCAAACTTTTTGTGCCACCTAAAAATATTGTGCTCGAATTGTGTGCATAGTTTCACAATTAACAAAATCCATTTAGTTGATATAAGAATAAATAGAAAACAGTGTTAAAAAGGAGAAATAGAATAGAATACATTAAAAACCAAAAGGACGATGAAAAAGGGGATTCCCCCTACCCCCCGGGCCTTGCCACCGAACCGGCCCAGTGGTCCAGTCCCCGCACGGTCGTCTTCTCATGTTCCCCAATCCCGTCGCTACAGAGCCGGGCCCCCGCCCGACCACCTCGCCGGCATCGAAGGGGAATGGATAAGGGTGACGCCCTGCCTCCCTTGCCCTCATGGCCTCACTCCTCCTCGACGCCCCCTCCCAGATCCACTTCTCCTCCTCGCTCGCTCGATCCTGGTGATCTGGACGAAGTCAGATGCCACGGCCACCATGACTGACCCCGTAAACACGGCCACTGCCCTCCCTGCTGGCTAGGAGCTTTTTGAGGAGCTCTGAATGCCTCCGCTACTTCGTCCACGCCAACGAGATCAAGTCCAGCACCCCCAAATCGACGTCGTTGCCATCTTCCTCAACCTTCGGCCACCGCGACATTGCCGTTCGATCCACGCTGCCCTGAGCTCCCCTGTCTTCCCCTAGGGTGCCATTGACACCGCCGTGATCTCCTCTTGTCTTTCCCCAGTTTCCCCTCTCATTTGCTCTCGTTAGGTATTTTGCCATGGCCGAGAACCGCTGTCCGCCATGGCCATTGCAGGGGTATCCACTGAGCTCCTCGGATTGACCCCGTGGCACATGCCCGCTCCTATGCGCGCCCATGCCCGAGCCTTCAGCTCTTCTTCCGCGCCCCGTGGGGCCACTCCCTCTCTGGCTTTCCATGCCCATGCACGTGCCACACCGTGTTCGTCGCGCCCGCCGTTGCCATCACGCTCGCCACAGCCACCACACCACTGTGCCCCGCGCGACGCACACCCTGGCCGCGTGTCACACTCTCGCTAGCTGCGCTCGCCCCGTTTGCTGCTGCCTATCCCTTCGCTCGCCCCACTGTCGCGCCCCTGCCTCGCGCCGCCTCCTGTCGCGACCATCTTCTGCCGGCCGCCCCATCAGCCACGCCGGCCGCACCTCTGCCCTCCATCCTCGGCCGCTCGCCTCTCCTGCTACGTGCTTCTTCCTGCTGCTATCCGCTGCTCTACCACTGGTACGCTATTGCGCCATGCCCTCGACACCGCCATGGACAAACGTGGCGGAGGGATTGTCAATGGAGTATGAGGAGGAGGTGGCGGAGAAGGTGTGGAGAGGAAAGAGGTCTAGGATGGCGTCAGCTGGCTGTGGTGGAGGTGATTATGCGAGAAAGAGCCAGAGCGGAAGGAGAGGTCACAATTGGAACGAATCGCAAAAAAATCATAACCCGGAGATCTCATTCCAAAAAAATGCTAATATCGATGGAGGGGTGGTTTCCTTCAATAGGTGGAAAACATAGGAAATATTGGATGTTATCAAGGAAAGACAAAAATTTAGGAAAGTTAGGATTTTGAACTAATTTCTATGCAAACGGGTAACATGATATCAGTACCTGCCCGTTTGTGACGTGTCTGATTAGGAAAGTTTGCAAATGTTAAGAAACTATTTATTGGGAGGAAAGTTTGTGACGTGTCTGTTATTTGTTTCCTAAAACAAATTTCACTAATGAGAGAAATCGATTGATTTAGATAAGTTAGGAAAGTTAGATTCAAATCTATTATTTGTTTCTAAAAAATTTGTTATTTGTTTCCTAAGACAAATTGAACCAATAAAAGGAATCGATTGATATGAATAATTTAAGGAAGTTAGATCCGTGATTTGTTATATGTTAGGAAAGTCCTGGTTGTAATAAAGAGTGGAGAGAAAATAAACTGATGGACCAGGATGGGAGGGGGTGGTGGGAGGAGAGACGAAAAAAACCAGCAAAAATAAACCGTGGAGACTATTCACCAACTGCTCCATTAGGAGTAGAGACTTTCCTTGCCCTCCCCTCTTTCCTTCTCCTCCTCATAGGGCTGTCCTCTATAGGGGAGCAACATGGCTGTTGTGTTCCCTCACTTGGCCCATAAGGCCCATATCTTTGCCGGGGGTGCCCGAAACTCCTTTCCGGTGACCCGATAAGTACCCGGTACCCTCCGGAACACTTCTGGTGTCCGAATACCATCGTCCTATATATCAACCTTTACCTCTCGACCATTTTGAGACTCCTCATTATGTCCATGATCTCATATGGGACTCCGAAAAACATTCAGTCACCAAATCACATAACTCATATAATACTATATCGTTAATGAACGTTAAGCGTACGGACCCTACGGGCTCGAGAACTATGTAAACATGACCGAGACACCTCTCTGGTCAATAACCAATAGCGGAACCTGGATGCCCATATTGGCTCCTACATATTCTACGAAGATCTTTATCGGTCGAACGGTTATGACAACACACGTAATTCCCTTTGTCCATCGGTATGTTACTTGCCCGAGATTCAATCGTCGGTATCTTCATACCTAGTTCAATCTCATTACCGGCAAGTCTCTTTACTCATTCTGTAATACACCACCTCGTGACTAACTCCTTAGTCGTTTGCTTGCAAGCTTATGATGTGTATTACCGACAGGGCCTAGAGATACCTCTCCGATACTCGGAGTGAAAAATCCTAGTCTCGATCTATGCCAACTCAACAAACACCTTTGGAGATACCTGTAGAGCATCTTTATGATCACCCAGTTACGTTGTGATGTTTGATAGCATACAAGGCATTCCTCCGGTATCCGGGAGTTGCATAATCTCATAGTCGAAGGAATGTGTATTTGACACGAAGAAAACAATAGCAATAAAACTGAACGATCATTATGCTAAGATAACGGATGGGTCTTGTCCATCACATCATTCTCCTAATGATGTGATCCCGTTATCAAATGACAATACGTGTCTATGGTTAGGAATCCTTAACCATCTATGATCAACGAGCTAGTCTAGTAGAGGCTTACTAGGGACACAATATTTGTTTATGTATTCATACATGTATTTAGGTTTCCGATCAATACAATTCTAGCATGAATAATAAACATTTATCATGAATAAGGAAACATAAAATAACAACTTTATTATTGCCTCTAGGGCATATTTCCTTCACTTAGTTTTGGGTTCAATCTTGCGGTGTCCTCACCAGTGACAGTAGGGTAGCGAGGCACGTATTGTATTATTGCCATCAAGGATAAAAAGGTGGGGGTTTCATCATATTGCTTGAGTTTATTCCTCAACATCATGTCATCATACTTAAGGCGTTACTCCGTTCTTTATGAACTTAATACTCTAGATGCATGCTAGATAGCGGTCGATGTGTGGAGTAATAGTAGTAGATACAGAATCTTTTCGGTCTATTTGACACGGACGTGATGCCTATATGCATAATCATTGCCTTGGATATCGTCATAACTTTGCGCGTTTCTATCAATTGCTCGACAGTAATTTGTTCACCCATCGTATTATTTGCCTTCAAGAGAGAAGCCTCTAGTGAAACCTATGGCCCCCGGGTCTATTTTCCCTTATATATTTTCAGATCTACAAGCCAAAAATACCAAAAATACCTTGCTGCAATTTATTTACTTTTATTTAGTTTTACGTTCTAGCAATCTTTTATACCAATCTCTATCAGATCTCACCATTGCAATTGACCGTGAAGGGATTGACAACCCCTTTATCGCGTTGGGTGCAAGCGTTTAATTGTTTGTGCAGGTGCATAGATTGGAGACTTGCTTGTACCTCCTAATGGATTGATACCTTGGTTCTCTAACTGAGGGAAATACTTATCTCTACTTTGCTGCATAACCCTTTCCTCTTAAAGGGAAAAACCAATGCAAGCTCAAGAAGTAGCAACTAGGTTAATATGTTAGTCCATGAAAATCATACAAAAGTGCACCAAAATCATATAGTACTATTGTAAACATTGCATGGATACTTGATAAATTATAAATACTTTGGAGACGTATTAGCATCTCCAAGGGCCCTATCTCATTCCCTTATCTTCCATGGTCCTTGCAGCTGCCTAAGGCCTTGTTTGGCACAAGAGGTTTTCAAGCCCCAAAGGGGCTGGGGATTTTGGGGGATTTGATGAATCCCTCCCCTTCACCAGCCCCTAAATTCCCTTCCATCCTCAGCCCCATTATTCCCATGCACATAAAATTGTTGTTTGGCCAGAATTCCCTACATTCCCTCCCATCCCCAGCCCCCACATCCCCTTGCGTGTAGAACATAATAAAATGTGATTTTATCACAACACACAACAATTTTGTTCAACTGCACCATCATTTTGCATGACTTGAATCAAATAAAACAAGAATTATGTTACTCTTTTCACAATAATTCATGCTGTTAGCGGTTCATGACAGCAATTCATCATGACAGTAGTTCATAAAAATATTGGTCAACATTTGAGTGGCAACAACACCCAAAATCATGTTACTCTTACCATTCGCTCGCCTTCGTTTTACACTCCTGGGAGCATGCTTCTTCCTCGGCTAAAAATGATGGTGGTGTGAGGGGACACTCAAAGCATACATCAAACATTCAAGCAGAACCATGAATATTTTGATATGGACATGTACAAAAAGAAGTACCAAAAACAAAAAATACTATCTTGTTGATTGCCAAACAGTATGGTTCAGTTCCTTCCTGTTTTATTTGCACTTTATTCAAATAACTATGCACATAAATCATTAATTCACAAGAAAAACATGTATGTTCTAAGCTAATTAGGAATAGGGGGTTTAAGAACTTTGTTGGTGGCCATATGGTATCGGTAAAAAAGACCATCGCATATCCAAAGACTGTCAGCTGGGCTCCTTCTCCGGACCAAAGCACCGCAAGGTAGAAAAGTTCTTGTGTGACTGAAATAGAGGAAGAACAGAGTGTCTACAGTCAACTAGCACACCTATGCCACTAAATCTTATCATTTAACGAAGGACTCGATCCATTTAAAAACCTAATTTTTTTGCCAAAAGCATAACAGAAACCCAGGGATGAGAACTACTACTACTTAGACTAGCTACTAGCAGTTGGCAAGTAAATGTGCTAACAATTTCTAACATGTACATGAGCTGACCATGCAAATAGAGAAAGAAATCTCTAGCACAAGGTCACATAAATATCTCATATCAAGTACTAGCACTGGAAACTCACAACTAAAAGTTTGTATGTACAGATCATATACACTCTGCAAATAGAGAAAAGTTTACAGAAATGGATCATTTTTCTCATAAAAATGTGACTGTGAACATCGACTGGTCGCTCCAAGTAAATCAGCGATTAAACTATTAACAAAGTACATATTCTCAATGTGTGCAAAATAAACATATGGACTTGAATATTCAAGTTCCAGAACCATATCAAGCAATATTGACTGAAGTTTGTGTGATTATCCAAAACTACTAACAAAGCTACTGGTAGAGTTGAATGTAGAACAACTGGACCAAGGAACTCAAGTTCCAGAACCATACCAAGCAATACTCAAGAACCAAACCAAGCAAGCAAGAACATTATGAACCATATCAAAATATAGGCTAAAGTTGGTATGATTATATACTAAAGTTCCAAGAAAGTTTACCTCTTCTAGGTAGGCAACTCATCCATTTCCCTCCGAAGCCACTCGACCGTACTCACTTCATCCTAGGGAGCGAAGTCATGAAGGTTTCATGGTTCTCAACATTTTTGAACACCTTCTATGCTTTGGATCTCTCATGCCTTCCATCTTGTGCACTAGAGAAATGCACTTGTTAATGGAGAATTCTTGCCCATTAGTTGATCCAACACTCTCTTTTGTCAGTAGGGCGACTTCATCCTCCACTTGTTTCTTCTTTATATTCATGTACCGTTGCATCACTTCCACCATCGCATCTCCAGTCTTGTTTGGCTTCTTCGCCTCCTTCTGAGGCTTTGTTTTTGCAGCAGCACCATCAACAGGGACCCTCTTTTCACCGACTTGTTCATCACTTCCTCCAGGATCAGCGTCGGCAACCCCCTTTTCACCAACTCTAGCAGTAGCAACATCCCCTTCCTCCAGGATCTGCAATTCATCAGCGTCTACCTATTCTACCTCCTCTTCTTTAGCGTCATCTTCCACTCATGTAATATCTGGTACTTGAGATGGCCCAACTTGTCGTGATGGTTCAGAAGATATGAAACTGTAAGTACCCTTAGCTGTATGGCCTTCACAAAGCACACAGTTTAGTTTTTTTATTAAACATTAAATTTAGAAAGAAACAACATGCTTGAGAAGAAATATTTTTGAAAATATAGTGGGGATCTCTTTTTGTTCAAATTAAGCTTACCATCGCATAAGTCTCCTAGCCTCTCATATAGGGGGAAAGATCCTCTCCTGAATTTTCCGTTCTTTTCCATGTCTATAAAAAAATTGAAATAATTAATACCAGAATAATACTAACTTCAAGCATGGAGCTGTAGTTGCAGTGTTGGTAAAATAACTTACTGTTATCATATTTTTCCAAAGGTTTGCATCAACAGTTATGGTGCATCTAACATCATCCCATCTAACGCCGATTTGTCTTCGAGCCTCCATTAGCACCATATAGTCCCTTTTCATTTCTTTCTCCTTCTATTGAATCTGACCCTTTGTAAAGTTCACTCCATTCCTAGCATTGAATAACTTGACCATCTGATTCCATGTTTCACTTCCCCAACCATTGTCACCTCTAGATCAGGATCATAATGCTCATGAAGTAAGTCCACCAAAGACTTCTCAAGTCCTTGCTTCCATTGCACCCTTGGCTTGTCAACTACACAAGCACAAGTATTAGATAAGTGCAGATGAAAAAGACATGTTTTAGGAAATACAAGTTGAGATGCATGTAACATGGAAAATACCTTTTGGTGAAGCAACCCTTTTCATTGCCTTTGGCGAAGGTATTTTTGCAAACCTTTCCTTTGCATCAAGCTGAATTTAGGAGAACCTTTAGCATACATATCTTAAATGATGAACATCCAACATAACAAAGAACTCATTATTACAAATATTCATAACAAAGATGATGAACATAACAAAGAATCTTACATCAAGAATTATTCACAACAAAGATGATAAACATAACAAAGAGTTCACTAATACATGATGAACATAATAAAGAGCTCATAACAACATGAATAAGATAACAAAAAAGTTCATTACTATGACTTACTAGCTAATCATGTTGGAAATCATCCACATCCTCCTAGCAATCTCGTCCCTCAAGTTGTTGCCTGGAATGTTATCTCTTGGTGCTTACCGTGTTGGTGATCATCTTTATCCAGAAGGTCAACAAAATCGATGGGAGGTATGTTGTTGGGTTGATTATCAAGCCAATTTCATTGCCATTATACATCTTGATGATATATGAAAGACTATGACTGATGCTGGGATCTTGACTTGGTTTTCTATTTGATGGAATGTACCAACACAAATAATTGGGCAACGCTTCTTAAGAACTCCTAGGGCCCTTTCCACATGGTTGCATACAATGATATGCTGAAGATTGAATAGCTCCTTGTAGTTCTGTGGTCGATGCCACCCATGACCAAAGTCCTCGAGGTGATACCAAACACCTCGATATGGTGCAAGGAAATACGTGGTATTTGCATAACCACCATCAACTAAATAAAACTTCCCTTCAGGTACTTTGAAGCCGCGGTTCATGGCAGGCTGGAGCACTCTGGCATTTGTAGCCGGTCCCTCCCATCCACATGAGATGAATGTGAATTTTAGGTCGAAGTCACATGCGACCATGATATTCCTGCTAAGAGTTCCCTTCCTATTCCAGAAAGGTGTGGCTTTATCAGGTGATAGAGTCATAGGAACATGAGTTCAACCGATGGCGCCTATGCAGTTCTGCGAATAGATTGATTGCAAGTCAATATGCAAAATCTAAAGATATAAATAAGAGAAGAAATATGAAAGTGTAAAGGTGAAAACCTCAAAGTATGGGAAGAATACCAACATTCTTTGGATGAGGTTCATTGATGCTTTGATGCTTTAGAAATTGAGAAGATAGAGTGGGGACAATGTCAAACAAAGTCTTGATGTATTCATGGAAGGTCTACCAACTACTCCCTCCGTCCGAAAATACTTGTCACCAAAATGGATAGAAGAGGATGTATCTAGACATGTTTTTAGTTCTAAATACACTTCTTTTTGTTCATTTTGATGACAAGTATTTCCGGACGGAGGGAGTATGTTGGTATTCTAGTTGTAGATCTTCAAAAGATACGTTGTGAGACAACATGTAAAGGAAAAAGCGTAATTTCTCCTCCACCTTTACTATCGCATCCTTCATCAAATTTCCCCTTCTAAGATATGAAGCCAGTGCTCTAAAGATATGCGGCTCCATCCTAAAAGCTACCAGGAAATTTTTTACATGGTCTTAAAGGATTTCATGAACACACCTCTTGCCATACAGGACTGAGCTATGTCACTGTTTTTGGTCGACTCTAATAAGGATCTCATACAATGTTGGCAAAATAACGACGATCATGTCGTCTTCATCCTCTTCCCTCCTCTTTTTGATTCTCTCAAGGCTTCATGAATTTATTTCGACTCTAAGCAATTAAGAAACAATAAGACTAAAGGGGCTAACAAGTATGATACTACAAAGCAATAATGACACAATAGGACTAAAAGGGCTAACAAGTATGACACTAACAAAAATAAGATTAGAAGAGCATGTACAACATGGATGAAGTTCTCATAACAAAAAGAAAACTACAAGAAGAGCATGATGCAGCTAGTGTGACCAGTGATTAACAATTAGAACATATACAAATGAATAAACAGACATGCATGGCAGCATAATATACCAAATTTCGGCGTTGCAACCGGGTCTCGCGAGGGCAGCACGTCGTCCACTCCTACAAGGTTTAAAGCAACAGGTCTCTCACAAGAGATACATAACATATGCAACGTGAGAAATAATAGAAGCGACACTTGACAATGACAAGACATCAAGAAACATTAGTAGAAATTGACCCTAATATTTCACATATTAGGTGACAAAATGCATATATTTCTAAACAATGCAAGATGTAATAATAGTTTGACTACCAAAAACATTACTACTTATGTAGAAACAAGAGACTTAAAAAACAACAAGTGTACATAACAACAAGAACTAACTTTCACTGATAAATAATTTCATGCATAGTATGCAACCAGAACTATCTCAAACAAACAAAGAAAGATACCACCATTCAAATGTATAACAGAAAGCAAAAGTACATGCTATCATAAACTTCGGGAGTACTAGTTTATAGGTTTAACAACCAATATGGTGCAGAAAAGTAGCGGGGAAAAGGCCACCTTGCCAAAGAACCTGCGTCGTGGAGGATAGGAATCTACAAATATCTAAAAGCCCTGCCATACATGTCAAAGAACCAATTTACATTCTGCAATGTCATCAAAACCTTTTGCTCGCAGTCATTCTTGTCTCTAAAAGAACCAGATTATATTTAGCAGTGTCATCAAACCATGAAAACCATGATCAAGCTATAACACCAAGATGAATCAAACGGATCCTATGGCGACATTCAACCACTCTCCAATCATGCAATTAGTAACATGGCTATTTCTTCAGACCGAAATGACAATAAGTGATGTTGCCATTTCTAACTATAGAGGGAACGCAAGACAAGAACAAATAGTATTTACAAACATGAATCATTTTTTCTACTATATAACAAGATCAACAATCACTTTTTTGTAAACAAGAATATGTTTACAAACATATGTAATGGCCTCCTTTCTGCGCTGCCATGGGAAAGGAAGCACCCATAAGAGCATAACAGAGTAGGCGTGGCGTGCTTGCTATGATGTGTTTTGTTGACAAAGGAAACCGGAGAAGCTGAGCGTGCTAGTGATCACTGCCATGATTCAGCAGCTCCAACTCTGATGACTACATGGGTCTAGGATGGCTAGGCTTTGACATTTCTGACCCCTTCCATATATGCCTCCATGCTAGCTGCCACTCTCCTCGCCAGAACCAACCCAACCTAGCCAGCCAGTAGTACTACTGCTACCAGTACAAAGTATTACTATTACAACGTGACAGTGAATGAGGAGATGATGACGATGGTTTCTACTGGCCTTGGCCCTCGCGTTGCACTGCAATGCAAACTTTGTTGGGAAACATAGTAGAAAAGAAAAAAATCGGCCTACGATCACGATCCCAAGAACACTATGAAGATGCATAAGAGGTTTAGATCGGATCGTTACCAACTGCGAGTTGTAGCGGAAGAAGAGTTGGTCTAGATCGTTGTTGAAGTCCCTCGAGTTGTTCACGAATGATCCCTCGAACCGAAGACCGAAAGCACAACCTCTCTACAGATTGCAGACGTACGTGCTTCATGATCTGGCAACGCTTCACCGTCCAGAATTGATCGTCGCGGAGCATTAGAGGAGGGAGAAAGAGAACAATGGCTTCTCTTTTATGAGAACCAGAGATATTCAATCTAGATCAAAAGAACTAGACGAACTAGAGTGGAGGGGCGCCCAGAACAAAGAGACTTGTATGTCTCTAGGGATGCCCCCTCTCTAAGATAGATAGGTGGAGGGAGAGGGCTTTGCCGACTTGGCGAGGAGGATTCCCTCCCCTTGGCGCGCCACGAGGGAGGGGAGTCCTCCTCCAACTTGGTCCCCCCCCTAAGCTTGTCTAACAAGCTAAGGGGGCGTCACACCCTTATTGGGCCCATATGACCCATTAACTCCCCCCTATTAGGCCTTTAGCTAATTCTATTAGCACACAACCCCTAAATAAATACTAGGAGCCTCTCAATCAATATTAGAGCCCTCTACTATTTATATTAGGTCCCCGAAACAACTTCTGCCAATATATCATTTTTCGGTATTACCCGGTATTCCATGAAACACTTCTGGTTTCTCTCAAAACTATTCCTAGAATATTTTCTCATAACTCTCACTCCACTAACAGTCAACAAATTGTGATTCCCTTAAGCATGTGACCTTGTAGGTTCCGTAAAACATAGACATGAACAAAACTCGCTTTTATTCAATGATCAATAGCGGAACCATGGACATCCATATCGAGCCCTATAAATACACGAATGATATTCGAGTGAACCTTCGGTTATGATATGCTATTTCCTTTGCTTCGCGATACCTTAGAAAACCCAAGGTGAGATATATCGGTATCCTCTTGAGTCATTCTCATGCTCACTATACCGGTCTCCTCGTTACCAATTTTGTTCTTCTTTCTTGTTGACATCTTCTGGTATCCCAGTGACCTGGTCACCTGTGTCTGGTGAGACAATGATGGATGCAGTTACATCAAGAGGCCCCTAAGAATATCTCTCCATCGCCGGAGGAGCAAATCCTACTCTTGAGTTATCTAACCCCTTGTTATACTTTCCGATGAACCTGAAAGTTGTCGGTATGATCACCGTGTTACAAATGATGTTTGAGCAACTCCAAAGTCCATCGTCCAGTATGAAGTAAGTATGATATTGTCATGGTCTAAGGAACTAAGGCATATGTTAACTCTTCGTGTTATATCAATAGACTTGTTACGATTACATCTCAAAATACAACAACAAGTTGGGTTAATTCAATATGATCGTTCGTCTAACATCATACTCTCAATGTTGTTTGGTATCCTTGTTACACTTGACCAAATACCCATGATCAAGAAAACATAATCATCACACAACACTTGAGCTAGTCCTAGGGGCAAGACTAGGAATCGGATTTTACCTTTCCAGGCTATACAACATGGCAGCGCGTCTTAGGCTATACAAACGTGCTGATTATCAAGTTACATCAATGAATGAATCCATGAATGGACCAACATGTAGAGCAACAAGAAGCAAAATTTATGATATTCACGGTTGATGATCCTGATGGCCATATTGTCTCCACTCGTGTAATCACTCTGCAAAACTTCATTATGAAGTTGAAGATGGTGTACCACCGATGCGCTAGCGACTTCGCATTGCGTTCATGGATGATATGCGTGTCATAGGATGTGAAGCTTTTTTTGCTCGTGAAATGCCAAACAGCCGAGCCTTTGCTCATGCTTACAAAGTCTGCAAATACAGCTAACCACACATCTCAGAAAAAATCATCGTCGTTCTTCGAATACCCCACCATCGTGCTTGCCGGGCGTGGTGACCGCCATGGACGGCGTTGGCAGGGGCCGGAGGGTACAACTACAAAGGGATCCTGGGTGGACGACAACGTACCCCAAAGCGGGCAGGCGCGTAGGTGGGGGTTGCGGATGTCCAAGGATGACTGGGCGGCTGCCGGAGAGGTACAGTAACACGGCGGATATGGTGGGTGTGAATGAAAGCAAAGAGGAGCAAAACGGAGTAGAAGAAAAGTGGACCGGAAGATGGATTTGAATGAGCCACGTTGTCGGAGTCCTACGCCGCTCCGGTCTCCCGTAAGGTTCCGTCAATTGGCTTCTGGTTAGCGGAAAAACTGGTTAGCGGAAAAACAGACAACCGGACCTCGACGGATCAAGGCTGCGGTGGATGACAAAACTCGAATTTGAGAGTTCACGTTAAAGATGCCTTGAGCACGGCAAAAGACCTCGTGCCATACGGGATGGGGACGAATCCATCCGGTACCGGATCAATCGATTTGTTTTTTCTCTCCGCACCGTGACCCTTGGTACACTCCGTGCTTATCCTCTAGAGCCGTCGCTCTCAGGAATCTACGGACCCAAACCTAGTCGCAGGAACAAGGGATCACGAGATGCCACCATCGTCGCGGCTCAGCTCGTGGTACTACTACCAGAATAGAATTCTCGCTAGTGGTGGCGGATAACGAGAGCACGGCGCCAAGGCGGACACGTACACCATACGTATGCATGTGTGTAGCTCGCGACGACGCATCGCCGGCGGCAGCAACGCGACGTGAGCCTGCCAACTAACTGGTAGCTCGGTGGATGCAGTAGGCCTATCCGGTCCAGGTCAGCCGTAGGGCCGGCTACTGTAGCGTTTCCTTAGTGCCGTGGAAGACGCGCGTGGCGTATATGTGCCCAGCGACGTGGCATCGTCGTGTCCTTTTCTGCGTCAAGCAGTAAAGCACGAAGGTGTGTAAAAGGGATCCGGCTTGCCTGCTCCCTCCCATGCTCCCATCTGTGCTCTCATTTTATCCTACGGCTGTTTTTTTTCTTTTTTTTTTAATCTAATCATTTCCTCCCGGATTTTAAGAGGATGGGGCCAGGCCTTATTTTGTTTCAATCAAATCAAGCCACGTATGCGGGAGCACGGATGGGCGCACGCGGAGGGAGCAGGCAAGTCTCGTCCGTGTAAAAGCTAGTCGATCCAGGGGTATATCCGTTTCCTGCGAGGAACAGAAGAGGGACTTGTACGGGGGCTAGTGGCCAGCAAGCACTGACTCTCCCGGCCTCCATGAGCTGCACAGCTCTCCTCCAAGAACTCCTCGCATGTTCGCATGGTGTGCACTTTTGAGCATATTTTGCACGCCATTTGATCCACTAGCTAGATAGCTAGGAGGAAATAAGACCACGTACGCCTACTTTTGAAGACCTACGGAGCTTTCGTGCGAATGTGCTGACACGGCAGCAACAGGTAATGATCGACGAGTTGAGGCAGCTTGTAAATGTTCTGTGTAGCTGTATAATTAACAATGATCGAAAAGACAATGCTGGAGAGAATCAGAACAAGATTTTGTACTTGTTGTATTGTTGGTTGGTGACTTGAAAAGCTGTCCAAGACAAAAGACAAAAAAATAATTGCGAGTGAAAATAATGTGCAAGACAAATATTGATGATCAATATATATGGATTTGCTATTGCTAGTCAAGATGAGAATTAACAGTGTGCATGTGTGTGTTCATAGGTGTAGAAGTGCATGCTCTAGCCAATGCAACCAAAAACCGATCTGATGGAAGAAACTAGGCAATATATTTATATGTTAACGATAGGGGTGAGTGTATGTGCGTGTATGTGGGCATCTGTGATTGTATTTTGTTAAGAAAAACTCTTACACCACGAATCTCCATGTAAAAATCGAAGAGTGTCCGAGTTAGATGAGACATAGTTATTTCTCATCTAGATTAGAGCCAGCTATACTGCTGCTAACAAGATATCGGTCCTAATGAAGAGGTTGTTGCGTTGGTTTCTTCCTTTTTTTGTGTGTTGTCACGGCGGCAAATCTAAGTACCTTCCGGCTCCAACCGTCAGGTCATGGATTCTCTTTCTATGTTTTTTGGAAAAGGAGGATCACCCCCGGCCTCTTTCTACCTGCCTACCGCTACAGCGTCCGGCGGTGGAAAAAAGAATCGTGATGCCTTGGCTCCGGATGGTAGCCCAGGTTGTGATTTCTCCCTACTACTAGGGAAATGTTTATAGGTAGGACATCAGTAGTAGCGCTGGAAAATAGCAAACGCTGCTGGTAATTAGCAGTAGCGTTATTCTGGGGCAGCGCTACAAGTAACTCTTTAGCAGTAGCACTGGAAAGGGAAAAGGCGCTACTACTAACTGGGACCCAACGAGGCGTCGACCCGTTGGCCGGGCAGCTGAGATTGCTGTCAGCCCACCCGAGTTCAAGTCCTGGCTTGGACACGTGGTGCTCGCGGAGTTTCTCCTATAAAAAAATGCCAACGAGGGTTAGCCTTTGGGTTGGTCTCATTTTTTTTGGACCCAACGAGCCCACCGACGCTAGCTGTAGTAGCAGCACTGTCCAGAATACAACTACTAAGATTTTAGCAGTAGCACTTTATTTCACATCACCGCTACTGCTAATGGGCCCCACTTAATAGTAGCGCTTTTCCTGGAAAGCGTTACTACTAAGTACCATAGCAGCAACGCTTTCTAAGAAACAACGATACTGCTAGTTCCGGCTGGTGCCACCTTTTCACCCCCTCTCCCCCTCCTCCCCATTTGCCCTCTCTCCCCCTCCTTTCCCCTCTCCCCTCTCTAAGTTAGTTCTCCACCATTGTTGCCCTTCTTCTCTCTTCCTCCTACCTCTCTTCTCTCCCCATTAATGCCCCCTCCACCATAATTCTCCTCCAAAAATGGCCTTCTCATCTCTGTCTAGCTACCTCGTTTATTTGGCTCTCCCTCCATTCCATAGATATAGATCTAGCTAGCTCGTCTCTCTCCCTCTCCATTAGTTAGCTAGAGTCATCTCTCCTCCCCAACAACTAGATCTAGCTAGCTATTTAGCCATCCAACTTTCGATCTCTATAGGTAGTGAAAGGCCTCATCTAACTATGCTTGGTCTCTCTCAGGAGATGGGTAAGTAAAAAGGTGTGCATTTCAAGAATGGGAATATGCGTGTTTGAGATATGGAGATATTTGTGTGAGTGACATGCCCCCGAGTTGCTTATGTTTTGCCAAAATGTCGATTTATTTCTGTTTCGGTTAATTTCGAGCAAACTCAATATGTCCTATTTTTAGGCAAGGTCATGCCAAATTTTTATATGACTTTGATGCATGCATGCATTTTGTTTATAACCCTTTTGCTTGTTATACCGTGCTGTCGGTCATGAAGGTGATTGGATGGAAGGTGGGGCAATACTTGCAATCTGCAGTGATGGAAATGTATGCAAATAATCGGACTAGGATTAGATGTTCGTATACAAGATGCAAAGAAGGAGTCCTTTTGGACCCTTTTGATTGTGGCAGTTTGAAGGCGCACATGCTGATGAATGGTTTCATGGATGGCTATACTCGGTGAATAAGTGAAGATGATGATGAGGACGTCCATATGGCAAGGAATAGCGACATGGGGCTAGACGAAGAGATGACCGATCGACATGAAGACAATGGCGCCGGACATGGTAGCGGTGAAGAGTCCGGACATGGCGGCGGCGGAGAAGATTCCGCACATGGTGAAGAAGAGTCCGAACATGGCGGAGAAGAGGCGGCGGTCACGCTGCAGTCTTCAATGCTACTAAGTGCAGTCGTGCAGGACCCTCATGTTCGAGACCTCCTTTGCAAGAGTACGACTAGCGAGAGAGCTGCTTCTAGAGAGGAGGCCAAGCTGGAGCAACTTGAAGTGGACTCAAAGACTCCATTGTATGACGATTGCGATCCCGAGGTGACCCGCTTGAGTTTCACGCTCAAACTTCTAAAGATGAAGGCCAAAAACAAATGGACAGACAAAAGCCTCGATGTGCATTTGAAGTATCTACATAATAAAGTTCTTCCCGCGGGGAACATGTGTCCTACTAGTGTCGAGGAGACCAAGAAAATTGTTTGCCCTTTTGATTTGCCACACATTAGATACCACGCATGCATCAATGATTGCATCATTTATCAGGGGGGTCACGCAGAAAAAATCAGTTGTCCAGTGTGCAATGCTTCTTGATACAAGAAGGAATGAATGAAAGCTCCTCAGAAAGTTGTATGGTACTTTTCGATCACTCTCCGTCTGCGGCGGTACTTCGTAGATCCTAAGGAAGCAAAGCTCATGCACTGGCATGCGGAGAGGAAGAAGCCCGACGATGGAGATGATCCGAAGCCGAGACACCTCGCAAATGCTAGCCAGTGGAGAGCATTCAACGTTGTATATGGATTTGCTGCAGAAGATCCAAGGAGTGCTTGGTGCGAGTACCGATGGCATGAATCTGTTTGGAAACCAGAACACCAACCACAGCACATGGCCCGTCTTTGTATGGATGTACAACCTCCCCCCATGGAAGTGCATGAAGACAAAGTACATACACATGAGATTCAAGGGCCAAAACAACCGGGAAATAATATTAACCTATATATGGGGCTTCTGAAAGAGGAGCTAGACACGTCAGGGAAAACACCAACATGGACATGGGATGCCAGCAAAGGAGAGTATTTTTATATGAGAGCCGCGCTGATGACGACGGTGCACGACTATCTCGATTACGGGTACACCTCAGGCCAGGTGTGCCGCAGATACTACGGATGCATGAGGTGCATGGATGATACAACGTTTCAGCAGCTTACATCAATGAAAGATGGCAGGTCTGGGAAAATCGTGTACATGGGGCATCATAGATGGCTCGAGAAGGATGACCCGTGGAGAAAGCGTGGAGATCTATTCAATGGGTTGGCTGAGCATCGAGGACCTCCACATAAGAGGAGCAGCGCCGAAATCAATGAGCTGTTGAAAAACTGGGAACAGTGCCCTGCAACGGGAAAGATGAAAAAGGTGCCGGAGCCGCTGCTGAAGGTATGGAAAATGAGGTCTGTTTTCTGGGACTTGGAGTACTGGCCCAATCACGACACACCTCATTGCCTTGATTAAATGCATATTGTGAAGAATTTCCTCGAGTGCTTGCTTCGCACACTGATGAACATGCAGGAGAAGACGAAGGATGGGCCGAAGGCAAGGAAAGTCTTAGAAGATTTGAAGATCGGGAAAGATCTCCACATGCTGCCCCATAAAAAGTCGACGGAGGAGACGAATACGAAGATGGAGGAGGGGGAAAGGGGAAGAAAAGTCAACAATAAGGAGGAGAATTATTGCCCCCCTTCTTGCTTCACCTTACGTGTGAAGGAAATCAATCAATTCATCAAGTGCCTTACGGGAACCAAAGTCAGTTCCGGTTACTGTGGGAAGATAAGCAGATTTCTAGACACCAAGAAGAAAAGGTTCAGCGGGATGAAGTCTCATCACTGTCACGTGATGATGACACAGATACTCCCGGTTGCCATTAGAAGGATAATGGAGTAGCACATCCATGAAACGCTTACTGGTCTCTGCAACTTCTTCGATGTTATCTCTCGAAAGTCCATCAGTGTGAAGCAGCTCCGAAGGCTACAAGAAGAGATCATTGTCATACTATGTGAGCTTGAGATGTACTTCCCACCCACGTTCTTTGACGTTATGGTGCATCTGTGTGTCCACATCGTGGGCGACATCATCGACCTCGGACCGACATTCCTTCACAGCATGTTGCCCTTCGAGAGGATGAATGGGGTCATCAAAGTATTCGTTCATAACATGTCCCGTCCCGATGAGAGCATTGTCCAGGGATATCTGACGCATGAGTGCATCTCCTTTTGCGAGAATTATATAGGCGTCGGAGACCCAGTTGTTGGTTTGCCCATCAAGAAGCACGATGTAAGTCTCGGAGGAGAAGGTCACAACAATGGCCGGAGGGAATTGCACATGGACTACTCGGATCGACGGAACGACTTTGACAGGGCTAACTTAATAGTGATACAACACCTAGATGTGGTAGATGATTACGTGACACAACACAAAGAAGCCATCGCAAAGAAGTATCAGGATAAGCGGATGCTCAAGACGGACGACGAAGTTACTATAGAGCACAACGTCACTTTCTTGTGTTGGTTCAAAGAGCAAGTTCTTGCTAATCCCCCGGAAGAGGGAAGTTCGAACGGATTGCTCATACACGCCTTAGCACATGGCCCCGCGCCCAAACTCGCGACCTATCAGGCATACGATATAAACGAGTACATGTTCTACACAGAGGCCACATACATGGACAATGATTACCAAAACTCAGGGGTGACGATTGAATGTGTGACCGATGCCAACGGCACAACTGAAAGATTCTACGGAAGGGTCGAAGAGATCTGGGAGCTTGACTACGCTGGAATGCACGATGCGACAATGTTCCGTGTTAGATGGGCTAAGGGCATTGTAAGAGAAAACAAGTATTTCACTACCATGTCTATACCCGACGCGAAGAGCGCTATCGTGAACGTTAACGTCATCGCCGAAACTAAGCCATGGGTACATGCTAAGCACGTGACACAATGCTTCTTCATAACCGACACGACCAATCCCAGCCATGAGGAGAGGCAAAAGGAGCATCGTCGGAATGGATGGAGTCGCCAAAGAGGAAGACTACGACCAATACGGAAACCCGATGAGGGAACATGATGATGACGATGAAGCATACGTGAAAAGAAGAATCAATACTACATTACCTAAGAAAGACCATACTCCATGGTGCCGGAAAAGTCACAAGGAGGGGCTCAATTATTCGAGAATGAACAAGAAAGGGAAGGAGCTCAATATGAAACATCGTCAACGCAGCAGAGAAACCGTCATTTATATATATGTATCTATTTTGTGTACGCACTTAAGTAGCCATTATCGGTCAAATGATGTATACATCGTATCCCCTTCAATTACTGCTACTTCTTGAGTTTGCGTTGGTTTTCCCTTGAGGAGGAAAGGGTGATGCAGCAAAGTAGAGATAAGTATTTCCCTCAGTTAGAGAACCAAGGTAGCAATCCAGTAGGAGAAAACGCACAAATCCCCAAGACCTGCACAAACAATTAAACAACTTGCACCCAATGCGATAAAAGGGGTTGTCAAGCCCTCCACGGTTACTTGCAAAAGTGATATCTGGAAGAGATAGATAAACAAAAAGTAAAGTATTTTTGGGTTTTTTGGTTTATAGATCTGAAGGTAAAAGATTGCAAAATAGTAGATCGGAAACTTATATGATGGAAAATAGTAGATCAGAAACTTATATAATGAAAATAGACCCGTGGACCATAGGTTTCACTAGTGGCTTCTCTCAAGATTGCAAATAATACGGTGGGTGAACAAATTACTGTCGAGCAATTGATAGAAAATCGCAAAGTTATGAAGATATCTAAGGCAATGATTATGAACTGTAGGCATCACGTCCGTATCAAGTAGACTGACTCCTGCATGCATCTACTACTATTAGTCTACACATCGACCGACTCCTGCCTGCATCTAGAGTATTAAGTTCATGAAGAACAGAGTAACGCATTATGTAAGATGACATGATGTACAGGAATAAATTCAAGCAATATGATTTAAACCCCATCTTTTTATCCTCGATGGCAACAATACAATACGTGCCTTGCTGCCCCTACGGTCACTAGGAAAGGACACTGCAAGATTGAACCCAAATCTAAGCACTTCTCCCATTGCAAGAAAAACCAATCTAGTTGGCCAAACTAAACCGATAGTTCGAAGAGAATTACAAAGATATCAAATCATGCATATAAGAATTCAGAGAAGATTCAAATAATATTCATAGATAAGCTGATCATAAATCCACAATTCATCGGATCTCGACAAACACACCACAAAAGAAGATTACATCGGATAGATCTCCAAGAACATCGAGGAGAACATGGTATTGAGAAGCAAAGGGAGAGAAGAAGCCATCTAGATACTAGCTATGGACCCGTAGGTCCGAGGTAAACTACTCACGCTTCATCGAAAGGGCAATAGAGTTGCTGTAGAAGCCCTCCGTGATCGAATCCCCCTCTGGCAGGATGCCAGAAAAGGCCCCTAGATGGGATCTCACGAGTACAGAAGGTTGAGGTGTAGAAAAAAGTGTTTTCATGGATGCTTCTAGTGGTTTGGGGATATTTGGGAATATATAGGACGCAGAATTAGGTCAGGGAAATCATGAGGGGCCCACAAGGCAAGGGGCGTGCCCTACCCCCTGGGCACGCCCTCCCACTTTGTCGCCGCCTCATGGCTCTTCTGACTTGATCTCCAAGTCTCCTAGGTGTCTTCTGGTCCAAGAAAAATCATCGCGATGGTTTCATTCCGTTTGATATTCCTTTTCTGCAAAGCTCAAAAACAAGGAAAAAACTAAAACTGGCACTGGGCTCTAGGTTAATAGGTTAGTCTCAAAAATAATATAAAATAGCATATTCATGCATATAAAACATCCAAAATAGATAATATAATGGCATGGAACAATCAAAAATTATAGATACGTTGATGACGTATCAATTACCACCACATGCATGGTTCCGGTGATATTCACGCACTGTGGGAGGGAGACGCCGTCGTTGGGAGAAAAACAAGAAAAAACAAAAACAAAATGGAGAAAGCAATACAAAAGAAAAAGAAGCGTAAACCAAAAAGAAAAGGAAAATAATAAAAAGAAAAGAAAACTAAAAACTAGAAAAGGAAAATAATAAAAAGAAAAGAAAAATAGCGGTAGTGCTGGATTGGGAACCAGCGCTATAGCTAAGTTACCTATGGCGCTGACCCTATTACAGCGCTACTGTTATTTGTATTTTAGAATTAATAAAATAAAAATTTGAATAGTTAGCAGTAGCGTTAGATTAGGATCCAACGCTCTAGCTAAGTTAGTTGTAGCGCTGGAACCTAATCCAGCACTACTGCTATTTTGAGTTAACCACGGCGCGGGCTCAAAATTTTGCCAAGTCCCATCCCTCCACTCTCCCACCTCTCCCCCTCCTCTCTGTTGTCGCGCACCTACGTCGCCCCTACCAGCCGGCCGTCGCCCCAGCCCGCCACTCCAACCTCCTCCTCTTTCGCGCCGCCGCCGCTTCGGCCTCCTCGTCTGCGTCGCTGCCGTCGACTTCACCCCCGATAGCCAGCGTCCCCTTCTGCCTCCCTTCAGGTACTGGCCGCCCCCACCTCCCCCACTCTTTGTCAATTAGGTTTTCCTTTTTCTTTCAAAATGGAACTACGTTTTCAATTTAGGGTTCAGTTAGATAGGCAATAGGAATCAATTTTAGGGTTCAATTTAGGAATTTTTATTAGGACAAAATATTTATTAACAAAAAAAAAATTCTAGGGTTCTATGGTTCATATGTCAAAGTTTATAGAAATTTCTTTAACCGCAACAATTAGGTGATGTTGTTGCTGCTTTAAACAAAATTAGTAAAATTTTGAGTTAACAGAGAGTAGTTAGCTAGGGAAAATTAGCTAGGGCATTTTAGCAAATTTAGCTAGGGCAAATTTTTTAGCTAGGGCATTTAGCTAGGAAAATTAGCTAGGGCATTTAGCTATAAAAAAGTAGCATTTAGCTAGGGCATTTTTAGCAAACAGTAGCAAATTAGTTTATGGCAATTTAGCAAATTTGTTTAGGGCAATTTACTTTAGGGTATATAAAATACCTATAAATAAAAAAAGTAGAAATTTTTTGTTTATGGCAGTAGGAGAGAGAGATAGAGAGAGAGAGATCATTTAGGGAAAAAATAGCAACAAATTAGTTTAGGGCAATTTAGTTGGTTAGGGCAGTAGCAGAGAGAGAGCATTTAGCAATTTTGAAGGTATATATAATAGCTATAAATAAAAAGTAGTAGCAAATGTTTAGCGAGGTCATTTTGCAAAGGTTTTTGGTTACTATTTTGCAATGTTTAGTGAGGTCATTTCACTCTATGTACTTGCTTGAATGATATATTTTGCAAATGATATATGTCAATGATGTTATATGAGTTTTCAATGTTGGTTGAATGTCAAAGAATATCCGAGTGGCCTATGTTTTGCCGGCATATTTTGTTCCGGCAAATTTTTGGTGCTCCATATGTCCACTTTTTAGCAAAGGTCATGCCAAAAATTTCCGTGATTTATGCTAGAAACTAGGACATATGGAGTGCCCGGGATTAACCGGAAGGGGAATGAATCATCATTTCGACCAAATATAGGCCCCTTTTTTCTCTTCATTATATCTTTTATTTACAATTGTTGAATATATAGGAAACATGTCTAGCCACGGCGAAGCCGGGGGTTCTGGTCGCCTCGAAGAAGACCCCGTCGAGGCAGCAAATCAATATTTTGATTACCTAGATGAACACCAATTGCGGGTGCAGGGTGGCGATAGTGGCACCAACCCCAACACTGACGTCGACACTGGCACTGGCACCGGCACCGACACCACACTCGAGACCGCCAACGATGTTGTCATAGACGGTAAAGCACCGAAGCAGTAGAGGACACGAAGACCAAACGAGCTCGGCATCAGACAAATTGTGGTCATGGAGATGCACCCCAAGAAATTAGAGCCAACGGCGCTGGAGGAAGTGCGCTCGTGCTGGGGCAATCAACTAGGATGCATCCTCAAGGAAACCGCCAACATCAACGATGAGAATTTGAAGAAGATACCACATATGGAGAACATGCTCCTAAAGAAGTTGCACAATAGGTTCTTGTTCCCCAGCCAGGATGAGAGCAAAGATCCGTGGGAGGACGACGCCATGACAAAGATAAACAACAAGGCGATGGTGACGTTCACCAATGACTTGTCCACCTGGAAAGTTCGGGTGAAAAAAGCAATTGCGAAGAATGAACCGTGGTCCAAGATTCATGCTGACAATCCGTCAATAAAGGAAGAGGACTTTGAAACATTCAAGGAGACTTGCGCTAAATAAGAAGTCAAGCAAAGTTTGGAATGAAGGCGCTCCAGGCCAGGAAGACGCCTCCCCACCGCCTCGGAAGCTGTGGTTACAAGGGAAAGAGGCACGTATGGGCCAAGGAGGATGCCGAACATGAAAGTCATGGAATCCTAGACCCCTTGGCGGAGTTCACCGACCCACTCGAGCATGACTGGATCAGGGCCCGATACAAGTGGGCTGCGTCAATAAGATCTTTTACACGGACTCGAACACGAAGGAGTTCATGAGACTACTGGTAATTCTTATATTACCACCTTATTATATTAGCTTCCAATCAATTCAACTACAAGTTTTGTCACATTAGTAAACCATCCACGTTCCTTTTGCAGAAAGAGCAGCACCAAAAGGCAGCTGAAAGCGACAAGTCATCACAGTAGTCGATGACCCAAGTGGGACACCCCTTTCAACCGGGCCCTGAACATACTGAAAAAGGTCCCGGAGGACAAACCGCCGTCATATGGATGTGTGCATGGCATAGGAGATGGCTCCTCATGGAAGACATGCTACCACGAGTAGCCAGAGGAAAGAAGGAAGAGACAGTTGCTTACTCAACAGACCATCGACGACAAGGTCGAGACTGCGGTCAATAAGACCAAGGCTGTGACCAAAGAAGAGTTGCTCGGGGTAGTCAATGTAGCGGTCAATGAAGCGGTGGTTGGCGTCACAGCTCACTTCCAATCTTCAATTATTACCAGCTTTATTCCGACAATTATCGATTGGTCGAAGAGCAATCCAGATAAAGGGCCAGCGGACTTTCCCCTTCCCAGCTACGTCGGGAGTAATTCGGTAAACATCACACCACTGGCACCTGCTGAAGCAACCACAAAAGGTCCTCCTCCTATTCATAGCAGCTCGACCTCCATCTCTGGCATGCTCGGTGGGGCTTCATCTATGGCTGAGCTCGACGCCCTCACGGTAATTATGCGTGATACCCTTCTCACCAGCATGTCTATAGTCTTCCATTTCAGTTGCCTTTCGGATGTTTGACGCCGCAGGGATGTCTTCGTAGGCCAATAATACCCCGTGCACCCTAATGTATGACATCAATGGCCAGATGGTGGCCGTGGGAAAGGCAACGATCGTGAAGCCGAAGGACCGCATGTTCCACAACCGAGAGATGCCCCATGGCATCTTCAAGGTTAACGTGGCCAGTGTCTTAGCGGGCTTCGAGGATTTGCCTCCTCCGGTACCAGTCGATGACGAGGAGACCCCTAAACAGATTGGCGCATGCAAGAGCTGGTTCTTGCCTTGGCCGAAGACTCTTCTTCGTGTCGAGGCGCCAGTATCACACCAACGACAGTTTCTCAAGAAGGTATGAACACCACCCCACCTACCAAATTACCTGCACCTATCGTGGCCCGTGATAGCAGACGATGCGAGGGAGAGCCTCCATTAGTGCCAGATGACATCGCCCCTGTCGAAGAAGCAAATGTTGAGGATTTCATGGAGCAGGATGATGATGACCCTCTCAACTATATCAATACCACCTATGATGATGGAGGATTGATGGCTCGAGACTATGCCTTAGGATATGAGTGTGGAGATGATGACTTGATGCTGCCTGATTTGCCGGAGCCGGAACGTCCTAAGGCGGAATGCAAAAACTCTCTCTTCACGCGATCCTCGCAGGATACGCCTCCAAATATCGCCTCTACCCAGCAACAACCCGAGGGCTGTCCACTGATTAGCCCGACGACACCGGGGGTGGTGGTTAGGGAAGGTATGATGGGCTCACTACCGCCACCCGCCAAGAAGCAAAGGAGGAGACCTGAGGGAGTCCTGGACTAGGGGGTGTCCGGATAGCCGAACTATCATCTTTTGCCGAACTCCAAGACTATGAAGATACAAGATTGAAGACTCCGTCCCGTGTCCGGATGGGACTTTCCTTGGCGTGGAAGACAAGCCTGGCGATACGGATATGTAGATCTCCTACCATTGTAACCGACTCTGTGTAACCCTAGCCCTCTCCGGTGTCTATATAAACCGGAGGGTTTTAGTCCATAGGACGAATAACAATCATACCATAGGCTAGCTTCTAGGGTTTAGCCTCCTTGATCTCGTGGTAGATCTACTCTTGTACTACCCATATCATCAATATCAATCAAGCAGGAGTAGGGTTTTGCCTCCACCGAGAGGGCCCGAACCTGGGTAAAAACATCGTGTCCCTTGTCTCCTGTTACCATCCGCCTGGACGCACAGTTCGGGACCCCCTACCCGAGATCCGTCGGTTTTGACACCGACATTGGTGCTTTCATTAAGAGTTCCTCTGTGTCGTCACCTATAGGCCCGATGGCTCCTTCGATCATCAACAACAACATGGTCCAGGGTGAGACTTTTCTCCCCGGACAGATCTTCGTATTCGGTGGCTTTGCACTGCGGGCCAATTCACTTGGCCATCTGGAGAAAATCGAAAGCTACGCCCCTGGCCATCAGGTCAGATTTGGAAGTTTGAACTACACGACCGACATCCACGGAGACTTGATCTTCGATGGATTCGAGCCACAGCCGAGCATGCCGCACTGTCACGATGGGCATGATTTAGCTCTGCTGCCGGACAGTGCCCTGGAGGCTGCACAAGAATCCGCTCTGACCCTTAGATCGGAGCCGACTGCGCCGATCGAGACTGGGTGGCTGGACACCGCCTCGGGGGCTGCTACCTCTATGGCGATAGAGCCGAATACCGACCCCGCCTTTCGGAAAGCCCGTGACTCCGAGGTGCCGGATTCATCGCCAGACTCCGAACCTCCCGCGCCCCTGCCAATCGAGTCCGATTGGGCGCCGATCTTGGAGTTCACTGCCGCAGACATCTTTTAGCACTCGCCTTTTGGCGACATCCTAAATTCGCTAAAGTGCCTCTCTTTATCAGGAGAGCCCTGGCCGGATTATGGTCAGGACGGTTGGGATGCGTACGATGAAGAAATTCAAAGCCCACCCACCACCCACTTTGTAGCCACTGTCGATGACTTAACCGGCATGCTAGACTTCGACTCCGAAGACATCGACGGTATGGACGATGATGCAGGAGACAACCAAGACCCAGCGCCTACAGGGCACTGGAAGGCCACCTCGTCATACGACATATATATGGTGGACATCCCAAAGGATGGGAATGGCGATGGAACAGCGGAGGATGACCCCTCCAAGAAACAGCCTAAGCGCCAGCGTCAGCGGCGCCGCTCTAAATCCCGCCACAGCAAGAATGGAGATTCCAGCACCGGAGACAATAACACCCCGGACGGTGCCGAAGACAAACCCCTCCAGCAAGATTCAGCACAGGAGGATGGAGAAGCCAGCCCTCATGAGAAAGCGGCAGACAGAGAGGTAGAGGGCGATAATTATATGCCTCCCTTCGGAGACGAGGCAAGCCTCGACGACGACGAATTTGTCGTGCCTAAGGATCCCGTCGAACAAGAGCGTTTCAAACGCAGGCTTATGGCCACGGCAAGCAGCCTCAAGAAAAAGCAGCAACAGCTTAGAGCTGACCAAGACTTGCTAGCCGATAGATGGACTGAAGTCCTTGCGGCCGAAGAGTATGAACTCGAACGCCCCTCCAAAAGCTACCCCAAACGCAAGCTGCTACCCCGATTAGAGGAGGAAGCACACAAACCTACATCACTAGTGCACAATACGGCCGACCGGCCACCTTGTGGCCGCGACAAAGAGGCCTCTAGACCCTCCACTAAAGCCGTACCCCGGCGTCGCTCGGAAAGCACAAAGCCACGGGGGAATGCGCCGGACTTGCGAGACATATTGGAGGACAAGGCAAGACAAACAAGATCGATCTACGGATCGCGTGGGCGCCCCACGATACGTGACGACAATCGTCACGCTGGATACAGCAATGCTGGCCGGGCCGAACATAGTAGACAAAGCTCGTTTGAGCAGCGTCGTGATATAGCCCAATATAGAGGTGCCGCACACCCACTATGCTTCACAGACGAAGTAATGGATCATCAAATCCCTGAGGGTTTCAAACCCGTAAACATTGAATCATACGATGGCACAACAGATCCTGCGGTTTGGATCGAGGACTATCTCCTTCATATCCACATGGCCCGTGGTGATGATCTTCACGCCATCAAATACCTCCCACTCAAGCTTAAAGGACCAGCTCGGCATTGGCTCAACAGCTTGCCAGCAGAATCAATTGGGTGTTGGGAGGACCTGGAAGCCACATTCCTTGATAACTTCCAGGGCACATACGTGCGACCACCAGATGCCGATGACCTAAGCCACATAATTCAGCAGCCAGACGAATCGGCCAGACAATTCTGGACACGGTTCTTAACCAAGAAAAATCAAATCGTCGACTGTCCGGATGCAGAGGCCCTTGCAGCCTTCAAACATAACATCCGCGACGAGTGGCTGGCCTGGCACCTAGGACAGGAAAAGCCGAAATCCATGGCAGCCCTCACATCACTCATGACCCGCTTCTGTGCGGGAGAGGACAGCTGGCTAGCTCGCAGTAACAACCTAACCAAAAACTCTGGTAGTTCGGATACCAAAGACAGCAATGGCAGGTCGCGTCGCAATAAGCACAAGCACCGCATTAACGGCGATAATACTGAAGATACGGCAGTCAACGCCGGATTCAGAGGCTCTAAACCCGGTCAGTGGAAAAGCCATTCAAAAGAACTACTTCGGGCCCGTCCAATTTGGATCGGATACTCGATCGCTCATGCCAGATACACGTCACCCCCGAAAAGCCAGCTAATCACACCAACATGGATTGTTGGGTGTTCAAGCAGGCAGGCAAGTTAATTGCCGAAAACAATGACAAGGGGCTACATAGCGATGACGAGGAAGAGACCCGGCCGCCGAACAATAGAGGACAGAAGGGTTTTCCCCCACAAGTGTGGACGGTGAACATGATATACGCAACCCACATACCCAAGAGGGAGCGGAAGCGTGCACTCAGGGACGTATATGCGATGGAGCCAGTCGCCCCAAAGTTCAATCCGTGGTCCTCATGCCCGATCACTTTTGATTGAAGGGACCACCCTACTAGCATCCGCCATGGCGGATTTGCCGCATTGGTTCTAGACCCGATCGTCGACGGATTTCACCTCACTAGAGTCCTGATGGACGGCGGCAGCAGCCTGAACCTGCTTTATCAGGATACAGTGTGCAAGATGGGCATAGACCCCTCAAGGATTAAACCTACAAAGACGACCTTCAAAGGCGTCATACCGGGTGTAGAGGCCAATTGTACAGTCTCAGTTACACTTGAAGTGGTCTTCGGATCCCCGGATAACTTCCGAAGTGAGGAGTTAATCTTCGACATAGTCCCGTTCCGCAGCGGCTATCACACACTGCTCGGACGAACCGCATTTGCAAAGTTCAATGCGGTGCCGCACTACGCATACCTCAAGCTCAAGACGCCAGGCCCTCGAGGAGTCATTACGGTCAACAGAAACACCGAACGCTCTCTCCGAACGGAGGAGCATACAGCGGCTCTCGCGGCGGAAGTACAGAGTAGCCTCTTAAGGCAACTCTCGAGTCCGGCTGTTAAGCGATCGGGCACCGTCAAGCGCGCCCGGAGTAACCTACAACAAGAGAACCTGGCACGTTCCGAGCACGCGTAGCAATGCGGCCCCAACCCCAGCCCTCACGAAATCGCGAGACCAGTACCACACATACATCACTACGCTCTGGAGATACCATGGGCATAGGGGGAGGGGCACGACCATGGCATGCCCAGAGTGCGGCTCAACCACACCAGGGGCTCCCAAGTGTGTCATTCTTTTTTTTTTCTTTTTTTCTTATTCTCAGGACTCCGTTCTCCAGAAGCCCTGTCCGGCAATAGACTTGCCGAACTCACGATGCAACAGCCAGGGAAGCAGAAAAGCTACGTCGAGTATCCAGGTGGTCTCCATTACGAGCATTATACTTGTTTTACATACCATTCCGCAGCCTACCCCTGGAGGGGGACATGTTAAATAGTCCCATCCCTTGCTTATCGCACTATTTGTATCGTTCTGCTTTCATTGCAGTATTTTTTGAATAAACAATGCATCGCTTTTTGCCTATCATTGCATTCCCTTTTTCTATCTATATATGTTCACTTATGACATGTTGCATCCGTACGCTTTGGTACGGCCAAATACACCAGGGGCTTAAGTTCCCCAAATTATGGTGTGATAAGTCCGAACACTTTCACAAGTGCGGCACCCCGAACTTATAGCATTATATGCATCGGCTCTGAATCATGTCTTGGGTCAATAGTTGGGTTTGCCCGGCTCCCATGTTTTGGTACCTTACGTTCCGTTATATCGGCTAAGGTAGCGCTGGGAGAACCACTGCGATTGTGCCTCAGTTGAGCTGGGTCGAGCACCTCAGTGGAGAAAGCTAAAACTGACCGTCATGATAAGGCTAGAGCTGGTCACTGTTCGAGAGGTTTTTTCGAGTCCCTAAAGACTTATGCCGCTTAGAGCGAGGAGCCGGCTTTGTCTGGCCCAGGCGTGTATAGCACCCCGAATTCAGCCTTCCGAACACTAGGGGCTTCGCTGAAATTTAAAAGTATGGAATTCTATGGCTAAGTGGGAGTGTTCAAGCATTATAAGTCCGGTTGCCTCGTTCGTTGTGTTGAGCGCCTCCCTAGAAAGACCCAAAAATGGGAACAAGAGCGCTCAAGTTTATCCCGAACACCCCAGCACTCGTGGCATGGGGGCTGAAGCCAATGACTTGCCATCTCTCAGATTTGATAAACGGCCGCACAGAAAGTAATATTTTAAATTAACAAGCGTTGCTTAGCGCATATGAACAAAGTTTTCAGCGCACATGATAACAAAATGCGAGTCTACTAAAAAAATACATCTTTGGAGCATTCGCCCGCTATAAGGCGGGCACCCATCAGGACACCCTTATAGTACATCTCGGGCGTGCGATACTCCTTGCTCGGCGGTGGCGCGTCCGTCACAAGCTTCTCGGCGTCCATCCTGCCCCAGTGCACTTTAACACGGGCAAGGGCCCGACGGGCACCTTCAATGCAGGCGGAGTGCTTGATGACTTCAATCCATGGACAGGCGTCCACCAGCCGCCGCACCAGACCAAAGTAGCTCCCAGGCATGGCTTCTTTGGGCCACAGCCGAACTATGAGGCCCTTCATGGCCTGTTCGGCCACCTTGTGGAGCTCGACCAGCTGCTTCAGCTGGTCGCTCAGGGGCACCGGATGTCCGGCCTCAGCATACTGAGACCAGAATACCTTCTCCATCGAGCTCCCCTCCTTGGCCTGGTAGAATGCGGCAGCATCGGACACACTGCGGGGCAGATCTGCGAATGCTCCTGGAGAGCTCCGAATTCGGGTAAGTAACAAGTAATTCACTTTCACGTGCTTGCTTTGCATGAAGAATGCCTTACCCGCCGCTATCTTCTTTATCGCCTCAATCTCCTGGAGGGCTTTTTGGGCTTCGGCCTTGGCGGCTCTGGCACTCTCAAGAGCCGAGGCGAGCTCGGACTCTCGAGTCTTCGAGTCACGCTCCAAACTCTCGTGTTTTTTCACGAGAGCCTGGAGCTCTTGCCGCACCTCCGCCACCCGCGCCTCCTGCTTCTCTCGCTTGGTGTGTTCCGCGACCGCATTGCGTTCGGCCTCGGACATCGCTTCCTTCAGGGTCGCCACCTCGTTCGTAGCCCCTGCAATACCCACATTATTCCTGTCATTTTTTGCAACCAAAATCCTTTTCTATAAGGTATAACTTTAATAAGGTATTTCTTACCTTCCTTGTCCTCGAGCTACTTCTTCGCACGGCCGAGCTCGTTCTCGGACCACTCAAGGCTCTGCTTCAATGCATTAACCTCCGCAGTCAGTGCGGTAGAGGTCAGCAGCGCAGCCTGCATTCCCATATTGACATACTTATGTTAGACTCCTGCGTATATCTTATTAAGATCCTCAACTCGGCTTTTCTTTCCGAACGCCGAACTGAGCATCAGGGGCTACTGTCTATGCGGTACTATTTTACATATCTTAAATTCCTTACCTCAAAGCCTATTAAAAGGCTAGTACAGGCTTCAGTCAGCCCGCTCTTGGCGGACTGAACTTTCTGAATCACCACACTCATAACAGTGCAGTGCTCCTCGTCGATGGAGGCGCCGTTGAGCGCCTCCAGCAAATTATCCAGCGCCTCCGGTTGGACGGAGGTCACCGGCGTTGCTGTCTCGCCCTTCTTACGAAGGGGCCGCCCGCCGGACTCCGGAACCATCGAAGGTTCCGGTGCGGAGTCCGGTTCAAAGTCCGGGAGGTTGCCCTGCGGCACCTCCGGGACCTCCTCCTCCTGGCTGGTCCCCTTCTGGGACCCCACCTCGGCATCGTCTGCGTCACGGGGGGAGGAGGCGGTCGAAAGTGAAGCACTATTCACATCCGACGAACCCAGGGACCCGCTCGACGAAGCGGGGAAGTCATCCTTGGGCGGGCTACATGGTTGTGTTCGACGTTAGAAGACACTATGCGATGAAAGGAAAATCATAAGTTATTCTGGAATCCGGATACTCACGATCTCGCCAGGGGCTTGGCCCTTGAGGGCCACTCTTCTTCGCCGTCGTCGGCATTGGTGGGACAGTCCGGAGGAAGGGTCCTTCCCTTCTTGGACCCTTCGGCCCCCTCCGTTGGGGAAGCCTTCCTTTTCTTCTCTCCCCCCGCTGGGGGAGAGGCCTCCTTTTTCTCCTCCTCGTCTTCGTGGGAGGAGTCCACCTCGGAGTCATCGGACGATGAGTCCGATAACACCTGGCGCCGGGAACTCCTCCGAGTTCCCGTGGCCTTCCTCTTGGCCTTCTACTCTGGCACCACGTAAGGCGCCGGGACCAGCAGCCCCGTTAATCGGGCGTCCGCTGGGCCTTCAGGCAGGGGAGCCGGACAGTTGACCTGCCCGGACGTCTTCTGCCAGGCCTGTTAAAGGTAAAGGGAGTTTAGATCCCGCATAGAGTCAAACTATGGAAAACAAGTGTCCCGTAAAGGGTAAAATAGCTTACCTCGCCAGCTTGACGCTGCGAGCTGAATTCGCAATCTTCAGCAGCGGATGCGAGAGCCTCGGCGCCCTTGAACAGCACCCTCCAGGCCTCTTCGTACGTAGTGTCGAAGAGCCTGCTCAAGGTCTGGTGTTGTGCCAGATCAAACTCCCACAAGTTGAAAGCCCGTTGTTGGCACGGGAGAATCCGGCGGATGAGCATAACCTGGACTACATTGACAAGCTTGAGCTTCTTGTTCACCAGGGATTGGACACAGGATTGGAGTCCGGTCAGCTCCTCCGAATCACCCCATGCCAGGCCCTTCTCTTTCCAGGAGGTGAGCCGTGTGGGGATGCCAGATCTGAATTCGGGGGCCGCTGCCCATTCAGGGTCACGTGGCTCGGTGACGTAAAACCACCCCGATTGCCACCCCTTGATGGTTTCCACGAAGGCGCCCTCGAGCCAGGTGACCTTGGGCATCTTGCCCACCATGGCGCCTCCGCACTCCGCTTGGCGGCCGCCCACTACCTTCGGCTTGACATTAAAATTCTTTAGCCATAAGCCGAAGTGGGGCTAGATGCAGAGGAAGGCCTCGCACACGATGATAAACGCCGAGAAGTTGAGGATGAAATTCGGGGCCAGATCATGGAAATCCAGGCCATAGTAGAACATGAGCCCCCGGACAAATGGGTGGAGTGGGAAGCCCAGTCCGCGGAGGAAATGGGGAAGGAACACCACCCTCTCATGGGGCCTGGGGGTGGGGATGAGCTGCCCCTCGTCGGGGAGCCGATGCGCGATGTCGCTGGACAAGTATCCGGCCTTGCGCAGCCTTTTGATGTGCCCCTCCATGACGGAGGAGGCCATCCACTTGCCTCCCGCTCCGGACATGGTCGGACAAAGTCGAGGTGAGATGTGCGGACTTGGGCGCTGGAGCTCGAGTGCGCGGAGATGGATAAGCAAAGGAGGAATAAGGCGTAGGTAAAAAGGTGGATCCTTATCCCCTTATATATGGGTGGACGAAACTATGTGTCCCCACCGGCCTGGTAAAACTCGCTTATCTCCCAAGCGCCGCAATCAATGGCGCGGTTGGGTTACCCATGCCCGTATTGATGAGAATCCCGGAATAAGGGGACACGATCTCTGCTTTGACAAGACGTGCCAAGGAAACCGCTTCGCTAAACGCGCTGAGGTGGGACAAATAAAACAATTCAAATAAAGGCTTGGCCGTGGTGTGACGTCATGCCACGAGATGCGTCAGCAGATTGAACTTGTGTAAATATTATTCTCTCTACGGTGGTATGTGGAACTTATTTTGCAGAGCCGGACACTATCCTGGTGTTCAAAATCTTCTATGAATTATTCGGAGGAGGAACCCTCCTTGCAATGCCGAAGACTATATGCGCGTCGGACTCGTCGTCATTGAAGCCTGGTTCAGGGGCTACTGAGGGAGTCCTGGACTAGGGGGTGTCCGGATAGCCGAACTATCATCTTTGGCTGGACTCCAAGACTATGAAGATACAAGATTGAAGATTCCGTCCCATGTCCAGATGGGACTTTCCTTGGCGTGGAAGGCAAGCTTGGCGATACGGATATGTAGATCTCCTACCATTGTAACCGACTCTGTGTAACCCTAGCCCTCTCCGGTGTCTATATAAACCGGAGGGTTTTAGTCCATAGGACGAATAACAATCATACCATAGGCTAGCTTCTAGGGTTTAGCCTCCTTCATCTCGTGGTAGATCTACTCTTGTACTACCCATATCATCAATATCAATCAAGCAGGAGTAGGGTTTTACCTCCACCGAGAGGGCCCGAACCTGGGTAAAAACATCGTGTCCCTTGTCTCCTGTTACCATCCGCCTAGACGCACAGTTCGGGACCCCCTACCCGAGATCTACCGGTTTTGACACCGACAAGACCTGACAAGAAAGGCCCTAAAGGCTCCAGAGCTGCTTCAAGCAGCCAGCCGCCTCTGAAGCCCCGGGAGGTAGACATAATACCTGTCGAAGGTGCAGAGCGTTTCCATGTCGCCGGCCACCCAATCCTACCTCCAAAAGCACTAGAGCACATACTGAACAATGATCTTAGGAGACTTCATGAAGATGTGCTGGCCAGAGAGAAAAGCCTTCTCATCTCAGAAAAACCAGGATACCTGCTTTATGTGGCTCAGGTGCCGGGCGGGAAGTTGTACGCCGAGAGATGGCCCGCAGATAAGTTCATCCTACGATTTGACTACATCTAAGACATGTTCCACATGACCAAGCTATATTTCCAGTTCATCTGCATGTATGCGCTGTACCTCATCAACAGGCTCGAGAACATAAAATATATCTACGTCACGAACCGTACTATATGCATGAGAGCTTCTTGGCAGTGTACAAAGAGCACCGTGACTATGCGAGCAAGTACATCTGCGACTTCATGATCTCTAATAAGGACAAGGAAGTGATTCTCATGCCTTATCGTCCCACGCAAGTCATCCACGCATACCATTTCATAAGTTTTAATCATTCCTTGGCAAGCATGGAGGCTAATTTAAGGTGTACTTATTTTGCGCAGCTGGGGGGCATCCTCATCATTCTGTACCCAGAATACTCCCATGATATGTACTTGGACTCATCGAAGAACATCAAGAAAAAGGATCACACGCACATAAAGAGTGTTCTCGATAGTGCCCAGTTAACCTTCCGTCTGTTTGGTGGATATATCAAGGTGAAAAAGTACAGGAAGAACGGGCTAGCTTTCGGCCATAAGACCAATTTTTGATGCATCCGACAATCGTACACCAGTAAGGCTGATGGATTCTACCTCATGCATCACCTGATCGAGTACAAAAGGGATAATCAATGCCTTCGCATGTCAGCTAGTACCAACGATGCCGAGATTGTCAACTGGGCCACAAGCATAGGAAAGACACCTGGTCATCGAATCAGAGCTGAATTTTATCACGTATAGTGTGAACTTTCCCAAGTGATCATGAAGGAGGTCCTCGAACCAACAGGGATGTTCTACCATGGGCCAATCACGCGGGATGATGTCTAAGCACTGCTACTCGCTCAGCGTCTGGACCTGAAGCTTTTTAAGAAGCTCGGGTGCTTCCTTCCTGACTATGAAGATTGGACCGCCAACATGGAGGACTGATTGTCGATGACAATGTGTCACTACTGTCTTTCTATTGCAAAACTTTGAATTTATGCACGGCGAAACTCTGTGATGTAATTAAACCATCCTCCTAAACTAGCATAGATCGCTCTAGTTAATTAGTTTGGGTATGAGGAACTTCGTTATTTATATTTACTATAGGTTGCTTGTATTTTGCTAATTATGCCTCTTTGTTTTCTTAAGTACATTATGTTGCATATTATCGTTGAATTCATCAACTGGCGATGCAGGTACATAGATCAAAGATGGTGAAGGACTGCTACGCCGTGTTCGTTAGGAGGCTTCCAGGTGTGTACGACCAGTGGCTAGATGCTCGGGCCCAGGTGGACAAGTACCCGGGTGCTAGCCACAGAGGGTTCAACAGCAGAGCCAAAGCGGAAAATAGTTACTTGAGGTGGACGCTCCGGCAAGAGCGGGAGCGAAACCGCCGATGCCTCAAGAAGTAGTACATAGTCGCGCTCTTGCTCATGTTGATCGTTCTTCTCTTCTACATCATGGTTTAGATAGAGATGATGAAACTTGTGTGTTTGCCATGACCATGCAGTTGCATTTATTCGACACATGACATGACTTGTGTATAGCTATTTTCGAGATGTGATGATATTTGTGTTGAATGATGATGATGATGATGATGATATGACGAGACTACTGTATGTGTATGATATGATGAGAATAGTGTATGTTTATTATGATCTGATGAAACTATTGTATAGAGCAAGCACAAATACATCACAAATATGTAGAGGGGAAATAAATCTGTGAAAGCAGGAATATCAGTAGTAGTGCTGGTAGGCATCCAGCGGCAGCGCTGGATTAGTAGCAACGCTGCTTTGGCGCAGCGGTACAGATAGTTAGCAGTAGCGGTGGTCCGGGCAGCGCTGCTGCTAACAATACTTACCAGTAGCGCTGGTCGGGCAGCGCTAGTGCTGAAACTTAGCTGTAGCGCGTTAGCAGCAGCATTGCCTCCAGCGCTACTGCTATAGGTATTTCAAGCGCTACTAGTAGGCTTTCTCCTAGTAGTGTCTCTCTCTATCTCTCTCTCATAAGGACGCGATCAGGCGGATGGTTGCGTCTAATCATTGAGTTGATCTTTTGGTTTTTGACCCACTTGAGTTTCTCCATGGGGACAGAGTCGATGGAGCTCTAGAGTAGATTCCGTGCGCTCCTAGAGGCGGTGAGGTTAAGGTTTCTAGCCCCGCGTTTTGTGACGGTGAAATATGGTGTCAGACACTTCAGATCAGTTCAACGGTTCAATGGAGACGACTACGGCTTGAGGTTCCTGGTCCTTAGGGACACGCGCATGAAGACTTCTCGGTTGTCATCAATAAGGCCAAGCTAGCTTCGGTAAGGGAGCGAGAACTATGGCACACTGGCGACTCTTTCTGGTGGTAGTAGTGGTCTAAGGACCTTGATGTATTTTTTTATTATGTTAGGGTGCTTTATACTTTTGGTGAATATTTATAATATGTTTGGACCTTTCTTCACAAAAAGAAAAGTCCTACTAACATGATCATAAAACCTATTCTCGAATCCAGACGGTGTGTCTATCAAGGAGAGCAATTCAGTGCGGCAACTTTGACATATTATCCATGTTGTTCGTGGCATGATTTGGTTGCCCAACTCTTTGGACTGGTGGTAATGGATGCAAGCCTATACTACGTGGGGACATGCCCCACCGATGTTTCTTTAGTGATTTATGGATCATGGTGAAACGAACAACCTGCTGCAGCACAACATCAACTACCACCAATTCAATACCATGACCATGAGACAATCCCAAATATCGGTGCCTCCATGAAGGTAACATTCCATGAAAGTCGTCGTCATCTGTTTCACCCAGGGGAGCTTAATTCGCCACTGCCATGTAAAACTTATATGTCTCAAACATATCTATAAATTTTTACTATGTTCATGCTACTTTTATATCATCATTGCAACACTTTGGCACAAATTTTTATTGATATATTGGACTAATCTATCAATGTAGTGCCTAGTACCACTTGTTGTTTATGCATTGTTTGGACTTTGCATAAAAATACCTTTTCGGGGACTAAAAAATACAAAAAATTCCTACACGGAAAGTTTCACATCAGTACAAGCCAGGAGCGCGAGGGGAGGCCAGAGAAGAGCAACCATAGCTCCACGTAGTGGTCCCATGTGTCCAAGGCCTAGGCAGCAAGGTGGGGCCACATGGAGGCCCTCGACTACCTTTCAACTCTCCCTCGGTTCCTTGCCTTTATATTTCTCTGGAAAACCCAGAAACAATTATGAAGAATTTTTTCTGCCGCCGCCACCACGCGTTCCGAGGTGATCCTATCTGGAATAATTTTTTGTTACTCTGTCGTATGGGTAAATCATGGTCGAAGTTATGTTCATTGATCTCGGTCGTCATGTCCATGTGTGAGTAGTCCTCCTTGGACCATGGGTCCATATAGTATATAGATGACATCCCCTCTCCCTTGATTCTCAATACAAAGACCAAATGAGCTTCCGTACATGATTGTGATCCAACTAATGTAATTCTTAATGTGTTTTATTGTGGTGTGATGAATTGTCACTCTATTATTATATCTATATATGATTTGTTTTGGATTCTTTGTTGCATGAATCATAGACACTAGATGACCCGTTGCACCAATTCGCGCAGAGACCAACTGCAACACAGAAGCTAAGCGGACTATTTGAAACATAAAAGAGGAAGCTAAGCGAATGGAGTTCGAATCCACGAGGTCGCGACAAGTTGAAACCCTGTATTCATGGTGGCGACACTTCAAAGACGTCAAGGATAGGCGAACCTCGTGACCTCGAACCCATAGCCTCGGCATGGCCCAAAGTGCGATGGGAGGCCCGAATCCTTGGAACCTCCACCAGTGGCTCTGAAGTCACAAGAATGACGTCCTGGAAGCCCCATACTTGGCAATCCTGAAACCCTTCTAAAGCCAGACTCACCAGGGCAGGCCGTGATAAACGATCGAGGCTAAAGGAGACCGCATGGGTTGTCATTCCCGAAGGCCAAGATACTCCAACTCGAGACATGCTCGGTGGATACTGACGGTAGAATATACTGGGGATGGCTTCTAGAGGGGAAGCCCGACAGTAGGCCTACCACGGTTCCCATGTGGCCTGGACGAACCCCGACGATAGGAGTGAGCCCGGAGGCCCGGATGGAACCCGGGGACCATCTTGGCATGCAAGCCAAGATGGCGGTGGCATGAGATCATATGAACCTCCCCCCCTCCCATGTTAACCCTTTCCCCTACTGTCTATATAAGGCGGGCCTAGGAGTATCATTCACATCTACTTTCATAGTCCATAACTCTCGGTAGCTTATACATCATCTCCATTATAACCTCTCCTAGAGGACCCGAACCAGGGTTACCCCCTTGTGCAAACTCCCTTTTCGTACTTTCGGCGTCGCCACCCCACCAAGGGTACTGTCGGTTCTACGTACCGTCACCTTCTACCCACGACTTATTCCCTAGCTCCAGCCACTATATATTTTCTACCTCTTGCATTCTAGGGTTAGCAAAGCATTAAACTAGATCTTGTGAGTGCTTTGCTCCTCTTTATCTCCTCTTATAGGATCAAGACCTCCTCTAGGAGAAGATTTCCTTGTCGATTATCAAGACCTTCATATTCATTGGATTGGGGAAGAATTATCTCTCAAGACCCTATCTCTCCTAGATATTTGGAGAACCCTACCTACTTACCTTTACCTTAGTTGTTTATGGATCTTGAGGTGTATCTTACCTTGGTTGTGATTTGAGTAAACTTGTGGTATGAATCTTGTTCTTGTGTGTTTCCTCTTTGTGTTCTAGAGATTTCCCCCAAATACACCTCCAAGATGTGAAGATTGGACGACTCTTAGGTTTGCCGCAATCATTGGTTTTTTGTGCAGGTATTGATCATCGACTGCTAGTGAGACTCCACATATTGATATCTTGGTTCTCAATTGAGGGGAAACCTACTGCATACTACAAATCCTTGTACTTCAAGGTCCAACAGTTTCCTATACAATTATCAAGAAGCACCGCTCCTCAGCCAGAGGGCTCTACGCAACAAGGAGACGAGGAGGTTGCCGCTGTCAGCCTGGCTGGCTTAGTATGTCGGCTTCCTTCGACAGAGGTGATGGGCAAGAGGAGATGGAACGTGGGTGGCGACGGTAGGGTTCACCTGGGATATTGAAGATCACCGTCGTTGTGGCTCTGACTTTTCCTTAAAAGATTTTCCACACAATTTTGTTTGTTCATGGTGATTTTACTTCCTATTATGTACTGATTTTTTACAATATGCTGATACAATATTTTTGCTTTCGAGAATGATGCTAGCATGAATAAAATATTGTTGGCTGACAAATAATTGTGAGGAAACTATCTCCTGACAGAAAGCCCACTAGGAAACATTTGCCACCTATTCCTAGTTATTTTCACGTGAGCTACCACTGTCGGTTAATCTGATACTATATGGCTACTTCAGACAACATAATGTACGTACTTCTAAAATGTTCCCTCTGTTTCATAATATAAGATCGTTTTAGCTTGCAAAATGATCTTATATTATGAGACTAAGGGAGTAATAGATGTTATGCATATTTAGAAGGATAAACTCGTATTTGCAGAGATTAAAAACGACGCAGGCTCCTCTAATCCCCATCGCCCCTCTCCGCCCCTAACCCTAACCGTGCCGCTAGCCGCCCTTCCCCGCTCCTCCCTCGCTTCGCCGCCGTCGGTGGGGACACCGGCGAAGCCCGCGTGGTCCCCAGGGAAGGTGGCGGCGGGGCGTACTCGCCGTTCTCGCGCAGATCTCGCGGCGGCCGATGGCGCGCGGCGGTGTTCCGCCGGGGGCTGGCGCCTGCTGCCCGTGAGGCGGCGTCCCTCACGGCGGCGGGGCTGCCCCTGAACGGCGCTTGGTGGTGGCCACGTGGCGGCGTGCGGGTGTGCCGAATCCGGGCTTCCGGTCTGCGTCCTCGTCGTGGCAGCGCTTGTCGTTGCCCTCGGCCATGAGGCGTGATCGGGGACGGGCCTAGCGCCGGTGGTGCTGGCCAGGACGCAAGCTGCTAGCGCCGTACTTCATCTCGCGTCGTCTCGTTGGCCAATGGTGGTGGTCATCTTCGTCGTCAAAGATGGCCGGCCAGAGGATCCATCATCTAGTCCCGGCTGCGAGTTGGGGAGACATGGTTGCCGGTGAAAACCGAGCCGTTGGCAGGCGATGGCGGCGTTCTACGCCGTTACCTTGATGGAGGCATTGTTGTGTAACTACCGTCGACCCACTCGTGCTGCTGTGGGGGAAATCCTAGGATCTGGTGTTCCAGATTGGACGATGGCGGCACTGCGGTGTCGTTTCTTTTTTGGGAGCATCGTTTGTGGAGCAGCGCTGGAAGTCAGAGGCAGGAGGTGGAGCGGCTTCGTCTTGCACGGAGCTTCGGTGGAGATGTCAAGTCATGCCTGACCGACAGGTGCTACGCTTTGTCATGCCTGGTCGGCAGGTGCTACGCACGACAGATCTTCCAAAGACTTCAAACTGTGTCGGGTGGTGGTACTTGGCAGCATGGTGCTGAGGTGTATCAGTGGCGACCGCGACGTGCACAGCTGTTTGCGCGCAGGGAGGAGGTGCCGTTGGACGCCGTGGTGGCGTCGACGATAGCTAGACCGACCAAGGTTGATGCATCAGTACAGGTCTGAAGATGGAGCGGTGGCAGTTGGCGGCGACGGCCTCTGAGAGCATATGCCGGACCGGCGAGATCCATGCCCGGCAGGCGTCCTGGATGGGTCCTCAGGTTTTAAATGTTAGGTTTGGCTGCGATGTCTGTTTGGTATTAGGCCCAGGCTATCTGCGCCCCTTCATCAACTGGATAGGTGTAGCGACAGTTTGTTGCTTAGACGGCGGCTTTAGTCTTACTGTGATATTACTTTGTAAGGTCTTGTGAGAATAATTAATAAAGTGGCCGTATGCATCGACCAGATGCAGAGGGCGGGGTCATCCTCCTTTTCTAAAAAGAAAATGCATATTTAGAAGGGATTCTTAATTTTTATAGCTTATTGTAACTTTCACGGTACTAGTTGGCCTCAATGATCGCTTAAAATAATGGACGCTTTCTCCCCGCGTGAACAGGCACGTATTCATGCACGCCGTGGAGAGACGACATCTCAACTAATATTTGGTTGCTTTGGAACAACAGTCGGCCGTACCATTCCTCCATTTAGGCTGAGGGGGCTGGGCTTCTAGCGTCCCTGTCGAGTGGCTCAACTACTGTCGGGCGTGCCTGCTGATCCTGCACGATAAAAACCCTAAAATACAGTTAGTCAGCTGCCGCGCCATGTCAGCTAGCAATTAATTAGAATTTCGCTCCTAAACAGCAACGGTTAATTAAGTGTACGATCAAGCACGAAGTAACATTGATGCCCAGTCGATGTCAACAGCCTGATGTAAAAATCAAAGTTTCAGGGACCGTCCGTCCACTTGTGTGAACACTGTAGGCTAGAAAGTTGATTTTCCTGGCGCCATTGGTTGATGAGGAAACTGCCGGAGTCCTAAATCAAGGGACGCTTTCTTCTAGTCTGGCACCTACACGTAGGCGTGTTCTCGAAGCTAAAAGCGTCCGCGTTGGATACCTGCAAAGGTAACTGTCCCTTTTACACTGCCATGTGTGACATTCTCGATCGCTAGAGCTTTTACACCGAATGTCTGTATCGACGACCACAGCTCGTGTCACTTAGCGAGAGACATGGGAAAACCAGTAGATTAATACGCCAGTGAAAAAGATCCATTCGTTGTTTTTGATGAAGTGGAGGACTGCTTCAGATATTTATCAGCGACAGTCAAGGAAGCTGTACCACGAACGCAAAGATTCACCTCATCGCTGCTGAGTTGTTTGAATTTGACTGAGTAGTGCAGCAATACGCCGGTGAATCCCTGCATCAGTGCTCCAGATGGATGAAAACCGAGCCAGGCCAAGCTGCAGTTTCGTTGGACGAAAGCAAGCAACGAGAGGGAACCCGAAAGGGCAGAAACAGTTGGGCGTGTGAACGGCCATAGATTCCGGCCAAGCAGATGCGCCATTCGTTCTTAGCGTGCGCGCCCAGACTCCAAGCGAGAGTATCTCCGGCGTGTCGAGCAGCCACATGCAGACGTCAGGTTACTTACTCGGAGTGCAAAGCTGGACTCGACCGCTCACCGGAACAACCCAGTGACGGGGGCCGCACCAGCAGAAAGAAAAGTAGCAGTCGCTTCCCGGGGGCAAACCGGCAAAGCAGACAGCACCGAAAGGAAGGAGCATCACACGAGCAACTCGTGGGATGCACGAATCCAATCCACCGGAAACCATTTCATTATTATTCTCTCCACTCCGGTGCGCGCTTATCCAATCCGCCGTAGATTTTTTTCTTTCTTTTGCAGCCAGCCTCGTGATCGTGTCACGGATAACGGGATCAAGGCGCCGCTCGCCGGCCGCGGCCTGGCCTAGCCGCCTGGCCTTCGCCGAGCTATTCTATCCATGTGGCGGTGACGTGGACTCACTCGGCACCGTCGTGTCGCTGTCCGGCCACAGGTAGGCGCCACGGTGCGCCGTGCCTAGTGGCTAGCCCTCATGTCGTGGTCGGCCCTGATGCGCCGTGCAGCACGAGCACGTTCCTCCTAGGAAAAGGATCGGCGGGCGGGCGGCTACTAAGATCTCGATCTCGCCAGAGAAAACGTCCAAGAAGATACGGCGTGCGTACAGCCTACGTACACTGCTACTACTAGTGGTTTGTTGGTTGGGGGTTCGTATTCGGGTGACGTGGAGCGCTGCAAAGCTAGAGCCGGCCTCTTGTTATCCAATCTCATCCCCGGCGGCCTAGCTAATGGATAGAGCGACAAGACGAGAAGATAACGGTTTCGCACGCCTTCTTCTTGCGCTTCCGCACGGCCACTGACGTATTTGTAGCCTCACGGTACAGATGCTCGAGTACTCCTGCCAAAAAAAAAATACTAATCCAAGTGCAAGTGTGCAACCCTGTCTCTGTCAAAAGTGTCAAGCGGCTCAACCACTGTCGGGCGTGCTGGCTGATGCGCGCGCCAAAAACCCAGCTTTTTATCGGCCGCACCAGGCCCCGTCGCCACGTCAGATCCGACGAAACAATCTGGTAGGTAGTAGTATCAGTAGTCTATTAACGCATCATCAAGAAACAAGAAGTCAAGAACCCAGGAGAAACAGAACTCTCACAGCGTTTAGCGACTCTCGGCCTCCGTTGGATCTTGCGGTGGGAGGGGCTGGCCGTCGGATCGAAGCCACCAAACTGTAGCAATGAATAGTTACCGTTCCCCTAAGGTCCTGCTTACTCCTCGGTTTCGACCGGTTCTCGCTGACTTGCGGGCCCTTTCGTAGGTGGGCCGCGCCCGTTGGCTGTGCCCGGGAGCGTGGTCTGTGTGGCCAGTCGGTGCCCTCCAGCGGTCAAATATCTCGTGCCACCGCCGATGGCATTTACGTCTTTTCACCTTTTACCCCCTGTGCGTGGTGGCCTCTGGTTGGTCCGTGCATCGATGAGGTGAGGGTGGGCATTGGCTTGCCTCTTCGTGCTCCCATTCGCCCCCCTTCCCAGCCCTCGCCCCACCCGTCCCGTTCGTCGTGGCGGATGGTCGCGCCCCCTTCCCAGTCCTCACCCCGCCGTCCCGCCCGTCCCGCTCGCCGTGGCCGATTGTCGTGCCCCCTTCCCAGTCCTCACCTCGCCGCTTCGCCCGTCCCGCTCGCCATGGCCGATTGCCACGCCCCCTTCCCAGTCCGCACCCCACCGCTCTGCGTGTCCCGCTCACCGTGGCCGATGACCACGCCACCAGAGACCGCGGCCACCTAGCCCTGCTCCTCCCGCACTCGTGCCGCCCCTCTCCTCTTCCACCGGCCTCAACTCTTTCTCCTTCCAAACCCTAGGTCATTTTTCCCGAAATGGAGGACAATGGCAGGTACCCTGGTGTTTTCCAGAGGCCCGGGGGGAAGTGGGGTGCCCAAATCCAAAACCTCATGACTGGAAAGAAACAATGGCTCGGCACGTTCGACTTCGCCGAGGAAGCGGCACGCGCTTACGATGCCATGGAGCTCAAGTACAAAGGGCGAAGGGCCCAGTTCAACTTTCCTCAGGATGCTTTGCACGCGAGTCGGATAGCCCATTCTAACATGAGGATATTCCCCAAGGCCGAGGAGCTGGAGCACTTGAAGGGCGAGGCACTCGTCAGGGCCCGTGAACGTCTAAGCACCGATCCCTTGGTGGAATGGTATCTTCGAGAGGATCTGCATCTATACGCCATTAACGAGGCTTTGCTGATGACCGCACGCAACCAGAAGGATGCCGAAGATGACCTGATAGACTAGGACGATCTCGTTCAGGAGTCCGACGAGGATGACGATGACGACTTCGGCTCGGAGGTTGACTTAGATTTGGAGTTGATCTCTCCATCGTGCCTAGTCGTATAACTTCGTGCTTCAGATGTTTGAACCTTTAATGTAGTGCTTATGAAACATGTTATGGCGTACTATATATGTCCTTGACTTCGTGATAAACCTGCTTATATATATAGTCGGACTACCTAGTTGTAGCAGTGTTGGTAATCTGTGATCATACCTCATCGTGATGACATTTTTCCTGCTGATTTTTATGCCGCTTCTCAATATTACTTTCATGACATAACACCGATGATAACAGTGTTTAACTTCTTGAAGGAGGGGATCAGGGTGCTTAAGGTATGCAATGTCTACAAAATTCTTGTAGGGATAGTTTATCCCATGCAGTAGAATTCAGGCTCTTCTTGAGGGAGGGATTCGAAAAATCTGTGGTAACAATGTTCATCATTCAATTCTAATTATTTGATGAATTCTTGTACTATGCATACCATTAACTATCAACTGCATTATTTCTAATCGTTACATAGTGTATGCCATGTAACGTAAGGGTCCAATTCAATAATTTAATTGGTGACAGTTTCAACTCTTCGGATGGTCAAGGACAATCTTACAAAATTGACGTTTGTAAATAAAAGGATAAAACCATCATAGGAGGCGATGGATGGAACAAGTAAATTTCAAATAATAAGTTCACCAGGGGAGAGTACATAGGATTTTTACTTGAACAAAGCGGTCAACAAGTAATGATTAAGTATTTCTCCGACCAAGATGATGAGCTTGACGAAGATGATGATGATGATTCCCAGGATGATAAGGATGACGGCGATTATGATGAGAGCCATGATGAGGATGACGATAGCCAGGAGCATGAGGATGAGGATGAGGAAGATGATGAGGGTAGAGAAGATGATGACGATGATGATCCATACAATTATGCAATTTTCTCTCAAAGAATGAAAGGGCTTAATGAGAATGAGAAGGCCAATCTCATCACGATCCTACCATTAAGTGTTTACTTGGGGAGGCCATTTGTGCACCGTTTTACTAAGGCCAACATAGTGAAACACACTATGGTATGTTTTGTATCTTTGTCTTTTTTTTGTTCATAACACCATATGGCAAGATGTCTAACATTGTGTGCTCTATTTTTCTTTTAATCACGGGGATCATAGAAATTACCTATGAAGATGATTTCTGGCGAGGACATCCCTGCTGCCGGCATGGCTGGAGTACGCCTTGGAGTAGCAGGTGAAGAAAATATGCCCTAGAGGCAATAATAAAGTTATTATTTATTTCCTTATTTCATGATAAATATTTATTATTCATGCTAGAATTGTATTAACCGGAAACATAATACATGTGTGAATACATAGACAAACATAGTGTCACTAGTATGCCTCTACTTAACTAGCTCGTGAATCAAAGATGGTTAAGTTTCCTAGCCATAGACATGAGTTGTCATTTGATTAACGGGATCACATCATTAGGAGAATGGTGTGATTGAGTTGATCCATTCCGTTAGCTTAGCACTTGATCGTTTAGTATGTTGCTATTGCTTTCTTCATGACTTATACATGTTCCTATGACTATGAGATTATGCAACTCCCGTTTACCGGAGGAACACTTTGTGTGCTACCAAATGTCACAACGTAACTGGGTGATTATAAAGGTGCTCTACAGGTGTCTCCGAAGGTACATGTTGGGTTGGCGTATTTCGAGATTAGGATTTGTCACTCCGATTGTCGGAGAGGTATCTCTAGGCCCTCTCGGTAATACACATCACTTAAGCCTTGCAAGCATTGTAACTAATGAGTTAGTTGCGGGATGATGTATTACGGAACGAGTAAAGAGACTTGCCGGTAACGAGATTGAACTAGGTATTGGATACCGACGATCGAATCTCGCGCAAGTAACATACCGATGACAAAGGGAACAACGTATGTTGTTATGCGGTTTGACCGATAAAGATCTTCGTAGAATATGTAGGAGCCAATATGAGCATCCAGGTTCCGCTATTGGTTATTGACCGGAAACGTGTCTCAGTCATGTCTACATTGTTCTTGAACCCGTAGGGTCCGCACGCTTAAGGTTTCGATGACATTTATATTATGAGTTTATGAGTTTTGATGTACCGAAGGAGTTCGGAGTCCCGGATGAGATCGGGGACATGACGAGGAGTCTCGAAATGGTCGATACGTAAAGATCGATATATTGGACGACTATATTCGGACTTCGGAAAGGTTCCGAGTGATTCGGGTATTTATCGGAGTACCGGAGAGTTACAGGAATTCGCCGGGGAGAAGTATTGGGCCTTATTGGGCCATACGGGAAAGAGAGAGGGGCTGCCTAGGGCAGGCTGCGCCCCCCCCCCCCCCCCAAGGCCTAGTCCGAATTGGACTAGCGGGAGGGGCCGCACCCCCTCCTTCCTTTCCTTCTCTCTTCCCTTTCCTTCTCTCCTACTCCTACTACATGGAAGGGCTCCTAGTTCTACTAGGAAAGGGGGAATCCTACTCCCGGTGGGAGTAGGACTCCCCTAGGGAGCGCCATAGAGAGGGCTGGCCCTCCCCCTCCTCCACTCCTTTATATACGGGGGCAGGGGGCACCCCATAGACACACAAGATGATCTTCGTGATCGTTCCTTAGCCGTGTGCGGTCCCCGCCTCCACCATATGCCACCTCGGTCATATCGTTCATTCTGGTCCCAAAACTTATAAGAGATCATTGCGGTGCTTAGGCGAAGCCCTGCGTCGGTAGAACATCATCATCGTCACCACGCCATCGTGCTGACGGAACTCGTCCCCGACACCCTGCTGGATCAGAGTCCGGGGATCGTCATCGAGCTGAACGTGTGCTGAACTCGGAGGTGCCGTACATTGGGTACTTGGATCGGTCGGATCGTGAAGACGTACGACTACATCAACCGCGTTATCATAACGCTTCCGCTTTCGGTCTACGAGGGTACGTGGACAATACTCTCCCCTCTCGTTGCTATGCATTACCATGATCTTGCGTGTGCGTAGTAAATTTTTTGAAATTACTACGTTCCCCAACAGTGGTATCAGAGCCAGGTTTTATGCGTTGATGTTATATGCACGAGTAGAACACAAGTGAGTTATGGGCGATACAAGTCATACTGCTTACCAGCATGTCATACTTTGGTTCAGACGTATTGTTGGATGAAGCAGCCCGGACCGACATTACGCGTACGCTTACGCGAGACTGGTTTTACCGCCATGCTTTGCACATAGGTGACTAGCGGGTGTCTATTTCTCCAACTTTAGTTGAACCGAGTGTGGCTACGCCCGGTCCTTGCGAAGGTTAAAACAACACTAACTTGACAAACTATAGTTGTGGTTTTGATGCGTATGTAAGAACGGTTCTTGCTCAGCCCGTAGCAGCCACGTAAAACTTGCAACAACAAAGTAGAGGACGTCTAACTTGTTTTTGCAGGGCATGTTGTGATGTGATATGGTCAAGACGTGATGCTATATTTTATTGTATGAGATGATCATGTTTTGTAACCAAAGTTATCGGCAACTGGCAGGAGCCATATGGTTGTCGCTTTATTGTATGAAATGCAAACGCGTTGTAATTGCTTTACTTTATCACTAAGCGGTAGCAATAGTCGTAGAAGCAATAGATGGCGTAACGACAACGATGCTACGATGGAGATCAAGGTGTCGCGCCGGTGACGATGGTGATCACGACGGTGCTTCGGAGATGGAGATCACAAGCACAAGATGATGATGGCCATATCATATCACTTATATTGATTGCATGTGATGTTTATCCTTTATGCTTCTTATCTTGCTTTGATTGACGGTAGCATTTTAAGATGATCGCTCACTAATTATCAAGAAGTGTTCTCCCTGAGTATGCACCGTTGCGAAAGTTCTTCGTGCTGAGACACCACGTGATGATCGGGTGTGATAGGCTCTACGTTCAAATACAACGGGTGCAAAACAGTTGCACATGCGGAATACTCAGGTTAAACTTGACGAGCCTAGTATATATAGATATGGCCTCGGAACACGGAGACCGAAAGGTCGAACATGAATCATATAGTAGATATGATCAACATAGAGATGTTCACCATTGAAACTACTCCATCTCACGTGATGATCGGACATGGTTTAGTTGATTTGAATCACGTGATCACTTAGAGGACTAGAGAGATGTCTGTCTAAGTGGGAGTTCTTAAGTAATATGATTAATTGAACTTCAATTTATCGTGAACTTAGTACCTGGTAGTATTTTGCAAATTATGTTATAGATCAATAGCTCGCGTTGTTGCTTTCATATGTTTATTTTGATATGTTCCTAGAGAAAACTGTGTTGAAAGATGTTAGTAGCAATGATGCGGATTGGATCCATGATCTGAGGTTTATCCTCATTGCTGCACAGAAGAATTATGTCCTTGATGCACCGCTAGGTGACAAACCTATTGCAGGAGCAGATGCAGACGTTATGAACGTTTGGCTAGCTCAATATGATGACTACTTGATAGTTTAGTGCACCATGCTTAACGGCTTAGAATCGGGACTTCAAAGATGTTTTGAACATCATGGACAATATGAGATGTTCCAGGAATTGAAGTTAATATTTCAATCAAATTCCCGAGTTGAGAGATATGAAGTCTCCAACAAGTTCTATAGCTAAAAGATGGAGGAGTCGCTCAACTAGTGAGCATGTGCTCAGATTGTCTGGGTACTTCAATCGCTTGAATCAAGTGGGAGTTAATCTTCCAGATAAGATAGTGATTGACAGAATTCTCTAGTCACCATCACTAAGTTACTAGAACTTCGTGATGAACTATAGTATGCAAGGGATGTCGAAAACGATTCCCGAGCTCTTCGTGATGTTGAAATCGACAAAGGTAGAAATCAAGAAAGAGCATCAAGTGTTGATGATTGACAAGACCACTAGTTTCAAGAAAAGGGCAAAGGGAAAGAAAGGGAAACTTCAAGTAGAATGGCAAACAAGTTGTCACTCCCGTGAAGAAGACCAAAGCTGGACCAAAGCCTGAAACTGGGTGCTTGCACTGCAAAGGATGGTCACTGGAAGCGGAAATGCCCTAAATATTTGGTGGATAAGAAGGATGGCAAAGTGAACAAGGGTATATTTGATATACATGTGTTTGATGTGTGCCTTACTAGTGTTTATAGTAGCCCCTGAGTATTTGATACTTGTTCGGTTGCTAAGATTAGTAACTCGAAACAGGAGTTACATAATAAACAGAGACTAGTTGAGGGGAAGTGACGATGAGTGTTGGAAATAGTTCCAAGATTGATATGATCATCATCACACACTCCCTATATTTTCGAGATTAGTGTTAAACCTAAATAAATGTTATTTAGCGTTTGCGTTGAGCATGAATAGGATTTGATCATGTTTATTGCGATACGGTTATTCATTTGAAGTTAAAGAATAATTGTTATTCTGTTTACATGAATAATACCTTCGATGGTTATACACCAATGAAAATAGTTTGTTGGATCTCGATCGTAGTGATACACATATTCATAATATTGATGCCAAAAGATGCAAAGTTAATAATGATAGTGCAACTTATTTGTGGCACTGCCGTTTGGGTCATATCGGTGTAAAGCGCATGAAGAAACTCCATAAAGATGGATTTTCGGAATCACTTGGTTATGAATCATTTGATGCTTGCGAACCGTGCCTTTTGGGCAAGATGACTAAAACTCCGTTCTCCGGAACAATGGAACAAGCTACTGACTTATTGGAAATAATACATACCGATGTATGCGATCCAATGAGTGTTGATGCTCGTGGCAAGTATCATTATTTTCTGACCTTCACAAGATGATTTGAGCAGATATGGGTATATCTACTTGATGAAACATAAGTCTGAAATAGTTGAAAGGTTCAAAGAATTTCAGAGTGAAGTGGAAAAATCATCGTAACAAGAAAATAAAGTTTTTGCGATCTGATCGCGGAGACGAATATTTGAGTTACGAGTTTGGTCTTCAATTAAAACAATGTAGAATAGTTTCAGAGCTCACGCCACCTGGAACACCACAACGTTATGGTGTGTCCGAACGTTGTAACCGCACTTTATTGGATATGGTCCGATCTATGATGTCTCTTACTGATTTACCACTATTGTTTTGGGGTTATGCATTAGAGACAGTTGCATTCCCGTTAAAAGGTCACCATCTAAATCCGTTGAGACGACACCATATGAATTGTGGTTTAGCAAGAAACCCAAGTTGTCGTTTCTTAAAGTTTGGGGCTGCGATGCTTATGTGAAGAAACTTCAACCAGATAAGCTCGAACCCAAATCGGAGAAATGTGTCTTCATAGGATACCCAAAAGAAACTTTTGGGTACACCTTCTATCACAGATATGAGGGCAAGATTTTTGTTGCTAAATTCGGATCCTTTCTAGAGAAGGAGTTTCTCTCGAAAGAAGTGAGTGGGAGGAAAGTAGAACTTGATGAGGTAACTGTACCTACTCCCTTATTAGAAAGTAGTTCATCACAAGAACCAGTTCATGTGACAACTACACCAATTAGTGATGAAGATAATGATATTGATCATGAAACTTCAGATCAAGTTTCTACTGAACCTCGTAGGTCTACAAGAGTAAGATCCGCACCAGAGTGATACGGTAATCCTATTCTGGAAGTCATGTTACTTGACCATGACGAACCTACGAACTATGAGGAAGCGATGATGAGCCCAGATTATGCAAAATGGCTTGAAGCCATGAAATCTGAGATGGGATCCATGTATGAGAACAAAGTATGGACTTGGTTGACTTGCCCGATGATCGGCAAGCCATTGAGAATAAATGGATCTTCAAGAAGAAGACTGACGCTGATGGTAATGTAACTGTCTATAAAGCTCGACTTGTTGCGAAAGGTTTTCGACAAGTTCAAGGAGTTGACTACGATGAGACTTTCTCACCCGTAGCGATGCTTAAGTCTGTCCGAATCATGTTAGCAATTGTCGCATTTTATGATTATGAAATTTGGCAAATGGATGTCAAAACTACATTCCTTAATGGATTTATTAAAGAAGAGTTGTATATGATACAACCAGAAGGTTTTGTCAATCCTAAAGGTGCTAACAAAATGTGCAAGCTCCAGCGATCCATCTATGGACTGGTGCAAGCATCTCAGAGTTGGAATATACGCTTTGATAAGTTGATCAAAGTATATAGTTTTATACAGACTTGCGGTGAAGCCTGTATTTACAATAAAGTGAGTGGGAACACTACAACATTTCTGATAAGTATATGTGAATGACATATTGTTGACCAGAAATGATGTAAAAAATTTCTGGAAAGCATAAAAGAGTATTTGAAAGGAGTTCTTTAAAAGAAAGACCTCAGTAAAGCTACTTACATATTGAGCATCAAAATCTATTGAGATAGATCAAGACGCTTGATAAGTTTTTCAATAAGCACATACCTTGTCAAGATTTTAAAGTAGTTCAAAATGAAACAGTCAAAGAAAGAGTTCTTGCCTGTGTTGCAAAGGTGTGAAATTGAGTAAGACTCAAATCCCGACCACGGCAGAAAATAGAAAAGAGAATGAAAGTCATTCCCTATGCCTCAGTCATAGGTTCTATAAAGTATGCTATGCTATGTACCAGACCTATTGTATACCTTGTTCTGAATTTGGTAAGGGAATACAATAGTGATCTAGGAGTAGATCACTGGACATTGGTCAAGAATATCCTTAGTGAGCACTAAGGAAATATTTCTCAATTATGGAGGTGATAAAAGAGCCCGTCGTAAAGAGTTACATCGGTGCAAGCTTTTACACCGATCCAGATGACTCTAAGTCTCAATCTGGATACATATTGAAAGTGGGAGCAATTAGCTAGAGTAGCTCCGTGCAGAGCATTGTAAACATAGAATATTTGCAAAATACGTACGGCTCTGAATGTGACAGATCCGTTGACTAAGCTTCTCTCACGAGCAAAACATGATCACACCTCATTACTCTTTGGGTGTTAATCGCATAGCGATGTGAACTAGATTATTGACTCTAGTAAACCCTTTGGGTGTTGGTCACATGACGATGTGAACTATGGGTGTTAATCATATACAGATATGAATATTGGTGTTAAATCATATGGCGATGTGAACTAGATTATTGACTCTAGTGCAAGTGGGAGACTGAAGGTAATATGCCCTAGACGCAATAATAAAGTTATTATTTATTTCCTTATTTCATGTTAAATGTTTATTATTCATGCTAGAATTGTATTAACCGGAAACACAATACATGTGTGAATACATAGACAAACATAGTGTCACTAGTATGCCTCTACTTAACTAGCTCGTGAATCAAAGATGGTTAAGTTTCCTAGCCATAGACATGAGTTGTCATTTGATTAACGGGATCACATCATTAGAATAATGATGTGATTGACTTGACCCATTCCGTTAGCTTAGCACTTGATCGTTTAGTATGTTGCTATTGCTTTATTCAAGACTTATACATGTTCCTATGACTATGAGATTATGCAATTCCCGTTTACCGGAGGAACACTTTGTGTGTTACCAAATGTCACAACGTAACTGGGTGATTATAAAGGTGCTCTACAGGTGTCTCCGAAGGTACATGTTGGGTTGGCGTATTTCGAGATTAGGATTTGTCACTCCGATTGTCGGAGAGGTATCTCTGGGCCCTCTCGGTAATACACATCACTTAAGCCTTGCAAGCATTGCAACTAATGAGTTAGTTGCAGGATTATGTATTACGGAACGAGTAAAGAGACTTTTCGGTAACGAGATTGGACTAGGTATTGGATACCGACGATCGAATCTCGGGCAAGTAACATACCAATGACAAAGGGAACAACGTATGTTGTTATGCGGTTTGACCGATAAAGATCTTCGCAGAATATGTAGGAGCCAATATGAGCATCCAGGTTCCGCTATTGGTTATTGACCGGAAACGTGTCTCGGTCATGTCTACATTGTTCTCGAATCCGTAGGGTCCGCACGCTTAAGGTTTCAACGACATTTATATTATGAGTTTATGAGTTTTGATGTACCGAAGGAGTTCGGAGTCCCGGATGAGATCGGGGACATGACGAGGAGTCTCGAAATGGTCGAGACATAAAGATCGATATATTGGACGACTATATTCGGACTTCGCAAAGGTTCCAAGTGATTCGGGTATTTATCGGAGTACCGGAGAGTTACGGGAATTCGCCGGGGAGAAGTATTGGGCCTTATTGGGCCATACGGGAAAGAGAGAGGGGCTGCCTAGGGCAGGCTGCGCCCCCCCAAGGCCTAGTCCAAATTGGACTAGGGGGAGGGGCCGCACCCCCTCCTTCCTTTCCTTCTCTCTTCCCTTTCCTTCTCTCCTACTCCTACTACATGGAAGGGCTCCTAGTTCTACTAGGAAAGGGGGAATCCTACTCCCGGTGGGAGTAGGACTCCCCTAGGGCATGCCATAGAGAGGGCCGGCCCTCCCCCTCCTCCACTCCTTTATATACGAGGGCAGGGGGCACCGCATAGACACACAAGATGATCTTCGTGATCGTTCCTTAGCCGTGTGCGGTGCCCCCCTCCACCATATTCCACCTCGGTCATATCGTTGCGGTGCTTAGGCGAAGCCCTGCGTCGGTAGAACATCATCATCGTCACCACGCCGTCGTGCTGACGGAACTCATCCCCGACACCCTGCTGGATCAGAGTCCGGGGATCGTCATCGAGCTGAACGTGTGCTGAACTCGGAGGTGCCGTATATTCGGTACTTGGATCGGTCGGATCGTGAAGACGTACGACTACATCAACCGTGTTGTCATAACGCTTCCGCTTTCGGTCTACGAGGGTACGTGGACAATACTCTCCCCTCTCGTTGCTATGCATCACCATGATCTTGCGTGTGCGTAGTAAATTTTTTGAAATTACTACGTTCCCCAACAACAGGTCCTGCCAGCGTTCGATACAAGATGGACATAGATGGCCGCGTATCTTTCTATGAGGCCAGCTGGCGGGAATTCCTGAAGGGAAAGAGATGACAACTAACATTGACACAACAGTGGTCATCACGATAAGGAGCAACAGGAACAACAACTTCCAGACGATGGCTCTTTTTTATCTTATTTAGAAATAAGGTCCAGTCAAATATCTCCAAGCCGATGAACTCCTAGTTACTTAGTTAAGATGCATGTGATACTTTGATCTTGGTTTGTTAACTAGAACAAATTTGAAGTGTTAGTAGTTGTTATGAAGAGTACTAATTACCTAACGAACTTGCATGCCTAACCTTACAATGTGTGCTTTATTTGCTATTAGTATTGAATTTCTTAAATTGAATTTATGCAAAATGCAGCAATGGCAGTACAACTGGTGTCGTGACTGCAAAAAACTTAGTTCGCATGCCTAAGCTTGCAGTGGTGGGCGCTCTAGTATGCCCGCCATTGCAACATGAAAAAATAGTGACGGGTAGGTAAGCACTGCCTGCCGCCGAAGAGACTCAACCAGGGGCGGGCCAGTACGCATCGCCCACAACTGCAGGGCTCTACCAGTGGAGTGCGTCGGCACTGATGCGGTTATAGCAGTGGTGAGAGGTCAGTGGCGGGTGCCCCTAGCAGCCTGGCCAGCCATTGCTGGCATTTTTGCGCCAGCCACTGCTAGGCATTCCTGCAGTAGTAATGCTAAAACACAATAACGAGAAAGAAGAATAAAACCGGTAACGAGGATAATGGTATAGTGAGCATGGTGATGACTCAGGAGGATACCAACACATCTTCGGTTTTGTGAAATATCGCAAAGCAAAGGGAACATCATATGATAACCAAACGTTCACTCAAATATCATTCGTGTGCTCCTAGGGACTGATATGAACGTCCACGGTGCCGCTATCGGTCATTGAACAAATGGTTCCGTTCATGTATATGAGTTAACAAACCTACAGGTTCACAAGGTTAGGGCAATCATGATCTGCTAAGTGTTAGTAGGACGGGAGTGATGAGAATATATATTTGTGGAATTAATTCATTAATATTTGAAATAGTTTCGAGAGGATCCGGAAGCATTTCGGGGTCACCAGAAGGGTTTCGGAGAGTATCGGGTAATATTGGGTATTATCGATAATATATATAGGTGGAAAATGTTTTCGATGATGTTAAATTATATATAAAAGGGTCTGAAAGTATTTAGAACATTTTTATATTTAATTTAATATCAACGGGCCTAAAAAGGCCAAGTGGTGGAAGACAACTTGTGCCACAAAGGCCCAAGTGGGGGAGGCGCCCCCTTTGCCATGGAAGGAGGCTGAATTGGAGTGGAGGTTGGACTCCTCCTCCCCTCCCTTGGCCGGCGCACCAAGAAGGGACTTTCCCTCCTTGGTGGCTGCCCTCTCGCTCCCCTCCAACCTATATATACTAGGTTTTTTGCTCTTTTAAACACACAAGTTTTGGAGCCTCCTCTAATTCATTTAGCCCTAGTTCTAGTTGGTCCTGGTTGACTTATTAGAGCTTGGTGTAGTTGCTCTAATCCTCATAATTAGAAATCCAGTGTGGTACTAATCTCCTCCCTCTAATTCTCCGGCGACTATTAGCTCTGGACGGCGAAGCGCTGTTGGATCGTGAAGGATGCACGCTTGCAACCAGGTAGAGAGGTCATGCTTTCGGTCTTCAGTTCGAGGGACTGCTCGTGGGTGGTTCGTCGGATCGTTCATCGATGGTTCGAGGGACTCCATGCATGATCTACGCTAACATGTTCTTCTTCTGCTGCAACTTGGTGACAGTAGCTATCTTGATTACAACCCGTTATGCATCTTCATATTGATTTTGGGTGTGCATAGGTGCTATTTTTTTTTTTGCTTTTTACTACATTTTCCAACATGACGGGCCACCCAGCCAGATTTTATGTCGGAGAACTCGTCTTCCTACTCGTCGAATGCAATGGAGATTGCGGAGAAAATGATGTGCAAGGAGCATATGTGAGCAGAGTGTGGCGATTTTTGCCCGACGTCTGGCATCATTTAAATAGTGAGGGGGAGCAAACCATTGTTGTGTTTAATGACGGACAACTCGTGAATGTACTTGTGGCCGGAATAGGTTTCTCGGCACATGTGCGGTTTTAATGGAGGAAGGCGGGCAGTCTGTGGTCGTATGAATGTTGCGAGGACATGTTAGCCGGGCGTGAAGCGGACGGTGCTTCTCGGCTGGCGCGCCGCTTCAATGTCTGCACAGTGAGAGGCCGCGTCCGCTCTGGGCCAACGTCAATGCGGAGCGGCCGCTCTACAACGGCGTGAATACGGGCAGCCGCAAGGGGAGGAAAGCGCGCGGGCAAGGGAGGATTTTTTGGTGGGCCAGGGGCGATCAGATGCAGGCGTGGCAGCTATCCAGACACCCGCAAAACCCCCTAGTTTGCCTCTGATTTGGGGAAGAAAGTGCGTATGGATCGTCGAGCGGACCGATATAGACCCATGTTGAATGACACAACACGTCCGAACCGCACGGTCCGAACGTATATTGACGGTTTGAGGATCGGTGTTGGAGATGCCCTAAGTAACATTGCGGATATTTCAAGACGGTTGCATACTGGATATTATGACAAGCAAATTGTCGAGCCAGCGTAGTTCTTGTAAAAATTTCGCATAAAATCTGCCATCACACGCTAAAGACGAAAATGATTAGGAACTAAGTTTGATTGCTCCGAGTGACGTATTAGCCCTCCCACAAGCATACCATCGCCTCTCAAAAAATTAATAACATACCATGGTTACTTGGGCATTTTAGTGGGCGACGACCAGGACCAATTTCGCTGTCAACTTCACAACGACGAGGGAAAAAGAAAAAGAAAGCGGACTATTAGCCCACCCGATTACATTCATAATTCATTCATACCAGTCAAACTGAAGGCTACACGCCTCCACCAACGCCAGCGGAACATGGCCGTCCAACGAATCACCCCTCAACAAAGAAGAAAGAGGGATGGAATCGCAGATGCGAGATCGGCCGGCTTTTGGTCTTTATGAAAAGACAAAAAGAAAATGGACGAGAAATGCCTCCTTTGTTTCGCACCAAGTAATATTGCCTCTTTTTCCCAGCAAAGAAAAAGTAATATTAATATGCCTCTTTTTCCCAGCAAAGAAAAAGTAATATTACCTCCTCGTTAGGTCATATCCCACGGGCACATGAAAAGTTTGGTTTAATACTTTCATGTTTGGTTTAATACTCGGTCAAACATAGCTTTGTAAAAAGACTCTTTCTTTCATCTCCTGCAAGGCGGTTAGGCTAAAGATTTCCTCTCTCAATCTTCGTCGGTGAGTTCGTCGATTCGCCTCCCTTTTCCATGTCGCTTTGAAACCGGTGATGGGGAGGGCAATCCGCCTCGCTTCGGCTAGTAGTAGGTTAGAGTTCAGTCCTCGCAGGGGCATTCAGATGAATAGTGGCACTTCATCTTTGAGTGGTCTTCCGGCCTTCAATCCTCGTCGAGTTTATCCGTCAGGGAGATTGGATGGAGCTCCAACGTAGATTCTTATCGGCTCCTCGGGGTAGCGAGGCTAGGGTTTCTTGTGATGCGCATGCAACAACGAGATTTAGTGCCAGGTTCTATAGATTGATTCAAGGGTTCAGCGGCGACGCCTGTGGCTCTATAGTGCCGGTCCTTGGGGGCGAGTGGACGAGGCTTCTCATCTATCATTGAAAAAGGTTAGCCGACTTCAGTATGAGAGTGGTGACAACGATGCGTTGATGGCTCTTTTTGGCGGCAGCAATAGTCATTCGGAAGATTTAGGAATCTTGATATAATTTTTATTAGATTTGAAGTGTTTTGTATTTCTGATCAACCTTCATAACAAATTTGGATCCTTTTCGCAAGAAAAGACATAGACAAAATCATAGAACTGATTCATCTTGATATATATATTAGTAATAATGACATGAGACCCATGTGGTACTCGCCGAAAGAATGTGAATCAGATTTATTATGCGAACGAAGGGTTTGATATATCATTTCATTGGGGCATTTTCTTTTATTTCTTCTAAATGTATTTGTTTCAGTATATATGATGTAGTTGACTGCTCATACTGAGTATTGACTGTAAATCTCATGTATAATATTTAGTCAAAAAATTCATAATTATATACAATGTTTTTGGAAGTGAATCTAATATTGTCTATAATGTGTACCCCGTCAGTGCCTCCGGGGTTAGTAATGACTTCATACAATTGACCGATGGTTGGTCATTCATGTGCATATCAGTGGCGCCAAGTAGGATGGTCAATGATGACTTGTAATTGCCTTTGCAGCTTGGGGCTGCACTGTTGACCGTAACACAAAGCACTTACATAAGCACATCCATATTCATCTCATAAAAAACATTACATTTCATTCATATTTTTTCCAAATGTTTAGAGATAACATTGGCACCAAACCAGTGCTCCTAACAAAATGGGTTGATGACGATGAAATCTTGGAGTTGCCACCGATGAGATTCCTACGCGAGTGAGAAAAACTTACTCTAAGGAATCCAATAACTGACCTTCCACTTCACCCATTTTAGGTTGATAGAGAAGATAGTTATGTCAACAAATCGACAGGGAAGGAGAAAGTGGCAACTTTCCCAAAGTTGTAACACACATATATATCTTATAATAGGATGTGCGATGTGCTGCATAACAAAATAGCAACTTGATAAATTGGAAAAAAGTGGCAAACTTACAATTGCTTCAAAAATTGCTGAGAAAGCCCAACTCAGGCCGCACTTGTTGTGCGATTTGGTTCCAACTTCTTGTGTTGTGCAACCAAAATGGAGTAACGTCCCCATTGTGACATTTGAGTTGCACTGCACAGAACATTCTTAGCAAAAGGTTGTTTTATGCAATACATTAAAAGGACACAACAACAACGATTTTAACCCTGCAGAGAACATGTTCATTTGCTATACTTGATAGTCATACACATAGTAATAAAAAGTGACTACCGAACACTTGCATTGAAAGCTAGGCACATACTTAGTTGCTAAGGTTACAAGTTTCATCATCGATCAAGTTTCCAAAGTGTAGTATTAAAGTGTGCTTACAAAGTATGAGTTGAATAGCTTGCCTAAGTTATTATCTAAATACCCATGTAGACAAAATAACTAAGACATACATACTTTTAGTTCTTGCATCATCGGTGATATGAATAAAACCTACATAGTTAGATCTTAAGATTCAAAATATAGTTTTAATGTGCACAAGTAAAATTCTAACATCCATAGTAAAATAAATACAATTGTATTCCACAATCATAACGACTCGTCCATAAGATGCATAGCAAACTTGAAATTTCAACACTAACGGAAAGGAACATAACTCACCATCGTGGCCGCCTCCTCAACCAACAATTAGGTAGCACATGTTGTGTCTACTATCGAGCATATGTGTGGGAGACCCAACGTTTGACCATCGACTAGACTGCAATGGCAGTACAGATCCCATGCGTTGTCGTCGACCACGGCCTCAGACTCTCTCCGAGCAATAGCAGCGAAGGCGTCAGGTGGAAGTGACCGCCTGGGGGAGAAACAAGACACACAGTGCTGGCCGTGACCTCAGACTCTCTCCGAGCGATGGATCGGTGCCAGGATAGAGGGGGAGTAGTGACGACGTAGAGAGATCCATGGAGGCCGACGACCGATGGTTAAGGCTGAGAGGGAGTGGTGTCGCGGATGTACCAATGAGATTAGTAATGCTTTTACATTTTAAAAACAACTACATTTTGTATGATTTTGGAACTGAATATCAACTTTATAATAAAGCCTCTAAATAAATACTAGTAGATGGTATGTGCCATACACGTGATGTAGTGTGATCAGACTACAAAACAATGCAATTCTACATGGCTTCGTGCCCACATGTCTTTAAATGATGGGTGCTTCAGAAAACAGCCACAAAAGATCTTGTATAGAAGCTTTTCTCTCATCAACACCAGACTGTGAGTGCAGGAGTACAGTGGGTTCACGATAACCCTAGAAAGACCATCTCGACGTCGTTTTGGCGCGCGGCCGCACCAAGCAAATCCCAGAAACCAGGGTCGTTGGATCAATTAGGTTGGGTAAGAAAGCAATGGCTAATAAATGCTTCTATGTGATGAGTCCAAGTTCAAAAATTTGTGTACTATAGTAGTAGAGACAAGGAAATGTTTTACTGTAATAATGTAATGTAATAATTAGCTACCATGTTTGGATGACATAATGACAATGACTAGCTACTATATTTGGATCATATAATGACACTAATGTTCATATTTGTAGTTTACTATGTCTAGTCTTGCATAGTGATTGATACCTGGTAATGCTTAAAGTTGCAAAACAGATTTCCCAAATACACATTATATGCTTATAAAGTTAGATGAGAGAATATTATGTTAGTAGTAATTACAACGCAACGTGGGAGTCGTCAACTTTGTCCATCCGGTTTGCTTGTATCCTAAATCTACTCTACGGTACATGGTTGGTCCTGAGTTCAGACATGACACTCACTTCTAATAAAATTAAGAAGACATTAAGCGCGCTGCTATGGGTATTCTTACCAATACAACAAAACAGTGACGTGTTGAATGCATGAAATTGGATGCCCACGCTTACCAACGTAAATACAGATTATGTTTCGTGTTCTCAATTTCATACAATGTACAAACTTGGCAAGGGGGCCTAAAAAAGCCACAAGATTGAGCAAGGAGGAAAGGCCGCTAGGTGAGTGCGCTAAAGGCTACTCTCTCATAATAAGGTGTTGCCCGTTGACAACTCGCCGTGAACATCTTCAAGCGCATGAGTAACCAAGCTCTTTTGAGCCTATAAGATGCGGCGATAGAGTTTGTGCCTGAGCATTGAAAAGAGCCAACATAGTAATGGAGTGAGCACGCATAAGACCCCCCCCCCCCCCCCCCCCCCCGCGTGCGTGCAATGATAGGCCTCCAATCCACGAATATTCTTGGATTCCCCGTGAAAGGATGAGGGCCAACAACCTCACCTTAGTTGCCACTCACAACTAGATGGGACGCGACCAAAAATCATCAAATGTTTGGCTATCTCCAGAATGCATCAAATAGAGTTCCTTTATTTTTCATTTTCATGGCTTGACGAAGTCTAGATAGGAAGATGGGTGTGGAAGTAAGTTAAGTTGCCAACAGTTATTGTTGGCTGTTCGCAACTTGTGGAAGTAAGTTGCCAACATCCACACAACCGGTTTTAGATGATGTAACCGTTATTTTTAATTTATAAAGCTTTATCTTTCAAAAAAAGTTGCCAACAATTATTATTACCCTTGTCTTTTGAGGTGAACCGGCTAACGCACGGTATTCAATAAAACTTGTTGATGCATGGAACTACTTAATAAGTTGAGATGGTTGGTGTCTTGTCATAAGTCTCTAGGTTGCTAAAAGATAAAAAGTAACATGTCGCTGAAAATGAAAAAACATGAGGTCCTTGCTTGTATGTCTGAGGCCGAATATAAGTAAAATAATACTGTGGGGGGACAAACAAATTTTCTATTGAGGGAACGAGGGACAATCATTTTTGTTTTACTTGAAGCTGATGATGGAGTCTTCAGTTCCCTTCGTTCCTCATGATGTTTTGATTTGAAAACAGACATATCTTTCGAATTTGAATGTCAGTTTATGTTGCCAAAAATTCTTTTCCTAAACTTTTCATCTTCATTGCCCAAGTTTTACATGTTTATCACGCACACTAGGTCATGCTAAGCGACGGCTAATAAAGAGAAAAGTGAAAAATTGACAAGTATGGGAAAGAAACACACGTTCCAATAACAGGGGGATAGAAAAGAATCAACAATTTGGAATCTTCTAGCTACCAATTAATTACCTACCTATGATTGCGTAATTCCGTTTCACGTCCGACATATATATCCCCTACCAATTATAGGCTCTACAAAATCCATCGACATCAACCGGTTCATCCGTGCTCGCCGCCTCGCATAAAAGCCACGAGACAAGAAGCTTTTCGGTTGTCTGTCCGGGCAAGCCCAACACAATTCATAAGCGCGCTCTCTGCTTCGACGTCTCCTCTTGCCTGCCGCCTCTCTGCTTCGTGCCAAGTGAAGCTAAGCTGTTGATGCGAGTGAGGGTGTGCCCGCCATGGCTCTCGCAGACGACCACGACGAGTACGCGAAGCTAGTCCGGGGGATGAACCCGCCGAGGTGAGCAACTCGATTAGCCGCCCTTCACTTTTTGTAAAGTTAGCTTCGTTTTAGGGATTTCTTGGGCTCCATTTCGATTTTTGCAGTTCTTGACCTGCACAAATTTTGGTCCTGGTTTCCTTTTGTTGGTGTGTTCTTCCTTCCTTGATCCTCAAATCTCTGTTCTGAAAGGACGGTCCTTGGTTGTATCGAAATTGGGAATCCTCTGCTCCTGGTTCCATCCTTGCTCTGCTCTGTTCTCATGATTTGGGGATTGGACGTGCTGTTGCAGGGTTGTGATCGACAACGAAGCCTCAGACGACGCAACCGTCATCCGGGTGGACAGCGTCAACAGCCATGGCACCCTCCTCGCCGTCGTCCAGGTCATCGCCGACCTCAACCTCGTCATCCGCAAGGCCTACTTCTCCTCCGACGGCAGCTGGTTCATGGACGGTGAGTGCGCCACACGGCCACAAGACTTCTAGTTCTTCTGGCCCTCCGCCCAATTTCCGCGGAATCTAACAAATTTCGGTTCTTCGTTTTCCCCTTGTTGTCCGCAGTGTTCAATGTCACTGACCGTGACGGGAACAAGGTTCTTGACACGCCAACCATCTCCTACATCCAGACGGTAATTCACTCAAAAAATTTGGTGCCCGGACGATGGAGTTTTTCATTGTGACGAGAAGGAGTTTTTGAGGATTGAATTTGTTGTGTGTATGCAGACGTTGGAAGCCGAGGACTGCTACTACCCGGAGGTGCGCAACACGGTGGGCATCGTGCCGTCGGAGGAGTACACGTCGATCGAGCTCACGGGCACCGACCGCCCGGGCCTGCTCTCCGAGGTGTGCGCGGTGCTCGCCGGCATGCAGTGCGCGGTCCGGAGCGCCGAGCTCTGGACGCACAACACGCGCGTCGCGGCCGTCGTGCAGGTCACGGACGCGGCCAAAGCCGCGGGCGGCGCCATCGAGGACGAGGCCCGCATCGCCGACATCAGCCGGCGCCTCGACAACCTGCTGCGCGGCGGGCAGAACGGCGTGCGAGCGGCGGCCACGGCGAGCCTGACGCACAAGGAGCGCCGCCTGCACCAGATGATGTTCGAGGACCGGGACTACGGCGCCGCCGGACGACCGGACCCGCGGACGGAGGTCTCCGTGACGCACTGCGCCGAGCGCGGGTACACCGTGGTGGTGGTCCGGTGCAAGGACCGGCCCAAGCTGCTGTTCGACACCGTGTGCACCATCACCGACATGCAGTACGTCGTCCACCACGGCACCGTGAGCTCCGAGCCGGGCGGCGGCGCCTACCAGGAGTACTACATCAGGCACGTGGACGGCCAACCGGTGAGCTCCGAGGCCGAGCGCCGGCGCGTCGTCCAGTGCCTCGAGGCGGCCGTGGAGCGCCGCACCGCCGACGGGCTGGAGCTGGAGGTCCGCACCGACGACCGCGCCGGCCTGCTCTCCGACGTCACCCGCATCTTCCGGGAGAACGGGCTGACGATACGGCGCGCCGAGATATCGTCCGAGGACGGGGAGGCCGTGGACACCTTCTACCTGTCGGACCCGCAGGGCCACCCAGTGGAAGCCAAGACGATCGAGGCCATCCGCGCGCAGATCGGCGAGGCCACGCTGCGGGTAAAGAACAACCCGCTGGCCGACGACGGCGGTTCCAGCTCCGAGGTCGCCGCCGGCTCGACGGCGTTCCTCTTCGGGAACCTCTTCAAGTTCTACCGTCCGTTCCAGAACTTCGGCCTCATCAAGCTCTACTAGAACTAGTAATACTACATACAGAAATCATATGTAGGGTTCACAGATACAGATCTCAGTGTACATATTGGTCCAGTCCTTCCGGTCGGAAGATGATGGTGATGATCAAACTAGTCTGGTGTAGATAGGTTGTGTAGACAGGGTAGCACAAACTAGCTCTGGAAAGAAATGTTAGGTCAGCTCAGAAAGGATAGCATCATAGCAACTAGTTTAGCTTGGGTATATACTGGAATTGGGTTGTACCGCTAGAATCTCTGTAAATACTCATCTTGTACATATATTCTTGTGGAGAAATATATCAATAAGAAAACTTGTAAATACGTGCATGCATCGTGTGCCCTGTGTTTAGAATTTGCAAGATGGTGTTCATTTGCATTTGTTAGGGCAACTCCAACATCCAACCCAAACGGACGTCCGCTTTGTCCGTGGGTCGGCCAGGCACGCATGCGTCTCCGCTTTTTGATTTGGGTCAGCAGATGCGCCCAACAGGAGGCATACTCATTTTTGCCGACCTAGCCGAAACTGACTTAATTAAACATAATTATATATAAATGACCGGTCAAACGCCGACCAAAGTCTACTTAAACATAACTAACCTAAAAAAACTCTAATAAACGCCCGCACGCTGCCCTAGAAGACCGCCTTGCCCTTGCACTTGCCCTTGCAGTCGTCGTCGTCGCCGCTGATGAGGTCGATGAAGACGGGAGGCAACCTAGCCCAACCGAACGCGGTTTGATAGGCCGCCAGGACAGCCTCCTTTGGCGTCTGCCGCGGCAGCGACATTGCGGCGAGGCAGGCGCGCTCCTCCTCCTCGTGCGGCAGTGTCTCCTCGCGGCGCAGCTGCTGCTCCTGGCGCATCTACCGCTCGACGTCAGCCCCCTCCTTCGCGATACAATGCACCTTCCAGCGCTCAAGGTGGGTCACCTCCTCTTCCGGGATGGAGGCGAAGTAGCAGGGAGGCGCGCTCAACCACTCGCGGAGCTGGCCGGTCCACGAATATGACTCCTTGGGCCAAGTGGGGGGCGGCGGTGACCGCTTTTGCGTGGGCGTTGGCTCGCGCTCCGGCTCGGCCTTGGGCTCGACGACGGGCGGCACCCTCGGCGGTGGCAACACGAACAGGGGCGCGTGGATGGAATCCCCCACCGCGGACAAAGCGAGTGCTTGCTCCAGCCGATCCCGATGGGCGTCCTCCTCGAGCCGGCTCGCCTCCAGCGCATGTTGCAGGGCCTCCTTGAGGGCGGCTTGGTACTCTGCCTCCGCTTGATCTTCCTCCAGCTTTACCCGCAGGGGCGTCGGTGGAACATCATAGTCGATGTGGACGCCAAGGCGGCGCTCCTCCTCGTGCTCTAGGCAAACCAACGCTCCCAGTTGGGAGAGCCTGGCGCGTAGGCACGCATGGCACGCTGCTCCGGCATAAGGAGCTCGCGCCGCCGGGAAACCTCCTCCGCATGCGCCCGCGTGGACTGCGGGGCCGCCGGGATGGGGATGCGCTGCGGGTCCAGATGCCAGCCGTGCGGCAAGTTCACATCTGGATATGACAGGGGCTAGAGGTACTCCCAGTGCCACCGTGCCTGGTGGACTAGGATGTACATCCGCTCTCTCTCCCGCGGTGGCGTGCCGCGTCTTGCTGGCGGCGGTGAAGGAGGGAGCCCACGGGAAGAGCTCGCTCCAGTGCGGAACCTCCCCTTTCTCCCTCCCTTCCCGTTGAAGATGCCCATGGCTTTGCTAGGGTTTTGGGCTGGCTGGCTAGGGTTTTCTGGTCCTGGCGAGGGAGCAAAGGTGGCCAGATGTGGACGAAGACTGGATGAGGCCTGCCTCGTTGCACGCATCCATTAAAAAGGACAGGCATGCGGCCCTTCCACAGGCTGCCAGGCGGGCCCTCGATAGGTGGCCGCGTTAATTATGACCGTTTAGGTTTCTTGGTCGGCCAACATGCGGGGCCGTGGCGGACAACAAGGGCACGCGCGACGCGTCCGCGCCGACGCATTTTAGGCCCAAATTTGGGTCGAAATGAGTCCGCATGGAGGCGAAGCGGACGGGTTTCGGGAATGGGTCGGTGCATTGGGCCATCGTTTTTGTCTGCAACGATCCAAACGAACGTGGGCAGACGAAATGGGTCGCCCGGTTGGAGTTGCCCTTAGGGCATCTCCAACGGCAACCTGCAGATTTTCTCCCGCATCCATCCACGGACATGGGGATTTGTCTGCGGACACAGATGTGGCCGGGATCAGTCTGCGGATACGGATGCGAGAGGCTGCCTCCAACTATATCCTGTATATGTCTGCCAGTAAATTCAAATTCAAATGTACTCCGATTCACACAACACGCTGGATCACACCCGCGTCAGATCGCATCCCCGACCACAACCAAAAAGAGGCAAATATGCTTAGTTTTTACATGCCTGAATCCAAAAGAGCACCAGTTTGGCAGTGTGTGCATTTCTGCCCTGCCGAACTGGCAATTCCAGCCAGCTGCCCCCCGATCAAGGAGGTGCTGTCGCTAGGGTCACCGGTTTCTTTCTCTCTGACTTGGGCGTCGGTCTTGGCAATGAAAAGGTTCCACTTCGGTAGCCCATTCAACTTCAACCAACAATGCATGACGGTGAATGACTTCTTCTCCACCTTCTTATACACCACACAAGCACGAGTAGACTACAAAGTGAAACAATGTCGACAATGCATATCCGTCTAGTGAGCGACAAAAAAAATACATGTCCGGCTAGTGATCAACAAAACTGAAGCATATCCGGCTAGTGATCAACTTACTTGCTCGGTGATTGGTGCACTGCTAGGCCACAGTGCGATGAGATGCTTCAAGTGCCCACAATACTTGGACACGGCCTCTTGGATGGTGCACCGTCTATGGTTGAGGGACTTCCACTCACGGTTGCGGATGACCGCGTCGGAGTAGGCGTGAAATGCTTGTGTTCATGGAACCACGTGTGAATGTTCTTCCAAAAGGTTGTGCCCTTTTGCTCCGTACCATGCATCGGATCAATGCTAGTGGCCAACCATGCAACACACAACAAATCGTCCTCCAACATGTTGAAGCTTTCTACTCTACCCTTCTTCTTCAGATCGCCGGCTATATCATCCGGATCATCGTCGTCGTCGCCATCATTGTCGTCGTCCTCCTCCTCCCCCTCCGGATACTGCTCTCTGGCGGCCCAATACCGTTGTTGTTGTGTGCCATCCCCGGTCTGGGTGTAGGACTGCTGCGTGGCCATCTGGGTGTAGGACTGCTGCTGCTTGTAGTTGATGGACTGGGTGTGATCTGACTCTTCCACCTGCCCTTGCTCATAGCCCCCTCCTCCTCCCTCACCTCCGTCTTGGATGATGTCGAGCATCTACCTGTCTGCACCGTACGCCGGCTTCCCCACTCTGGGTATTGCAGTGAACAGCATGCGGGCATCCATCTGCTCCCCAGCCGCCGTCCATGCCCGGATGATCTGCGACGAAGAATACTCGAATAAGAGTGGTGCCGCATTAAAGTTGACGATGTAAGGCACCATACCGATGGGGGTTCCGAGCTGCTTGTGTTGGGAATCGTTGCACGGAAAACAAAAAAGTTTCTACGCACACGCAATGATCTATTCATGGAGATGCATAGCAACGAGGGGGAGAGTGTTTCCACTTACCCACGTAGACTATAAGCAGAAGCGTTTCACAACGCGGTTGATGTAGTCGAACTTCCTTCGCGATCCACCAATCGAGTATCGAACGTACGACACCTCCGAGTTCTGCACACGTTCAGCTCGGTGACGTCCCTCGCCTTTTTGATCCAGCAAGACGTCGAGGTAGTAGATGAGTTCCGTCAGCATGATGGCATGGTGACGGTGATGGTGAGGTGATCTCCGCAGGGATTCGCCTAAGTACTACGAAAATATGACCGGTGGAGTAAACGGTGGAGGGGGGGGGTGCCGCACATGGCTAGGCAATTGTCTGGTGTGTGCTAGGGGCGCCCCTCCACATATATATAGGTGGGAGGGGAAGGGGAGAAGCCAGGAGGCACCCCAAGTAGGACCGAATCCAACTTGGGCTCCTCCCAAGCCTCCCCCTGCCATATATGTCGAAGGGGGAAGGAAAGAGGAAGGGGGAGAAAGGTAAGGGGGAGGCTGAATCGCCCCTTTGCTTTCTCTTCCCCTCTTTCCTTCTCCTCCTGGTTCGGCCCATATGGGGGCCGCACCAGCCCCTTGTGGCTGGTGTGTTTCCCCTCTTGGCCCATAAGGCCCATATCTTTTGCCGGGGGTGCCTGGAACCCCTTTCGGTGACCCGATATGTACCTGGTACCCTCCGAAACACTTCCGATGGCTGCATACCATCATCTATATATCAATCTTTACCTATCGACCATTTCAATACTCCTTGTCATGTCCGTGATCTCATTCGGGACTCCGAACAACATTCGGTCACCAAATCAAATAACTCATATAATACTATATCGTCATCGAATGTTAAGCGTGTGGACCCTACGGGTTCGAGAACTATGTAGACATGACCGAGAGACCTCTCTGGTCAATAACAAATAGCGGAACCTGGATGCTCATATTGGCTCCTACATATTCTACGAAGATCTTTATCGGTCAAACCGTTATGACAACATACATAATTCCCTTTGTCCATCGATATGTTACTTGCCCCAGATTCGATCGTCGGTATCTTCATACCTAGTTCAATCTCGTTACCGGAAAGTATCTTTACTCGTTCCATAATACATCATCTTGTGACTAACTCCTTAGCCGTTTGCTTGCAGGCTTATGATGTGTATTACCGAGAGGGCCCAGAGATACCTCTCCGATACTTGGAGTGACAAATCCTAATCTTGATTTATGCCAACTCAATAGACACCTTCAGTGATACCTGTTGAGCATCTTTATAATCACCCAAGTACGTTGTGATGTTTGATAGCACACAAGGCATTCCTCTGGTATCCGGGAGTTGCATAATTTCATAGTCGAAGGAACATGTATTTGACATGAAGAAAGCAATAGCAATAAAACTGAACGATCATTATGCTAAGCTAATGGATGGGTCTTGTCCATCACATCATTCTCGTAATGATGTGATCCAGTATCAAATGACAACTCATGTCCATGGTTAGGAAACCTTAACCATCTTTGATCAACGAGCTAGTCTAGTAGAGGTTACTAGGGACACTATGTTTGTTTATGTATTCACACATGCATTAAGGTTTCCGATCAATACAATTCTAGCATGTATAATAAACTTTTATCATGAATAATTAAATATAAAATAAACTTTATTATTGCTTCTAGGGCATATTTCCTTCAGCTTGGCGGTGTAGTAGTACGAAGGCTTGTAGGGCTCCGGCCACAGCGCCGTCTGTACTGTCGGCGTGCCCGTCTGGCGGTGTTCGCCATGGATGCACCAACCGCCTCGTCCGCAACGACATCCACGACCATCGCCACCACCAAGCCCATAGGTGGCCAACCGCTTCTTGAGTTTCTCCTCCTTTGCGGCCTTCGCGTTGACATGACGATTTTGCCACGTCTCCGAGATGATCCTCCGGGCGAGCGTGTTGCTCGGATCCTCCAGCATCTCTGCTGACTCCATCTCCGACGATTCCATGCATCGGCGGCGGAAGGAAGGAGAGGGTGGGAGAAAACATCGGAATTGGGAGGAGAGCGGCGGGGAATCGAAGAAGAGAGTGGGGGATTTTGGCATGGAAACAGTGTGAGATGGTACAAAAGAGCGGACTCCGCCTTCCTTTTGGGTGGACCAGGGGGCGGAGAACGAAGTTTAGCGTGTCCGTACTCCCGCAAAGCCCCCACATTTACCACCGGTTTGCGGGAGAAATCACGTCCGGACCGCACCGCAGATCGATACAGGACCACGTTGGATGTCTTTCGCGGTCCGGACGGTGGCGGAACGTTTGCGGATCAGCGTTGGAGATGCCCTTATGCTGTTTGGATGTTGATATTCAGCGCCATGGAATGGAATTAAATTGAATTGGCTGAGAAGCTGGTTCATTATCCACTTCCTGTAGTAGTAAGTTGTCCATCATATTCTGCCTATCCCTCGCAAAGCTGTGTAACACACAACAAGAGTTAATGATTCGAATCTGCAAGAATGTTTTATTTAATTAAGCATTAATGATTTGTCACTCTGCTAGGCATCTTATTGAAAACCCAATGGACACATATACCTGGTCCTTTATATCAAAGAAACATTGAGTGTGAAGGATGAAGGAAATATGCCCTAGAGGGAATAAAATAGTTGTTATTATATATTTACTTATATCATGATAAGTTTCTATTATTCATGCTAGAATTGTATTAACCGGAAACTTGATACATGTGTGGATACATAGACAAAACACCGTGTCCCTAGTATGCCTCTACTTGACTAGCTCGTTAACGAAGATGGCTAAGTTTCCTAACCATAGACATGTGTTGTCATTTGATGAACGGGATCACATCATTAGGAGAATGATGTGATGGACAAGACCCATTCGTTAGCTTAGCATAATGATCGTTCAGTTTTATTGCTACTACTTTCTTCATGTCAAATACATATTCCTCTAACTATGAGATTATGCAACTCCCGGATACCGGAGGAATGCCTTGTGTGCTATCAAACGTCACAACGTAACTGGCTGATTATAAGGATGCTCTATAGGTATCTCCGAAGGTGTTTTTTAGGTTGGCATAGATCGAGATTAGGATTTGTCACTCCGAGTATCGGAGAGGTATCTATGGGCCCTCTCGGTAATGCACATGATAAGAAGCCCTGCAAGCAATGTGACTAATGATTTAGTTGCGGGATGATACATTACGGAACGAGTAAAGAGACTTTCTGGTAACTAGATTGAACTAGGTATGAAGATACCGATGATCGAATCTCGGGCAAGTAACATACCGATGACAAAGGGAATAACGTATGTTGTCATTACGGTTCGACCGATAAAGATCTTTGTAGAATATGTGGGAGCCAATATGAGAATCCAGGTTCCTCTATTGGTTATTGACTGGAGAGGTGTCTCGGTCATGTCTACATAGTTCTCGAATCCGTAGGGTCAGCGCGATTAACGTTCTATGACGATTTGTATTATATGAGTTATGTGATTTGGTGACCGAATATTGTTCGGAGTCCCGGATGAGATCACGGACATGACGAGGAGTCTCTAAATGGTCGAGAGGTAAAGATTGATATATAGGACGATAGTTTTCGGACACCGAAAGTGTTCCGGGGGTACCGGGTACATATCGGGTCACCGGAAGGGGTTCCGGGCACCCCCCGGCAACTACATGGGCCTAATGGTCCAGGAGTGGGACAGACCAGCCCCTAAGGGGCTGGTGCGCCCCATGTGGGCGAAATAGAGGGGGGGGGGGATAGGAGAAGAGAGAAAGGAAGGGGAGGGATTCGTCCTCCCCCTTCCTTCTATCCCCCTCCTCGAGCTCCTTCCTTCCGTCTTCCGTCTACTTGGGCGCCCCTTGGCTGCCCCCTCTCCCTCCCACCTATATATATGAAGGGGGGAGGCGCCTTGAACACACAATATTGATTCCTACACTACAAGAAATATGTCAACTTGTGACCTTCTCTCAGTGACCCCAGCTGAATTGGTCATAAATCCACGGCCATTTCGCTTGGAAGGGCTCAAACACTAAAATTGCCTTACAACAAATGGTCATAAAGCAGACAAGAGTGGTTCACGACCTTATTTCTACTTGATTACGACCAATATAAATGGTCATGAGGTTGTGTGTTGGAAATATGCCCTAGAGGCAATAATAAAAGTATTATTATATTTCCTTGTTCATGATAATTGTCTTTTATTCATGCTATAACTGTATTATCCGGAAATCGTAATACACGTGTGAATACATAGACCACAATATGTCCCTAGTGAGCCTCTAGTTGACTAGCTCATTGTGATCAACAGATAGTCATGGTTTCCTGGCTATGGACATTGGATGTCGTTGATAACGGGATCACATCATTAGGAGAATGATGTGATGGACAAGACCCAATCCTAAGCATAGCACAAGATCGTGTAGTTCATTTGCTAGAGCTTTTCCAATGTCAAGTATCTCTTCCTTAGACCATGAGATCGTGTAAATCCCGGATACCGTAGGAGTGCTTTGGGTGTATCAAACGTCACAACGTAACTGGGTGACTATAAAGGTGCACTACAGGTATCTCCGAAAGTGTCTGTTGGGTTGACACGGATCCAGACTGGGATTTGTCACTCCGTATGACGGAGAGGTATCTCTGGGCCCACTCGGTAATGCATCATCATAATGAGCTCAAAGTGACCAAGTGGTTGGTCACGGGATCATGCATTACGGTACGAGTAAAGTGACTTGCCGGTAACGAGACTGAACAAGGTATTGGGATACCGACGATCGAGTCTCGGGCAAGTAACGTACCGATTGACAAAGGGAATTGTATACGGGGTTGTTTAATCCTCGACATCGTGGTTCATCCGATGAAATCATCGAGGAGCATGTGGGAGCCAACATGGGTATCCAGATCCCGCTGTTGGTTATTGACCGGATAGTCGTCTCGGTCATGTCTGCATGTCTCCCGAACCCATAGGGTCTACACACTTAAGGTTCGATGATGCTAGGGTTGTATGAATATGAGTATGCAGCATACCGAATGTTGTTCGGAGTGTCGGATGGGATCCCGTACATCACGAGGAGTTTCGGAATGGTCCGGAGGTAAAGAATTATATATAGGAAGTGGTATTTCGGCCATCGGGAAAGTTTCGGAGTCATCCGGTAATGTACCGGGACCACCGGAAGGGTCCCGGGGGTCCACCGGGTGGGGTCACCCATCCCGGAGGGCCCCATGGGCTGAAGTGGGAGGGGAACCAGCCCATAGTGGGCTGGTGCGCCCTCCTAGGCCCACCCCCTGCGCCTAGGGTTGAAACCCTAGGGTGGGGGGGGGGGGCGCACCACATGCCTTGGGGGGCAAGTTCCCTCCTGGCCGCCGCCCCCTTCGGAGATTGGATCTCCCAGGGCCGGCGCCCCCCTGGGAGCCTATATAAAGGAGGGCAGGGGGGAGGGCAGCCGCACCCTGTGCATTGGCGCCTCCCTCCCCCTGCTACACCTCGTCCTCCTCCTGCAGCAGCTTGGCGAAGCCCTGCCGGAGTTCTGCTGCATCCACCACCACGCCGTCGTGCTGCTGGATCATCATCAACCTCTCCTTCCCCCTTGCTGGATCAAGAAGGAGGAGACGTCTCCTGTACCGTACGTGTGTTGAACGCGGAGGTGCTGTCCGCTCAGCACTTGGTCATCGGTGATCTGAATCACGGCGAGTACGACTCCATCATCACCATCCCCTTGAACGCTTCCGCACTCGATATACAAGTGGTATGTAGATGCAATCTCTCCCATGACTCGTTGCTTAGATGAACTCATAGATGGATCTTGGTGAAACTGTAGGAAAAATTTTAATTTTCTGCAACGTTCCCCAACAGTGGCATCATGAGCTAGGTCTATGCGTAGTTCTCTATTGCACGAGTAGAATACAATTTTGTTGTGGGCGTGGATCTTGTCAACTTGCTTGCCACTACTAGTCTTTTCTTGCTTCAGCGGTATTGTGGGATGAAGCGGCCCGGACCAACCTTACACGTACGCTTACGTGAGACCGGTTCCACCGACAGACATGCACTAGTTGCATAAGGTGGCTGACGGGTGTCTGTCTCTCCCACTTTAGTTGGAGCGGATTCGATGAAAAGGGTCCTTATGAAGGGTAAATAGAAGTTGACAAGATCATGTTGTGGTTATTCGTAGGTAAGAAAACGTTCTTGCTAGAACCCAATTGCAGCCACGTAAAAGATGCAACAACAATTAGAGGACGTCTAACTTGTTTTTGCAGCAATTGTCATGTGATGTGATATGGCCAGAAGTTGTGATGAATGATGAATGATATATTGTGATGTATGAGATCATGTTCTTGTAATAGGAATCACGACTTGCATGTCGATGAGTATGACAACCGGCAGGATCCATAGGAGTTGTCTTTATTTTTGTATGACCTGCGTGTCATTGAAGAACGCCATGTAAACTACTTTACTTTATTGCTAAACGCGTTAGCCATAGAAGTAGAAGTAGTTGTTGGCGTGACAACTTCATGAAGACACGATGATGGAGATCATGATGATGGAGATCATGGTGTCATACCGGTGACAAGATGATCATGGAGCCCCGAAGATGGAGATCAATGGAGCTATATGATATTGGCCATATCATGTCACAACTATATAATTGCATGTGATGTTTATTATGTTTATGCATCTTGTTTACTTAGAACGATGGTAGTAAATAAGATGATCCCTTACAACAATTTCAAGAAGTGTTCTCCCCTAACTGTGCACCGTTGCTACAGTTCGTCGTTTCGAAGCACCACGTGATGATCGGGTGTGATAGATCCTTACGTTCACATACAACGGGTGTAAGACAATTTTACACATGCAAAACACTTAGGGTTAACTTGACGAGCCTAGCATGTACAGACATGGCCTCGGAACACGGAGACCGAAAGGTCGAACACGAGTCGTATGGAAGATACGATCAACATGAAGATGTTCACCGACGATGACTAGTCCGTCTCACGTGATGATCAGACACGGCCTAGTCGACTTGGATCGTGTAACACTTAGATGACTAGAGGGATGTCTAATCTGAGTGGGAGTTCATTGTAATAATTTGATTAGATGAACTTAATTATCATGAACTTAGTCTAAAAACCTTTGCAAATATGTCTTGTAGATCAAATGGCCAACGCTCATGTCAACATGAACTTCAACGCATTCCTAGAGAAAACCAAGCTAAAAGATGATGGCAGCAACTATACGGACTGGGTCCGGAACCTGAGGATCATCCTCATAGCTGCCAGGAAACAATATGTCCTAGAAGGACCGCTAGGTGACGCTCCCGTCCCAGAGAACCAAGACGTTATGAACGCTTGGCAGTCTCGTGCTGATGATTACTCCCTCGTTCAGTGCGGCATGCTTTACAGCTTAGAACCGGGGATCCAAAAGTGTTTTGAGCATCACGGAGCATATGAGATGTTCGAAGAGCTGAAACAAGTTTTCCAAGCTCATGCCCGGGTCGAGAGATATGATGTCTTCGACAAGTTCTATAGTTGTAAGATGGAGGAAAGCAGTTCTGTCAGTGAGCACATACTCAAAATGTCTGGGTTGCACAACTGTATGACCCAGCTGAAGATTAACCTCCCAGATGAGGCGGTCATTGACAGAATCCTTCAGTCGCTCCCACCAAGCTACAAGAGCTTTGTGATGAACTACAATATGCAGGGGATGGTGAAGACCATTCCTGAAGTATTTTCAATGCTGAAGACAGCAGAGGTTGAGATCAAGAAAGAACATCAAGTGTCGATGGTCAATAAGACCACTAAGTTCAAGAAGGGCAAGGGCAAGAAGAACTTCAAGAAGGACGGCAAGGATGTTGTCGCGCCCGGTAAACCAGTTACCGGAAGAAGTCAAAGAATGGACCCAAGCCTGAGACTGAGTGCTTTTATTGCAAGGGGAAGGGTCACTGGAAGCGGAACTGCCCCAAATACTTAGCGGATAAGAAGGCCGGCAACACCAAAGGTATATTTGATATACATGTAATTGATGTGTACCTTACCAGTACTCGTAGTAACTCCTGGGTATTTGATACCGGTGCCGTTGCTCATATTTGTAACTCACAGCAGGAGCTGCGGAATAAACGGAGACTGGCGAAGGACGAGGTGACGATGCGCGTCGGGAATGGTTCCAGGGTCGATGTGATCGCCGTCGGCACGCTATCTCTACATTTACCTACGGGATTAGTTATAAACCTTAATAATTGTTATTTGGTGCCAAGTTTGAGCATGAACATTGTATCTGGATCTCGTTTGATACGAGATGGCTACTCATTTAAATCCGAGAATAATGGTTGTTCTATTTATATGAGAGATATGTTTTATGGTCATGCCCCTATGGTCAATGGTTTATTCTTAATGAATCTCGAGCGTAATGTTACACATATTCATAGTGTGAATGCCAAAAGATGTAAAGTTGATAATGATAGTCCCACATACTTGTGGCACTGCCGCCTTGGTCACATTGGTGTCAAGCGCATGAAGAAGCTCCATGCTGATGGACTTTTAGAGTCTCTCGATTATGAATCATTTGACACATGTGAACCATGCCTCATGGGCAAAATGACCAAGACTCCGTTCTCCAGAACAATGGAGCGAGCAACCAACTTGTTGGAAATCATACATACCGATGTGTGCGGTCCAATGAGCGTTGAGGCTCGTGGAGGATATCGTTATGTTCTCACTCTCACTGATGACTTGAGTAGATATGGGTATGTCTACTTAATGAAACACAAGTCTGAGACCTTTGAAAAGTTCAAGGAATTTCAGAATGAGGTAGAGAATCAACGTGACCGAAAGATAAAGTTCCTACGATCAGATCATGGAGGAGAATACTTAAGTCACGAATTTGGTACACACTTAAGGAAATGTGGAATCGTTTCACAACTCACGCCGCCTGGAACACCTCAGCGTAACGGTGTGTCCGAACGTCGTAATCGCACTCTATTGGATATGGTGCGGTCTATGATGTCTCTTACCGATTTACCGCTATCATTTTGGGGATACGCTCTAGAGGCAGCTACATTCACTTTAAATAGGGCACCGTCTAAATCCGTTGAGACGACACCGTATGAATTATGGTTTGGGAAGAAACCTAAGCTGTCGTTTCTAAAAGTTTGGGGATGCGATGCTTATGTCAAGAAACTTCAACCTGAAAAGCTCGAACCCAAGTCGGAAAAATGCGTCTTCATAGGATACCCTAAAGAAACCATTGGGTATACCTTCTACTTAAGATCCAAGGGCAAGATCTTTGTTGCCAAGAACGGATGCTTTCTGGAAAAAGAGTTTCTCTCGAAAGAAGTAAGTGGGAGGAAAGTAGAACTCGATGAAGTACTACCTCTCGAATGGGAAAGTGGTGCAGCACAGGAAAATGTTCCTGTGATGCCTACACCAACCGAAGAGGAAAATAATTATGATGATCAAGGTACTTCGGATCAAGTTACTACTGAACTTCGTAGGTCCACAAGGACACGTTCCGCACCAGAGTGGTACGGCAACCCTGTCCTGGAAATCATGTTGTTAGACAACGGTGAACCTTCGAACTATGAAGAAGCGATGGCGGGCCCAGATTCCAACAAATGGCTTGAAGCCATGAAATCCGAGATAGAATCCATGTATGAAAACAAAGTATGGACTTTGACAGACTTGCCCGATGATCGGCGAGCGATAGAAAACAAATGGATTTTTAAGAAGAAGACGGACGCGGATGGTAGTGTTACCATCTATAAAGCTCGACTTGTCGCTAAGGGTTATCGACAAGTTCAAGGGATTGACTACGACGAGACTTTCTCTCCTGTAGCGAAGCTGAAGTCCATCCGAATCATGTTAGCAATTGCCGCATACTATGATTATGAGATATGGCAGATGGACGTCAAAACGGCATTCCTTAACGGACATCTTAAGGAAGAGCTGTATATGATGCAGCCGGAAGGTTTTGTCTATCCTAAGAACGCTAACAATGTATGCAAGCTCCAGCGATCCATTTATGGACTGGTGCAAGCATCTCGGAGTTGGAACATTCGCTTTGATGAGATGATCAAAGCGTTTGGGTTTATGCAGACTTATGGAGAAGCCTGCGTTTACAAGAAAGTGAGTGGGAGCTCTGTAGCATTTCTCATATTATATGTAGATGACATACTCCTGATGGGAAATGATATAGAACTTTTGGACAGCATTAAGGCCTACTTGAATAAATGTTTTTCAATGAAGGACCTTGGAGAAGCTGCTTATATATTAGGCATCAAGATCTATAGAGATAGATCGAGACGCCTCATAGGTCTTTCACAAAGCACATACCTTGATAAGATTTTGAAGAAGTTCAAAATGGATCAGTCCAAGAAGGGGTTCTTGCCTATGTTGCAAGGTGTGAGATTGAGCTCGGCTCAGTCCCCGACCACGGCAAAAGATAAAGAAGAGATGAGTGTCATCCCCTATGCTTCAGCCATAGGATCTATTATGTATGCCATGCTGTGTACCAGACCTGATGTAAACCTTGCCGTAAGTTTGGTAGCAAGGTACCAAAGTAATCCCGGCAAGGAACACTGGACAGCGGTCAAGAATATCCTGAAGTACCTGAAAAGGACAAAGGACATGTTTCTCGTTTATGGAGGTGACGAAGAGCTCGTCGTAAAGGGTTACGTTGACGCTAGCTTCGACAGATATCTGGATGACTCTAAGTCACAAACCGGATACGTGTATATGTTGAATGGTGGAGCAGTAAGCTGGTGCAGCTGCAAGCAGAGCGTCGTGGCGGGATCTACATATGAAGCGGAATACATGGCAGCCTCGGAGGCAGCGCATGAAGCAATTTGGGTGAAGAAGTTCATCACCGACCTAGGAGTCATACCCAATGCGTCGGGGCCGATCAAACTCTTCTGTGACAACACTGGAGCTATTGCCCTTGCCAAGGAGCCCAGGTTTCACAAGAATACCAGGCACATAAAACGTCGTTTCAACTCCATCCGTGAAAATGTTCAAGATGGAGACATAGATATTTGCAAAGTACATATGGATCTGAATGTCGCAGATCCGTTGACTAAACCTCTCTCGCGAGCAAAACATGATCAACACCAGAACTCTATGGGTGTTCGATTCATCACAATGTAGCTAGATTATTGACTCTAGTGCAAGTGGGAGACTGTTGGAAATATGCCCTAGAGGCAGTAATAAAAGTATTATTATATTTCCTTGTTCATGATAATTGTCTTTTATTCATGCTATAACTGTATTATCCGGAAATCGTAATACACGTGTGAATACATAGACCACAATATGTCCCTAGTGAGCCTCTAGTTGACTAGCTCGTTGTGATCAACAGATAGTCATGGTTTCCTGGCTATGGACATTGGATGTCGTTGATAATGGGATCACATCATTAGGAGAATGATGTGATGGACAAGACCCAATCCTAAGCATAGCACAAGATCGTGTAGTTCGTTTGCTAGAGCTTTTCCAATGTCAAGTATCTCTTCCTTAGACCATGAGATCGTGTAACTCCCGGATACCGTAGGAGTGCTTTGGGTGTATCAAATGTCACAACGTAACTGGGTGACTATAAAGGTGCACTACAGGTATCTCCGAAAGTTTCTGTTGGGTTGACACGGATCGAGACTGGGATTTGTCACTCCGTATGACGGAGCGGTATCTCTGGGCCCACTCGGTAATGCATCATCATAATGAGCTCAAAGTGACCAAGTGGTTGGTCACGGGATCATGCATTATGGTACGAGTAAAGGGACTTGCCGGTAACGAGACTGAACAAGGTATTGGGATACCGACGACCGAGTCTCGGGCAAGTAACGTACCGATTGACAAAGGGAATTGTATACGGGGTTGTTTAATCCTCGACATTGTGGTTCATCCGATAAAATCATCGAGGAGCATGTGGGAGCCAACATGGGTATCCAGATCCCGCTGTTGGTTATTGACCGGAGAGTCGTCTCGGTCATGTCTGCATGTCTCCCGAACCCGTAGGGTCTACACACTTAAGGTTCAGTGACGCTAGGGTTGTATGAATATGAGTATGAAGCATACTGAATGTTGTTCGGAGTCTCGTATGGGATCCCGGACGTCACGAGGAGTTTCGAAATGGTCCGGAGGTAAAGAATTATATATAGGAAGTGGTATTTCGGCCATCGGGAAAGTTTTGGAGTCATCCGGTAATGTACCGGGACCACCGGAAGGGTCCCGGGGGTCCACCGGGTGGGGCCACCCATCCCGGAGGGCCCCATGGGCTGAAGTGGGAGGGGAACCAGCCCATAGTGGGCTGGTGCGCCCCCCTAGGCCCACCCCCTGTGCCTAGGGTTGAAACCCTAGGGTGGGGGGGGGGGGCACACCACATGCCTTGGGGGGCAAGTTCCCCCTGGTCGCCGCCCCCTTGGGAGATTGGATCTCCTAGGGCCGGCGCCCCCCTGGGGGCCTATATAAAGGAGGGCAGGGGGAGGGCAGCCGCACCCTGTGCATTGGCGCCTCCCTCCCCCTGCTACACCTCGTCCTCCTCCCGCAGCAGCTTGGCGAAGCCCTGCCGGAGTTCTGCTGCATCCACCACCACGCCGTCGTGCTGCTGGATCATCATCAACCTCTCCTTCCCCCTTGCTGGATCAAGAAGGAGGAGACCTCTCCCGTCCCGTACGTGTGTTGAACGCTGAGGTGCTGTCCGTTCAACACTTGGTCATCGGTGATCTGAATCACGGCGAGTACGACTCCATCATCACCATCCCCTTGAACGCTTCCGCACTCGATCTACAAGTGGTATGTAGATGCAATCTCTCTCCCATGACTCGTTGCTTAGATGAACTCATAGATGGATCTTGGTGAAACCGTAGGAAATTTTTTAATTTTCTGCAACGTTCCCCAACATTGTGAACATGGATGCATTGGTACTTAAGGTGTCGCTCAAGGTGGGCTTGGGCCTCAATGGAACGAGGCCACATCCCTTTAAAAAAATCTATGTGTCATGTAGGCCTTGGTCTATCCAGGAAGAAATGTGGGATGCCCTCATATTACTAAAAAAACATATATTCGGCCCAACGAAAATGGGAAAATAAAAATATCAACAATGTTAATCATGTATTTTTTTTAAAATGTTAATGATGTATTTAATTTCTTTAACCAATATCGACAATGTTTTATATGTATACAAAAATGTACAATGTGTAAAAAAAATATAGACATCAAAATGTATGTATGAAAAGATGTTTTTTTGTTGGAAATATATGAAAATATGTTAACCATGTATTTGAAAAAAGTTAAACATATATAAACAATATGCACAATGTGTCTCAAAAAATGTAGACATGTGTTCAAAATATTAGACATCAAAATATTTATTAAAAATGTTAATGATGTAACTAAAAACTGTTTAATATCTATATAAAATGTTTCTAGTGTACACAATTTTGTTCATAAAATGTGGTTTAATATTCTTGAAAAATGGAGAAGTTTTTTTACTACAAATATTTGTTATGTCCTTCACAAAAAAACTCATTTTGGGAACTCGAAAAATAGAAAATGAATATGCCAGCATTTGTCTTTTTCACGAGAGGTGGATCAAAAACTTTTTACACCCAACCATTTGGTCAATTGTACATTAAATATGGCCTAGTATTTTAGAAATTTTATTTGGTCCAATTTTGCAACAATTATTTGGTAGGTTCTTAAAAAACTCATTTTAGGCGCTCGAAAAATTGATAATGATTTTTTCGTTCAAAGAAAATGAAAACTTCCTTAGGCAACATTGTTTGTCATTGCAATATGCATGCTTGTGCACAATATGAGATTATTTGAACAAACTATGCGATGAATGTGGCCATAAGGTTGATCATTTGGCTTGAAAGCCATTGATCTCCACACATGATAGCTCGTCTCTGAGATCACTTTTTAAAATAGTTCTCATATTACAAGTTTATTATTTTTTCTGGAAACTTGGCCACATATAATGACACAATGTGAAGGTTTCCCAATTTTTTGATTTTTTTTGAATTTTTCATGCCCGTTTCAAAATGCAGTCAAAACCGCGGGCATGACCGTTCCTAGCTAGTGGGTTGAATCTTGGAAAACTTTTGGTGTTTCTCTGACTAAATAGATACTTTTGTACCTAAAAATGATTTTTGGAAATATAAATAGCAAACTATGAGGCAACTGCAGTTCAAATATGACCCGCTTCTATCTAAATCGACGGAAAATTGTCTTTTTCACCAGAGGTGGATCAAAACTTTTGACACCCAACCATTTTATCAATTGTTCATTAAATATGGCCTAGTATTTTAGAAAAATTATTTGGTCCAATTTTGCAATGATTATTTGGTAGGTTGTTCACAAAAAACCCTCATTTTGGGCACTCAAAAAATGGAAAATGATTTTTTCGTCCAACGAAATTGAAAACTTCCTTAGCCAACATTGTTTGCCATTCCAAGATACACCCGTGTGCACGATATGAGATCATTTGAACAAACTATATCATGAATGTGGCCATAAGATTGATCATCTCCCTTGAAAGTCATGAATCTTCACACATGATAGCTCATTTATGAGAACACTTTTTTAAAAGAATTTCCATATTACAAGTTTATTATTTTTCCTGTTAACTTGGTCACATATAATGACACAATGCAAAGGTTTTCCAATTTTTTGATTTTTTTGAATTTTTTATGCCCGTTTCAAAATGTGGTCAAAATGGCGGGCATGACCGTTCCTAGATAGTGGTTGAATCTTGGAAAAATTTTCGTGTTTCTATGATTAAATAGATACTTATGTATCTAGAAATGATTTTTGGAAAAAATAAAGAGCAAACTATAAGGCAGCTGCAGTTCAAATTAGACCCGCTTCTAGCTAAATCGACGAAAATTTGTATTTTTTACGAGAGGTGGATCAAATATTTTGACACCCAACCATTTGGTCAATTGTGCATCAAATATGGTCTGGTATATTATAAAATTGATTTGGTCCAATTTTGCAACAATTATTTGGTAGGCCCTTCACAAAAGACCACATTTTGGTCACTCGAAAAATGGGAAATGAAATTTCCGGGCTAAGAAGAAGAAAACTTCCTGAGTCAACATTGTTTGCCATTCCAATATGCACCCTTGTGCACAATATTAGATCTTTTAAACAAACTATGTCATGAATGTGGCCATAAGATTGATCATTTGGCTTGAAAGCCATGAATCTTCGCACATGATAGCTCATTTTTGAGAACACTTTTTAAAAGTAATTGACGTATTACAAGTTTATTATTTTCGTGGTAACTTGGTCACATATAAAGACACAACGTGAAGGTTTGCCAATTTTATGATTTTTTTGAATTGTTCATTACCATTTCAAAATGCAGTCAAAACCGCGGGCATGACCGTTCCTAGCTAGTGGTTGAATGTTGGAAAACTTTTGGTGTTTCTATGATTAAATAGATACTTATGTACCTAGAAATTATTTTTGGGAAAAATAAATAGCAAACTATAAGGTAGCTGCAGTTCAAATTTGACCCACTTCCAACTGAATCGGCGAAAATTTGTCTTTTTCACGAGAGGTGGATGAAACTTTTGGCACCCAACCATTTGGTCAATTGTACATTAAATATGGCCTAGTATTTTATAAAATTTATTTGGTCCAATTTTGCAACAATTACTTGGTAGGCCCTTCACAAAAAACGGTGGCAAACTATTATTTTTTGTTTAAATGGCTAAAAATGCTAGAAAGATCAAAAATGCATACAAGTTGGTTATCATCCATAAAATGTTGTATAACTTGAGTGAAAATTTTTAGTGGTGAAATTTTTGGAAAATATTATTGGTAGCTGCTTGACAAATTCCCCCATTTTTAGCACTTAGAAACTATTTTAAATGACACATTTTTTTGACCAATCAGAAGGCACAACCTCTCTTCCCACGGATCACCCCCCTAAGCCGATCTGAGCCATCCACACCATACAGATCCAACGTTTCCTAAACGCACGCAGGCCAACCCAAATCCTAGCATCGTGCAGCACACTCCCCTCCCTCTCCCCGACCCAGATCTCCCTTTCCCCGACCCATGTGGTGCCGCCTCCCTCTCCCCGACCCAGATCTCCCTCTCCATCGTCCCAACCCCTACCCCACCGCCGGCCTCCCCCCAAGCGCCGCTGCTCTTACCTGCAACGACCTGAGCAGGAGCAGCAACAGCTTCCTCCTCCGCTTCCCCTGGTGGTCTGGCCGCGCGCCGCTGCTCAGATCGAGTGAGAGGTGAGGCAGCGCCGGATCCAGATCGAGCGCCAGATCCAGACCGAGCTGCCGGAATGAGGTGCAGCACTGGATCCCTCATTCTTCCATGGATGGACTTGTCATCTTCCCTTTTGCCTTGCTGCTGCTATTTGATTTGCTTCCTCTCCCTCCTCCTCTTCTTCACATATGCCAAGGCCATGGCGCTGGAAGGAAACCCGGCGATGGAACCGACAGCAGGCACGCCATGGAGGGGATGACGCCATGCACGTGAGGATGCCATGGAGGACGCAGCTCCACCACTACCCCGACGCCATCTTCGAGCCCCCTCCCAATACATTCCCTGGTGGTCTGGCCGCGCGCCGCTGCTCAGATCGAGCGAGAGGTGAGGCAGCACCGGATCCAGACCGAGCCGCCGGAATGAGGTGCAGCACCGGATCCCTCATTCTTCCATGGATGGACTTGTCATCTTCCCTTTTGCCTTGCTGCTGATATTTGATTTGCTTCCTCTCCCTACGCCTCTTCCTCATGCACGCCAAGGCCATGGCGCTGGAAGGAAACCCGGCCATGGAACCGACAGCAGGCACACCATGGAGAGGATGCGCCATGCACGTGAGGATGCCATGGAGGACGCAGCTCCACCACCACCCCGACGCCATCTTCGAGCCCCCTCCCAATACATCTCCTGCAAGGTATGACCTCATCACGAGCCCATGGAAGTGAAACTTGATTGTGCAGTCATTGGTTGCTGTCATTGATTATGTGATTGATTGATTCTATAAAAATGCCTCTTTTGGCTGAACATATATGAGCTTTTATTCGTTGGATGTCGTGGCCTTAGTCAACACTTTTAGATAACGATGCCCTCGTGTAACTGCTTGAACAGAGGGTGACTATTCAGTTATTCGAGTAGTTTTCATCGCTTTCCCTATGATGATTTGCATCTAAAATGACATGAACATGTCACTTTAATTGGGAAGTTGATTTCCCCGTGTTTCCTGAGCAAACCATGCACTACTACTTGCAAACTTGTTACTGTATATGTGTGACTGGCATCATGCAGTTGACCAATTGCCACATCGAGAGATTGATTGGAAAAAATGAACTTGCCATTGTTCTTGATTATCCATGGCTACTGGGGTTATCCTCCTTTTCAAAAAATAATTTTTGTTCTTGATTATCCTCTGTCAATTTGAACTATACAGTAGTACAATTTATGTTCCTCACCCAAAAAAGTAACTGCTGAGAGTGGATACCTGACTAATAAGGCGAGTAGAACAAGGGAATGTTTTCAGTTCTCTTTTAGCTTTGAAATATTTTAAAAAACGACCCGGTATAACCTTGTGATTGATTTTGTTGACACTAGCATGCTCTGATTGTTTTGGAGCCCAACCATGGACTGTACGTACTAAGCTAGCTCAAGCACACACACAACCAACTTGATTGATGTTTGTAGATACTAGCAGTCACACGTGTGTGTGTGTGTCTCCTGTACTGGCTTGCTTAATTTCTGTACTAGATCAACAACACTAGAACTTACTTCTTTGTTTGATTTGGAGCAGTAGGCATCCTCTATGGATGATGACGACAACCAGGGCATCCACCGCCACGACGACGCTCTGCACATGGTCCAACTCGGCTACACCTCCTCTACCGCTGGACGAAGACCGTGGCCATGTGCGGCATCGGCTACAACCTCCTCTCATGCGAGTTCGTCTCCTACCTTCTAGCCCCCTCTCTTGTGCTGCCATAGTAGTACCTTGCTCTGTTTCATGTGCATGGGTGATTTTGTTTGTACTTTTCGTGCTTGTGTCATGGAAAAGATCATTCCTATTTACAAGTGATGATGATTTAGAGTAGCACACTTGTTAAATTCTGCTCTGTAGTAGACCCCATTTGTAGTTACTGTGATGTGCATTGACTCGGCCTCCTAGTACTTCAGATCATGCATGTTAATAATTTATAGTGGCCTTGTTAGTTACTACAACTAGGCCATGTTAACTGTTGGTGTTTAATCTAGCTAGCTTGTTTGTACCATCAGGATTGCAGCAAATTACAGCTAGCTAGTTGATACAGCTCCAACGTATCTACTTTTCCAAACACTTTTGCCCTTGTTTTGGACTCTAACTTGCATGATTTGAATGAAACTAGCCCGGACTGACGCTATTTTTAGCAGAACTGCCATGGTGTTATTTTTGTGCAGTAAACAAAAGTTCTCGGAATGACCTGAAAATCCACGGAGATCACTTTTGGAAAATATAAAAAATACTGGCGAAAGAATCAAGGCCAGGGGGCCCACACCCTGTCCACGAGGGTGGGGGGTGCGCCCCCTCCCCCTGGGCGCGCCCCCTGCCTCGTGGCCCCCCTGGTGCTCCACCGACCTCAACTCCAACTCTATATATTTGCTTTCGCGGAGAAAAAATCAGAGAGAAAGTTTCATCGCATTTGACAATACGGAGCCGGCGCCAAGCCCTAATCTCTCTCGGGAGGGCTGATCTGGAGTCCGTTCGGGGCTCCGGAGAGGGGGATTCATCGCCGTCGTCATCATTAACCATCCTCCATCACCAATTTCATGATGCTCACCGCCGTGCGTGAGTAATCCCATCGTAGGCTTGCTGGACGGTGATGGTTTGGATGAGTTTACCATGTAATCAAGTTAGTTTTGTTAGGGTTTGATCCCTAGTATCCACTATGTTCTGAGATTGATGTTGCTATGACTTTGCTATGCTTAATGCTTGTCACTAGGGCCCGAGTGCCATGATTTCAGATCTGAACCTATTATGTTTTCATGAATATATGTGAGTTCTTGATCCTATCTTGCAAGTCTATAGTCACCTATTATGTGTTATGATCCGACAACCACAAAGTGACAATAATCGGGATACTTCTCGATGATGACCGTAGTTTGAGGAGTTCATGTATTCACTATGTGTTAATGCTTTGGTCCGGTTCTCTATTAAAAGGAGGCCTTAATATCCCTTAGTTTCCATTAGGACTCCGCTGCCACGGGAGGGTAGCACAAAAGATGTCATGCAAGTTCTTTTCCATATGCAGGTATGACTATATTCAGAATACATGCCTACATTACATTGATGAACTGGAGCTAGTTCTGTGTCACCCTATGTTATAACTATTACATGAGGAATCGCATCCGGCATTGATAACCCACGAGTATAGGGGATCGCAACAGTTTTCGAGGGTAGAGTATTCAACCCAAATTTGTTGATTCGACACAAGGGGAGCCAAAGAATATTCTCAAGTATTAGCAGCTGAGTTGTCAATTCAACCACACCTGGAAACTTAGTATCTGCAGCAAAGTGTTTAGTAGCAAAGTAATATGATAGTGGTGGTAACGGTAACAAAAGTAAAGACAACAAAAGTAATGTTTTTGGTATTTTGTAGTGATTGTAATAGTAGCAACGGAAAAGTAAATAAGTGAGAACCAGTATATGGAAAACTCGTAGGCACCGGATTAGCGATGGATAATTATGTCGGATGCGGTTCGTCATGTAACAGTCATAACATAGGGTGACACATAACTAGCTCCAGTTCATCAATGTAATGTAGGCATGTATTTCGTATATAGTCATACGTGCTTATGGAAAAGAACTTGCATGACATCTTTTGTCCTACCGTCCCGTGGCAGCGGGGTCCTATTGGAAACTAAGGGATATTAAGGCCTCCTTTTAATAGAGAACCGGAAAAAAGCATTAACACATAGTGAACACATGAACTCCTCAAACTATGGTCATCACCAGGAGTGGTCCCGATTATTGTCACTTCGGGGTCGCCGGATCATAACACATAATAGGTGACTATAGACTTGCAAGATAGGATCAAGAACACGCATATATTCATGAAAACATAATAGGTTCAGATCTGAAATCATGGCACTCGGGCCCTAGTGACAAGCATTAAGCATAGCAAAGTCATATCAATATCAATCTCAGAACATAATGGATACTAGGGATCAAACCCTAACAAAACTAACTCGATTACATGATAAATCTCATCCAACCCATCATCGTCTAGCAAGCCTACGATGCAATTACTCACGCACGGCAGTGAGCATCATGAAATTGGTGATGGAGGATGGTTGATGATGACGACGGCGACGAATCCCCCTCTCCGAAGCCCCGAACGGACTCCAGATCAGCCCTCCCGAGAGAGATTAGGGCTTGGCGGCGGCTCAGTATCGTAAAACGCGATGATTTCTTCTCTCTGATTTTTTTCTCCCCGATAGCCAATATATGGAGTTGGAGTTGGCGTCGGAGGGCCACCAGGGGGCCCACGAGGTAGGGGCGCGCCCAGGGGGGAGGGGGGCGCCCCCACCCTCGTGGACAGGGTGTGGGCCCCCTGGCCTTCATCTTTGGCGACAATTTTTCTTTATTTTTTCTAAGGTGTTCCGTGGAGTTTCAAGTCATTCCGAGAACTTTTATTTTCTGCACATAAAACAACACCATGGCAATTCTGCTGAAAATAGCGTCAGTCCGGGTTAGTTCCATTCAAATCATACAAGTTAGAGTCCAAAACAAGGGCAAAAGTGTTTGGAAAAGTAGATACGATGGAGACGTATCAGGCATAATTATCCATCTCTGATCCATTGCCTACGAGCTTTTCACATATTGTTCTTCGCTTATTTACTTTTCCGTTGCTACTGTTACAATTACTACAAAACTGCTACAGTTACTTTTATCACTGTTACCATTACTATCATACTACTTTGCTACTAAATACTTTGCTACAGATACTAAGTTATCCAGGTGTGGTTGAATTGACAACTCAACTGCTAATACTTGAGAATATTCTTTGGCTCCCCTTGTGTCGAATCAATAAATTTGGGTTGAATACTCTACCCTCGAAAACTGTTGCGATCCCCTATACTTGTGGGTTATCAAGACTATTTTCTGGCGCCGTTGCCGGGGAGCATAGCTCTATTCTTTGAGTCATTTGGGATTTATATCTGCTGATCACTATGAAGAACTTGAAAGACGAAAGAACTAAGATTTTTCCCTCATCTACGAGGGGAGGTAAGGAACTGCCATCTAGCTATGCACTAGATTCTCCTTCCATTTTGAGTAAGCTTGCGACACCTAAACCTGCTACTACTATGAATTCTGATATGTCACATGTTATTGATGATGCCACTTCTGCTATGCATGATACTTATGATGAAACTACTTCTATGCTTGATACTACTTTGCCATCAGGTAAATTTCTAGATGAACAACTTGCTAGGGTTAGAGAGAATGAAATTATTGAAGATGATATTATTGAATATAGTGATGATGAAAGTTCTCCCCCTAAATATGAATTGCATGTTGTTCCTGAGGGTTATGTTATGGATGAAGAAGCTGCTAGAGCTATTATTGCTTGCAATGATAGATATGATCTTAAGAAGTTATTAGCTAAATGGAAGCAGTAATCTCTGAATGCTAGAATGAAATATGACCCTGCTTTTGCTACTTCACCTATCTTTGTTACTGATAAGGATTATGATTTCTCTGTTGATCCCAAGATAATTACTTTGGTTGAATCTAATCCTTTTTATGGCTATGAATTTGAAACTGTTGTGGCACATCTTACTAAATTAAATGATATAGCCACCCTGTTTACCAATGATGAGAAATCTCGCTATTATTATATCCTTAAGATATTTTTGTTCTCATTAAAGGGTGATGCTTAAACTTGGTTTAATTCTCTTGATCCTGGTTGTGTGCGTAGTCCCCAGGATATGATTTATCACTTCTCTGCTAAATATTTCCCTGCTCATAAGAAACAAGCTGCCTTGAGGGAAATATATAATTTTGTGCAAATTGAAGAAGAGAGTCTCCCACAAGCTTGGGGGAGGCTTCTCCGATTACTTAATGCTTTGCCTGATCACCCTCTTAAGAAAAATGAAATACTTGATATCTTTTATAATGGACTAACCGATGCTTCCAAGGACCACATGGATAGTTGTGCTAGTTGTGTTTTCAAGGAAAGAACCGTCGAACAAGCTGAATTGCTATTGAATAATATGTTGACTAATGAAAATAATTGGACTCTTCCTGAGCCAATTCCTGAGCCAATTGAGCCAACTCCCAAGCCTATTCCTAAACCAACTCTGAAGAAGAGGGGTGTTCTATTTCTCAGTCCTGAAGATATGCAAGAGGCAAAGAAATCTGTGAAAGAGAAAGGTATTAAAGCTGAAGATGTTAAGAATTTACCTCCTATTGAAGAAATACATGGTCTTAATATACCACCTATTGAAGAAACACGTTGTGTTGATAACCCGACACAGGTAGTAAAGGTAAATTCTCTCTATAGATATGATAAAGTTGAAATCCCGTCTACTAAATTTCCTAGCCAATGTTTAGATGAATTTGATGACTTTATGGCTAGACAAGAAAGTTTTAATGCTTATGTTGGTAGAGAATTAAAGAGTAATTCTCACATGATTGGACGCTTGAGTGATTATATGGCTAGAATTAAAGGTGAACTTAAACTCATTAGCAAATATGCTTCTATGGTTACCACTCAAGCGGAACAAGTACTTAAAGCTCAAAGTGATTTGCTCGATGAATTAAATAATAAACATGACTTTGTTGTTAGAGTGGCTACTAGAACTGGTAGAATGACTTGGGAACCTTTGTATCTTGAAGGCCACCCTAAGAGAATCGAGCAGGATTCTCAGAGATATAATTTAGATGCACCTAGTCCCTCTAGAAAGAAGAAAAAGAAAAATGATAGGACTTTGCATGCTTCTAGTGAACCTGTTGTAGACACGCCTGAGAATCCCAATGATATTTCTATTTCTGATGCTGAAACAGAATCTGGTGATGAACATGAACCTAGTGATAATGTTAATGATAATGTTCATGTTGATGCTCAACCTAGCAATAATAATGATGTAGAGATTGAACCTACTGTTGATCTTGATAACCCACAATCAAAGAATCAACGTTATGATAAGAGAGACTTTGTTGCTAGGAAGCACGGTAAAGAAAGAGGACCATGGGTTCAGAAACCCATGCCTTTTCCTCCTAAGCCATCCAAGAAAAAGGATGATGAGGATTTTGAGCGCTTTGCTGAAATGATTAGACCTATCTTCTTACGTATGCGCTTAACTGATATGCTTAAAGTAAACCCTTATGCTAAATACATAAAGGATATCATTACAAATAAAAGAAAGATACCGGAAGCTGAAATTTCCACCATGCTTGCTAAGTATACTTTTAAAGGTGGAATACCAAAGAAACTCGGAGATCCAGGAGTACCAACTATACCATGCTCCATCAAAAGAAACTATGTTAAAACTGTTTTATGTGATCTTGGAGCCGGTGTTAGTGTTATGCATCTCTCTTTATATCGTAGACTTGAATTGAATAAGTTGACACCTACTGAAATATCTTTGCAAATGGCCGATAAATCAACTGCTATACCTGTCGGTATTTGTGAGGATGTGCCTGTTGTGGTTGCAAATGTCACTATCTTAACGGACTTTGTTGTTCTTGATATTCCCGAGGACGATAGTATGTCGATTATCCTTGGTAGACCCTTTTTGAATACTGCAGGGGCTGTTATTGATTGCAACAAAGGCAATGTCACTTTTCATGTTAATAGTAATGAGAATATGGTACACTTTCCGAGGAAACAACCTCAAGTTCATAGCATCAATTCTATTGGCAAAATTCCAACTATCATTGTTGGAGGTTTTGAATTTCCTCTTCCTACTGTCAAGAAAAATAATATGATATTCTTATTATTGGGGATGTTCATATCCCCGTTGAGGTAACCTGGTGTTATTCGAAATTTCTCCGGTTCCATGTTATTCGGAATGAGTTTGTTAACAAGACTTGATCAACCTTGTTAGTGGATTCCTTTTGATGATCATGAGATGGATGAAACTAGAAGGCACAACCTTCTGTACCCTCTTTTTACTTTCTGTTATTTAGAATAAATAAAGCAAAAATAGTATTATCTGTCTGTTTTCTAAATTATCCACGCAATAAAAAATATCCCGAAAATAAAAGTGCTCCAAATGCCCTGCAAATTTAGTATGATTTTTTATGGAATATTTGAGGATTTTAGGCACTAAGAACACAAAGGGGGGCAAGCACCTGGCCACGAGGGTCCAGGGCGCGCCCCCTGCCTCGTGGGCCCACGGTGGCCCCCCTCCACTTATTCCTGCACCCACACACTCCATCTTCCTCCCCAAAAAATCCCCATCCAGCTCAAGCACGAGTTCTAGCTCATTTTGCTGCGATTTTCGATCTCCTTGCTTAAAGCTCCATTCACAAAATAGCTTTGGGAGATTGTTCTTTGGTATGTGACTCCTCCAATGGTCCAATTAGTTTTTTGTTCTAGTGCTTTATTCATTGCAAATTTTTGCTGCTTAGGTGACCCTGTTCTTGAGCTTGCATGTCAAAGTTATGAGGTCCCAAGTAATTATAATGCATGATATAGGCTCTAGGCACTTGTGGGAGTAGTTGCTATCAATCTTGTTTAGTTTGATTCACTTTTATTTTGAAGTTACTAAAAATTTCAGAAATTTTTAGAAAATGATGAGGAGATTATTGAGGGGCTCTTCTAGCCAAGGCTCCAAGGATAAACAAGCTAAGGAGAAAGAAAAGGCCAAGTATAATCTTCCTCGTGTAGCGGAAGTAAGGCCATGTCAGTGGCCTTGTGATAATTTGCTGAGAGCAGCCGGGATTTATGAAGACTTTTATTCTTTGGCTGAAAATGCGGGCCTCACCGACTTCCTCCACGACCGGATCGAACAGTATCTCTTACTTACCAATACTTTCGTGCAAAACTTTTACTATTATCCTAAGAATTCACCTCCTTCAGTAGCTTTTCATTTACATGATGAGGCTAAGGAAATGTCATTACGAAATTTTTGCGCGGTTCGTAGAATACCCTTTGAGCGCAGCCTAGATGAACCACATCGTAAAGATGTGGATGATTTTATTGACACTATTTCTGTAGGGGAATCAAGGAAGGTTTCCGATGCGAGAATATCTAGCATACATTTTCCTGTTTTACGCTACTTTGCCATATTTGCTAGTCGATGCTTAATTGGTCGCGGAAATTGTGGAAACCTCAGTGTTCCTGATATTATTATTTTGCTCCACGCCTTATTTTGTGATAACACTTTTAGTATGAGTGCCGTTATTGCTAAACGATTAAGCCTGAACCGTACAAAGGGCCCCATCTTTGGAGGCATCTATGCCGCGCGCCTTGCTAAACATTTCGAGATACCCATTAGGCATTATGAGAAAGAGGAGACATTACTGCCTCTTACATTTTTAGATTACAGGAGCATGGTAGCGCATGAGTTTATTGTTGACAATGATGATAAGATGCTTCTGTATAACCTGAGATTTAATAAGAAACACAATGAGATTATTACCCTGCCTGCGCCTTCTTTGTTTGATTTAACTGCAGGCCATTACCTCGTCTTGCCGTCAGTAGTGTACGCGCACCGAGGCCAGACATCAGCTCCAGAGCCTGAGCCGAAACCACCACTGGACCCTTATCGCCCATCATCTTATCAGTGGGATCCGGAAGAGATCGCCAGTCAGTGGCAGTACAATGACACTCCTCAGTACACCGGGGAGAGTAGCCACGGTCCTTGGCAATAGACCAACTTAGGCCAAAATCCTAAGCTTGGGGGAGTATGTATTTCTCATCGACATTACATTGATGTTCACACACTTATTCTAGTTGTCGGTGCTCATACTTTTTCATTATATTATCCATGCTAGTTTAATTTTCTTTTTCTAGCTTTCTTCTTGTGTGTTTGATAAACCTTAAGAAAAACCAAAAAAATTAGTTAGATAATTTTCATGCTTGTAGTAGTAATTAAATGAAAACCCAAAAATATTTCTCGTTCTTCTTTTGCTTGTTGGGAGCTTTCCCGTGTAAATAGTTTTATTTCTTTTCTTTCCTTTGGGGGTCGAGAGGAGAAGATCTTAATGAAAATGTTTAGTGGCTCTCATATGCATGATTGTTGATTTAACTTAGAGCCCATATTACTTTGTCTTCTCCCTTGAATTGAATGCTTGCAGATTCCAGCTTAGTCCAATGCACGTGCACCATTATTATTATACACACCGTTTGGTCGTGCAAGTGAAAGGCAATACTGACGATGTATGATGGACTGATTGAGATGAGAGAAGCTGGTATGAACTGGACTTATCTTGTTTTTGTAAATATGATGAGTTCATCGTTCCTGATTCAGCCTATTATGAATAAACATGTTTGCAATGACAATTGGAGATTATAGTTGCGTATGCCATGCTTAATTAGCTAGGAGCTTATAATGGTTTACCTTGCATGCCAAGATGCTATTAAAATGGTTGTGATTGGTATGATAGGGTGGTATCCTCCTTTGAATGATTCGAGTGACTTGACTTGGCACATGTTCACGCATGTAGTTGAAACAAAATCAACATAGCCTTCACGATATTTATGTTCATGGTGGATTATATCCTACTCATGCTTGCACTTAGTGTTGATTAATTTTAATGCATGTTCATGATTGTTGTCGCTCTCTCAGTTGGTCGCTTCCCAGTCTTTTTCTAGCCTTCACCTGTACTAAGCGGGAATACTGCTTGTGCATCCAAACTCCATAAACCCCAAAGTTATTCCATATGAGTCCACCATACCTTCCTATATGCGGTATTTACCTGCCGTTCCAAGTAAATTTGTATGTGCCAAACTCCAAACCTTCAAATGAAATTTGGTTTTGTATGCTCGAGCAGCTCATGTATCAACTAGGGCTGTCTGTATCTTCCATGCTAGGTGGGTTATTCTCAAGAGGAGTGGACTCCACTCCTCATTCACGAGAAAATGGCTGGTAACCGGGATGCCCAGTCCCATGATCAAAAAGATCAATGCAAATCTAAATAATTAAACAAAACTCCCCCAGGGGTGTTGCTAGTTGGAGGCACTCGTTGTTTCGAGCAAGCCATGGATTGATGCTTGTTGGTGGTGGGGGAGTATAAACTTTACCATTCTGTTTGGGAACCGCCTATAATGTATGTAGCATGGAAGATATCGAGATCTCATAGTTGTTGCATTGACAGTGAAAGTATACCGCTCAAAATGTTATTCCTCTCTATTTTAAAATCGAGCTCTGGCACCTCTACAAATCCCTGCTTCCCTCTGCGAAGGGCCTATCTATTAACTTTTATGTTGAGTCATCATCCTCTTATTAAAAAGCACCCGCTGGAGAGAACATTGTCATTTGCATGCATTGCTATTGGTTTATATTGGGTATGACTTGACTGGATCTCTTTTACCATGAATTACAATGTTTAGTCAATCCTTGATCTTTAAAGGTGCTCTGCATTTATGTTTTGCAGTCTCAGAAAGGGCTGGCGAGATACCATCTTGTTATATCATATTATGATTGTTTTGAGAAAGTGTTGTCATCCGAGATTTATTATTATTGCTCGCTAGTTGATTATGCCATTGATATGAGTAAATATGAGACCTAAGTGTTATTGTGAATATGGTTAGTTCATAATCTTTGCTGAAAACTTGAATGCTGGCTTTACATATTTACAACCACAAGAGCAAACAGAGTTTGTAAAAGTTTATCTTTATCACTTTTAGTTTATCAACTGAATTGCTTGAGGACAAGCAAAGGTTTAAGCTTGGGGGAGTTGATACGTCTCCAACGTATCTACTTTTCCAAACACTTTTGCCCTTGTTTTGGACTCTAACTTGCATGATTTGAATGAAACTAACCCGGATTGACTCCGTTTTCAGCAGAACTGCCATGGTGTTATTTTTGTGCAGAAAACAAAAGTTCTCGGAATCCTGAAAATCCACGGAGATTACTTTTGGAAAATATAAAACATACTGGTGAAAGAATCAAGGCCAGGGGGCCCACACCCTGTCCACGAGGTGGGGGCGCGCCCCCTCCCCTGGGCGTGCCCCCTTGCCTCGTGGGCCCCCTGGTGCTCCACCGACCTCAACTCAAACTCTATATATTTGCTTTCGCGGAGAAAAAAATCAGAGAGAAAGTTTCATCATGTTTTACGATACGGAGCCGCCGCCAAACCCTAATCTCTCTCGGGAGGACTAATCTAGAGTCCATTCGGGGCTCCGAAGAGGGGGATTCGTTGCCGTCGTCATCATCAACCATCCTCCATCACCAATTTCATGATGCTCACCGCCGTGCGTGAGTAATTCCATCATAGACTTGCTGGACGGTGATGGGTTGGATGAGATTTACCATGTAATCAAGTTAGTTTTGTTAGGGTTTGATCCCTAGTATCCACTATGTTCTGAGATTGATGTTGCTATGACTTTGCCATGCTTAATGCTTGTCACTAGGGCCCGAGTGCCATGATTTCAGATCTGAACCTATTATGTTTTCATGAATATATGTGAGTTCTTGATCCTATCTTGCAAGTCTATAGTCACCTATTATGTGTTATGATCCCACAACCACAAAGTGACAATAATCAGGATACTTCTCAATGATGACCGTAGTTTGAGGAGTTCATGTATTCACTATGTGTTAATGCTTTGGTCCGGTTCTCTATTAAAAGGAGGCCTAATATCCCTTAGTTTCCATTAGGACCCCGCTGCCACGGGAGGGTAGGACAAAAGATGTCATGCAAGTTCTTTTCCATAAGCACGTATGACTATATTTGGAATACATGCCTACATTACATTGATGAACTGGAGCTAGTTCCATGTCACCCTATGTTATAACTATTACATGAGGAGTCGCATCCGACATAATTATCCATCACTGATCCAATGCCTACGAGTTTTTCGCATATTGTTCTTTGCTTATTTACTTTACCGTTGCTACTGTTATAATTACTACAAAACTGCTACTGTTACTTTTATCACTGTTACCATTACTATCATACTACTTTGCTACTAAACACTTTGCTGCAAATACTAAGTTATCCAGGTGTGGTTGAATTGACAACTCAACTGCTAATACTTGAGAATATTCTTTGGCTCCCCTTGTGTCGAATCAATAAATTTGGGTTGAATACTCTACCCTCTTAAACTGTTGCGATCCCCTATACTTGTGGGTTATCTCTAGCCTGTTTGAAATATATTTTTTCTTGCTTGGTATACTGCTGGTCTGAATCTACTTACATGCTTGACTGAATTTAACTTGGTGCTGAAACAAGCACTCAGTTGGGCAGCTGCTCCACTGAAAATTCTTAGTGTATCTTATGCTTAGTGTTAATTCTTTGCAGCTACTCCACTGATCTACAGTACTGATAAACTTGCACAGGCTCTGCCTTTTGCTTATACTGTTTTTATAAATCCAGTTTATAGTGCTTACCTCTTTGTCACATTGGGTTTGGTAGTAGTTGCTAATCTCTAGCATTTACCTCTTGTTGCAGACCAGGAAATGAAAGATCGCTCGACAAACGGCCGCTTCTAGTTGGTTGGATCTGATCTTATACCCGCACACGAGAGCTACCGGAGCACTAGCAGATTAGCAAGGACCCAAGCTGGACTCCCAAGTTCATCAGTGAGCTGGCTCCATATCCTACCCCTAGCTCCCTCTTTTCTGCTCCTATAGCATGCTTTGTTGGACTCATGCTCTGCTCCTACACCAGCAGCTTGATTGGTTCTATATACACTAGCAGCAGTACCTCATGTACATGTAATTGGACTCCCAAGGTGTTGTTCTTGTAAATTCCTCCATGTCTTGCTCTTTTGCTCGTGCTACTACACATGTTAGATTGTTAGATGTACTTGTTTCCATCTCAAATTACTTTCTTGAACATATGCCTGATGCTTGGTGCATGTAGGATGTGCTCCGTGTGGCCTCAAAGATTGTTTAATTTATTTTCGTTCATACATGAGCATAGTTTTTTATTGCCGTCAAGGGGTGAGTTGATTTGGTCGTTAATATGTGGCTGGATGTGGTGTTTTGCAGGTTGAAGGCGCTAAGGTGTTGGAGACGTGCCTGTACTTGTTAAGCATTTTATCTGTAGAGAATATTGTGATTGGTGTAATATTGTATGGTTATATTGTGATTGGTGGAATGTAATAAACTTGATTGGTACACCGGTGATTTGGCTCTTATTTGAATATATTTTAAATGTGTTCTTTGATTGGTATATCGTTGAGTTACAAGTTGTGAAAAATTAAAACCTGATGTTTGGGACCTAGTACCTAGAAGAATCTGACAATGTGCACCCAGTTGACTATAATAATCTGAAAATTGAATGTAACAAAAAAATAAAGATAACCTGAAAACCAGAATTATATAGAATGCTAAAAGGCTGCATCTCATAAAGCAAAAAAAGGCCGAATCAATGGCCCAAGCCCATATAGCTAGCAAAAATTAACAGGAAAAATAAATATTAAAAAGGCTAAATTAATGGGCTCGGCCCATGTAAAACACCGAATTGGACCGGACCGATTCTTATCCACATCAGATTGCCACGCTGGTACTACGTGGCTTGGGGAGGCTGCTAGTTACCAAAAATTTGGTTGTATAACCAATGACCTTTTACATATCACAAATAAGGTCGTTAATTTCAGTTTATGACCGACAGCTTTTGACCATCTGCTTTTGGTCGCAAAAAGGTCGCAAATGAAAAGCAGTGACCATTCAGCGACCAATAGTGATTATCGCAAGTTGACATATTTCTTGTAGTGCTAGCCGTGTGCGGCGCCCCCTCCATAGTTTAAGCCTCCGGTCATATTCACGTAGTGCTTAGGCGAAGCCCTGCGTGGATCACTTCACCATCACAACCACCATGCCGTCGTGCTGACGCAACTCTCTCTCGACACTTCGCTTGATCAAGAGTTCGAGGGACGTCATTGAGCTGAACGTGTGTAGAACTTGGAGGTGCCGTACATTCGGTACTTGATCGGTCAGAATGGGAAGAAGTCCGACTACATCAACCGCGTTAAGAAACACTTCTGCTTTCAGTCTACGAGTGTACATGGACACAATCTCCCCCTCTCATTGCTATGCATCTCCTAGATAGATCTTGCGTGAGCGTAGGAACTTTTTTGAAATTGCATGCTACGTTTTCCAATAGTGGCATCTGAAAGGAAATATGCCCTAGAGGCAATAATAATTTTTTTATTTATATTTCCTTATATGATGATAAATGTTTATTATTTATGCTAGAATTATATTAACCGAAAACTTAGTACATGTGTGAATACATAGACAAAACATAGTGTCCCTAGTATGCCTCTACTTGACTAGCTCGCTAATCAAAGATGGTTATGTTTCCTGATCATAGACATGTGTTGTCATTTGATAAACATGATCACATCACTAGAGAATGATGTGATGGACAAGACCCATCCATTAGCTTAGCATAATGATCGTTAAGTTTTATTGCTATTGCTTTCTTCATGACTTATACATGTTCCGTTGACTACGAGATTATGCAACTCCCGAATACCGGAGGAACACCTTGTGTGCTATCAAACGTCACAACGTAACTGGGTGATTATAAAGATGCTCTACAGGTGTCTTCGAAGGTGTTTGTTGGGTTGGCATAGATCGAGAATAGGATTTGTCACTCCGTGTATCAGAGAGGTATCTCTAGGCCGTCTCGGTAATGCTCATCACTATAAGCCTTGCAAGCAATGTGACTAATGAGTTAGTTACGGGATGATGCATTACAGAACGAGTAAAGAGACTTGCCGGTAATGAGATTGAACTAGGTATGATGATACCGATGATTGAATCTCGGGCAAGTAACATACCGATGACAAAGGGAACAACGTATGTTGTCGTGTGGTTTGACCGATAAAGATCTTCGTAGAATATGTAGGAGCAAATATGAGCATCCATGTTCCTCTATTGGTTATTTATCAGAGATGTGTATCGATCATGTCTACATAGTTCTCGAACCCATAGGGTCCGCACGCTTAACGTTTGATGACAATTTGTATTATGAGTTATGTGTTTTGGTGACCGAAGTTTGTTCGGAGTCCCGGATGAGATCACGGACATGATGAATGGTCGAGGTAAAGATTTATATATTGGAAGGTTACATTCAGACACCGGAATGGTTTCGGGAAGTATCGGATAAGTTTCAGAGTACCGGGAGGTTACCGGAACCCCCCGGGGGACTATTGGGCCTTCATGCGCCCTAGTGGAGAGAGGAGGCCAGCGGCCAGGTGGAGGCGCGTGCACCCCAAGCCCAAACCGAATTGGACTAGGGGTGGGGGGCGTGTCCCCCCTTTCCTTCTTATCCTCCACCTCTTTCCCCTTCCCCCCTTCTCCGGAAAGGAAGGGGGAATCCTACAAGGACTCCCCACGCTTGGCACGCCCCCTCTTGGCCGGCCGCCCCTCCTCCCCTCCTTTATATACATGGCAGGGGGCACCCCAAAGACCCATCAATTGTTCTCTTAGCCGTGTGTGGTGCCCCCCTCCAAAGTTTACTCCTCCGGTAATAGCGTCATAGTGCTTAGGCGAAGCACTGTGCGGATCACATCACCAACATCGTCACCACACCGTTGTGCTGCCAGAACTCTCCCTCGACCCTCTGCTGGATCAAGAGTTCGAGGGACATCAACGAGCTAAACATGTGCTGAACACGGAAGTGCCGTACGTTCGGTACTTGGATCGGTTGGATCGTGAAGACGTTTGACTACATCAACCGCGTTAACTAACGCTTCTGCTTTCGGTCTACGAGGGTACATGGACACACTCTCCACCTCTTGTTGCTATGCATATCCTAGATAGATCTCGTGTGATCGTAGGTATTTTTTTGAAATTGTATGCTACGTTCCCCAATAGTGGCATCCGAGACAGGTCTATCGTAGATGATATGCATAAGTAGAACACAAAGAGTTGTGGGCAATAATAGTCATACTGCTTACCACCAACGTCTTACTTTGATTCGGTGGTATTGTTGGATGAAGCGGTCTGGACCGACATTACAAGACCACATTCATGAGACTGGTTCTACCGACGTGTTTTACACACAGGTGGCTAGCGGGAGTCTGTTTCTCCAACTTTAGTTGAATCGAGTTTGACTATGGCCGGTCCTTGTTGAAGGTTAAAACAGCACACTTGATGAAAAATCATTGTTGTTTTGATGCGTAGGTAAGAATGGTTCTTGCTAGAAGCCTATAGCAGCCACGTAAAACTTGCAACAACAAAGTAGAGGACGTCTTACTTGTTTTTGCCGGGCTTGTTCTGATGTGATATGGTCAAGACATGATGTGATATAAATTGTTGTATGAGATGATCATGTTTTGTAACAAAGTTATCGGCAACTAGCAGGAGCCATATGGTTGTCTCTTTATTGTATGAAATGCAATTGCCATGTAATTGCTTTACTTTATCACTAGGCGGTAGCGATAGTCATAGAAGCAATAGTTGGCGAGACGACAACGACGTTACGATGGAGATCAAGGTGTCAAGCCGGTGACAATGGAGATCATGACGGAGCTTTGGAGATGGTGATCAAAGGCACAAGATGATGATGGCCATATCATGTCACATATTTTGATTGCATGTGATGTTTATCTTTTATGCATCTTATTTTGCTTAGTACGGTGGTAGCATTATAAGATGATCCCTCACTAAATTTCAAGGTATAAGTGTTCTCCCTGAGTATGCACCATTGCTACAGTTCGACGTGCCGAGACACCACGTGATGATCGGGTGTGATAAGCTCTACGTTCACATACGACGGGTGCAAGCCAATTTTTGCACATGCAGAACACTCGGGTTAAACTTGACGAGCCTAGCATATGCAGATATGGCCTCGGAACACTGAGATCGAAAGGTCGAACGTGAATCATATAGTAGATATGATCAACATAGAGATGTTCACCATTGAAAACTATTCCATCTCACGTGATGATCAGACACGGTTTAGTTGATATGGATCACGTGATCATTTAGATGACTAGAGGGATGTCTATCTAAGTGGGAGTTCTTTAGTAATATGATTAATTGAACTTTAATTTATCATGAACTTAGTCCTGATAGTCTTTTGCATATCTATGTTGTTGTAGATCAATGGCCCGTGCTACCATTCCCTTGAATTTTAATGTGTTCCTAGAGAAAGCTAAGTTGAAAGATGATGGTAGCAATTACACGGACTGGGTCCGTAACTTGAGGATTATCCTCAGTGCTGCACAGAAGAATTACGTCCTTGAAGCACTGCTAGGTGTACCACCTGCCCCAGCAACTACAGACATTGTGAATGCCTGGCAGTCGCGTGTTGATGACTACTGATAGTTCAGTGTGCCATGCTTTACGGCTTAGAATTGGGACTTCAAAGACGTTTTGAACGTCATGGAGCATATGAGATGTTCCAAGAGTTGAAGTTAATATTTCAAGCAAATGCCCGAGTTGAGAGATATGAAGTCTCCAACAAGTTCTATAGATGCAAGATGAAGGAGAATACTTCTGTCAGTGAACACATACTCAGAATGTATGGGTACCATAACCACTTGACTTAGCTGAGAGTTAATCTTCGTGATGATTGTGTCATTGACAGAGTTTTTCAGTCACTGCCACCAAGCTATAAAGGGTTTGGGATGAACTATAATATGCAAGGGATGGAAAAGACAATTCCCGAGCTCTTCGCAATGCTAAAGGTTGCGGAGGTAGAAATCAAGAAGGAGCATCAAGTGTTGATGGTTAACAAGACCACTAGTTTCAAGAAAAAGGGGAAAGGGAAGAAGGGGAACTTCAAGAAGAATAGCAAGGAAGTTGCTACTCCAGGGAAGAAGCCCAAGTCTGGACCTAAGCCTGAAACTGAGTGCTTCTACTGCAAAGGGACTGGTCACTGGAAGCGGAACTGCCCCAAGTATTTGGCGGATAAGAAGGATGGCAAAGTGAAAGGTATATTTGATATACATGTTATTGATGTGTACCTTACTAATGCTCGTAGTAGCGCTTGGGTATTTGATACTGGTTCCATTGCTCATATTTGCAACTCGAAATAGGGGCTACGGTTTAAACGAAGATTGGCTAAGGACGAGGTGACGATGCGCGTCGGAAATGGTTCCAAGGTCGATGTGATCGCCGTCGGCACGCTACCTCTATATCTACCTTCGGGATTAGTTTTAGACCTGAATAATTTTATTTGGTGCCAGCGTTGAGCATGAACATTATATTTGGATCTTGTTTGATGCGAGACGGTTATTCATTTAAATCAGAGAATAATGGTTGTTCTATTTATATGAGTAATATCTTTTATGGTCATGCACCCTTGATGAGTGGTCTATTTTTGTTGAATCTCGATCGTAGTGATACACATGTTCATAATATTGAAGCCAAAAGATGCAAAGTTAGTAATGATAGTGCAACTATTTGTGTCACTGCCGTTTAGTTCATATTGGTGTAAAGCGCATGAAGAAACTCCATTCTGATGGTCTTTTGGAATCACTTGATTATGAATCAATTGATGCTTGCGAACCATGCCTCATGGTCAAGATGACTAAGACTCCGTTCTCCGGAACAATGGAGCGAGCCACTGACTTATTAGAAATAATACATACCGATGTATGCGGTCCAATGAGTGTTGAGGCTCGCGGCGGGTATCATTATTTTCTAACCCTTCACAGATGATTTGGGCAGATATGGGTATATCTACTTAATGAAACATAAGTCTGAAACATTTGAAAAATTCAAAGAATTTCTGAGTGAAGTGGAAAACCATCATAACAAGAAAATAAAGTTTCTACGATATGATCATGGAGCCGAATATTTGAGTTACGAGTTTGGTCTTCATCTGAAACAATGTGGAATAGTTTCGCAACTCACGCCACCTGGAACACCACAACGTAATGGTGTGTCCGAATGTCATAACCGTACTTTATTAGATATGGTGCGATCTATGATATCTCTTACTGATTTACCGCTATCATTTTGGGGTTATGCTTTAGAGACGACTGCATTCACATTAAATAGGGCACCATCTAAATCCATTGAGATGACACCATATGAACTGTGGTTTGGCAAGAAACCTAAGCTATCGTTTCTTAAAGTTTGGGGCTGCGATGCTTATGTGAAAAAGCTTCAACCTGATAAGCTCGAACCCAAATCAAAGAAATGCGTCTTCATAGGATACCCAGACGAAACTGTTGGGTACACCTTCTATCACAGATTCGAAGGCAAGAAATTCATTGCTAAGAATGGATCCTTTCTAGAGAAGGAGTTTCTCTCGAAAGAAGTGAGTGGGAGGAAAGTAGAACTTGATGAGGTAATTGTACCTTCTCCCGAATTGGATAGTAGTTTATCAAGAAATCAGTTCCCGTGATTCCTACACCAATTAGTGAGGAAGCTAATGATGATGATCATGAAACTTTAGATCAAGTTACTACCCAACCCCGTAGGTCAACCAGAGTACGGTCTGCACCAGAGTGGTACGGAAATCCTATTCTGGAAGTCATGTTAAAAGACCATGATGAACCTACGAACTATGAGGAAGCGATGATGAGCCCGAATTTTGCAAAATGGCTTGAGGCCATGAAATCTGAGAAGGGATCCATGTATGAGAACAAAATGTGGACTTCGGTGGACTTGCCCGATGATCAACAAGCCATAGAAAATAAATGGATCTTCAAGAAGAAGACTGAAGCTGACGGTAATGTTACTGTCTACAAAGCTCGACTTGTTGCGAAAGGTTTTCGACAAGTTCTAGGGGTTTACTACGATGAGACCTTCTCACCAGTAGCGATGCTTAAGTCTCCGAATCATGTTAGAAATTGCCGCATTTTATGATTATGAAATTTGGCAAATGGATGTCAAAACTGCATTCCTTAATGGATTTCTTAAAGAAGAATTGTATATGATGCAACCAGAAGGTTTTGTTGATCCAAAAGGTGCTAAGAAAGTGTGCAAGCTCCAATGATCCATTTATGGACTGGTGCAAGCCTCTCGGAGTTGGAATATACGCTTTGATAATGTGATCAAAGCATATGCTTTTATACAGACTTTTGGAGAAGCCTGTATTTACAAGAAAGTGAGTGGGAGCTCTGTAGAATTTCTAATATTATATGTGGATAACATATTGTTGATTGGAAACAATACAGAATTTCAGGATAGCATAAATGGATACTTGAATAAGAATTTTTCAATGAAAGACCTCGGTGAAGCTGCTTATATATTGGGCATCAAGATCTATAGAGATAGATCAAGACGCTTAATTGGACTTTCACAAAGCACATACCTTGATAAAGTTTTGAAGATGTTCAAAATGGATCAGTCAAAGAAAGGGTTCTTGCATGTGTTACAAGGTGTGAAGTTGAGTCAGACTCAATGCCCGACCACTGCAGAAGATAGAGAGAAAATGAAAGTCATTCCCTATGCCTCAGCCATAGGTTTTATCATGTATGCAATGCTGTGTACCAGACCTGATGTGTGCTTTGCTATAAGATTAGCAGGGAGGTACCAAAGTAATCCAGGAGTGGATCACTGGACAGCGGTCGAGAACATCCTGAAATATCTGAAAAGGACTAAGGATATGTTTCTCGTTTATGGAGGTGACAAAGAGCTTGTCGTAAATGGTTACGTTGATGCAAGCTTTGACACTGATCTGGATGACTCTAAGTCGCAAACCGGATACGTATTTATATTGAATGGTGGAGCTGTCAGTTGGTGCAGTTCCAAGAAGAGCGTCGTGGCGGGATCTACGTGTGAAGCGGAATACATAACTGCTTCGGAAGCAGCAAATGAAGGAGTCTAGATGAAGGAGTTCATATCCAATCTAGGTGTAATACCTAGTGCATCGGGTCCAATGAAAATCTTTTGTGACAATACCGAAGCAATTGCCTTGGCAAAGGAATCCAGATTTCACAAGAGAACCAAACACATCAAGAAACGCTTCAATTCCATCTGCGATCAAGTCAAGGAGGGAGCCATAGAGATTTGCAAGATACGTACGGATCTGAATGTTGCAGACCCGTTGACTAATCCTCTTCCACGAGCAAAACATGATCCGCACCAAGACTCCATGGGTGTTAGAATCATTACTATGTAATCTAGATTATTGACTCTAGTGCAAGTGGGAGACTGAAAGGAAATATGCCCTAGAGGCAATAATAAAGTTGTTATTTATGTTTCCTTATATCATGATAAATGTTTATTATTGATGCTAGAATTGTATTAACCGAAAACATAGTATGTGTGTGAATACATAGACAAAACATAGTGTCCCTATTATGCCTCTACTTGACTAGCTCGTTAATCAAAGATGGTTATGTTTCCTGATCATAGACATGTGTTGTAATTTGTGAACGGTATCACATCATTAGAGAATGATGTGATGGACAAGACCCATCCATTATCTTAGCATAATGCTTGTTAAGCTTTATTGTTATTGCTTTCTTCATGGCTTATACATGTTCCTCTGACTATGATATTATGCAACTCCTAAATACCGGAGGAACACCTTGTGTGTATCAAACGTCACAACGTAATTGGGTGATTATAAAGATGCTCTACAGGTGTCTCCGAAGGTGTTTGTTGGGTTGGCATAGATCGAGAATAGGATTAGTCACTCTGTGTATCGGAGAGGTATCTCTGGGCCCTCTCGGTAATGCTCATCACTATAAGCCTTGCAAGCACTGTGACTAATGAGTTAGTTACAGGATGACGCATTACGAAACGAGTAAAGAGACTTGCCGGTAACGAGATTGAACTAGGTATGATGATACCGACGATCGAATCTCAGGCAAGTAACATACTGATGACAAAGGGAACAACCTACGTTGTTGTGCGGTTTGACCGATAAAGATCTTCATAGAATATGTAGGAGCCAATATGAGCATCCAGGTTCCGCTATTAGTTATTGATCGGAGATGTGTCTCGATCATGTCTACATAGTTCTCGAACCTGTAGGGTCCGCACGCTTAACGTTCGATGACGATTTGTATTATGAGTTATGTGTTTTGGTGACCGAAGTTTGTTCGGAGTCCTGGATGAGATCACGGACATGAATAGGAGTCTCGAAATGGTCGATAGGTAAATATTGATATATTGGAAGGTTACATTCGGACACCGGAATGGTTTTGGGAAGTATCAGATAAGTTTCGTAGTACCGGGAGGTTACCGGAACCCCCCGGGGGACTATTGGGCCTTCAAGGGCTCTAGTAGAGAGAGGAGGCCGATGGCCAGGTGGAGGCGCGCGCCCCCCATGCCCAAACCGAATTGGACTTGGGGTGGGTTGTGCGGCCCCCCTTTCCTTCTTCTCCTCCACCTCTTTCCCCTTCCCCGTTCTCCGGAATGGAAGGGGGAATCCTACTAGGACTAGGAGTCCTAGTAGGACTCCCCACCCTTGGCGCGCCCCCTCTAGGCCGGCCGCCCCTCCTCCCCTCCTTTATATACATGGGCAGGGTGCACCCCAAAGACACATCAATTGTTCTCTTAGCCGTGTGCGGTGCCCCCTCCACAGTTTACTCCTCCGGTCATAGCGTAGTGCTTAGGCGAAGCCCTGCATGGATCACATCACCAACACCATCACCACACCATCATGCTGACGGAACTCTCCCTCGACCCTCTACTAGATCAAGAGTTTGAGGGACGTCATCGAGCTGAACGTGTGCTGAACAAGGAGGTGTCGTATGTTCGGTACTTGGATCGGTTAGATCGTGAAGACGTTTGACTACATCAACCGCGTTAACTAACGCTTCCGCTTTCAGTCTACGAGTGTGCATGGACACATTCTCCCCCTCTCGTTGCTATGCATCTCCTAGATAGATCTTGCATGATCATAGGAATTTTTTTGAAATTGTATGCTACATTCCCCAACAGCATCCGAGCCAGGATTATGCGTAGATGATATGCACGAGTAGAACACAAAGAGTTGTGGGCGGTGATCGTCATACTGCTTACCACCAATGTAGTATTTTGATTCGGCGATATCGTTGGATGAAGTGACCTGGACCAACCTTACATGACCACGTTCATGAGACCGGTTCCACCGCCATACATGCAAGTAGTTTTGCATAAAGGTGGCTGGCGGGTGTCTATTTCTCCAACTTTAGTTGAATCGAATTTGACTGCGGCCGGTCCTTGTTGAAGGTTAAAACAACAAACTTGATAAATCACCGTTGTGGTTTTGTGTCGTAGGTAAGAATGGTTCTTGCTAGAAGCCCGTAGCAGCCATGTAAAACTTGCATCAACAAAGTAGAGGACGTCTAACTTGTTTTTGCAGGGCATGTTGTGATGTGATATGGTCAAGACATGATGTGATATACGTTGTTGTATGAGATGATCTTGTTTTGTAAAAGTTATCAACAACTTATAGGAGCCTTATGGTTGTCGCTTTATTGTATGAAATGCAAACGCCATGTAATTTCTTTACTTTATCACTAAGCGGTAGCGATAGTTGTAGAAGCAATAGTTGGCGAGACGACCACGATGCTACGATGGAGATCAAGGTGTCGAGCCGGTGATGATGGAAATCATGACATTGCTTTGGAGATGGAGATCAAAAGCACAAGATGATGATGGCCAGATCATGTCACATATTTTGATTGCATGCAATGTTTATCTTTGTGCATCTTATTTTTCTTAGTACGGCGGTAGCATTACAAGATGATCCCTTAACTAAATTTCAAGGTATAAGTGTTCTCCCCGAATATGCACCATTGCGAAAGTTCTCCATGCTGAGACACCACATGATGATCAGGTGTGATAGGATCTATGTTCACATACAACGGGTGCAAGCCAATTTTGCACATGTGGAATACTCGGGTTAAACTTGACGAGCCTAGCATATACAGACATGGCCTCGGAACACTGGAGACCAAAAGGTCGAACGTGAATCATATAGTAGATATGATCAATGTAGAGATGTTCACCATTGACGACTACTCCATCTCACGTGATGATCGGACATGGTTTAGTTGATTTGGATCACGTTACACTTAGATGACTTGAGGGATGTCAGTTTAAGTGGGAGTTCTTAAGTAATTTGATTAATTGAACTTTAATTTATCATGAATTTAGTCCTCATAGTATTTGCATATCTATGTTGTAGATCAATAACTCGCGTTGTAGCTCGCCTATGTTTTCTGATATGTTCCTAGAGAAAAACCAAGTTGAAAGATGATAGTAGCAATGATGCGGAATGGGTCCATCATCTGAGGATTATCCTCAGTTTTGCACAGAAGAATTATGTCCTTCATGCACCGCTAGGTGACAGACCTATTGTTGACGCTCAAAAATGGCATGATCGCAAAGAGTGACTTGAGTCTATAATGGAATGAGGTTAAAATTATGAGTTCATGTCACCATTGGATGGCCCTCGTCAAGATGATCGAAATAAATATGAAGATGGACCAAAATGGAGCTCAAGTGCAAAAGATATGACAATTTTAGAGATACCAGTGTTGACACTAGATTAAAGAATGGCATGAAACCTAATTAAGACTGCCTCGGATGGAAAAAGTTAAAACTTCAAAGTTCTTCGTCTCGTCGAAACGGACGATTTCGATATAAAAATCGTCCCCATTTGAGGTCGTATGCAAAGGTTACAGGCAAAACCGTGCGCTACAACAATGTTTGGCCGGATCATCCGGGCCGGGTTCCGGATCATCCGGATAATTGAAGCACAAAGACACCAGAAGATTGGTGCTGAAGCCAGATGATCTGGATACAGTCCCAGATGCCGGATGGAGGCCGGACAGTCCGGGTAGAAGTCCGGACATCCGGGCAGTTTTTTCTGCTGCAGATGTTAGAAAACAGCCCGAAAATCCCTTAAGATGACCTCAGATCAAAAAGTGTTCAACAGAAAAGTTGTGCATCTCCTCGAGGCGGTTGATTTACGTATAAAAATAATCTTAATCCGAGTTCGTATGCGAAAGTTACAGCATGATTAGTGAGCTGCTGTCAGAAAACTGGGTTAGGCCGGATCATCCGGGCCTTGAGCCGGACATCCGGGCCGGAGGTCGTGAGTACTCCGTGTTTTATTAGGTTTTGATGATTTGGACGGCAAGGCAAGTCCTTTTCTTGTACAGGAAGTCCATCCGCCCCTTATAAAGATAAGAGGTGACGGCTGATTGAACAACAACATACAATCGACAAATCTATCTATCATCTTTTACCTTTACTTTTACCTTCTCCCTTGTTCTTCTTCTTCCTCGTTCTTCGTTCGTTCTTCTTCATTACAGGGCGGCAAACCTTGTGGCCCTAGGGGCGATCAGGTCGACCTAGGGCAGCCCGTAGCTGCCGCGCGCCCTGACGGGGTCCCTCCCGGGTGCGCGGGGTTTCGGGTCTTCAAAAGCGCCTGCCGGATTGTCTTGCGTACCACGCTTCCAGTGGGTCTCCTTCTACGTGAGCTGCGGTGCATCACCCTCGGCGTTGGAGGTACACGGTGACGTGTTCGTGTGCGAACACACTTTTTGGCGACTCCGCTGGGGACGAAGCTTTGAACGGTCTTAGGCATGTTCTTGCTATGAAGATATCGTCATCTAGGGTTTGCAATCTACAAAGGTAATATGAACACCCAATTCCCTTTGTAGATGCAAATAATTCATATGTTGTTGCTAGATCACCTAAGGAGCATAATGTATCGGCTAGCCCTAGTTTTATCAATCATGCATCTAATTATGTGCAAGGACCGATGCAAAATAATCTTCATGCTTCAAATTCTTATGATTTTTGCAACGTACAACATATGTATCCTAACTCTCATGCATCGGCAACCCCACAAATCCATATGTTGATGAACAACATGATGAGTTTGGTTAATCAATTTGAAACACCTCATGTTAAACTTCCCAATAGCACACAAGAAAGTGTTTCACGCTTTAATTCATCGGCAACTAATTTGCAATATGTAAATCTAACATTGCCGATGGATGGGAGAATTGGCCACGCTACTACTAGATATTCGGCCAGTTACTCTCAACCGTCATATGCTACACCTCATGTTAGTAATTTTCGGCACCGTATACAACTGTAGATGCTCATAATTCGGCTCTGCACCTTCATGGTCATAGCCGAATAAGTGAAAATTTTCCAGGAGTTCACATGCCATCATCTAATATTGTAGCATATGATGCATCCTCTATGCAATTGCATAATTTCGGCAACACCTCATTGACGAAAGAATCGGAATGCATTGCGGAGCAATCCCTTCCAGAAGCGATTGTGGCTGCATTAAAAAAGAGCTTGGCACAAAACAAGAGAATTAATGCTCTTTGCCTTGAACAATATGAAAAGGGGTTGTTTCCTGATTATGCTGCAATAAAGGCTAGAGTTTTGCAGGAAGATGAAACTTCATCAATTGGTAGTATTGGTGAGAGAGCATATGGTTATACAGAAGTGGATACACCTCCACCTAGTTCCGCAGCATATTATACACCCCCTACACAATTGCAAAATTTCGGTAACACTAACACTTCATTGCCAAAAGATCCTAAAAGCATTGGGGGTCAAACTAATTTAGAGCGGGCTGAAATTGTGAGGGAAGTTAAAGCTTTGCGCGATAGGGTGCAAGTACTTCTCCAAGAGAGAATTGATAGGGAATTAGCTCAAAGAAAAGAAGCCTCGCCAATTGATATAACCGGTGAAAAGAATGTTGATTCGGAAACTAAAAGTGCTTCGATTGAAAAAGCCGAATCAAGTAGTATATATTCTGAATCCATCAAATCCAAAGAGGCAAACATTGTTGAGGAAGGGCATGGAAAGTATAGCAAGACAACCATACTTGATTTTTCTGAAGTTAATGGAACCTACTTCCTGCCCTATGAGTTTCGTGTAATAGAAATTGACGAGCTTCAAGAACAAGAACAAGTAGCCGAAGAAACTTTGGTGGACAAATATCCTCAAACTAATGATGCACGAAATCAAGAAAAAGATGATGACAAGGCGTTGGGGAGCTATCCGAAGGCGGAGCAAGCTATTCTTCAAATCACACCAACATCACGCTCTCCCAACATATTTGAAGAGGTATGTTTAGCAATTAATTTACATGTTTTCAGATTTGGTCATGACTTAGTTGTTGATGCATATATTAGAAAGAAATTCATAAGAAATATTGAGAGACCAATGAATAAGGGTAATTTATTTGTTAGCAATCAGATTGTCACAAAGCATATCGGTCAACACATTACACCATTCGGAAAGACCGATAGCAAAAAATTATTGCAGCCAAGGCTTTCCCCATTGCTTTATCTAAGTTCATATCTAATTGGGTAGCTTTGCTTATTTCTTACTTGGCTTACACTTGGTCTCAATTGTGACATGTATGTTCTAACTATTTTTGTTTCAGAAATTTAAAGCCAAGGTTAAAATCTTCTGAGCAAACCGATGCAAGTATAGTTTCTTATCCAATGACATCGGTAAGAGAATGCAAAATAAAATTCATAGCCGAATGGGGTGATACAAAATCTGAATCATTCGTTTGCTTAACTCCAAAGCCGTTCTCACAACAAGATCGGCTAGAAAATAAAAAGTTTGCCTTCAACTCAAGCATGTGTGATCAAATATTTGATTTGTTGCTGAAAAATAATTACATAAGAATTCTTGATCACCATGTCAATCCATCAATTCAAGGACGAATATATTGTAGGTTGCATCATTCGTTCAAACAAATTTTGAGGATTGCAATATGTTTCGTCAAATAGTTAAATCGGACATTGATAAAGGACGATTAAAATTTGTTGAGACACCAAGAGATGACCAGTCTATTCCGATTGGTCCCGATGGCGGAAAGTTTTTGCATCGACTGCTTCAAGCTGATCCATTTAAAGAGAAGGTAAAAACTGTAGGTGATGGGACCGAGCTTTCAAGTAAAGAATTTGTTGAAGAGCATAATGAACATAATCTTGAGGGCAAAAATTCCATTGAAGCTACAATGGAGACGCCAAGGACTGGGGGACAGCAAGCAAATCCAATGATCGATGAAAGCAAACCAAAAGAAAACAAAGGCCGAAATAAGCGCAAGTGTAAGAGATGAAAAATCACCTTTGCTAAACTATTGGATAAATATCAAAAGAAGAGTGAAGAGAAGAATGCTTATCGGCCAAATCAAGAAACCAAGATCACCCCAAGGCGCAAATATGAGGATTGGTATTGGCAAAGTGATAATTTTAATGCAACATATTCATATCCTTATTTTTGGCCGCCAATGCCAATGCCGTGGATGCCTCCCTATGTTCATATAGATCCATATTCATCATGGGACAGGTATGATACAAGGGCACATTCTCCATCTTATTTTAGACCATCTCACCAATACTATGCAGCTCCAAGAAGATCAACATTTGAACAATCACGCGTCATAGACCATTTCAATCATAAGGATTTGGTCCAGAGCTCAAGAAAGAAGAAAGAGGTGGTAAAGCAAGTTTACCGCGTGAAAAGAGATGGTCGTAAGTGTGCTACTTCACATTTGATGTCAAATAACAAAGAGCCAATTAAAGTGTTGACATTGGCTACAAAAGGCAAAGAAGTGAAACAATCAATTGATAAAAGTCAGAGTGCCAAATCTGAAGAAAAGAAGTTGAGGGTGCACAGGGCCCAAAAATAGTTGCCACTGGTTGAAACAAAATCACAGTCGAGGTGCTCACTCGGCTTATCGTATTGGCAAAAGAAGAAATTACAAAAACTTAGTGCACAAGAACTTGAAGAAAGGAACATGGCATGGGTTCCCAAAGGAAGTGCTTGAAATAAGAATTATGTGCAAGCTTCCATTACAAGAAGTGCGACAAAGGTGAAGAAGGAAAAGAGTGAAAACTACGAAGGACCAAGCCGAAGGTTTCAACATCTTTGGTCTACACATTATCCATATTCTTCAACTATGCCATTAATGCCTATACCATGGAATTCATCATCAGGTATGATTGGTAACCCTCAATGGGCTTATTTTAATCCCTGGATGCAATATAATTTCTTACATTATGAAAGGGTATTGCCAAATCACTATACATTTGATTAGCTACAAGTTTGTTGCTGATCCAAAGGGCCGAAATACTTGATTTGTCATTTCATTTGTTTATTTCGGCTATATGTGCTTTGAATGAAGTTTACATGGTAATGGCCGATATTTATCTATCATCCTAAGATTATGTCAACGCATGGCCGGTGTAGTATCCTAACATCGTCGTTAGTTCAATACGAGACCAAAACAAGCCTCATACCACTTAAAATATTTTTGCACAATAATAAAAGCCGAATATGAAATTTTATTCGGTTTGGAGCTTTTGGTTGCCATAGGTGCTATACATATTGAGGCTTTGGATGATTCGTTATGAGTAGTACAACAAATATCCAAGAGTTATCATCGTTTTTACGAATCACTTATAGTTTATCTTGAGGTATGTCTAGATGCAAAAATTACCTTGGGTTCCTTTAACATTGTTCATATTTCTAGACATGACAATTCAAGAGAGTTGGCACAGCAAGCATCTGGCAACTATGTTAATCATGGTGTATTGCATTTATGTCAATAGCTGATGCTTAGTCTCGTCAAAGGAGGTAAGGCCAAACCAAAGTCCACCGCTTCGGCCACTAATGAATTTTTTTTATGCAGGCTAAAGTAAGGATCGGAGAAAGTTTATTGTTGATTATCTGCAAAATCCTAGCAAAAGGGTGAATAATATGATTCAGAGGATGACCTTGAGATACATATCTATGGAGCTTTGTCATCGGATTGTTAAGGAAGTTGAGAAGGTTCTTCCGTTAACGTGAATGATGCCGAGGAGAATGAAACCACGAGGAAGAATTCCTTCGATCTAGGGTTGGCCGATGAGAAGTGCACCATAGATTGGAACTTGGCATGTACCTGAGATTCGATCGCCAAACCAGGGGAAATGGCCCTGGCTTTACAATCATGTATTGGTGGAATCAGTTCGGGATTTAGGGTTTTGAGGCTCAGTGACCGTCGTTTTTGGTTTTCTGTGGCTTCCAACGGAGTTGGTCATTTCATCTATGGTCTTAAGGATCGCATTTGGCCGGATTTCATCTGTCATTTCCATCTCTACCATGGTGATCTTTCATCTCTTGATTACTCGGATAACCAGTGGCATGTGGATGAACATCTTCCGGAGGTTCATATGCAACCAATGGCGATTCGATCTACCTGGCTCAGGGATCAGCAGCGGATGTTGAATCCTGCTACCCCAAAGCTGTCGGCGACGAGCTTGTATGCCTCGGCGGCGGTAGAGAATATTCCGTTTGGAAAGTTTAACCTACCATTATTTCCGGATCCTGATTTACCTTTTCGGTTGGGAGATTTCGTTGTCAATCATAAGGATATCTTGCCTACTGCTAAATCCCTTTTTCAGGGCCCACGGTTCAAAGAATCATATTGGAATTCTATCTCTGATGAAAAGCTTTTTCACATCATGGATGGATGGCAAGCTGGTTATTCTGATCCTGAGGTTAAGTTGATGGTCCAAATCAAGGATGTCCCTACACAAGCTTATATTGATGCCAGACTCCTGAAGTGCTTGAACTGCTCTCATCATGGTCATTTGCTTGAGGATTGCCCTGGTAAGTTTTGTCAGAGATGCGTTCAGTTTGAGCACCAATGCACTTGTCATGTGGCACGTACTTTGGGTGATACATGCATATTGGGCCTTTCTAAAGTATCCTGTCGTATTTGCCGACGAAAGGACCACCAACTGATCCATTGTCTGGGCCTTTTAAGATGTGACTCCTGCGGTTTTTTGGGCACTCAGCCCATGATAGTAGGCCACATTGGCCCAGATACCTATGGCAGACCATTTCTGCACCGACACCTGCTGGGCTCCCTTCCAGGTCTGATAATAATTTTCTGATTAACTCTCATAAACAAACTCGTAAGTATCGGAACCCACCAGAAGGAAATCGGCGGCTGGTTTGGCAAGTAAAAAAAACCCGTGAGGACGTGGCGGCCTCTCATTGCTTGGCGATACCCCTCCCCCCGCTTCACCTGTCAACTCCAGCGCCTGCGGGACCCAATCTCCTTCGGTCTCCTCTGTTTCCAATACCACCTCTGCTTTCTGCAAGCTTGCTCCATCTTCGCCGCCCCAGATTTCACCACCGGCGATCATCGACGGCAGCAAGATGGCGAACTTCCCGGTCCATCCCTTCGCGTTTGCTCCATTGGGTGCCAGCATCGAGCGAGGGCCTGACCATCGGTTGCAGAGAAGTGTCATGGTGGTGGATGACCCGCCCTTGAACCATGACAGGTATGCTATCATCTCAATCAAGCCTCCTGTTCCTGAGCACCAGAAGCGCTTTTGGTTAGAAGAAGTCTGCTGCATTCTTAGGGAGGATCTGGAATATCAGATTTCAGATGAGTGTGTTTATCCGCTGGGCATTGGTTGTGTCGGGTTTGAAGATATGCAGAGCCGTGACGAGGCCATTAGAGATGGGCCTCATGCCCTGGATGATGATTCTTATTTCATCCTCACACCCCCTGATGAAGGTATTAATATGCGGATGCCTGCGTTCCAGTATGAAGTTTGGGTCATGATGCTAGCGTTCCCGATGGATTATTTGACTGAGCAGTATGTGTATAAAGCTGTATCCAACTTTGGAAAGCTGATTGCTTGGCCGCGTCTGAACGAGAACAAAGCTAGGGTTTTGGTTAAGTGCCATATCAAGGACGTGGCGCAAGTGCCCCATAGTCTGGCTGTATCTAGGGTGGGCATGCTTCTAGGTGTGGGCCGCTCCTGGTCGGTACTAGTTTATGTTCTTAATGGCAAGGATCTTGTGCCAGGCCTGGTGGACAATGAGGATGCCCCACCTCTTCTCAATGCATCCCCACACCCTTATGCATTGCCATATTATACTCTGATGCAACAAGCCAGAATTGATGAGATGCAAGAACAACAAGTGGCCAATGATGCTCTGTGGAATAATGCAGGACAGGTGCAAGATGAGGTTCAGGACAATGGCTGGGTAGCGTGGCCTATAATCCCACCTCCATATACTGGCTTTAGCTTCAGATCTTTTTTTTGAGTATGATGGGCCTTCCCTCATGGATGGTGTGCCTCTAGAGCACAACATTGTGGATAATCTCTCTGATGTCTAGTCAGAATACTCCCAGGTGGAGGAGCTGGCTGATAACTTTATCAATGGTATTCCATCTGCTCGGTTTGCGTTCGTTCGGGCTGGTGGAGCTTCAGTTTCTTTGTTGCTTACTGCAGATGCTGAGCTGCTGCGCTGGATTGGTGGCATGCTGAAAAGGATCTATACTAGATCACTGCTACCTGCTATGAACTCTCATGGAGCTTTTCTGCCGCTCAATCCGTTCTCTGTCATTAAGCTGCAACTTAATGAGGTCTGCACAGCGGTTTTGAACTCTATTTGACCGGAGTCTGATGTGTTTGGGACAATCTTCTCAAACTCCTTTGCTGCTATCTTCATTGACAGAGAATGTTTCAGTGCTAAGGAGGAACTTCCTGTTTTTTATATGCCTCCTGTTGAGGGCTCTGCTGTTGTTGAGCAGGTCTTGCCAGCTTCTTCTCTGCCACCTAGCTCTATTGCTGCACACATTGATTCTCTGCTTTCTAGTGAACATGCCCATGTGGATGCAGTTATGCTTCGATGGAGTGCAAGGACTAACAAGTATGATGGGTTTAAGGTGCCCCCGTTGTCTGACAAGAAGTTGGGAACGTCCAAAGTTAAACCTAGGAAAGTTCCTATGGCACACTGCTCTTCTTCTGCCACTTTGCCACATGTCTCTATCAGCAAAGACAAGGTACACTGTGCGATTCCTACCCCCACACCCATTTCTACCATTCAGTCTATTGGTACTAATTTGTGTGGCATGCGTCCAAATTAGCTAAGCAATCAGAAGCTGCTGTCGCCCATGGTGGCGCAGGAGAAGGACAGTGACGTCCTCAATCTAGATGCATAAGGCGTGGAAGGTGTTGTGCTGGAACGTAAGGGGGATCAATTCGGATCAGAAGCTGTTAGCCCTGCGTAATGCAATTAATAGCAGCAGTAGTTCTGTTATTTGTCTGCAAGAAACAAAACGTGCCTCTTTTGATGTGTCTTTTGTGGGAACCTTCTGTCCTAAAAGATTCTATAAATTTGAAGTGGTGCCCTCCCAAGGGGCCTCTGGTGGTCTGATTATTTTATGGGATAGCTCGATCTTTGTGGGCAGTGTTATCTGTGCTGAGTCTTTTGCTTTGGGTGTTAAATTCACTTCCTTGCATACTGCTAAATCCTGGAATATTTTTAATGTGTATGGCCCATGTGATGGAACCACCAGGGTTGCCTTCACCTCCTGGCCGTTTGATCTTGAAATTCCAGACGATGAGGACTAGTTATTGTGTGGTGACTTTAACTACATCAGAGCTCCAGATAATCGTAATAAGCCAGGCGGGATGTGAATGATATGCTTACCTTCAATGATTTCATCCAATCGCAAGCATTAGTTGAATTGCCTATCAAAGGGAGGAGGTTCACGTGGAGTAACATGCAAACCGACCCGCTATTGGAACAACTAGATTGGTTCTTCACTTCGGCTAATTGGACCTCCAATTATCCAAATACAACAGTGGCCCCTCCCAAAACCTGTCTCGGATCATGTGCCCTGTGTGATTTCCATTGAAACAACAGTGCCTAAAACCAAAATTTTCCATTTTGAGAATTTTTGGATTTCACACCCGGGTTTCTTTGAGGTGGTACAATCCACTTGGGACAAAAATTGTTTTGCACATAACTCGGCTACTCTGATGTGTAAAAAATTTAAGCATTTGAGGTACGCTCTGAAGAAGTGGAGTAAGTACATATCTAGGTAGAATATGTGTATTGATAACTCCAATTGGGCGTTGCTGGAGCTGGATGGAATTGAGGATCTCAGGCCCCTCACAACCCTAGAGAAAAAATTCCGTTCGATTCTAAAAGAACACTTGGTAACTCTCCTGGGATACAAACGGGAATATTGGAAGAAGAGGTACACTGTGCGCTAGTTTCAGTGTGGGGGATAACACAAAATTTTTCCATTCAGCTGTGAGCGAATGTTTCAGAAGGAATTCCATTGCCTCTCTCAAACTCTTTGATGGGACTGTTGTCTGAGATCATGTTGGGAAAGCTCAAGAGCTTTATCAGACGTACAAAAACAGACTAGGGTTGATAGAACCATATCAGATGAAATTTGATCTTGCTAGGATTATTAAGAGGATTGAAGGGCTTGGGGAACTGACAAAACCCTTCACTACCGAGGAGATTGACAAGGTGGTCCAAGAGATGCCGTCCGATCGTGCTCCTGGTCCGGATGGATTCAATGGCTGCTTCTTGAAGTCCTGTTGGCACATTATCAAGAAAGACTTCTACAAGCTATGTGCGGATTTCAATGAGGGAAGACTGGATTTGCAGAGTCTATACTCTGGGTTTATCACATTGATCCCAAAAACATACTCCCCGGAAATGGCAAATGATTATAGGCCTATCACTCTCCTCAACTGTTGTTTGAAGTTGATAACCAAGTTGTTGGCTAATAGATTGCAAGGTTTAATCCTCAAGATCATCCACAGAAACAAATATGGGTTTCTCAAGGGTAGATCGACTGCTTGGCCTGGGCGTTCGAGTACATCCATCAATGCCAAGCCTCTGGACGTGCCTGCTGCCTGCTGAAATTGGACTTTGCCAAGGCATTTGATACAATTCAACATGAACCTATGATTGAGATAATGAGAAGCATGGGCTTTGACGAGAAATGGATTGGGTGGATTAAATGCATATTCTCGTCGGGCACCTCGTCTGTCCTGCTGAACGGTACCCCAGGAAAGCAATTCCCATGTCAGTGTGGTGTGAGGCAGGGAGATCCTCTCTCGCCCCTCATCTTTGTCATCGCTGCAGATTTGTTACAGGCAGCGATCAGTGAGGCGTCTAGGGCTGGGCAGGTATGTATGCCAATTCCATCACATGATGAAAATTACCCTGTGATTCAATATGCGGATGACACAATTATGGTGTTCCCCGCCTGCCCTACTCAAGCTCTCGTCCTTAAAGGAATTTTGATGGATTATGCAACTTCTATTGGTCTGAAAATCAACTTCCATAAATCAATCCTAGTCCCAATCAATCTGGGACAGGGGACGGCGTCAGAATTGACTGCAATCTTCGGATGTGTTGTGGGACAAATGCCATTTACTTACCTGGGTCTGCCTATGGGGACGACTCGTCCTTCGATGATTGATCTAATGCCCATGGTTACAGCAGTGCAGAGGAAAATCCTAGCGGCGGCCTCTTTGCTTGATTATGGATCCAAGCTAACCCTCCTAAACTCTGTTATTACCTCTCTAGCGATCTATGCTATGTGCTCTATCAAGATAAACCCCAGGATCATTGAGCACTTGGATAAACTCCGTAGATCATGTCTCTGGCTCAAGAAATCCGATTATGGCACCAGGGGGAATTCTCTCGCTGCGTGGGATTTGGTCCGTAGACCAAAGGACAAGGGGGGGCTAGAGATCATAAACCTGAAAAATTCAGAACCAGGGGCTTCTGCTGAAACAACTACACAAATTCTACAGCAAACAAGATGTACCATGGGTTCAGCTTGTCTGGCATTCATATTACGGGGATCGTGTCCCGCATGCAACTGATCCTTGTGGGTCATTTTGGTGGAAAGATCTGATGCAACTTTCTAACGTTTACAGAGGGGTTACCAAAGCTTCTGTGGTGGCAGGAGACACTATTTTGTTCTGGAAGGACGAGTGGAATGATACAGTGCTAGAAGAAGCTTTCCCGAGGGCCTTTTCTTTTGCCAGAGATCAAGATATGTCCGTTAAAAATCTGCTGTCTTCAGCGAGTCTAAGTAATGTGTTCCACTTGCCTCTATCGATAGAAGCCCGACTGGAAGTCACAGAGTTGCAACTTGCAACGGCTGATGTTGCATCGACTGAAGGCATTGACACTTGGAGTTGTGTCTGGGGTGGGGCTGAATTCAAAGCATCCAAATTTTATGAGCACTGCTTTAGAAACATGCAGGTTGATGAGGCCTTTTGTTGGATCTGGAAATCCAAATGCACAATGCAATGGAAGATGTTTGCCTGGTTGCTGCTGGCTGACCGCCTAAACACAAGAAATATGTTGAGGAGAAGGCATTACAAGATACAAGATGATGAGTACACCTGCTTGTTATGCCAAAACCCACCTGAGGAGGATGTGGAACATCTATTCTTCAACTGCCCCTTCAACCGGAGATGTTGGGATAGCATAGGGGTCCAATGGCCGGTGGCTGACTACAGACTAGAATTGCTACACACCGGCAAAATCTCTTGGGGTGGGCCAATGTTTATGAAGGTGTTCACTGTGGCGGCCTAGGGGATCTGGAAGGAAAGAAATGACAAGCACTTTAGAGGGGTTCAGCCAACTTTGAGATCCTGGAAGATCAGATTCAAAAATGACTTTGCTATGTTGGTCCATAGGGCCAAGCCAGAGTCGACTATGTTCATATTATCTCTAGTTGCTGCTTTGTAAGAGTTGTGCTCCCTTGTAATCTCTAACCCCCCCCCCCATTCATATATAGTTCCTGTATGTAGGCTAACTGGACTGAGACTGTACTAACCCACTTAACTATTTAATTTAAAGTCAGTGGGATCCTCTCCCACTGTCATCAGTTCTCAAAAAAAGTTGAGAAGGTTTCACCCAATTTTGCATCAAGGATTCAAAGAAATAATGGCTGATATATATTTATTAACCAAGCACATGCAAAGTGGCCGATGGAGTGTTGACATCTTCCTTAGAACCAACATGGTACAAGTTATTTTTCGGCATAATACCTTTGCCGAAAAACAGGGGGCATGTGTTGACGCTCAAAAATGGCATGATCGCAAAAAGTGACTTGAGTCTATAATGGAATGAGGTTAAAATTATGAGTTCATGTCACCATTTGATGGCCCTCGTCAAGATGATCGAAATAAATATGAAGATGGAACCAAACGGAGCTCAAGTGCAAAAGATATGACCATTTCGGAGATACCTGTGTTGCCACCAGATTAAAGAATGGCATGAAACCTAATTAATATGGCCTCGGATGGAAAAAGTTACAACTGTAAAGTTCTTCGTCTCGTCGAAACGGACGGTTTTGATATAAAAATCGTCCCCATCCAATGTTGTATGCAAAAGTTACAGGCAAAACCGTACACTACAACAATGCTTGCCCGGATCATCCGGGCCGGGGTCCGGATCATCCGGGTAATTGAAATACAAAGACACCAGAAGGTTGGCGCTGAAGCCGGATGATCTGGGTACAGTTCCGGATGATCTGGATGGAGGCTGGACAGTCCGGGTAGAAGTCTGGACGTTGTGAGGGCAGTTTTTTCTGTTGCAGATGTTAGAAAACAGACCGAAACTCCCTCAAGATGACCTCATAACAAAAAGGGTTCAGCATAGAAGTTGTGCGTCTCATCGAGGCAGTTGATTTTGATATACAAATGATCTTAATCTGAGTTTGTATGCAAAAGTTACAGCCCGGTTAGTGAGTTGCTGTCAGAAAACTGGGTTAGGCCGGATCATCCGGGCCTTGAGCCGGACATCCGGGCCAGAGGTCACAAGTACTCCGTGTTTTATTAGGTTTTGATGATTTGGACGGCAAGGCAAGTCCTTTTATTGTACGGGAAGTCCATCCGCCTCTTATATAGATAAGAGGTGACGGCCGATTGAACAACAACACACAATCGACAAATCTATCTATCATCTTTTACCTTTACTTTTACCTTCTCCCTTGTTCTTCTTCTTCCTCGTTCTTCGTTCATTCTTCTTCATTGCAGGGCGGCAAACCTCGAGGCCCTAGGGGCGATCAGGTCGACCTAGGGTAGCCCATAGCCGTCGTGCACCCTGACGGGGCCCCTCCCGGTGCGCGGATTTTCGGGTCTTCAAAAGCGCCTGCCGGATTGTCTTGCGTACCGCACTTCAGGTGGGTCTCCTTTGATGTGAGCTGCGGTGCATCACCCTCAGCGTTGGAGGTACACGGTGACGTGTTCATGTGAGAACACCTATTGCAGAAGCAGATGCAGACGTTATGAACATTTGGCAAGCTCGATATGATGACTACTTGATAGTTTAGTGCACCATGCTTTACGGCTTATAATAGGGGCTTCAAAGACGTTTTGAATGCCACGGAGTATATGAGATGTTCCAAGAGCTGAAATTGGTGAATCAGACTCATGCTCGTGTCAAGAGGTATGAGACCTCTAACAAGTACTTTGCCTACAATATGGAGGAGAGTAGCTCAGCTAGTGAGCATGTGCTGAGAATGTCTAGACACTATAATCGCTTGAATCAAGTGGGAGTTAATCTTGCAGATAAGATAGTGATTGACAGAGTTCTCTAGTCACTATCACCAAGCTACTAGAACTGCATGGTGAAATATAGTGTGCAAAGGATAACGAAAAAGATTCTCGAGCTCTTCACGATGCTAAAATCGGCGAAGGTAGAAATGAAGAAAGAGCATCAAGTATTGATGGATAACAAGACCACTAGTTTCAAGAAAAAGGGCAAAAGGAAAGAAAGGGAACTTCAAGAAGAATGGCAAGCAAGTTGTCACTGCCGTGAATAAGCCCAAAGCTGGTCCTAAGCCAAAATTTGAGTGCTTCTACTTCAAAAGGGAATGGTCACTGGAAGCAGAACTACCCCAAATATTTGGCGGATAAGAAGGATGGCAAAGTGAACAAAGGTATATTTGATATACATGTTATTGATGTGTACCTTACTAGTGCTCGTAGTAGCCCCTGGGTATTTGATACATGTTCGGTTGCTAAGATTAGTAACTTGAAACATGAGTTACAGAATAAATGGAGACTAGTTGAGGGTGTAGTGAGGATGTGTGTTGGAAGTGGTTCTAAGATTGATATGATCATCATCGCACACTCCCTATACTTTCGGGATTAGTGTTGAACCTAAGTAAATGTTATTTGGTGTTTGCGTTGAGCATGAACAAGATGGGATCGTGTTTATTGCAATATGGTTATTCATTTAAGACCGAGAATAATTGTTATTCTGTTTACATGAATAAAACCTTCTATGGGCATACACCCAATGTTAATGGTTTATTGAATCTCGACTGTAGTGATACACATATTCATAATATTGATGTCAAAATATGCAAAGTTTATAATGATAGTGCAACATATTTGTGGCACTGCCGTTTAGGTCATATTGGTGTAAAGCGCATGAAGAAACTCCATGCTGATGGGATTTTGGAATCATTTGATTATGAATCATTTGATACTTGTGAACCATGGGCAGGATGATTAAACTCCGTTCTCCGAAACAATGGAGCGAGCCAATGACTTATTGGAAATAATACATACCACTGTATGCAGTCCAATGAATGTTGACGCACGCGGCGGGTATCGTTATTTTCTGACCTTCACAAATGATTAAAGCAGATATGGGTATATCTACTTAACGAAACACAAGCCTGAAACATTTGAAAAGTTCAAAGAGTTTCAGAGTGAAGTGGAGAATCATCGTAACAAGAAAATAAAGTTTCTACGATCTGATCGTGGAGGCAAATATTTGGGTTACGAGTTTGACCTTCATTTAAAACAATGTGGAATAGTTTCACAACTCATACTACCTGAAACACCATAGTGTAATGTGATACGTCTCCAACGTATCTATAATTTTTGATTGCTCCGTGCTACTTTATCTACTGTTTTAGGCAATATTGGGCTTTATTATCAACTTTTATATTATTTTTGGGACTAACCTATTAACCGGAGGCCCAGCCCAGATTTGCTGTTTTATGCCTATTTTAGTGTTTCGAGGAAAAGGAATATCAGACGGAGTCAAAACGGAACGAAATCAACTGGAGAAGTTATTTTTGGAAGGAAACCCACCTGATGGACTTGGACCCCACGTCAGAAGATACAGGAGGTGCTCATGAGGGTGGGGGCGCGCCCTCCCCTGGGCGCGCCCCCTGCCTCGTGGGGCCCCCGTAGCTCCACCAACGTTCTCCCTGCACCCATATATACCTACGTACCCTAAAACTTCCAGAACAGAAGATAGATCGGGAGTTCCGCCGCCGCAAGCCTCTGTACCCACCAAAAACCAATCGGGACCCTGTTCCGGCACCCTGCCGGATGGGGATCCCATCACCAGAGGCCATCTTCATCATCCCGGCGCTATCCATGACGAGGAGGGAGTAGTTCACCCTCGGGGCTGAGGGTATGTACCAGTAGCTATGTGTTTGATCTCTCTATCTCGTGTTCTCTCTCGTGTTCCATCTATGGCACGATCTTGATGTATCCCGAGCTTTGCTATTGTAGTTGGATCTTATGATGTTTCTCCCCCTCTACTCTCTTGTGATGAATTGAGTTTCCCCTTTGAAGTTATTTTATCGGATTGAGTCTTTTATGAACACTTGATGTATGTCTTGCGTGGGATAACCGTGGTGACAATGGGTTATTCTATTGATCCACTTGATGTATGTTTTGGTGATCAACTTGCGGGTTTCGTGACACTTGGGAACCTATGCATAGGGGTTGGCACACGTTCTTGACTCTCCGGTAGTAGCTTTGGGGCACTCTTTGAAGTACTTTTATGTTGGTTGGATGAATCTGAGATTGTGTGATGCATATCGTATAATCATGCCCATGGATACTTGAGGTGACAATGGAGTATCTAGGTGACATAAGGGTTTTGGTTGATTTGTATCTTAAGGTGTTATTCTAGTACAAACTCTTTTATAGATTGATCCGAAAGAATAGCTTTCTGGTGGTTTCGTACCCGACCATAATCTCTACGTTTGTTCTCCGCTATTAGTGTCTTTGGAGTGACTATTTGTCGCATGTTGAGGGCTTGTCATATGTTCTCTCTATGCTATTATTGTTGAGAGAACTTACACTAGTGAAAGTATGAACCCTAGGCCTTGTTTCCTATCATTGCAATACCGTTTACGCTCACTTTTACCGCTCGCTACCTTGCTGTTTTTATTATTTCAGATTACAAAAACCTATATCTACTATCTATTTTGCACTTGTATCACCATCTCTTCGCCGAACTAGTGCACCTATACAATTTACCATTGTATTGGGTGTGTTGGGGACACAAGAGACTTTTTGTTATTTGGTTGCAGGGTTGCTTGAGAGAGACCATCTTCATCCTACGCCTCCTACGGATTGATAAACCTTAGGTCATCCACTTGAGGGAAATTTGCTACTGTCCTACAAACCTGTGCACTTGCAGGCCCAACAACGTCTACAAGAAGAAGGTTGTGTAGTAGACATCAAGCTCTTTTCTGGCGCCATTGCCGGGGAGGCTAGGTAAGTGAAGGTATATCTTTAGATCTTGCAATTGAATCTTTTTGTTTCTTGTTTTAGCACTAGTCTAGTTTATAAAAGAAAACTACAAAAAAATGGAGTTGAGTTTGTCCCATACGCTTCACCTTTTTAATATCTTTCGTGAGTATGATGGAAAGGAAAATTGTGCTCAAGTGCTAGAAGAAGAAATCTATAGAATGTTTTTATATGATGAGCATGATTGCAATGTTGTTAGTATGAATTCCTTGAATATCCATGATGCTAATGATATGCAAAGCCACAAGCTTGGGGAAGCTATGTTTGATGGAGATGATATTTTTTGTCCCCCAAGCTTTGATGAGCAAATTTACTATGATGAAAGCATGCCTCCTATTTATGATGATTATTGTGATGATACGTATACTATAAAGAGGAAGTTTGCTCATGTGGAGAGTAGAAAATTTTCTATGCTTGTAGATCATGAAAAGAATGCTTTAGGTGCTGGTTATATTGTTGAATTCATTCATGATGCTACTGAAAATTATTATGAGGGAGTAACATATGCTTGTAGGAATTGCAATAATGTCAAGTTTCCTCTCTATATGCTTAAATTCTTGAAGCTATGCTTGTTGTGCCATCCTATGCTAGTTGATTATTGTTCCCATAAGTTGTTTGCTCACAAAATCCCTATGCATAGGAAGTGGGTTAGGTTTAAATTTGCTAGTCATATGCTTCATGATGCTCCCGTTATGTTTCAATTCTTATCTTTTATGTGAGCATCATTATCATCATCATGCCTAGCTAAAAGGCATTAAAGAAAAGCGCTTGTTGGGAGGCAACCCAATTTTATTTTAGTTTCTTACTTTTTGGTTATGTTTAGTAATAAATAATCCATCTAGCCTCTGTTTAGATGTGGTTTTGTTTTTTTTAATTAGTGTTTGTGCCAAGTAGAACCTTTGGGAAGACTTGGGTGAAGTTTATGTGATCTTGCTGTGAAAAACAGAAACTTTAGCGCTCACGAGAATAGCTGCCATTTTTTACTGGAGAGTGATTTTAGGTTGATTCTTTTTGCATATGATTAATAGACAAATTGCTCAGGTCCAGTAATTTATTTCATAATTTTTGGGGTTCCAGAAGTATACGTTTTATACAGATTACTACAGACTGTTCTGTTTTTGACAGATTCTGTTTTCTATGTGTTGTTTGCTTATTTTGATGAATCTATGAGTATCATCGGAGGGTATGAACCATAGATAAGTTGGAATACATTATATATTACACCAATATGAATTTAGAATGAGTTCATTACAGTACCTAAGTGGTGGTTTTATTTTCTTATACTAACGGACCTTACGAGTTTTGTTTTGAGTTTTGTGTGGTTGGAGTTTTCAAGTTTTGGGTAAAGATTCGATGGACTATGGAACAAGGAGTGGAAAGAGCCTAAGATTGGGGATGCCCAAGGCACCCCAAGGTAATATTCAAGGACAACCAAGAGCCTAAGCTTGGGGATGCCCCGGAAGGCATCCCCTCTTTCGTCTTCGTCTATCGGTAACTTTACTTGGAGCTATATTTTTATTCACCACATGATATGTGTTTTGCTTGGAGCGTCATTTTAATTTTGTTAGTTTTTGTTTGCTGTTAGTTAGAATAATGTTTTGCATCTTTAGTTTCAATAAAAAGTCAAGGATAGCCTTTGCCATGCTTATTTTGCTAGTTTGCATGTTGCTGGTTGAAAACAGAAAGTTTACCGCTGTTGCAAAAATTCCCTAGAAAAGTCAGAGCATGGTATAACATTTAATCTTTTTGCATATTGAGATATGATAAATTTATTACAGTGGGAATTTTAGTTCATAATTTTTGGATTCAGGGAAGTATTGATACTCTTGCATTTTTTTCAGACTGTACTGTTTTGGCAGATTGCTGTTATGGTTGCATTGTTTGCATATGTTTGATTGTTTAATGATTCTATTTGAAGATAGGAGTATTAAATATGCAGAGGCATTTAGTATTCAATGTTGAATAATAATTTTAGTGATTTTTTACAGTAGAAGATGATAAGGTTTTGCATTGGTTTATACTAACCTATCTCACGAGTTCTTGTTGAGTTTGTTGTGAATGAAGCTTTTGATAAAAAAGAAGAGAAATCATGATATGAGAGGAATTAAGGAGACACAAAAGTTCAAGCTTGGGGATGCCCAAGGCACCCCAAGATAATATTTCAAGAAGTCTCAAGCATCTAAGCTTGGGGATGCCCCGGTAGGCATCCCACCTTTCTTCTTCAACAACTATCGGTTAGTATCGGTTGAGCCTAAGTTTTTGCTTCTTCACATGAGTGTGCTATCCTTGCAATGTAGTTTTCTTTAGCTTTGATTGCTGTTTGAATAAGTATCAAGATCTGAAATTCTTTAATGAGAGAGAGCCTTACACAAATTGGAATTTGCTAGAATATTCTATGTGCTTCACTTATATCTTTTGAGCTTGACAGTTTTTGCTCACAGTACTTCACTTATATCTTTTAGAGCACGGTGGTGGATTTGTTTTAAAGAAACTATTGATCTCTCATGCTTCACTTAGATTATTTTGAGAGTCGTTAATAGCATGGTAATTTGCTTAATGTTAATATACTTGGTATTCAAGATATGTGAAACTTTCTTTTGAGTGTGTTGAATACTAAGAAAAGTTTGATGCTTGATAATTGTTTTGAGATATGGAGGTGATAATATAAAAGTCGTGCTAGTTGGGTGATTATGAATTTGAGAAATACTTGTGTTGAAGTTTGCAAATACCATAGCATGCACGTATGGTTAAAGTTATGTAACAAATTTGAAACATGAAGTGTACCTGGCTTGTGCATCCTTATGAGTGGCGGTCGGGGACGAGCGATGGTCTTTTCCTACCAATCTATCCCCCTAGGAGCATGCGCGTAGTACTTGACTTTTTGATGACTTCTAAATTTTTGCAATAAGTATATGAGTTCTTTTGACTAATGTTGAGTCCATGTATTATACGCACTCTCACCTTTCCACCTTTGCTAGCCTCTTCGGTACCGTGCATTGCCCTTTCTCACCTTGAGAGTTAGTGCAAACTTCGCCGGTGCATCCAAACCCCGTGATACGATACGCTCTATCACACATAAACCTCCTTATATCTTCCTCAAAACAGCCACCATACCTACCTATCATGGCATTTCCATAGCCATTCCGAGATATATTGCCATGCAACTTCCATCATCATCATGACATACATTACTTTTGTCATATAGCCATTGCATGATCTTGTAGTTGACATCGCATTTGTGGTAAAGCCACCATGCATTATTTTCCATACATGTCACTCTTGATTTATTGCACCATCCCGGTACACCGCCGGAGGCATTCATATAAAGTCATATCTTGTTCTAAGTTTCGAGTTGTAATCCTTGTGTTGTAATCAATAGAAGTGTGATGATCATCATTATTAGAACATTGTCCAAATAAAAAAAAAGGCCAAAAAAAAGAAAGGCCCAAAAAAAGAGAAAGGCCCAAAAAAAGAAAATAAAAAATAAAAAAGGGCAATGCTACTATCTCTTTTTCCACACTTGTGCTTCAAAGTAGCACCTTGTTCTTCATGTAGTGAGTCTCATATATTGTGCTTCAAAGTAGCACCATGTTTTCCATATAGTGAGTCTCATAAGTTGTCTTGTTCATACTAGTGGGAATTTTTCATTATAGAACTTGGCTTGTATATTCCTACGATGGGCTTCCTCAAATGCCCTAGGTCTTCATGAGCAAGCAAGTTGGATGCACACCCACTAGTTTTATTTTGTTGAGCATTCATAACTCTAGTGCATCCATTGCATGGCAATCCCTACTCCTCATGTTGACATCAATTGATGGGCATCTCCATAGCCCGTTGATTATCCTCGTCCATATGAGACTTTCTCCTTTTTGTCTTCTCCACACAATCCCCATCATCATATTCTATTCCACCCATAGTGCTATATCCATGGCTCGCGCTCATGTATTGCGTGAAGGTTGAAAAAATTTGAGATTATTTGAGTATGAAACAATTGCTTGGCTTGTCATCGGGGGTATAGAAGTTGGGAACATCTTTGTGTGACGAAAATGAAGCATAGCCTAACTATATGATTTTGTAGGGATGAACTTTCTTTTGCCATGTTATTTTGAGAAGACACGATTGCTTTGATTAGTATGCTTGAAGTATTATTATTTTTGTGTCAATATGAACTTTTGTCTTGAATCTTTCGGATCTGAATATTCATATCACAATTAAGAAGATTTACATTGAAATTATGCCAAAGTATCACTCCGCATCAAAAATTCTTTTTTATCATTTACATACTCGAGGACGAGCAGGAATTAAGCTTGGGGATGCTTGATACGTCTCCAACGTATCTATAGTTTTTGATTGCTCCATGCTACTTTATCTACTGTTTTAGGCAATATTGGGCTTTATTATCCACTTTTATATTATTTTTGGGACTAACCTATTAACCGGAGGCCCAGCCCAGATTTGCTGTTTTATGCCTATTTCAGTGTTTCGAGGAAAAGGAATATCAGACGGAGTCAAAATGGAACGAAATCAACTGGAGAAGTTATTTTTGGAAGGAAACCCACCTGATGGACTTGGACCCCATGTCAGAAGATACGGGAGGTGCTCACGAGGGTGGGGGCGCGCCCTCCCCCCTGGGCGCGCCCCCTGCCTCGTGGGGCCCCCGTAGCTCCACCGACGTTCTCCCTGCACCCATATATACCTACGTACCCTAAAACTTCCAGAACATAAGATAGATCGGGAGTTCCGCCGCCGCAAGCCTCTGTAGCCACCAAAAACCAATCGGGACCCTGTTTCGGCACCCTGCCGGAGGGGGATCCCATCACCGGAGGCCATCTTCATCATCCCGGCGCTATCCATGACGAGGAGGGAGTAGTTCACCCTCGGGGCTGAGGGTATGTACCAGTAGCTATGTGTTTGATCTCTCTCTCTCATGTTCTCTCTCGTGTTCCATCTATGGCACGATCTTGATGTATCGCGAGCTTTGCTATTTGTAGTTGGATCTTATGATGTTTCTCCCTCTCTACTCTCTTGTGATGAATTGAGTTTCCCCTTTGAAGTTATTTTATCGGATTGAGTCTTTTATGAACACTTGATGTATGTCTTGCGTGGGATAACCATGGTGACAATGGGTTATTCTATTGATCCACTTGATGTATGTTTTGGTGATCAACTTGCGGGTTTTGTGACACTTGGGAACCTATGCATAGGGGTTGGCACACGTTCTTGACTCTCCGGTAGTAGCTTTGGGGCACTCTTTGAAGTACTTTTATGTTGGTTGGATGAATCTGAGATAGTGTGATGTATATCGTATAATCATGCCCACGGATACTTGAGGTGACAATGGAGTATCTAGGTGACATAAGGGTTTTGGTTGATTTGTATCTTAAGGTGTTATTCTAGTACGAACTCTTTTATAGATTGATCCGAAAGAATAGCTTTGTGGTGGTTTCGTACCCGACCATAATCTCTACCTTTGTTCTCCGCTATTAGTGTCTTTGGAGTGACTCTTTGTCGCATGTTGAGGTCTTGTCATATGTTCTATCTATGTTATTATTGTTGAGAGAATTTACACTAGTGAAAGTATGAACCCTAGGCCTTGTTTCCTATCATTGCAATACCGTTTACGCTCACTTTTACCGCTCGCTACCTTGCTGTTTTTATTATTTCAGATTACAAAAACCTATATCTACTATCTATTTTGCACTTGTATCACCATCTCTTCGCCAAATTAGTGCACCTATACAATTTACCATTGTATTGGGTGTGTTGGGGACACAAGAGACTTTTTGTTATTTGGTTGCAGGGTTGCTTGAGAGAGACCATCTTCATCCTACGCCTCCTACGGATTGATAAACCTTAGGTTATCCACTTGAGGGAAATTTGCTACTGTCCTACAAACCTGTGCACTTGCAGGCCCAACAACGTCTACAAGAAGAAGGTTGTGTAGTAGACATCATAATGGTGTGTCCGAATGTCGTAACTGTACTTTATTAGATATGATGCGATCTATGATGTCTCTTACCGATTTACCACTATCGTTTTGGGGTTATGCATTAGAGACAACTGCATTCATGTTAGATAGGGCACCGTCAAAATCCATTGAGACGACACCTTATGAACTGTGGTTTGGCAATAAACTTAAGCTGTTTTTTCTTAAAGTTTGGGGTAGCAATGCTTATGTCAAAAGGCTTCAGCCTGATAAGCTCGAACCCAAATCAGAAAAGTGCATCTTCATAGGATACCCTAAGGAAACAATTGGGTACACCTTCTATCACAGATCCGAAGGCAAGATCTTTGTTGCCAAGAATGGAACCTTTCTAGAGAAGGAGTTTCTCTCGAAAGAAGTGAGTGGGAGGAAAGTAGAACTTGATGAGGTAATTATACCTTCCCTCGAATTGGAAAGTAGGTCATCACAGAAAACTGTTCCCGTGATGCCTACACCAACTAGAGAGGAAGCTAATGATAATGATCATGAATCTTTAGATCAAGTTACTACTGAACCTCACAGGCCAACCAGAGCACGTTTCACACCAGATTGGTACGGTAATCCTGTTCTGGAAGTCATGTTACTAGACTATGATGAACCTACGAACTATGAAGAAGCGATGATGAGCCCAGATTTCGATAAATGGCTTGAGGGCATGAAATCTGAGATAGGATTCATGTATGAGAACAAAGTGTGGACTTTGGTTGACTTTCCTCGATGATCGGCGAGCCATAGAAAATAAATGGATCTTCAAGAGGAAGATGGACGGTGATGGTAGTGCTACTATCTACAAAGCTCGAATTGTCGCAAAAGGTTTTCGACAAGTTCAAGGAGTTGACTACAATGAGACTTTCTCACCCATAGCGATGCTTAAGTTTGTCCCAATCATGTTAGCAATTGCCGCATTTTATGAAGTCTGGCAAATGGATATCAAAACTGCATTCCTTAATGGATTTATTAAAAAGAAGTTATATACGATGCAACCAGAAGGTTTTGTCAATCCTAAAGGTGCTAACAAAATGTGCAAGCTCCAGTGATTCATCTATGGACTGGTGCAAACATCTCAGAGTTGGAATATACGCTTTGATGTGTTGATCAAAGCATATAGTTTTATACAAACTTGCGCTGAAGTCTGTATTTACAAGAAAGTGAATGGGACCACTACAACCTTTCTGATAAGTATATGTGAATGACATATTGTTGATCAGAAATAATGTAGAATTTTTTGGAAAGCATAAAGGAGAGTTTGAAAGGAGTTTTGTCAAAGAAAGACCCCGATGAAGCTGCTTACATATTGGGCATAAAGATCAATAGAGATAGATCAAGATGCTTGATAAGATTTTTCAATGAGTACATATCTTGCCAAGATTTTGAAGTAGTTCAAATTGGAACAGCCAAGGAAAGAGTTCTTGCTTGTGTTGCAAGGTGTAAAGTTGAGTAAGACTCAAAACCCGACCACAGCAGAAAATAGAAAGAGAATGAAGTCATTCCCTATACCTCAGCCATAAGTTCTATAAAGTATGCTATGCTGTGTACCAGACCTATTGTGTACCTTATCATGAGTTTGGCAAGGGGGTACAATAGTGATCCAGGAGTGGATCACAGGACAACGGTCAAAGTTATCCTTAGTTACCTAAGAGGACTAAGGAAATATTTCTCGGTTATGGAGGTGATAAATAGTTCGTCGTATAGAGTTACATTGATGCAAGCTTTTACACCGATCTGGGTGACTCTGAGTCTCAATCTAGATACATATTGAAAGTGGGAGCAATTAGCTAGAGTAGCTCTATGTAGAGCATTGTAGACATAGAAAATCTGCAAAATACATACGGCTCTAAATGTGGCAGACCCGTTGACTAAACTTCTCTGATAAGCAAAACATGATCACACCTTAGTACTCATTGGGTGTTAATCGCATAGCGATGTGAACTAGATTATTGACTCTAGTAAACCCTTTGGGTGTTGGTCACATGGCATTGTGAACTATGGGTGTTAATCACATACATATGTGAACTATTGGTGTTAAATCACATGGCGATGTGAACTAGATTATTGACTCTAGTGCAAGTGGGAGACTGAAGGAAATATGCCCTAGAGGCAATAATAAAGTTGTTATTTTATATTTCCTTATATCATGATAAATGTCTATTATTCATGCTAGAATTGTATTAACCGGAAACTTGATACATGTCTGGATACATAGACAAAACACCGTGTCCCTAGTATGCCTCTACTTGACTAGCTCGTTAATCAAAGATGGTTAAGTTTCCTAACCATAGACATGTGTTGTCATTTGATGAACGGGATCACATCATTAGGAGAATGATGTGATGGACAAGACCCATTCATTAGCTTAGCATAATGCTCGTTTAGTTTTATTGCTACTGCGTTCTTCATGTCAAATACATATTCCTTCGACTATGAGATTATGCAACTACCGGATACCGGAGGAATGCCTTATGTTCTATCAAACATCACAATGTAACTGGGTGATTACAAAGATGCTCTACAGGTATCTCCGAAGGTGTTTGTTGGGTTGGCATAGATCGAGATTAGGATTTGTCACTCCGAGTATCAGATATGTATCTTTGGGCACTCTCGGTAATGCACATCATAAGAAGCTTTACAAGCAATGTGACTAATGAGTTAGTTGTGGGATGATGCATTACAGAATGAGTAAAGATACATGTCGGTAACGAGATTGAACTAGGTATGAAGATTGTAGCGACCACGATCCCAATGCATCGAAGTCTCTGTGCTTAAGTGTCATCCCTAGATCGGTATGCTGACACACACAATACTCGAGGAATTATAACAGAGTTCAATCACACATTTATTACATCGAGGTCCTCATAAAAAGTATTTGTTACACAAATGATATGGCTGAAGGCCATCTAAACTAAATAACGGCTAAAGCTACGAAGATAATTGAGTCCATCAACTCCAACGTCATAACTGAGTGCATGACAACGAACTATCGCACCTTATTCTTCGCCGGTGAAGTCTAGAACATGAGACGTTGCAGCCGTGTAGGTCAGCACATGGAATATGCTGGCAGAGTTATATGGTAGAGCAAAAGAATGCAAGAAACTATATCTACATGCATATTTGGCTGGTGGAGGCTCTAATTTTAATGTTTTTGCATAAAGCTAATTTTTTCCTAGAACATAGGAATAAATTTTATTTACTACAAAGTTATACCAATATTTGAGAAGGTTCCTCCAACTTAAATCCCAACATTAACCGAGTATCATCATTAAACCCAATTCATTAATTAAAGAGTGACGAGATCAACAATAATATTCACTTCTAGATACTCAAGATGTCCATACACTACTAGGGAAAAGCCTATACACAGAATCTTAGCAGCAGCGAGGGTTAAAAACCCTCGCTACTGCTACTTACTAGCAGCGCAGGTTTTTAAACCTCGCTACTACTAATTTGATAGCAGCAGCGCGGGTTTATAACCCTCGCTACTACTAAGCGGTCTCTACCGTGCCCCCCGGGACATGCCATAGTAGTAGCGCGGGTTTTTAACCCTCGCTACTACTAAGTTGATAGCAGTAGCGTGGGTTTTTAACCCTCGCTACTACTAAGTGGCCCCTGGACCATGCCATAGTAGTAGCGATGGTTATAAACCTGCGCTACTACTATCAACTTAGTAGTAGCGCGGGTTTTTACCCCTCGCTACTACTAATCGTCTGCCATAGTAGTAGCGCGGGGTATGGCCTATTTGCAAAATTTTCAAAGTCTACCCCCCCCCCCCCCCCCCCCGTGGACCGCCTTTTCAGCTTTAAAAAAATAAAAGAAAATGATAAAAATGTCAAAAAAATAAAAGAAAATAAGTTTCCCATGTGATATGTGGTCTAGTTGTTGGGAAAATTTACAAATATGAATTTCGATTTTATTTGCAAAATCTCTCTCGAAATTTGTAAAATGACCATAACTTTTGCATACGAACTCGGATGAAAAAGTTTTTTATATAAAAAATCATCTACTCGAAAAGTTACATCCGAATTTAACCGGGGGAACCCCGTTAAACATTTTTAAAATCCTCAAAAACCTAACAGAAAAAAGTTACGGGGCTTTTAAGATCTGGAGGCAAAAAAATTCAAAAAAAATCAGTTTTTGTTAAATCTGGTCAAACTATGGTCAAACTAATTATTCAAGAATATTAGTGTTACTAAATAATTATTTTAGTTTTTTTATTTTGGTCAAATCTGGTCAAATTATGGTCAAACTATGGTCAAATCTGGTCAAACTGTGGTACTAATTTTTTAGAACAATAGTTTCAAACTTAAACAGTGAAATGTGTGACTTCATGCTCAAGCTAAATTCCTGAGGTTAATAGGATTGACATCTTACTATTGTCAGGAAAACAACAAGTGCAGACTTGGAAACGAGGGAGAATAGAACCCGGAAGTTAAGCGTGCTCGGGCTGGAGTAGTGAGAGGATGGGTGACCATCCGGGAAGTTAGATGATTTGGAATGATGAGGGGTGATTAGAGATTAAATTGAGCAGCGATGAGGGGTGATTAGAGATTTGAGGTTAAAATAATTCAGAAATTTGAAAATTAGGGGAAAAATCAAAAAAAAAATCAAAAAAATTCAAAAAAAAAATTCAGAGATTACAGATTAGTAGTAGCGCGGGTTTTTACCCACGCTACTGCTATACGTTAGCTGTAGCTCGGGTTGCACCCGCGCTACTGCTACAAGTTAGCTGTAGCGCCTTATTAGTAGCGCCGGCCCCCGCGCTACTAATAGGCCCAAAACCCGCGGTGCTGCTAGGCTTTTCCCTAGTAGTGATAACTAGGGACACGGCTAACCATGATTAGTTAATACACTCTACAGAGGTTGCGCACTTTTCCCCACAAGGCTCGACCACATCCATGATCGGAAGATCGAGACATAGTCTTTCTGGAGCATTAACTCTCTACTCTGGGTAGACCGGTACACCTAATTTCCCCTGCATCTGCTAGTCCACCTCTTCAAGAGCTCACACAACTTACTCAACTATGCCAGAGCCCATAATGGCTTGTGGCTACACACGGAAGTTTCTAGAGATGAAATATCATATGATCCATTTGAGTCTGGGTGGCGAACAAAGGAAAATCACACAAGTACTCCGGGATTTCCCAATGGTCAAGAATTGGTTTCTCCAGGTGCCCCAACCAATCCACCCAGATGTGTATTAATGTTGCCACCTTAATGTTATCCAAAAATTATTATCTCTCACAACTTCCATGTACATCACGATCCAGTTCCCGTCTATGAGCATCACTAAGCAATAATTGAGCATAACGTATATTCCCGGGGAGATCAAAGGTAATAGGTTCCTACCTCAAGTATTACAACCAAACCACATGTTCCCAATCCTGGTCATGCAAATATTTGAGGGGCGAAACTAATGCATAGTAAAAACTGGGTATAGAAGAGTATGATCAAAGTGTAACTTGCCTTGCTGAGGATCGGAAAACTCTAGAGATTCGTAGTAACAAGCTTCACACTCCGGAAAATCTACCGTAGACAAACAATAGCATACATAAGCAATCAAGCAAATGATGCAAAGAGAAATCAAGAAAAGATCCAAATAAAACTCGAATCAAGCAAATTACTAATCTAAACAGGTAACAAATTTTGACAGAATTATATTTATGTGGATTAGATCTTAACTGTAGGTACATGTGATTAGCTACGATTTGCAAAAAGAATCAACTCAAATGGAGCTACGAAACTCAAGATGCAAGCAAAACAAGATCAAGTTCTAATCTGAACTAAACTCAAATTTTAAATTGTCAAAATCAAGTTCAAGTTGGTTTACTGGATAGTGGGGAACGATCTGAAGATTTAGGCGTTGGTTTCATCTAATTTGTACAATCGAGCTAAAAGTTACGCTAGTTTGAAGATCAGGGGCTAATCTGTGATAAAACTATTCGCGGATAGGTCCCTGGCCAAAAATAAACAGAAAAAGAAAATCTATCGGACAAATGTCCACTAACAGAGACTAACGAACGAATTCGTTCGTTAACAGATCTAAACGGGTGAACGTTCGCTAACTAACGAACTGGAAAAAAACAAATCGATCTAATAGTAAACCGAAAAAACCGGGAAAAGACCGGCGAACTGGATCAGGTTTTTACCAGCTAAACGGTGGCGAGAAAACTGACAGATTGGCTCCGGCGGAGATCCGACGGGGCGAGGCGAGGCACGGCGTGGTCGACGGCGGCGTCTACGCGGCTCACGAGCGGCGGCGCGGGCGGCAGCGGCGGCGGCTTCAGCGTCGGGAGTTGCGGCTTGGCGGTGCTTGGCGAGATGAGGAGTGGTGGCGGGGAGGCGCGGCTATATAAATAGGGGGTCGGGGGAGAATCCGACTTGGGGAGGAGGGCGCGCGGCGGCCGTGGGAGTTGGAGTCCGGATCGGACTGCTCGGCGGCGGCGGCTGGGACTCCGGTGGAGTCGGTGCGGGCGCGCGAGGCGAGCTGGGCCTTGGCCTGGCTCAACTGGGACGGCCCAGTTTGGCAAACTTTTTTTAAACAATTTTCCTAGAGGCTAAAACATTCAAAATAAATATAAATACGGTCCTAAAAATTCCAGAAAAAATCACGTAGCTAAATGGCCTTACTAGTGACCTCATGAACATTTTTCTGGACTTAAATGCCTAAACTAAAAACAAACATTATAGTTCTAATTACTCAGCTAACTAATAAATAAACTAGCGAATAAAATCAAATAAACTCTCAAAAATTCAAAATTCAATTTCCAATATTTTCTACTAAATTGATGAAGTCATATTATCTTCTCTCGTTATTTTTAAAATATTTGGAAAAACAATTTTGAAAAACAATTTGATCCAATTACCAAATTTCGATAAATCAAAACTGGATTTTTGTGAAACATCCAACTCTCTCAAATTGGTCCTTGAGTTGCTTAAGGCCTCTTGGATCAAAATGCAACCAAACTAAACAACAAAATGCAATAAATCATGTATGCATATGAATGATCTATGTATAACATCCAAATTGAAAATTGGGATGTTACAAACCTACCCCCCCTTAAGATGAATCTCGCCCTCGAGATTCGGTTGGTCAACAAAAAGGTGTGGGTGGTCCTTGCGGAGGTCTTTTTCTCATTCCCATGTAGCTTCCTCCTCGGTATGGTGGCTCCACTGAACTTTGCAAAACTTGATGACTTTGCTGCGAGTAACTCGACTAGAAAACTCGAGAATCTTAACTGGCTTCTCTTCGTAGGTCAGATCACTATCCAACTGTATCGCTTCCAGTGGCACTGTATCTCTCAGAGGAATGTCAGCCATCTCTGCGTGGCACTTCTTCAACTGGGAAACGTGAAACACATCATGAACTCCAGACAATCCTTCGGGTAATTCCAACTTGTAGGCAACTTCTCCCATGATAGTGGTGTCCTTCACCTTCTTGTATACAAAGCTTCGAAAGGGGTCATCTTCAAACTGGCTTGATAACTGTTGTTATAAGAGAACTCTGGAGAGGGTAAATTGTCATCCCAACTAGATCCATAATCTAGCGCACAAGCTCTCAACATGTCCTCTAGAATCTGATTGAATCTCTCGGTCTGTCCATCTTTCTACGGATGAAAGGCTGTACTGAACTCTAACTTGGTACCCAAAGTTTCGTGTAACTGATTCCAAAACTTTGAAGTAAACTGCGTCCCTCTATCTGATACGATGGTCCTTGAAACTCCATGCAGACATACGATCCTGGTCATGTATATCTTCACCAACTTAGCACTCGTATAAGTTGTCTTCACAGGGATGGAATGGGCTACCTTCGTCAAGCGATCGACTACAACCAAAATAGAGTCATAGCCTGAACGCGTCCTGGGTAATATAGTGATAAAATCCATGCCAAGTTTATCCCACTTCCATTCGGGTATCGGCAAAGGCTGAAGTAACCCTGCTAGTTTCTGATGCTCTGCCTTAACTCTCTGACATACATCGCATACTGCTACATACTTGGCAATATCCTTCTTCATTCCTGTCCACCAGAAACTCTCCTTCAAATCCAGATACATCTTGGTGTTACCTGGGTGAATTGAATAAGGCGAACCATGAGCCTCTTGAAGAATTAACTTCCTGATCTCAGGGTCATTAGGCACATAGATATGATCCTCAAACCATAAAGTGTCATGCTCATCCTCACGAAAACCTTTAGCATTTCCTTTACTCATCCTTTCCTTTATCTCTGCATTCTCCTTGTCCGTCTTTTGGGCTTCTCAGATATTTCCAAGCAAAGTGGACTGAATATCCAATGTTGCAACATAACCTCTCGGAACTATCTCCAAGCGAAGTTCTCGGAGATCATCGGCTAACTCCTGAGGTAATCCTCCGGTTATGAGTGTGTTAACATAACTCTTACGGCTCAACGCATATGCTATGACATTGGCCTTTCCTGGGTGATAATGAAATCTCATATCATAATCCTTTATGAGCTCCAACCATCTCCTTTTCCTGAGGTTCAACTCCTTCTGCATGAAGATGTACTTCAAACTCTTATGATCTGTGTAAACATTGCAAAGGTTTCCGAAGAGAAAATGTCTCCATGTCTTGAGCGCATGCACTATGGCTGCTAACTCCAAATCATGCGTATGCATAATTCAACTCATGAGGTCGAAGCTGTCGTGAGGCATATGAAACAACTCTTCTGTCCTGCATAAGCACACCTCCAAGTCCTCGACGTGAAGCATCACAATATACTTGGAAATCCTTGCGTATGTGTGGGAGAATCAGCACTGGGGCTATAACCAAACATTTCTTCAACTCCTAAAAACTGGCCTCACAATCCTCAGTCCATTTAAACTTGGTGTCCTTCTTCAATAACTCCGTCATGGGCTTCGCAATCTTGGAAAAATTCTCAATAAATCTCCGATAATAACCTGCGAGTCCAAGAAAACTTCTGATCTCTCCAACTGAGGTGGGTGCCAAGCACTTAGTGACAGATGCAACCTTGGTTGGGTCTACTGCTATTCCTTCTCCTGATATAACATGTCCGAGAAATCCAACTTCTTTCAACCAAAACTCGCATTTGCTGAACTTGGCATACAACTGATGTTCCCTGAGCTTCTCAAGAACCAAGCACAAATGTTCCTTATGCTCTTCTTCATTCTTCGAGTAGACCAATATGTCATTAATGAACACCACAACGAACTTGTCCAAAAACTCCATGAACACCTTGTTCATCATACTCATGAAATAGGCAGGGGCATTAGTCAAACTAAATGACATAACTGTATACTCATATAGCCCATACCTCGTGGTAAAAGTTGTCCTCGGATCTTTAGCTGGTGATAACCTAATCGAAGATCGATCTTGGAGAAAACCTTAGCTCCCTGCAGCTGGTCAAACAAATCATTGATCATCGGCAGAGGGTATTTGTTCTTGATCGTCACCTCATTTAGGGCATGATAATCAACAACCATCCTCAAAGATAGATCCTTCTTCTCAACTAGGAGCACTGGGGCTCCCCAAGGTGATGAGCTTGGCCGAATATAACCTTTCTCCAGTAACTCCTTAATCTGCTTCTTAATTTCCTCCAGATCATTTGCGGGCATCCGATACGGTCTCTTTGATATTGGTCCGGTGCCTAGCAACAACTCAATCAAATACTCAATATCTCGATCTGGCGGCATGCCTAGTAAGTCCTCCGGAAATACATCGGGATAATTCTTCACCACAGGTACTTCCTCCTGAACAACTCCCGATAGGGAATTTACCTGAGTCCTCCTTGGTGCATGTCTAGACACATACTTGATCCTCTTTCCTTCTGGGGTGGTGAGAAGAATTGATTTACTGGCGCAATCAATGTTTCCCTCAAACTTGGATAGCCAATCCATGCCTAGGATCACGTCCAATCCTTGTGACTCCAGGACAATAAGGTCAGTGGGGAAAACATGTCTACCTATGGTTATTGGCAACTGATAACATCCCTGACTAGCCATATACTCTTCTCCTGGGGAACTCACTAACATAGGTGACTTAAGGGCTACGGTTGGCAGCTTAAACTTGTCCAAAAATCCCCTTGATATGAATGAATGAGATGCACGAGTATCGAAAAGAACAAGTGATGTAAATGCATTAATAAAAAACTTACCGACAACTGTGTCGGGCTGCTCCTCAATCTCCTCCACACTGACGTGGTTCACCTGACATCTGGTGAAGGGGTTGGGCTTATTTCCAGAATTTCCATTGCCATTTCCATTCTTTGCTTCAGAACACTCAGTGGCATAGTGTCCGGTCTTCCCGCACTTGAAACAAGTAATGTGACTCAGATCCTTCTTGGCGCGTGTCGTGGGGTTGGAACGGTTCTGACTGTTGCTTCCTCCATTCCCATTGCCATTCTTAGGGCCACTGTGGTTGTGTGAACTTCCTCCATTGTGCGAATGTCCTCCATCGTTATGCCCACTACTAGGGAATACCCTAGTAGTAGCGCTTGTGCAAGCGCTACCACCAAGGCGCTACATCTAACTAGTAGCAGTAGCTCTAGAAAGGATGCGCTACTGCTATACCTAGTTAGCAGTAGCGCTTTCCTATAGTAAGCACTACTGATAGTACTAAGTAGCAGTAGCGCTTCTTCTAAAAAGCGTTGGTTCTTGTATTTTTTAAAATACAACTTATTTTCGTTGTGGTTTTATATACAGTACTTTCATCATATGATTTTATGACCATGATTAGTTATTATATTTAACGGTGGGTGAAATGAACGTGGAGTAGATTCAAGTGGAGGCAACATGTGGTGCATGCCGAAAGTACTACTAATCCAAACTTGATCTGGTTTGGATTAGTAGTACTTTCGATGTGCACCACATGTTGCCTCCACTTGAATCTAATCCATGTTCATTTCACCTACTGATATATATATATATATATATATATATATATATATAATAACTCATCATGCTCATATAACAACTTAGCATCATGCATCATCGATCATAATAATAAATAACTCATCATTAGTATCATAATAACAAGTCATACTCATCATCATCGATCATACAACTTATACTCGATACCACATCATCATCATAGTCATCTAACCAATCCTACTTAGTTGTTCTTAGCACATGATCATGAGTATTAGCTAGGACCTACTACCTTCTCCTAGGTAAAATAGCATAAAACAAGATAGCCCCTGACTCTCCATTATGGAGAATGGAGATTATCCTATCTCCAATTCTTGTCTTTCGCACAATCTTGCTTCCAAGAACCTCCTTACGATTGTCCATGCATTTTTTCCATTCTTTGATTACCATGTGTTCACCGGTTTTAGAAATCTGATATGGACATGTGAGACTCATAGGATGACCTGGCTGTATGTTCAAAACATCAAGGCGACCATTCTAATACATCAAATGAGGCACACAATCAATCGGGATTTTCTGTTGAAAAACATAGTAATAACTTCGTAGTTAGCAATGTAGTTCGGTTTTAGAAGTATGCAAAAGATGCATGAATGTTGTAATAGTAAAAAATCTTTCCAGGGTATTTCCATGGAAGTTACCGTGGTTCAACACGTGCACTAGTGGCACATATTGACCATAATTTGGAGGAGTATGATAATAGGTATTGTAATTCTCAAGGTCAGTACAAAATGTGATAAGATGATTTTTCTCCTGATAAGTTAATTCGGAGCCATCGGTCTAGTGGGTTTTGTCTACCATCTTCCGTACATTGTTTGAAGAATGAAAATAAGCTGTCAATGGAAATAAGCTGTCAACTATTTTGAAATAAACAATATAAATTAGTTAATAACTATGTTTGAGAAACTCACATAGCGGTAGAATTGGAAGCGTATCAACAAGGACCCAAATGTCCATATTGTCTTGCTCGATGTCAGGATCACCAAGATCCATGGTAACAAGAATATCCTCATAAAAACCATACATCTTGCAAAGTGCTTCCCAATTTGGGCAACCAAAATGGGTTACGCTCTGAGAATTGTATAGATTTACTTCAAAATCCATACCATGATGGGTCCTTAGGTGAATTTTCTTTGTTTCAAAACTTTCATGGTCTTTAAAACCCATCCTATCCAAGACATTGCGTCTTGCATGGCATGGGATAAGCTAGTCAAATTGTAAAATATGAAAATTACACGTTGAAATAGTTGAAGTCGTGCTTAATTACGAAAAAACACTTGTCATCGTTGCGTACCGTTTGAACATCGAAGGTCTCTTGGAGCTTAATGCTGAAGCGCCGTTCCTCGTCCAGGTGAGGCCTGTCGCACAGACCTCGGTCGTCGTTGCACCAGTCACACTCCCCTGGGAGACTTTTGTCGTCCGAGTATGACATTTCCAATGTTCATAATTCAAATATTAAACTTGTACAATTAAATATATGTACTACAAAAACTAAATTAGATCGTTATTATTCATCACGGGTTGACTATCGGTCTGTCGAGTCTTTTCTTGAAAACTCTCAGCTCACGCGGTGTATATATTCGACCGTCAGTGATGGTAGCTCCTCCTTCCGTTCCCATGCATTACACCAAATTGTCTAGGACACGGGAACGAAGGAGAAGCTACCCCCACGACAACAGTCGGGGTTCATCGTCCTCTCATATATGGTGGAGACTCTCCCTCACTGATTCCTCTCTGACATTTGCGACCATCGGTGATGGTCGTTACTCCATCTTCCCCTAGTGCATAACAAAGGTCTAGCACAAGGAGAAGAAGGAGATACGACCCCCATGACAACAGTCAGGATTCTTCGTCCTCTCATATATGGTGGAGCCTCCGCCGACCTAAAGTCAACCCTAAATATCGTTTAATTATTTTTCTAGAAAATCCAGGCCACTCGATATTTCCTACATATTCTAGCACAAGTCATGCCAGAATTCACGGAAAAATCCGGCATGACCTTTGCTAAAAAAAAGGGCATATCGGGCGCCTGAAATATGCTGGAACAAAAATTAATCAACACTCTGGCAAAACATAGGCCACTCGAAGGTGTAACCAGCAAACATGACCGGCCACTTGGGCAAGCACATATCCTATTTGAGCAACACAAGATATACATGTTTATATCTACATCATATGAGCATTCAAACTTGATGGAGTAATTTTCCAATTTGAGCATTCAATAAGCAAAACCAAATCGTAAAATAAATTAGTACAAATTAGCATTCATGCAATAAGAAAAATTAAATCATCTCTTTCGTCCGTACATCGTCGAATATTATCACTAATACATCTCGAATAGTACCATACATATAACATCACTAATACAGCTAAAACCCTAGCGAATGACGGGTATCGGCGCGGGCGATGGACACCCAAAGAGAAGGAACCATCACAGGATCATAGCTCTAGTGAGATCCCTGAAGAACCTGCCAGGTATTGGAGAACCTGCCCTCCAACGCAACCATGTAGCGACGGACGTGCTCGTCCTCCTCGCTGACATGCTGACGTACCACCTTCGTGGGGTCCGCAAGCCTCCGCACCATCACTAGCCCACGCGACCGCCACCGAAGAAGGTTCGAGTCTACGACGGGCTGGCTCCTCACCAAGCTGCGCCCCTCGGAAGGTAGCTCCTCCCAGTACCATCCCGGTGGAGCCCAGTACCGGACATGGCCCCTCTGATCAAGCAGGCCTCCTCCACCGAGTCGACGACGAGGATGCGGGATAGGCATCATCGACGTTGATGCGGGAATAATTGCTTTAACTAAAAAAATAACAACAAATGTGACACCTAAAACACCTAAATTCTATTAACTACACCTAATTAAAAACCTACATTTTGAACATGATTCGGTCATAACTAGGGTTCGTACTACATTATTCTAAGATTAAACACCTAAAATACCTAAATTAAATTAACAACATGGGGTGGCTGGTCTCACCTCGATCGAGGTCGGAGGAGGTCGGTGATGGGGACGACGACAGGGATGATGCAGGAGCTCCTTGATTTATGCAAAAACAAAATATAAACAAAAGCATTATTATCGTCATCTTAGGACTTAGTGAAATTCCATAAGCTACATTTAATTATTCTATTCAAATTTACTTATAATTTCCTATTCTATTCAAATTTTCTAAAAAATTCCTATTCTATTCAAAAGACCTACATTTACTTATTTTTTCAATTTCATATTTTATTCTATTCAAATTTACTAAAAACAAAAACCTACATTTAACAAAAACTAAAACCTATTTATAGAAAGGGGGAGGAGGAGTGCGGAAGGAGGCCAGGAGGAGGGGAAGGAGGAGGAGGAGAGAGCAGGAGGGGGAGGAGGAGAGAGGAGGGAGGAGGAGGGAGGAGGAGGAGGAGGAGAGAGCATGAGAGGGAGGAGGGAGGAGAGGAGGAGGGGGCCGTTTGAGTGGGAGGAGAAGGAGGGGTGCACCGGAGAAGAGGGAGGAGGAAGAGGGGGCCGCCGGCGCCGGAGAGGTAGGAGGAGGAGGGAGGAGGAGGGGGAGGAGGAGGAGGGAGGGATCAACCTTGGTGTGGAGGAGGAGGACAGCGACGACGCGGCGACGGCAGTGAGGGCGACGGAGGCGACAGAGAGGCGACAGACGAGAGTGTGAGGGGGAAAGTGAGAGGACGCGCATGGGCCGGTTAATTTGGATAAGGGCCCTTAGTGGTAGCGCTTGTCTCTAAAAAGCGCTACTACTAACATCTATAGCAGTAGCGCTTTCTGAAGAAAAGCGCTACTGCTACAGATTTTAGCAGTAGCGCTTTCTGAAGAAAGGCGCTACTGATAAGGCTAAGAATGTAAAAAATATCAAAAATATATTGGTCATCAATGATCTTTTTGTGTAGAATCTGAATTGTCAATAGGAATCTTCGCCGGTTTAAGAACCGGCGAAGATTCCTATTGCGGCCACAGATCCTACACATAGAGTTCAATGAAGACCAAGTGGTTGTGATGGTATGAGAAGCACCATATTTAAGGTGGTAAAAATTCTATTCGTGGAGCAAGGTGGGACTAAACTTTGGTCTAGGAGGGTGGGGGGGACTGAATTTATCAGTAGCGCTGGTCGGGGAAAAAGCGCTATTGCTAAGATGCATAGTAGTAGCGCTTGCAAAACGTGAGCGCTACCACTATCCCTAGTATGCCTGGAACGCTCTGTCAATTGTATTAGTAGCGCGTTTTGTAGGTTCAGCGTTGCTGCTATGATCATAGTAGCAGCGCTCGTGCTGCCCAAGTGCTACTGCTATGTAGCAGCAGCGCTTTGCTTGAACAAGCGCTACTGGTGAGCTCCTGTGTATAAGCATTTCCCAAGTAGTGCTCCATGGTTATGAGTATGTCCTCCCGAGTACGGGGAATAGCGAGGCTTCTGTTGACCTCCAGAAGTATATCTCCCCTGTCCGTACTTCCTCTTGCGATTGTCAATCTGTTGCTGCTTGCCTTCTATCATGAGGGCCCTGTCTACCAGCTCGTGGTAGTTGTTGAAAGTTGCCACCATCAACTGCATGCTTATCTCATCATTGAGTCCCTCAAGAAACTTCTCCAGCTTCGCGGCATCTCTGGCCACATCATCTAGGGCATAGCGTGCTAACTTGCTGAACTCATCCACATACTATCCCACTGTACGACTCCCTTAGCGCAAGTTGCGAAACTCACGCTTCTTCAAACTCATGGCTCCAGCTGAAACATGTGCGGTGCGGAGGGCCTGCTGAAACTGATCCCATGTAAATGTAGCTATGGGGTAAGTGGTAGTGAAATTCTCCCACCAAGATGTTGCGGGTCCATCAAGCTGATGTGCGGCAAAGCGCACTCTCTCCACATTTGTGCATCCAGCAGTGGTCAGCTCTCTTCCAATCTTGCGGAGCCAATCATCTGCAACAATCGGTTCGGTGTTGCTAGAGAACACCGGCGGATTCAACCTCAGAATGCGGGCTAGGTTTTCAACAAGGGGTGGTGGCGGTGGGTTATTGTTGTTGTTGTTGCCATGGTTCTGATTCTAGACTAACATCTGCATCAAGGCATACTGCTGCTGGATCTACTGAATGAGCTCCGGCAGGAAAATGAATCCAGTGTCACGTCTCGGAGGCATCTGATGGGTTAGAGGGGGTGAGAAAACAGAATAGAATAAGGTCTAAGAGGGATTTCCCTACCCATATGCATATGTGGCAAATACAATCAATTCACTTCACTCAACAACAAACAAGGTTCACACAAACGATCTAAACTACTATTACAAATCGATCGATTCTAACTACTTGGAAGAATACTACTAATAACATGGTGGTCGTCTAGAAATTTTGATCGGTGGAAGACTCCATAATATCGGCTCCAGCTTCGTCTTCATAATCATCATCACTATCATCATCTGCATCATTGTCCATGTTGGTGTCATCCAATACGATGTAGTCCTCCGAACGAATGTCCACTTCAGGCTCTTGCTTTGGGTTCACCACGTGTATTCCTAGCTTCTTCTTCAGGTCTTCATGCTTCTCTAGTAGCACAACAATTTCTTCTTCTTATCCATTGCGTGTTGACTTGAGTTCCTCTTCTAGCTCGATATTCCTCTTCATCAGCTCCTTGGTCTTCTTCATGATAGCGCACATCTGGTTCTCATCGACGAATGTGCAGATCCATCTCCTGAATGTATGCTGCAATTGATCCATCCTTCCTTGTGTGAATCATCTCCCATTCCTCATCTCGGCGTCCACATATCTAATAGACGGTGTCTTCAAGCTCCTTGTGGTACACCTCACAAATGCGTCCAAAAGTGATGTGGGCTGCCATGCTCTTTCCCAAGTTCCAGCTTGGTGCATCCAAGGTAAAATCAATGGGCTCTGTTGTTGGCACAAACGTCCTCCCCGGTACACGAACTTTGATTCTCCAGTGCTCCTCTTATGGTAAAGTTGCAGTGAAGGTTCGAGTGAAGCTTGGTAGTCCAATATTCTGGTACTTAGTGACTTCCTTCAAGTGTCATTCGAAATGGGTGTCGTCATCCGGCTGGGTGAATTTGTTCCTGGGGTCCGCCCTCTATAGAGTAGAAATAGAGGAGAATTAGAAATGAGCAAAGAAGAGTATCATGTGGCTTTTCCTAGTGGTTGCATCCTACAGTCAGCGTGTGCTCTGATACCATCTTGTAGCGACCACGATCCCAATGGATCAAAGTCCCTGTGCTTAAGTGCCATCCCTGGATCGGTATGCTGACACACATAGTACTCGAGGAATTATAACATAGTTCAATCACACACTTATTACATAGAGGTCCTCATAAAGAGTATCTGTTACACAAATGATATGGCTGAAGGCCATCTAAACTAAATAACCACGGAAGCTTCAAAGATAAATGAGTCCATCAACTCCAACGGCATAGCTGAGTGCGTGAAAACGACCTATCGCACCTTATTCCTCGTCGGTAAAGTGTGCAACATGAGACGTTGCAGCCGTGTAGGTCAGCACATGGAATATGCTGGCAAAGTTACACTGTAGAGCAAAAGAATGCAAGAAATTATATCTACATGCATATTTGGCTGGTGGAGGCTCTAAGTTTAATGTTTATGCATAAAGCTAAATTTTCCCTACTACAAAGTTATACCAATATTTGAGAAGGTTCCTCCAACTCAAATCCCAACATTAACCAAGTACCATCATTAAACCCAATTCATTAATTAAGGAGTGATGATATCAACAATAATATCCACTTCTAGATACTCAAGATTTCCATAACCGGGGACATGGCTAACCATGATTAGTTTATACACTCTATAGAGGTTGCGCACTTTTCCCCACAAGACTCGGTCAAATCCATGATCGGAAGATCGAGATATAGTCTTTTTGAAGCATTAACTCTCTACTCTGGGTAGACGAGCACACCTATTTTCCCCTACATCCGCTAATCCACCTCTTCAAGAGCTTAGCCAACTTAATCAACTATACTAGAGCCCATAATGGCTTGTGGCTGCACACGGAAGTTTCTAGGCATGAAATATCATATGATCCTTTTGAGTCTGGGTGGCAAACCGAGGAAAAATCACATGAGTACTCCAGGATTTTCCAATGGGCAAGCACTGGTTTCTCCAGGTGCCCCAACTAATCCACCCAGATGTGTATTAATGTTGCCACCTTAATGTTATCCAAAAATTATTATCTCTCACAACTTCCATGTACATCATCATCCAATCCCCGTCTGCGAGCATGGCTAAGCAATAATTGAGCATAACGTATATTCCTGGGGTGATCAAAGGTAATAGGTTCCTACCTCAAGTACTACAACCAAACCACATGTTCCCAATCCTACTCATGCAAATATTTGAGGGTCGAAATAATGTATAGTAAAAACTAGGTATAGAAGAGTATGATCAAAGTGTAACTTGCCTTGTTGACAATCGGAAAACTCTAGAGATTAATAGTAACAAGCTTCGCACTCCGAAAAATCTAGCATAGACAAACAATAGCATACAGAAGAAATCAAGCAAACGATGCAAAGAGTAATCGAGAAATGATCCAAATAAAACTCGAATCAAGAAAATAACTAATCTAAACAGAAAAAAAAATTTAACAGCATTATATTTATGTGGATTAGATCTTAACAGTAGGTACATGTGATTAGCTATGATTTGCAAAAAGAATCAACTCAAACAGAGCTACGAAACTCAAGATACAAACAAAACAAGACCAAGTTCTAATCTGAACTAAACTCAAAATTTAAATTGTAAAAATCAAGTTCAAATTGGTTTAATGGATAGAGGGGAACGATCTAAAGATTTAGGCATTGGTTTCATCTAATTTGGACAACCGAGCTAAAAGTTACGCTAGTTTGAAGATCAGGGGCTAATCTGCAATAAAACTATTCGCGGATAGGCCCCTGACCAAAAATAAACAGAAAAAGAAAAATCTATCGGACGAACGTCCACTAACAGAGACTAACGAAAGAATTCATTCGTTAACAGATATAAATGGGTGAATTTTCGCTAACTAACGAACTGGAAAAAACCGATCTAATAGTAAACCAAAAATAACCGTGAAAAGACCGGTGAACTGGATCGGGTTTTTACCGGCTAAATAGCGGCGAGAAAACCGACCGCGGCGGCGGCGGATTCGGTTCTAGCGGAGCTCCTACAGGGCGAGGCGAGGCGCGGCGCGGTCGACGGCGGCGAGTGCGGGCTCGCGGGGCGGCGACGCGGCCCACGGGCGGCGGCGGCGCGGGCGGCAGCGGCGGCGTCACGAGTGGCAGCGGCGGCGGCTTCGGCGGCGGGAGTTGCGGCTTGGCGGCGCTCGGCGATATGAGGAGAGGCGGCGGGGCGGCACGGCTATATAAAGAGGGGGTCGAGGGGGGAGAATCCGACTTGGGGAGGGGGTCACGCGGCGGCAGCAGGATTGGAGTCCGGACCAGACTCCTCCCGCGGCGGCGGCTGGGACTCCGGCGGAGTAGATATGGGCACGCGAGGCGAGCTGGGCCTTGGCCGGGCTCAGCTGGGCCGGCCCAGTTCGTCGAACTTTTCTTAAAAAAACAATTTTCCTAGAGGCGAAAACACTCAAAATAAATATAAATACAGTCCTAAAAATTTCGGAAAAATTTACGTAGCTAAATGGCCTTACTAGTGACCTCGTGAACATTTTTCTGGACTTAAATGCCTAAACTAAAAACAAACATTACAGTTCTAATCACTCAGCTAACTAATAAATAAACTAGCGAATAAAATCAAATAAACTCTAAAAAATTCAAAATTCAATTTCCAATATTTTTCTACTAAATTGAAAAGTCATATTATCTTCTTTCATTATTTTTAAAATATTTGGAAAAAGAATTTTGAAAAACAATTTGGTCAAATCAAATTTTGATAAATCAAAATTGGATTTTTGTGAAACCTCCAACTCTCTCAAATTGGTTCCTGAGTTGCTTAAGGCCTCTTTGATCAAAATGCAACCAAACTAAACAACAAAATGCAATAAATCATGTATGCATATGAATGATCTATGTATAACATCCAAATTGAAAATTGGGATGTTACAACGATACCGACGATCGAATCTCGGGCAAGTAACATACCGATGACAAAGGGAATAACGTATGTTGTCATAAGGGTTCGACCAATAAAGATCTTCATAGAATATGTGGAAGCCAATATGAGCATCCAGGTTCCGCTATTGGGTATTGACCGGAGAGGTGTCTCGGTCATGTCTACATAGTTCTCGAACCCATAGGGTCCGCACGCTTAACGTTCGATGACGATTTGTATTATATGAGTTATGTGATTTGGTGACCGAATGTTGTTAGGAGTCCCGGATGAGTTCACGGACATGAAGAGGAGTCTCGTAATGGTCGAGAAGTAAATATTGATATATAGGACGATAGTATTTGGACACCAGAAGTGTTTCAGGGGTACTGGGTACATATCGGGTCACCGGAAGGGGTTCTGGGCATCCCCGGGCAACTACATGGGCCTAATGGGCCAAGAGTGGGACAGACTAGCCCCTAAGTGGCTGGTGCGCTCCATGTAGGCCGAAATAGAGGGGGGAGGAATGAGGAGAAGAGAGAAAGGAAGGGGAGGGATTCGGCCTCCCCCTTCCTTCTTTCCCCCTCCTCCTCCCCCCCCCCCCCTTCGAGAATTATGGTAAGGGGGAGGGGGCGAATAGTATTAGGGCCCCAAGTAGGATTCCTTCTACTTGGGAGCCCCCTTGGCTGCCCCATCTCCCTCCCACCTATATATATGAAGGGGGGAGGCACCTAGAACACACAATGTTGATTCGTAGCCGTGTGCGGCACCCCCCTCCACAGTTTACGCCTCCGATCATGTTCATGTAGTGCTTAGGCGAAGCCCCGCGTGGATCACTTCGCCGTCACCATCACCATGCCGTCGTGCTGACGCAACTCGCCCTCGACATTTTGCTGGATCAAGAGTTCGAGGGACGTCATCAAGCTGAACATGTGTAGAACTCGGAGGTGTCGTACGTTTGGTACTTGATTGGTCGGAACGGGAAGAAGTTTGACTACATCAACCGCGTTGACAAATGCTTCCGCTTTCGGTCTATGAGGGTACGTGGACACACTCTCCCCCTCTCGTTGCTATGCATCTCCTAGATAGATCTTGCATGAGCGTAGGATTTTTTTTGAAAATTGCATGCTACGTTTCCCAACAAAGGATACCCCACTTCTTCCACAACCCAAAAGTTCTCTCTACTACATTTCTAGCATGAGAGTGGCACAAGTTATATAGCTCTTTGGCAGTTTGGGGTTGTTGCCGACTTGATGCCCACTCTTTCAAGTGATACCGAGTGGATATGAATGGAGCTAGAAATCCAGGCCCATTCGTGTAACCAGCATCAACCAAGTAATATTTTCCTATTGGTAAACAAGTCCATTAGGTTGGTTGTGACACACACAATTAAAGAGAACAAAATGCCAAGAGAAAAATCCATACCATGAGGTGCAACAAATGCATCTTGGCGATCAGATCTCATGGAGTCATGGCGGACTATTGAGTCGGAAGCGGAACCCTCCCAGCCAAGTAAGACATATAGAAATTTCATGTTCCGGTCCACCACATCGAGCATGTTAGTAGTGATAACTTGCTTTCTATTCCTGTACCTCCCTTGAGCAGCCACAAGAACTAAAACATCTACATGACAACCATCTAGTGCTCCAAGAGCATCAGCAAACCACTTCCATTTGTAATCATCGGGAGATTGAACATTAGCATATGGAAGCTTAATGAACTCCCCATGCATAGATAGAATGGCTCTTAAGACTGCGGAAAAGTGAGTACTTATAGTTCCCAAATACCACTTGTATGTGCCTCGAAGCAACATCATTTTCAGACCGTGACCCACTACTAGCAAGAACATGGCAACCTTTTCTTCCATAGTCACATACACACTCACTGGTACGCATCGGTGCTATACAAACGGTCTTTAACCCCTTTCTGCGATGACATTTGGGACCATCGCCAAGTGAGTGTGGGTGATAGGGGGTCCTTCCCACACGACCTAGAAACCGTCGGGGATATGCCCTCCTGGCACACACGCTTGGCAAAATGAGGTCGTGTGCGACCAGCGAGCTAGCAAATACGGTTGTACGTATAGTAGTGCTAAAAAATACAATTATACAAGCGAAATCTTTTCCGGTCGTAAGTACATCCCACATAGTCAGCCCCCGCTAAACGTTTCCATTCATATGTACATTCCACACAGTCCATCCAAGGAATATGTTTCCATTAGTATGTACATCCCACACAGTTAATCCAAGAAGTACCAAAAGTTTGCGATGCGTACAACATCACAAACAGTCAATAATTTTGAAGCGTGTGTGATAAGGTGACTATCGCAAACATTTAATAAGAATGAACTGTGTGTGACGCTGTTGTTAATAGCACATGTTTCTTCTTGGCTAATCGTGTGTGCAGTGGAGATTGATTGCACATGTTTTTTCCTGGTTGGTCGTGTGTGCGGTGGAGATTGATCGCACACGTAGTGGATCCTAGAAACGTGTCTGATCTCCACGTTTATCGCAGACGTTTCGCTTTTGCAAACTATGTGCAGTGTAATCCCTAATTTACAAATCACATTTTTGAATTTGAAAGAAGGCAATCACTTATTTCATGTCCCACCAGGTTTATTACAAATATAGGTTCAACCATGAATGCATAATTCGATGCACAGGTACATATACTGAAGAACTACAGAAGCACCAAGTAAAGAATGATGAACCACAGTTGTACTAAAGACTGTAAAGAGAGAGGCCAAAGACATTCTGGTTGCTGGAGAAGCTGAAGCGGAATGCCCATATTGTGCCCTCCTCCATGCGTAATGCACGCACAATTCTAGGCCAACCCCTTGTGATGGCTGCCCGTCCATCCTTCACTGTCTTCACTACAACTTCTCGATGCTCATTGTAGTCTGGATGAAATACTTTAACCTTCATTGCGTGTCCACCAATCATGTAGTTTGCAAGGTAATCTTGAGTGAACTGCTTCGGGAACCACTGCGAACGAAAAAGATTCAGACATTGTTGTCTAACAACTCATTATGGGCAGTAAAAAGAGAAGGCTGCAGAGTTTGTAGTTACCATCCTACATCTCACTGTTGTGTTGGATAGAGCATAAACAAATAATTTGCTTGCCACCATTCGTATCTTTTTGCTAATAATCCTTATCAGTTTCCTCACTTGATGTTTGTTCATGAATATTTCATTGCCCATACGCAAAAAGGGTCGATGCATGGATCCTTGCCAAGGGCATATGTACCTACAAGTAACAAGTCAATATTAGAAGCTAACAAGTGTCCGGGCCTGGGTATATATGCACTACATATGAAACGACAGGGAGTACAAGCCGAGGGATGAAGCTAACCTCAGCGGAAAATGGTGGCCACTTCCGTTGTTGTCCTGCATAAGTAGTGGAAAGGCATGATAAGTACGGCAACCTTAGCATCAAAAAAGTATAGCAAAGGTAAATAATATCATCTCCATATGATAGCTTCAATGTGTTGGTTTCAGCATGCTGTTAAATCATATAAAAAATGGAAGGCAATGTTACCTAGAGCAGGCTTAACAGCCATCAGATATTGCAATTCAAACTGGTATTGTTGAAAATGAATAGAATGTAGGTAATGCTTAAACATCACTAGATAAATGTGTAAAACTGAAATAAAGGGCATGTGTTAACTACACCAGGCATAACTGGAACCAAATATAGCCGTTCAAACTGGTATTGATGCAGTCGAGCGGCATAGTTCTGACTTGCACATAATGAATAACACATTGTGAATGACTAAAATAAACAAGGCATAAATGATCAGTATAACAACCAAATATAGCCATTGAAAACTAGACAGAGTCTCACTGGAACCAACCTAACAAGCAAATAAACATAAACATGGCATATGCTTGAAAACTGGACAAATGCTCACTGCAACCAACCTAACAAGCAAATACAAATAAACAAGGCATCTGCTTGAAAACTAGACAAATGCTAAAAACAGCAACCTAACAACCAAATACAAATAAACAAGGCATCTCCATGATAACTGGACAAATGCTCACTTCAACCAAACTAAAACAAAATACATATAAACAAGGCATCGGCTCGATAACTAGAAAAATGCTCACTGCAACCAACCTAACAACCAAACACAGATAAACAAGGCATCTACTCACTATAAAGAACCAAATATAGCCATTCGTGAAACTAAAGTGGACAATTCATACTTAAACATCACATAGCCCTATTGAACAATACATTCTTGCATAACTGAAATAATTAAACACGGCACAATTATAGCACCGCACAGCAAATGCTACTACAACAACGGGTATGGGTTGGCAAGCTAGAAATGGTAAGATTTGCTGATAGGATGTTGCCTCACATTTCATGGACGGGATCCTTCCAGTTGGAAGAGCACATACCCATGGTGGAAGAACCTTTGTGGGTGTCCTCCTCATGGCCGTGGTCATGGCCGATGAGATCTGACTTAGCAATTGAGGATTGCAAGCTGCCATCGTAGAACGTGTCCTTCAGAAATGACAAAATGGGCTCGATGGCGTATAAGGATCGAAAATCCTTGATCGCTTGGCGGAGGAGATTAACGGTAGGGCCGTCGTAGATATCGACGGCAGTTGACCATGTAACCTGTGACATGGCCCACGTGAAGCCGTCGTTGTCGACGAGCTTGATGCCGTAGCCAGCTTTCCTGAGATACAGTAATACGCAAGCCCGCTGACATGAAGCCTTCGACATGGCAACGTAGTCAACGTCTTTGCCGGCTTCCGCGGTTACGTGTTGCTTCGGGATCGATAGGTCGGGGCGAACAACGGCCACCTCGCCAATATCCGTCGGAGAGGCCATGATAAACCACTTCTTGGACAAATGCTCATCGGGATCCCCGGGATATGTGGTAGGGCTTAGGATGTGACATTCTGGAGCAGGGGATGTGGATCTAGCGGGGAGGGATACCGTAGGCCTCATCTAAAAACTCAGGGGAGTGGGGGCGATGGTATGGGAATCGCTGGGTAACCTGAACTTTATTATCTAAGCTAGGAGGAATGGGCAGACCGACATGGGTTGGCGGCGGGCGCGAGCTAGGCTCGAGGGGGGGGGGAGGGGCGGGTGGTGGGACTGTGTGTGTGTGTGTGGGGGGGGGGGGGGTTGTGGTGTTTGAGGACACGCCACGGCTACTGAAAATTTTAGTAATGGTGGGGGAGATGGTGGTGGATTGAGGGAGGGCGACGGTTCAAATGCCTCGTCTACTGCAATTTTACTATAAGGTCGATGTTGGAGGAGTGTGGGCAACGGTTGAAGTACGGCAACTACTAAAATTGGGTAAAGGAATTGATGCGGGGCGGGAGTGCCCAAGATCGCGCACGGTCCAATAAGAATATGCGTGTATGATTATAAGGAAAAGTGGTGGAACCGCTGATTTTTGCAACGCTCAAGGCAGGTAGTTTGTTTTTATATTTCTAGCTAGATGGTCTATAGCACATGGTTCGTCCTAATTTCTAAATAAACTCACTCGCTTTTAGCTTGCGCAGACGTGGTGATTTTACAGCGCACTTGCATCGCACATGGTTAAGCCAGTACCTCCACCATTTGCTCGCGCTTGCGCAGTCGTGGTGATTTTACAGCGCACTTGCATCGCACACGGTTAAGCCAGTAACTGCACCATTTTGCTCGCACTTGCGCAGTCGTGGTGATTTTACATCACACTTGCATCACACACGGCTAAACCAGTACCTCCACCATTCGCTCGCGTTTGCGCAGTCGTGGTGATTTTACAGCGCACTTGCATCGCACACGGTTAAGCCAGTACCTGCACTATTTTGCTCGCGCTTGCGTAGTCGTGGTGATTTTACAGCAAAAAATAACCTATAAAAACATAGTCTACAAATTAGCAAAACAAGGTTGATCCCAAGGTTTATATAATATGCAACTTCCCAACCCATCCTTGCACTACTCCAGCCCGAGCACGCTTAACTTCTGCGTTCTATTCGACTAGGCTAGCGGATGGGAAGCAGCACCTTGCTGATAGGAATTGCCTCCTTGCCTTTAAGGCGTTTCACGCTTGTAACCCTACGGGACCTACTCCCTCCTATCATGCACATTTGTTCTTTTAGAAACTGTGTGTGATGGCTGTTGTGTCGCCGCCTAGCCTTCAATGAGCACTGACACTGGTAGCGGGAAACCAATGGGAGAAGAGACGGGAAACCGATGAGAGGAATGGCGGGAAATGGTAGCCTGTTTAGAAAACATACAAGAGAAGAAAGCATGAGATAGCACAACGCATGCGCACAGTGCTTACCCATGTACTGCATGTGCTATCGAAAGGTCTGAGGGTTGCCGTTCGATCTGGGAGCATCCAACGGTGCAGACGTACGATCCGTGGGGTTTGGGTTCTGGCCAATCATAACGCACGACTCATATCGCGTGCGGCATCGGCCACGGTTTGGTAGGCACACGACTTTCGTTTGGCCTTTTTATACACTAATTGAGTTTCCTAGGCATTTAATGTCCATAATTCAAATATGAACTTCAAATACATGCTCCAGTTCACCAAAATGGCTAGAAAAATTGTGCATGTGTCCTTGGGTGCATGTTTAGGTCCCATGCAAGGAATGGGAACGAATTACAACCGTGCCGGCGTCCTGGCTCGTCCTCAAACATTTAGAATCTCGGTTTTTCAATCCCCGTAAATCCTAAACTCACCAGGAAGTCATGAAAATGGCATGGTGTCACGTCATGGCGCATATATGTCGTGGTAAAAACATTGTCCAATTTGGGCCAAGCTTTATTCCAAACCTCTTACAAACCGGAGCTTCTCTCAAAGAAGCCTCGTGGTTCCGATAGGGAAACGTGTTCCCCTTGTGGCGAAACATAATCGCTGCCTCTTTTCGCCTTGTATTTTCTTCTACGAGCAACATGGAACGACAGGATATCCGTGCTGAAATTTAAACTTATTCAGGGTTCGTTTGGCCTTTTTATACACTAATTGAGTGTCATAGGCATTTAATGTCATATTTCAAACCTGAAACTTAAATACATGCTCCAGTTCACCAAAATGGCTAGAAAAAATATACATGCATGTGTCGTTGGGTGCATGTTTAGGTCCCATGCATGCCCGGAATGGGAACGAATTACTACTGTACCAGCGTCCTGGCTCGTCCACAAACATTTGGAATCTTGGTTTTCAAATCCCCATAAATCCAAAACTCACCAAAAGTCATGAAAGTAGGCATGGTGTCACGTCATGGCACATATATGACGTGGTAAAAACATTGTCCAATTTGGGCCAAGCTTTATTATGAACCTCTTACAAATCGAAGCTTCTCTCAACAAGAAGCCTTGTGGTTCCGATAGGGAAACGTGTTCCCCTTGTTGTCGAAACGTAATCACTGCCTCTTTTCGCCTTGTATTTTCTTCTATGGGCAACATGGAATAACATGATATCCATGCCGAAATTTAAACTTATTCAGGGTTTGTTTGACCTTTTTATACACTAATTGAGTTTCCTACGCATTTGTGATGCCCCCAGTTCAATCGTACACTAATCATACACGCAAATGTGTACGATCAAGATCGGGGACTCACGGGAAGATGTCACAACACAACTCTAGACACAAATTAAAATAATACAAGTTTTATATTACAAGCCATGGGCCTCGAGGGCTCGAATACATAAGCTCGAATACAAATGAGTCAGCGGAAGCAACAATATCTGAGTACAGACATGAGATAAACAAGTTTTCCTTAAGAAGGCTAGCACAAAAGTATCAACGATCGAAAAGGCAAGGCCTACTACTTGGGAGCCTCGTAGCTACTCCTGGTCGTCGGCATCCGTCACGTAGTAGTAGGCACCCTCGGGGTAGTAGTAGCCATCGGCGGTGGTAGCGGTCTCAGGGGCTTCGTCATCTGGCTACATCAAACAGATATGGGGGGAAGAAAGCAAAGAAAACGTGAGTAATCATCCAAAGTACTCACCAAGCAAGAATCTACACTACATATGCAACATTACCAAAGGAAGGTTGTATATGTGGACTAGGCTGCAGAAATGCCAGAATAGAGGGGAGAGCCTAGTCCTATCAAAGACTAGCATCTTCAGCGGTCTTGCAGCATTAGAAGAGTGCAGACTAGTATAAAGTAAATTAGTAGTAGTGTCATCAACCTCGCCCAGAGATCCTTCCTCGACTCCCTGCGAGAAAGCAATCCCAGAGCCATACTATCCATTTCTCATCTCAAGTATCTAGTTCTAGTTGTATCGATCGGGATACAACTCCGAGCATCCGTTACCTAGGACAGGCTATCGATATATGTTTTCTTCCCTCCAGGGGTGCACCAACTTACCCACCACGCTCGCTTAACTCCGGCCAGACACACTTTACTGGGTCATGCCCAGCCTCGGCCAAACGATATGCCGCAACCCGACCTAGGCTTAATAGAGAGGTCAGCACGCCGGACTAAACTTATGCCCCCAGGGGTCTTGGGCCATCGCCCCGGGAACTCCTGCATGTTGCGTGGGCGGCCGGTGAGCAGACCTAGCTACCTCCTTAAAAAGGCAGGTGCTTACGCAGTCCAACCCAGCGCGCGCCGCTCAATTGCATGATGTCTATTAAGCTTTGGCTGATGCATACGACGCAGAACGCCCATACTTTGCCCACGTGATGGTTAGTGCTATCAGGCCAGAGGCCCCTCGGATCAAATATCCAAATCATAGTCGATTAGGAGCGCGCGGTAACGGGCAGAGACTCACGATCGGTGTGACCCCGTCGCCCCATCTCGTGGACTTGCGGCAAGGGCTAAGAATGCCCGGCTATGCCACGTAGTTATCCCGCGGGCACCTTCCAGGTCAACCCGAGTCCACATCACTCGCAAATATGCTCGCGCGGGTACCCCTCAGGGCTGACCCATCTTTATCCACTTTAATTAGTAACAATAGTAATGTAAAGGCAAACCGTGTGGCTACCACATCAAGAAGGAACCCAAGGCATCACCCTCGTTGGATTCCCACCTGATGTAAACATCGAGGTGAACATAAGAGGAAATCACCCTCGAGGTTCACACCTGAGGTGTTGCACGACAGCGTCGTTATCGGAAGTGGAAAAGGAGGAATCACCCTCGATGACCATGAGGGGGTAACTATTCCACAGAGTTAGCATCAGAAGTGCTAACGAGGTATCACCCTCGACACTCGTTAGTAATGTTGCGGTGTCGTACAACTAAGGGGAGTGTTGTGCGGTGCCGGGGTCTGGTCTTCAATCCTGTTGATCGGGTCTTCTGATAATCCAGTGGGGCAGTTGGGTCAACATGGGGTCTCTGATGGGTCTCTAACCAGCCTATACTAAGCAGTTTAGGATAACCAGTAGGTAAAAATAGCATGTTACAAGATCAGGCCATGCATCAGAATAGGTAACGCAGTAGCAGCAGCAATTTCTAATGCAAGCGTAAGAGAGAAGAGAATAGGCGATATCAAAATGTTCAAAGGGGGGGTGCTTGCCTGGTTGCTCTGCAGCAAAGGTAGGGTCGTCAGTGATGTCGTAGGTGACGTAGTCGATCACAGGGACAACATCGATCTCGGGGTCTACCAGAGAGAAGAGGGGGAAGAAACAGATAAATACACGGTAATCATATGCAACACAGAGTATGTCATGCTAACGCGTAGTGCAGGGTTGCCTAAAGATACGTCTAAGTCATATTAGTTATTTTAGGTTTTAGGTTGGATTTATTAACCGGTGTATATGCATTATTCATCTACCGGAAACAGGCTAAAAATTGAGGGTTCACCTCCATAGAGGGTTCCGACATGGAAACACACGATACGACCAAATTCGTCTCGTCATTCTGAGCAACTTTCATGTATAAAGTTTTTTGATCTGAGCTACGGTTTATTTTCTATGATTTATATAGATTTAAATATTTTCTGAATTTATTTAATTTTAACAGAAAATTAGTTATGACGTCAGCATGACTAGGGAATGATGTCATCTGTCAACTTGTTGGCTGACCCACATGTCACTGACTGAGCTAATTAAACAGGGTTAGATTATACTAATTAATATAATTCGTGCGTGGGGCCTACTGGTCAGTTGGTGATTATCACTTAAATTAATTTAACTAATTAATTAACAGAATTTCTATTTAGCCAAATTAGTTAAATTGGGCGGGACCCACATGTCGGTGACACATGGCCAGCCCAGTCAGCATTGACTGGGTCAACATGTCAACGGGACCCACCCGTCAGCGACACAGGGGGGTCCCACGTAAGGCCACGTCAGCGGTGGCCGGCGACTCGCCGGATTCTCGCTGGCGAGTGTCTATCGCGTTGCTGCGGCCTCGGGTGTGGTCGGATTTCGCGCACAGGGCACCATTTTGGTCGACGTTGGGCGCGTTCGAACGGCAAAACGACGGCGCGTCGGATGGCAGTGGTCGGAGCAGCTGGGATGGTCAGGGGCGAGCGCTAGGTTGTCGCCAGCGGACGACGGAGTCGGGCGTCGGAGGAACCGGAGCTGCACAGCACGGGAAGGCGCGCTAGTGGTGGCGGTTGACTCGCACGAGCTCCAGGAGCTCGATGCGAGGCTCAGCCGCGCGTTACAGTGGCGATGGCCACGGCGGCAAGCTCGTCGGCGGCGATGCGTGCGGGCGCTAGTGGAGCGACGGCTACATCGCGGGCTATAGTGTCTAGAGGGAAGAGGAGGGAGGCGGCTCACCTAGCAGCTCACACGGAGGCCCTTGAAAGGTTAGGAGCGCAGAGGAGCTCGGGGTCGCCGGAGTTTGCCGCGGGGCCGAAGATGTGGACGAGGACGAATCGAGTAACAAGAGGGCTCTCTGGCTCCACCTAGGGCCACCAGGAGATGTGTCGGACCATGGCGGAGCTGGCCGACATGGTTGGCGGGCACGGGGCCGCCGGTGGCCGCGGCAACGACGGAGGACGACGGCGATGGCGCTCGGGCCACGGATCTGGAGGAGAGGAGGAGTGGAGCGAGCGAGACGAGACGGGAGACCGATGGGAAGAGAGGAGTGGGCGAGTGGGCAGGGAGCCCGAGGTGTCGGGGCTGCCCTTATCCCCTCACCAGCGTCGTGGCCACGGGGCGGCGCGCCCGGTCCGGCGGGGACGCGCCCCGGTCGGAGGAGCAGTGAGGAAGGGGTGTTAAACATTGGCTGTGGTGGGCCGAGGGCCAGGGGGTCCATTGGCTGTGGCCCTTTTCCTCTTCTTTTGTTTCTTTTTCAGCAGCTTTTGCCTTTTTTCTTTTAGCCACAATTGACCTTGCAAAAATATGCCACTGGCCAAAACAATTTCAAAGGACTATTGTGCACTGCCACAAAAATATTGTGAGGCTTTGAAAAGTTTGCAATTTTTATAAATTAAAAAGGCATTTACTTTAACACTTAGGTCATTGTTTTAAGTAGTTTAGGCCACTTAAAACATTTTAGAAAGATGCTGCATCACCACAAATATTAATTATGGATTATTTGGCACATGATGAACATTTTAGTTTTCATGTTTGAGCAATTTTGAATTTCACTAATAATTTAAAATTTAATTCAACTGGAATTTGAAAGAGGTATTTGATAATGATGATCAAACACTTGTTTAGCAAAAAGATTAACTTAACCCCAATGGTTACTGTAGCATCATTACACAGGGGTGTTAAACATTTAATGCCCATAATTCAAATCTGAACTACAAATACATGCTCAAGTTCACCAAAATGGCTAGAAAAATTGCACATGCATGTGTCCTTGGGTGCATGTTTAATTAGGTCCCATGCCAGGAATGGGAACGAATTATACAATCGTACTGGCGTCCTGACTCATCCTCAAACATTTGGAATCTCGGTTTTTAAATCCCCATAAAATTCAAAATTCACCAGAAAGTCATCAAAGGTGGCATGGTGTCACGTCATGACACATATATGTCATGGTAAAAACATTGCCAATCTGGGCCAAGCTTTATTACAAACCTCTTACAAACCGAGGCTTCTCTCAAGGAAGCCTGATGGTTCCGATAGGGAAATGTGTTCCCCTTGTGGCGAAACGTAGTTGCTCCCTCTTTTCGCCTTATATTTTCTTCTATTGGTAACATGGAACGACATGATATCCATGCTAAAATTTAAACTTATTCAGGGTTCGTTTGGCCTTTTTATACACTAATTGAGTTTCCTAGGCATTTAGTGTCCATAATTCAAATCTGAAGTACAAATACATGCTCCACTTCACCAAAATAGCTAGAAAAATTATACATGCATGTGTCCTTGGGTGCATGTTTAGGTCCCATGCAAGGAATGAGAATGAATTACAACCTGACCGGCATCTTGGCTCGTCCTCAAACATTTGGAATCTCAGTTTTTCAATCCCCATAAATCCAAAACTCACCAGAAAGTCATTAAAGGTGGCATGGTGTCACATCATGGCACATATATGTCATGGTAAAAACATTGCCAATTTGGGCCAAGATTTATTACAAACCTCTTGCAAACCGGAGCCTGTCGCAATAACCCTCGTGGTTTCGATAGGGAAACATTTCCCCTTGTGGGCCAAACGATAATCGCTCCCTCTTCTAGCCTCGTATTTTTTCTACACGCAACACATACGGAACAACGGGAGATTCGCGCTGAAATTTTAAATTATTCACGGTTCGTTTGACCATTTTTATTCATTAATTGAGTTTTCTAGGAATTTAATGTCCATAATTCAAATCTAAACTATGAATACATGCTCCAGTGCACCAAAATGGCTAGAAAAAACATACATGTGTCCTTGGGGTGCATGTTTAGGTCACATGGAACGAAATGGGAATGAATTCAACCGTCTCGCCGTCCTGCCTTGGCCACAAACATTGCGAATCTCGGTTTATAAATCTCTGTAAATCCAAAACTCACTAGGAAATCATGAAACCTGGCATGGTGTCACTACATGGTACATATAATTGTCCAATTTGGGCGAAGCTATATTACAAGCCTCTTACAAACCGAAGCTTCTCGGAACCCTCGTGGTTTCGATGGGCGAAATGATAATCGTTGCTTCTTCAAGCCTTGAACTTTGTTTTCTATAGGCAACACAGAATAATGGGAGTGTCGTGCCGAAATTTGAAATTGTTTAGGGTTTGTTTGGCCATTGTATATATTACTAATTAAGTTTTGTATGCATTAAATGTGGTCCATAATTCAAATTTAAACTACAAGCACATGCTCTAGTGAAGAAAAATGGGTGGGAAATCGTACATGTGTCATTGGGTGCATGTTTAGGTCTTATTTAAGGAATGAGAATGAATTACAAACTTGTCGTCATCCTGAAACATTGAGAATCTCAGTTTTTAAATCCTAGTAAATCAAAAACTCACCCAAAAAACATGAAACTTGGCATGGTTTCATGACATGGCACATATATGCCGTGGTAAAAAAATCGCCCAGTTTGAGAAGAGGCGCACACATTAGTAGCCAACAAAGTCCTTTTTGAAACAATAAGCTGACACATTAATATCACAAACAGTGGTATTATATGAACCATGTTAATATTTAACCATACTCAGCGGCGTGTGTGCAGCTGTTTGATTGGACGGGACGAGCGCGAGAAGTCTATCGTGCAGGCTCGACGGGACGCGTGCGAGCAGTCCGACGCACAGGCTCGACGGGACGCGTGCATCCTGTCCACCTCGCAGGCTCGACAGGTGATGACCCACAAGTGTAGGGGATCAATCGTAGTCCTTTTGATAAGTAAGAGTGTTCAACCCAACGAGGAGCAGAAGGAAGTGATAAGCGGTTTTCAGTAAGGTTTTCTCTGCAAGCAATAAAATTGTAGGTGATAGATAGTTTTGTGATAAGATAAATGGTAACGAGTAACAAGTAAATAAAGTAAATAAAGTTCAGCAAGGTGGCCCAATCCTTTATGAAGCAAAGGATAAGCCTGAACAATTTCTAATAATGAGAAAGGAGCTCCCGAGGACACATGGGAATTATCGTCAAGCTAGTTTTCATCACGTTCATATGATTCGCGTACGGTACTTTGATAATTTGATATGTGGGTGGACCGGTGCTTGGGTACTGCCCTTACTTGGACAAGCATCCCACTTATGATTAACCCCTATTGCAAGCGTCCGCAACTACAAAAGAATTATTAAGGTAAACCTAATCACAACATTAAACATATGGATCCAAATCAGCCCCTAACGAAGCAACACATAAACTAGGGTTTAAGCTTCTGTCACTCTAGCAACCCATCATCTACTTATTACTTCCCAATGCCTTCCTCTAGGCCCAAATAATGGTGAAGTGTCATGTAGTCAACGTTCACATAACACCACTAGAGGAAAGGACAACATACATCTCATCAAAATATCGAACGAATACCAAATTCACATGACTACTAATAGCAAGACTTCACCCATGTCCTCAGGAACAAACGTAACTACTCACAAAGCATATTCATGTTCATAATCAGAGGGGTAATAATATGCATAAAGGATCTGAACATATGATCTTCCACCAAGTAAACCAATTAGCATCAACTACAAGGAGTAATCAACACTACTAGCAACCCACAGGTACCAATTTGTGGTTTTGATACAAGATTGCATACAAGAGATGAACTAGGGTTTTGAGAGGAGATGGTGCTGGTGAAGATGTTGATGGAGATTGACCCCCTCCCGATGAGAGGATCGTTGGTGATGACGTTGGTGATGATTTCCCCCTCCCAGAGGGAAGTGTCCCCGGCAGGACAGCTCCCCTGGAGCCCCAGTTTGGTTCCGCCTCGTGGGGGCGGAGTCTCGTCCCGTAAGCTTGCCCACGAATTTTTCCAGGGTAAAAGCTCTGATATAGCAGAAGATGGACACCGGAGGCCCACCAGGGGGCCCAGGAGACAGGCCCAGTAGGGGGGGTGCGCCCCCCACTCTCCTGGCCAAAGTGTGGGCCCCCTAATGTATTTATTTCGCTCAATAATTCTTATTAATTCCAAAAAGATGTTTTGTGGAGTTTCAGGATTTTTGGAGCAGTGCAGAATAGGTTTCCAATGTTTGCTCCTTTTCCAGCCAGAATTCCAGCTGTCGGCATTCGCCCTCTTCATGGTAAACCTTGTAAAATAAGAGAGAATAGCCATAAGTATTGAGATATAATGTGTAATAACAACCCATAATGCAATAAATATTGATATAAAAGCATGATGCAAAATGGACGTGTCACCTCCCCCAAGCTTAGACCTCGCTTGTCCTCAAGCGGAAGCCGATATCGAAAAATATGTCCACATGTTGAGAGATAGAGGTGTCGATAAAAATAAAATACGGACATGAGGGCATCATGATCATTTTTATAACAGCAACATATATAGATTTTATTATATGATTTCCTATGCTCAAGTGACAATCAATTCACAATGTCAAGTATGGTTCAAAAACTTCATTGAGAACTAACAAACTATAATCTCAGTCATTGAAGCAATTGCAATTTATCATAACATCAGAAAGAGTCAACAATAGAGCTTTTCAGCAAGCTCACATACTCAACTATCTTGTAGTCTTCTATAATTGCTAACACTCACGCAATACTTGTGGTTATGGAGTTTTAGCTGGACACTGAGAAAGATAGGGGCTTATTGTGGCGCCTCCCAACGTATTCACCTTTAGGTGATGTCAACAATAATAGCCCATGCTAACTTACATCCAGTTGGATATATATATCATGATCTTTCAAACAAGAGGAGCTTGCCAAAGGATAAAATTAAAAAGGGAAAGGTGAGGATCACCTTGACTCAAGCATAAAGTAAAAACATAAAGTAAAACATAGGCCCTTCGTAGAGGGAAGCTGAGGTTGTCATGTGCGTTTAGGGTTGATGCACAAAATATTAATGCAAAAGAACGTCACTTTATATTGCCCCTTGTATGGGGACCTTTATTATGCAGTCCGTCGCTTTTATTACTTCCACAAAAAGATCGTACAAAGCTTATTTTCTCTGCACTAATAAGTCATACATATTTAGATAGCAATTTTTATTGCTTGCAACATGACAACTTACTTGAAGGATCTTACTCAATCCATAGGTAGGTATGGTGGACTCTCATGGCAAAACTGGGTTTAAGGGTGTTTGGAAGCACAAGTAGTATCTCTACTTTGTGCAAGGAATTTGGCTAGCATGAGGGGGAAAGGCAAGCTCAGCATGTTTGGAAGGTCAATGACAATATACTTTAACTGAGATGTGCGAAAACATAAACCATTACGTTGTCTTCCTTGTCCAACGTCAACTCTTTTAGCATGTCATACCTAATGAGTGCTCCCAATTATAAAATGTATCCAAGATAATATATTTATATGTGAACCCCTCTTTCCTTATCACTTCCTATTAATTGCAACGATGAACAAAACTACGTTTATCAACTCTCAACAACTTTTATGCCTCATACTTTCTATATGTGGAGTCATCACTATCCACAAGATCAATATGAACTCTTTTATTATTTCTACTTCCTTAAGATCATAGCAACATAGCAAAGCCCTTGACTCAACACTAATCTTTATTATAGAAAGCTCACGGACTCGATTACAAAAAGAGATCACAAAGCAAAACTCAAACTACTTGATATCAAAACTTCAATCTACTAGATCAAGATACTACTAAAAGGGATCGAACTAAATAAAACGGTAAAGATAGGGGTGTGATGGTGATACGATACCGGGGCACCTCCCCCAAGCTTGGCAGTTGCCAAGGGGAGTGCCCATACCCATGTGATTATGTTCTCGGAGGTGATGGAGGAGGTGATGATGACGGTGGATAATCGCACATTGAGTGTAAAAGCTCCTCCAACTTGCGGATAATGCCCTTGAGTCCGGCGATATGATCCTTCAACAGAATATTCTCCTGCGTGAGATACTTGTTCTGTATGCGGGCTAACTCAATCATCTTGAAAGCTTCAATCTCTGTTGGAGTAAAGAGGTTAGGTAAAGGTTGAGGGATATCTTCTTCTTTCACCGCCGGAGCTTGAACCTCCATGGCCTTCTTGATCCCTTCATCCTTGTTGATCTCTTCCGGTTCTTCTCTTTCAGCTCTATCTTCAGTAGCCAAGCATCCTTGTCTTCGTTGTTGGAGGAGCGTGACGTCATGATGCTCTAGATCTGAAACAGAAATAGCTCGAAACGAAAACATAGGATATTTGTGTGATACGGTGGTCAAAACCTTCGGGAGTATATATAATGAATTTTTACCGACCAAAATACATAACGTGCAAGAAAATGGAGTCCGGGAAGCACACGAGGTGCCCACGAGACAGGGGGGCGCGCCTAGTAGGAGGGGGCACGCCCTCCACTCTCGTGGGGGCCTCGTGTCCCTTTCGGACTACTTCTTTCTTCTTAAAATTCTTAAATATTCCAAAACTGAGAAAAATTGCCATTGGAGTTGTTTTGGAGTCGGTTTACTTACCGTACCACATACCTATTCCTTTTCGGAGTCTGGAACATTCTGAAAAGTGTCCCTTATGTATTCCTCAGGGGTTACGGTTTCAATAATATTAGTTTCAACATTGATAGGATTACCTGAAATGTAATGTTTAATTCTTTGACCGTTTACCACCCTTGGACTTGTGCCTTCGAAGTTGTTGATTTTTATGGCACCAGAACGATAGACCTCCTCGATAACGAAGGACCTTCCCATTTTGACAGAAGTTTTCCTGCAAAAAATCTTAAACGAGAGTTGAATAATAATACATAGTCTCCTACGTTAAACTCACGCTTTTGTATCCTCTTATCATGCCAGCGTTTGACTTTTTCTTTGAATAGCTTGGCATTCTCATATGCTTGGGTTCTCCATTCATCAAGTGATCTAATATCAAACAACCTCTTCTCACCGGCAAGTTTGAAGTCATAGTTGATCTCTTTAATAGCCCAATATGCTTTATGTTCAAGTTCAAGAGGTAAATGACATGCTTTTCCATAAACCATCTTATAAGGAGACATACCCATAGGATTTTTGTATGCAGTTCTATAGGCCCATAATGCATCATCAAGTTTTTTGGACCAATTCTTTCTAGATCTATTCACAGTCTTTTGCAAAATTAATTTGAGCTCTCTATTGCTCAACTCTACTTGACCACTAGACTGCGGATGATAAGGAGATGCGATTCTATGATTGACATCATACTTAGCAAGCACCTTACGGAAAGCACCATGAATAAAATGTGAACCACCATCAGTCATAAGATATCTAGGGACTCCAAACCTCAGAAAAATAACTTCTTTAAGCATTTTAATAGAAGTGTTATGATCAGCACTACTAGTTGGAATAGTTTCTACCCATTTAGTAACATAATCAACAACAACTAAAATATGTGTATAACCATTGGATGCAGGAAAAGGTCCCATATAATCAAAGCCCCAAACATCAAATGGTTCAATAACAAGAGAATAATTCATACGCATTTCTTGACGTCTACTAATGTTACCTACTCTTTGGCATTCATCACAGGATAAGACAAACTTATGAGCATCTTTGAAGAGAGTAGGCCAATAAAAACCAGATTGTAGTACCTTGTGTGCAGTTCTATCTCCAGCGTGGTGTCCTCCATAAGATTCAGAGTGACACTTACATAGAATCTGTTCCTATTCATGCTCAGGCACACAACGTCTAATAACACCATCTACTCCTTTATAAAGGTGTGGGTCATCCCAAAAGTAATGTCTTAAATCATAAAAGAACTTTTCTTTTGCTGGTATGTGAAACTATGCGGTATAAATTTAGCAACAATATAATTAGCATATTCAGCATACCAAGGAGCAGTACGAGAAGCATTAATGACCGCTAATTGTTCATCAGGAAACTATTATCAATAGGTAGTGGGTCATCAAGAACATTCTCTAACCTAGACAAATTGTCTGCAACGGGGTTCTCAGCTCCCTTTCTATCAATAATATGTAAATCAAATTCTTGGAGCAAGAGAACCCATCTAATGAGCCTAGGCTTAGCATCTTTCTTTTCCATAAGATATTTAATAGCGGCATGATCAGTGTGAATAGTAATTTTGGAATCAACAATATAAGGTCTAAACTTATCACATGCAAACACAACTGCTAAGAACTCTTTTTCAGTAGTAGCATAATTTCTCTAGGCAGTATCAAGAGTCTTACTAGCATACTGGATAACATTCAATTTCTTATCAACTCTTTGCCCTAGAACATCACCTACATCATAATCACTAGCATCCCACATAATTTCAAAACTTAAATTCCAATCAGGTGGCTGGACAATAGGTGCAGTGATCAAAGCTTTCTTAAGTATTTCAAATGCTTCTATGCAATCATCATCAAAGACAAAAGGAATATATTTTTGCAATAAATTAGTCAGAGGCCTAGAGATTTTAGAAAAGTCCTTAATGAACATCCTATAAAAACCGGCATGACCAAGGAAACTTCTTATACCTTTTATGTCCTTGGGACATGGCATCTTTTCAATAGCATCAACTTTGGCTTTATCAACTTCAATACCTCTCTCGGAGATCTTATGCCCCAAGACAATGCCTTCATTAACCATAAAGTGACACTTTTCCCAATTCAGGACGAGACTAGTGTCTTCGCATCTCTGCAAAACTCGATCAAGGTTGCTCAAACAATCATCAAAAGAGGATCCATAAACGGAAAAGTCATCCATGAATACCTCACAAATATTTTCACAAAAATCAGAGAATATAGCCATCATGCATCTTTGAAAGGTAGCAGGTGCATTACATAAACCAAAAGGCATACGTCTATAAGCAAAAGTACCAAAAGGGCAAGTAAAAGTAGTTTTAGATTGATCCTTCGCTGACACAGGTATTTGAGAGAAGCCAGAATAACCATCTAGAAAGCAGAAATGTGTGTGTTTGGATAGTCTTTCTAGCATTTGATCAATAAAAGGTAAAGGGTAATAATCTTTCTTAGTAGCTTTATTTAACTTACGGAAATCAATTACCATCCTATAACCTGTAATAATTCTTTGCGGGATCAATTCATATTTATCATTAGGAACAACGGTAATACCTCCCTTTTTAGGAACACAATGGACATGGCTTACCCATTCACTATCAGCAACGGGATAAATAATACCAGCCTCAAGGAGTTTTAGTATCTCCTTTCTTACCACTTCTTTCATCTTGGGATTTAGTCGTCGTTGAGGATCTCTAACTGGTTTGGCATCTTTATCCATTATAATTTTGTGTTGGCATAATGTGGGACTAATGCCCTTAAGATCATCCAGAGTATATCCAATAGCTGCTCGGTGCTTCTTCAGAGTTTTCAATAATCTTTCTTCTTCTTGCTCTGAAAGGTTAGCACTAATAATAACAGGATATATTTTCTTTTCATCAAGATAAGCATACTTAAGATTATCAGGTAAAGGTTTGAGTTCAAACATGGGATCACCCTTGGGTGGAGGGTGATCCCCAAGAATTTCAACGGGAAGGTTATGTTTCAGCATAGGTTCCTGTTTGAGGAACACTTCATCTATTTCCCTTCTTTCCTTCATAAACATATCGTTTTCATGGTCTAGCAAGTATTGTTCTAACGGATCAGTAGGAGGCACAACAATGGAAGCAAGACCAATAATCTCATCCATACTAGGTGGTTCCCTATCACTAGGTTTTCCATGAAACTTAGCAAAATTAAACTCATGAGACATACCATCTATGCCAATGGTGACAGTATCTTTTTCACAATCAATCTTAGCACTAGCTGTATTCAAGAATGGTCTACCAAAAATAATGGGACAAAAATCATCTTGTGGGGAACCAAGAACAAGAAAATCAGCAGGGTATTTAACCTTCCCACACAAGACTTCAACATCTCTAACAATTCCAACTGGTTCAATGGTATCCCTATTAGCAAGCTCAATAGTAACATCAATGTCTTCTAATTCAATGGGTGCAATATCATGCATAATTTCTTGATATAAGGTATAAGGTATCGCACTAGCACTTGCACCCATATCACATAAGCCATGGTAACAATGATATCCTATTTTAACAGAAATAACAGGCATGCCTACGACAGGTCTATGTACCTTAGTATCTGGTCTAGCAATATTAGCAGTCTCACCACGGAAATAAATAACATGCCCATCTAAATCATCATCCAAGAGATCTTTAACCATAGCAATACTAGGTTCAACATTGATTTGCTCAGGAGGTGTGCAAGTCCTAGTATTACTCTTACGAACAACAGTCGAAGCTTTAACACGATCCTTTATCCTAACAGGAAAAGGAGGTTTCTCAACATAAGTAGTAGGAATAATAGGATCAGTATAGGTGATAGTATTTTCTTCAACTGTAATAGGTGCAACTACTTTCACTTCAACGGGAGGATTATATTTAAACCACTTCTCTTTAGGGAGATCAATGTGAGTAGCAAAAGATTCACAGAAAGAAGCTACTATCTCAGAGTCAAGTCCATACTTAGCGCTAAATCCATGAAAAGCATCAGTATCCATAAAAGATTTAACACAATCGAACTTAGGTGTCATACCTGACTCCTTACCATCGTCAGAACCCCAATATTCAGAGTTGCATTTAATTCTTTTCAATAAATCCCATTTGAAATCAATAGTCTTCAGCATATAAGAACCAGCACAGGAAGTATCGAGCAGGTTGTGATTATCAAGAGAAAGCCGAGCATAAATTTTTTGAATAATCATTTCCCGGGAGAGCTCATGATTGGGGCATGAATATAACATTAACTTAAGCCTCCCCCAAGCTTGAGTGATGCTTTCTCCTTCGCGAGGCCAGAAATTATATATGTAATTACGATCACGATGAACAAGATGCATAGGGTAGAACTTCTGGTGAAATTCTAACTTCAATCGCTTATAATTCCAAGATCTCGTATCATCACATGGCCTATACCATGTCAATGCATCTCCCTTCAAAGATAAAGAGAAGACCTTCGTTTTGACAACATCATCGGGAATACTTGCAAGCTTAAATAATCCACGAACTTCATCCACAAAGATAAGGTGTAAATCGGGATGCAATGTTCCATCTCCTCCAAATGGATTAGCTAGCAGTTCCTCTATCATACCCGAAGGAATCTCAAAGTAAATATTTTCATAAAGTTCAGTAGGTTGAGGAGAAACTATTTGCTCTTCTGGTCGTGGTGAAGATACCCCGAACAAGCCCCTCAAAGGATTAGTTTCCATAGTGACAAGTAACAGAAAATTTCAGCACACTATATAAATGTTTCCTTACCAAGTTCCACTCACCAAAAGCGCTACACTCCCCGGCAACGGCGCCAGAAAAGAGTCTTGATGACCCACAAGTGTAGGGTATCAATCGTAGTCCTTTCGATAAGTAAGAGTGTCGAACCCAACGAGGAGCAGAAGGAAATGATAAGCGGTTTTCAGTAAGGTTTTCTCTGCAAGCACTGAAATTGTAGGTGATAGATAGTTTTGTGATAAGATAAATGGTAACGAGTAACAAGTAAATAAAGTAAATAAAGTGCAGAAAGGTGGCCCAATCCTTTATGAAGCAAAGGATAAGCCTGGACAATTTCTAATAATGAGAAAGGAGCTCCCGAGGACACATGGGAATTATCGTCAAGCTAGTTTTCATCACGTTCATATGATTCGCGTTCGGTACTTTGATAATTTGATATGTGGTTGGACCGGTGCTTGGGTACTGCCCTTACTTGGACAAGCATCCCACTTATGATTAACCCCTATTGCAAGCGTCCGCAACTACAAAAGAAGTATTAAGGTAAATCTAACCACAACATTAAACATATGGATCCAAATCAGCCCCTAACGAAGCAACACATAAACTAGGGTTTAAGCTTCTGTCACTCTAGCAACCCATCATCTACTTATTACTTCCCAACGCCTTCCTCTAGGCCCAAATAATGGTGAAGTGTCATGTAGTCGACGTTCACATAACACCACTAGAGGAAAAGACAACATACATCTCATCAAAATATCGAACGAATACCAAATTCACATGACTACTAATAGCAAGACTTCACCCATGTCCTCAGGAACAAACGTAACTACTCACAAAGCATATTCATGTTCATAATAAGAGGGGTAATAATATGCATAAAGGATCTGAACATATGATCTTCCACTAAGCAAACCAATTAGCATCAACTACAAGGAGTAATCAACACTACTAGCAACCCACAGGTACCAATTTGCGGTTTTGATACAAGATTGGATACAAGAGATGAACTAGGGTTTTGAGAGGAGATGGTGCTGGTGAAGATGTTGATGGAGATTGACCCCCTCCCGATGAGAGGATCGTTGGTGATGACGTTGGTGATGATTTCCCCCTCCCGGAGGGAAGTGTCCCCGGCAGAACAGCTCCGCTGGAGCCCTAGATTGGTTCCACCAAGGTTCCGCCTCGTGGCGGCGGAGTCTCGTCCCGTAAGCTTGCCCACGAATTTTTCCAGGGTAAAAGCTCTGATATAGCAGAAGATGGACACCGGAGGCCCACCAGGGGACTCTCCTGGCCAAAGTGTGGGCCCCCTGAAGTATTTCTTTCACTCAATAATTCTTATTAATTCCAAAAATATGTTTCGTGGAGTTTCAGGATTTTTGGAGCAGTGCAGAATAGGTTTCCAATGTTTGCTCCTTTTCCAGCCAGAATTCCAGCTGTCGGCATTCCCCCTCTTCATGGTAAACCTTGTAAAATAAGAGAGAATAGCCATAAGTATTGAGATATAATGTGTAATAACAACCCATAATGCAATAAATATTGATATAAAAGCATGATGCAAAATGGACGTATCAACGGGACACGTGCGAGCAGTAAGGCCGCCCATGCTCACCGGGAAGCGAGCTCTTTGACCTCCATGCACCAGCCGTCGCCTGCCTCACTCAAAACTTCGCCATTAATGGGTTAATTAGAGCGCCTGGACAGAGATTTTTTTAGGGGTGAACGGAGGGTGTTTGGTTGTGATCCCATGGCAGCATTTGCTTTGTTCGTGTTTTCAACTCGTATTCCGGTCTAATTTAAATTGCCACATAGGGCAATTTATAATACGACGACAAATAAAATGGCAAAGGATAGTACGATGACAAATTTACAATGGCGCAGATAATAATTGTCTTACATATTTCGGATAATTTTGAATGCCACATGCGGCAAAGTCCAGAAATCACGGGGGCAAGAGAAGAAGGAAATCGTAGACAGCGATCTAGATCGCTACTGTATGGATTGCCGAGCGATGAAATCCTCCAGCTCCTTCCTCAATTCCTCACGGCTTTGCTTGAAAGTAGCCACAAATTCCTCCACCTCCTGCTCGCGGTTGATCTGGAGTTTCCTCAAGTCACCCATCAATTCCTCGACGACTGCTTTTAGCGTCATCCCCGAGGCACTGCTCTGCTCATGCAGCATCTTCCAGCCGGCGGCCTCCTCCTCCTTCTCGGCGAGCGCCTTGAGGAGCTTCGCATTGTCACCCATGAGTTGATCGACGAGGTCGGTCGCCTTGTCAACCGATGCATCGCTGATCTCGAGCAGCTTCATCAAGCTGTCGACCAGCTCCTGCTACTTAATGAGGCCAGCGAGAATGTCATTGTCGCCGGCCAGGGACTTCAGCAACGCCAGCTCGCCGCGATCGCCGACGCGGCGAGTGTGCTTGTGAGAGCCCTCGCGTGCCCGTGAGAGCTTGTTCGAGGGCTCCGCGGCCCGCCGGGACATCTCTACTGCGGTTGCCGCTTTGCGGCGGGACCTCTCTAGTGCTTCTGCAGCCTTGGTCTTTGCTGCTTGGTTATATGCCCACCCGAAACTCCTCCTACCAGTCATGGCGGAACGACTTGACAGGAAAGACCAGTTTTCTAGGTGATGATAGGAGGAACTGTGAAGTAATTTTAGAGTGGGTAGTTTTTATAGCCCAAAACTAAGCACTTGTGCATCAAGCTCAAAACTTTTCATCAAATTCAAAAAAAATTATCTATCTGTTAGATTGTTTTCATCAAAACCGAAATTAATAAACATTTTTTGAAATCACGGACATTTTTTGAAATCGCAGACATATTTTGAAATCACGAACATTTTTAAAATTCGTGAACATTATTCAAATTCAAGGATATTTTCTTGGCTCCATGAACTTTTTCAAACTTTGCATTTTTCTCAATTTTAGAACTAGTTCGAAACCCCAAATTATTTAAATTGTTAAATAAAAAAACAAAAACGGAAGATTTTTTTTTTTGGAAAAACGAAACAAGAAAATAGGGCGCCCACGCCGCTGCTTATGGGCCGACCCAAATGGGTGTGCGAAGGGAGCGACAGGTGCTTGGTACGTCCACGACGACTATTTATCTGTGAGAGTTCGGCGATTATTTATGGCCTTAAGCAATACAAGTAGCTTCAACCGTGAAGCCTTTTCCTCCCTCTTGTCAAACTGGCCGACCCATTCACGCGCGGGCAGTGTTATGAAAAGAGCAAAGAAATGCACGAGAATGAGGGATCGAACCCACGTGTCTAGGGGTAATGCACACCGCACTAACCACTTCACCAAGTTCCCTTCGTGATAAGAACAAGGGGCACATTCTACTTGAGGCTACAACGGCCGTTTTCTTCGAGTTTTTCTTTTTTCGTTTTGATTTTTGACAGGGATTTCTTTATTTTTCCTTCGTTTTTGGTTTAGTTTTCCTTTTCATTCTCCATATTTGTTTTGTCTTATTTTTCTCTGTTCATCTTTTGTTTGGTTTTCTTTTTTTATTCTCCATATTTGTCTGGTTTTCTTTGTCTCTCTTCATTTTTTGTTTAGTTTTCTTTTTTCTTCTCCATTTTTAGTTTTTTTGTATTTCTTATGTTTGTTTTTGTTTTCACTCTAAATTTTCGTATATGTTACATATTTTTAATAAGTGATCAATATTTTTTGTCTACACATTCAACATTTTTTGAACACTTATTCAACATTTTTAAAACATTGTTCAAAATTTTAATACTTATTCAACGTTTTTAAAATATGTGTTCAACATTTTTAAAATACCCGTTCAACATTTTTTAATATTTATTCAACATTTTTAAATACTCATTGAACATTTATAATACTTATATAACATTTTCAAATACCTGTTCAACATTTTTTGAATACTCGTTCAACAATTTTTAATACTTGTTCAATATTTGTCAAATACTTATTCAACATTTTTAATACTTATTCAAAAATTTCAAATACTTGTTCAACATTTTTGAAATACTTGTCCAACATTTTTCAAATACTTGTTCGACATTTTTCAAATACTTGTTCAACATTTTAAATACTTTTCAACATTTTTCAAACGCTCGTTCAAAATTTCAAATACTTCTTCAACATTTTCAAATACTTGTTAAAAAAATTTCAAATATTTATTCAATATTTTTACACTTATTTAAAATTTTCAAATACTTGTTTAACATTTTTCAATACTTTTTCAACATTTTTTAAAACTTATTCAACATTTTTGAAATACTTTTTCAACATTTTTCTAAATGTGTTTTTGAAGAGTGTTTTTGTATATATAAGTGGACTATATTAGAACATAAATAAAATTATAAAAGTAAAGAAAAAAACAAGAACAGAAAATAAAAAAACAGACTTTGTGTCTGCGCCGCTGGCCCGGACCATGTGGGTTCCCCCCAGACGCGAGGCATCCCTGTGCGCTCGCTGAAAGAGAGCAATAGGGGTCCCTTGTTATGTCTCCCCCATATAGGAGGTCCCATCTAAGACCTCCTAGTCTGCGCTCACGGCGCCTGCGACACCAATTAGCGCTCACACCCTCGCGTCGTTGGCCGGCCCAGCTACACCTGGTTAACCGACTGACAATTAACTAAGTTGTCAAGGTGAGTGTGGATTAGATCCTCAAAAAGAAAGTTGATTGTGGACTATTTCTCAAAGAAAAGGTTGACTATGGCCTATGGAAAACATATTTAAAAATAAAAAGGTCTTAAATTTGAAAAAGATCCCGAATTTTGGAAAAGGATCGTGTTTTTGAGAATAAATTGATTTTTTTTAGAAAAAAGTTAATAAACTTGAAAGAGTTAAAGAATTGGAAAGAAGTTTAGGATTTGAAAAACCACTCACAAATTCAAAAATATCAAATTTTTTAAAATATGTTCATGACTTTGAAAGTTGTTTGCGAATTTGGGAAAGTTCATGACATTTGAAAAACAATTGCAAATTTGATTTTTTATAGATTTAGAAAAAAAATTCAGCTGAAAAATGTTTGCAAATTTGATAAAAATATCATGAATTTGAAAAAACATTATGGATTTGAAAATATATTCAGGAATTTGAAAAATCAAACTCCTATTAAAATTATTCAGGAATTTGAAAAATGTTCAGAGATTTAAGAAAAAAATTACGATTTCAAAAAACTCAATTAATTTCAAAAGGAACAGAAAAAATAAAAATTCCCGAACTCCTCCTGGAAGAAACCAGGGGAAACCGCATGAGAATAAACCGACGGAACCTTCTAGAAGGTTCCCAAACATGTGAGAAAAATATCTGCATCGATCAGTCGAACTAGCATACAAGAAACTAGCGCACATGATGTATGGTTCGAGCGAGAAAAAAATAATGGGCCAAGCCCAAGGTTAGGATGGGCTTTAGGTTGCAAAAACACTAGTAACTGGCGCTTAAGGGGCTAAATAGGAACTAGCGAAAACTCAAGTATTAGTGTGATTTCCTATTCGGCGCCAATAGCACCCATTAAAAAGAGCTCCTGGTAGTCGCTCACAGGCGTTAAATAAGGACGATGCCGCACTGAAAGTGCGTTATATCGACTAGAGAGGGGGTGAATAGGCGATTTTTATGAATTCTTCACTGAGGAATTTGCTGGTGAGGAAATTCCATAGCGAAGAACTACTTGCAGCGGAATAAGTACTCAGAAGTAAGCATAACAGAATACACGCATGGTCATCATGATGAAATGAAGACTAGCACAGAGTACAGAAAGCGTAATCACAGGATAACACAAGATGAAGACAAACAGACTGAAGAAATTCAACTGAGAAATTTGAGAAAGTCTTCAGTCAAAGTCTTCAAGCACAGATATGAACAAACACTCAACACAGTAATGAGGAAATGAAAGGGTTGAGGAAATAGAACCAGTTAGTTGATGAAGACAATGATTTGGTAAACCTGTTCCAACTGTTGTCTCAGTTGTACATCTGGTTGGAGCGGCTGAGTATTTAAACTCGAGGACACGCAGTCCCGGACACCCAGTCACTGAGCACGCAGCTCAGGACACCCAGTCCTCACCGTATTCTCCTTGAACTAAGGCCACACAGACCTCGTCCAATCACTTGTGGTAAGTCTTCAGGTGACTTCCAAACCTTCACAGACTTGGTCACTCAGCGATCCACAATTCCTCTTGGATGCTCTAGACCATGACGCCTAACCGTCTGGAAGAAGCACAGTCTTCAAAGGTAACAAGCGTCGGATCCACGCAGGATCAATTTCTTCAGTGATGCTCAATCACTTTGGGTTTGTAGGGGTTTGGTTTTGGGTTTTCCTCACTTGATGATTTTCGCTCAAAGTCCTCGGAGGATGGGTTGCTCTCAAATGACAAGTGTCAAGTTCTCTCGGAGCAGCCAACCAACTAGTGGTTGTAGGGGGCGGCTATTTATAGCCTAGGGAGCAGCCCGACATGATAAGACATAAATGCCCTTCAATGATATGACCGTTAGGTGGATAGGATATTTTGGGACAGCTGGCGCGCAGCACAGCAACGGTCGGAAATTTGACTCTCAAATTCCTCAGGGCTATCATGTTCCTCACTGTGTAGGCAATTCGCACTGGCGAATTCCTAACTCCTCAGTCAGAGCAAAGTCCTCAGTGACCAGAAGAACCGCGTCTCTGTCACTGAAGAAATTGACTGAACTGTATGAGATTTCCAATGGCTTCACTCGAAGGGATTGGTAGGTGTAGGATTTTGAGTTGAGCATCACATGGAAATTTTTCCTTAGTATTTCCTCGACCCCCTTTAACAGTACGGTGTTTCCTATGACTCAAGAAAGAGAAAATGAAACTATGAAAACAAAAGTCTTCACGCTTCATGTTCCTCAAATGAATACCAAGTCTTCAAGGTCACACCAATTTCTTCACTTTCAAAGTCTTCAGAAAGTCTTCAGAATATCAAAGTCTTCAGTCGAAGAACTTCATTTTTAGGGGTCGACTTTCTCTGTAAATATCAAACTCCTCATAGACTTATAGACCCGTGTACACTCACAAACGCATCAGTCCCTTAACCTATAAGTCTTCAATACACCAAAATCACTAAGGGGCACTAGATGCACTTACAATCTCCCCCTTTTTGGTGATTGATGACAACATAGGTTAAGTTTTCAACGGGGATAAACATATGAAGTGTAAATACTGATATTGAGGAATTTGATTGCAAGATATAGAAGAACTCCCCCTGAAGATGTGCATAGTGAGGAATTTGCGTTTGAGGCAATGCACATTTGAGAAGTTGAATCATGGAGATCTCCCCCTATATCTTGTAATTCATACACGCATTTGATATATAATATGAAGAATTTGAAATGCATGATAAAATATGGTGCCTGATGCAATTCAGCATGCGTGCAATAATATTAACGAGGAATAAGCATGCAGAATAGCACATCAAAAGTATCAGAGCACAGTGCATCAAAAGTATCAGAGCACCGTCCAAAAGTATCAGAGCACCATCGGTTTTAAGATTACAACTCGATCCAATAAAAGTTTCGGAAGAACGAGAGTTGTAACTTAAGAAAAACGCCCTTAATATAGACCCGCTTGAAGACTAACTCAGATTTCTCCCCCTTTGTCATCAAATGACCAAGAGGATTGAAACTGAGGACTAACGCCCCTGAAGAATTTCAAGTTGATGGAGGAGCGCCAGCGTTGTCGGGGTTGTTTGTTGTAGCAGGGCCTGCCGCAGTGTCGTCCAAATCCTCATACTCATCAGTGTCACGCGATGAAGAATAAGAGCTGGCCACCAGATCAGGAACTTTGACCCTCTTGAATTTCTTCGGAGGAGGTGCAGACCAGTCAAATTCTTCCGTGAGACCCATAGTCTTTAGTTCTTCAGCGTTATAGACATGAGTGAGGACAGCCCAGGTGCGGTTGAGGGTTTCATGAAGGTAGTAATGGTTCTTCTTCACTGCATTATGTGTTGAGGTCATGTTGTGAAGAATTGCACCAAACTGCGCTTTACCCATTTGTGATTGCGATCAACCTTCTGATGAAGACTGAGGAGTAACTCACGGTCAGTCATCACCCTAGGTGCTATGGCTTGAGGATTTTGCTTAGCTTAGGTATTTGCGGCAGTGTCATGTGTGGCAGAGTCGTCATTGGTAGAGTAAGATGTAGCCAGGCGAAATTGACCATCCAATGGACGAATGCCTTCATCGATCACAGCAACGGCCTTGCCTTTATCATCAGCTGATGAAACTGCCCGTTTGAGGACTTCAATGGGAGGCAAGTAGCTACCGTGGTTCAGAGTGTCAGCTTTGTAATTCAGTGAAGATCTTGCCCTTATGAATCTCGTAATCCAAGGCGCATAGGGCTTCAGCTCGAATGGTGACATAGCAACGTTTGCCAGAGTCCTCATGAAGAAATCATGGAAGTTGACGGGAACACCATGAATGATGTTGAACAGCATGTTCTTCATGATGCCAATGACGTCTTCATCATTTGAGTCATGGCCTTTGATAGGACTCATTGTCTTCGTCAGAATGCGATAGACAGTCCGAGGCACATAGAGCAATTCCTTGACGAGGAATTTGGTTCGTGGGGCCTGCCCAGGCTTCAAAGGCTTCATGAGCACTTGCATATAGTGATTTGTCAGTTCAGGGTCATTGTAGATGCAACATGCACTGTCATGGGGAGGATCGAGAGGAAGGACATGAAGCAATTCAGTTGCCGGTGCCTTGTAGTGAGTGTTTTCAGTCATCCAATCCAACACCCATGAATTGACATCTTCAGCGTCTCCAGTGATATGCAGTGTAGCGTAGAACTGAAGAATGAGTTCTTCATTCCAATCGCAAATGTCAGTGCAGAAATTGAGTAATCCTGCATCGTGAAGAACACTGAGGACTGGCTCGAAGCATGGCAGAGATTCCATATCCACATGAGGAATATGTTCATGATCGAAGATTTTGTCTTTGTCAAACAACACTGAGGAATAGAAGTTGGCTTGACTAGCAGTCCAGAAACGCCTCTTCCTTATGCGAGCAGAGTCATAGGGGTTGTAATCAGTGAAGAATACATGCTCGGAAAAGAAGTCTTCAGCCTTGAACTTCTGTTTGTTTGAGAACGGATTCTTCGGCTTTGGCAGAGGGGTGTCAGTGAGTTGCAGTACCACCTCAGGAATCGCGAGCTCAGGTTCTTCAGGCTGAGGAATTTCTGGTTCCTCTTCTTGTGCAACCTTAAGATCAGCAGCAGCAGGTTCTTCAGCACTAGTGGCTGGAATTTTTTCATGAGCAGAGGGAGTGGGATGAGTTTCTTCAGAGCCCAGTTGAACAGTTGTTGCCGGGGATAGAGGAATCTGTTGGATAGGCGTGAATAGAGGAGTATTGGAATGCTGACTTTCCCAAAAGTCATCATTCATCACTGGTGTGGTGCATCCTATATCCACATCTTCATCTTCAATTTCCTCAACACCAGCCTCTTCAGCTGTGAACTGAGGCATAGGTGAGGAATTGACTGTCGTTGAAGGGATTGTATCCACTTCAATTTCTTCATCAATCTGCTCTGACGAAGCAGCAGAATGATTTTCTTCATCAGATCCGCTTGGGATCTTATAGTCTTCTCCAAAAGGAACAATTTCCTTTGATGACATGGAGGAAATTGGAACGGCATCAATTGGATGTTCAAGTGAGCTGATCATTGGCTTCATTTTCTTCGCAGCCGAAGAATTTTATGCAGCTGATGCCTTCCTTTTCTTCACTGCAGCTCGCTTTGCAGCCTTGGTCTTCTTCACCTCATAGGCAGATGGAAGAATTGGAGTTGGTGTAGGCGCGGGAGGAGCTGAGGAATCTGGTTGATTTTCTTCAGGCGCAACTGATGCAGTTGCCCTAATCTCTTCAGTTTCTTCAGGCGCACCACTAGTGGATGCCCTGGCAATTTCTTCAGCGGCTGGAATGGAGTCATCAGCCCTGGAACTAGCATTTTCTTCAGCAGGCTGAAAGTCATCAGCGGTGTTGGCATGTTCTTCAGCAGGCTGAGCAGAGTTTGCAGCCTGAAGATTTTCTTGTTGCGATGGGGCTGCAACATTCGTGAATTTCTTCGTCAGATCGACGAATCTCACTTTGGCTCCTTGCCAATTAGCATAGTAGGCATCAAAGTCTTTGCTGAGGGCTTGAATTTCAGACTGAGCCTTGAGAAGTTCCTCAGGTGTCATTCTGACAACATTTTTCTTCAGGAGCTTCTCCTTTCTGTATTGAGCTTTCTTTATCTCTCTTGCCTTCTCAAACTTCCTTTTCTCTTGAGTGATGAAATGGGTCATCATGTGACTTTAACCAGGAGTCAGAGGAAAATCAGGCATTGGGGTGTTTGGATCCTTGTGCCAGAGATCAATGTAGTCGAGGATTTTCCTCGGATCCAAAAGCAGTGGCACAGATGTGCCTTTGGCTCTAGCGGCCTTCACTTGTCTATCTCTGATGATTTCTGCAAGTTCATCATCAGAAGCTTCATCATTAGAGGGTACTTGGAATGCGACCTGTTTCTTCCTTGGACTTGGCCGAGGACCGCGTCCAGCTGTTGCTTTAGTCTTCAATAGTGTGGGGCCTGATGAGAACATTGGTGCAGCTGAGGAACTTGCTGAGACACCAGAGGCAATTGAGAAACCCGTAGTCCTTTGACATGTAGCCAGATGCACAGGAGCTGAGGACTTTGATGGAGCAGTAGCAGTCTAAGGAATTTGCCGTGAGGGCATAGCTGAGGAACTTGGCCGTGAGGGCGCTGTTGGTGAAGCACTTGGCTTATGAGCAGGCTTCTTTGGCATAGATTTCCTCGGTCTGTCCGAGGTCTCAGTAGTAGCAGCAGCAGCAGAATCCTCATTGAATTTCTTCACTGCCTCCTTGGCTTGTCTTGCCAATTTGGCTTGGCGCTTAGCCCATTCTTCAGGAAAGTCCTCACCACTCTTGATGCTGGTGGGATCAGCTACTTGGCCAGGTGCCAATGGAGCTCTTGGGCATGGAGGATTGAGGGCGAATTTCTTCATGTACTTTGGAGTAACATATCGGTATTCCCTCCATTCCCTTGCCCATCTCCGTTCAATCCTCTGAATGCGCACCTTGCGCCGATTTTTGTTCTCTTTGCCGAACTTGGCTTCATCAGGTGTGCAATAGTCCTTATATATGTCATCAGGGATCTCGAAGGCAGTCATGACCTCAGGCTTCTTTCCTCTTTTCTGCGATCTCTTACCGTCTGCCATATTCTTCAGATGAGGAATTTGAACAATTAAACACTCTGAAGAAGTATGCAGTTTTTCTTCGAGGAACGCTGCAAATGAGTTAAGTTGATGAGAACCTAGTGATTCAGCAGCGGACATGAGTACCTGTGAACAGAGTGTAGGTGCGAGGAATTTGGAGAGATCATATGCGTTCTCAGAAGGTTTTTCGCAAAGAACAAGTTTTGAGGAATTTGACCAGATGGACCTTGAGGAATTTCACCAAGCGTTTTGTCTTAGGTTCCAGAGTTGTATAGATCGAAGATCCACACAATTGAGGAATCTTGAAGAAAATGATTGCTTAGAGAAATGGATCAAGAGCATATAATGTGTGAGGTGTTCGTATGTGTGAAGATTTGAAGAACAAAACACCTTTGAAGATTTTCAGGAAAGTTTGAGAATCAACGTGAGTAATAAAAGTAACTTTTAATTACCCGAAGTGAAGAACACGATGAACTGAGATGAACAGATGTGAAGTTCGTCAGGTTAGATCTCCCATGCCCTAACTTGGCAGAGGGAGACAGCTACGACGGCGGCGGAGTGAAGATTTCCGCAACTGGCGCGAGTACGACGGCGACGAGGTCGAGGCAGCGAAGCTCTTCCTCACCGGCAACGATGGAGTAGCAGCGGCGCTAGGGTTTGAGGAGCTCGAGTGAGAGACAGCGGTCAAGCGGAGTAAATGAAGTGAGGAAGGGGAGAGGGGTATTTATAGCCACGGTGAAAAACTGTTCGCCCGAAGATTTTGGGACGAACATGCCCCTGCCCTTTCTCCTTCACGCGACATGTGTCACCCACGTACTGTGTAGATGAGATCGTGTAAGATCGTGGGTGAATATAATAATGCATCGTGGGATGCGGAACGGTTTGAGCGGTAAAACCGATAATTTGGATAAGATTTGTTTTAAAGTTTCTTTCGCAATTTCTTCAGCTGACAAGGAAACAGTGAAGATTTTGAACGAGTTTCAAATAGAACGCACATGAAGAATTTGTGAATAGATTGGATTGAGTATAGCATAGAGGGGGAAGGGTCCGATCACATTCACTTAGCAGAAAAAGCAACATGAAGAAATAGCCATAAGTGAATGCTGTAGAGGACATAAACTCATATATATATATATATAGCCAATGAAGAAAAACGACGGAAACAGTGAAGATTTTGCAAAGTTGAAGAATTTGAAAAACTGAAGAATTTCAAAAACTGAGAAAAAAAACTCAAATTGAAGATTTTCAACTTTTTGTGGTGGCGTGACCCACCGTATAAGAATGATGATTTCAGACACCGCGTACAATTGTCGTAGGGTTCTGAGTATCAAATTCTTCATTAATTTCTTCACACTTAGAGTGTTATTCTTCATTGATTGAAGAAAAACATTTCTTCATGTGTTGCACATCTAAGTCATCAATTTTGCATAAGTGTTAGGATGTGTGTCCTTTTCAAACAACATTCAAAGATCCTAAGATATTTAGCTCACACCGCAACTTGCTAAATCTCTTCTCATCCAAGGGCTTAGTGAAGATATCAGCTAGCTGTTCTTCAGTCTTCACATGCTCGATGGAGATGTCGCCCTTCAACACATGATCACGAAGAAAATGATGACGAATCTGAATGTGCTTTGTCTTCGAGTGCTGAACTGGGTTGTGAGCAATCTTGATGGCACTCTCATTGTCGCAGAGGAGAGGCACATTTTTCACGTTGATGCCATAGTCCTTGAGGGTTTGCTTCATCCAAAGCAGTTGAGCACAGCAAGAGCCAGCAGCAATGTATTCAGCTTCAGTAGTAGACAGTGATACACAGTTCTATTTCTTCGAGGACCAACAGACCAAAGATCGTCCGAGGAAATGACAAGTGCCAGATGTTGACTTGCGGTCCACACGATCACCAGCATAGTCAGAGTCAGAATATCCAATGAGATCAAAAGCAGAGCCCTTGGGGTACCATAATCCTAGTGTTGGTGTGTGAGCTAGATATCGAAGAATATGCTTCACATCCTTATGGTGTGATTCCTTCGGTGCAGCTTGAAATCGGGCACACATGCAAACACTAAGCATTATATCTGGCCTAGATGCACATAAGTACAATAAAGAACCAATCATGGAGCGGTATACCTTGTGATCGAAGTCAATACCATTTTCATCAGTGCATAGATGGCCATTTGTGGGCATAGGAATTTTGACTCCTTTGCAATCTTGCATGCCGAATTTCCTCAGTACATCTTTGAGGTATTTCTCCTGAGATATGAATATGCCATTGCGCTGCTGACGAATTTGAAGACCTAAGAAGAATTTCAACTCTCCCATCATAGACATTTGATATTCTTTACTCATCATATAGGCAAATTCATCACTATAACGTTGGTCAGTACAGCCAAAGATAATATCATCAACATATATTTGGCACACAAACAGTTCACCATCATAAGATTTAGTAAAAAGAGTAGGGTCGAGTGAACCGGGTGTGAAGCCATTCTTCACGAAGAATTCCTTCAATGTATCATACCACGCCCGAGGGGCTTGCTTGAGGCCATAGAGGGCCTTATTAAGTCTGAAGACTTTGTCAGGATTCTTTGGATCTTCAAAACCTGGGGGTTGAGCAACATATACTTCTTCCTCAAGCTTACCATTGAGGAATGCACTTTTCACATCCATTTGATATAAGATGATATCATGATGGTTAGCATAAGCAAGTAATATGCAAATAGCCTCAAGTCTAGCAACAGGTGCAAAAGTTTCATCGAAATCAACTCCTTCAACCTGTGTGTAGCCTTGAGCTACTAGTCGTGCCTTATTCCTCACCACAAGGCCATTTTCATCTTGCTTGTTGCGGTAGATCCACTTTGTGCCAATGATATTATGCTTGCGAGGATCTGGGCGATTGACCAGTTCCTAGACATTGTTAAGCTCGAACTGATGTAATTCTTCTTGCATAGCCTGAATCCACTCCGGCTCCAGAAATGCTTCATCTACCTTAGAGGGCTCTGTGATAGAGACAAAAGCACAGTGCCCACAAAAGTTAGATAAATGTGAAGCTTTTGAGCGTGTGAGAGGACCTGGTGCGCTAATGTCATCGATGATCTTCTCCACTTGCACTTCTTTTGCAACGCGAGGATGAGCTGGTTGTCGCTGAGGAATTTGATCAGCATTTTCTTCAGCACCATTTTCCTCATCATTTTCTTCAGGTGCATCAGCTCGACGTTCTTCATGAACAGGAATGAATTCTTCAGCAGATTCTTCAGTAGGAATGACATCCTCAGTTGCCTTGAACTTGATGGAATCCTCAGGTGCTGGTTCATCTAACACAGAAGGTAGGTGCTTTCTTTGCGAGCCATTAGTTTCATCGAACCGCACATCTACAGTGTCAACAATCTTGTGAAGAACAATGTTGAAGACTCTGTAGGTGTGCGAGTCCTTTCCGTAACCAAGCATAAAACCTTCATGTGCTTTCGGTGCAAATTTAGAGTTGTGGTGAGGATCTCTAATCCAACATTTAGCACCGAAGACTTTGAAATAACTCACATTGGGTTTCTTGTCAGTGAGGAGTTCATAGGCCGTCTTCTTGAAGAATTTGTGAAGATATACTCCGTTGATGATGTGGCACGCAGTATCAATTGCATCAATCCAAAAATGCTGACGCGTTTTGTATTCATCAAGCATAGTGTGAGCCATCTCAACAAGATTTCTGTTCTTGTGCTCCACGATGCCATTTTGCTGAGGAGTATAGGGAGCAGATAACTCATGAGTAATACCAAGTTCATCAAGATAGGCATCAAGACCGGAATTCTTGAACTCAGTTCCATTGTCACTTCTGATGTGCTTGATCTTCACACCAAAGTTGGTTGAAGCCCTCGAGGAAAATCGTTTGAAGACTTCCTGCACTTCATGTTTGTAAGTAACAATGTGTACCCATGTATATCGAGAATAATCATCAACAATGACAAACCATATAGAGATGCATCATTAGTGACTGCTGAGTAATGATTAGGTCCGAAGAGGTCCATGTGAAGCAATTCGAATGGACGAGTAGTGGACATGATAGTCTTCGCTGGATGCTTGGCCTTGGTCATTTTTCCAGCTTCACAAGCTCCGCATAAGTGATCCTTGAGGAATTTGACATTCTCAATGCCAATGACATGCTTCTTCTTCGCAAGCGTGTGCAAATTCCTCATGCCTGCGTGACCAAGTCGTCGATGCCATAGCCAGCCTTCTGAAGCTTTTGCAAGTAGACACACGGCTGGTTGTGGTCCTGTAGAGAAATCAACAATATACAAATCTCCTCTCCTAAAGCCTTCGAAGACTTTGGAATTGTCAGCTTCCATAATCACAACACAGCGATACTTGCCAAAGACAACAACCATATCAAGATCACAAAGCATTGAGACTGACATGAGGTTGTATCCTAAGGACTCAACAAGCATGACTTTGTCCATGTGTTTATCCTTAGAGATTGCAACCTTACCAAGACCCAATACCTGACTTTTGCCTTTGTCAGCAAAGATGATATGCTTCAGAGGTGACGGTGATAAGGGAGCATCCATCAATAGATTCTTGTCACCAGTCATGTGATTTGTACATCCACTATCGAGGACCCATTCAGTAGTTTTGGGTTGATCATCCTGCAGATGAATTAGTGTAGCTTACAATCTCATATGCTTCATCAGTGAAGAATATGATATCAAGTTCATCAGATGAATTTCATCAAGCAGTAAACAGATATAGCAGTATGAGGACGTGTGAAATGAAGGTTCATTTCATCATGATTCGCCTGCGTCCTTTCAGGCATTTTTGTCAGGTCCCCAGCAAATTCTTCAGACGTTAAAGCACGTTTGGAGACCTGACCCTGCAGAAGAGATTAGTTCTTTTTCTTCACCACCCACATCTGGAGGGGTGGCAAAGAATTCATCATTCTGCGAGCACCATATGAGAAAGGTGGCAAGGATGCCAAACCATTTCGTTTCACATAAGAGGGGTTAGGGTAAGCATATGAATAAGCAGAGAAATTCTTCGAGGACTTATGAACATAATGGTTTGAAGAATAATGCACATATTCATAGCCCTTAGCTCTACCCTGCGAGACAGAGTTGTTAGCACGATGATAATCATATGAGGACCTTGATCCATTTGAGGGATTTGATCCACGTGAGGAATCTGGTCCATATGAGGACTTGGATCCATATGAAGAATTTGATCTGGGGTTCCTGCTCTTCACTGGTGGTGTCATGAGGACATTCACCTGAAGACTTTCAAGGCACTTCTTTGGAACCCAGATTTTCTTCATAGGAGAACCGTTCCTGCAGTTAGTGCCAACATATCTAGCAAATACTTCACCATTCTGATTTTTGAACAGTTTATAGTTGGAGTCAAATGACTCATCAGAGGAATGAGGAGATTCACATGTAAAGCCAGATAAGTTAGATGGATCAACTGGAGGTCCCTTTGCAGCAACCCATGAGGTTTTGGGGTACTGCTCAGGCTTCCAATATGTTCCATCAGCATTAAGTTTCCTCTCAAAGGCAATACCCTCTTTCCTAGGGTTTCTGTTGAGGATCTGCTTTTTAAGCACATCACAGAGAGTCTGATGCCCTTTGAGGCTTTTGTACATGCCAGTCATGTACAATTCCTTCAGCCCTGCATTGTCAGTGATACTAGCAATGTCCTCAGATGAGGAATTAGTGATAGCAGAGGCAGATGAAGAATTTGTAACTGTTGAAGCATTTGAACATTCAGGTGAAGAATTAGCAGATTCACGTTCAATGCACTTTAAGCATGGAGGAACAAATTCTTCCTGAGAAGCGCTGATTTGTTGAGCAAGTAATGAATCGCGCTCCTTCTGAAGATCTTCATAACACACTCTTAGCTTTTCAAGATCTTGCTTTCTTTGAAGAGATTCAGAAGAAAGCTTCTCGTGATCAGTCAAGAGGGTATTATGTTGATCTTGAAGGGCGTCAAACTTGGCGTGAATTCTCTGAAGACATTCACCCAATGCTTTTGACTGATCCATTTCTTTACCCAACATATCCTCACTTTTGTCTAGCATGTTTTGAACTTGTTCCAAAGCTATTTGTTGTTTAGTGGCAATGCAAACAAGTTTGGTATAACAAGATTCAATATCATCATCAGATCCATCATTATCAGATTCATCGTCAGATTCATCATCACTAGATTCGGATAGGTTGGATTCGGTTACCTCAGCACCGTTTGCCATAAGGCATGATTCAAGATGGCAACGGGGATGAAACCCATCGGGTTTTGCCTTCCCAAACCCATCCCCACTAGAAAATTGTAAACCCGTCCCCGTCCCCATCACCGTGCGCGGGGCTAGTTTTCTGCCCGTCCCCTAAACCCATCGGGTTTCGGGGAACCCATGAGGAACCCACGAAGAAATCAAAATATTTAAACAAACATAGTGGCGACAAAGAATAACATTTTAGCAGCAAAACAAGCACATTCCAGCAGCATAACTTGAGCAAATTTCAACAAAAAAACGATAGTAGATGGTTCAACAGCTATATGGAGTGTATTTCAGTAGCATGATGCCACATTTCAACAACAAAGATGATCAGATTTAAGCCATACATTGTTCAACAAGATGTGCAATTACACAAGTTCTAAAATAGAATTCTTTGTTCACAAATCACGAGCACAAAGGAGACGAAATGATCCAATACATAAGTTCTGAAATAGAATTTATAGTTCACAAATCACTTTAAAATTGTAATCATCATGTATCTTTCACATCTCCAAGCCTCCAAAAGAAATGTAATTTCGCGGGTATTGCCGGGTTTCAGGTTCGGGGACAACCGAAACGGGTGTAAACCCACGAAACGTGTCGGGTTGTATAATGTGCCCAACAACAGCCCCACGGGGATAAAAAGATGCCCATCCCCGTCCCCTAATAGGGTAAAAACCCACGTGCATGCGGGTTTCAGGGCCCCGTTGCCATCTTGAGGCATGATGCAGAAGATGATGATTCTGGCTCGAAAGTCATCGTTTTGAGAGATTCCTTGAAGTCCTCAAACCAGGGATCATGGCGGGTTCGATGACCTTCATAGACATTAGAGATTCGATCCCAGATAAGCTTCGAATTGCCAAGATGCATAATGCGTCTGAATTCATCTCTGGATAGGCAGGAACAGATGATATCCTTAGCCAAGATATCAAGTCGAGAGTACTTGCGAATATTATCAGCGTCCGCCATCTTGCATAGATCAGTAAGACCAATCTCAGTGACGGTCCACAGCTCGCTGTTCATTGCCATGAGGCGCTTCCTCATCATGGCCTTCCACTTGGGATAATCATGACCGTCAAAGATAGGGCATGTCACTTTCTTCATACCTGCGGTCGACATAACTAAAACTCCAGGCTGTTAAACCAAAATCACACAGAACAAGGGAGTACCTTGCTCTGATACCAATTGAAAGTGCGTTATATCGACTAGAGGGGGGTGAATAGGCGATTTTTATGAATTCTTCACTGAGGAATTTGCTGGTGAGGAAATTCCTTAGCGAAGAACTACTTGCAGCGGAATAAGTACTCAGAAGTAAGCATAACAGAATACACGCATGGTCATCATGATGAAATGAAGACTAGCACAGAGTACAGAAAGCGTAATCACAGGATAACACAAGATGAAGACAAACAGACTGAAGAAATTGAACTGAGGAATTTGAGAAAGTCTTCAGTCAAACTCTTCAAGCACAGATATGAACAAACACTCAACACAATAATGAGGAAATGAAGGGGTTGAGGAAATAGAACCAGTTAGTTGATGAAGACAATGATTTGGTAAACCAGTTCCAACTGCTGTCTCAATTGTACATCTGGTTGGAGCGGCTGAGTATTTAAACTCGAGGACACGCAGTCCCGGACACCCAGTCACTGAGCACGCAGCTCAGGACACCCAGTCCTCACCGTATTCTCCTTGAACTAAGGCCACGCAGACCTCGTCCAACCACTCGTGGTAAGTCTTCAGGTGACTTCCAAACCTTCACAGACTTGGTCACTCGGCGATCCACAATTCCTCTTGGATGCTCTAGACCATGACGCCTAACTGTCTGGAAGAAGCACAGTCTTCAAAGGTAACAAGCGTCAGATCCACGCAGGATCAATTTCTTCAGTGATGCTCAATCACTTTGGGTTTGTAGGGGTTTGGTTTTGGGTTTTCCTCACTTGATGATTTTCGCTCAAAGTCCTTGGAGGATGGGTTGCTCTCAAATGACAAGTGTCAAGTTCTCTCGGAGCAGCCAACCAACTAGTGGTTGTAGGGGGCGGCTATTTATAGCCTAGGGAGCAGCCCGACATGATAAGACATAAATGCCCTTCAATGATATGACCGTTAGGTGGATAGGATATTTTGGGACAGCTGGCGCGCAGCACAGCAACGGTCGGAAATTTGACTCTCAAATTCCTCAGGGCTATCATGTTCCTCACTGTGTAGGCAATTCGCACTGGCGAATTCCTAACTCCTCAGTCAGAGCAAAGTCCTCAGTGACCAGAAGAACAGCGTCTCTGTCACTGAAGAAATTGACTGAACTGTATGAGATTTCCAATGGCTTCACTCGAAGGGATTGGTAGGTGTAGGATTTTGAGTTGAGCATCACATGGAAATTTTTCCTTAGTATTTCCTCGACCCCCTTTAACAGTACGGTGTTTCCTATGACTCAAAAAAGAGAAAATGAAACTACGAAAACAAAAGTCTTCACGCTTCATGTTCCTCAAATGAATACCAAGTCTTCAAGGTCACACCAATTTCTTCACTTTCAAAGTCTTCAGAAAGTCTTCAGAATATCAAAGTCTTCAGTCGAAGAACTTAATTTTTAGGGGTCGACTTTCTCTGTAAATATCAAACTCCTCATAGACTTATAGACCTGTGTACACTCACAAACGCATCAGTCCCTTAACCTATAAGTCTTCAATACACCAAAATCACTAAGGGGCACTAGATGCACTTACACGCACTGGGGCGTCTCTAGGCTTGCGATGTTGCGGCCTAGTCAGCTAGTGTGTATGATGCACTTGGTTGCTCGTCACGCTCTTCCATGCCCCGTCGATCGTCTGGTCCATTCGTTTGGTTTTCTTCATGTGGATATGTGGGTGCGAGTGCTTGGTTAACTTTGGAACAAGGTAGGGAACAACACATATCGTATGAGAGAAAAATCACAGTCACAGGTAACTAGACTAGTAAATAAAATGAATACCCCATAAAGCATGGCCATCAGGAAATCCAGAGAGCTCGCTTCAGCCGTGTGTGTGTCGAGTGAGTCTGTGCATGATTCTTTCTCTCACTGGGGAAGTATGATGTGGACGTTGCTAGGCCTTGATACCACTGATTCTACCCGACTGGCGTGCTTTGAAATACCTATATTTGGGTGCTACAAAACATGGTCAACTCAGTTGTGGTCCATCCATCCTTCCTTGCCCGTTTGGTATGAGGTTGGCATCTGTTGTGTCTGTCCCGTTACCAGTTGGCATCGTAGCTTGCAACTTCTTGAGCTTGTGTTGGTTTTTCCCTTGAAGAGGAAAGGATGATGTAACAAAGTAGAGATAAGTATTTCCCTTAGTTTTGAGAACCAAGGTATCAATCCAGTAGGAGGTACAAGCAAGTCCCAAATCTATCCACCTGCACAAACAATCAAACACATGCACCCAACGTGATAAAGGGGTTGTCAATCCCTTCACGGTATCTTGCAAGGATGACATTTGATAGAGATAGATATTAAAGATTACTAAAAAGTAAAAAAAGTAAAAATAAATAAATTGCAGCGAGGTATTTTTGGGTTTTTTGGTTTATAGATATAAAAATAACTGATAGAAAATAGACCCGGGACCATAGGTTTCACTAGAGGCTTCTCTCTTGAAAGAAAATAATACGGTGGGTGAACAAATTACTGTCGAGCAATTGATAGAAAAGGGAAAAGTCATGACGATATCCAAGGCAATGATTATGAATGTAGGCATCACGTCCGTGTCAAGTAGACCGAAACGATTCTGTATCTACTACTATCACTCCACACATCGACCGCTATCCAGCATGCATCTAGAGTATTAAATTCATGAGAACGGAGTAACACCTTAAGTAAAATGACATGATGTAGAGGGATAAACTCAAGCAATATGATGAAAACCCCATCTTCTTACCCTTGATGGCAATAATACAAATACGTGCCTTGCTACCCCTGGGTGAGGACACTGCAAGATTGAACCCAAAACTAAGCACCTCTCCCATTGCAAGAAGAACCGATCTAGTTGGACAAACCAAACCGATAATTCGAAGAGAAATACAAAGATATCGAATCATGCATATAAAAATTCAGAGAAGATTCAAATAATATTCATAGGTAAGCTGATCATAAATCCACAATTCATCGGATCTCAACAAACACACCGCAAAAGAATATTACATTGGATAGATCTCCAAGAACATCTAGGAGAACATGGTATTGAGGATCAAACAGAGAGAAGAAGCGATCTAGCTACTAGCCATGGACCCTTAGGTCCATGGTAAACCACTCACGCTTCATCGGAAGGGCAGTAGAGTCGTTGTAGAAGCCCTCCATGATTGAATCCCCCTCCGGTAGGGTGCCGAAAAAGGCCCCAAGATGGATCTCACGGGAAAAGAAGGTTGCGGCGGCGGAGAAGTATTTTCTTGGATGCCTCTATTAGTTTGGGAATATTTGGGAATTTATAGGCCAAAGATTATGGTTAGAGGAGCTCCGTGGGGCCCACAAGCCCTCAGGGCGCCCCCCTGAGGCTTGTGGCTGCCTCGGGACTCCTCTGACTTCATCTCCAAGTCCTACATGTGTCTTCTGATCCAAGAAAAAATATCACAAAAGTTTTATTCCGTTTGGACTCCGTTTGATATTCCTTTTCTGTAAAACTCAAAAACAAGAAAAAAAACAAAAACTGGCACTAGGCTCTAGGTTAATAAGTTAGTCCCAAAATAATATCAAATAGCATATTAATGCATATAAAACATCCAAAACAAATAATATAATAGAATGGAACAGTAAAAACTTATAGATACATTGGAGACGTATCAAGCATGCCAAGCTTAAATTATGCTCGTCCTCGAGTAGGTAAATGACAAAAATAGAATTTTTGATGTGGAATGCTACCTAACATATTAATCCATATAATTTTCTTTACTGTCGCATGAATATTCAGATCCATAAGATTCAAAACAAAAGTTTAATATTGACATAAAAACAATAATACTTCAAGCATACTAATAAAGTAATCATGTCTTCTCAAAATAACATGGCAAAATAAAGTTGTCCCTACAAAATCATATAGTCTGGCTATGCTCCATCTTCATCATACAAAGTATTAAATCATGCACAACCCCTATGACAAGCCAAGCAATTGTTTCATACTTTTGATGTTCTCAAACTTTTTCAACTTTCACGCAATACATGAGCGTGAGCCATGGATATAGCTCTATAGATGGAATAGAATATGATGGTTGTGGAGAAGACAAAAAGAAGGAGATAGTCTCACATCAACTAGGCTTATTAATGGGATATGGAGATGACCATCAATAGATATCAATGTGAGTGAGTAGGGATTGCCCTGCGACGGATGCACTAGAGCTATAATTTTATGAAAGCTAAAAAAACTAAATGGATGTGCATCCAACTTGCTTGCTCACGAAGACCTAGGGCACTATGAGGAAGCCCATCATTGGAATATACAAGGCAAGTTCTGAAATGAAAAATTCCCACTTGTATATGAAAGTGACAACATAGCAGACTCTCTGTAATGAAGATCATGGTGCTACTTTGAAGCACTAGTGTGGAAAAAGGATAGTAACATTGTCCCTTCTCTCTTTTCTGTTGTTATTTTTGTTTGGGCTTCATTGGCCTCTTTAATTTTTATGAAGTCCGGAGACTCATCCCAACTTGTGAGGGAATCGTAGCTTCCATCATCCTGTCCTCACATGGGACAATGCTCTAATAATGATGATCATCACATTTTTATTTACTTACAACTCAAGAATTATAGCTCGATAATTAGAACAAAATATGACTATATTAATGCCTCCGGCGGTGTACCGGGATGTACAATGATCAAGAGTGACATGTATAAAAAATTATGAACGGTGGCCTTGCCACAAATACTATGTCAACTACATGATCATGCAAAGCAATATGACAATGATGAAGCGTGTCATAATAAACAGAATGGTGGAAGTTGCATGGAAATATATCTCAGAATGGCTATGGAAATGCCATAATAGGTAGGTATGGTGGATTTTTGATGAAGGGTATATGGTGGGTGTAATGCACTGGCGAAAGTTGCGCAGTACTAGAGAGGCTAGCAATGGTGGAAGGGTGCGAGTGCATATAATCCATGGACTCAACATTAGTCATAAAGAACTCATATACTTGTTGCAAAAATTTATTAGTCATGGAAACAAAGCACTACACGCATGCTCCTAGGGGGATAGATTGGTAGAAAAGACCACCGCTCGTCCTTGACTGCCACTCATAAGGAAGACAATCAATAAGTAAATCATGCTCCGACTTCATCACATAATGGTTCACCATACGTGCATGCTACGGGAATCACAAATTTTAACACAAGTATTTCTACCAATCCACAATTACTCACTAGCATGACTCTAATATCACCATCTTTATATCTCAAAACTATCATAAGGAATCAAACTTCTCATAGTATTCAATGCTCTTTATATGAAAGTTTTTATTATATCCCTCTTGGATGCCCATCATATTAGGACTGAATTTGTAACCTACGCAAATTACCATGCTGTTTAGATACTCCCAAAATAATATAAGTGAAGCATGAGAGTTCAACAATTTCTATAAAATAAAGCCACCGCCGTGCTCTAAAAAGATATAAGTGAAGCACTAGAGCAAAATGGCCTAGCTCAAAAGATATAAGTGAAGCACATAGAGTATTCTAATAAATCACGATTCATACGTGTCCATCTCAAAAGGTGTGTATAGCAAGGATGATTGTGGGAAACTAAAATCAAAGATTCATATCATACAAGATGCTCCAAGCAAAACACATATCATGTGGTGAATAAAAATATAGCCTCAAGTAAATTTACCGATAGACGAAGACGAAAGACGGGATGCCATCCAGGGCATCCTCAAGCCTAGATGCTTGGTTGTCCTTGGATATTACCGTGGGGTGCCTTGGGAATCCCCAAGCTTAGGCTCTTGCCCCTCCTTATTCCACAGTCCATCAAATCTTTACCCAAAACTTGAAAACTTCACAACACAAAACTCAACAGAAAACCCATGAGATCCGTTAGTATAAGAAAAGAAATCACCACTTTTAGGTAATGTTGTGAACTCATTCTTTATTTATATTGGCGTAATATCTACTGTATTCCAACTTCACCATGGTTCATACCCCCCGATACTACCCATAGATTCATCAAAATAAGCAAACAACAAATAGAAAATAGAATATGTGAAAAATGGAACAATTTGTAGTAATATGAAAACTTCTTATACTTCTATAACTCCAAAACTTCTGAAAAATTTGGAAAACAGAGGCAATTCATATATCAATGTTGTGTAGAAAAATCAGGATTTTATAACACTTATGCGATTTTTAACAATTCTGGTAATGGGAGCAAAAGTTTCTATTTTTCAGCAAGATCAAATCTACGATACACCAAAGTATCCCAAAGGATTTACTTGGCTCAAACACTAACTAAAAACACCAAAACGCAATTACTACAGAGGTAATAATGTGTAATTATTCAAGAACACTAGAAAAAACGAAAAAACACAAAAATAAAATTGGGTTGCCTCCCAACAAGCGCTATTGTTTAACGCCCCTAGCTAGGCATAAAACATGGATCTTGGTATTGTCATCTTTGGTATTCAATCCATAAGTAGCCCTCATAATAGATTCATATGGCAACTTGGTTTTGTTTCTTGTAAAGTGTTCCATGCCATTCCTTATCGAAAATTGAAATCTAATGTTTCCTTCTTTCATATCAATAATTGCACCAGTCGTTCTAAGGAAAGGTATACCAAGAATAATAGGGCATGTAGTATTGCAATCTATATCGAGCACAATGAAATCTACGGGCACATAATTCTTATTTAGAATAATAAGAACATAATTAATCCTTACCATAGGTTTCTTAATAGTGGAATCCACTAGATGCAAATTTAAAGAACAATCATCAAATTCACGGAAACCTAGCACATCACATAAAATTCTTGGAACCATGGAAACGCTGGCACCCAAATCACACAAAGCATGACACTCATAATCTTTGATTGTAATCTTAATAGTAGGTTCCCACTCATCACAAAGTTTTCTAGGGATAGAAACTTCTAGCTCAAGTTTTTCTTCAAAAGATTTCATCATAGCATCAACGATATGTTTAATAAAAGCTTTATTCTTCTTATAAGCATGAGGAGAATTCAACATGGACTGGAACAAGGAAATACAATCTATCAGAGAATAATTATCATAATTAAAGTCCTTGAAATCCAAAAGAGTGGCTTCATCGCCACTTAAAGTTTTAACCTCTACCATCCCACTTTTACCAAATTTTCATTAAGATCTATAAACTACGAATCGTTGGGACGCCTTCCAGCTAAAGTTGACTCATCTTCAGTCCTATCTTTATCAAGATTTGTATTAGAAAACAAAGATTCAACAGGAGTCACACCAATCACTTTAAGATCTTCATCATTATTCAAAGACTCTGGTTTAGCGGCCATCTTATTTACCAAAGTAGTTTATTTATCAAAAATTTGGCCTACTAAATTTTCAAGATGAGCAAATTGAGACTTAAGATCATAAAATTCCTTAGTAACATCATCAAGCTCTTTATTAATATACTCCATCATAGTTTTTTGTTCTTTAAGCTCATTCCTAAAGAAACTATTATGCTCAAATTGTAAAGGCATGAAGCTTTTAGCATTATTTTCAACCTCTTCCAACTTCCTGTAATAAGGATCAAAGCTTTTGGGTTGAGCCATATGGGCAAACAAGCAAACGGAAAGACGAAGGGAAGTAGGGCGAAAAAGAAGGAAAATCTTTTTGTATTTTTTTGAAATCGTTTTAGAAGTTGGGGTGTGGAAAACAAGAGGCAAATGGCAAATAATGTAATGCAAGAAATGAGAGTTTCTGATGGGTACTTGGTAGGCTTGATGTCGAACCTCCCCGGCAACGGCGCCAGAAATTCTTCCTACTACTTGAGCTTGTGTTCGTTTTTTTCCTTGAATAGGAAAGGGTGATGAAGCAAAGTAGAGATAAGTATTTCCCTTAGTTTTAAGAACCAAGGTATCAATCCAGTAGGAGGTACAAGCAAGTCCCCAATCTATGCACCTAAACAAACAATCAAACACTAGCACCCAAAGCAATAAAGGGGTTGTCAATCCCTTCACGGTCACTTGCAAGGATGAGATCTGATAGAGACAGATATAAAAAGATTACAAAAACGTAAAATAAAGTAAAATCAAATAAATTGCAGCAAGGTATTTTTTGGTTTTTTGGTTTATAGATCTGAAAATAAATGATAGAAAATAGACACGAGGGCCATAGGTTTCAGTAGAGGCTTCTCTCTTGAAAGAAAATAATACTGTGGGTGAACAAATTACTATCGAGCAATTGATAGAAAAGTGCAAAGTTATGACGATATCCAAGCCAACGATTATGAATATATGCATCATGTATGTGTCAAGTAGACTGACTCCTGCCTGCATCTACTACTATTACTCCCCACATCGACCGCTATCCAACAGGCATCTACAATATTGAGTTCATAAGAACGGAGTAACACGTTAAGTAAGCTGACATGATGTAGAGGGATAAACTCAAGCAATATGATGAAAACCCCATCTTTTTACCCTTGATGGCAACAATACAAATACGTGCCTCGCTACCCCTACTTTGTCACTGGGTGAGGACACTGGAAGATTGAACCCAAAACTAAGCACCTCTCTCATTGCAAGAAGAACCAATCTAGTTGGCCAAACCAAACCGATAATTTGAAGAGAAATACAAAGATCAAATCATGCATATAATAATTCAAAGAAGATTCAAATAATATCATAGATAAGCTGATCATAAATCCACAATTCATTGGATCTCGACAAACACACCACAAAAGAATATTACATCAGATAGATCTCCAAGAACATCAAGGAGAACATGGTATTCAGGATCAAAGACAGAGAGAAGAAGCCATCTAGCTACTAGCCATGGACCCTTAGGTCCATGGTAAACTACTTACGCTCCATCGGGAGGGCAATAGAGTTGATGTAGAAGCCCTTCGTGATCGAATCCCCCTCCGGCAGGGTGCCGGAAAAGGCCCCAAGATGGGATATCACGGGAACAGAAGGTAGCGGCAGCGGAAAAGTATTTTCGTGGATGCCTTTGTTGGTTTGGGAATATTTGGGAATTATAGGCCAAAGATTAGGGTTGGAGGAGCTCGGAGGGGTCCACAAGCCCTCAGGGCACGCCCCTGAGGCTTGTGGCTGCCTCGGGACTCTTCTGACTTCATCTCCAAGTCCTACGTGTGTCTTCTGGTCTAAGAAAAATCATCGCGAAAGTTTTATTCCATTTGGACTCCGTTTGATAATCCTTTTCTATAAAATCAAAAACAAGAAAAAAAAACAGAAACTGATATTGGCTCTAGGTTAATAAGTTAGTCCCAAAAATAATATAAAATTGCATATTAATGCATATAAAACATCAAAACAGATAATATAATAGCATGGAACAATCAAAAATTATAGATACGTTGGAGACGTATCATAGCTGCCCGGCTCTCTCTGATTTCGGTGTGTTTCCTTCTTTCCTACCCAACTCGTGTCCGTGTGGGGCTCTGGTCATTACCTAAGGTTGTCATATGGTATGTCGAACCATCATCAGCTAGTCTAATAGTTTCCGCTTATTTCTCTGTGCTTAGTTTCTTTCTTCCAGCATGTTCGGTTCTTTGCCCGCGTTAGTGAGATGCACGCTTGGCGAGCTAGTTCGTGACTTTTCTTCTAGGAGAGATATTCTAGAATGTTCCCATTTGTAGCTTCGTTAGGTGACTCATTGGCATGGGGAAGTGCGATTGTGCATAGGCTAGGCGCGTTGTGTCCCATCATCTACCCTACCAGATAGATGATGTCGCATAAACTGCAGGACTGCTAGAGGTTTCATTGGTGAAACGGTGGTGTGTATTGGTTGGAGCGCCGAGAGTGCGTCGTTCCATTGTGAGCCACGTCAGATGTGAGTGTATGTCTTAGGCGATGGGTGGGTTGCGTTGGGCTTCCTTTTGCTTGTGTTCTTCCAAGTCGGATGTTGGGTTGTGGCATGGACTCTTTCCATCGCGTTCCCTTGGACAGAGGGAATGTTTTGAGGTGTGAGCCTAGTCTTTAGATGTTGCGTTTGCAAAACTGTAGAGAGAAACACTATGCTTCCATCGTGTAGAAAAAATAGACGAGGATAATTCAGTATGGAGCCTGTTTTGGATAGGCTCATTGTGCAAGGTGAATTATGTCAAGTACGGTGAGCTGATGTCCTTTGACAGAACCTTCTCTGCAAGTGTGTATGGCCTACCATGTGCATAGGGGTTGACAACCATGGGTCAATGATACGTCTTCATCGTACCTACTTTTCCAAACACTTTTGCTCTTGTTTTGGACTCTAAGCATGATTTAAATGAAACTAACCCAGACTGACGCTGTTTTTAGCAGAACTACCATGGTGTTGTTTTGTGCAGAAATAAAAGTTCTCAAAATTGTACAAAACTCTTTGGAGATTTTTTATGAAATAAATGAAAAATACTGGAGCAAAGATCTACAGGAGGGGACCCAACAGCTGCCCACAAGGCACTTGGGTGCGGCCACCCCCCTCGGCGCGCCCAAGTACCTTGTGGGGCCCACGTGGCTCTGCTAACCCTAACCTCAAGCCTATAAATTCCTATTTTCCAAGAAAAAAATAACAAAAGAAGTTTCATCGTGTTTTACGATATGGAGCCGCCGCCACCTCCTGTTCTTCATCGGGAGGCCAGATCTGGAGTCTGTTCGGGGCTCCAGAGAGGGGGATTCGTCGCCGTCATCATCACCAACCATTCTTCATCACTAATTTCATGATGCTCACCACCGGGAGTGAGTAATTCCTTTGTAGGCTTCCTGGACCGTGATGTGTTTGGATGAGATTTGTCATGTAATCGAGTCAATTTGTTAGGGCTTGATCCCTAGTATCCACTTTGTTCTAAGATTGATGTTGCTATGACTTTGCTATGCTCAATGCTTGTCACTAGGGCCCGAGTGCCATGATTTCAGATCTGAACCCTTTATGTTTTCATGAATATATTTGAGTTCTTGATCCTATCTTGCAAGTTATACACACCTATTACATGTTATGATCCGCATACCCCAAGGTGACAATAATTCAGATTCTTTTCAATGATTACCGTAGTTTGAGGAGTTCATGTATTCACTATGTGCTAATGCTTTGTTCCGGTTCTCTATTAAAAGGAGGCTTTAATATCCATTAGTTTCCTTATGGACCTCCCTGCCATGGGAGGGTAGGACAAAAGATACCATGCAAGTTCTTATGATAAGCACGTATGACTATATACGGAATACATGCCTACATTACATCGATGAATTGGAGCTAGTTTTGTGTCGCTCTAGGTTGTGACCATTGTCGTGTCAACACTACTAGGAAAAGGCCTACTAATGGCGCACCGGTTTTGCCTACTAATGGCGCACTACCGGTGCTCCATTAGTATCACGCCACTAGTATTTTTACTAATGGCGCACCACTGGTGCGCCATTAGTATCTGGTATGGTGCGCCATTGGTTTTGCCCACAGTGCGCCACTAGTGTCTTCTATACTAATGGCGCACCACATGGTAGTGTGCCATTAGTAACAATTTTTTTAATTTTTTTCTTAATCTCAGGTCACTATTTCACCTATGAGATATCCAACACATATATATACAACAAGAATCCATATAACAATCATAGCCAACACACAAGTTCCATCATATATACATACATAGCCAACACACAAGTTCCATCATATATACATACATAGCCAACACACAAGTTCCATCATATATACATACATAGCCAACACATAGTTCCATCGTTACATATTACAAAAGTTTCACATTGTTCATCCAACACCGTTATCCATCAATTCACAAAAGTTTCACATTGATACAAAATAAAAACACAAATGGAAAAGAAGCACTCCATCCATGCAAGCTTCTGTGAATTAAATCAAATCTGCAAAATGATAAACAAGAAGTTAGAAGAAGAAAAAGAAGAAGACTAGAAGAATACTAGAAGAAGAAGAACACTAGAAGAAGAATAAGAAGAATTTTGGAAAAGAAGAAGAATAAGAAGAAGACTATAAGCTTATTATGTAAACTTGATCATTTTGTGCTAACATAAGTTATTTTGGAGCTAACCTATAGGAAACTAAGCATATAAGCTCTAAGTTAGTATATTAGAGCCAACTTAGGTAAAATGAAGCTAACCTATGTCATTTTGGAAAAGAAGAAGAATAAGAAAAAGACTATAAGCTTATTATGTAGACTTGATCATTTTGTGCTAACATAAGTTATTTTGGAGCTAACCTATAGGAAACTAAGCATATAAGCTCTAAGTTAGCATATTAGAGCCAACTTAGGTAAAAATGAAGCTAACCTATAGGAACTAAGCATATTAGAGATAACATAGGTAACTAAGTATATATATATATATCATTTTGGATAACTAACCTATAGGAGATCTGACATACCTGACAAAGTTCAGTTCTCATGCATTGTTATTCTCCTTCTCCTTCTCCTTCCTCGGCCTGATGTGCCAAGAGAGGCGAGGTGGTGGAGGCAGTGGAGGCAGTGGGATGTAGTCTTCTACCACAATTGGCGTGGTCATGTCGCCCAACTGTGGGATCGCCGGCGCCACCACCGGTGCGTGGTCATTGTCAGGCACCACCACCATCGTGAGGCCACCTTCAGGCACGACCATCGCTAGGTCATCCTCAGCCACCTCCATCTCTTGCCCATGGTCAGCCACCACCATCTCTTGCCCTTGGTCAGCCACCACCAGTGCTAGGTCATCCTCAGCCTGATGCCCATCGTCATCCTGCAGCTCCTCATCCCCACTCTGCTCCTCTTCTCCCGCACTCCAGTCCGGATCATCCTTCTTGTTGTCTATGCTACTGCCAGAATCGCTGCTGCTTTCGCTACAGCCAGAATCGCTGCTGCTTTCGCTACAGCCAGAATCGCTGTTGCTTTCGCTACAGCCATAGTCGCTGCTGCTTTGGCTGTAGCCAGTGTCGCTGCTGCTGCTCCCATTACCTGTCCAAAATGCAACAATGACCGTTAACAATCGATGTGAGACAAAGCCAAATGTAGAGGAATAAGAAGAGGCAGAACGTACCGGCATCATCATCGTGAGCGTAGCACATGCGACACATAGTCGTGTTGAACACCTTCACGATGAGCATGGTGGTGTTGTCGTCGTACCTGAAGAGAAGGAAGTACCCCAGCCGCAGGTCGTAGGCACGGTAGAACTTCTCCCACCCACGAGACAAGTACATGTGGCCCTCCTTGATCACCAACTCCACATCCCACTGCCTGCGAAACCCGCTGCCGGCCTGTCGCAGCTTCACATTATTTGGCGGATCTTCACCCATCAGCATGTTCATAAAACTGTCAGGCAGCCTCTGCAGTTTGGGACAATGAGTTGATGTAGCAAACAACAGATATCATAATGAGATGGGTGAAGGGGAGATCTCTCGTTTTATATACCTGCGTCATGGATGATACTAAAGTCTCAAGTATGATAGTGAAGAACTCGGAAGCATCCAACTCGTACTGCGGTGTCGCAGAGCGGCGGTGGCTGCTTCCCGCCATCTCTGATAAGCAGCAGAAGAGACCAATTAGTACCCTTACAACAGATCATAAAACATGCATGATAACAGGCATTAGTCGCAAGTACCCCATATGTCCTATTTTTAGCAAAGTCATGCTAAAATTCACGGAAAATTTCAGCATTACCTTTGCTGAAAATAGGACATATGGAGTACCCGAATTTGCCGGAACGGAAGTTAATCGACATTCCGGCAAACTCAAGGGCCTCTCGGGGTACCTGCAATATCATTATCCCTGTGTAATGAAGTCGCCATTGGGTCATTTCAGAAGATCACAAGTAGCATCATCACAAGTACAACATCATCTATAGCTTTATATTAACAAAGCATCAGCACATATACAAAAGACCACTTATGCCAACCGTATGGTTTATATCAGATTCAGAGTTAGAAACAGGAAAAATCGGTGTTTCAAAGCCTACTGGACACAATTTACATCTATCAGTACGGGATGTCCTAACTAATTTCAAGTGTTCACAGGTGAACTTGTACCATGGATGAGCCTAGTGCTTCATTAGTCAACTGAACAGAGATAATAGGGCATAACACCATACATAAAGTGATGAGCATACATACTACTGCCCAAGCAAATTAACTGAATAGTATTGTGTCAAGTTCAGTTCTATTTCAGCTCAAGTTTCATTACAATACAAACACTATAATTCATCTGCTCATAGAAAAATTAATAATCAAAATCAAATTACAATAGGGGTCCCAGGTTTGACCCCATCATACATGCTATCCTAGGATTATTCCTCTTCTGAGCAAACCATCATGCATCATTTTCTAACCAAGGCATAGCTCAGGAAAACCACTTGCTTTGACCAGAACTAGCTGATAAGAACTAGTTCCAGAATCTTTAGCTCATTTTCTAACCAAGGCATAGCTCATTTTCCAGAATCTTTAGCTCAGTTCTGAAAATACATGGCTAGGACAACGGTAGCATTCAACCACAAGCCCAAGCCTATACTTAACTAGGCCCAGGTCCATTAAATTCTTACAGAAATCCCCTTGTTGCTGATTCAGTCATGGGAGATGCCATGTCTCAAAAATATCAAGTAGCACCATCATGTTCGATTTCAATATAAGGAATATTACAAACTTAACAGTCAAGATCCCAGGTGAGTAACACACTTTGGTCTTCTAGTTCAAAACAAAACTGACATAATTCTAGATGCCATAATCAGATCAAAATTTCAAACCACACACTTACTTTCAAATATCAAATTAGGAACATTTTGAGACATAGGAAAACAGTGTACATCTGAAAATGCTGCAAACTATGAAGAAAAACAAGAACACTTTGTAATACATGATTATTCAGTTCAGACAAGAGAAACCATCTTCAACTACTACTGTAAATAATACACCTGTTAACACGTTTCTGAACATACATCCAGCAAGTTTCAGTAGACCAGAGAATATCCCTACAGTAGTGCCCTCCAATAGTAGTTCTTGCTTGTAGTAGTTTTAGTGAGTACTGCAATTTTGCAAGTTTAAAGTAAAACATTTCAGTTAATGCAAGTACTCCTCTTGCTCTCTACTTTCTCTCTTCTCTTCTTCAGTTAATTAACTGAATTTTGCTGATGTTGTTGTTAACTGAATTTTACTAATGTTGTTGTTGACTTGCTGTTAATGAACAGTGGCTAAGTATGGTTGTGCTGTCAGGTTACTACTAGCAGCAACATGGAGGTAGACTTGATGACCGTGTTCGTCAGGCAGAAATATGTAAGAAAGGAGCAAGTGCATCTACTTATTGGAACAAGCCTGAAAGTGGGAAAGCTATAAACTTATAATGACCGCGTTCAGATAAAAGATTGCGACCAAGCAGATCTGGAAAATGTATTATCAACTATAAAATATGGGTTGCAAACCAAACAACTAAGCATACTTTGTCAGATGATAACTATTGCAAACCAAACAAGTAAGCAGAGCACATGTATATACCTGTATCACTGTCTTGGAGCCAACAAACGCCTCAATTTTTCTCCAACCGCGATCGAACCTGTTACGCAGAAACACAAATAGAGAGATACATGTAACTAACGAGGACAAACAGACAAGGTAACAAGAACTCCACAGCTCAATTAAGTCTATGCTTCTTCTTTCACTCTAGTGTACCATTGTGGCAAAGCCATATATGTATGTACAGAGGAAACTTGGATGAGTGTTTTTCCATGGTTTTTGAATGAAAACAATATGACAGCTTGCAAACAACAGGACCATGTCATTATCATGGCAGTCCACTATATATTTTTATGAAAAAATACATCATTATCAGGGCACATTATGGCCATTTTCTTACATGATGCTAACTGTACCTAACTGAATTTTTTGACAGTAGCTAACTGTATTTTTGGACAGTTAGTAATTTGTTAAGGCAGTGTTAAAAATTCAGACCATTCAGTTATGACAATGTCAAAAATTCAGGCACAAATTTTTGGACAGTTAGTAATTTGTTAAGGCTTGTTTACCACTACTAAGACCATTTTTTTAATATAATCTTCATTCTCCTGCTTTTTCTTTTCTTACAAGTGTTGATGCCAAAACATTGCAACCCTGTAGTTCAAGATCAGACCAACAACCCTAGAACCCTAGAACAATCTTGGCACCAGACCAAGAACCCTAGAACCCTAGACCAATCTTGGCACCAGACCAAGAACCCTAGACAAACACGACCAATCTTGGCACAGACCAAGAACCCTAGAAATTATCCAGAGAACCAGTCCAAGAACAGTACTACAAATTAATGAACCAAAGAGAAACGAAATTAAGAGGACAAGCGGGGGGGGGGGGTGAAGAAGAGGGGGAGGAGCGGGGCCTGACCAGTCCAGCGTCGGGGGAGAATCACGCCGGCGACGGGGTCGTTACGGTCGCCACTCCTTGTCGCGACGGAAGGGGAGGGAGGGAGGGAATGGGGAGGAAGGGTGGAGAGGGAGGAAGGAGGAAGGAGGAGAGGTACCTGGGCGGGTGCGGCCGGTCGCCGGAGGGGTCGGGGTCGGCGGCGGGGGTGGATTCCGGCGGGGGTCGGGGCGGCGGCGGCAGAGGACGGAGGGGACGGAGGGGGCGGCAGCGACGGCGTATGGTTGGGGCGGGGGGGGGGGGCAAATTAGGTCGAGTGGGGAGGAAGGGAGGGAGGGGAACAGGTGGAGTGGGGGGGGGGGAAGCTTACTAATGGTGCACCGCGTGGTAGTGCGCCATTACTAGTTAGAACTAGTAATGGCGCACTTCGGTCGGTTGCGCCATTAGTATGTATGCAAAAATGAAAAAAAATATCACTAGTGGCGCACCTTTTTTGTGGTGCGCCATTAGTGTCTTCCACACTAATGGCGCATAACCAACTGGTGCGCCATTAGTATATAGTAGTGGCGCACTACTTCCCTAGTGCGCCATTAGTGTCAATCCTATCTATAGCCCTTTTCCTAGTAGTGCAAAACTGGCGGATCTCAGGTAGGGGGTCCCAATCTATGCGTCTAAGGCTAATGGTAACAGGAGGCAGGGGACACGATGTTTTACCTAGTTTCGGGCCCTCTCAATGGAGGTAAAACCCTACTTCCTGCTTGATTGATCTTGGTGATATGAGTATTACAGGAGTTGATATACCACGAGATCGTAGAGGCTAAACCCTAGAAGCTAGCCCATGCTGATTATGATTGTCCCTCCATGGACTAAACCCTCCGGTTTATATAGACAACGGAGGAGGCTAGGGTTACACAGGGTTGGTTACAAAGAAGGATATCTAATATCCGGATTGCCAAGCTTGTCTTCCACGCAAAGGAGAGTCCCATCCGGACATGGGACGAAGTCTTAAGTCTTGTATCTTCACGGTCCAACAGTCCGGCCAAAGTATATAGTCCGGCTATCCGGATATACCCTAATCCAGGACTCCCTCAGTAGCCACTGAACTAGGCTTCAATGATGATGAGTCCGGCGCGCAGATTGTCTTCGGCATTGCAAGGCAGGTTCCACCTCTGAATACTCCAAAGTACCTGTTGTAACGAACAGTGTCCGGCTTCCCATCAATGTTGTACTCCTCGGCTTGTGTGCTTCAATAATGGCCATCTCCACGTGTCAGGCGAATACGAGGAGCCGGAGCATTTTTACATTTGCCACCCCGGCCCTGCAGGCAAACCGTCTATTTGAAGAGACAGGGATCCTTAGATTCAAGTCTCACCTTCTTCCCTTGAGCAAGCATCCAACAGAGCGCACCCGAAAAAAAACCATTCCAACATGGCCGGTTGCCACAACTCCTCTTCTTGCTCACTTAGCTCTAAGCCAGGTGATTGGGAAGAGTGTTATGTTCCCCATACCCGTTTAATAGAGTTGCAGACCCAAGGGTTTCTTCCACCGGCGTTCATGGTCCCCGTCCGAGCCGAACTAGCCACCTATAATGGTGGGGAGAAAGCGGAGAGATCTCCTAACCCATCTTAGGGGGAGCAAGTATGCCTCATCCCATATTTGCTAAGAGGCGTCGGGTTGCCAATCCACCCATTCCTTCGCGGGCTGTTGGAGTTCTATGGCCTCGAGTTGCACAACTTCACCCCTGCCTTCGTGCTACACATCGCAGGAAACGTTGCCCTTTGTGAATTATTTCTGGGCTACTAGGCTCACTTCGAGTTATGGAAGAAGTTATTCTGCCTCGTCCCTCGCAATCAAGGGGAATCCATATGTCAAGTGGGCGGAGCTGAAATATGGCGTGTCGCCGAGACTGGATACCTGTCCGGTACTCCCAAGAAGGCATCTGGAAATTGGCCCTCGGAGTGGTTTTATGCTGATGACGTTCCCCTTCCGGATCCAATCCGGACGGGCCTCACTGAGTTTAATAACGCTCTGCTGAAGAAACGCCGAAGTTGGCGCCCTCGGAGCCCCCAGGAGGAAGATACCAGAGAAGTCCACTTCCTGATGAGCAGGATAGAGACACTGGCCAAATCAGGACTGACAATAGTCGAGGTTGTATCAATATGCATAATGCGGGGGGTGCAGCCACTTCAATATCGGGGGAAGCCCATGTGGCACTTCAACGGGGAAGACGACGCCACCCGCAGTGGTCGTAAAGGTCCGGACTCCGCCACTACTCTGGCGAGAATACCGTCCGATTTGTATAAAGGAGAAGAAGAAGAATTCCTTCGTATTAAACCACGGGATGGATTTTCCGTGCACAACCCCCCAAGCTGGGTAAGTTGTAACTCTTTACCCTACTCTATCCATTCTGGCGCCCTTCATCACAATCATTTACCTTGATATTTCTGAGCAGGAACTGAGGAGGGCCGTGGAAGGATTCAACATCCCCTCCCCGCAGCCAGAGGACCCCGGGAGGGCCTTCGACCCAGGACTTAAAGAAGATCCGAATATATCCGTGGAGCTTGTCAACGGGACATTTTATCAAGCCAGCTGCGATGGCGCCCCGGTGGCCATTATTGCCGACTATCCCGGACTGCTGCCTGCATCGTGTGTAAGCAAAGCCGAAGCCTTATCCTCTGAAGAGGACTCCTTTCTTATACCATGCTTTATGCATAAAATATCGTATTTTTATAGAGACGACCATCGGAACGCGGCGCCGAGACCCTGGGGGCTCGGCGGCAAAGGGCGTCTGGGCCAGGCAGGCTTAAGAGGAAGGCGGTAAGGGCCGAAACGCCGTTATAGAGGTAAACCTGCTCTATGATTATTGTATTTGAAATGTAACAGCGTCCTTCGTGTCCTGGCAGAAAGAGGAATCGCCAGACTATATCCGGAGATCCTGCCGGTCACGCCTCTACCAGCCGGATTCCAGAATCGGCTTCGAGAGAGGACGCCAATGTGGGGCCGATGCTGAATTATCCTCCGACAGAGGATGCGGATATGCTCTCCGCCACAAATTCCGAAGTAGAGAGTGCCAAGAATCTCCGGCGCTGACGGGCCATACTTCGCAATGGCATCTTTTCCGAAGAGGCATGCAATGCTTTCAATTCGGGAGACGCATACATCCGAACTGCTCAAGGCGGGCTTGCCCGAGCGACGGACCAGTATGTGAAAGATATACGGGTAAGAAAATTTGATAAGCATGTATAGCAGTAGCCCCTGAGACTTGAAACGGTTGGAACAACCAATTTAACGATCATTTTATGCACAGTTTCTTGTAGAGAAGAATACCCATTTGTCTCAAGAGCTGGAGGAGTGTAAGACCCAGCTGAGGGCCGCGGTTGCCAAACTAGAGGAATCCCAGAAGGCCTCATCTGGTAACATTTGTCTCAATAGAGAAATTTTAAGGGAATATACCAGTTAGTAATTGGATTGCTTTATAAGTCTAACAGAAAATTCTGCAGACAATCCTGGGAAGAATCCGGAGATCGTAAGAGATACCGAGTCACATCTCCAAAGACAGCTAAAGGCTGGCGAGCGTGTGCTTACGCAGGTTAGGTAGGAGAAAAAAATCTCCAAGATGCCAACGTCTGGCTGGTCGTCGAATTAACAGATGTTCGAGCTCAGCTGGCGGACTCCATGAAGGAGAACACGAGGCTTCGTCGCGGCATTTATGGTAAGTGCCTAAACAAACTGCAGTATAGTTCGGCGAGGCAGCATTTTAAAAGAGTTTATATCTGTAGGTATGCTGACGGGACGGCCTGAAGAGGAGATGCCCGGGTCCGCAGGTGATTTACTGCAGGATCTCTCACAGCTGCACGAACGAGTTCGGCAGGTGATGCAGGGTATTGCCCAGGCCTTGTGGCCATCCACTTCCCTACCAAGAGGCATGGGGGAGCTTGTGGATATGCTCCAAGGAGCACGGCGGCTCTTCTGGTTGTGGAAGGTATCAGCCTGCCGACAAGGTGCAAGGGAAGCCCCGGCCATAGTGAAGACGCGCTACAACAAGCTTGACCCGAACCATATGGCCGAAGTCGGGCCGACAGGGCCAGATGGGCAAGAGATTCCCGTGAGTCTGGTCTATGACCAGGTAGCATCAGCCGCACAGTATTCCCAACAGGATTGCAAGCTGGGTAGCCTGTTGGATGGTATAGAGGAAGAATATAGCCAGTCCAAGTGACTATGTAATTCAATGGACATATGTAGTCCCTAGCCGTATTAAAAATCTTTTGTCATGGCGGACCTTTTCGCTTCAGCCCCCGGATCCGACAGTCCGGGGTGTATCCGAATACCCGCTTAGTTATGCGAAACCGGGGTATGCGTGGAAACCTGGCGTAGGGGTCATAAGTGCTTGAACAGACAAGTACCCAACTAGTTATGTTATATTACATGGGTAGTAAGAAACATCTTCCAGGGAGAATAGTTCCGTTAGGGGATCCTTTCCCTGGGTATGCATGCATCGATATACATGTCCGAACTGCGAACAAAAACACAGGATACAAAACATCTGGGGATTCACGTTGTAATAAACGAAAGAAACATCTTTTTTCACCGACCGAATATTCCCTTAAGGACGCTAGCTTTCGGCTTCACCCAGTCTGAGGTACACATCCGGCTGAACCGGCAGTAACAATCACAGAGGTGCTCCCCTTATGCCCTAGCCGAATTAACGGGAACATAGGGCATAAACACAAGAGCCAGGCAACCCAGCATGGCCACATCTTAAGTCATATCGATGCATATAATGGTGAAGAAAAGGAACATATGGAAAAAGAACGCATATGTGATAGGCAGGGAGCCCTAAAAGTAATTATATTTAGCTTCCATATAGGAAGCCCCCAGGTATGGCGAACACAGATAGTGCGGCCGGAGTGATCCGAGCATCCGCACTGTATTGAATACTTTGTGCGAAGAAGGTAAAAAGGGCGAGAAAGGAAAAAAATGGGGAACATAATTAAAAGAGCGGGGGTAAGGAGACGAACACTGAGTTCGGCACTAGGCGTAGAATCTCCGGAGTCTGGCCTCGTTCCATGGGTTCGGCTCGAGTCTGTTATCGGATGCATTACGCAGGCGGTACGCTCCTCCGGTGAGAACTTTATCAATTATGAAGGGACCCTCCCACTTAGGTTTGAGCTTGTCCTTCTTCTTCTCCGGTAGGCGTAGAACGAGTTCGCCAACATTATAAGTTTTGGCCCGCACTTCTCTGCTTTGATACCTTCGAGCCTACTGCTGATAGAATGCAGAACGCGCTTTTGTGACGTCGCTCTCCTCCTCCAGGGCATCTAAGTTGTCCTGCCGATCTAACTCGGCTTCCTTCTCTTCATACATGCGCACGCAAGGTGAGTCATGGATTATGTCGCAGGGTAGTACTGCTTCTCCGCCGTATACCATAAAAAATGGTGTGTATCCAGTGGTGCGATTCGGCGTGGTCCGCAGCCCCCAGAGTACGGAGTCGAGCTCCTCGACCCAGTGCGTGTCCGATTCTGTCAAGGATCGCACTAGTCTGGGTTTGATGCCACTCATGATGAGACCATTTGCACGTTCGACCTGTCCGTTTGTTTGGGGATGGTAGATGGAGGACTAATCGAGCTTAATGCCCATGTTGCCGCACCAAGTTTTCACTTCATTGGCTGTGAAGTTTGAGCCATTATCAGTGATGATGCTGTTGGGGACGCCGTAACGGTGTACAACCCCTGATATGAAGTCTATCACTGGTCCGGATTCGGCCATTTTAATTGGTTTGGCTTCTATCCATTTGGTGAAATTGTCCACCATGACCAATAAGTATTTTTTCATATGGCTTCCCCCTTTAAGAGGTCCGACCATATCCAGCCCCCAGACCGCGAAGGGCCATGTTATGGGGATTGTTTGGAGAGCGGTAGGGGGCATATGGATCTTATTGGCAAAGAGCTGGCAACCGACGCAGTGTTGGACAAGGTCCTGTGCATCTGCCCGGGCTGTCGGCCAATAAAAACCTGTATAGAAGGCTTTGCTGACAAGTGCCCGAGCCGCAGCATGGTGCCCATCGAGTTCGGCATGGATTTCAGCAAAGAGCTGCCGCCCTTCCTCTTCGGAGATGCATCTTTGGAGCACTCCGGTGGCACTTTTCTTATAGAGTTCTCCCTCATGGACTTTGTAGGCCTTGGAACGCCGCACAATACAACATGCTTCATTTTGGTCCTCGGGGAGCTCCTGCATATTTAGGTAGGCCAAGAAAGGCTCGGTCCACGAGGCAATTACAACCATGATTTTGTGGGCCGAAGGTGTTATTTCGGTGGCGGAGCCCCCGATTACATCAGATGGTTCGAAATCTGGGGTTGTATTTGGAGTCGGGCTAGTGTTGCCAGACTCCCCTTCCCGTACCACGGATGGCTTGAACAACCTTTCCAAGAATATGTTAGGTGGGACAGGGTCGCGTTTAGCGCCGATGCGGGCGAGAATATCCGCCGCTTGATTGTTTTCTCGAGCCACATGGTGGAATTCGAGCCCCTCGAACCGATCTGACATTTTGAGGACGACATTGCGGTATGCCACCATTTTCGGATCCTTGGCATCAAAATCTCCGTTTATTTGTGATATTGCAAGGTTTGAGTCCCCGCGCACTTCCAGGCGTTGAATGCCCATAGAGACTGCCATCCGGAGACCATGCAACAGGGCCTCATATTCGGCTGCGTTGTTGGAGTCTGTGTATAATATTTGGAGTATGCATTGGACCGTGTCTCCGGTGGGGGATGTCAGGACTACACCCGCTGCCAATCCGGCCAACATTTTAGAGCTGTCGAAGTGCATGATCCAATTGGAGTACGCGCCATACTCTTTAGGGAGTTTGGTTTCTGTCCATTCGGCGACGAAGTCAGCCAATACTTGCGACTTAATGGCCCACTGTGGTTTGTATGTTATGTCGAACGGAATGAGCTCGATGGCCCATTTAGCAATCCGTCCCATGGCGTCGCGGTTGTTTATTATGTCGTTGAGTGGTACTTCGGAGGCCACCGTAATCGAACACTCTTGAAAGTAGTGTCGTAGCTTCCGGGATGCCATGAAGATCGCATATGCTATCTTTTGATAGTGTGGGTATCGGGATTTGCATGGAGTGAGGACAGTGGACACGTAATATACCGGCTTTTGGAGCGGGAACTTGTATCCGTCTGCTTCTCGTTCGACGACGAGCAGTGCGCTTACAACTTGATGTGTTGCGGCTATGTACAATAGCATAGGTTCGCCAATATTTGGCGCTGTCAGGACTGGATTACTGGCCAATAGGGTCTTTATTTCATCCAATCTGGCCGCGGCTGCATCCGTCCACACGAAGTGTTCGGTGCATCAAAGAAGGCGGTAAAGAGGTAGCGCCTTTTCTCCTAATCGGGAGATAAAGCGGCTTAAGGCAGCCACACATCCAGCTAGTTTCTGGATATGCTTGAGGTCTGTTGGGATAGCCAACTACGAGAGAGCTCGGATTTTTGCCGGATTTTCTTCGATTCCTCTATTGGAAACGATGAAGCCGAGCAACTTCACGGAGGGTACGCCAAAAACACATTTTTCCGGGTTGAGCTTGATGTCGTATGTTCGGAGGTTATCGAACGTAAGTCTCAAGTCATCTATTAAGGTTTCGACGTATCGACCACGTCGTCCACATATGCCTCCACTGTTTTGCGGATTTGCTTCTCCAGGCATGTTTGAATCATGCGTTGATAGGTTGCACCAGCATTTTTAAGCCCGAAAGGCATAGTGTTGAAGCAGAAGGGACCATATGGCGTTATGAAGGCCGTTGCGGCTTGGTCGGACTCTGCCATTTTTAGTTGATGGTATCCGGAGTATGCGTCGAGGAAATATAGTGAGTCATGTCCTGCGGTAGCATCAATGATTTGGTCGATGCGAGGGCGGGGGAAGGGATCCTTGGGGCAAGCCTTGTTGAGGCCTTTGAAATTGACGCATAGGCGCCAGGATTTGTCCTTCTTTGGTACCATTACCAGATTTGCCAGCCAATCTGGATTCTTTATATCTCTAATGAATCCGGCCTCAAGTAGCTTGGCTAGCTCTTCTCCCATGGCTTGCCGTTTAGGCTTTGAGAAGCGCCTAAGAGTCTATTTGACTGGCTTGTATCCTTTCAGTATATTGATGCTGTGTTTGGCCAGCCTGCGTGGGATGCCTGGCATGTCTGAAGGATGCTAGGCGAAAATGTCCCAATTCTCGCGTAGGAAGTCTCGTACTGCAGCATCCATTGTGGGGCTCAACTGTGTCCTGATGGAAGCTGTCTTTGTGGGGTCCGTTGGATGGACCTAGAATTTGACTATCTCGTCTGCGGGCTTGAATGAGGTGGACTTGGGTCGTTTGTCGAGTATCACGTCGTCCCTGTCCACTGTGGCGCGCAGCGTTGTTAGTTCTTTGGCCACTAGGGCTTCGGATAATGCTTCCAGGGCTAGTGCTGCAGCTTTATTTTCGGCGCGGAGTGCGACGTTCGGATCACTAGCTAAAGTGATGATTCCATTGGGTCCGGGCATTTTAAGCTTCATGTACCCGTAATGGGGTATAGCTTGAAAGCTTGTGAATGCGTTCCGCCCTAAAAGGGCGTGGTATCCGCTGCTGAAAGGAGCCACTTGGAATGTGATTTCTTTGGACCTATAATTCTCCGGGGTGCCGAATACCAGATCGAGTGTGATTTTTCCCGCACATCGTGCCTCCTGACTAGGGATGATTCCCTTGAAGGTCGTGCCGCTTTGCTCAATGCGGCTTTTATCAATTTCCATATTGTTGAGTGTTTCTTCATAGATCAAGTTTAATCCTCTTCTGCCGTCCATGAGTACCTTAGTGAGCCGAAAGCCGTCCACGATTGGGCTAAGGACCAAAGCGGCTGGTGCCCGGACTATCTGTAATTGAGGTTCGTCACTGGCACTCAAGGTTATAGCAGTGTCGTTCCACGGATTTATTTTTGCCACGTGGCAGATTTCCGCGAGATTTCGATGAGCTCACTTGCGCCTATTATTTGAGGTGAAAGTCTCGAAAACTGTCAGTACCGCATTGTTGTCTTTGGCGGGATGTTGCTCTGCTTTATGGTTTACAAGAAGATCCTTGCCGCTTTTTGCTACCTGCCGGAGTATCCAACATGCTCTAAGGCTATGCGTTGGCGAATTATCCGGCGTGATGTGAATTTTGCATGGCCCATTGAGCCATTCTTCCAATACGGTTCCACGCCCTGGAGTGGGCTTTGGTTTTTTGGGAATTGGATCGGGTAACTTACGAGAGTTTGCCCTCTTAGCTCGGACGAAGGGTTTAGTGAGAGCCGGATTATCCCAAAAGTCTGTTTGGGTTTTCCAGGCGCTTTCCATCGCACAGTACTTCTGTACTATGGCTTCTAAGTCGGCAAAGTGTACTATGTCACGGTGACTTATAGCATTAAGGATCCCTTTGTTCGCGCAATTTTTGCAGAAAACTGAGATTGCGTCTTCCTCGCGGCAGTCCTTGACCTTGTTTATCACAAGGAGGAATCTGACCCAGTAGCAATGTACTGTCTCTTGGGGCTCTTGTCTGATATGGGAGAGACAACTTAAGTCTGGGTGGGTGGGTGTAGTTAAATCTGGATTCTGATCCGATCTAACACCCAAGGGCAGAGGAGCTTCCGGGCTTGGCAGTTCGGGCTCCGGGATGTTGCCCGATTTTTCCGGCCCGTTGCCTGATTCTAAGTTCGGGGTGTGGGTCATGTCCTCCCGTGAACGGGTATCCGGCTCAGAGCGCTCGGTAATCCGGACATAGTTCATCCTCAAAGTAGAGGGATAATCCATGTGTGGCTCTTCCACTACCGCTATCTCGTGGGTGACTGGTGGGGATTTAATATCCCTTTGGTCGGGTTTAAGCCCAATCCGATCATAGTCTGTAGCGACTCCAAAAGCGGAAATGCGATCCAAGAGCTCATTAAGGGAGGAGAGCTCCATTGGATCCATCTATTCGACAAGTTCCGAATTGACGTGGAGGCTGTCTTTGATGACCCGAGAGGTCATCATCGGTGCGGCAGCCGATCGTGCGGCCATGACGAAGCCGCCTAGTCGGAGAGTTTGGCCTACCGCCAGTGCTCCCCCAGAGGTGATGTTGTCCTTGACAACGAGACGAGCCATCGAGCCTTGCAGCGATGACACAGAGGAACTCTCAATGAAAGCACCAATGTCGGTGTCAAAACCGGCGGATCTCGGGTAGGGGGTCCCGATCTGTGCGTCTAAGGCTAATGGTAATAGGAGGCAGGGGACACGATGTTTTACCCAGGTTTGGGCCCTCTCGATGGAGGTAAAACCCTACTTCCTGCTTGATTGATCTTGATGATATGAGTATTTCAAGAGTTGATCTACCACGAGGTCGTAGAGGCTAAACCCTAGAACCTAGCCTATGATGATTATGATTGTACCTCTACGGACTAAACCCTCCGGTTTATATAGACACCGGAGGAGGCTAGGGTTACACAGGGTCTGTTACAAATAAGGAGATCTAATATCCGGATCGCCAAGCTTGTCTTCCACGCAAAGGAGAGTCCCATTTGGACACGGGACGAAGTCTTGAGTCTTGTATCTTCACGGTCCAACAGTCCGGCCAAAGTATATAGTCCGGCTGTCCGGATACCCCCTAATCCAGGACTCCCTCAACTGTTACATGATGAATGTCATCCGACACAAATGTCCATCACTGGTCCAATGCCTACTCTTTTCATACATTGATCTTTGCTAAGTTACTTTCGCTGCTGCTACTGTTACAATGGCTATAAAACTGCCATTATTATTGTTACCGTTACTGTTGCTACTGTTACTGCTACTATCAAACTATCATACTACTATGCTACCGATCACCCTATTGCAGATATTTAGTTCTCTAGGTGTGATTGAATTGACAACTCAACTATTTATACTTGTGAATATTCTTTGGCTCCCCTTGTTTCCAATCAATAAATTTGGCTTGAATACTCTACCCTCGAAAACTGTTGCGATCCCCTATCCTTGTGGGTTAGCAAGACCTTTTTATGGCGCCATTGTCGGGAAGCATAGATCTATTTACCGAGTCACTTGGGATTTATATTTGTTGATCTATGAAGAATCAGAAAGATGATAGAACCAAGATCGTACTCTCTAAGACGAGGGGAGGTAAGGAACTGCCATCTAGTTCTACACTTGATTCACCTTCTGTTTTGAATGGGCTTGCGACACCACCACCTGCTATTAATTCTGATATGTCACAAGTAATTGATGATGCTACTTCTGCTATGAATGATGCTATTGATGACGCTAGTATTCTACTTAATGAAACTGTGCCACTAGGTGAATTTCTTGATGAACAACTTGCTAAAGCTAAAGAAATTGAAAATGCTAAAACCAACGAAATTTATTATTCACCTATTGGACATATCTCTCCTAGAATTGAAATGCCTAAGATACCTGTGGGTTATGTTATGGATGAGGAGATAGATAGAGAGTTTCTTGCTTGTAATCATAGAGAGGATGTTAAGAAACTACTATGTAAGCTGAAAGAAAAATCTCCGAATGCAAGAAAGAAATATGATCCTAAATTTTCCCGCTTCACCTATATTTGTTACTGATAAGGATTATGAATTCTATGTCGATCCTGAGTTAATTACTTTGGTTGAATCTGATCCTTTTCATGGTTATGAATCTAAATTTGCTGTGGCACATCTTACTAAATTGAATGATATAGCAAAGGTATTTGCTCATGAGGAAAAAATTCGCTGCTAATATATCATTAAGTAGTTTCCTTTCTCATTAAAGGGTGATTATAAGATATGGTTTAATACTCTTGCTCCTGGTTGTGTGTGGAGTCCCTAGGATATGATATATTAACTACTGCACGATGCTGCTAACACGACACTACAATCAAAGACCCTTCGATGAAACTGGGTGCGATGCATTAATCATAAACGGTGATGTAATAAACCATCAAAAAAGATACAAAATGTTTGTGATGGTGGAGACGTCGAACATGATTTAGAGAAATAGTTGCGTGTGAGCTACATGGCATACAGTTCACTCGAATGAACTATTTGCGATGAGCATAACAGCAGAAACGGTTAACCAGATGAAGGTGTGTGCGATATATAACATACAGTTCACTTGGATGAACTGTTTGTGATTAGGCAACACAACAGAAACGGTCAGCCAGATCAAGGTGTGTGCGATACACGACGTACTGTTCACTCAGATGAACTGTTTTCGATTAGGCAACACAACAAAAATGGTCAGCCAGATCAAGGTGCGTGCGATAAACGACATACACTTCACACGGATGAACTATTTTGATTAGCCACAACAAACATAAACGATCAGATAGATCAAGGTGGTGTGTGTTAGATGGGCACACATTCTAATTAAAAGAAGCATGCATGATGGTAATAACAAGCGCGCACGATTGATGGAACAAGTCATGTGTTAACATCATCGATTGCGGTGCATCCTATGGTGCAAACGCCACGTACACATCCAAGAACGCGTGCCCATGTTAGGCCATCCGGGAATTGTATCGCACTTTGAAACTAGAACTGTCAATAAATTTTGAGCTTGCTTCCCGTCACATTCCAAATACCACGCTATTTTTAATTGCAAACCTGTTCACACCGAGAAAAACCTAAACGGTTTCCCACTTAGCGGCATATTATTCAGTTATAAATACTACCTACTCCAAGATAACTGCACATTCCTCCTCAATTCCTTTTTGAACGAAAAAAAACAAGTCTTTCATCGTCGTTCCCTTATGTCTGCCATGGCCCGCCTGAGTTCGGGGTCGAGAAATTACTACCAGGGAGAGGCGAGCATGGAAGCAGAAGCATGAGAGATATCCCACCTCGCTCCGAAAGCAACCGACATGTCTCGCCACGCCGCTGTAGCAGCACAGAGGTCTCGCCGTGCCGCCGAAGCAGCACATAGGTACCGCCGCGCCGTCAAAGCAGCAGACTTATCCGGCCACGTCGCAGAAGCAACATAGATGTCTCGCCACATCGTGGATGCAGCAGAGAGGTCCTCCTGTGCCACGGCGGCCTGGGAGGATCTCTCACGGGCAGGCGAGGATTGTAACAGGCGCATGCGTGCTATGCTCGATAACCTGACGGATCGGATCTCCGGCTGAGCGAAGCTGTAGGATGAGGTGAGTGCCTTATTTGATAATGCTACCGGTTTCATCCGAGGACTATGGGAGGACAAAGCAATGCTCCACACCGAGCGCGACCTGCTATGGGTGAAGATCGCCGGAAGGGCGAAGCAGCATGAGGAGACCACCACCTTGTTGAAGAAGACGGGCGTCATCGTCAAGAAACTTATGGACGAGAATGCCATCCTCTGCATCGAGCGCGAAAGGCTAGTGGAGGAATCCATGGATGCTGCCAAGCAATGTATTGAGAACATGAAAAAGATCATCACCGCTCACCGCGAGAACTAGTCGTGGAGGTGATGAAGAAAGGTGTTGGAGGAACTTCGCGCCCTACAGCAACGCATCAAGAAAGTAGAGAGCAGCGACCCTGATCGTTGTCTACGTCTTCCTTCTTCTTTTGCCCTTGTGTATTTCAGGCATTGCCGCATGTTGCATTTTTAATTATATTCCTAAATATCTAAGACAATTATTATCTACTGCCATCGTCATGATATTTATATCAGTCTTGCTATAAGTTTCAGTCGATGCTATCTATGTCCGCCAGATCTTACATCAAGATCCATACAACATTTTCTTTTTAGATTTTCTTCTTTCTCTCTTAAATCTCAGTCGAGTGAGACATAGCCACAGCATAAAACAGGGGCTCAGGTGCCTTTAATGGAGGAGTTGGGACAGAGGTGGGTGACGGATGGAGGTCAAAGGTCTCGCCTCTCGATATGCATGCGTGGGGGTCTGCTTGCACGCCTCCCTGATAACCCATAAGTATAGGCGATCGCAAAAGTTTTCGAGGGTAGAGTATTCAACCAAAATTTATTGATTCGACACAAGGGGAGCCAAAGACTATTTGCAAGTATTAGTAGTTGAGTTGTTAATTCAACCACACCTGGAGATTAATTATCTGCAGCAATATGATCAGTAGCACAGTAATATGATAATTTTGATAGCAGTGGTAACAGTAATAGTAATGTAACAGTGATAGCAATGGTTTTGTAGCAGTTGTGACAGCAGCAATAACAATAGCATAACAGAAACAATATGTGGAAAATTCATAGGCATTGGATAGGTGAATTTGTTGGATGATATTCATCATATAATAGTCATAACCTAGGGTGATACAAAACTAGCTCTAGTTCATAAATCTAATGTAGGCATGTATTCCGTAAATAGTCATACGTGCTTATGGAAAGAACTTGCATGACATCTTTTGTCCTACCCTCCCGTGGCAGCGGGGTCCATATGCAAACTAAGGGATACTAAGGCCTCCTTTTAATAGAGAATCGGAACGAAGCATTAGCACATGGTGAATACATGAACTCGCCAAACCACCGTCATCACCAGAAAGTATCCCGAATACTGTCACTCCGGGGTTTACAGATCATAACACGTCATAGGTGACTATAACTTACAAGATTGGATCTAGAACATAGGTATAATAGTGATAACATAAACGTTTTACATCTGAAATCATGGCACCCGGGCCCAAAGTGGCAGGCATTAAGCGTGGCAAAGTCATAGCAACATCAATCTCAGAACATAATGGATACTAGGGATCAAGCTCTAACAAAACTAACTCGATTACATGATGAATCTCATCCAACTCATCACCGACCAGCGAGCCTACGAAGGAATTACTCACTCACAGTGGGGAGCATCATGGAATTGGCAATGACGAAGATGGAAGATCCTCCTCTCCGGAGCCCCAAACGAACTCCAGATCTGGCCTACCGATGAAGAACAAGAGGTGGCAGCGGCTCCGCCTCGTGAAACACGATAATTCTTTCTCCCTGATTTTTTCTCCAAAAATAGGATTTTATAGAGTTGGATTCAGGGTCTGCGGGACCACCAGGTGGGCACAACCCACCTGGGTGGGTTGTGCTCACCCAGGACCCCCCTCCGGTGGTTCTTGGCTCCAGTATTTTTTATATATTCTAAAATAATTCTCCAAAAAGTTCCGTTCCATTCTGAGAACTTTTATTTCTGCACAAAAACAACACCATGGTAGTTCTGTTGAAAACAATATCAGTCCGGGTTAGTTTCATTCAAATAATGCAAATTAGAGTCCAAAACAAGAGGAAAAGCGTTAGGAAAAGTAGACACGATGGAGATGTATCAACTCCCCCAAGCTTAAACCTTTGCTTGTCCTCAAGCAATTTAGTTGATAAACTGAAAGTGAAAATAAAAACTTTTATGAACTCTTTTGCTCTTGTTTACATACATAAGCTTAAGTAGCACCTAGGTTTTCAGCAAAGTTTACAACTAACCATGTCGACAATAACTCCTAAAAAATTATATTAACTTATATCAATGGCATAATCAACTAGCGAGCAATAATAAGATATCTCAAATGGCAACACTTTGTCAAAGCAACCATGATATAATATGACAACAGTGATATCTCGCTAGCCCTTTATGATACCGCAAAACATAAATGCAGAGCACCTCCAAAGTTCAGGCAATGACTAACAATGTAATTCATGGTAGGAAAGATCCAGTCATGATGCACCCAACATTAGCTACACACAATGCATGAGGATGACAATAGTGCTATTAGATCTGGCGCTTATTTGAGAAGGTGATGACACAACATAAAAGTAAATAGATAGTCCCTTTGGAGAGGGAAGCAGTGATTTTCAGTTGTGCTAGAGCTCAAAATTTTAAAACAGAGGTAAATGAAATTTTGTTAAATGCCCCCTTCCTGTTTACTTTGTGACCATTAGTTATCGGTATCTTCCATGCTAAACACATTAGTGGTGGTTCCCAAGAGATAAAAGTAAAGGTTTACTCCCCCTCCACCAACATACACACTCCACGGCTAGGCGAATCCACGGGTACCGTCCATACCAACAACAATCCAAGGGGAGTTCTGTTTAATTATTTGCAATTTTTCAATTAGGGACTGGGAATCCCTATTACCGCCCCTCTCGTGCAAGGACGAGTGAATAAACACTCATCATGAGAATAACCCGCTTAGCATGGAAGATACTGACTACCTCGTGTCACTCTATGAACAATCCAGGCACACAAAAACGAATATCTATTTGAAGTTTTTAGAGGTGGCACATGCAAATTTACTTACAACGGCAGGGTAATAACGCATATAGGTAGATATATGGTGGACTCATCTGGAATAACTTGGGTTTCAGGATTTTGATGCACAAGTAGTATTATCGCTTAGTATAGGCGAAGGCTAGCAAATAGGTTGAGAAGCGGCTAACTAGAGAGCAAAAACGGTCATGAACATGCATTATGCATAAGTAACATTGGATACTAGCATGAGTAGGATATGACCACCATGAACATAAATATCATAAAGGCTATGTTGGTTTTGATTCAGCTACATGCATGAACATGTGCCAAGTCAAGCCACTAGAAACATTCAGAGGAGGATACCATATCATCATTTTAACGCAATGTTGACATACAAGATAAATCATTATGCACTCCTAGCTACTTAAGCATGGCATGAGAAACCATAATATCTAGTTGTCATTGAAAACATGTTTGATCATAATAGGCTGAATCATGGATACTAGGTTAAACATATTTATAAAAACAGATCAAGTTGAGTTCATACCCGTTTCTCTCTACCACAGCCAGTTCATCAAATATCGTCATTATTGCCTTTCACTGGCATGACCAAATGATAAAAAATTAATAATAATGCAAGAGTGTTAAGCTGGAATTTGCGAAGATTTTATTCAAAAGAAGAAGACAAGGTAATACGGGCTCTTTGTTAGATCAATATCAATGCATATGAGAGCCACTCAACATTTTCATCGTGGTCTTCTCCTTGGTATGACTCAATAAAAAGAAAAGAATTTCAGAGGAACACACTGAAATATTTTTGGAGTTTTTGGTTTTTCTGGAAGAAAGCAAATTAAAAAAAGAAAAAGAAAAATGAGAAATACTATTTACATGGGAGAGCTCCCAACAAGCAAAAGAAGAACAAGGAAATCTTTTTGGGTTTTCTTTTTAATACTACAACTAACTACCCTAGCAAGAAAAACCGAAAAGAAGCAAGCAACATTTTTTGTTTTTTTTCAAAGTTTTCCAAACACACAAGAAGAAAGCGAGAAATTGAATCTAGCATGGATAGTACAATCAAAATGTGTGGACACCGACAAATGGAATGAAATGTGTGAACATGAATTTAATGTCAGTAGAAACACGTACTCCCCCAAGCTTAGGCTTTTGACTTAGCTTGGTAATCACCACTCGAAATAGCCACTAGTACAACGACGTGCTATACAAACGGTTTTTCAACCCCTTTCCACGACGACGTTCGGAACGGTCGCCAAGTGAGTGTGGGTGATAGGGGGGGTCCTTCCCACATAACCCAGAAACCGTCGGGGATAGGCCCTCCTGGCACACTGGCTGGGGCAAAATGAGTTTGTTTGCGATTTGGCGAGGCATTGAAACCCAATTGCATCCGTAGTATGTACATCCCACACGGTGAATCCCAGAAAAACATTTCCGCTCGTATGTATACCACACACAGTTTTTTGTGAGGAAACGTTTGTGCAACGTGGCCTAACACAAATAGTTCTCTGCCGGAAGCCGTGTGTGATTGTTAGTTGATCGAACACGACTACTTTCTAGAAACCTTGCGTGTTGTTTGAGTTCATCGCCCACGGTGCTGTCTGAGTAACTGTCTGCAATAGAAAACCCCAATAAGCAGGGTAATAAGCCTATTATTGATAATCCATGTACTAATCAAATGGGTATTTCTTATAAAAACACACCAGATATTCCATATCCATATAACAGCAACCATGATTTCATAATCGAATTACATCAGATAGCTTTGGCACTCAGTTCCGCCATTACACAAAAGCACCAAGTTTCACATGCAACATCAAAAACCTTTGGAAAGCAGCATCATACACGGTAAATAGACAGATGAATCTCATCTGGAAAACTGCAGAAGCGGAAGGCAAATGTTGAGCCTTCAGTGATGTTGAATGTCCTTGCAACTTTAGGCCAGTGGCTATGGATAATTGCCCGCCCAACCTTCGTCCTCTTCAGCAAGACTTTAATATTGTACCGTGGGTGTTGAATGAATACCTTCCTCGCCTCTTGACCATGCAGGTGGTTTGAGAGGTAATCATCGGTGAACTGCTTTGAAAAGTACTAAAAATAAAGATATGCAAACAAGGTAAAAGAGTTAGTACAATCCTATAGTTGACTGATGACACAAGGGGTAAAAACAAGGTAAAAGAGTTAGTACCATCCTATAGTCGACTGATGTCTTCTTTATTGTGAAAACAAAGATCTTGCTATTATTCTTCGCAAGTTTCTTCATCCTAACAATCTTTCTGAGTTTCTTAACTTGACTGATATTCATGGACATCTCATTTCCCCATATGCAAAATGGGTCGAACATTGGGTCTAAGCCTCTGATAGGAGGACCTACATGTGCAAGACCAAATTGTAAGAAACCTAAATATTAGAAAGGTTCCTGCAACTGCACAATAATGTGCTATTAGCCAAAGGACCATGCTTGAACAAACCTCGATGGTAAACCGCAGTGTCTCCCATTGTTTTCCTGCAACACACATAAGGAAGATCTTGATCAGGTTAACTGAGAGTTGTCATACCATCAGTAGAATATGTATTGAGTACAACCAAATTCGATTTATTTCACATGAGTAAAAATACAAAATTGTACCCACAGCAAATGAAAATCAAATTGTAGAACTGAACCAAACAGTTAAATGGATAGCAGAACAAATAAACCAAAATAGTTAACTAAGCATGATAGTTAAATGTACTATAAGATAGGACAGTTAACAAAACAAAGAATGCTTGAGAACACTACTACAAAATGTAGCAATTGTTGGACCAAACTGTTAACTGAACATTGCATTTCAGAGGACCAAAATGTTAACTGAACATTACATTTCAGAGGACCAAACTGTAAACTGAACATCACATTGCATATTAACATTATAGAGGACAAATCACTAGAAGGCATTGGCGGTGGACTTGAGAAAACAACACAAAGTAGACAACCATGTGGCGGTGTCGATGGTGGCCTCGAAGACGAGGTGCTCCTCCAAGATCTGGAGGTCAGCACGCATGGCAGCCATAGCGACCTTGTGTGCGTGTGCAGCCGCGATTTGCTTCTCCGTTGCCAGATGCTATTGAGCTCCATGTTATACTACGTGCAAAACGGCTATGGGCGGCACTTAATTGGAGGAGGGGGACAATGATTTTGGTGGAAGGTGTCGTGCCGTCGGTCGGGGCATGTGGGATGGGAAAGGAGGAGGATGGTGTGGGTGGTGTCGTGGAATTATCATGGCAGATGCCCTAGCATGAGGACTTAGGTGTGGAGCCATCACAACGTAGTTAGCTTGAAGGGGTTTAAAACGGGACAAGGGACACAAACAATTTGCCCAGGTTCGGCCCCTCGCAACGAGGTAAAGGCCTACTCCTGCTTTAGGTTGTATTGCCTGGGTTTCGGTTACCATGGAGCAAATATGCTTGACCTAGTTCTCGACTTGTTGTTTCTCGCCTTAACCCGTCGCCGGGTCACCCCTTTATATGCACAGGCTGATGCCCGGTTGCTTATAGAGTCCCGGCCGGCTCATACACAATGTGTCATGCTCAGTGACAGAACTACACTTTCCTTAACATACAAGTTAAACATATGGCGGTTTACGCACGTGGGCCTCAAGTCTCCTCCGGGTCTTGGGCCTTCTTAGTCATATCCCCGCTAACATTAGGCCCCAGGTTGATGTGAACTTGTTCATATCAATCTTCAACACTTAGAAAAAAATCCTTCCTTGTCAGTCCTTGCAAAATCTTATAACCCGCCGTGACGTTAGCTCACAGAATCGCGATAAGCCTCCATGATGTCATTTCGCATTAATATCACACAAAGCCCAAATCTAAATATGCCTTCACTTTTAATGAATCTCTGAAAATCAAGGCATCTTTGCTGTCACAATCTTTTTCGGCCTCCTCGATTCCCGCGCATGCCACTTATCCTTCTGCCTTATAAATAGGGCCAGGGGTCCCTTTCATTTTTTTCCTTGCCTCCTCGTCTTCGTCCTCTTCCTCACAACACCTCCAGTGCCCGAGCTCCGCTGCCGCCATCGACCTTCGTCCACTACGTCAACCTCGGCCGCTACATCGACTTGAACACACCAGAGCTAGTCCGCGCGCCTCTGCTGTTCAACGGCCTCGGTAAGCCTTCCTCTTCCCTCACCATAGATCTACATTAGGGTTTTGTTCAAGTTCTTTGAATTTCATCTTCGTTCCTCCTTGTTCCCCCAGTCTTTGTAGTTTTGATGCGAAATTAAGTGATCATCTTGCGCGACATCAGTTTTAGCACTCATTTTTGATACTTGAACGCCTCCCCTCCGTGAGAGATCCCATCTAAGCACATGAACTGCTCTGCTGCCGCAACTTAGGTTTAAAATTTTCTTCATTATTTGAACTGCTATAGATCCAAAATTATAGCGCCGATCTGCGAAAGCTGTTTGTCCAACACTTAGCAATTTTTCACTCATAGATCTGAAAAATGATAATTGCATGGGAGGCTTAACTCATAAGCTATAACCCGCCAGGTACCATTAGTCCCCTCTTAAGCTGCCAATGGATTGCCTTGCATAACTTCAACACCATCCTCCAGCTTTACATATTGCATGCTTATCGTTCTTATCCTCGAACCAATGGCTGATTTAACAACATAATCTTAACCCGGTGAAATTTTCTTTTCAGAACAACATCAACAATGACTAAGACATTCACGGCATGCAACTGGGCATCATCCCAGGTCACCGAGGAAGATTTGAACAATTTTGTTGCAATTGGAGTTTTAGCCAAGAAAAATGACATCCACTGGAGGGTCCCAGGCATTGAAAATCCTCCCGAGCCCAAGGAAGGAGAAGTAATTGTTTTCACTGATCACATGATCCGGGGGTTTACCCCGCCTGGCTCAAAATTCTTTAGAGACGTACTGCACTTTTTCCAACTTCATCTTCATGCAATTGGGCCTAATTCTATCTCCAATATTTGCAACTTCCAAGTCTTCTGTGAAGCTTATCTTCAAGAAGAGCCCACTGTTGAACTGTTCAGAGAGTTTTATTACTTAAACCGTCAGATAGAGGTTACCGATGGGCCCAGTTTGGAACTAGGTGGTGTTCAATTCATAAGAGGAAAGAAGCCCCTTTCCCCTATGCCAAGCCACCCAGTCATCCCAAGGACCAGAACCAGAGTTGGTTCTATTGCCAAGATACATCTCCACAAGGTGAAAATTCTCTGCCGGGTTACCGTGACCACCGGCTTAGCAACACACATCCACTCCCACGGCGGATCAGCACGAAGGAACGGGACAAGTATGTGCCCACTTTTTCAAAGATCAGAGCCTTCCTGGCTAATGGCTTAACCCGCATCGACCTTGTTCGGTGCTGCATCTCCTGGAGGATCCTGCCCTTAAGCCGCTGCCCCGACTTAATGTGCGAGTACACCGACACCTTGAAAGATCCCCAACGCCACTGTGAAATTCAATTATCTGATGCAGAAATCACTAAAGCAACCAAGGCTTTGTTGAATGAAAGCTGGGCAAATGCAGTAACCGTACTTAGTCCTTACTGCACCTTCAACCAGCCACCAGCTAGAAGTGTTGCACACCATGCTTCCAATCTAAATCATGTTTTTGTTAATACTATCCATTTATGATCATCTGACCTCACCAGGCCGATTCTCCATTTTGGAAGAAGAAGCCGCAGGACAAGCTGGCCAAGCCAACCCGAACCAAAACCAAAGCTAAAAAGCCTACCAAGAAGAAGACCAACCCCTCCGAGTTACTTAACTTGGATAATGACGGTGATGACGATGATGAGTTGGAGGTAGAACTTGACTCTCTTGGCTCATTTTTTGTACATCTCATTGACAATGACTGTTATCAGGAGGAAGCGGAAGCCAGCCGTGCGGGTGAGGAAAAGGTAATTGTTCTTTCCTCTGGCTCAGAATCTCTGCCAAAATAGAAAAATCGACAAGCAAGCCGGAAAGTAAGGTTTTCTCATCCTCTGGCTTATTTGGATCCCAACTATATTTTGAAGAAGCAGCAACATGAAGCTCGCTGCACAACCCGAAACAGTGGAGGCGGGGTCCTTTCCTCCGGCTTACCTAACACTCCAGCTCCCCGCAAGCTTCGTCCAAAGGTCTCAACAAATTTCGGCTTAACTTATCCCAAGGCCGGTCTTTACCGACAACCTCTTAATCCTTCTGATTAAAATTATCAAGGAACATCTCATTCCTCCTCTGGTGACTCAATGGGGACTCACGTCCCAGTCTTCAAGATTGTGCCTGGGTAAGAATATTAAATCTCTGCTTTCAATCATGCACTCAATTGCTGTGTTAACCTCATCTTGTGTTTTATTCACAGAGCTATGGCAAAGCCTAGCAAGAAATCCAAGGTGACCAAGACCGTTGACAATCCTTCTACGCCAGAGCAGTAGTCAACAGAAACCGCCCACCATGTCCCTGAAGCTACAACCGATGAACCACCAATGGTCGACCACAACCTCTCCGTGGATCAAATGGATATTGACCCGGCTAGCACCAAGCCGCGAAGCCCCATTAAGCCGCCAAGCCCCATTAAGCCTACTAAAGAAAAGGCCGATGATTTTGTCATCACTGGGCTTGGCTTTACAACACCAGGCAATCCCACTGTCTTGGCCAAGCACAACGCCAAGGAAGAAACTTCTATTGCTAATCAAGGCAAATGGTTAGTGAACTTGGAGAGTTACGCCCACTTCAGTGCCCAAGAGATCCACACTGGGTACTTGAACCGCCTGCACACAAGCCGTGATTTTGAAGCCAACTTAGTAAACCTGATGAAGGAGCGCTTTGAGGTAAACACTACAACTCTCTTCATATGAATACACCTCCATTAGCCGCCAAGTTTACTAGACATGATAGAATAGAATGTGCTATAGACTTTAAATAGCTTTCTAAATCAAATCTGGTAGCCCCGAAGGGCCGGCTTATACTTTCAAGATAAACCGGGACTTCCAATAGTAATACTTCAATTTTGCACATGTAGCCCCCAAGGGCCGGCTTAATCTTGCAAGATGAGCCAGGACTTTGAATAGTAATGAGTCAATTTCACATGTAGCCCCAAGGGCCGGATTAATCTGTCAGGATAAGACGGGTCTCATTACCATAGTTGTCCAACAAAATCCAAGCATATAGCCCCCATGAATCGGCTATAGTTACCATAAAGTAGCCGGGTCGTCATAAAATTATCGTCCAAAAAAGAGCAATGTGCATTAGCCCCCAAGTTCCAAGTAAAATACTTGTATTGTGCTTGGGAATTTTGAATGAATGTAATCCTCCTATTGTTTATATCATGCAGGCTAAACTTACTATCAAAGAATCCCAAGTCGCCGATCTTCAAGAAAACATCAAATCTCAGCAATCTGAAACCTCCAAGGTGAAAACAGGATTGACCACTGCCTTGGCAGAGATGGAAGAACTGAAGAAGAACTTCAAGGATGACCAAGCCGGCTGGGATACAGAGAAAGAAGCTTTATTAAAGAGGGTTGAGGAAGCAGAACCATCCCTTAAACCGGTGGCTGAAGAGCTTGTCGGTTTAAAACGCCAAGTAAACGCCATGACTGCTGCTATCTTCGGTAAGTAACTTCATCTTAAGATGATACTACCAAAGCATTGCAAGAATCTTTCACCCGTCTTATAGATTTACTTATTGATATAGGCTCCAGGATCGCCCACCTCGGCTCAGATATGCGCAAGAACCTGAAAGCCGCCTACACTCTTATAGAGTAATTATATACTGACGCACAACAAACCATTTGCACAGCTGCGCATGAGAAACAACCACCAAACCTCATCAAGGACACACTGCAGAAGCTTTGTGCTTCCCCTACGAGTCGAGGAACTTAAGAAATCAGCCGCAAGAGCCAGCGCACTCACCGCACTAACCCAGGCTAAAGCATGGCAAGCAGATCTTGACCTAGAAGATTTGGCTAACGGCTGCCCCTGAGTGAAAGAAGACGGGTCTCCCTTCAGCGCAGAGGACTTTGCTTCAATAGCAAGGGAAATGCGTCCTCTAGCAAGCAAGCTAGCTGAAGATATCAACCTGTCACATTATCGGGTGGTTGACGATGCTGACAACAAGAAGGTCAAGGCGCAAATCCATGATTCATAGGACCTTACTCCTCCAATCCGTAAGCACACTTTTGCCCCGGACATTGACCCGTCCACACTTATTAGTGACGAGGCTGTATTCATGGCTTTGGCAGGAATCAACTGGGCAACCTCTGACTTCCAGACAATGGGTGAAGAGGAGGAGGATGAACCGGTGCTGGATGACTCAGAACCATCAACTTGCCAAGGCCAAGACCAGTAAACCTCAGGCCGGCTTAGCATCTGTCAGTTGTGATATTTTGCGAAAAACACTTATTCTTTTGGGCCGTCTGTTGCCTTGTAATAGGCTAGTCTTGAAAACAATTATCGGTCATGCCATTGCGCATGTTGCTCTGCATAATACTTATGAATCGTTTTGATCCTCTTTGACGGTCCATTGTTTATGCGCATATTCATTATCAACTTTGTGATAAACCGTGCATACAAACAGAGCACAAGTGCCTTGGCGGTTTACCCCAAGGCGGGTCAATATGTCCCATATAACAAACCACTAGTGACTATAATTTTCATAACCAGGGCCGGTTTATTAAAACCTTATAGAACCAAAAAAATATCATACCTGTGATTTTATGTATATTGCCGGCTTACCATGCCATATGAAGTAAGGGTAATAACCCAGACTCAGAGCACAGCGCTTTGTGCAATTTATTCACACTGCCAGCTTACAACGCCAAAGACTGCAAAGGATAGCATCCCAAATCTTTAGAGTATAAAACTTCAACATATGATCATCATGCACTGGCGACTTAACGTCCAAAGCCAAGCCGGGTTAACAAAACACCGGATTTATCAAATCCGGATCAAGGCATCATGGCCTGAATCCAATTTCAACCATATATCAATATGGAACAAGCACAAATCACCAAAAAAGATTCAAAATCCAAAGAAAACAGAAGATCAAGGCATTCAAAGGCTGCCAAGCCCCAACATCAAGTGCTATTCAAGGGATGCATAGCCACTAAGTTACTCCTTAATTCAAACCTGTAAGTCGGGCCTCACATGACCAATCGCAGTTTTAACTTTGACAAGTTCAAGGTCTTTATAAGATTGACTGTCAAGAGTACGACGAGTCATTCCAGGATTACCTGGTCGGAGTGGCAAGCATACAAAGGCAGGATAACCTGGATTTTTGGTGAATACACCTGGCGTCCAAGCCTATTATGAGGGACAACAAAGCTTTTGTTCATTTAACAAGAAGCCCCCAAGTAATATTTTGATCCAAGCATACAAGCCGGACCAGTAGTGTCATAGCCCTAGCTGAGCCCCAGTTGCCCTTGCTTGTTTCTCATGTCATCATGTTTACATTTCAAATGAATTTGAAATGGGGATGACAGAACCCCCAGCACCCCCTTAAACCAACCAAGGTTTACTAAAATCCTTTTCAATGAACCTGAAATGCCCATCTAAGATGTTCATCATCTTTGCCTTGGTCTAGAACCTCTGACAAAAATGGTGCACACTTTTCTAGGACAAGAGAGGGTCACTGAATTAAATCATATAGCATTTGCATTTGGGCATTTAAATGCTAAGAAATTATTTTAAATGCTCAAATAATCAAAAATTGAAATGATTCCGGCTAGAAATATTCCAAACAGTGACATTGAGTAGTTTCATGATTTTTGGAAATGCCCTTGCATTTTTAATAAAGCCCAAAACAGTATAACAAAATACAAAAACATAAATTAAAAGAGAGAGACAGAGAGAAACTGACCTGGCGCTTACCTGCAGCCCATCTGGCGCCTCAGCTGGCCCAGCATTGTGTGGCCCACTGGCCCACAGTTCCAATCGCCCTCCTCCTTGCGCCAGAAGGACGTTGGCGTGTCGCCTGCGTGCGCTCTCAGGGCCACCTCCTGCTTTTACCTCTTCCCGCCTCCCTGCTCCCTTCCTCGACCCCCTGTAAACGCCACGCGGCCCCTCGACACTCTCTCACTCTCCTTGTGCTCCTCTCCCTCCTCTGTCTCTCTCTTCCGTGAACGCCCGAGGGGAGCCCGTCACCACCGTCCATTGCCTCCATAGCCACGGCCACTGCCTCGCCTTCCTAACACCTCCACGAGGACCGCCTCCGTCTTCTACGCCTCTATGACGAGCCACGAGCCGCGGGACGCCTCCGAACGCCGTCCAAGTCATCGTCTTCAACCTCCGGCCGCCCAGATCCCCAGCGACCCTGCGCTGCCTCTGATGCACCCCCGGCCTCGTCTCCATCCCGGTTGGATCCGCTTTGAGTTCCTGCTACTTCTTCTTTGCTCGCCCCCTTCGTTCCTGTCCCCTAGCTCGGTCTTCCACCACGGCCGAAGCTCGCCGCTGCCGTGCCTCATCACCGTCGTGGCCAGAGCCACAGTGGCTCAAAGCCGAGCACACTGCCATGCTCAGCGCAGCTCCAGGAGTCCGTATCGACCAGTAGCTCCCCCTCTCGTGCTTCCTAGCACTAACCCTGAGCTCTGGCAGCCGCCGCGGGCTCCACTCCAGCGAGCTCCAGCCACCCCACAACCTACCGCTGCCTCTGCTCGATGCGCGGGCGCAAGGGCTATGCCCTGGTACCCTCAGCGAGACAAACCGCCGCCCGTAGCACGTTTCCGAGCCGCGCCGCCGTCATTTTGGTCGCCGCTGGCGAGGTTCTGGTGACGCTGACATGGCGGATTAGATTAGTACTAATTATGTTATTAGTCTAACCCTAGGACAATGACAGCTGGGCCCCACGCTCTAATTAACCCCTAGATTTATTTCCTGTTTAGTTTAGATTAACCCAAGTGGCCCCACGTGTCAGTTTTGACTTTGGCCAAGTCAGCGTTGACTGGTCCCACCTGTCATCCACCCAACCAAGCCCTGAGATACTGACGTGTGGCTCCCTGCCGTCAGGTTTGACCTGGACTCGGTCTATTGACCTGTTGATGTCACAGTGACGCAGCACTGACGCAATAACTCATTTTCTGGATTAAATTTAATTCAGGAAATTCCAGAAAATACTCTAAACCTCTAAAATTCATAGAAATTCAACCATAACTCCAAATGAGATAAGTTATATATGAAAAATGATCAGAAAATCCAATCTATCCATCTGTACTGGTTTCATGAATGTTTAAACAACTTAACCTTGCTATTTCGTTAAAAACATGATAAGGTGCTATTTAAATTCATAATTCGAATTTGGGGTTGAACCTTTGGTTCCAAATGACCCAAATCCATCTGGTTGTAGTGCATTAGCTCAAATCATAGCATATTGGAATGTCATGATCATGCATCATACTGTGCATTCCATTGATTGTGTTCTTCCTTGTTGCCGGTAATTGGCCCCCTTCTGTAGACGTGTTCCGACGATGAGTTCGATGACACCGATGAAGAGCTATACTATCTTCAGAAGTGCCAGGCAAGCAAAACCCCCTTGTTCATTCTGATACAATCCCACTCTCTCGCTCCTGCTCTCTTTTACTGCATCAGGACAACAACGAATCAACTGTTACATGCTGCAGTAGTTGAATGCCTTTTCCTCTACATGACCTGTCATTGCCACATTAAATAGATGAAACCCACTAGCATGAGTAGGATTTGTTTGAGCCCTGATGTGCCTACTCATTCATGCTTGTTTGTCATGCCTGCTACTGCTTAGAGTTGAGTCAGGTCTGATTCATCGGGGATGAATCGGAATGGTGATGAACATGTCCGACGATGTGTGAGCTAAGTGTGTGAACACAATTTGGTAAAGGTAGTGGTGAGAGGCCATGTAGGAGTACATGGTTTGTTGTCTCATTGAAGCTGTCCTCAGAAACTTAGTTCTGTGTTTGTGATCCATGAACAGCTACTACCACGCATTGGGCCCGAAACCAATGGACCCTCTCGGCTTCTTAATCACCCTTGTCCTCTGTCTAGGAGTTGCAAGTAGTTTCTGGTGTTTGTAGTATGCTAGAGGCCGTGCGCAGCGATGACCCGAGGGGTGGGCTGGGATGCGGTAGGCACGTGGCCGGGTATGCCGGGCGCTCGTTTTATGTCGCGGAACGCTGTACACATTGTTCGAGGCCGTATGTGGAAACCTCGGCCGGACTCCCTGCGGATGGAACCTGGATAGGCGATAAACCTGGACTAGGGACTTGAGTGTTTAGGTAGGCCGTGGTCGACACCCTTGCTGGGCTTCGGCTTGAAGGTTGCCGAGTACATGTCATGTAAACGGCGGTAAGTGGTGAGAGCGTGTGCGAAGAAGTACACCCCTGCAGGGTTAACATCATCTATTCGAATAGCCGCGTCCATGGTAAAGGACCTCTGGGTTGCCTATACAGTTCATAGACAAGTGAAAGTGGATACTCTAAAATGCGCAAGATAAGCATGAGTGCTATGGATGACGTTCTCGTAGGGAGATGGGAGCGGATCCATAGTGGTGTATTGATATGGTGAATATGTGGACTCGTGTGCGCCACCTGAAAAGAGTTACTTACAGACGTAGTTAAGGATAGCCACCGAGTCAAAGCTGGCTTGCTGCAGTTAAACCCCAACATCCCCTTGGTTGATAATGATGCATATGTAGTTAGTTCTGATGTAAGTCTTGCTGGGTACATTTGTACTCACGTTTGCCTGTTTTATATTTTCGCAGAGAGACTTCCGCCTCACTAGTAGTTCTGCGTGGACTTCGACGTTTAGCTTGCTACCTCATCTACGATCTTGTGCCCTCGGCAGGATCTGGTAGATAGTCAGGCTTCTCAGCCTTGTACTCAGACATGTTAAGCTTTCGCATGTGCTTATTGATTGTATGCCCTGAATATTGGGTCATGAGACCCATGTTTGTAATACTTGGCTCCTCGGAGCCTAGTGAATAAATACTTTGAGTCATAGAGTTATGTCATGATGCCATGTTGTATTTGCACGAGCATATTGTGTGTATGATTTGAAATGCTTGGTATGTGTGGGATCTGACAACCTAGTTGTTCATCCTTGGTAGCCTCTCTTACCGGGAAATGTCTCCTAATGCTTCCACTGAGCCATGGTAGCTTGCTACTGCTCCGGAACACTTAGGCTAGCCGGCATGTGTCCTTCTTCGTTCCTCTATCCGTCCCTTCGGGAAAATGTCACACGTTGTTCCTTTAAGTCCATGTAGCTTGATATGACTTGGGTTCACACGTTGCTGATCGACACGTTCGTTGTTGGGTCATGTATGCATGTCCCTGTAAGTTAGTGCCACTTTGGGTCCACGACTAGTCATGTTAGCCCGGATTCTTTGTCATATGGATGCTAGCGACACTATCATATACGTGTGCCAAAAGGCGCAAATGGTCCCGGGCCTGGTAAGGCGACACCCATGTGAATACCGTGCGTGAAGCCGCAAAGTGATATGAGGTGTTACATGCTAGATCGGTGTGGCATATGATCGGGGTCCTGACAGCTTTGGTATCAGAGCCTGACTGCCTATAGGATTACCAATCCAAACTGGTCAAAGTTGAGTCTAGAAATTCTTTAGTTATATAAGGGAATTGATTGTGGATGAGAACGTAAGTCTCTTTTTACTCCTTTATCTTATGCCCTTCTGATCCGAGTCATCGTATCTTTCCTACGAGGTTAAGGAACAAGGCTTTCTCCTCTTTCTATCAGGACCACGTGTTACTAATCCATAGAATTATAGTATTGATGGATTCAAGCCTCAGCTCAGTCTCTACTATTCCGTGTATTGACAGTTGACCCCGGAACCTTGAATTTATGATGATCGAGTGGTTGTGCCACCACTTTGTAGGTTGTCTCAAATCTTTTCGAGCATTTACAGCCGTTATGCTGTCCGAGTCATCCCAAGTTTCTAAACAATCTGATGCATTTGCAAAATCCTTTCCCTATGGTTCTGTTGTTCTTTTAGGCCAAGTTAATCACCCTAATTGCCGAGTTGAGGTTTTCTATTGCCTCGACATATATGTTGGAGTTATTATTATGACCCTAGGTGTCTTAGAAGATTACCTAGTAATCTAGCCATGTTTTGTGTCCCAGTGTGATGATTCTGGCCATCATTCTCAAAAGCATCCCGTGATGCCACTTAGTTATTAGGCATTCTATCCCTGGGTTTTTTAACCCGAGATTCACCCTACTTAATTCATGTTGATAGTGTTTGCTCATTACTTTAGGTTATTAGTAACCTTTGCATTAATCCTCGAGGTCCGTGGTATTTCCTTCTTCCAAATACTATGAACCACTTATGGCATAAGTTTGTTGGATCAAAAGATCACAACAGGAGTGCTCTTGATGAGTTCTCCATTCTATATTGTGACTCTGCCAGTTCAACCTTTCTGCATGGGTTATCCAGAAGAAATATGTTGAACTCCTTCGACATGCTAATCCATGCATCCATAACTCAGAAAATCATATGTCCTTTGAGTTGTCTCTCATTATTTGTTTTCTGACCTCCATCTATCAATTTGTAGTTGGGAGTAGTCGTGCACTCGTGTTATTGATGCCTATTACTCTTGTGGCTCGTCAAGCCATTCTATTCCAGAATGACTAGGAGAAACAAACTCCAGTACCTCATCCATATTCAGGATTGGGTCAAAGTAGTTATACCTCGCAGATCAAAATGCCAACCCAACTTTTGTTCTGTTCTACCCTGAAGTATTACCCATTTTATGTCAGGAATGTATGAGGATTGCACCTTCTCCTATGAGTTCTTGACGCAGTGATACTTCTCGCCATCATTATTCATTTCTCGGCTCCCGTGTTGTTGCAACCGGATTGCCGGCAGATGAACTATGATGTGTGAAATCAATACTCCTAGCAACCCCGTTTGCTTGGTAGTTAAAGGATAATAATTTCATTCTTAGCGTGTTGATTATTGAATCATCATTCTAAGACTGATTGTGCTACCTAGTCTTTATTTCCAAGGAAACTCCTCGATCAATGAGTTAGGATTGTGTCAATTCCTCGCTCTTTTAATCATATCGTCTTGCCCTGAAAAGCAAGATTGTTCTCGAACTTAGTAACATATCGGTGGTTCATGATTTTCCAAATATCTTCTCGAAAGTATCACCAGGTCGTTAGCTGACCGCTAAGTTGAGTTCGTGATCAAGTTGCTTCCTCGTAACCACCCCTTCTCCAAGAATTTGTGTTGGGTACCCCTGAGCTAGTTGGTTAAGCTAAAGAACAACTTGGAGAGTTGGAAGATAAAAGCTTGTCTAACTCAGTTCATTCCAAAGGGATATCTTTGCGTGTGCGTGTGTTGAAGAAAGATGATATCTTCATTGATTGATCCTCGTGTCAATTGTTGGATCTATTGTCTTACCCAAATATTTGATTTGCGTATGGGCTATCATCAAATCAAATCAGAACCAACGATGTTCATAATGTTGTCTTACTCGTGGTAGATCCCTCAAGCATACACCATTATATCATTTGGTCTGACCAATGTCATCACCTTGTTCACATGATTGTGGAACTCCATGTATATGGAAACCTGGATGAATTGTTGTGGAGCCCATCGACAACATCCACGTCCTCCCCATGATTTTGTTTGACATTAAGCTAGCGTTGGAAACTTATATAAGCATTACCTTCATGTTCCACGCATGAAGCATATGCCCGGCTGAAAGAAGTGACTTCCTCTAATTCATGTGCAATTGATGCAAGTTGCCACCGTGAATTCGAGAAAGTCAATGTTGCTTCCCTTGGAATCATCCCGAATCGGTCATGCATATGTGCGAAGTATTCTGTGGTCTGGAGACTTGCAACCTTCATTCTATACCTATCCCTAGCACCCCAAGCCACTGATTGATTTGTTCAAGGAAAAGGAGTTGTTGTGCTAATCCTAGGTCATGCACAAGACTTCGTTACCCTAGATGATGGATCCTAACCTGAACTCGATAGTGTTATATTATAAGACTACTATGTGGTCATGCTTGTCTGAAACAGCATGTTCACATGTGTGTAGCAGAACCAGCTCATGTTTTGGAGTTTACTACCGTAGTCCATTTCCATAGAATCTCACAACGTCATCTCGTCAATTTGTGTTGCAAACTTTCACTTTCTTTTCTAGACTTGACGAGTTTGGAATATTCCAACACCAACCAGATCTGAATCTCAGACAGATATGATGGTTGGAATGTTTCCCAAGAACTATAATATTGGTCTCTCTGTAACCCGGTAAAATGGATGTCGTGGCCAACACACCCAGCCGGAAGACCTATTACTGTAGTATCTTAATTGAGGAAGTTGGCCACCTCCCAGTAAGGATTTCGTAGTGTTACTCCATTAGTTGCTCCTTATGGATCCTTGTGTTTCCGAAGTCTGACCTTTTACTTGATGTCCTAGATTCCAAACCATATCAATAAATCGGTTACGCTAGCACATCAAGGATAACATTAGAAGTGGAGTGCTAAATGTCTCTCAGTCGATCATCCAGATTCTGTTCCCTTGGCCTCGCTAAGGTGAAACCTAAGAAAGTGTTATCTTCCTTTGCATCTACATCGTCCATCACCATTCATCATGGTAGTATGTTGTGTTGCCAGGATCCTTGACACGGATACTGGTAAAACCTTGATGAATATGGAAATGCTCAAGTTCTTGAGAGCACGTGCAAGCACTAGGTTTTACCATTGGCATTAATTGGGATTTGCTCCCAGTTTTCTTCGGTTATGCTATAACCTTTCAAACAGTGGACTTACTCTCTACTATTGGATTTCTCCCCAGTTACTAGAATCATTCCCAGCATTTGCATCTTGTTCCCAGCTGGCACTGCCATTGTGCCAACCTACTATGGACTACCCTTCTCACTAATTTCTGATCAGGATCATCTTCAAAGTGGTTCAACCATGGGTTCCATCCATTTCTGATGATAAGCAAATTCATTCCTTGCGTTGTCTTCAACAAGGTAATCCACATCATCCATTCTAGTCCGAGTATGCCATTCTACCGAACTCCTCCAAACAATCGCTCGAGATTTGCCTTAGGCTGGTATAGAGAGTCTTAGTGATCTCTATCTCAACAGTACTTCTTTTTGCCACTTAAGGTATTAACTCTATGAGTCACCTCCTCTAAGATGTTTCGTTATGGTATCATCGCAACACAACTCCTCGCTATGTTGACAACCATTCACCACCTTCTTAAGCGTGAAATAGTTGTCCACCTAGTGAACCTTCCTCCTCTGTTTCACTCCATCCCTCTCGATGTATGCTTTGTGCCTCAGCTCGAGAGATGTTTCAATGTCCCACCACATGAGTTGATCCTGAGTTGTTTGATCTTCGAGAAGATCAATCCTTCTGGAGTTTTTCCTTTCCTCGTTCTCATGTTGGTTGGAGTTCTTGGAGCAAGACATCAAGCAAAAAGGCGGTGGTCGAATCAACGTTCTTATGAAGTGCAATCCGGATCATGAAGATCGTGTTAGTTTGCGTTCCCCCTTCATCTTACCCTATGCTTGAATCTCGGGACGAGATTCTTGTTAAGTGGGGGCAAGTTGTCACAGCCCTAGCTCAGCCCCTGTTGCCCTTGCTTGTTTCTCATGTCATCATGTTTACATTTCAATGAATTTGGAATGGGGATGACAGAACCCCTAGCACCCCCCTTAAACCAACCAGGGTTTACTAAAATCTTTTTCAATGAACCTAAAATGCCCTTCTAAAATGTTCATCATCTTTGCCTTGGTCTAGAACCTCTGACAAAAATGGTGCACACTTTTCTAGGACAACAGAGGGTCACTGAATTAAGTCATATAGTATTTGCATTTGGGCATTTAAATGCTAATTTTTTTAAATGCTCAAATAATCACAAACTGAAATGTTTGCTGTTGGAAATATTCCAAACAATGACATTGAGAAGTTTCATGATTTTTGGAAATGCCCTGGCATTTTTAATAAAGCCCAAAACAGTATATCAAAATACAAAAACAGAAATTAAAAGAGAGAGAGAGAGAGAGAAACTGACCTGGCGCTTACCTGTAGCCCATCTGGCGCCTCAGCTGGCCCAACACTATGTGGCCCACTGGCCCATAGTGCCAGTTGCCCTCCTCCTTGCACCAGAAGGACGCCGGCGTGTCGCCTGCGCGCACTCGCAGCCACCTCCTGCTTCCACCTCCTCGTGCCTCCCTGCGCGGTTACTCTACCCCCTGGAGATGCCACGTGGCCCCTTGATGCTCTCTCACTCTTCCTGTGCTCTTCCCCCTCCTCTATCTCTCTCTTCTGCAAACGCCCAAGCGGAGCCTGTCGCCGCCGTTCGTTGACGCCATAGCCACGACGACTGCCTCGCCTCCCTAACACCTCCACGAGGTCCGCCTCCGTCTTCTACGCCTCTACAACGAGCCACGAGCCGCGGGACGCCCCCGAACACCGTCCAAGTCGTCGTCTTCAACCTCCGGCCGCCTAGATCCCCGGCGACCCTGCGCTGCCTCCGACGCACCCCCGACTTCGTCTCCATCTCGGTTGGATCCGCTGTGAGCTCCCGCTGCTTCTCCTTCGCTCGCCCACTCCATTCCCATTGATGACCCACAAGTGTAGGGGATCTATCGTAGTCCTTTAGATAAGTAAGAGTGTCAAACCCAACAAGGAGCAGAAGGAAATGACAAGCGGTTTTCAATAAGGTATTCTCTGCAAGCACTGAAATTATCGGTAAAAGATAGTTTTGTGATAAGGTAATTCGTAACGGGTACCAAGTAACAAAAGTAAATATGGTGAAGCAAGGTGGCCCAATCCTTTTTGTAGCAAAGGACAAGCCTGGACAAGGTCTTATATAGAGAAAAGCGCTCCTGAGGACCCATGAGAATTATCGTCAAGCTAGTTTTCATCACGCTCATATGATTCGCGTTCGTTACTTTGATAATTTGATATGTGGGTGGACCGGTGCTTAGGTGCTGCCCTTTCTTGGAGAAGCATCCCACTTATGATTAACCCCTATTGCAAGCATCCGCAACTACAAAAGAAGTATTAAGGTAAACCTAACCATAGCCTGAAACATATGAATCCAAATCATCCCCTTATGAAGCAACGCATAAACTAGGGCTTAAGCTTCTGTCACTCTAGCAACCCATCATCTACTTATTACTTCCCAATGCCTTCCTCTAGTCCCAAATAATGGTGAAGTGTCATGTAGTCAACGTTCACATAACACCACTGGAGGAGAGACAACATACATCTCATCAAAATATCGAACGAATACCAAAATCACATGACTACTTATAGCAAGACTTCTCCCATGTCCTCAGGAACAAACGTAACTACTCACAAATCATATTCATGTTCATAATCAGAGGGTTATTAATATGCATATAGGATCTGAACGTATGATCTTCCACCGAATAAACCAACTAGCATCAACTACAAGGAGTAATCAACACTACTAGTAAACCACAGCTACCTATCTGAGGTTTTGGGACAAAGATTGGATACAAGAGATGAACTAGGGTTTGAGAGGACATGGTGCTGGTGAAGATGTTGATGGAGATTGACCCCCTCCCGATGATAGGATCATTGGTGATGATGTTGGTGATGATTTCCCCCTCCCGGAGGGATGTTTCTCCGGCAGAACAGCTCCGCCGGAGCCCTAGATTGGTTTCGCCAAGATTCCGCCTCGTGTAGGTGGAGTTTCGTCCCGAAAGCTTGCTTATGATTTTTTCCAGGGTAGAAGACTTCATATAGCAGAAGATGGTCACCGGAGGGCTGCCAGGGGGCCCACGAGGCTGGAGGCGCGCCCAGGGGGGTAGGGCGCGCCCCCACCCTCGTGGCCAAGGTGTGGGACCCCTCTGGTACTTCTTCCACTCAGTATTTTTTATTAATTCCAAAAATGACTTTCGTGGAGTTTCAGGACTTTTGGAGTTGTGCAGAATAGGTCACTAATATTTGCTCCTTTTCCAGCCCAGAATTCCAGCTGCCGGCATTCTCCCTCTTTATGTAAACCTTGTAAAATAAGAGAGAATAGGCATAAGTATTGTGACATAACGTAGAACAGCCCATAATGCAATAAATATCGATATAAAAGCATGATGAAAAATGGACGTATCAACTCCCCCAAGCTTAGACCTCGCTTGTCCTCAACGGAAGCCGATATCGAAAAATATGTCCACATGTTTAGAGTAGAGGTGTTGATAAAGTAAAGTACAGGCATGAGGGCATCATGATCATTCTTATAACAACAACATATATATATATATATATATATATATATTGTCATATGATTTCTTATGATCAAGTAATAATCTATTCACAATTTCTAGTATGAATCAGAAACTTCATTGAGAACTAACAAACTATAATCTCAGTCATTGAAGCAATTGAAATTTATCATAACTTCGGAAAGAGTCAATATAAGAGCTTTTCAGCAAGCCCACATACTCAGCTATCATTTAGTCTTTCACAATTGCTAACACTCATGCAATACTTATGGGTATGGAGTTTTAATCGGACATAGAGAAATATAGGGGCTTATAGTGTTGCCTCCCAACCTTTTACCTCAAGGGTAATGTCAACAATAATAGTTCATGCTAACTTACATCCAATTGGATATATATATCAGGATCTTTCCAACACAAGCTGCTTGACAAAGGATAAAATGTAAAAAGGAAAGGTGAAGATCACCATGACTCTTGCATAAAGCATAAGACAAAACTAAAAGATAGGCCCTTCATAGAGGGAAGTAGAGGTTGTCATGTGCTTTTATGGTTGGATGCATGAAATCTTAATGCAAAAGAATGTCACTTTATATTGCCACTTGTGATACAGACCTTTATTATGCAGTCCGTCGCTTTTATTGCTTCCATATCACAAGATTGTATAAAGCTTATTTTTTCCACACTATAAGTCATACATATTTAGAGAGGAATTTTTTTTTGCATGCAACATGACAACTTACTTGAAGGATCTTACTCAATCCATAGGTAGATATGGTGGACTCTCATGGCAAAACTGGGTTTAAGGATATTTGGAAGCACAAGTAGTATCTCTACTTGGTGCAATGAATTTGGCTAGCATGAGAAGGAAAAGGCAAGCTCAACATGTTGGATGATCCATGACAATATACTTTATTTCGAATATAAGAAAACATAACCCATTACGTTGTCTTCCTTGTCCAACATCAACTCTTTAGCATGTTATATTTTAATGAGTGCTCACACTCATAAAAGATGTCCAAGATAGTATATTTATATGTGAGAACCTCTCTTTCTTTATTACTTCCTATTAATTGCAACGATGACCAAAACTATGTTTGCCAACTCTCAACAACTTTTATTCATCATACTTTTTATGTGTGAAGTCATTACTCTCCATAAGATCAATATGATCTCTTTATTTCTTTTTGTTCTTTTATTCCCTCAAGATCATAGCAAGATAGCAAAGCCCTTGACTCAACACTAATCTTTATTATATATAGCTCATGGACTCGATTACATAGAAGGATCATAAGGGAAAACTCAAAACTAGATCATACTAAAACTTTATTCTACTAGATCAAGATATTACTAAAAGGAACGGACTAAGAAAAATGGTAAAGATAGGAGTGTGATGGTGATACGATACGGAGGCACCTCCCCTAAGCTTGGCAGTTGCCAAGGGGAGTGCACATACCCATGTGTTTATGTCTCCCTCTTCGGGGGTGGTGATGATGGAGTTGTTGATGATGTAGGCTTGTCGTCCGTCTTCCAAGGCATAGGCTCACCAACATAGAACGATGATCGAGTCTCCGGGATCCTCAAATCTGCAGCCAAACTCATCCTCTTGAATCTATATTCATACTCACAGTTTTGGTTTTGCAGGTCATAGATCCGGTCTTGGAGGTGCTTGATTTTCTCATGAAGCTTGAAGATGGTCTCCCATATGTTCTTGTCATCCATCTTGTGGTTGTTGGTGAACTCCTCGATCATCCTCTGGTTGGCGTTGAGTCCACGTTCCACCATCCCTTGGCACTTGAAAACTTGTTGTTCCATTGCTTCAAGTCTTGTCTCCACGCTTCCGGTCCTCCTTGGTCCCTCAACATCGCGGATGTGCAGCACCCCCTCACGCATCTCAATGGTTTGAGGGTGTTGCAGCACCTCCGCAAGGTAGGAGTTGATGACCTTCTCGAAAAACTTGTTCTTGGGAGCACTTGAAGACGTCATGGTGATCTAGATCTGTCAGAAAATAGCTCGAAACAAAGATAGAGGATATTTGCGTGATACGGTGGTCAAAACCTTCGGGAGATTATATAATGAATTTTTACCGACCGAAAGAAGTATCGTGCGAGAAAACAGAGTCCGGAGAGCACACGAGGTGCCCACGAGGCAGGGGGCACGCCCAGGGGGGTAGGGCGCGCCCTCCACCCTCGTGGACACCTCGTATCCTTCCCGGACTACCTCTTATTTTCCTATTTTCTTAAATATTCCAAAATGGAGAAAAAATGCTATTAGAACTGTTTTGGAGTTGGTTTACTTACCGTACCACATACCTATTACTTTTCGGAGTCTGAAACGTTCTCGAAAGTGTCCCTTATGTACTCCTCCGGGGTTACGGTTTCAATAACATTAGTTTCAACATTTATAGGATTACCTGAGATATAATGTTTGATTCTTTGACCATTCACCACCTTCGGATTTGTGCCTTCGAAGTTGTTGATTTTTATGGCACCGGAATGATAGACCTCCTCGATAACGTAAGGCCCTTCCCAAGAGAAGTTTTCCTGCAAAAAATCTTAAACGAGAGTTGAAGAGCAACACATAATCACCTACATTAAACTCACGCTTTTGTATCCTTTTGTTATGCCATCTTTAACTTTTTCTTTAAACAGTTTGGCATTCTCATAGGCTTGAGTTCTCCATTCATCAAGTGAGCTAATGTCAAATAACCTCTTCTCACCGGCAAGTTTGAAATCATAATTGTGCTCTTTAATGGCCCAATATGCCTTATGTTCTAGTTCGAGAGGTAAGTGACATGCTTTTCCATAAACCATTTTATATGGAGACATACCCATAGGATTTTTATATGCAGTTCTATAGGCCCATAATGCATCATCAAGTTTCTTGGACCAATTCTTTCTAGATCTATTAACAGGCTTTTGCAAAATTATTTTGAGCTCTCTATTACTCAATTCTACTTGGCCACTAGACTGTGGGTGATATGGAGATGCAATTCTATGATTAACATCATACTTAGCAAGCATTTGACGAAAAGCATCATGAATAAAATGTGAACCACCATCAGTCATTAGGTATCCAGGGACTCCAAACCTCGGAAAAATAACTTCTTTAAGCATCTTAATAGAGGTGTTATGATCAGCACTACTAGTTGGAATAGCTTCTACCCACTTACTAACATAATCAACATCAACTAAAATATGTGTATACCCATTAGAGGAAGGAAACGGTCTGATATAATCAAAGCCCCAAACATCAAATGGCTCAATAACAAGAGAATAATTCATAGGCATTTCTTGACGTCTACTAATATTACCTATTCTTTGACATTCGTCACAAGACAAGACAAACTTACGTGCATCTTTGAAGAGAGTAGGCCAATAAAAACCGGATTGCAATACCTTATGTGCAGTTCTATCTCCAGTGTAGTGTCCTCCATATGCCCCGGAGTGACACTTGCGTAGGATCTATTCCTGTTCATGCTCAAGTACACAACATCTAATAATACCATCTACTCCTTCTTTATAAACGTGTGGGTCATCCTAGAAGTAATGCCTTAAATCATAGAAAAACTTTTTCTTTTGCTGGTATGTGAAACTAGGCGGTATGAATTTAGCAACAATGTAATTAGCATAATCAGCATACCATGGAGCAGTACGAGAAGCATTTATGACCGCTAATTGTTCATCCGGAAAGCTATCATCAATAGGTAGTGGGTCATCAAGAACATTCTCTAACCTAGACAAGTTGTCTGCAACGGGGTTCTCAGCTCCCTTTCTATCAATAATATGCAAATCAAATTCTTGTAGCAAGAGAACCCATCTAATAAGTCTAGGTTTAACATCTTTCTTTTCCATGAGATATTTAATAGCAGCATGATCAGTGTGAACAGTTACTTTAGAATCAACAATATAAGGTCTGAACTTATCACAAGCAAATACGACTGCTAAAAATTCTTTTCTAGTAGTAGCATAATTTCTCTGGGCACTGTCTAGAGTTTTACTAGCATATTGAATAACATTTAATTTCTTATCAACTCTTTGTCCTAGAACAACACCTACAACATAATCACTAGCATCACACATAACTTCAAAGGGTAAACTCCAATCTGGTGGCTGAACAATAGGTGCAGAAATCAAAGATTACTTAAGAATTTTAAATGCTTCTAAACAATCATCATGGAAGACAAAAGGAATATCTTTCTGTAAGAGATTAGCCAGAGGCCTAGAAATTTTAGAGAAGTCCTTAATGAACCTCCTACAAAAACCGGCATGACCAAGGAAACTTCTTATACCTTTAATGTCCTTGGGACACGACATCTTTTCAATAGCATCAACTTTAGCTTTATCAACTTCAATACCTCTTTCAGAAATTTTATGCACCAAGACAATACCTTCATTAACCATAAAGTGGCACTTCTCCCAATTCTAAACAAGACTAGTATCTTCGCATCTCTGCAAAACTCGATCAAGGTTGCTCAAGCAATCATCAAAAGATGATCCATAAATAGAGAAATCATCCATGAAAACCTCAACAATATTTTCACAAAAGTCAGAGAATATAGACATCATGCATCCTTGAAAGGTAGCAGGTGCATTACATAAACCAAAAAGCATACGTCTATAAGCAAAAGTACCGAAAGAGCAAGTAAAAGTGGTCTTTTCTTGATCCTCTGCTGACACAGGTATTCGAGAGAAACCAGAGTAACCATCTAGAAAGCAGAAATGTGTATGCTTAGATAATCTTTCTAGCATTTGATCAATAAAAGGCAGAGGGTAATGATCCTTTTTACTAGCTTTATTTAATTTGCGGAAATCAATTACCATCCTATAACCTGTAACAATTCTTTGCGGGATCAATTCATCTTTATCATTAGGAATGGCAGTAATACCTTCCTTCTTAGGGACACAATGGACAGGACTTACCCACTGACTATCAGCAACGGGATAAATTATACCTGCCTCCAAGAGCTTTAGTATTTCCTTTATTACCACTTCTTTCATCTTAGGATTTAACCGTCGTTGGTGATCAATAACTGGTTTGGCGTCTTTCTCCAATTTTATTTTGTGTTGGCATAGAGTGGGACTAATGCCCTTAAGATCATCAAGAGTATATCCAATAGCAGCACGGTGCTTCTTCAGAGTTTTCAATAATCTCTCCTCTTCCTGCTCTGAAAGGTTAGCACTAATAATAACAGGATATATCTTCTTTTCATCAAGATAAGCATATTTAAGAGTATCAGGTAATGATTTAAGCTCAAACACGGGATCGCCCTTGGGTGGAGGGGGATCCCCTAGGATTTCAACAGGCAAGTTGTGTTTCAAAATAGGTCCCTGTTTAAAGAATACTTCATCTATCTCACTTCTTTCATTCATAAACATATCATTTTCATGGTCTAGCAAATATTGTTCTAAAGGGTCATTAGGAGGCACGACAATAGAAGCAAGACCAATAATTTCATCCTTACTAGGCAATTCTTTATCATGGGGTTGTCTATGAAATTTAGCAAAATTAAACTCATGAGACATATCCCCTAAAAAATAGCAACAATATCCTTTTTGCAATCTATCTTAGCATTAACAATATTCAAGAAGGGTCTACCAAATATGATGGGACAAAAGCTATCTTGTGGGGAACCAAGAACAAGAAAATGAGCGGGATATTTAACTTTCCCACACAAGACTTCAACATCTCTAACAATACCAACTAGTGAAATAATATCTCTATTGGCAAGCTTAATTGTAACATCAATTTCTTCTATCTCAGCAGGTGCAATATCATGCATAATTTCTTTGTATAAGGAATGAGGTATTGCACTAGCACTAGCACCCATATCACATAAGCCATGATAACAATGATCTCTTATTTTAACAAAAATAACAGGCATGCCTACAACAGGTCTATGTTTATTCTTAGCATCAGGTCTAGCAATCCTAGCAGCTTCATCACAGAAGTAAATAACATGCCCATCAATATTATCAGCCAAGAGATCTTTAACCATAGCAATACTAGGTTCAACTTTAATTTGCTCAGGTGGTTTAGGTGTTCTAGTATTACTCTTACGAACCATAATTGAAGCTTTAGCATGATCCTTTATCCTAACAGGAAAAGGTGGTTTCTCAATATAAGTAGTAGGAACAATAGGATCATTATAAGTGATAGTCTTTTCTTCAACTTTAATAGGTGCAACTACTTTTAATTCAGTGGGAGGATTATATTTAAACCACTTCTCCTTAGGGAGGTCAACATGAGTAGAAAATGATTCACAAAAAGATGCTACTATCTGAAAGTCAAGTCCATATTTAGTGCTAAATTCACGAAAAGCATCTGTATCCATAAAACATTTAACACAATCAAACTTAGGTGTCATACCTGACTCCTTACCTTCGTTGAGATCCCAATCTTCAGAGTTGTGTTTAATTCTTTCCAATAAATCCCATCTGAATTCAATAGTCTTCATCATGAAAGAACCAGTACAAGAAGTATCGAGCATGAAGCGATTGTTGAGAGAAAGCCGAGCATAAATTTTTTTAATTATCATTTCTCTTTGAGAGCTCATTATTGGGGCACGAATATAACATTGACTTAAGCCTCCCCCAATCTTGAGCGATGCTTTCTCCTTCACGAGGCCAAAAATTATATATATAATTACGATCACGATGAACAAGATGCATATGATAAAACTCCTGATGAAATCCCAATTTTAACCGGTTGTAGTTCCATGATCCCATATCATCACATAGCCTAAACCATGTCAATGTCTCTCCCTTCAAAGATAAAGGGAAGACCTTCTTCTTCATAACATTGTTGGGCAAACCTGCAAGATTAAATAATCCACAAACTTCATCCACATAGATTAGGTGCAAATCGGGATGCAATGTTCCATCTCCTGTAAAAGGATTAGCTAGCAGTTTCTCTATCATTCCCGAAGGAATTTCAAAGTAAACATTTTCAGTAGGTTTAGTAGGTTGAGGAGCAACTCTTTGCTCTACTGGTCGGCGAGTAGATACCCCGAACAAGCCCCTCAAAGGATTATGTTCCATAGTAACAAGTGACAGTAAATTTCAGGACACTATATAAATTTTTCCTTACCAAGTTTCACTTACCAAAGGCGCTTCACTCCCCGGCAACGGCGCTAGAAAGGAGTCTTGATGACCCACAAGTGTAGGGGATCTATCGTAGTCCTTTGATAAGTAAGAGTGTCGAACCCAACGAGGAGCAGAAGGAAATGACAAGCGGTTTACAGTAAGGTATTCACTGCAAGCACTGAAATTATGGGTAAAAAATAGTTTTGTGATAAGGTAATTCGTAATAGGTAGCAAGTAACAAAAGTAAATAAGGTGCAGAAAGGTGGCCCAATCCTTTTTGTAGCAAAGGAAAAGCCTGGACAAGTTCTTATATAGAGAAAAGCGCTCCCGAGGACCCATGGGAATTATCGTCAAGCTAGTTTTCATCACGCTCGTATGATTCGTGTTCGTTACTTTGATAATTTGATATGTGGGTGGACCGGTGCTTTGGTGCTGCCCTTTGTTGAAGCATCCCACTTATTATTAACCCCTATTGCAAGCATCCGCAACTACAAAAGAAGTATTAAGGTAAACCTAACCAGAGCATGAAACATATGGATCCAAATCAGCCCCTTACGAAGCAACACATAAACTAGGGTTTGAGCTTCTGTCACTCTACCAACCCATCATCTACTTATTACTTCCCAATGCCTTCCTCTAGGCCCAAATAATGGTGAAGTGTCATGTAGTGATCGTTCACATAACACCACTAGAGGAGAGACAACATACATCTCATCAAAATATCGAACGAATACCAAATTCACATGACTACTTATAGCAAGACTTCTCCCATGTCCTCAGGAACAAACGTAACTACTCACAAATCATATTCGTGTTCATAATCAGAGGGGTATTAATATGCATATAGGATCTGAACATATGATCTTCCACCGAATAAACCAACTAGCCTCAACTACAAGGAGTAATCAATACTACTAGTAACCCACAGCTACCTATCTGAGGTTTTGGGACAAAGATTAGATACAAGAGATGAACTAGGGTTTGAGAGGAGATGGTGCTGGTGAAGAGGTTGATGGAGATTGACCGCCTCCCGATGAGAGGGGTCGTTAGTGATGACGATGGTGATGATTTCCCCCTCCCAGAGGGATGTTTCCCTGGCAGAACAGCTCCGCCAGAGCCCTAGATTGGTTCCGCCTCGTGGCGGCGGAGTTTCGTCCCGAAAGCTGGCTCATGATTTTTTCCAGGGTAAAAGACTTCATAGCAGAAGATGGTCACTGGAGGGCTGCCAGGGGGCCCACAAGGCAGGGGGCGCACCCCACCCTCGTGGCCAGGGTGTGGGCCCCCTCTGGTACTTTTTCCGCTCAGTATTTTTTATTAATTCCAAAAATGACTTTCGTGGAGTTTTAAGACTTTTGGAGATGTGCACAATAGGTCTCTAATATTTGCTCCTTTTCCAGCCCAGAACTCCAGCTGTCGGCATTCTCCCTCTTTATGTAAACCTTGTAAAATAAGAGAGAATAGGCATAAGTATTGTGACATAACGTGTTATAATAGCCCATAATGCAATAAATATCGATATAAAAGCATCATGCAAAATGGACGTATCACCCGTCCCCTAGCTCCGTCTTCCACCACGGCCGAAGCTCGCCACTGTCGTGCCTCATCGCCGTCATGGCCAGAGCCACAGTGGCTCGAAGCCGAGCACACTGCCATGCTCAGCGCAGCTCCAGGAGTCCGTAGCCACCAATAGCTCCCCTCCCGTGCTTCCTAGCGCTAACCCGCACCAACCCCGAGTTCCGGCAGCCGCCGCGGGCTCCACTCCGGCGAGCTCCGGCCACCCCACGACCTGCCGCTGCCTCTGCTGGATGCGCGAGCGCAAGGGCTATGCCCTGGTACCCTCAGCGAGCCAAACCGCCGCCTGTAGCACGTTTCTGAGCCGCTCCGCCGTCGTTTTGGTCGCCGCCGGCGAGGTTCCGGTGACGCTGACATGGCAGATTAAATTAGTACTAATTATGTTATTAGTCTAACCCTAGGACAATGACAGTTGGGCCCCACGCTCTAATTAACCCGGGATTTATTTCCTGTTTAGTTTAGATTAACCCCAGTGGCCCCACACTGACGTGTGGGTCCCTGCCGTCAGGTTTAACCTGGACCGGTCTGTTGACCTGCTGATGTCACAATGACGCAGTGCTGACGCAATAACTCATTTTCTATATTAAATCTAATTCAGGAAATTCCAGAAAATACTGTAAACTTCTAAAATTCATAGAAATTCAACCATAACTCCAAATGAGATAAGTTATATATGAAAAATGATCAGAAAAAACCAATCTATCCATCTGTACTGGTATCATGCATGTTTAAACAGCTTAACCTTGTTGTTTAGATCAAAACATTATAAGGCACTATTAAAATTCATAATTTGAATTTGGGTTGAACCTTTGGTTCAAAATGACCCAAATCCATCTGGCTGTAGTTGCATTAGCTCAAATCACAGCATATTGACATGTCATGATCATGCATCATATTGTGCATTGCATTGATTGTGTTCTTCCTTATTGCCAGTAATTGTCCCCCTTTAGTAGACGTGTTCTGACGTTGATTTTGATGACACCGATGAAGAGCTATACTATCTTCAGAAGTGCCAGGCAAGGAAAACCCCTTGTTCATTCCGATACAATCCCACGCTCTCTTTCCTGCTCTCTTTTACTACATGAGGACAACAACGAACCAACTGTTACATGCTGCGGTAGTTGAATGCCTTTTCCTCTACATGACCTGTCATTACCACATTAAATAGATGAAACCCACTAGCATGAGTAGGATTTGTTTGAGCCCTGATGTGCCTACTCATTCATGCTTGTTTGTCATGCCTATTACTGCTTAGAGTTGAGTTAGGTCTGATTCATCGGGGATGAATCGGAATGGTGATGAACATGTCTTACGGTGTGTGAGCTAACTGTGTGAACACGATTTGGTAAAGGTAGAGGGGAGAGGCCATGTAGGAGTACATGGTGGGTTGTCTCATTCAAGCCGTCCTCAGGAATTGAGTTATGTGTTTGTGATCCATGAATAACTACTACCACGCGTTGGGCCCGAAACCAATGGACCCTCTCGGCTTCTTAATCACCCTTGTCCTCTGTCTAGGAGTTGCAAGTACTTTCTGGTGTTTGTAGTATGCTGGAGGCCGTGCACAGCGCTGACCCGAGGGGTGGGCTATTATGTAGTAGGCACATGGCCGGGTATGCCGGGCGCCTGTTTGGTGTCGCGGAACCCTGTACACATAGTTCGGGGCCGTATGTGGAAACCTCGGCCGGACTCCCTGCTGATGGAACCTGAATAGGCGATAAACCTGGACTAGAGACTTGAGTGTTTAGGTAGGCCGTGGCCGACACCCTCACTGGGCTTCCGCTAGAAGGTTGCCGAGTACAAGTCGTGTAAACAGCGATAAGTGGTGAGAGCGTGTGTGAATGAGTACACCCCTGCAGGGTTAACATCATCTATTCGAATAGCTGAGTCCGCGGTAAAGGCCCTCTGGGTTGCCTATACAGTTCATAGACAAGTGAAAGTGGATACTCTAAAATGGGCAAGATAAGTGTGAGTGCTATGGATGGCGTTCTCGTAGGGAGACGGGAGTGGATCCATAGTGGTGTATTGATATGGTGAATATGTGGACTCGTGTGCGCCACCTCAAAAGAGTTACTTGCAGACGTAGTTCAGGATGGCCACCGAGTCAAAGCTGGCTTGCTGCAGTTAAACCCCAACATCCCCTTTGTTGATAATGATGCATATGTAGTTAGTTCTGATGTAAGTCTTGCTCGGTACATTTGTAGTCACGTTTGCCTATTTTATGTTTTTGTAGAGAAACTTTCGTCTCACTAGTAGTTCCGGGTGGACTTCGACGCTTAGCTTGCTACCTCAGCTACGATCTTGTGCCCTCGGCGGGATCTGGTAGATAGTCAGGATTCTCAGCCCTTTTCTTTTGTAGTTGTCTGTACTCAGACATGTCAAGCTTCCGCATGTGCTTATTGATTGTATGCCCTGAATGTTGGGTCATGAGACCCATGTTTGTAATACTTGGCTCCTCGGAGCCTAGTGAATAAATATTTTGAGTCATATAGTTATGTTGTGATGCCATGTTGTATTTGCACATATCGAGCATATTGTGTGTATGATTTGAAATGCTTGGTATGTGTGGGATCTGACAACCTAGTTGTTCATCCTTGGTAGCCTCTCTTACCGGGAAATGTCTCCTAATGCTTCCACTGAGCCATGGTAGCTTGCCACTGCTCCGGAACACTTAGGCTGGCCGGCATGTGTCCTTCTTCGTTCCTGTGTCTGTCCCTTAGGGGAAATGTCACATGTTGTTCTTTTAAGTCCATGTGGCTTGCTACGACTTGGGTTCACACGTTGCTAATCGACACGTTCGTTGTTGGGTCATGTATGCCTGTCCCTGTAAGTTAGTGTCACTTTGGATCCACGACTAGTCATGTCAGCCTGGATTCTTTGTCATATGGATGCTAGTGACACTATCATATACGTGTAACAAAAGGCGCAAACAGTCCCGGCCCTGGTAAGGCGACACCCGTGGGAATACCGTGCGTGAAGCCGAAAAGTGATATGAGGTGTTACATGCTAGATCGGTTTGGCATAGGATTGGGGTCCTGACAAGTAGGGTAGTGATAGCTATGCTCAATGAGTAGGAAGCCCCAAGTTTTTTTGCAATCAAGGCGTACAAGCCGGATCAAAAGGGTAATCATAGCTATGCTCAATGAGCAGGAAGCACCCAATATGAAGTAAATAAAGACTCAAATTCTCAGAAATGAAATGACAGAGGCCCTGGACCATCAGGGATGCTGACTTTATTATACTAATCATAATATATACAATGACAAAAGTATGTACATCACAAGAGCCGGTGGCTCAGGTGTAATAAGGCCGAAGATGAGCAATATTCCACGGCCGGTGGGTCTCCTCCTCCGACGTGCATGAGTCCTTATGGTCTCAAACATCGATAAGGTAGTATGACCCGTTGTTCAGATTTTTGCTGACCACAAAAGGCCCTTCCCAAGGTGGGGATAACTTGTGCATGTCAATTTGATCCTGGATGAGCCGGAGCACCAAGTCTCCTTCTTGAAAGGTTCTGGTCTTAGCCCGGCGGCTGCGATAACGACGCAGATCTTGCTGGTAAATCGCCGAACGAGTCGTTGCAAGGTCACGCTCTTCATCCAACAGGCCAATAGCATCCTGATGTGCTTTCTCATATCAGCTTCAACATAAGCCGCCACACTGGGTGAGTCATGACGTATGTCACTAGGGAGAACTGCCTCTGCTCTGTAAAACATGAAGAAAGGCGTGTACCCCATAGATCTGTTAGGGGTGGTGTTGATACTCCAAAGCACTGAGGGCAACTCTTCCACCCAACAACCCGGTGACCTCTGCAAAGGGACCATAAGCCGGGGCTTGATACCTCTAAAGATTTCTTGATTAGCTCGTTCAGCTTGACCATTAGACTGGGGGTGAGCCACTGATGATACATCAAGCCGGATATGCTCTTGTTGACAGAATTCTTTCATTGCCCCTTTAGACAGATTAGTACCATTATCAGTGATGATACTATGAGGATATCCAAAACGAAAGATCACCTTTTTGATGAATTGAACCATCGTGGCTGCATCACATTTGCTGACCGGCTCAACTTCAACCCACTTTGTAAACTTATCAAAAACTACCAGAAGATGAGTCTTTTTGTCCTTGGACCTTTTAAAAGGCCCAACCATATCCAGCCCCCATACTGCAAACGGCCAAGTAATTGGAATCATCCTCAATTCTTGAGCCAGCACATGAGCTCGTCTTGAAAATTTCTGACAACCATCACATTTACTCACCAGATCTTCCGCATCAGCATGAGCCGTCAGCCAATGGAATCCATGACGAGAAGCTTTAGCAATGAGAGATTTAGAGCCGGTGTGATTACTGCAATCTCCTTCATGAATCTCCCTTAGAATTTGACGGTCTTCCTTAGGAGAGATGCATAGTTGAAACACCCCTGTGACAATGCATCTGTGTAGCTCACCATTGACAATAGTCATTGACTTAGACCTCCGGGTTATTTGTCTGGCAAAGGTTTCATCCTCAGGTAACTCGCCCCTGGTCATATAAGGCAAATATGGAATAGTACAATCAGGAATGACACGGAGAGCCGCCACCAGCTGTGCTTCTGGGTCAGGAACTGCCAAATCTTCCTCTGTGGGCAACTTAACTGATGGGTTATGCAAAACATCAAGGAAAACATTAGAGGGGTACCAGCTTACGCTGAGACCCCAGCCGGCTTAAAGCGCTAGCGGCTTCATTTTTCCATCGATCAACATGCTCCACTTGATAAACTTTGAAATGACCAGCTATAGTGTGAACCTCTCGGTGATAAGCCGCCATTAGTGGATCCTTTGAGTCCCAAGTTCCTGACACTTGCTGAGCCACCAAGTCTGAGTCGCCAAAACATCTCACCCGGCTTAGATTCGTCTCTCTAGCCATCCGAAGACCATAGAGCAAGGCTTCATACTCAGCTGCATTATTACAAGGGAACATCAACCTTAAAACATAACAAAATTTATCACCTCATGGGGAAGGCAGTATAACTCCAGCCCCCGAGCCTTCCATTTGCCTGGACCCATCGAAGTGAATAGTCCAATATGTGCTATCCAGATTATCCTCAGGCATCTGTAATTTTGTCCAGTCATTGATGAAATCCTCAAGTCCTTGAGACTTTATAGCTGTCCGAGGCATATACTTCAAGCCATGAGGTCCAAGCTCAATGGCCCACTTAGCTACCCGACCTATGGCTTCTCTGTTTTGAATAATATCCCCTAAGGGAGCAGAACTAACCACAGTGATGGGATGACCAAGGAAATATTGCTTCAACTTGCGACTGGCCATGAACACGCCGTAAACCAATTTGTGCCAATGTGGGTATCTCTGCTTAGACTCAATGAGCACCTCACTAACGTTATAAACCGGCCTTTGAACCGGATATTCCTTGCTCGAATCCTTCCTTTCAACCACAACTGCCACACCGGCAACTTTGTTGTTTGCAGCCACATATAATAGCAAGGGCTCCTTCTCATAGGAGCTGCAAGAACCGGCGGCTCAGCCAGCTGTCTCTTAAGCGCCTCAAACACCTCGTTAGCAGCATCACTCCAGACAAAATCAACTGTCTTTTTCATCATTTGATATAGAGGGATAGCCTTCTCTCCCAGGCGGCTTATGAACCGGCTCAAGGCCGCAATACGTCCCGCCAAACACTGGACATCATTGATACACGCTGGCTTAGCCAAAGAAGTGATAGCCTTGATCTTCTCCCGGTAACTTGCCTGCTGACATGCCAAAGACACACTTGGCCGGGTTAAGCATCATTTTATAGACCCGGAGATTGTCAAAAGTCTCTTTCAGATCTTCTATCAAAGTCTCCTTCTTCCTGGATTTCACAACAATATCATCCACATAGGCGTGAACATTGCGTCCAATCTGGTCATGAAGGCAATTCTGAACACACCGCTGGTAAGTCGCCTGGGCACTCTTGAGCCCAAAGGGCATAGACACATAGCAGAAGGCTCCAAAGGGAGTGATGAAAGCCATCTTCTCCTAGTCCTTAAATGCCATCTTGATCTGATGATAACCAGAATAAGCATCCAAAAAGCTCAAACGCTCACAACCCGCTGTAGCATTAATAATCTGATCAATACAAGGGAGAGCAAAAGGATCAGCCGGACCACTCAAGATGATAAACTTCAATGATAAACCCTGCCGCCAAGAGCCAGGCCACTTCTTCACCAATGGCTTTACGCCTCTCTTCATTAAAATGACGAAGAAACTGCTTGACCGGCGTAAACTTGGGATCTACATTAAGAGTGTGCTCAGCGAGTTCCCTCGGTACACCTGGCATGTCAGAAGGTTTACATGCGAAGATGTCCCAGTTCTCACGGATGAACTTGATGAGCACGCTTTCCTATTTCGGATACATATTAGCACTAATGCTGAACTGCTTGGACAAGTCGCGAGGCACAAAATCAACCAACTTAGTATCATCTGCCGATTTAAACTTCAACAGGGGGTCATTCTCTGTAGTTGGCTTCGTCAAAGGTGTCATATCCGCCGGGTCAACAATGTCTTTGTGAAACTTCAACTCCTCAGTGCCATAGGCCGACTCAGCATACGTGATAACCCACAATTGTAGGGGATCGCAACAGCTTTCGAGGGTAAAGTATTCAACCCAAATTTATTGATTCGACACAAGGGGAGCCAAAGAATATTCTTGAGTATTGGCAGTTGAGTTGTCAATTAAACCACACCTGGATAACTTAGTATCTGCAGCAAAGTGTTTAGTAGCAAAGTGGTATGATAATAATAGTAACGGTAGCGAAAGTAAAGATAAATGGTTTTGGGTTTTTGTAGTAGTTGAACAGTAGCAACGGAAAAGTAAATAAGCGAAGAACAATATGTGAAAAGCTCGTAGGCAGTGGATCAGTGATGGATAATTATGCCGGATGCGATTCCTCATGTAATAGCTATAACATAGGGTGATATAGAACTAGTTCCAATTCATCAATGTAATGTAGGCATGTATTCCGTAAATAGTCATACATGCTTATGGAAAAGAACTTGCATGACATCTTTTGTCCTACCCTCCCGTTGCAGCGGGGTCCTTACGGAAACTAAGGGATATTAAGGCCTCCTTTTAATAGAGAACCAGAACAAAGTATTAGCACATAGTGAATACATGAACTCCTCAAACTACGGTCATCACCGAGAAGTATCCTGATTATTGTCACTTCGGGGTTGTCGGATCATAACACATAATAGGTGACTATAGACTTGCAAGATAGGATCAAGAACACACATATATTCATGAAAACATAATATGTTCAGATCTGAAATCATGTCACTCGGGCCATAGTGACAAGCATTAAGCATAGCAAAGTCATAGCAACATCAATCTCAGAACATAGTGGATACTAGGGTTCAAACCCTAACAAAACTAACTTGATTACATGGTAAATCTCATCCAACCCATCACCGTCCGGCAAGCCTACGATGGAATTACTCACGCACGGCGGTGAGCATCATGAAATTGGTGATGGAGGATGGTTGATGATGACGACGGCGATGAATCCCCCTCTCCGGAGCCCCGAACGGACTCCAGATCAGCCCTCCCGAGAGAGATTAGGGCTTGGCGGCAGCTTCGAGTCGTAAAACGCGATGAAACTTTCTCCCTGATTTTTTTCTCCCTGAACGTGAATATATGAAGTTGGAGTTGACGTCGGTGGAGGTCTAGGGGGCCCACGAGATAGGAGGCCGCGCCCTAGGGGGGCGTGCCCCCCTGTCTCGTGGACAGGCTGTGGGTCCCCTGGCATTAATTCTTTCGCCAAAAATTCTTATTAATTCCAAAAAGTGCCTCCTTGAATTTCCAGGACATTCCGAGAACTTCTCTTTTCTACACATAAAACAACATCATGGCAGTTCTGCTGAAAACAACGTCAGTCCGGGTTAGTTTCATTCAAATCATGCAAGTTAGAGTCCAAAACAAGGGCAAAAGTGTTTGGAAAAGTAGATACGTTGGAGACGTATCAACTCCCCCAAGCTTAAACCTTTGCTTGTCCTCAAGCAATTCAGTTGATAAACTGAAAGTGATAAAGAAAAACTTTTACAAACTTTGTTTGCTCTTGTTGCAATCATGAAAAGCCAGCATTCAAGTTTCAGCAAATATTATGAACTAACCATACTCACAATGACACATAGGTCTCACAATTACTCATATCAATAGCATAATCAGCTAGAGACGCCATAATAATAAAACTCGGATGACAACACTTTCTCAAAATAATCATAACATGATATAACAAAATGGTATCTCGCTAGCCCTTTCTGAGACTGCAAAACATAAATGCAGAGCACCTTTAAAGATCAAGGACTGACTAAACATTGTAATTCATGGTAAAAGAGATCCAGTCAAGTCATACCCAATATAAACCAATAATAATGAATGCAAATGACAGTGTGCTCTCCAGCGGGTGCTTTTTATAAGAAGGGTGATGACTCAACATAAAAGTAAATAGACAGGCCCTTCGCAGAGGGAAGCAGGGATTTGTAGAGGTGCCAAAGCTCGATTTTAAAATAGATATTGAATAACATTTTGAGCGGCATACTGTCGCTGCCAACGCAACAACTATGAGATGGCTGTATCTTCCATACTACATGCATTATAGGCAGTTCCCAAACAGAATGGTAAAGGTTTATACTCCCCCAACCACCAACAAGCATCAATCCACAGCTTGCTCGAAACAACGAGTGCCTCCAACATACAACAGCCCTGGGGGAGTTTTGTTTAATTATTTTGATTTGCTTTGATCTTTTTGGATCATGGGATTGGGCATCCCGGTTACCGGCCCTTTCTCATGAATGAGGAGCGGAGTCCACTCCTCTTGAGAATAACCCACCTAGCATGGAAGATATAGGCAACCCTAGTTGTAACATGAGCTGCTCGAGCATACAAAACATAATTTCATTTGAAGGTTTGGAGTTTGGCACATACAAATTTACTTGGAACGGTAGGTAAATACCACATATAGGAAGGTATAGTGGACTCATATGGAACAACTTTGGGGTTTAAGGAGTTTAGATGCACAAGCAGTATTCCTGCTTAGTACAGGTGAAGGCTAGCAAAAGACTGGGAAGCGACCAACTGAGAGAGCGACAACAATCATAAACATGCATTAAAATTAATTAACACCGAATACAAGCATGAGTAGGATATAATCCACCATGAACATAAATATAATGAAGGCTATGTTGATTTGTTTCAACTACATGCGTGAACATGTGCCAAGTCGAGTCACTTAATACATTCAAAGGAGGATACCATCCCATCATACCACATCATAATCATTCTAATAGCATGTTGGCACGCAAGGTAAACCATTATAACTCATAGCTAATCAAGCATGGCACAAGTAACTATAATCTCTAAATGTCATTGCAAATATGTTTTCTTCATAATAGTTGATTCAAGAACGATGGATCATCATATTTACAAAAACAAGAGAGGTCGAGTTCATACCAGCTTTTCTCATCCCAATAAGTCCATCATATATCGTCATTATTGCCTTTCACTTGCACGACCGAACGATGTGTATAATAATAAGAGTGCACGTGCATTGGACTAAGCTGGAATCTGCAAGCATTCAACTCAACAGAGAAGACAAGTAATATAGGCTCTAAGTTAAATAAACAATCATGCATATAAGAGCCACTAAGCATTTTCAATATGGTCTTCTCGACCCCCAAAGGAAAGAAAAGAAAATAAAACTATTTACACGGGAAAGCTCCCAACAAGTAAGAAGAAGAACTAGAAATCTTTTTGGGTTTTCATTTTAATTTCTACTACAGACATGGAAATTAAACTAACTATTTTTTTGATTTTTCTTAAGGTTTATCAAACACACAAGAAGAAAACTAGAAAAATAAATTTAAACTAACATGGATAATACAATGAAAGAGTATGAGCACCGAAGACTAGTGTGTGAACATGAATGTAAAGTCGCTGAGAAATATGTACTCCCCCAAGCTTAGGCTTTTGGCCTAAGTTGGTTTAATACCAATGACCGCCTGGCTGATATCCATAAGAGAAACCGGGGTTGTACTGAGATGCAGAGGCAATAGCCTCCTGAGCAGCAGCGTGTTGGCGAGCTGCCTCCATTCCCCTCTCATATTCAGTTGCTTCCTCCCTGGTGACAACGTATCTTCCTCTTGCCGGATAATCAAAAAGGTAGGGAGCAGGAAGAGTAACAGGGACGACATTGCGCCTGTCATAGATTAGTCGATAATGAAGGAATTGTTCATTCCTCTCAAGAAAATGATGATTAAACATAGCTTGTTTATCCAAATAAATAGGAGGTACAATCATATCCCCCTCTCGTGGAGCCATATTGAGAAAGTTAGCCACAGGGTTGCATAAATTCCTCCAAATAAATTCCCCCTTCTACTATTATTCTGCAACCTACGTGCAACTACTGCCCCCAAGTTATGACCTTTATAACCTGACACAACACTCTTGAGGACACAAAGATCAGGGACACACATGTGACATGCTTCGTCCTTGCCGTTAATGCATCTACCAATAAAGAAAGCAAAATAATGTATAGCAGGAAAATGAATGCTCCCTATGGTAGCTTGTGTTATGTCCCTATATTCTCCCATAGTAATACTAGCAAGAAAATCTCTAAATTCAGATTTGGGAGGATCATTAATATTACCCCACTGCGGGAGTTTGCAAGCAGTTGTGAAATCCTCTAAATCCATGGTATAAGATGTATCATAAATATCAAACATGACACTAGGAGAATTACACGCAGAAATATATTCGAACCTCCGCACAAAGAAATCAGTCAATTGATAATACTGAGGACACTTATCTTGTAAGAAGTCCTCCAGCTCGGCATTACACACATACGCGTCAAATTCCTCCTTGAAGCCTGCTTCGACCATAAAATCATCGGATGGCCACTCACAAGCCCGTACATTTGCGTCCCTCGTCAATTTGACATCTTGCTCACGTATAGCAATCCTTGGCCCTTTCTTTGCCGAGGAACCTCATTGGTACATTCTTCTAAGCATATTTCTTTTTCTGATAATTTCTGAAATTTTAGTAACTTCAAAATAAAAGTGAATAAAACTAAACAAGATTGATAGCAACTACTCCTACAAGTGCCTAGAGCCTATATCATGCATTGAATTGCTTGGGACCTCAAAAATTTAACATGCAAGCTCAAGAACATGGTCACCTATGCAGCAAAATTTTGCAATGAATAAAGCACTAGAACAAAAACTAATTGGACCATTGGAGGAGTCACATACCAAGCAACAATCTCCCAAAGCAGTTTTGTGAATGGAGCTTTGAGCTAAGAGATCGAAAATCGCAGCAAAACAAGCTAGAACTCGTGCTTGAGCTGGATGGGGATGTTTTTGGGTAGAAGATGAAGTGTGTGGGTGCTGGCATAAGTGGAGGGGAGCCACCAAGGGCCCACGAGACAGGGGGCACGCCCTATAGGGGGGGGCCCTCCACTCTCGTGGCCTGGTGCTTGCCCCTCCTGCAGTGTTTTCAGTGCCTAAAATCCTCAAATATTCCAGAAAAAATCATACTAAATTTGCAGGGCATTTGGAGCACTTTTATTTTCGTACTATTTTTTTAACGCACAGATAATTCATAAAACTGACAAATAATACTATTTTTGCTTTATTTATTTTAAATAACAGAAAGTAAAAAGGGGGTACAGAAGGTTGTGCCTTCTAGTTTGATCCATCTCGTGATCATCAAAATGAACCCACTAACAAGGTTGATCAAGTCTTCACTACAAGAAATATGTCAACTTGTGACCACCACTATTGGTCACTGAAAGGTCACAAATTTCCATTTATGACCTTTTTGTGACCAAAAACAGAAGGTCAAAAGCTGGCCGTCGTAAACTGACTATAGCGACCTTTCTTTCGGAATGGTCAAAGACGTTTACGACCAAAATACGTGTACTGTGGCGTTTTGGTCACTAGCAACCTCCCCAGGCCACGTAGGCATCCAGCGTGGCAATCTGACGTGGCACAAGATTCAGCCCGGTCCAATTCGATTTTCTACATGGGCCTAGCCCAACAATTCGGCCTTTTCAATATATATTTATTTCTGTTAATTTTCACTAGCTACATGGGCCTGGCCCATTTTATTTTCTAGTACGTTGCCTTCTATAATTCATTTCTTTTTTGGGCCTCAGCCCTTTTACAATCCAATCTATTTTGGGCCTCCACAATATACATTTAGAAGCTTGACATCTCAGCATGTACAAATGTATCCAAACCATTTTATTTCTTTCAACACAAAAGGATTCATTACACAGCCACAATAATAGATAGTAGATACATTCGACAGAGACTGAACTAACATAGAAATGAAGCAACAAAGGGCAGTCTGAGAAAAGGAACTACATGGGACTACAACAACATGGGACTAGAGCTGCCATTTCTATTTCTACCAGCATTTGTAGACGCTTGCAAGAGAGGGAGAGAGATCATCCATCATCAATCAGTGACAGTAGTGACGTTCGAGAGACCCCCTCCCCCTGCTGCTTTGCGTGCCTGCTACTGCTTGTTGTGCCGCATCACTAGTCGCCCTGCACACAAGAATTTTAGCTTTACATAAGGTTTACAAGAACAGGACCCTGATACATCAGATTGACATTCACAAGTTATTTTCATTTTTATTAAGAACTGTGTCACACCATTTACATTACTAGTTATGTATTGACATACTTATCTAAAAGAACATATACAGAAACATATGAATTTTATTTCTGAATACCAATACAGAAGTACTAAAAAACAAGACTAAAAATCAGTAGAAGGTAACAAGAGCTCATTACACAAGTTTTGCTAGCAATTAGGGGACCCTGGTTCCTATACTGACCACATTTGGGCATATCCTACCCTACCAGTGGCTAAATAATGCAACTTTATGACTGTCAAGTTGGCCTACAGATCGATGATGGAGCAGAATCAAACATTACAAACACAACAGCTGATGCGCGCCACGGAGCATGATCTGAATGTTGTTCCTCGTTTATTAAACTTAACGACAAGAAAAGCACTCAGGTTGCATCTTTCGCAGACACGACAACATACATGAGCCAAATTAACAAACAAGAGGTGCAGATCTGGAACCAGTCGTCATCATCAAATGAAGCGTTTCATCACCGTGCACTGATTGAAGGGCACATGCTAACCTATACCAATGTTGATGACCCCCACAAACAGACCACCATGGCTCAACACACCGATCGACCAGAGTCTTACCTTTGTTTTAGCCATGCACGCTAGCTGTTGAGCAGAGCAGAGCAGCGGGAGGAGGACTGTGACAGCAAGAAGAGAAGGTTCCTTGACTTGACGACCACCAGATGTACATCATGCCTGCCAGAGTAAATAGAAGGAGAACGAGTGAGATAATGCAGCGAGGAGAGACAGTGAAGTTAGTTCTTGACGGTCAGAAGATAATACACCAAATGTGCATGAAAGACAATACAGTAAACACCATCTTGTTTATAGCAAGGCAATATAGTAGCATGTCTCTAGCACATCATCTCGTTTAAAGAATGCATTCAGGCAAGAAATGGACAGTTGGTCTAATTTTCTCACACTTGGCATTTTCACAGTTAACACCATAATGTAAAACACCAAGCTGCTCCAGGCTGGCCAATTGACTCATACTACTGGATAAGCAAAGTAAACTACTACCAAAATAAGAACCAGACATGGCAAGCAAACCAATGGGTTGCTCTTATTGACGATAATCACAGCAGGAAATAATCCCAAACGATTGGACAACATTGAATTCTGCACCAGAATCAAGTGGATTCTGCAAAATTACATTGCTACAAAAGCACAATCACATGGCACAGATCACTGCTGAAATGAACCACTACTTTTGATATGTCAGTTTACCAAAAGAAAAACACAAGTTCAGTTGTTACAACCAAAGAACTAACAGGGCTTTGGCAATCATTCAACAATTCCCATCTAGCCAGCAGCAATACCACTAGTACTTAACCAAAGTCAACAAGTAGTAAGCAACAGAACCAGCTAGTAGATACAAGCAACACACTCTAAACAGGAATTGATTTTGATGTCAGTTTCTAGTTTACCAAAAGAAACTGACATATGTAGCATCAAAGAACACCTGCAGCTGCAGCATCGATTTGATTGTGAGGAAATTTGTGGAGGGGAATGGGTGAGACAGTGTAGTGGGGAGAGAAATCTCAAGTACCTCAACTCAGCGGCGTTAGGAACGGACGATGACAGCATCCTGCGCCGGCGTCCCTTGTACGGCACCAGACACGGCTGCGTCGCTGCCGGCAGAGGGCTCTCCCGACGCGTGACCATCAAGAAGGAGGTGAGCAGGCCCGGCTCGATGGCGCAGACGGGGGAGTGCGGTCGGAGACGGCGGAACCGGCGACGCAGCTGATCTGGATATGGATCAACGGTGGGATACCTACATCAAGATTCAAGAATCAAGGTTTCATCAGTAAATCATAAGAAAGAAAATCTCAAGTCAAGTTTCCTGAATCAACTAGACTTCAATGTGTAGGTACTACCAAGTACCAACAACTTAAATGGCTAAGTACCACGCTTTAGTTCTACATCTATACAGTTCTATATTTACCAGCCCAATTTCCCACAGACCGATTCACAGTTATTATAGCTTGCAGGTTAAGCCTAGGGAATCAAAGGAAATACACATCATAAATGCTAGGTACATGTTTGTACAGCACTACAATGTTCCACACTTATTTTGCACAAAAACCATAGGAGGTTTGTTGTACTCGATTAGGAAACAGTGACAATGGCGGGGTGAATAATTTCATCTGCGCATCTACAAGGATGACATTGTGAGGTACTAGCACACACAAAGCACTAGTTTACCAATCAGGCTATCGCTGCTCGAAATGCATTGCTCGTTGCTAGAATTCACTGCCAAGGTACTAACAAAATAATAAATACCTAAGTGTCAAGCTATAGATCTACATTTCTACATGTTCTCAAGCAGAAAAAATGCTTTGTGTGTGCACTGCGTGCCTACTCCGGCCTCCTTACATTGCAGATCAGCTCCCCATGGAAACCACCAGCCGCCAAGAGGTTGTCTTTCACCATCATGGTGCTGATCTTCCCCTGGACAAGGGCCGACCTCCCTGCATATCCTGCACATTGTGGTCGCACAGTGGATCAGAGATTGACCGAAATTCCGACGATAGAGGACTATCACATCGCTCTGTGGTAGATCACCTGATCTGGGCCTGCCACGTTGAGCACTTCTTTTCCTTTGCGGAGTAAGGACGACCAATGCATCACAGAATAGTTCTACATCACGTACACAACATGCTTGGAAGTAGCCCACAGGATGTTCCTCAGCTGCACATGTACAAGTATACAGTCAGTGCGTTCGTACCAGAATTCTTCTTAAAACTCTGCAGAAATACAATGATGCAAATGAGTGCCATTTTATTCAAGCACACCAAATTCTACTGCGATAACAAACAAGATCGCTCGATGGAGGACATAACAGTGAGCTTCTATTAAAATTTCTCGGGTAATTACAACTATGTGATTCTACTGTTAATCTAGATCTCCTTCAGGTTTTGATTCATTTAATCAAACAATAGAACACAACTGCTGGAAACTGTTAAGACATACATATTATGTGCACACCAAAAAATAGCAGATCCGTGAAGGGGGTGTCTATTAGCAAATTTTGGTCTAAATACAACTTAGGCAGGCAAATGCTTAGTGTAACTAATGAACTGATGTTGTTTGCATTTCTGAGCTTTGCTAAATGAACTCTAGACGAATACATCAAAAACTAATGAACTCTATCTCCACAGACTCCATCTCTAGACAAATGATACATTCTCATTCACATTCACTGGAGAATAATCAACATCACTATTGGCAGTTTGTGGCACCTTCAAGATTTATATATATATAAACAAAATTTTCAACGGTGGGCAATCAGTCAATTAGGCACCCAAACACAATAGTAGTATAATCGTCGCTAGCCCAGCTACTCAGATCCGATCGATGAGGCCAACTACTAATCATAATGTTTCCCCTGCCTGCTATGGATCCTTGCTGCTAACAACCCATCCAGACTCCCTTGCAAGATGCCAAAAAGAATCGGATCGATCGGAAATAGCTACTGGACAACGGCCTACTGCTAGTGCTAGCCATCAGTGGGGATAGATCGGACTGAGTAATTACCTGTGATGGCGGCCACGCACGGCTCGGCGAAGTGCCCACTGCAGACGACCACGACATCAAACCTCCTCCTCCAGCTCGCTGCCAGCGCAGGCGAGCCTCACCCTCCAGCCCGCGTCGTCGTCCCTGCTGCGGTGGACGCTCACCACCTCTGTCCCGAACCAGACCAGCCCGAGGGGTCGAACCGCCGCGCAAACTCCTCGAGGTACCGCGGGTCGGCGGAGGAGCGGTCCGCGACGACGACTACCGCGTCCCGAAGATCTTGGCCGCGATCTCCTCGTTCTACGGTGGCAAGTTGGATCTGGGAGTGGGGAGAGGATCTGGGGTGGGGAGGGAAGGTGTGGCGGAGGTGGGTGGCGGCGAGGAGAGGGGTGGGTGGTGGAGGTGGGTGGCGGCGGGGGAGGGGTGGTTGGCGGCGGGGGGAGGGGAGGAGTCTGGATCGGGGAGCGCTAGGGTTTGCCCGCGGGGGAGAGAAGGACGGGACAAGGAGTGGTGTGCGGGGGAGAGTGGAGCTCCCGGTGGGTGGGTGAGAGGGTGAGAGGGTGTGGGCCGTTGGATCCGGGAGTATCCAACGATCTCTAATGCTTGATCCGTGTGACATACCCGTAGACCAATCAGAACGAAGTACAGGATTTGATGACGTTATGACCATCTAAATTGGTCGCAATCGATTAATAATAGGTGGCTCAAGCCCTCCGTTTTGACCGCATTTTGAAACGGGCATAAAAAATTCAAAAAAATCAAAAAATTGGAAAGCCTTCGCATTGTGTCATTATATGTGGCCAAGTTCACAGGAAAATTAATAAACTTATAATACGGCAATTATTTTAAAAAAGTGTTCTCAGAAATGAGCTATAATGCGTGAAGATTCATGGCTTTCAAGCCAAATGATCAATATTATGGCCACATTCATGGCATAGTTTGTTCAAATGATCTCATATTGTGCACAAGGGTGCATATTGGAATGGCAAACAATGTTGCCTAAGGAAGTTTTCATTTTCTTTGGACGAAAAAACCATTTTTCATTTTCCAAGTGCCCTAAAGGAGATTTTTTTGTGAAGGACCTCCCAAATAATTGTTGTAAAATTGGACCAAATCAATTTTCTAAAATACTAGGACATATTTAATGCACAATTGACAAAATGGTAGGGTGCAAAAAGTTTTGATCCACCTCTCGTGAAAAAGACAAATTTCCGCCGATTCAGCTGGAAGCGGGTCAAATTTGAACTGCAGCTGCCTCATAGTTTGCTCTTTATTTTTTTCCAAAAATCATTTCTAGGTAAATAAGTATCTATTTAATCATAGAAACACCAAAAAAATCCAAGATTCAACCACTAGCTAGGAATGGTAAAGCCCGCCGTTTTGACCGCATTTTGAAACGGGCATAAAAATTCAAAAAAAATCAAAAAAATGGAAAACCTTCGCATTGTGTCATTATATGTGACCAAGTTTCCAGGAAAAATAATAAACTTGTAAAACGGTAATTATTTTAAAAAAGTGTTCTCAGAAATGAGCTATCATGCGTGAAGATTCATGGCTTTCGAGCCAAATGATCAATCTTATGGCCACATTCATGGCATAGTTTGTTCAAATGATCTCATATTGTGCACAAGGGTACATCTTGGAATTCCAAACAATGTTGCCTAAGGAAGTTTTCATTTTCTTTGCACGGAAATTTCATTTTTCATTTTCCGAGTGCCCAAAAGGAGGTTTTTTGTGAAGGAACTACCAAATAATTGTTGCAGAAATGGACCAAATCAATTTTATAAAATACTATGCCATATATAATGCACAATTGACAAAATGGTTGGGTGAAAAAAGTTTTGATCCACCTCTGGTGAAAAAGACAAATTGTCGTCAATTCAGCTGGAAATGGGTCAAATTTGAACTGCAGCCGCCTCATAGTTTGCTATTTATTTTTTCCAAAAATCATTTCTAGGTACATAAGTATCTATTTAATCAGAGAAACACCAACAAAATTCCAATATTCAACCACTAGCTAGGAACGGTCATTCCCGTCGTTTTGACCGCATTTTGAAACGGGCATAAAAAATTCAAAACAAATCAAAAAATTGGGAAACCTTCGCATTGTGTCATCATATGTGGCCAAGTTCCTACGAAAAATAACAAACTTGTAATATGGCAATTATTTTAAAAAAGTGTTCTCAGAAACGAGCTATCATGTGTGGAGATCAATGGATTTCAAGCCAAATGATCAATCTTATGGCCACATTCATGGCATAGTTTGTTCAAATGATCTCATATTGTGCACAAGAGTGCATATTGGAATGGCAAACAATGTTTCCTAAGGAAGTTTTCATTTTCGTTGGACGAAAAAACCATTTTCCATTTTTCGAGTGCCCAAAAGGAGGTTTTTTTGTGAAGGAACTACCAAATAATTATTGCAAAATTGGACCAAATCAATTTTATAAAATACTAGACCATATTTAATGCACAATTGACAAAGTGGTTGGGTGTAAAAAGTTTTGATCCACCTCTCGCGAAAAAGACAAATTTCCGCCTATTCAGCTGGAAGCGGGTCAAATTTGAACTGCAGCTGCCTCATAGTTTGCTATTTTTTTTCCAAAAATCATTTCTAGGTACATAAGTATCTATTTAATCATAAATACATGGTTTGGTGGCGATATGTCGAGGTTTGGGCGGTGGCCGAGGGCCCCGACTGTAGAGCGCGTAAACTCGCATGCCCGTCGCGTGGTCACCGCGTGACCGTAATGTTGCCATGTGTTCTGGGCGGCCTAGGCATGTCTAGTGGGTTGGGCACTCCCCAGGTTGGTGCTAGGAAGAAAATTACAACATAAGATTCTCACGAGGAGACCGATCGATGCTCAAACATGAATTAACAGCCAAGTGTTTGATTAGCGGTACAGGAAATGCACATGGCCAATGGGCGTGAGTTTTGGCTGAGGATGATCATATACTAAGGAGAATGTTTTCACAAATTTTTAGCTCAAAAGGAGGATCCTAGGTGGTACTTGCTTTGCAAAGTACCACGCTGGACAAAAATATGAATGTTGAAGCTGGGCTCAAAATAATGAATGGATTGAGCTGAAATTTTGTGGAGGATGGTTATTTGGGCATAGGAAAGCATTGTAGAAAATTGACACCATTTGGACATGCCAAAGTAGTACTACCTTCACAATGCTCTTCTATGGACAGAAACTTGGGAAAACTAGTGAGAGATATTGGATGAATGAAATGAGCTCAAAATTGGTGTAGGTAAGTTACTTAGGTATGGTCATGCGCTGGTAAATTTTCAGATCATTTGGGTAAGCCTAGCTAGTACTTACTTCATAAAGCTTCTCTCGAGGTAGAAACTTTGGAAATTTCCCGAGAAGGATTTACTAGGAAAATTGAGCTAAATATTATCATGTGGCAATGATTTTGGTATGGAAGAGTGCCCGAAAAGTTTGAGGGTAATAGGAGGGGTCTATATAACACTTGCTTTGCAACGTGCCAATTTGGCCATAAAATATAAATTGAACCTGGGCTCACATCGATGATTTGACTGAGCTGCAATTTGGAGGAGGGTGATAATTTGGGCATATGAAGGAACTGTATAAATTTCATGTCATTTAGAGATATAAAAAAGGTACTTCCTTCACAATGCTTCTAGGTGGACAAAAACTTTGGAAATTTGCCGAGGAAGATTTGCTAGGCAAATGGAGCTGAATTTTGTCATGCGGTAATGATTTGGATAGGAAAGAGTGCCCAAAAATTCCGAGGGCAATCAAGAATATATAAATAGCACTTCCTTCATAAAGTGTTGTTGTGAATAGAATAGGAAAATGAATATTGTTGAATTAGTTTTGAACTAGGCAAGGAAGGATTTTTACATATTTGATGAATATATGCCCCAAAGAATTTATGAGATTTTTTTGGGAATTTTGGGAATGATAGAAATATAGGTTGCTTCACAACCTAGGGCAAAAACTGCCACATGGACATGACACATAGGCAAAACTGATGAGATGGCGCCTAGTCATCACAACCCACCACAATCTACAAGGTTATGACCATCTATATTGGTCATTAACAACTAGAAATAATGCAGCGGACTAGCACTGTTTGCTTTGTGACCATTTCGTGTAAGGAAATTACGACCTTTCTGACCAAAATGGTCGCAATGGTTTAGGGTTTGAAGCCCCCTGAACAACTTTTGACCAATTGGTCTAAAATGGTCATAAATTTATGACCAATTCTTCGAGGGTCACTGATAGAAGGTCATAAGTTGACATATTTCTTGTAGTGCTTGTTAACAAACTCATTCCGAATAACAGGGAACCGGAGAAATTTCAAATAACACAAAGTTACCTCAACGGGGATATGAAATCCCCAACAATAAGAATATCATACTTTTTCTTGACAGTAGGGAGAGGAAATTCAAAACCTCCAAAAATGATAGTTGGAACTTTTTCAATAGAATTGATGCTATGAACTTGAGATTGTTTCCTCGGAAAGTGTACCGTATGCTCATTACCATTAACATGAAAAGTGACATTGCCTTTGTTGCAATCAGTAACAACCCCTGTAGTATTAAGAAAAGGTCTACCAAGGATAATAGACATACTATCTTCCTCGGGAATATCAAGAATAACAAAGTCCATTAAGATAGTGACATTTGCAACCACAACAGGCACATCCTCACAAATACCGACAGGTATAGCAGTTGATTTATCGGCCATTTGCAAAGATATTTCAGTAGGTGTCAACTTATTCAATTCAAGTCTACGATATAAAGAGAGAGGCATAACACTAACACCAACTCCAAGATCACATAAAGCAGTTCTAACATAATTTCTTTTAATGGAGCATGGTATAGTTGGTACACCCGGATCTCTAAGTTTCTTTGGTATTCCACCCTTAAAAGTGTAATTAGCAAGCACGGTGGAAATTTCAGCTTTCGGTATCTTTCTTTTATTTGTAATGATATCCTTCATATACTTAGCGTAAGGATTTACTTTCAGCATATCAGTTAAGCGCATACGTAAGAAAATAGATCTAATCATTTTAGCAAAGCGCTCAAAATCCTCATCATCCCTTGTCTTGGATGGTTTAGGAGGAAAGGGCATGGGTTTCTGAACCCATGGTTCTCTTTCTTTACCGTGCTTCCTAGCAACAAAATCTCTCCTATCATAACGTTGATTCTTTGATTGTGGGTTATCAAGATCAACAGCAAGTTCAATCTCTACATCATTGTTTTTGCTAGGTTGAGCATCAACGTGAACATTATCATTAACATTATCACTAGGTTCATGTTCATCACCTGATTGAGTTTCAGCATCAGAAATAGAAATATCATTGGGATTCTCAGGTGTGTCTACAGTAGGTTCACTAGAAGCATGCAAAGTTCTATCGTTTTTCTTTTTCTTTTTTTAGAAGAACTAGGTGCCTTTAAATTATTTCTCTAAGAATCTTGCTCGATTCTCTTAGGGTGGCCTTCAGGATACAAAGGTTCCTTAGTCATTCTACCAGTTCTAGTAGCCACTAAACAGCAAAGTCATTTTTATTATTCAATTCATCGAGCAAATCATTTTGAGCTTTAAGTACTTGCTCAGCTTGAGTAGCAACCATAGAAGCATATTTGCTAACGCGGTGAAGTTCATATTTAACTCTATCCAGATTATCACCTACGCGTCCTATCTCGAAAGCATTATTCTTTAACTCTCTACCAACATAAGCATTAAAACTTTCTTGTCTAGCCATAAAGTCATCAAATTCATCTAAGCATGGGCTATGAAATTTAGTAGAGGGTATTTCAACTTTATCATATCTATAGAGAGAATTTACCTTTACTACCTGTGTCGGGTTATCAAGACAATGTGGTTCTTCAGGCGGTATATTAAGACCATGTATTTCTTCAATAGGAGGTAAATCCTTAACATCTTCAGCTTTAATACCTTTTTCTTTTATTGATTTCTTTGCCTCTTGCATGTCTTCAGGACTGAGAAATAAAACACCTCTCTTCTTCGGAGTGGGTTTAGGAATAGGCTCAGGAGTTGGCTCAATTGGTTCAGGAATTACTTCAGGAATTGGCTCGGGAAGAGTCCAATTATTTTCATTAGTCAACATATTATTCAATAATATTTCAGCTTCGTCGACTGTTCTTTCCCTGAAAACACAACCAGCACAACTATCCAAGTAGTCCTTGGAAGCATCGGTTAGTCCATTATAAAAGATATCAAGTATTTCATTTTTCTTAAGAGGATGATCAGGCAAAGCATTAAGTAACCGGAGAAGCCTCCCCCAAGCTTGTGGGAGACTCTCTTCTTTGATTTGCACAAAATTATATATTTCCCGTGAGGCAGCTTGTTTCTTATGAGCAGGAAAATATTTAGCAGAGAAGTAATAAATCATATCCTGGGGACTACGCACACAACCAGGAGCAAGAGAATTATACCAAGTCTTAGCATCACCCTTTAATGAGAACGAAAATATCTTAAGGTTGTATAAATAGCGAGACTTCTCATCATGAGTAAATAGGGTGGCTATATCATTCAACTTGGTAAGACGTGCCACAATAGTTTCAGATTCAACTAAAGTAATAATATCAGGATCAATAGAGAATTCATAATCCTTATCATTTAGCTAATAATTTATTAAGATCATTTCTATCATTGCAAGCTAAAATTTCTATAGCAGCTTCTTCATTCATAACATAACCCTTAGGAACAACAGGTAATACATAATCATTGGGACAACCTTCATCATCACTATCATCAATAATAGGTTCTTCAAAATTTTCATTCCCCCTAACTCTAGCAAGTTGTTCATCAAGAAATTCACCTAATGGCAAAGTAGTATCATGCATAGCAGAAGTGGCATCATCAATAACATGCGACATATCAGAATTCATAGCAGTAGCAGGTTTAGGTGTCGCAAGCTTACTAATAACGGAAGGAGAATCTAGTGCAGAGCTAGATGGCAGTTCCTTACCTCCCCTCGTAGTTGAGGGCAAAATCTTGGTTTTAGCGTCTTTCAAGTTCTTCATAGTGATCAACAGATATAAATTACAAGTGAATCAGAGAATAGAGCTATGTTCCCCGGCAACGGCGCTAGAAATTAGTCTTGATAACCCACAAGTGTAGGGGATCGCAACAGCTTTCGAGGGTAAAGTATTCAACCCAAATTTATTGATTCGACACAAGGGGAGCCAAAGAATATTCTTGAGTATTAGCAGTTGAGTTGTTAATTCAACCACACCTGGACAACTTAGTATCTGCAACAAAGTGTTTAGTAGCAAAGTGGTATGATAATAATAGTAACGGTAGCGAAAGTAAAGATAAATGTTTTTCGGTTTTTGTAGTAGTTGTAACCACTACAAAAAAAAATACACTTCCATGATGATACGTGTTTGTCACAGTAGGTCGCGTTTTTTGTCATGCATGTACATCCATGATAAATTTATGACAGAATCAAGATAGTCATACCTGTGTTGTCGTAGAAGTGTTCGATGACATTACCAAAATTATCATCACGGAAGTGTCCACTTCCATGATGATAAATCACGCGTCACAGAAGTGCTTTCGTCAAGGGTGACCGACACATGGCATCCACCGTAACAGAACGCCGTTAAGCTATTGGGTCGGGTTTTGGATCCGATAACCCGTTAACAGCCCCGACCAATGGGGATTTTCCACGTGTAAAATCATCATTGGCTGGAGGAAACATGTGTCGGCTCATCGTTGGGACAGATGTCATCCACTCATTGGACAGAAGGCGCCTATGATACATCGACACGTGGCACGGCCCAACAGAGGCCCATTCCTGTGAAAAGGCCGGCCCGTTTGACTTGGTCAAAAGGTGACGGGCCGGCCCATGGAAAGCCTGTTAACGGCCTGTTCGCATATAGCCCATTTACAACCCGCTAACCCAAGGCTCGTTACGCCCTATCCGAATTAGGCCCAGTAGCGCCATCTGGGCCATCCAATATGATTCTAGCCCGTTTTCACTTCTGGCCCATATATGGCCCATGACGTCTTTCGGCCCATATGAGGCCCTATGTAACTCTTGGCCTATTAACGGCCCGTGGTGAAACTGGCCCGCGATGAACAGTGTATTACTTTAGACCCATTAACGGCCCGTGGTGAAACTGGCCCGTAATGAACAGTGTATCGCTTTATACCCATTAAGGGCCCGTTATTCAGTTGGGCTATTTACAGCCCATGTGATCTTTCGGCCTTCTCAGAGCCCATTTATTATTGGGCTTATTTGCAGCATTCGGTTACTTACGGCCCGTTACTGTCATTTTCTGCTTGTGGGCCAAATTCATCCCGTCGTTACAGTCGGCCCGTTTGTGGTCCGTCAGTCTGTTGGGCCATTGTCGGTGTCAAAACCGGCGGATCTCGGGTAGGGGGTCCCGAACTGTGCGTCTAGGAGGATGGTAACAGGAGACGAGGGACACAATGTTTTTACCCAGGTTCGGGCCCTCTCGATGGAGGTAAAACCCTACGTCCTGCTTGATTAATATTGATGATATGGGTAGTACAAGAGTAGATCTACCACGAGATCAAGGAGGCTAAACCCTGGAAGCTAGCCTATGGTATGATTGCTGTAATGTATGTTGTCCTACGGACTAAAGCCCTCCGGTTTATATAGACACCGGAGAGGGCTAGGGTTACACAGAGTCGGTTACAATGGTAGGAGATCTACATATCCGTATCGCCAAGCTTGCCTTCCATGCCAAGGAAAGTACCATCCGGACACGAGCCGGAGTCTTCAATCTTGTATCTTCGTAGTCTTGGAGTCCGGCGGATAATGATAGTCCGGCTGTCCGGACACCCCCTAGTCCAGGACTCCCTCAGTAGCCCCTGAACCAGTCTTCAATGACGATAAGTCCGGCGTGCATAATGTTCGGCATTGCAAGGCGGGTTCCTCCCTTGAATAATCCAGAGAAGATCATGAACACCAGGATAGTGTCCGGCTCTGCAAAATACATTCCACATTCCACCGTAGAGAGAATAAAATGTACACTTAGTTCAATCTGCTGACGTATTATGCGGCGTGACATCACATCGCCACAAGGCCTTTGTTTGAATTACTATACCACCTCAGCACGTTTAGCGAAGCGGTTTCCTTGGCACGTCTTGTCGAAGCAGAGATCATGTTCCCCTTATTCCGGGATTCTCATCAATACGTGTGTGGGTAACCCAACCGCTCCCGTCGCCACGCCTCCTCTATCGAAGGGGAATCCCAAACGGTCACGGAGACGGCCCTTGGTATTTCTTCCCCTTTATAAGAGGACCAAGGCTCGCCATTGTTCTTCAATCTCGCATCGAATCTCTTCCCCGCTCCCAGTTCCAACACCCAGAGCCTCAGATTCGAGCGCTTCGGATCCTCAATCATGTCCGGCTCCGACCTCCAGGGCCGGTGGATGCCCTCCTCCGTCACGGAGGAGGACGTATTGAAGTTGCGTGAGGCCAAGTACCTGGCCTACGAGGTTTCGCACAGGTTGCCTGCCCAAGGGCAGGCTGTGCCAGCCCCCGAGCCCGGTGAATACGTCGTTTTCGTATCCCACCTCCGTCGGGGTTTAGGCTTCCCGACGGATCCCTTCTTGAGGGGGCTCCTATTCTACTATGGGCTAGACTTTCACGACTTGGCTCCGGAGTCCATCCTCCATATCTCCGCATTCATTATCGTCTATGAAGCCTTCCTCCGCGTCATTCCCCACTTCGGCCTATGGCTGAAGACATTCAAGGTGGAGCCGAAGATGATCGGGGGGCGTCAAGCGGAGTGCGGCGGGGCGACCATAAGCAAAAAGGTCGATGCCCCGTGGACCGAGGGTTCCTTCCAAGAGGAACTCGGACTGTGGCAGCAGGAGTGGTTCTATATCACCGCTCCAAGGGGCAGCAGGCAAAAGCCGCCGCCCTTATTCCGCCCGGGACCTCCACGCCAACTGATGTCATGGGTCAACCAAGGGCTCAATTGGGGGCCGTCCGAAGACGTGCCTTCGCTGCAGGGCCGGATTCGAGATCCCCAAGCGAGGGAGATCGACCTGATCAAGGTGACGCAGGTTATGCTAATCAGGCATCTTCTGCCCTGCAAACGCCGTCCTCTCTGTCTATGGGAGTTCAACCCGGAGGGACCTCGGATTCTCCAACACTTCATGGGTGCAACACCCGTGGAGATGTACAAGTTGTTCTTCGGACCGCAGGTGGCGTGTCCGGATTTAGCCGAGGATGCAGGTCTAAGCCGCGGTCGCCCGGATACTCAGGTAAGTAGCTCAGAGTCCGGACATTCTGTTTATGTGCCTTTCTAGAGTTCGCCTCCTGACCCTTGGTTCTTTACAGGAATGGGTGGCGCGATCAAGGCTGATAAGGTGTCCGGCCCCCCTCCTAGAGACCGCACTGGAGCCCGTGCTGGTTAGAATGTTGGAGGTTGCGCCCACAGAAGGGGGTGACGAGGAAAACAGAGGAGCTAATATTTCGCCCAAAGGGGCGACTGAAGAGGGAGGAAGCAAGAACCCCTCCCTTCAAGGGGAGAAGAGGACCGCCTCTGAAGATCCAGAGGCCAAAGCCCCTAAGCGTGGGAAGAGATCTTCCCCGGGGGGTCCGGCGCCCGGAAAGAATCCGGACGCACAATCATCATCAAAGGATCGGCCCTCCAACGAGCCGTGAGTATGAAAGAGGGAGTTAATTAGTAAGGAAATACCTTCATTTGTGCTTCTGTAGATAACCAAAATATTTATATTGCAGTTCGGATCTGCAGCCTTCTCAGATGAGTTCATCTTCGGGGGACCTTCTTCCGGAGATGATGGAGAGCGATATGCCTCCGTCCGCAGCGCCGCCAGATGAGGCAGGCGAACCCGAAGTGTCATCATGGAGGGTATCCCCGAGTCCGGAGGGGCCAGAGAGTTCGGCACCTACTAGTGTCCGGCCGGGAGAACTGAAGAATCTGCTTGAGAGGGCGTCCATTTCAGAAGATCACCGTGCGTTAATGCGTATGGTGATTGGAAGGGTTTCGTACGCTGAGAGCGAATTGCGTAATGCCGCCATGAGTTTGCTGGCGGGATTTGAGGTATGCGAGAATGACGCACCCCTTTGTCTTTTAACAGTTTTGCAAATAAAAAATGCACCCTGTATAGATAGTAGCCCCTGAGACTCAGTAGGTTGTCGGAAACGAAAGCGTACCGAGGATCGAAATCTAAAGGAATGAATTCCGTCGTTCCTATGCAGGTGGCGGATAGTCCGGGGGCTAGCCGGACTAGTGAGTTTGCCGAGTTAAATCGGTAATTTGACTTGGCAGATGCGGACATCGCACTTGTCAACAGGCGACTTGACGAGTCGCAAGGTAAAAGAGTTCTCCGCAGTCACTTTATTAAGGGGGTCGAAGCCCTCCTCTGATAAATTATATGCTGTTTGTACAGACGGTGCTGCTGCTGTGGAGGGCCTTCGGGCCGAACTTGCTCGAGCTAAGGAGCAAGCCCGAAGGAGTAAAGCGGCTGCCTCGAGGGCGGCCGAGGAGTTGAAAGCCGAAAAGGCTGCGCACTGCCTAAGCAGGGCCGAGGTGGCCGAATTGGCCATAAAAGTAAAGGATGCTGCCGACCGCAATGAGGCTCTTGAAAAGGAGCGCTTATCGGAGCGGGAAGACCTGAAGAAGGCCACCGCCGAAGCCAAGGATGCCCACTCTGCAATGCGGGCTATGAAGGAGGAACTGTGCCAGGCCGGAGAGATCATGGCTGGCAAGCCTTTTCTGCTGCGTCGCCGGTTTATGGATGGGAAGTATGCCCGATTTGAGCGGCTGTGGAGTCCGGAGGATCCGTATATGGACTTAGCCGCAAGCGCGGCCGATGCCATTAAGCACTTCCGGAGCCAGAAGGATCACGAGATGGAAGAGCTATATTGGTCTCAATTCCACAGTCCGGATCGCCCACTTCCATTGACAGACCGGTTGGCCGAATGGGCCGAGCTAAATAGATTGTCCGGACTTGCCATGACTGACATCGTGGCCCATGTCTGGCCAGAGAGGTCCAAGGCGACGAGCTACTTTGGCTTACTACAGCAATTCCTTGGAGCGGTGTCACATATAAAGGAGATGAAGCGGTCGGCCTGCATAGAGGGTGCGCGGATGGCTCTTGCCCGTGCGAAGGCGCATTGTCCAGAGATGGACGCCACCACTGTTGCTGCCCAGGGTTCGGATGAAAACCGGCTCCCTGCCGAGCACTATTTCGGGGAAGTTATGCGTGGCGCTCGTGTAATAGAGTCGCAGTGCTCGAAGAATGTAACGTTCAAATGAACGCATTAGCTTGTAAATCGATGATTATGTTATAACTACTTTTTATACTTGTGCGTCCAAGTAGTAAAACTTCTCCTGTGCGGCCGTTTACGTATACTTGTGTATAACTTGAAAGATGGCAGTCTTCGGCTTCAGCCCCCACGCACAAGGTGCTGGGGTGTTCGCAAAAATAGCGCGTTTTCAAACTTAATCCGACGTCTCGGTCCTGTTATAAGGAGGTGGTAGCGTAGCGAACGAGGCAATCCGGACTATAATGCTTTATCACTTTCACTTAGCCAGTGGAGCTCGAGGGTGGGGCTACGATATAGCCCCTGGTGGCATCGCCCTTCTCCGAAGTCGGAGCACGTGTGCCTGACCGGGAAACGGCCCTTCATCAAAACGGGGAATTCTAAACATTCCGATAGTCGATCGAGTGGTTGACCAGTCTCTCGCTGTATCATGATAGTCAGTTTTCGGCTTTCTCTACTGAGGTGCTCGCCCAGCCGAACTGGGGCACAATCGCAGTAGTTCTCCTGGTGCCGCGTTAGCCGATGATACGGAACGTAAGGCAGCAAAACACAGGAGCCGGGCAAACCCAACATTTGACCAAAGACATGATTCGGAGCTGATGCATATAATGCCTAACTCGAGACGCCGAACACTCCCTAAGGTGTTCGGTCTTTATAATAATGGGCAGAACGATGCCCTAAGCCCCTAGTGTCCAGGTACGGGCATGGTCTTCTGACGCGGCCGATGCCAAAACGTCAGGCTCCGCTTTGGCTATAGGAAGAAACCAAGGGAGAATAACAACAAGAGACAGTAAAAAAGGTTTACGCAGGGTCTTAATCTGAAAAGAATCCTCACAACGGGTCCCTACTGCACGTTTGCGCCTGTGTCTCCGTTGCGCCGTTATCCTGGACGGGTATGCACGTTGTTCATCTGTAAAAAGAGAGGAACGTTTAGTTTTAAAAACAATTCGTGCAAAAAATATTAGAAATATAAATAATTAAAGCGGGGTTTGTATGAACCCGCGGTTATTTGTGCGCGCGGCCCCCTGTGAAGGGGTATGCGGCTAGGGAGCCCCTAGCCCACTGACGCCGGATTCGTCTATCCAAGTCCGGGGTCTTTAAGTGACCCTCGCACTAAAATTACGCCACGCGGTCCGGGCATCTTGAGTGTAAGAGACGCATAATGCAGTATGGCATTGAAGCGGACAAAAGCCTTTCGTCCCAAGAGTGCTTGATATTCACTTTCAAATGGGACGATGTGAAAAATTAATTTTTCGCGTCGAGAATTGTTCGGCGATCCGAACACGACTTCTAGTAATATGGAGCCTGTGCACTTGGCGTAATGGCCTGGCGTCACTCCTTTGAAGGAAGTGCGGCTGTGTCGAATTTTGGTAGGGTCTATCCCCATCCTACGAATTGTGTTTGAATATAGCAGGTTTAAGTCACTGCCTCCGTCCATTAGGACGTTAGTAAATTGCAATCCGTCTATTATGGGATTCAATATCAGGGGAGTCCGTCCCGCATTTCGAACGCTTCTGGAATAGTCCAGGTGGTCGAAAGTGATTGGTTTTGATATCCAATCTCTACGGTCTGCTGGGTTGGACCGCGCGAAGCTCTTTTTAGAAAGTGCCGCACTATTTTTCCATATTATCACATGAAGTGAGTTTACTGCTTTGACCCCTTGAGGGAAAGTCTTTTATTTTCCGGTGCTCTGCCGGTGGGGTTTATCTTCTTTGCTTGACGCGTCGAGCCCCTTGTGTTTGGCATTTAGTCGGCTGGTCTGTTTAAAAACCCAACAATCCCTGTGGGTGTGATTTGCAGGCCTTCCGGGGGTACTGTGGATTTGACATATCCGACCCAAAATTTTGTTTAAGTTGGACAATTCGTCACTGTCATCCTTAAGAGGCTGTGTTTTATTATTGGGCCGCAAGCTTTTGAATCCGGCGTTGACTGTCGCGCTCTTTGGGCTTTTCTCTTTATTCCGGCGCTGCTCTTTTCTGTGCCGTGATTTTCCGTTTCCATCTCTTATCTCTGATGTACTTGGGTCACTGGTGCTGCATCGTGCTAACCAGCTAGCCTCGCCCGCACAGAAGCAGGTCATGAGGCTTGTTAGTGCGGACATTGTCCTCGGTTTCTCTTGACCAAGGTGCCTGGCGAGCCATTCGTCTCGGACATTGTGCTTGAAAGCTGCTAAGACTTCGGCGTCCGGACAGTCGACTATTTGGTTCTTTTTTGTAAGGAACATGTTCCAGAATTTCCGCGCTGACTCTCCGGGCTGTTGAGTTATATGACTTAGATCATCTGCATCCGGAGGACGGACATAAGTCCCTTGAAAATTTGCTCTAAACACATCCTCGAGCTCTTCTCAACTTCCAACAGTATTTTCTGGGAGGCCTTTAAACCAATGACGGGCTGGCACTTTGAGCTTGAGGGGTAGGTATTTTATGGCGTGGAGATCATCTCCTCTGGCCATATGTATATGTAGTATATAATCTTCTATCCAGACTCCAGGGTCTGTTGTTCCATCGTAAGCCTCTATGTTTATGGGTTTAAATCCTGCTGGGAATTCATGGTCCAGCACCTCCTCGGTGAAACATAGGGGGTGTGCGGCACCCCTGTATTTGTGTGTGGCGCCGCTGTCAGAATTTGGCCTATCATCTGGCTGTCTATCCAACCAGGCAGCCCCTTTGTTTTTGGACGGTGGGGGCTCTATGGCCTCCTCGTTGAATTCTGGTAGTAGCTTGCGCTTCGGGTAGCTCTTTGATTGGTGGCCATTGCTGTACTTATCTGCGGTTTTGAGCACTTTGCTCCTTCTCATTCTGAGTGTGTCTTCCGCTATTTTGAGCCTCCGTTTTTCCTTCTTCAGGCTTTTTGCAGTACTGATGAGTCTTTTCCGAAGGTTCTTGCTCTCCGGCGGTGTGTCCGGCGTGAGGTCGTCCGGACTGTTGTTTTCATCTGGCCTGGACTGACTATCTGACTCATCATGGTCGGACGGTTGCTTATCTGCGTGTTCGTCGTCCGTTTGTGAGCCCTGCCGTATTGCCGGCTCTTTGGGAGCATTGTTGTCGAGGCGGGACTTAGGACGGCGCCTGCGCCGCCGTTTTGGTCGTTTATCGGCGTGGTCATCTTCTGCCGCGGCCCGTTGATCCTCGTTATCGCGCTCCTTTGGGGTGTCTACCATATATATGTCATATGACGAGGTAATCCTCCCGTGCCTTATAGGCTCTGTTTCTTGTTCGTCTCCAGCATAGTCGTCTATTCCGTCAATGTCTTCGGAGTCAAGGTCTAGCATGTCGGTTAGATCGTCGACAGTGGCTACAAAGTGGGTGGTGGGTGGGCTCTGAATTTCTTCGTCGTCCGTTCCCCAACCGTCCTGGCCATAGTCCGGCCAAGACTCTCCTGATAACGAGGGATGCTTTAGTGAATTCAAGATATCGCCGAAAGGCGAGCATTGGAAGGTGTCCGCGGTGGTGAATTCCATAACCGGCGCCCAATCCGGATCGATTGGCAGGGGCGCGGGAGGTTCGGAGTCCGGCAAGGAGTCCGGCGCCTCGGAATCACGAGTTTCGCAGGGGACAAGATTAGTGTTCGGCTCCATCGCCGTGGATGTTGGAGCCCCCAGGGCGGCGTCTATCCACCGACCCTCGATCTGGGCGATCGGCTCCGGGCTAATGGCCAAAGCGGATCCGTGTGCGGCCACCAAGGCACTGTTCGGCGGCAGAGCTAGATCATGCCCATTGTCACAGTGCGGCGCGCTCGGCTGTGGCTTGAGTCCGTCAAGGATCAAGTCTCCGCGGACATCGGCCGTGAAGTTTAAGCTTCCAAATCTGACCTGACGGCCAGGGGCGTAGCTTTCGATCTGCTCCAGACGGCCAAGTGAATTGGCCCGCAGTGCGAAGCCGCCGAATATGAAGATTTGTCCGGGGAGAAAAGTCTCCCCCTGGACAGCGTCGTTGGTTGAAGATGCCATCAAGCCTATCGGTGACGACACAGAGGAACTCTCAATGAAAGCACCAATGTCGGTGTCAAAACCGGCGGATCTCGGGTAGGGGGTCCCGAACTGTGCGTCTAGGCGGATGGTAACAGGAGACGAGGGACACGATGTTTTTACCCAGGTTCGGGCCCTCTCGATGGAGGTAAAACCCTACGTCCTGCTTGATTAATATTGATGATATGGGTAGTACAAGAGTAGATCTTGCACGAGATCAAGGAGGCTAAACCCTGGAAGCTAGCCTATGGTATGATTGTTGTAATGTATGTTGTCCTACGGACTAAAGCCCTCCGGTTTATATAGACACCGGAGAGGGCTAGGGTTACACAGAGTCGGTTACAATGGTAGGAGATCTACATATCCGTATCGCCAAGCTTGCCTTCCACGCCAAGGAAAGTACCATCCGGACACGAGCCGGAGTCTTCAATCTTGTATCTTCGTAGTCTTGGAGTCCGGCGGATAATGATAGTCCGGCTGTCCGGACACCCCCTAGTCCAGGACTCCCTCGGCCATTTTCATAGAATCACCAAATACGGCCTATTAACGGCCCATTATGGTCAGCCAATAAAACGTACGATTTCCATTATAGGCCCGCCTATGGCCCATTAAAGGCCAGTACAAGACCCATAAATGAGTCAGTGGCCCATGGATCCTATGTGACGTAGAAGGCCCATGGACCCTGCGAGACATAGAAGGCCCATGGACACTGAGAGACGTAGAAGGCCTATGGACAGTGCGAGACGTAGAAGGCCCATGGATCCTACGAGTAGAAGGCCCATGGATCCTACGAGACGTAGAAGGCCCATGGTCGGGCGAGTTGGCCCCTGTTTGAACGATATAGCATATTCAAACAATTATCCTACTCAATACTATCACCTCTAAAAAGCATACACTATACAACAAAGAGATCAAGGCATAGAAAGGTAGAATAATCCTACACTATACAATAAAGAAATTACAGTCGATTATACCCACTGGGCATTATGGTACGGCACAGGTGATAATAAAGCATACACAAACAACAAATTACATACACTGGGCAAATACGGCTCATACATCATGGACACGCATCAACTTAACTTCATTTGAACTATAATCTCTTTAGAAAATAGGATTGGCCAGATTCAGATAACACAAATTTCAGTCTGCAAAATCTCCAATTCCTTCATGGTTACCTCGGTGTCTTGTTTCATTTTTTGACTCCTGCATCTAATACCTGCATGTCCACTCTCAACTTGTTGATTATACGTTGACAATCATGTACACATTGTCTTGCCACCTCTAGTTGATGCTCGAGAACATCAGCACATTCCAATTCCAAGACATAATCATTCGGTAACGGCCATGCCGCACTGCTCGCAGATTTTTGTGTTGATGTCACTTCATCCTGAAATGTTTCTGTAAGTACACATGACTAGGGAAAAAATATAGTTACAACAGTGAAGCGAACAAGACACTATTTTGTACTACATGGCAAAACAGGACTAACAATAATGTTACACGTCACTTTCACAAAAAAATGATACACGTCATGAAGCATAAGCAGGTGATATTTTAAAAATTATAAAAAAGATAGTCTGTGCAGCCTGCATACAGAAATCCCTCTTAGCTCACCAGAGGAGCATGATGTTGGGGCCCAATCGAAAACACAGACAAGTTACAAATTTAGACAGCACGTTGCGTACAAGTAAGCAAGCAGTTGGCCATTCTATACCTCAATTAAAGTCTTAGGGAGCATAATGAACAGTAGAGGGTTTCATACAAACATACTACAGCAGGCAAAACTATGCAATCATTAGCATAGTATAAACTAGATTGTGAGCCTCATGCAATAATAGTTGGTTAATAGACTTCAAAGCTTCAGGCACACTTTGGAAGAGTAATTAAATGGTAAGGCCTTTAATTATGTCAACTAATAGTGATACAAGTACCGAACATCAGGCACAATTATTTGGGCATCTCATTAAGTGAGGACAAATAAAGCAATTGAAAAGAGAAAATTAACTATGCCTGAAACAAACTAGGAATTGAACTGTTGAGTTGCATACGGTGACTTACCTTAGCAGGTTGAAGAGGCTCAGCGCAGCTCCTACTTCTCTTGCAAGGCTCCTTCCTAACATCTTGTACTTGGAAATCCTCAATCTTATCTTCATTGCACCCCCTCTGCAACGTGACACAAACTAGTTACTCGTCTCCTTGGAAGATAAATATGCATACTTTCCAGTCTGTGAATACAAAAGGATGAGATTATAACAAAACAACACCACATAATGAAACATGTTGCATCTCTTACACTTGCACACAATGAAATGAGCATTTACTATGTCTGCACTATGTAAAAACTAGGCATACCTTCGAACTGGATCTCCAGGTACTCTTGGAGAGCCTACTGTAGTGTACAGCCAAACCTTTATTCACCTATGAGTTAGACAAGGCCCCACTACAGCAGCCCTTAGTGTTTAAATCATTGACAAGCTCTGTTAGAGTGTTAGTTCAAGAACAACAAGTAATCAAAGCAAACAGTCCTAGTATGGTTGGCTGATGCAAACAAGCAATTGAACAGATGTGTGAGCAAATCTTACATATCATGAAAAGAAGCAAAGGAGGCTTAAAGACCATCACTTGACTGACCAGATTTAAGGGGCATTTAAACATCATGTGCAACGTATGAACTAACATAAACATTGCATATTCCAGATTCTACAATGGAATGCACATGTATTAGGTTATGCCATGTATGATGATGCCTAAATGTACAGATAGCAGGCAGGAGTGATTCATCGTTGCACGCACAATTGAATTGCAGGTTAAGGGCCAGTTTGATTCCGCCTTTTCAGGGTATATTGTCAAAATAAGCCATAAAAGATGTAAAGAAGTCATTTTTGAGTTATGGGCTTGGGCTTAACTAATTTCGCTTTGGAGGGGGGTGTTTCGGGTAGAACCTCACTAAAACTTGAAGGGAAGGGGAATAGTGAAATGACTCTGTTGTCTGCCTATATTACACTCAAAATGCAACTGCTGACGCCTGTGTCACACATGACCCTCAAGTAAAAACAAACACACAAGCATTCATTGCCCTGCCCGCTTGCATCTCCTCTCCCCTTTCCCTCTACCTCGATCCCCTGCCTGCAGCACTAGGGTTCCTCCAGCGAGCCGTCGCCACTGGTCCCATCTGGCCTGGTCCTCGATGATGCTATGTCCAGCTAGGCTACATGGCTGGTGCGTAGGGGCAAATCTCCCTGGCTGCTCCTCCCTCTGGCACCGCCCCTCATTCTCATAGTCTCCAGCAGCTGCTCCACTGTGGTTCGTCCAACGCACTACTCCAACGGGCGCTGCACAACTTCGGCTGATGCCACACTGCGGCAGAAGGCACCTTGTTCCCCCTCCCCTCCTCCCGGGCCATGGCCTTGAGGTGCTGTTGAAGGATGAGCTCATCCAACAAGGTGAGGATCTCTGATTTTTTGCCAAATTTTCATTCTGATCCACTATACGATGAATTGCTATGTGCTGCTTTTGCTGCTGCTATATGATGCATTGCTATGAGCTTCTCCTGATGCTGCTATATGATGAATTGCTATGAGCTGCTGCTGCTGTATGATGAGTTGCTATGAGCTGCTGCTGCTGCTATATGATGAATTGCTATGAGCTGCTGCTGCTGCTATATGATGAGTTGCTACAAGCTGCTCCTGCTGCTGCTATATGATGAATTGCTATGAGCTGCTCCTGCTTCTACTATATGATGAATTGCTATGAGCTGCTGCTGGTATATGATGAATTGCAGACTGCTGCTGCTGTATGATGAGTTGCTATGAGCTGCTTCTGCTGCTATATGATGAGTTGCTACAAGCTGCTCCTGCTACTGCTATATGATGAATTGCTATGAGCTGCTTCTACTGCTGCTATATGATGAATTGCTATGAGCTGCTGCTGGTATATGATGAATTGCAGACTGCTGCTGCTGTATGATGAGTTGCTATGAGCTGCTTCTGCTGCTATATGATGCTTTTAGGTGGTGCTGCTATATGATAATAACCAGCCACTTGGACCATCGAATTTCAACAAATAATTGTTCTTAATTTAAATGTGGGTCATGCGTTCTTCGTTTAAATTAGGCAATGGGATCTCTATGGAAAACATTGACCAAAGTAGATTGTGCCAAGTAGATGGTATCTTTGTATTTGCATTTTGAGCAAATAGTGATGGTCTGTTTTCCTATCTTATTAATTACTGCACTGGGTTCAATTTGTGATGTTTGCAAGTCAAATCAATTTCCATATGTGCAGCAAATGAAAAATATATATAATGCAATCTAGACTTTCCACTGGTCATACCAAAGATAAGCTGAAAACGCAATGAAAAGAACTAGTTGGCGTATTACATGGAGCTTATATTCACAGGTGCTTATTTTCTTAGGATAACTCGTAATAATTGTCCCTAAGAAACTTGGCTAATAGAACCGGCATACAAATAACATGTCACGATGATTGCAATGGAGGAGTGACGTACCATAGCACACTGTATAGGCTCACCGCTGCCTCTCCTTTTTTTGCGATGTTCCATGAAATTTCCACATACATCTTGTACTTTTTCATTGTGTAACCCTATCTGCAAGTTGACTCGGCTAATTTCAGACATCTCTACATGATACTACATTGCATATCCCTTGCGCATATTTAAACCACCAATTAATGATTATGTGCGTACCATAAACTAGCCATGACTCTGTATGCTGGACTGGAAGGCACTCTAAGGGAGCCTAATGTAGTGCACTGGAATTCCTACATGCCACCTACGATTTTGTGTAATGTACTACCCCTGTTCCTAAATATATGTCTTTGTAGAGATTCCAGTATGGACCACATACAGATGTATATAGATGCATTTTCGAGTGTAGATTCACTCATTTTATTCAGTATATAGCCTATAGTGGAATCTCTAGAAAGACTTATATTTAGGAACGGAGGTATGAGGTAGTATCATGTATGACATCTACATATCTAATTTAGCAGCCAGTAGTAGAAATCATTGTCTGCACAAAGGGATTACTGGTCGAAAATTCTAGCAAAGCACGCTGGCAGGCACAGAACAATACAAGAGAGAGAGACGCGCTTACAAGATCATAGCAATGCCTCAGTCCAGGATCTTGGTTGGCCAAGCTGTTAGATCCAGAAGAAACATCGTCCTTGTAGTTTTTGCCAGCTGCATAACAGGTAACAGCGACCGGTTAGTATATTTGAAGTACATCGGGCAGGTGATGCTGGACGGGTTTAAAGGTGACAAGTACCTAGGCCGTGGCGGGTGTTTGGTATCTCTCCAGAGGGTGGGAAACAGGTTAGAAACATCGAGGGTGATGACGCTGTGCTGGCTATCGGGGTCTGGTAAGGAGATCTAGAACCGTCGAGTAGGGTGTTTGTGGAGCGGCTCCGGTAGGGTGGACTACAGTGTGGGCGAAGCGGATCTGTGGCCGTGGATGAGGGCGTAGGTGAAGCTGCTCCGGTGGTTGGGTTAAGGATTGTGTCGACGACGCGGATCTGCGGCCGTGGACGAGGCGTCAGAAGCTGCTCTGGTGGTTGGGTTAAGGATGGTGTGGATGATGCGGATCTGCGGCCGTGGACGGGGCGTCAAAAGCTGCTCCGGTGGTTGGGTTAAGGGTGGTGTCGACGATGCAGATCTGCGGCCATGGACGGGGCGTCAGAAGCTGCTCCGGTAGGTTGGATGAGGATGCGAGGAAGCGAATCTGAGGCCGTGGACTTGTGAGTTGGCAAAGCGGCCCCGGTAGGGTTGAGAATGGTATAGGTGAAGCTACTCCAGTAGGGTTGACACTGGTGTCGGTGAAGCGGCTCTAGTAGGGTTGAGGAAGGTGTCGGCGAAGCGCCTCCGGTAGGGTTGAGGAAGGTGTCGGCGAAGAGGATCAGAGGCCGTCGACGGGGGCGTCGGTGGGGCGGCTCCGGGGGTTGTGGACGAAGCGTCTTCGGTGGGGAGTACGAATGAGCCGCTGCAGATGCGCGACGGTTGACGAGAGTACCAGCGAAGCAGATCCGGCGCCATGGACAAGGCCGACACTGAATCGGCTGTGGTACAGTGGTGGATGAGCAGTCTACTTGTTTCTAGGGGAGGTGGGAGGGGTAGATGCGGCCGCAGAAGCAGATCCGGCGAGGTGGAGGCCGCTGGCAGTGAATGGGCTATGGTACGCTGGTGGATGAGCAGTCTAGGGTTTCGAGAGGGGAGGGGAGAAAGGGCGATGAAGTACGGACGGCATGATGTAGGATGCTCTGGTGCTGTGGAGTTAGTCGTTTTTGCGGGAGGAGGGGAGAGGAAATGGGGGTGGCGTGTAGTGGGGGGAACCGGAAGTTACCAAAGCAGCCCCGACCTATCATGTAGATGAGGGCGGTATTGTAACTGTTGGTCTTCGTGCACCAAGGATAAAAGGGGGATTTCGCATGCTAAAGACTAAGGTGGCAGAAATTTTAGAAGGAGGCGGGAGATTTTGCCGCCCGCGGGATCGTTCGTATCCAGTTTCAACTAATTTTGGACCGTGCTAGCGGGAAGGTCATGCTAGACTGTGTACACGGGGCACGCATCAGCAGTTAATAACTGGTGTGAAGTCCACCCCAGAAAAAAGACAATAACTCGGGATGATGCGCCGATAACTTGGACGTTCACACGGGCGCGGCCAATTGTACGGGTGTAGTGGCGCGTTCACAAAAAAAGGGATCAAACGCTGATCCTATGTATTTCTCGTGTAAATTGATAATTTAATGCCATTGGTTATTTACTTTAAACATAATGCATTGACGTGTTAGTGTAGAGGCGCACAAAAAGAAATGGATATTGTAGTTAGCTACTTAAAAGTGTTACCTCATATGATTACATAGCCTCCATTTCATAAATTGCGTAACCCTTGAATTCATATATGAATATTACATATATATTACTTCAAAATAGAAACTTAAATCATCCAAGACTAATGAATTTGAATGCAAGAGTAACAATCGTGCATGTGCATGATTGCTACATTGGTTGTTTGAAGAAACATCACTGTAACTTTGGCATGCACAACTGAAAAAGGTTTATTTAAATAGAAAAAATGTGATATGTGAGTGTTCAATATTTATAACGTTGAATCAATATTGTACCTTTGGCCACGATACGAAGTAGATATTGACTTATGTTCAAGCGATGCACATCCATGGTCGCTAGATAGTGATACGTGAATGAATTGTGCAATCTCTCTCACACGCATACATATCTCATTTCCCTGTGGGCATCGGAATCACACACGCGCACTTCGTGTATTTCTCTCCCTCCGTCAGGGTTAAATTCGTCTCTCTACCCCGTCCTACAAGTCTCGCACACAGAAACACACACGCTCTCTATGTCTAACACGCCCACCCCTTTAATTCCGCCCACCCACAGCCACTAATGTCTCAAAGTATAATAATGTCTCTCACACATATGCTATCTACCTATCCCTTAATATAGCTAGATATGTGTCACACAAACTCCGTCTCCCTACTAGCAAGATGCCCATGTGCGTTGCACGAAACATCAAGATGCATTTGTATGAGAAGTTTATCTTGTGGGGGAAAAGGATGAACGAGGGAATGCCTTATTTGCAAATGCGGAGAGGGGTGTGGGTATATTTTTGCAAAATTGCCATATTTTCCTTCATGTCCGTCGGATATAAATCGGATGGCCTATATTGCAGGATGGCAGGAACACCATCATCACCAACTTTGTTTTTTATAAGAAGTAGAGATATGTGAGTGTCACTGCCCCCTCCCCCCCCCCCCCACACACACACTTCCCAACACCGAAGGAGTTGGGTGACACCTCGATCTTGATACTAATCTATCGACTGGCTTCTCTCTCAAACATACACACACACATACTACCCGGCACCGAAGGAGTAGGGTGACACCTCCATCTTGATAGTAATCTATCGAATGGATTCTCTCTCAAACATACACACACACACACACACACACACTACCCGGCACTGAAGGAGTAGGGTGGCACATCGATCTTGATAATAATCTATCAACTCCTCTTACAAACACACACACACACACACATACACACACACACTCGCTAGTTGTGCATTTGTGCCTACCGCGCACACTCTCGATACGTCTCTCTCTCCCTCCCCCCCAACAATGACAGCAGAAGGGTGACAACTCAATCTGATCATAATCTGTCAATTGGTTTCTCTCTCAAACATTGTGTCTCGGTGCCTCGCTCGGTAGCCCCCTCGATATGTAGACTTCTCGCACGTGCACAACTGTAGTGACAATGACGCTGAACCTAGTGTGCCTTGTTTTTACCGGTCTCATGTGATAGTTTTCACCATGTTTTCTGTTAATTAATAAGGCAACCTTTTCTTTGTTACTACTCCCTCCGTTCCAAAATAGATGACTCAACTTTGTACTAACTTTAGTATAAAGTTGGGTCATCTATTTTGGAATGGAGGGAGTACTAGTGAATCTGAAATCATTCGGGGCAGACATAAAACATATCACTTCAACCCAATTATCGCAGCAACTACTTTAAAAGAAATTAGCTAGCTGCCCGTGCGTTGCACGGAACATCAAGATGCATTTATATGAGTAGTTTATCTTGTGAGAGAAAAGGCTAAATGAGGGAAGGCCTTATTTGCGAACGTGGAGAGACGTGTGGGTATATTTTTGCAAAATTGCCATAGTTTCTTTCCTATCCGTTAGATATAAATCCGACGGCCTATATTGCAGGATGACACGCACACCATCATCACCAACTCTGTTTTCTACTCCCTCCGTCCGAAAATACTTGTCATCAAAATGGATAAAAATAGATGTATCTAAAACTAAAATACGTCTAGATACATTTCCTTTTATCCATTTTGATGACAAGTATTTCTGGACGGAGGGAGTATTTGTCCTTTTAGAGATTTCAACAAGTGACTATGACCGGACCTTACCAACATACTCAAAAAAGTAGTCCATAATTTTGATGTTACCCTCTTTTCTTGGCGGTGCAGTGCCGTCTGGATACCTCATAAATAAATCAAGGACAAATCTGACCCCTTCCTGAAAAGACATACGTAGCAAAATGAGTGAATCTACACTCTAAAATATGTCTACATACACATCCGTATGTGGTAGTCCATTTGAAATCTGAAAAAGACAAATATTTAGGAACGAATGGAGTATATATAAGAGTAGACATGGAGATATATCTCCAGCATGGTCTACAACAAAAATGGGCTGGGCTGGTTAGCGCCGGATGCTCGCAACGCGATGACATGAGTTCGAATTCTGTCTTTTAACTTTAGATGTGTATATTATATATTACTCTACTTGTTTAATATATACTTCTTTCGCTATTGTACTGACAGTGGAACCCACAGAGTACTTAGAATATTAAGGATGGACTTGTTTCTTTTTAACTTTCTCTACGAAGCTGTAGCCACCCTGCAAGTCACGTGTACACTGTACATGCAATTAACTTTTTATAGAGGGACAATCATACAGGCAATTAACTCAAATGGATTGGATGTCACTCTATTATTTCCAGCATAAAGAGCATCTCCAACGGCAGCCGGCAAATTTCCTCCCGCTTCCTTCCGCGGAGGACGACATCAAACGCCAGCGGCATACATTTTTACAACTCTAACCAACCAGATGAAATTTGTGCAAACACGGATTGATTTCATATAAGCTTGAAGGATTTCGTATAAAAAAGCCGGATCTTCATATAAACATGATGGATTTCATTACATTTACATGAACTAAGAGGTGCCAATCCAGCTCTCTTGTATAATTAATACTCCCTCCGTCCAGAAATACTTGTCCTAGAAATGGATATATCTAGACTTATTTTAGTTCTAAATGGCCGCCCGTAGATCCCTTTGTCTTCCTCATATCCGTCAGACACTTGCAGGGTCAACGAAGGTCCTCGAAAGAGACGAAGCAGCAAAGAAACCACCTGAATCCGCGGTCGTCGCCTCGGAGGTGGCCTTTATGGGTCCCAAGTGGCGGCAGCCTCCTGTGTTCTACTTCTCCTCGACGATGGCGGCGGACAGGGAGAAGCTGGCCACCGACTGGTCGCTCTCCACGCACCCGGCTTCTGTCTCTGCCTGCATGGTGCTGCCGCAGGCACGGGAGGCGCGCCCACAGACACGGGAGGCACGGCCACCGTAGACACTGGTGGCGCGGTACGACGCGGCAACGACGGCGAACGTACCGGCGTGCTCGTCGCCGTGCCAGTGTGGAGTAACTCGCCACTCCTCATCGAGCTGAACTGGAGCGGCGAGTTGCTGAACCACGCGCCTGCTTGGGGCGGCAACTGGCTCCGTCGGGCCAAGCGAGGTTGGTGAAGCACCGAGCGGCCTCTCCCGTATCCGGAGGGCTCGGCGGGCCACCCAGCCGGGTAATATGCCGGAGAACGGCTCATCGGAAGCCATCGGATCGGAAGGGTGTAGAAAATGGTGAAGGAGGAGATGGGGGAGCAGCGGAGGGGTGCGATTCTTGCCCGCTGTCTGTCTGGCCTCGTGTAAATAGAGGGCGGACGGTAGGAGCTTGGCCGGCGTCTGGCCTCGTTTAAACTGAGGGCGGACGGGAGGAGCTCGGCCGGTGTTGCGTTTAATTCCGGCCCGCTCATGAACGGACGTGTGGCCGGAGTAGGATTCTCGGTTTGCATGCGGGTTTAACGGAGGGGTTTAATGGAGGCGTCGGGCGTGCAGCGGGCGGTGCAGTACTATTCGATTTGACAGCATTAATGAGCCGTCAAATCACAAAGGCCCTCGCCTCTCGTGAAACCGACCGAGCTAGACTGCCCCGCCCTCTAGCCTTTTAAAAAATGTATATACTCCACTTTTGTACAGTTGTAGTGTCGATGGATTGCGCCATGGAGCAAAACTTGAAATTAAAAAAAAGGTGGTACATATAGAGAGCGCTCGTGAACTTTTATAGTTTATAGGTATTTAACTAACAAAATGTTAATGCATGTTAAGAAAAATTATCTCATTGGATTCGTCTTTGAACATAGTTTTGAAAAATATAATGTTTGGTGACATGCGTGAACATTTTCTTAGTTTAATCTATGGTCAAAATTTGGCACGAAATACAATGGGGACCAATAAACCCGGACAGAGGTAGTAGTAACATAAGTGTGGTAGTAACATGCAAAGCTTCATTTATTAGGTTATAGACTCATATTGCATTGGGACATGTGATGTTACAGTAACTAGCCACATAAGCAAATTTGTTGAGTTGGACTCGATGTTACTGCTGAAGTTACTCTCACGGTGGCTATTCTTACTAGTATTTGGTTTTCGTAAGATGACTTATAATATTCACCTAGACGGAGGGAGTATTCGATTTGACAGCGGGCGGCGCAGTTCCCGATACGCCTTTAATGCAGACAAGAGAGGGAGTAGCGGTTCCCGATATGTTGAACAGCCAATGCATCCTCCTTCAATTAATGCATGAGGGAAGTAATGGGAGGAGGTCCGGGAAAAGAGGCTGCACGATGTGAATGCAACGCAGTTTGCCCTCATTGCCCTCATATAAAGGAGCCCCTCCTCCATTCCAATGCATCTACCACATCGTACGCACCTAAGCACTTGCCTAAGCACCTACACTAAGCGCAAAAGAGCTCGCTCCAGACCCATGGCGGCGATGCGCGTGAGAGGCCAGCGGCTGCGCCAGATGGTCCACGACGCCGGCCTGCGGCATGGCACCGAGGATCGTCTCCAGACGGTGTTGGAGACCAGCTGGTGGATGGTCGCCGTCGACGCCAACTATGACTCTCAGTTGGACCAGATGATCGTTGCCACCAGCAGCAAGTTCACCGTCCTCAAGAAGCTCGCGGACGACATCGCCGTACTCCTCCAGCCCGCGCGCCCAGGCTCCTCATTGCCTGCCACCCTAATCGGCCTCCATGGCTGGAACCTCTTTCAAGCACTGGTGGCCCTGCAACTGCCTGCCGACGCCACGAAGAATGTCCACCTGGAGGTCGTGCTCGCTGCGAGGCGCCTCGCCCTGCAAGAATTCGTCGACCTACGCATCCACGCATACGAGCAAATCGTGTACATAGGTTTCTACAAGGCCAGTGAGGACGCTACGACGTTGGCCTTCCTCAACCGGCTAGAAGCCTTGGATGCCTTTGTTGAGAAGCACCTCGACCTCGCCACAAAAGCCGCCGCTCCTTAGCCGCCGGACGGTGGCCCGGCGCACTAAGTCGAGGAGGAGGTCGTACGTTCGTGGATCCATCTTTCTTCTTGCCTTCTGTAACCACCACTGCGATCGCATCATCGTGGCCTTAATTCTTATTGTGCTGTTGCATTCTCGTTCTAGTCAATACCGACATGTGCTATCCCTTTGCTTATGCATCACTGTAACTAGTACTCCATCCGTCAATTTATAAGTTGTGCTTACCTTTTCCATCAACTTCGTGCAACGCGCGGGCATCTTGCTAGAAACACTAGAATATGTCTATATAATCCGTATGTGGTAGTCCATTTGAAATCTCAAAAAAGACAAATATTTAGGTACGGAGGGAGTAATATATTAGGAGTATATCAAAACAATAGTGATTTCTTTCAAGTTTGTTAACAAATACTACTATTCTACTACTTTGGATCCGTCGCAACGCACGGGCACATTGCTAGTAAAAGGAAAAGGCCTGCCACATTCACATCGCACCCCCACACGCCCGGGAATCGGGAGTACAACACGGCCCGTCCGGCATGACACATAGCTTAGGGAAGGCGTGTTGCCTAGCAGTGGCGGAGCTTGAAGCAAAACGTTGGGCGTGCCAGTCTAGCCAGGCTATAGAAATTACCCTTGCGTTGACGTTCCATGCCTCAAAACTGGATGTACAACTACAAAAATCCGGCTAGGTTGGGCAGACCAGGGCACGTGTTGGCCCTCACGTAGCTCCGCCCCTATGCCTAGCATTTTCACTTTCATGTGGGACAGCCCGTTGAGCAAACCGACACCCCGCCCGCCGCCGGGTTGGAAAATAGAAACAAGGGGAAGATCTAGCTGTAGCACGGAAGCCAAGAAATTTTGTGTCAGACGGGGCTCATTGATAGAGTAGGAGAATTCCGTATTATTTCCACTCCTACCAAGTTTGTACTCCTAATACTATTATATTACTAGTACTACCACTATACAACTAGTAGATATGTGCAAGGCACAACATCGTAGGAACAAAAAATGGGAAGATCTTGTTTTGGGTGATTTATCTTTTTTTTCAATCAACGTAGTATGAATAATATGATGTGGGGGGCATCCATGAAGCTTATGTGGTTTGGTTGCATGGCTACAGAAGGTTAGAGAAAAATAAATAGATAATGTGTTTAGAGTGCACTCCACTAAATAGATATACTTTGGATCCATTGCAACGGACTGGCACATCTATATCTATACCCCGTATATAGTGTGTGAAAAACTTTGATAGTTGGTCGTTGGATGAAGTCAATCCGAGGGTACAAAGATGGAAAATCCGAGCACTACTGGCCATTGGATATCATCCACCAGATTCTGCCACATGTATAATCTGGAAGACTCCATGGTTGAACTTAATTCATGACTAACTTTGCCACAACTAAGCTCAGGCAAAGTTATTAATAAGTTCTTCAAAATGAGAGCCACAAGTTGGCAAGCCTAAGGGAATCTTGCCACATTTTTTGTGTGTATGTCATGTGGGGCCAGTGTGGCTTGCCTAAGGTGTGGCTTGAACCAAACACTCACCTAAGTTAATCAAACTTGCCTAACCTTACATTCCACCAAATTTCGCCACAAGTTGGCAAGCCTAAGGGAATCTTGCCACATTTTGTGTGTGTATGTCATGTGGGGCCAGTGTGGCTTGCCTAAGGCGTGGCTTGAACCAAACACTCACCTAAGTTAATCAAACTTGCCTAACCTTACATTCCGCCAAATTTTTCCACAAGTTGGCAAGCCTAAGGGAATCTTGCCACATTTTTTGTGTGTATGTCATGTGGGGCCAGTGTGGCTTGCCTAAGGTGTGGCTTGAACCAAACACTCACCTAAGTTAATCAAACTTGCCTAACCTTACATTCCACCAAATTTTGCCACATGTTAGAATCCAGAAAACTCCACATGTAGAAGCATAATGCACAAACCACCAGAATCTCATGCGTGCAATGCACGTGTACCTTCCTACTAGTACTAGTAGTAGTAAGAAACAAATTCCAGTTTTGGCACGAGCTCGTACTGCGGGAGCACCACAAGGCCTGCTGCAGGAGTTACATTTTCCTCTCGGGGCCCATGGGACCGAACTTCAGTGGCTTAGTGCCCGGCCTATGAGTCAATGACATGTGGGCCTTAAATGCGGCTGGCCCACATGTCATTCTCATGGTGGTGGCGTGGTTCGCGACTCACTCGTTCAAGATGAACTGGCCGGTGGTGGCGTGGCCGTGGCGAGGGTGCCACGGTTGGGCGTCGGGGCGTTACGAGGCATAGATGGCCAAACCGGCGGGTACTATCTGTAGTACATAAGTACTCCAGCTGAGGATTGATGCCCGGGACAAAATGTGTCATAGCCGCTAGATGAAAATTCGATGGTGCAGGAGTACGGATCGGAGCATAGCAGCGGAGCAGGCAAACCGCGTCCAATCGGGTGTGTCTGTGGTAGAAAGTTGATGGTCGCCGCAGTTCAGCTGGCCCGCATGTCATGCACACAAAGGCAGAGGAGCGGTGGGGCCGAGAGGGATGAGGGGAACGAACAATCCTACCATTCTGTCACTGACATGTGGGACCCATAAGCGTGGGTCCCACCTGTCAGCGAAGGAAAGGCAGGGCAAGGCAGTGATAGCGTCGGGGGACGTCGTGCCGTGGGTTGGAGCGGCGTCGTGGGAATCGTGTGTGGGTGTGGCAGTGGTAGAAACAAGAAACGTGATGGTCGTCGTGGTTCAACTTCCATGGACAAGCTGTCGTGTCTGCTGACACATGTATATCAAAACTAGAGTCTTTCTATTTCAAGCACATGAACAAGTATTATTCTACTAGTTTGGATCCATTGCAACGCACGGGCCAGTACATTGGTAGTAGTAGTGTCCATCTCTATCTCTAGAGGCCTTCCCTCGTTCATCCTTTTCTCTCACAAGATAAACTACTCATACAAATGCATCTTGATGTTCCGTGGAACGCACGAGGATGTTTCCTTGGGGGTCTCTCCAGCGCGGCGTGGCCCTAGTTGCAAGTTGACGCCCCTTGTGATGCCGACGTCGAGGGGCACTCGGATTTCCTTCGATGAGCAGGTAACATGAGTTTGATCACGTAGTAAATGCATTCTAAAGACTACTTCCGTGTCCATTTCCTAATTCTCCCCCTGCCCACTGTTTCACAGGCTAGGCTCGGTGCGAGTGGAGATTGGCTTGCATATGTACGGGAGGGTACCAACATCAATTTGCACAACATTTACAATGGTGACACCGTTCTCGTAGAACCTTTGTCCAACATTGGGATCAGCCATGCAACGGGCCACCAGATGAATTGGTACGATGGAACCACGGTGAGATTGAATAAAAGATAGCACGAACCTTGCACATGGCGGTCAAAGGCGTACTATGCTGTCTGCGGCCGATTTGTTGCCGTACGAGTAGGAAGACGCTGTGCTCCTTTCTAACCGCATCTTCGTGGTGACAAACCAGGGGACTTATTTTGTATGGGACACATCCTACGATATACTCCCTCTCTCCCAGTTTATTTGTTTTGAATCTTTTCGTTTTATAAGTTTCAAATTCAAATTTAGAGCTCCCCATCACATGTTGAGATTACAATGTCCATTAAATCATTGCGTCCATGTATAGTAAAGAAACAAATCTCGAGTTTGGCACGAGTTCGTGCTACGGGAGCACCACAAGCCCTGGTGCAGGAGTTACATTTCCCTCTCAGGGCCGTCGGGACTGAGCTTCAGTGCCTTACTACACCTACCTTTGAGTCAATAACATGTGGATCCGATAGGTGACTGGTCCACATGTAATGCTCCCGAAGGCAGAGGGGCAGTGGGGCCAAGAGGGGTGAGCCGCAAGTCAGGGGACGTGTGGTTTCATGGATTCAAGCGGCGTCGTGGGAATCGCGGGTGGCTGTGGTAGAAACTTGATGCTCGCTGCATTTTAGGTGGCCCACATGTCATGCACACAAAGGCAGAGGGGCGGTGCGGCCGAGAGGGGTGAGGCGCACATCGGGGGGCGTGGTGTCGTTGGTTGGAGAGGCGTCGTGGGAATCGCGAGATGAAACGTGATGGTCGCCGTAGTTGAACTTCCATGGACAAGCTGTCATGTCTACGGACACATGCACTGTATACTAATCACTGGAAGGAGTAGCAGAGAAAGCTATATATGCGGATAAATAGTTCCTTATAGTCAAGCGGACCCACGCTACTCCTCTGTTCCAAAGACATGCACACCATCGAAATAGTCCATCTATATCAATATACACCGAGAGGGAATAATTTTTTTACAAGAGAGGAAATAGTGCCCTCCTGCTGGTGCAGCGTTTTCTTCTTCTTCTTCTTCTTCTTCTTCTTCTTCTTCTTCTTCTTCTTTTTCTTCTTCTTCTTATTCTCATTCTCTGTGGGAGACGGCTTCGCAACAAGCTCTCTGGACCTTGCAGCTATCTCGAAACTCACACGGGCATCGAGGGCAGCATATTTTATCCGCTCGTATGTCAAGGGATAATTCTCCCATCCAGACGACCTTAATGCCACCGTCTCGTCACCCTTCTGAATATTTGTACCGAGCACAAAATTTTCTATGTCGAATAGGGATGGTGTCTGTTTAGCACAATCTTCTACAGGAATTTTGATTCTGGTTTGTAGGTCAGCGATGCTTTTCAAATCAAGGTTGTACGGCTCCAGCTTCTGTTTGTCCCCTTTGATGGCTGCCCCATAGAAGTATACGTTCTCCGAGACAAGAAATCATGAAGCTCACCTGGTATGGAGGGCGAGTGTATGATGTGGTAAACCAAAACATCATCTTTGAGGCACAGCTGAAGGACGGCGGCGCGCTGGATCTTCCCAAGGGCACGCTCCGTGTACTCTGCATCGAGACCGATGACCCTCGTCTCTACCTTTTCGAGGGAGTTGGATACATTGTTGATTCACTGCCGAACAACCCTTGGGTTGACGGTGACGGTGGCAACTATGTGCATCGAGCCTTCGACGAGGACATGTTGGACGCTAAAAACCTGCTTCTCGAACTCTTTCACAATTTGGAACCGCTGGAACGGAGGGCTATGGTTTGGAAAATTAGGATTAGATGGATAGTCTAACTAAAGTAGTAGATGATTATTTAAAGAGGTTAAAACAATGTGAACGCAGTGGGGTTTGGATGCAAATGAAGACGAAGGGGAGGTGAAGAAGCCGAGGCTAATCGGTTCCCGATGGAGAAGTAAATGGGAGAAGTGGCGTGCAGGCAGTTGATTAGATGGCTAGGTAGACTAAACGAAAAGTCTATGCGGGTAGACTGAGGAGTCGTACCTGTTCATGTACGTGCCCATCCTTCCTGATAGGTGGGACCTATGCAAACAGATAAAAAAATGTGTCGTAGCTTTTTTTTTGAGCCCGTGAGTGGGAGACACAACATTCTCTGGTTAAGGAATACTCCCTCCGTTTAGGTGAGTATAAGTCACCTTATGAAAATCAGGTTTTCCCAAAACCTTTAGGCATGGAGCATTAACTTCCTGCTCGATCCCCTCCTAGCCTCGTTAGCCAGCGTTCTCTTCCTCTACTGCCGCGTTCTACCTTTCCATTTTTCCTCTTCTCAAGTGTGGAACGATCTGCATGCCGTCCTTGATGCACCAGAACGACCACTGCATGCATCGCGGCAGGGCATTGATTGGGCATGCACGAGAATTTGGTTCTGCTCGCAATATGGATGATACCTGAACGATGAAGTGAACAAGCATGCTAGCACGGGAGACCTATTTCCGCTATACAATACTGGAGTACTCATGTTCCTACTACTAGTAGTAGTAGTAGTAGTACAACTGTGGTACACTTGATGGTCAAAATATTATTCATCCAGTCCTCACAGTGAAGTGACAACACCCTGCGCCTGATACTAGTCCAGGCGAGGCGGCGTGTTCCGGTTACCAAAGTCAGCCTCACCATATGCACTGTGCAGTCTGTCACCGCCGCTGTACAGCACATTGGCGCCTCGCCTCGTCTCCCTCTCCGCTCCCATAGCACCACTCCATCTCCATCTCCTTCTCCGTCTCCGTCTCCGCCTCCATCTCACTGTGCCCCCGTGTACTGTCGCCTCACTCGCCTCCCCCGGTACCACTATTCCCTCGCTAGCCGCTCCAGCACCGACATCCTTCTCCCCCGTAAATCAAGCCCCCTTCCAAACTCCACCATGGCCGAACGCGAACCACACAACATCCATATGAGCCGCGATTGGAGCAATCTCCCCAGTGACATCCTCGACCTCTGTTGTTCGTGTATAGATATTTTGACCACCCTGCGGCTGGCTGCATGCTCGAGGGACATGCACACGGCCATCGTCGAAGCGAGGCCTAAGCTTTTCAAGATACCCTACTTGATGCTATTTGGTCTTGCAAGATTGGCTTACCGTGATGCGTAGGCGTGCATGATGCCCCTCGACTTCAATCCGATCTCCATTAGCCAAAACTTCTTTGCAGGTATGTAGTGTGTCGCCGTACATCATTTCCCTCGACATCGATCTGATCATCATCGCCCGAAACTTCTTGGCAGGTATGTACTGGGTCGGCATGAACTCCCACTGGATGGCTGCCTTCAGAGAAGACGGTAAAAAGTTGGTGCTCGTGAACTTCCAGACCTCCCATGAGATTATCCTTCCTTCACTGGATTATATAGAGTATTACCATCGTGGTCCAAGTCATCTAGATTACTACGTCAGTTGGACGGACCTTGTTTTGCAGAAGATTGTAATCTGCCAAGTAACCACATGACATGCGAATTACGCAGACTTCAAGCTAATTGCCTTGTTCGACCGCGGACTCGCCTATCTTTACGCCGGTGCCTTTTTTAACTGGAGACAACTCGGCTCACAGTGGATCATCGTCAAAGCTGATACACACTTCTGTGATGCTATTGAACACAATGGCATCATCTACGCGATCGACAAAGCTGATGGCACCACGTATTGCTGGGACGGCGCGTGTAAGTTGTTTCCGTCTCATGTTAATGATGACGCCATGACACTGTTTGAACTTTTTTTTTGATGATTGGCATGTCCCTGTTTGAGCAGAATTTGAGTAGAACTATGGCTATATATTAGAGACGCCATAAATCAGCTATATTTGGAATGAGTTAATTCATGTGATTGTGACAATGTCATTACAACCAATTTGTACCCTGAATAATCAAACGGTTAGGAATATATGGATATTATCCTTATTTTACAGTAATCTATATACTACTACTAAATATGAGTGTGTATCAATGGCCATGTTAGTTTCCTAATTTTCATGATGTAGAAACATGCAGCACACTGTTGGTTTCATCTAACCATACATTAGGGAAGTAAATGTGCATATGGAGAACTTTATATTTGGAAGTAGTGAAATCCTGCAATGCTTACCATGTGTACATACCTATATTCGCCCTTCAGCAATCAATGACTAGAATAATATCGTCACAAAATTTTTGCCCACAGAACACGAGTACATAACAATGCATGGTCTGTTAGTTACCTGGAAGAATTTGTTTGTGAGGACAGAACATGATTACATAACATGCATGACATGGTAATTTCTTGTGAAGAATCGATTGCGAGATAACATGAGTATAACCATGCATGGCACTTCTATATTTTCGAACCCAGTATACATTTCCCTATATTTTCCTCCCAGTTCCAACAGGGACATATCAATGCTGTTTCTTGCATTATCCTACTCATACTATGAACAATGCTGATCTTACATTAACAATGCCTGTCCTTTTTGATATGATGCAGTGTCCCTACAGTTACTGCCCTTTGTAATTACACCACCTTTGCCAAATACAGGGAAACACAACTGGTTCCTCGCTCGATCAGACGATGGCAAAAGACTGATGATCATTCGAACACATGAGCCGGAAAAGTTATATTGCAAAAACCCCACTGTATACAAGCACCGTGTAATACGTGAGTATCTGGACAGTGGCTATTACGTCTATGAGCAGGATACCAGCTTGTTGGGGCCTTTAGGATTTTTTATTGGAGGCGGGTAAACAGCCTTGGTTCACACTCTCTGTTTCTCGGACTCAATTATCCGATTAACCAGGAGATCACCATTGGCAAGGACCTTGATGGCAGAGAGGCTCTGTTTGCTATGGAAAACTGTGTCTACATGGCGAGCCCTAGGAGTTCGGGAGCATACTCCCCTGATTGTCAACGATACAGACTGCAGCCAAAAGAAGGTGAGAACGACAAAGGCATCCGGATTAACTTTGATCCTTGGATGTCTCAATTACGACATGCAGTGATGTGGTTCAAGCCTTCAGGTTGATAGGTAATTGGGCTATTGCATCGAAAGGGTGGAGTACTGGTGTCTCCGGATCACTGGTCGCTGAAGCGGGGCTGCAAATTATGATGGTGTTGGATCATCTCTTCGAATGACTTTGTTGTCTTTGCTGCTGGTTCTGGATGGGTAGTTCTTTCTTTTGTTATGCATATTCCTTGTCATTTGGTCATCCTCGTCTATGTCACTCTTTCTATGTAATAGTTGTTTCTGTTTAGAATGTCATTCTTGTCTGGATCACGAGAATCTGAGCGCTTCAGATGGGTACATTTTGGTGGTGTAGCAAGACTTCTTATGAACTATCATGTCTTGTTGTTTATGTCAGTAGTAGTCACTAGTCAGTGTTTGAATGTTGTATATATCGTTGTTTCGAACTATTTATTGTCTCGAACTACTGGTGGGCTAAATGAGGGCATCACCATTCTCCAGTGTTCAGATTATATCTCCTTTTTTCAAGTTATATAATTTGAGCTCACTATCTTTTCGATGATGTACACTTGTTTGGGCCAATGAGGTGTCGTTGAATATGGGCCGAGTAGTAACGCAATGCCAAACAGGTCAATTATTACTCTCGGGCTGGGCTCTCAAAAGATCTTGAAAAAAAAGGCCGGGCTCTCCAAAAAAGAAAGAATAAGGACTCTTAGGCCGACATGTGGGCGCCACCGGTGTTTTCGTGCGCTTGCGCGCCGAGAGCATATTGGCGCGTGCTCGAAATTCATTCTACCTTTTCATCCCCAGTCTCCCGCCCCTCCCCCACCTCTGGAATCTCGATTCCTACTCCAGTTCCCCCAAATCCCCCTCCTGTGCTCCCTGTACTCAAACGCACTATCATGTCGCCGGTCAACTCGGATCTCCGAGCCGGAGATCCTGAGGTCCATCCTGCCTTCGGTCGCTGCTTGCTGTTGCTCAACAGTGGCATGGCGGCACTTGACGACCAGTTTGCCGGCAAAGTGCTGATGGTAACCATCAATGGCGACCGGCCTCCCATCTCGCCGGATGACCTTGTCAAAGCTCTTGGCATTGTGCACGACATCCAAATAAGTGACTTGATCGTCGAAGTCTGTCCGCCACCGGCTGATTTCTTCGTCAGGTTCCGAACAACTTTTGACTACAGTCGTGTGTTCGAATCTTCCCGGCGTTTGTTTTGCGGTGGCGCGCTGGTGAGCTTTGATCGGTGGCACCTAGGATGGGGCTCGGTGCCCTCTGAGCTTGAGTTTTTAACAAAGCTTACCTTCCACGGCATGCCTCGACGTGCTTGGAACGGCGAGTCCATGAACGAGCTTATCAACGACCTTGGAGGTGAGCTCATAAGTATGTTTGTTCCTCCAGACAGCTGGGCCCTGACGGTTATGGCATGGATGAAGAATCCGTCCACCATACCGAAGGTGATTGGTGTTGAGATACCGGTGCAGGAACCGGGGTTGTACTATTCGTCGCCACCAAGGCCTCCGCGGACCACGTTAGGGATGTACCTGTATCGAGTGTTCGTGCATGTCGAAGAAGTCGTCAATCCATCAATCAAAGTCCTGCCGCCCCCGCTGGTGCCAGGGTCCGTCGACGACGTCCATTACAGGAGTCAACGTCAGACTTTACCCGTGTTTCTCGGTACAATGGATGGCACAGGGCCTACTCCATTGCGCAGCGGAGGCCACTGCTTTTTTGGGAGAAGAGGCAGGGCTGGCTGCCTGGATGTGCTCTAATTTGAGGTAACAACTGAATCTTGTCAGATAGTACTAGTTAAATCCGAGCTATGGGTCTGAAGCACTGATATGCCAGTACATTTGATTGTGACCTGTTCTAATTTTGTACCTAAACTTTTTTTAGAAAGGGCTGTACATCAACTTAATGTGCTAGCAGAACTTATTGTGTTGTCTGTCTGTTTTCTTTGCACAACATTCAAGATATTTCCCCATCATTTATAAAGACGATGAACCGTTATGTACGACTTCGTTGGTTTCAACATAGCCCTTCCCGTAGCGATCCACTGCTCCATCCTGATTGTGCCGCCTGCGTGAAATTTCTGTATGCAAGTTCAGTGTGCTATGATGTTCTATATGTTTGTGTCAACTATATAAGTTTTTACTGAGCATCAGCAATGCATATGGCTGAAAGATGTATTTACGAGCATCGACCGATGGGTCTCTCTCTCTCTCTCTCTCACACACACACACACGCACACACACGCGCACACGCACAAGTGGGACCCGTTGAATTATTTATTTGCTCGTGACAACTTTTAATTAGGTTCCACTGTAATCTAACTTTTTTCTTAAGTTATTAATTGAGCTCAGTGACTTCAAAAAGTTGTACACAAGCCTTGTCTGGGCCTTTCCGGCGTCCCTGAATGTAGGCTGAGTAACCATGTTAGGTTGTACTATACTACACAGGCCTTTTTTTTCAACATCAGCAATGCAACTGGGCCGACAGTTGTACACAATATCCGGGTCAACTTGTTATCCGCCCCGCTGGGCTGCAAAGTTTCCTAGGAGGTATGCATTAGGCTTAACAAGAAAATGGACTTTAACAAATAATAAATGGGATGTAATTATAATAACTGGGCAATCACTATGCACCAAACATGTAATTAGTTTGAAAAATATATTATTTTTGGAATTTAGAAATTTTAATTTCATTACTTGTTGTGCGCGCAATATTTCGATGGATTTTAACGTGATACAACTTTATTTTGAAATTATATTTAACCTGACTAGAAATTTCGGATAAAAATATTTCGGATCCCATCAAAATGTGGGATTTTTTTAATTCTGTTTTGAGCGGTTGTTTGAAATTATTAATCGTTGTCCTACCTAGAAGTTGGGCTGTACTTTTAACAAACCCGTAAATGGGCTGTAGTAAATTCCATTAGAATTAAAAAATGGGTTGTACATTCTTACAGATTGCAAATGGGCTATATGTTCTCTGCCAAATCCGAGCTGTGGGCCTACTAAGTTGACGCGTACCAAGGGCTTTGTCAACTTAGTCAATATAAACGATTCTAGCTGCAGTGATCGTACGATGTACATCGAACCGCCGTAGTGCTTCTTTAACCTCTGGTCTTCTTGCCCCAGCCGCCCAAAGCAGCGCCGGTCGTGTCGCGTGCTCCTGCCTCCCGTGGCCGGCTGTGATGCCGCGGAGGCTTCACCGCCCTGTACTACTCCCACCGCTGGACAGGCCATCCCTCTACTCACCCACACCCCCTGTTATTCTGCGGCGACGGCAGCCGAACCTGTGAACCCTCGTACTCCTCTCCGCGCGGGCTACCACTGCTGCGTCTTCCCCGGCTCCGTGTCGTCCCCTTCCTAGGCCTCGCCGTCGTCCAGACCACTGCCCTAGTGCTCTCGGCGTGGCATGGTCAACGTGGTCAATGACCGACTTTCATCGGAAGAGTACTGTACGTGGAGAGGCTGACAGCTAGGTCCAGGCGGCCGCAAGGAAGTGCCTCCTTATTACACGCAAAATAATTGTTCCTCCACCTGACAGCAGGGACCCACCGGACAGGCCACCTTATTTCGCGAAAAAAATGTTTCCCCCCCGACTGCTGGGACCCACCGGATGGGCCAGCGTATTTCGCGAAAAAACGTTCCCCGCGTTGTCAGCTCGGACCCACCGGAAGTGCCTCCTTATTACGCACAAAAAAATGAATACTCCCCCTGCTAGCTGGGACCCACCATGGTGGGAGGCTGACTTGTGGGCCTACTAAGTTGACTGGGACGGGGGCCTTTGTCAACTTTAGTCAATATGAACGATTCTAGCTCCAGTGACCGTACGATGGCCATCCAACGGCCGTAGTGCTTCTTCAACCTCTGGTGTTCTTGCTCCAGCCGCCCAAAGCAGCGCCGGTCATGCCGCATGCTCCTGCCTCCCGTGGCCGGCTGTACTGCCGCAGAGGCCTCACCGCCCCCTACTATTCCCACCGCAGGCCAGGCCCTGCGGCGACGGCAGCCTCACACCGCAGCCGAACCAGTGAACCCTCGTACTCCTCTCCGCGCGGGCTTCCACTGCCGCGTCTTCCCCGGCTCCCCGTCGTCCCCTTCCTAGGCCTCGCCGTCGTCCACTGCCATGATGCTCTCGGCGCGGCATGGTCAATGTGGTCAACGACCGACTTCCATCGGAAGAGTACTATACGTGGAGAGGCTGACAGCTTGGTCCACGGCAGCCGCAAGGAAGTGCCTCCTTATTACGCGGAAAATAATCATTCCTCCACCTGACAGCAGGGACCAACCGGATGGGTCACCAGTATTTCACGAAAAAAACGTTTCCCCCTGACTGCTGGGACCCACAGGACGGGCCACCGTATTTCGCAAAAAAAACTTTCTCCCCCGTTGTCAGCTCGGACCCACCAGAAGTGCCTCCTTATTATTTACAAAAAAATGAATACCCCCCTTCTACCTGGGACCAACCTTGGTGGGAGGCTGACTTGTGGGCCTAGTAAGTTGACTAGGACGGAGGCCTTTGTCAACTTTAGTCAATATATGAATGATTCTAGCTCCAGTGACCGTACGATGTCCATCCAACGGCCGTAGTGCTTCTTCAACCTCTGGTCTTCTTGCTCCAGCCGCCCAAAGTAGCGCCGGTCGTGCCGCCTGCTCCTTCCGCCCATGGCCGGCTGTGATGCCGCGGAGGCCTCACCGCCCCCTACTACTCCCACCGCTGGCCAGGCCATCCCTCTACGCACCCACACCCCCTGTTATTCTGCGGCGACGGCAGCCTCACACCGCAGCCGAACGAGTGAACCCTCATACTCCTCTACGCGTGGGCATCCACTTCCGCATGTTCCCTGGCTCCGCAGCGTGCCCTTCCTAGGCCTCGCCGTCGTCCACCGCCCTAGTGCTCTCGGCGCGGCGTGGTAAACGTGGTCAAGGAATGGCTTCCATCGGACGTGGACTGTACATGGAGAGGCTGATAGCTGGGTCCACGACCGTAGCAAGGAAGTGCCTTCTTATTACGCGCAAAATAATTATTCCTCCACCTGACAGTGGGGACCCACCGAACGGGCCACCGTATTTAGCGAAAAAAACATTTCCCCCTCTCTGCTGGGACCCACCAATTACATCTTCGCACGCAAGGAAGTGCGTCCGAAAAAAAACGATCCACCCCTTGACTGCTGGGACACACCAGCTACATCGTCGCACGCAAGGAAGTGCCTGACAGTCGGGACCCACCTGGTCGAAGTGTACATAGCGTTGTCATTCTGGTCGCGAACGTGTACGTACATATATACTGGTGGATGTAGAGGCGCGCACGTGTTGTAGTAGAGGCACGCACGTAGCATGTACACGTACGTACAGCGGCGAGGGTGCAAGAAAGAAAATACGACCACGTACGTACATACGGGCAGGGTCTCTAATGCCTATCGCGCATACGTACATGGCTGGGTCGAAACGGAGAAACAGCGTCGTCGTCGTGTTCATGGGGAGCCAACCGGCTAGGTCGGAACGGAATGTGTGGTCGTGTTCATCGGGAGGGCTTGGACGGAACATGCGATGGAAACGAGGCCTGGCGTACCGCACAACGGAGGAAACGGCCTTGTGTTCGACCGGCCACGTTTGAAAAGGGGTCCTGTTGATCGGGAGGGGCCTGGCGTACCGCAAAACGGAGGGAACGGACCTCCTACGGTCGAAACGGGGGTCCTGTTCATCGGGAGGGGTGTGGCGTACCGCAAAACGGATGAAACGGACTTGTGTTGGAGCGCTACGGTCGAAACGGGAGGGGGGGGAGGGGGAGGGGTGTGGCGTACCGCAAAACGAGACTCCACGGGATACGGTTCATCTCCACCATCGACCTCCTCCAGCCTCCACGGGCTACCGTCGACCTCCTCCAGCCTCCACGGGCTCCTGTTCGTCCAGCCTCCACCGCACGCTACTCCACCGGCTACTGTTCAACCACCCCTCCACCGTCTACTGTTCATCCAGCCCTCCACACCACGGGGTCATGTTCAACCACCCCTCCACGGCCACCCCTCCACCGTCTACTGTTCATCCAGCCCTCCACACCACGGGTTCCTGTTCAACCACCCCTCCACGGCCACCCCTCCACCGTCTACTGTTCATCCAGCCCTTCACACCACGGGTTCCTGTTCATCCAGAGGCAACGCCACCGCTCACTGTTCATCCAACCCCCCCCCCCCCCGCAACGCTCACTGTTCATCCAATCGATCGACTTCAGTTAGCAGCAGTAGCGAAGGAATCGCTCCATCGGGTTCAGTTAACAGCCATCGATCGATCGCTCGGGTTCAGTAACGCGTAGCCTATAGTGCAACCGCTCGGGTTCAGTTAGAGCCCAATGCCTCGCTCGGCTTCAGTTAGAGCCAACGCCTCGCACACCCGCGCGTACGTACAAGAGAAACGCGCATCGCTCCGCCCTCGACCTCCCACCGTAACCGGCAACTCCCCGAAATTTTCCTCCCCCTTGCTTCTACCATGGTTTTTTCCGTCATGGACGGCCGAAAGAATGTCATGCAGCTACGTCTCCGGCCCGTCCAGGATGAAAAGCCCATTTTCTGTCATGAATTTTTGTCATAGAAGTAGGAGCCCACCACATCTAGGATGATACCGGGTTTTGTCACAATTATCGTCATAGAAGTGTCATATGTATGACAGAAAAAAAATTCGTTCGGCCCAAAATGTCACGGATGTGTCTTTTTTTTGTAGTGAACAGTAGCAACGAAAAAGTAAATAAGCAAAGAAAAATATGTGAAAAGCTTGTAGGCAATGGATCAGTGATGGATAATTATGCCGGATGCGATTTCTCATGTAATAGCTATAACATAGGGTGATATAGAACTAGCTCCAATTCATCAATGTAATGTAGGCATGTATTCCGTAAATAGTCATACGTGCTTATGGAAAAGAACTTGCTTGAAATCTTTTGTCCTACCCTCCTGTTGCAGCGGGGTATTACACCACAATGGTGGCCTGAACCAGTATAAATCTTGTGTCTCTTGCGTTGTTCTGTTTGGTAGTTTAGGTCCTAGCGATTCGGCGAAGAGCAAGTAGGCAGAGGGTTGAATCTCCGTGCGCACCCCAGTGTTCGAACCTCAAGGGTCTGCCGGAACCCGAAATCCGACATTTGGCGCGCAAGGTAGGGGTGCGTCGGGATCCGTCTTCTGCCGCTTCGCGTCCCGTCGCATCGTCATCACCATGTCCGGCGACCAGGCGGGCAACCCTGATCCCTGGGCGGCTTGGCCCGCCCGCGCAGAGCCGCTCGCCCCGGGCGACCCCATGCCTCAGGCAGCTCGCGGTCCGCAGGGCGCTGCGGGCCGTGGGTGACGCGGACAGGCCTCGACGGCTCTAATGCCGCGGCAGACACGGTCGGCGGCAAGGGCCTCCAACCACGCCGCGGCCACGACGCCGTACACCCGCCGGGAGCAGGCGAACTCAAGGGCCGCGCTCACGGTGGCCCGAGAGCTGCTGCAGTGCAGACTGATGGAAGGCGGCCGTGACGTGCTGCTAGATCGGGTGGCAGAGCTCCTGGGCTTCGCCGCCTCGGGGGCTCACCCCTTCTGCACTCCGCTCCCGTCTCAGGCCCAGGGCGGCCCGCGCGGGGGCCCCACGTGCAACCGCGGGCTCCAAGGCTACTCCAACACCAGCGAAGCTGTCAGCACAGGGCCGGCGGCAGCACCGACTCCGCTCCCCGCCAGTGAAGAAGGATTCGTCGCGACCCACGGCCCCCGTGGGCCGCCGCGCCACCATCACCAGGTTGGCATGTCAAGCAGATCTGCATGGCACGCGGAGCCCTATGGCGCAGCCTTCGGGGTAACGGCCCCAGAAGAGTACGTGCCCCACATGATGGATCAAGGGCACCGCGCGAGGGCGAACAAGGCTCGCTCCTAAGCCCAAGCTGGGGGGACGAGGCGCCAGAAGCTGAGCTCTTCCAGGAACCCCGGGACGGTCCTGCCGGCCACGCTGGAAGCGATGATTATCAGGTACCACTAATCCCTCAGGAGCAGGCATACACTAATCATGGGTCGCAGGAGGTGTAGGTCGCCACAGCGAGCAGCTGCCCCGCTCCAGCAGTCTCTTACCCCTCAGGAGGAGGGCGTCGGGGGCTGCAGGAGAGGGGCCGAGATCCGACATCACCACCGCGGCATTCGGAGCAAGGCGTTCCCAGGAGGTAGGCCCTCCGCTGGGGAGGTGCCTTAGGGCCTGCCCCTGGCGGAGGACTCGTGGTCGTCGAGGGAACCGCTGGCAACCGCTCTACCCCATCGGTGGCGTCCTGGTTTTCGGTCGTCGTTGATGGCACTAGAGTGTGGCGCAAGGCGGGGCCCTCGTCTGGTGATATGAAGCAAGGCCGGTACCTATGAAGTAGGCCCAGTGCCTGTCAAGCTCGCCGCCCCGTGACACGATCACGTAATAATGAGTGGGGCTGTACACGCCCCGGAGTCTCAGGGGTGCCGGCCTCAGGCCCTGGGGATCCCTCCCACGCCCAATGGCAGCACTTAGCTCCGCGCTGGTGAGAAGACGTCCAAGACTAGACTAGGTGCCGAACGCGGCCTTTTGTTTGCTTTCGTTGCTTTTCCCTTGGTTGTTGCTTTCCCCCGCTGGATTTAAGTTGAACTAGAACTTGAGATTTGCGTGTGTTGGGGAAGGGGTGCTTAGTCTCGTTCGAGCAATCTCTCGCGTTTCGGTTACAACCTTGCCTCAGCTGCCTCCCCTAGTGAGCCCCTCGCGAGCCGGGTCTGGCCTAGCTTGCGCGCAGCCCAGACTGCCGCCGCCATATCCCCTCAGGAGGTTTTTCACTGCAGATCCTACGGATTCAATCAGGAGGCATTCGGGGCACCACAACCTCCCACAAGTTATCTCAGGACCCGCGCGGGACAAAGGTAAACTAACCAGCCGGCTCGTCACCCAGCCAATCACTTGGCACGGGCCTATGGGCGATGTAGCATTAACTAGTGCGCTAAACATTGGTTTTACATGAGGGGCACCCCCTCCCAAAAATGCTCTCACAACCATCAGGACAAAAGCCTGAGTTCTATTCATGCAGGATAAGGAAATGGGAACTATGCACCGTCAATCGGATAAATCCCCCAATGCATCCTCAGGAACGCCACCCGAATTGTCGCTGGCGTCGCTGGCCTCGCCATCGCCCCCCGCGTTGTCGTCAGCGGCGTCAGGGCCGTTCACCACGCCGCCCTCGTCGGCGGCCACGATCACGCCATCATCATCTAAAGCGAAGGCCCTGACAAGGGCATCCACGTTGTCCTCTACCCAGTACGCCAGGTCGTCTCGGACGGCCTGGGGGACTGGGGCGATGGCGGCGTCAAAGTTGAAGTGAGGATCCATGTTTCGGAGATGGCTGAAGACGCGAGAAAAGGCGTGCCCGAGCAGGGCTCGGCTCCTCTCCTCCACCAACCTGTTGGCACGGACCGACCGCGCCTCCAGCTGCGTCACGATGTCGGTGAAGAACTGAAGGTTGCCGGCGTAGTTAATGGCACGCGGCTCGCCGACGGCCGCCTCGCAGATGTTACCTAAGGTTGTGTTGGCCCTCTCACGAAGCGTGGTGAGCATGGGGGCGTGCTCGTGTTCCAAGAGCCGCTGCTGATGCATCTCGTCCGCATTCTGACGGGCGACAGCCTCAGCCTCAACCACCTATTGGCGAAGAAGAAGCACTTCGGCATGGGAAGTAGCCGACTCCCCCTGCGCCACCTCGAGTGCGGCCCGCAAGGCATCAGCCCGCTGCATCGCTTCCTCCAGCTTGGTCCTCAGGACGGTGGTCCTACCTTCGGCCTCGGTCCGGACCAACTCCAGCCTCTCCTTGAACTCGCACTCGAGGTTGAGGTGCGCCGTCGCCACCTGACGTCCGACCTCCTCCAAGACACGGGCTTCCCGCGCGGTGACATCGTCCTCCGCCCGTGTCACCCAGCGCTCCCTCGTCTCCAGGCGCTCGTACTCGCGTGCGCGTTCGGCGGCTTCCAGCGTCAGCGCCACCTCACGCTTCTGGAACTTCGTTGGGTCGCCGGAGGCCACCTTCATCGACGCAAGGGCCGCCTCACGCAGCTCCACCTGCTCCTCCAGTGAGCGGCACTGGGCCAGGAGTTCCCGCGCCCGCTCCTCCGTGGCCTCTCGCTGCCGGTCAGCTTCCCGGGCCTCTTCAACAGCCCGGGAACGGGCCTCCCGAGAGGCCACCAGCGACGCCTTGGCCTCCTCGTCATCGAGGTCGCGCTGGCGGTGCGCGAGGGTGACAGCCGCGTCCAGCTTGCGCCTCTCTGCCACCAGGCGCAGGCCCTCGGCCTCAAGGCGCGCGTCCTCATTAGCAAGCTCTTCACCAAGCAGGCTCACCGCGTTAGCCGCCCTCCGGAGAAACCCTTGGCGAAGAGCGCGACGCTCCCGGGCGCGCTCGAGTACGTCTTCCACACCATCATCCGCCCCAAGCGAGCGCCGTGGGGCGCGGATCAGCACTCCCCTCCCAGGCAGGGGGCTGGGGGCTGGCTCCCTTGGGGCGACCGGGCACGCCCTGCCAAAAGCCCGACCTGAAGCCAGTCCATCTCCAGGAGAAGAGCGCGGGGAGTACCCCAACCAATCACGGTCCACCACCAGGCGAGGAGCCCACGGCATGCTGGCTATGCCACGAGAAGGCTCGCGAACGAAGACCGCAGGGAGCGCAGGGCCGCGCTGCGCCTCGGGATGGCTCGTCTCACCAACCGGCCTCACCACAAGGGCCCGGCTGCTCGGAGCGATCGAAGACGGCGGAGGAGGCGGAGGCGAGGGGGATGGCCCCTCATCCACCTCCATGAGCTCGGAAGGAAGGGCCCTGCGAAGCGAGGATCAGGAAAGGCAACAAAAGAATTAGGAGCTAGAAAGGGAGAAGGCTTACTCATCAATGGCGAAGTACTTCCTACGCTTCAGCAGGCAGCAAGGGAAATCATTGCCCAGGGCCTCCCTTCTTTTTCGGAGGGCCTCAAAGTCCACACGGAAGCGACCCAAGAGTTGAGCGCAGGGGTCAGCTCGCGACGAGGAGGAAGCATCGAGGCGACTCGCGTCGGGGGCGTCCGCCTGATGCGCGCTGCCGGTCGCCTCACCAAGAAGAGCGGCTGGGGCCTCAGGAGCCTCAGCCGCAGGCACTGCGAGCGGCCGCCCGCCACCCTCAACTGCGGCAGCACGAGCCTCGGAAGCCGCTCCCTCATGAGCGCCGCCCAGTGCTGTCGCCTCGGCGGGGCACCCTCGGCCTCCAGAGGCTCATGCCTCCCTGCCCCGCCACTTGAGGAAGAGTCGCCCCGAACGGCTGCGAGGGCGACCACCACCACTGGGTTCTCACGAGGCCCCTGGAGGCCAGCAGGGCATGGCCCCCATTCGTCGAAGATGGGCATCTGGCTCACGAAGTCACCTCTGTTCGAGCAGAGGTATAGCAAGCCCCCACCCTTGACGAATGTCGCTGGGGGAAGGATCCCCAGTCAAGACCAAGAGGACCTTCCTCAGTGCTTCAGGCGTCAGGTCCTCTTCCTGGAGCCGCATACGGTCCCCACGACCGCTGAAGGCCCACATTCGATGAGAATGGCGCTGGAAAGGGGTGACGCGGAGTAGCAAGAACTGCTTCACCACCTTGGGCGCCGTCACGCCAAGCTCCCTTAGGAACTCGAAGCGACGCCAGACGAAGGCAAGCCGGGGGCTCGCGAGCGTCTCCTGGCCCCAGCCTGAGTTGGGGACTGCAGGTGAAGATGGCTCCGTTAGCAGGGGGCTGGGCACCCCTACGTCCACATACAACTACCTCTCGCGACACCCAGGCGCGGGCGGAGGAAGACTGAAGTCAATTCCAGAAGCCGCTGTCTCAGGCGCAGCGATGAAGCTCATGCACCCCGAACATTGGGTGGGGTCGACAAGGCGCAGAGAGAAGAAGTGGCGCAGCAAGGCAACCGAAGGAAGGATGCCCATCATTGCCTCGCAAACGAAAGCAAAAACCGCAAGAAGGGTGATGGATTCACGACCCAGATGCATCATATGGATCCGATAATGGGAAAGCACGACGTTGAAGAAATCAGAAAAGGGGGGAACCAGTCCCGCCCACAGGGCGTCGGCGAAGTACCGGACCTCGGTGGGAATCCTGTCAATGGAGAAGCGAGACGCGGGCCAGGCCGTCGTCCTCCCGCACTCGTTGAAGATGGTGGCCAGGGCTGAGTTGACCTTGCCCAGGCCTTCTTGATTGATTATGACCGGCCAATCGATGGCGGGGGCCGCCGACGACGACGAGCGAGGCGGCGGCACGGGCTTCTTCCCTTTTCCCTTCCTCGGTGGAGCCATGACGGCAAAAAAGGGAGGGGGGAAGGTTCGAGATTGGATTGGATGCGGAAGCTGGAGTTCGAGAGAAGAAAGGACAGGGGGCGCTCAAGCAGCAGAAAGGGGAGTGGCTGTGTGCGGCAGCAAGTCCGCCTAGCAAGGCACAAAATAAGGAGGCGTGGGGGAACAGTGCCGCCCACGTCCAATCAACCGCCACGCGGCGCCCAAGGCCGCAGGCTATTAGGGCCCGTGACGCTTCACACTTGCCCTTTCGCCTCTCTGCTCGATCAAGTCCGGGCGCGTCGTGGGCCCGGGGGCTACTGTCGGCGTTCTGGGAACGGGGGTCCCCAGACTTGCCTGCCTGCGGCCTGCGGCGTGGCTCAAAGGAGGCCCAGCACAACCCATCTTCATCAACACAAGCTCAAGATCCTCGCGAGGGGCCAAGCCTCGCGGGGCGGACGACAAGGAGCTTCCTCAGGCACGGCCTCGTCAGGCTGGCTCACGAGGAGGCGGAGAGTTCAAGGCGGGGTACCTCGCGAGGTGCCCATGACGCAAGCCATGACGACCAAGGGCGCCAGTTGGGCGCCAGCCCGCGCAATGTCCTCCTTTCCTCTTTGGTGCAAAGGGAGCAAGCGCAGGCGAGAGCATCAAGCAAAGGCATCCATTTCGGTGCAACAAGACCAAGACCAGCCCAACGGCAAGGGAGAAGTCATTGTGGAGCCCAAGCAGGCGTCACCACCAGAGCCTTTGACAGGCGAGGACCAACTTTAGTCAGGATAAGTGTACCCGCTGTTCCCCTTCAAAATGGCCAATTGTTGGCGCCCTTCCCGCTCAATATTTGAGAAGAGGCCCAGGGCCTTTGCCTATAAATAGGACTAGCCACCCTCGGGGTAGAGACGGCTAGAGACCGGAAAAAGAATCCAAGAGCCAGAACCAAGTAGCACCAGCCAAGAACAGACCCTCGCGAGGCTGTTCTTCCTTGTATTGTTCATCATCAGCCCAAGAGGCAATCCACCACACCACACACTGGAGTAGGGTATTACACCACAATGGTGGCCTGAACCAGTATAAATCTTGTGTCTCTTGCGTTGTTCTGTTTGGTAGTTTAGGTCCTAGCGATTCGGCGAAGAGCAAGTAGGCAGAGGGTTGAATCTCCGCGCGCACCCCAGTGTTCGAACCTCAAGGGTCTGCCGGAACCCAAAATCCGACACCGGCCACGATTTGCCGGACTTAAAAAGCACCTTCCAGATATCCTTGTGGGAGGAATCATAAAGCTCCCGAAGGGTTTGGTGCTCGGCTGGATCGAACTCCCATAGAGTACAAGCTCGGCGCTGACAGGGGAGAACCAGGCGAACTAGCATCACCTGGACAACGTCGATGAGTTTGACGTCCCTATCGACCACACCTTGAATGCGCGTCTGGAGCAGTAACAGCTCATCGGACAAGCACCAGTTCGGGCCCTTCTCGGGCCAGGACGTGAGCCGTAGTGGAGCTCCGGATCTGAACTCTAGAGCTGCCGCCCACTTTTTGCCGTGTGGTTCGGTGATATAGAACCACTGCTGTTGCCACTCCTTGACGGAGTCGTTGAAAGCGCCTTTCGGCCAAACAGCCTTGGGCATCTTGCTTACCATGGCGCCGCCGCACTTGGCGTGTTCGCCACTCACCACCTTGGGCTTCACATTGAAGATCTTCAGCCATAGGCCGAAATGAGGTGGGATCCGGAGAAAAGCCTCGCACACGACAATGAACATCGATATATTGAGGAAGGAGTTGGGGGAAAGATCATGAAAATTGATCCCGTAGTAATACATGACTCCCGAACAAACGGGTGAAGGGGAAACCCGAGCCCACGTACGAAATGGGGAAGGAACACGACTCTCTCGTGAGGTTCCCGAGTGGGGACGACCTGTCCCGCCGGCGGGAGACGGTGGCCGATCTTCTAGGCCAGATACGCGGCTCTTCGGAGCTTCTTGATGTCCTTCTCCTGGACGGTCGAGGCCATCCACCTACCTCCTGCTCCGGATCCGGCCATCTTTGGAATATCTCTCCTTGATGGAGAAAGAGGGTACTTGGGCGTTGGGGCTCGAACAAAGGGGAATGAGCTAACGGGAGGAGAAGGCGTGGTTAAAGAGAAAGGGGGCCTTACCTCTTTATAGGGGTGGTAAAAGTCTTTTGCGCCTCCCCACTTGCCTGGTGAAGCTCGTCCGCCTCCCACTCGCCGCGATTAGCGGTGCGGTTAGATTACCCACACCCGTATTGATGAGAACCCCGTGATATGGGGACACGACCTCTGCTTTGACAAGACGTGTCAAAGAAACCGCCTCGCAGTATGCACTGTTGCTGGTTGTGGGAAAATGGTTCGAATAATGGTCTGACCGTAATAACATGTCACGTCCTCAGAAAAAGTTGTCAGTGGATCGCATTTGTGAAAATATCGTTCTCTCTACGGCGGTGTGTAAAGATCATCTTGTAGATCCGGACACGATTCAAGTGTTCAATAACAACTTTGGAGTATTCGGACAAGGAACCCGCCTTGCAATGCCGAAGACAATACTGCGTGCCGGACTCACCGTCATTGATGCCTGGTTCAGGGGCTACTGAGTGAGTCCTGGATTAGGGGGTATCCGGACAGCTGGACTGTGTACAACGTCCGGACTATTGAAGCGTGAAGATACAAGACTCAAGACTTTGGCCCGTGTCCGGATGGGACTCTCCTTGGCGTGGAAGGCAAGCTTGGCGATCCGGATATTATATTTCCTTCCTTGTAACCGACTCCATGTAAACCCTAGCCCTCTCCGATGTCTATATAAACCGGAGAGGTTGGTCCTTAGAAGGCCGATCACAATTACAATCATACCATCATAGGCTAGCTCTCAAGGTTTAGCCTCTACGATCTCGTGGTAGATCTACTCTTGTACTACCCATATCATCAATATTAATCAAGCAGGAAGTAGGGTTTTACATCCATCGAGAGGGCCCAAACGTGGGTAAACATATGTGTCCCTTGCTTCCTGTTACCATCAGCCTTGACGCACAGATCGGGACCCCCTACCCGAGATCCGCCTGTTTTGACACCGACAGCAAGGACTGGGCGTAGCCACACTCGGTTCAACTAAAGTTGGAGAAACAGACACCCGCTAGCCACCTGTGTGCAAAGCACGTCGGTAGAACCAGTCTCGCGCAAGCGTACGCGTAATGTCGGTCCGGGATGCTTCATCCAATAATACCGCCGAACCAAAGTATGACATGCTGGTAAGCAGTATGACTTGTATCGCCCACAACTCACTTATGTTCTACTTGTGCATATAACATCTACGCATAAAACCTGGCTCGGATGCCATTGTTGGGGAACATAGTAATTTCAAAAAAATTCCTACACACACGCAAGATCATGGTGATGCGTAGCAACGAGAGGGGAGAGTGTTATCCACGTACCCTCATAGACCAAAAGTGGAAGCGTTAAAACAACGCGGTTGATGTAGTCGTACATCTTCACGGCCCGACTGATCAAGCACCAAAACTACGGCACCTCCGAATTCTTGCACACGTTCAGCTCGATGACGATCCTCGTACTCCGATCCAGCAGAATGTCGGGGAAGAGTTTCATCAGCACGACGGCGTGGTGACGATCTTGATGTTCTACCATTGCAGGGCTTCGCCTAAGCACCGCTACAATATTATCGAGGAGGACTATGGTGGAGGGGAGTCACCGCACACGGCTAAGAGATCAAGAGATCAATTGTTGTGTCTATGGGGTGTCCCCCCCTCCGTATATAAAGCGGGGGAGGAGGAGAGGGCCGGCCAAGGGGAGGAGGCGCGCCCAAGGGGAGCAACCCTACTCCAAGTAGGATTCCCCCTCTTTCCTAGTCCAAGTAGGAGAGGGGAAGGAAGGGAAGGAGAAGGAGAAGGAAGGAGAGGGAGGAAAAGGAGGAAAGGGGGGCCGGCTCCCTAGTCCAATTTGATTTGGGCTGGGGGGGCCGCGCGCCCTGCCTCCTCTCTTTCACCACTTGGCCCATGAGGCCCATTGCTTCTTCCTCGTATTCCTGTAACTCCCCGGTACCCCCGAAAATACCCGAATCACTCGGAACCTTTCCGATGTCCGAATATAGTCGTCCAATATATCGATCTTTACATCTCGACCATTTCGAGACTCCTTGTCATGTCCTCGATATCATCTGGGACTCTGAAATCCTTCGGTACAACAAAACTCATAAACTCATAATAAAACTGTCATCGAAACCTTAAGCGTGCGGACCCTACGGGTTCGAGAACTATGTAGACATGACCAAAACACGTTTCCGGTCAATAACCAATAGCGGAACCTGGATGCTCATATTGGCTCCTACATATTCTACGAAGATCTTTATCGGTCAAACTGCATAACAACATACGTTGTTCCCTTTGTCATCGGTATGTTACTTACCCGAGATTCGATCATCGGTATCTCAATACCTAGCTCAATCTCGTTACCGGCACATTCTCTTTACTCGTTCCGTAATACATCATCCCGCAACTAACTCATTAGTTACGATGCTTGGAAGGCTTATAGTGATGTGCATTACCGAGTGGGCCCAGAGATACCTCTCCGACAATTGGAGTGACAAATCCTAATCTCGAAATATGCCGACTCAACATGTACCTTCGGAGGCACATGTAGAGCTCCTTTATAATCACCCAGTTACATTGTGATGTTTGGTAGCACACAAAGTGTTCCTCCGGTAAACCGGAGTTGCATAATCTCATAGTCATAGGAACATGTATAAGTCATGAAGAAATCAATAGCAACATACTAAACGATCAAGTGCTAAGCTAACGGAATGGGTCAAGTCAATCACAACATTCTACTAATGATGTGATCCCGTTAATCAAATGACAACTCATGTCTATGGTTAGGAAACATAACCATCTTTGATTAATGAGCTAGTCAAGTAGAGGCATACTAGTGACATTAAGTTTGTCTATGTATTCACACATGTATTATGTTTCCGGTTAATACAATTCTAGCATGAATAATAAACATTTATCATGAAATAAGGAAATAAATAATAACTTTATTATTGCCTCTAGGGCATATTTCCTTCGGATACTTATGATGAAACTACTTCCGTGCGTGATACCACTTTGCCATTAGGTGAATTTCTTGACGAATAACTTGCTAGGGCTAGAGAGAATGAAATTATTGAAGATGCTATTATTGATAGTGATGATGAAATTTCTCCCCCTGATTATGAATTACCTGTTGTTCCTAAGGGTTATGTTATGGAATAGGAAGCAACTAGAGCTATCTTTGCTTGTAAAGATAGATATGATCTTAAAAAGTTATTAGCTAAATGGAAGCAGCAATCCCTTAATGCTAGAATGAAACCTGACCCTGCTTTTGCTACTTCTCCTATCTGTGTTACTGATAAGGATTATGAATTCTCTGTTGATCTTGAGATTATTACTTTAGTTGAATCTGATCCTTTTTATGGCCTTGAATCTGAAACTGTTGTGGCACATCTTACCAAGTTGAATGATATAGCCACCCTGTTTACTAATGATGAGAAGTCTCGCTATTATTATATCCTTAAGATATTTCAGTTCTCATTAAAGGGTGATGCTAAGACTTAGTTTAATTCTCTTGCTCCTGGTTGTGTGCGTAGTCCCCAGGATATGATTTATTACTTCTCTGCTAAATATTTCCCTGCTCATAAGAAACAAGCTGCCTTGCGGGAAATATATAATTTTGTGCAAAACAAAGAAGAGAGTCTCCCACAAGCTTGGGGGAGGCTTCTCCGATTACTTAATGCTTTGCCTGATCATCCTCTTAAGAAAAATGAAATACTTGATATCTTTTATAATGGACTAACCGATGCTTCCAAGGACTACTTGGATAGTTGTGCTGGTTGTGTTTTCAGGGAAAGAACAGTCGATGAAGCTGAATTACTATTGAATAATATGTTGACTAATGAAAATAATTGGACTCTTCCTGAGGCAATTCCTGAGGCAATTCCTGAACCAATTGAGCCAACTCCTGAGCCTATTCCTAAACCCACTCCGAAGAAGAGAGGTGTTTTATTTCTCAGTCCTGAAGATATGCAAGAGGCAAAGAAATCAATGAAAGAAAAGGGTATAAAAGCTGAAGATCTTAAGAATTTACCACCTATTGAAGAAATAAATGGTCTTAATATACCACCTGTTGAAGAACCACATTGTTGATAACCCGACACAGGTAGTAAAGGTAAATTCTCTCTATAGATATGATAAAGTTGAAATTCCCTCTACTAAATTTCATAGCCCATGCTAAGATGAATTTGATGACTTTATGGCTAGACAGGAAAGTTTTAATGCTTATGTTGGTAGAGAATTAAAGAATAATGCTTTCGAGATAGGACGCGTGAGTGATTATATGGCTAGAGTTAAAGGTGAACTTAAACTCGTTAGCAAATATGCTTCTATGGTTGCTACTCAAGTTGAGGAAGTACTTAAAGCTCAAAATGATTTACTTGATGAATTAAATAATAAACATGACTTTGTTGTTAGAGTGGCTACTAGAACTAGTAAAATGACTCAGGAACCTTTGTATCCTGAAGGCCACCCTAAGAGGATCGAGCAAGATTCTCAGAGAAATAATTTAGAGGCACCTAGTTCTTCTAAAAAGAAGAAAACAAAAAACGATAGGACTTTGCATGCTTCTAGTGAACCTACTGTAGACACACCTGAGAATCCCAATGATATTTCTATCTCTGATGCTGAAACACAATCATATGATGAACATGAACCTAGTGATAATGTTAATGATAATGTTCATGTTGATGCTCAACCTAGCAAAAACAATGAAGTAGAGATTGAACCTGCTGTTGATCTTGACAACCCACAATCAAAGAATCAACGTTATGATAAGAGAGATTTTGTTGCTATGAAGCACGGTAGAGAAAGAGAACCATGGGTTCAGAAACCCATGCCCTTTCCTCTTGAACCATCCAAGAAAAAGGATGATGAGGATTTTGAGCGCTTTGCTGAAATGATTAGACCTATCTTCTTACGTATGCGCTTAACTGATATGCTTAAAGTAAATCCCTATGCTAAATATATGAAGGATATCATTACAAACAAAAGAAAGATACCCGAAGCTGAAATTTCCACCATGCTTGCTAATTACACTTTTAAGGGTGGAATACCAAAGAAACTTGGAGATCCGGGGGTACCAACTATACCATGCTCCATTAAAAGAAATTATGTTAGAACTGCTTTACGTGATCTTGGAGCCGGTGTTAGTGTTATGCCTCTCTCTTTATATCGTAGACATGAATTGAATAAGTTGACACCTACTGAAATATCTTTGCAAATGGCTGATAAATCAACTGCTATACCTGTCGATATTTGTGAGGATGTGCCTATTGTGGTTGCAAATGTCACTATCTTAACGGACTTTGTTATTCTTGATTTTCCCGAGGACGATAGTATGTCGATTATCCTTGGTAGACCCTTTTTGAATACTGCAGGGGCTGTTATTGATTGCAACAAAGGCAATGTCACTTTTCATGTCAATGGTAATGAGCATACGGTACACTTTCCGAGGAAACAATCTCAAGTTCATAGCATCAATTCTATTGGAAAAGTTCCAACTATCATTATTGGAATTTCTGAATTTCCTCTTCCTACTGTCAAGAAAAAGTATGATATTCTTATTATTGAGGACGTTCATATCCCCGTTGAGGTAACTTAGTGTTATTCGAAATTTCTTCTGTTCCGTGTTATTCGGAATGAGTTTGTTAACAAGACTTGATCAACCTTGTTAGTGGATTCATTTTGATGATCATGAGATGGATGAAACTAGAAGGCACAACCTTCTGTACCCTCTTTTTACTTTCTGTTATTTAGAATAAATAAAGCAAAAATAGTATTATCTGTCTGTTTTCTGAATTATCCATGCAATAAAAAAATATCCCGAAAATAAAAGTGCTCCAAATGCCCTGCTAATTTAGTATGATTTTTTATGGAATATTTGAGGATTTTAGGCACTGAAATCACTGCAGGAGGGGCAAGAACCAGGCCACGAGAGTGGAGGGCGCGCCCACCTTCCCTGGGCGCGCCCCCTGTCTCGTGGGCTCCTGGTGGCCCCCCTCCACTTATGCCAGCACCCACACACTCCATATTTTTCCCAAAAAAATCCCCATCTAGCTCAAGCACGAGTTCTAGCTCATTTTGCTGCGATTTTTGATCTCCTTGCTCAAAGCTCCATTCACAAAACTGCTTTGGGAGATTGTTGCTTGGTATGTGACTCCTCCATTGGTCCAATTAGTTTTTGTTCTAGTGCTTTATTCATTGCAAATTTTTGCTGCATAGGTGACCATGTTCGTGAGCTTGCATGTTAAATTTATGAGGTCCCAAGTAATTCTAATGCATGATATAGGCTCTAGGCACTTGTAGGAGTAGTTGCTACCAATCTTGTTTAGTTTTATCCACTTTTATTTTGAAGTTAGTAAAATTTCAGAATTTTTTCAGAAAAAAATTATGTCTAGGAGAATGTACCAAGGTGGTTCCTCAGTAAAGAAAGGACCCATGATTGCTATACGTGAGCAAGATGATGAACTACCGAGGGACGCGGAAGTACGAGCTTGTGAGTGGCCATCCGATGATTTTATGGTTGAAGCAGGCTTTAAGGAGGAATTTGACGCGTATGTGCGTAATGCTGATCTGGAGGACTTCTTACAAGATAAGTGTCCTCAGTACTATCAATTGACTGATTCATTTGTGCGAAGGTTTAAATATAAATGTATACGTAATTCTCCGAGTGTCCTATTTGATATCTATGATACATCTTATACCATGGACTTAGAGGATTTTACAATTGCTTGCAAACTTCCGCAGTGCGGTAGTATTAATGATCCCCACAAATCTGAATTTAGAGATTTCCTTGCTAGTATTACTGTGGGAGAATCTAGGGACATTGCACAAGCTACCATAGGGAGCATTCGTTTTCCTACTATACATTATTTTGCTCTCTTCATTGGTAGATGCATTAACGGTAAAGACAAAGCATGTCATATGTGTGTCCCTGATCTTAGTGTCCTCAAGAGTGCTATGTTAGGTAATAAAGATTACAACTTGGGGGGCAATAGTTGCACGTAGGTTGCATAATAATGGTAGGGCTGGAGATTTATTTGGAGGAATTTATGCGACCCGTGTGGCTAATTATCTTGGTATAGCCCCACGAGAGGGGGATATGATGTTACCTCCTGCTTATTTAAATTATGACGCTATGGTCCAACATCATTTTCTTAAGAGGAATGAACAATTCCTCCAGTATCGACTAATCTATGACAGGTGCAACGTTGTCCATGTTACTCTCCCTGTTCCTCTCCTTTTTGACTACCAGGCAAAAGGAATATATGTTGTTACTAGGGAGGAAGCAACTGCACACGAAGGGAGAGCGGAGGCGGCTCGTCAGCATGCCGCAGCTCAAGAGGCATTTGCTGCTGCATCTCAGTACGACCCCAGTTACAACTACGGATATCAGCCAGGCTACCCTTGGCATTAGACCAACTTAGGCCAAAAGCCTAAGCATGGGCGAGTGCGTATTTCTCACCGACTTTACATTCATGTTCACACACTATTCTAGTCGTCGGTGCTCATACTCTTTCATTGTATTATCCATGCTAGTTTAATTTTATTTTTCTAGCTTTCTTCTTGCGTGTTTGCTAAACCTTAAGAAAAACCAAAAAAATTAGTTAGTTTAATTTCCATGCTTGTAGTAGTAATTAAAATGAAAACCCAAAAAGATTTCTCGTTCTTCTTGTTTGTTGGGAGCTTTCCCGTGTAAATAGTTTTATTTTTCTTTCCTTTGGGGGTCGAGAGTAGAAGACCATATTGAAAATGTTTAGTGGCTCTCATATGCATGATTGTTTATTTAACTTAGAGCCCATATTACTTTGTCTTCTCTCTTGAGTTGAATGCTTGCAGATTCCAGCTTAGTCCAATGCACGTGCACTATTATTATTATACACATCGTTCGGTCGTGCGAGTGAAAGTCAATAATGACGATATATGATGGACTGATTGAGATGGGAGAAGCTGGTATGAACTCGACCTCTCTTGTTTTTGTAAATATGATGAGTACATCGTTCCTGGTTCAGCTTATTATGAAATAAAGATATTTGCAATGACATTTAGAGATTATAGTTGCTTGTGCCATGCTTGATTAGCTATGAGTTATAATGGTTTACCTTGCGTGCCAACATGCTATTAGAATGATTATGATGTGGTATGATGGGATGGTATCCTCCTTTGAATGAATTGAGTGGCTCGACTTGGCACATGTTCACGCATGTAATTGAAACAAATCAACATAGCCTTCATGATATTTATGTTCATGGTAGATTATATACTACTCATGCTTGGACTCGGTGTGAATTAATTTTAATGCATGTTCATGACTATTGTTGCTCTCTCAGTTGGTCGCTTCCCAGTCATTTGCTAGCCTTCACCTGTACTAAGCGGGAATACTGCTTGTGCATCCAAACTCCTTAAACCAAAGTTGTTCCATATGAGTCCACCATACCTTTCTATATGCGGTAATTACCTGCCGTTCCAAGTAAATTTGTATGTGCCAAACTCCAAACCTTCAAATGAAATTTTGTTTTGTATGCTCGAGCAGCTCATGTTTCAACTAGGGTTGCCTATATCTTCCATGCTAGGTGGGTTATTCTCAAGAGGAGTGGACTCCGCTCCTCATTCACGAGAAAGGGCCGGTAACCGGGATGCCCAGTCCCATGATCCAAAAAGATCAAAGCAAATCAATATAATTAAACAAAACTCCCCCAGGGCTGTTGTTAGTTGGAGGCACTCGTTGTTTCGAGCAAGCCATGGATTGATGCTTGTTGGTGGTTGGGGGAGTATAAACCTTTACCATACTGTTTGGGAACTGCCTATAATGCATGTAGTATGGAAGATACAGCCATCTCATAGTTGTTGCGTTGATAGTGAAAGTATACCGCTCAAAATGTTATTCGATCTCTGTTTTAAAATCGAGCTCTGGCACCTCTACAAATCCCTGCTTCCCTCTGCGAAGGGCCTATCTATTTACTTTTATGTTGAGTCATCATCCCTCTTATTAAAAAGCACCCACTGGAGACCACACTGTCATTTGCATGCATTACTATTGGTTTATATTGGGTATGACTTGACTGGATCTCTTTTACCATGAATTACAATGTCTAGTCAGTCCTTGATCTTTAAAGGTGCTCTGCATTTATGTTTTGCAGTCTCAGAAAGGGCTAGCGAGATGCCATTTTGTTATATCATGTTATGATTGTTTTGAGAAAGTGTTGTCATTCGAGTTTTAATATTATGGCTCGCTAGCTGATTATGCCATTGATATGAGTAATTGTGAGACCGAGGTATTATTGTGAGTATGGTTAGTTCATAATATTTGTTGAAACCTGAATGCTGGCTTTGCATGTTTACAACAACAAGAGCAAACAGAGTTTGTACAAGTTTTTCTTTATCACTTTTAGTTTATCAACTGAATTGCTTGAGGACAAGCAAAGGTTTAAGTTTGGGGGAGTTGATTAACGCATCTACTTTTCCAAACACTTTTTCCCTTGTTTTGGACTCTAACTTGCATGATTTGAATGAAACTAACCCAGACTAACGCTGTTTTCAGCAGAACTGCCATGATGTTGTTTTATGTGTAGAAAACAAAAGTTCTCGGAATAACCTGAAAATTCACGGAGGCACGTTTTGGAAAATATAAAAAATACTGGCAAAAGAATCAAGACCAGGGGGCCCACACCCTGTCCACGAGGGTGGGGGCGCGCCCACCCTACCCTGGGCGCGCCCCCTGTCTCGTGGGCCCCCTGAGGCTCCACCGACCTCAACTCCAACTCCATATATTCCGTTTCGCGGAGAAAAAATCAGAGAGAAAGTTTCATCGCGTTTTACGATATGGAGCCACCGCCAAGCCCTAATCTCTCTCGGGAGGGCTGATCTGGAGTCCGTTCGGCGCTCCGGAGAGGGGGATTCGACGCCGTCGTCATCATCAACCATCCTCCATCACCAATTTCATGATGCTCACCACCGTGCATGAGTAATTCCATCGTAGGCTTGCTGTACGGTGATGGGTTGGATGAGATTTACCATGTAATCAAGTTTGTTTTGTTAGGGTTTGATCCCTAGTATCCACTATGTTCTGAGATTGATGTTGCTATGACTTTGCTATGCTTAATGCTTGTCACTAGGGCCCGAGTGCCATGATTTCAGATCTGAACCTATTATGTTTTCATGAATATATGTGTGTTCTTGATCCTATCTTGCAAGTCTATAGTCACCTATTATGTGTTATGATCCAACAACCCCGAAGTGACAATAATCGGGATACTTCTCGGTGATGACCGTAGTTTGAGGAGTTCATCTATTCACTATGTGCTAATGCTTTGATCTGGTTCTCTATTAAAAGGAGGCCTTAATATCCCTTAGTTTCCGTAAGGACCCCACTGCCACGGGAGGGTAGGACAAAAGATATCATGCAAGTTCTTTTCCATAAGCACGTATGACTATATTCAGAATACATGCCTACATTACATTGATGAATTGGAGCTAGTTCTGTGTCACCCTATGTTATAGCTATTACATGAGGAATCGCATCCGACATAATTATCCATCACTGATCCAATGCCTATGAGCTTTTCACATCTTGTGCTTTGCTTATTTACTTTTCCGTTGCTACTGTTACAATCATTACAAAACTATTATCTTTACTTTTGCCACTGTTACCTTTATTATCATACTACTTTGCTACTAAATACTTTGCTGCAGATACTAAGTTATCCAGGTGTGGTTGAATTGACAACTCAACTGCTAATACTCAGTAATATTCTTTGGCTCCCCTTGTGTCGAATCAATAAATTTGGGTTGAATACTTCACCCTCAAAAGCTGTTGCGATCCCCTACACGTGTGGGTTATCAGGCGTCATCACGGTCAATGGCAAAGTCCAGCTCCCGGACACCGCTAAAGGAGTCCGAACTACTGCGCGACAGGATAGCCCGGCTCGTCCGGAGCTTAATTAAAACACTCCGGCAAAAAGTTAAGACAAGCCACACACTGCGGCTCAACCGCTCTGTGGCGCAAAACCATCTCTTACATTTTCTTTGCAGGTTCACCTTTGCGTAGGCCAGGACGGATGGCGTGAAGACAGTTCGAGCGCGTAAGGGAATCTCTAGATATTCCCCTCTACGATTATCCGACCATACTTCGGATCCGCATACATCTTCCTCCCGCCTGGTCTCAGCAGGTTCCGCAGTCATATTTCTTTTTATCACATTACCTATACTCATACGCATCGACGTATTATTCAAATACAACATGTGAATTCATATGATGCTCGTCTGCTTCTATTTCTTACTAAAACTCTTTTGTTAAAATGTAGCTGCATACCGCGATATGCCTCAATATGCCAGGGGCTTCTTTATACCCATAATATGGCAATAAAGTCCGAACACCTTCACGGCAGTTCGGCACCCCGAACTTATAGCATTATATGCATCATCTCCGAATCATGTCTTGGGTCAATAGTTGGTTTTCCCGGCTCCTATGTTTTGGTACCTTACGTTCCGCTATATCGGCTAAGGTAGCACAGGGAGAACTACTGCGATTGTGTCCCGGTTCTTACGGACGAGCACCTCAGTAGAGAAAGCCGAAAACTGACTGTCATGATGCAGCGAGAACTGGTCATCTGTTCGGGAGGTCATAAAATCTTTAAGGATCTCTTCCGCATAATGCCATAACCAATGCAGCATGCGAGGGATCGGCTTTTCTTCCAATCAGGCGCCTATACAGCCCCTCATGCGGTCTTCCGAACACCAGGGGCTGCGCCTACCTTCCTTTTAAAACTCCTATGGCTAAGTGAGAGTGATAAAGACCTATAGTCTAATTGCCTGGTTCGCTGTGCTGAACACCTCCTTCAAGGACCCAAAACTGGAATAAAGAGTGTTCAGGTTTATCCCGAACACCCCCGTACTTACCACGTGGGGGCAGAAGCCGACGACTGGCCAACTTTCAGGATTAGTATATAAAACGGCCGCACAGGTGGAAAAAGTTTCAAACAACAAGCAATAAATGATAAAAATGCTCTTGTTCAAATATTACAAAGGACAAACATGATCGTATTCATGGAAATATAATGTCCTTGGTGCATTGCTCCACTGCAAGGCAGGCTCCTTTCAAGACACCTTCATAATATAGCTCGGGCTTGCGGTGCTTCTTTCCCTCCGGCGTTCCCTCGGTCATCAGCTTTTCCGCATCCATCTTCCCCCAGTGCACCTTCATGCGAGCGAAGGCCATTCGCGCACCTTCTATGCAGACCGACCGCTTGATGACTTCGAGTCGAGGGCAGGCACTCACAATCCGCTTCACGAGCCCGAAGTAACTGCTTGGTATCGGCTCGGCAGGCCACAGCCGGATAATCAAATCCTTCATGGCTAGCTCGGCCGCCTTATGCAGTTCGACCAGCTGCTTCAGTTGATCGGAAAACAGCACCGGATAATTCGGCGCCAGATATTGCATCCAGAAGAGCTTACCCGTAGTATTTCTCTCTTCAGCTTGGTAGAATTGGGCGGCATCATATATGCTGTGTGGCAGCTCTGAAATCAGAATTTAAACTCTCAACTTGATTTTCTCCTTTCAAATACCCGCTTTGTATAGAAAAAGCCTTACCAACCACAATCTTCCTCGCCTCCTGGATTTCCTTCAGGGCACCTTGGGCTTCCCCCTGGGCATCATTTGCGGCTTGGCGAGCCTGGGAGAGTTCGGATTCTTTCACTGCTAAATTCTGCTCCAAGGTCTCGCATTTCGTCACGGCCTCTTGAAGCTCTCGCTCAGCCTCAATAACTCTGGCCTCGTGCTTCTCACGAAGAGCCTGCTCGGCGGCTGCCTTCTTCTCGGCTTCGGCCACAACCTTTTTAAGAGCCTCAATTTCGGCCGTCGCCCCTAGAGCACATTACAAAAATATTTTCATCATGCACACTTATTCATTTGTGCTAAATAAACAAGGTTTCCGCATACCTTGGTTATCCTCCAGCTGTTTCTTCACTTTGCCAAGTTCTCCTTCGGCCCGCTCCAGACTATGCCTCAGTCCAGATACTTCCGCAGCATGAGAGGTGGCAGTCGCCACAGACGCCTGCTTATTAAAAAGAGTGATAGATGTCATCAAGTGAGTCTCCTGCGAACATAAATTTGATCCTATGTCCAGTTCTTTCTTTAACCGAACAGTGTATCAGGGGCTGCTATCTATACTATGACACTCTTCCAAACCTCATACAACATACCTCAAAGCCTCTTATGAGGCTGATACAGGATTCATTCAGTCCACTCTCAGCGGACTGAATCTTCTCAATCACCGCACCCATAAGGGCACGGTGTTCATCAACGATGGAGGCATCCTTCAGCGCCGCCAATAAGGTATCCGACACCTCTGGTTGGACAGAGGTGGCCGGTGGAAAAGACATACCTCATCCAGCTGACGGAGGCTGCTTGCCTGATCCTGGGGCCTTATGGGTCTCCGGAATAGTGTCCGGCTGGGGGCCGGATTCAAGATAACCCCCGTCGTCGACAACCACGGGAGCCTTCTCTCCCATGCGTCCGGACCCTGAAGGTTGGCCTCCTGGCGCCGCCTTTGCGATCTCCCCCCCCCCCTCCTTGGCCTTGGTCCTTCTGGGACGAAACCCCGGTGTCATTCATACGTTTGGGGGAGGGGGCCTTCGGGGGTGTCCCACTCTCCATTGCATCCGAACCCAGCAAATCCTCTGACGAGGATTGTTTGGCGTGAGACCTTGCTGGACTGAAAAAAGTACGGCTCAGATTAAAATATCATGCCATGACAAGTCTGGACACATGAGCGTGTTCGGATTTTACACTCACGAGTTCACCAGGGGCTCGGCCCTGGGGTCCCTCTCCGTGTTGCTATCGGCGGCGGTGGTGGACTCCTCTAAAAGAGGAGTTTTTCCCCTCTTAGGCGACTCGGCCTCCAAGGATGTGGAGGCCATCCTTTTCTTTCTTCCCCCCGCGGGGAATTCGTCTCTTTCCTCCTCCTCATCCTCTTTGGAGGAAGAATGGGCATTGGAGTCTTCAGATCTTGTGTCCGAAGCGCCACGACAACGGAGGCCGCCCTGGTCTTCTTGGCCTCCTTTTCGGCCTTCTTCTTCGGTGCCTTGTAAGGCGCCGGGACCAGCATCTTCATCAGAAGCGGGCCGGTCGGTTCTTCTGGCAGCGGGGCCATACAGTAGATCCGCCGCGCCTTCTTCGCCCAGCCCTAGGAAATTTGGGGAAACACATCAAGCATTTTCCTAAGGATATGCGAATAAAACATATGAATTGTCAACGAACAATCGCTTACCGAACTTACCGGGCGGCACAGTTGGTACCCGCGGTCCTCGGCGGAGTCCGGCCATGATTTGCCGGAATTGAAAAGCACCTTCAAGATGTCCTCGGCGGAGTCTTGGTCCAGGACGTAAGTCGCAGGGGGGCGCCGGATCTGAACTCTGGAGCGGCGGCCCATTCCTTGCCGCGCGGCTTGGTGATGTAAAACCACTGCTGCTACCTCTCCTTCACGGAATCATTGAAAGTACCTGTTGGCCATGTAACGTCGGGCATCTTGCTCACCATGGCGCCCCTGCATTCAGCATGCTCGCCGCTCACTACCTTGGGCTTCACATTAAAAACCTTCAGCTATAAGTCGAAGTGCGGCGGGACGCGGAGGAAGGCCTCACACACGACGATGAATGTCAAAATGTTGAGGAAGGAATTGGGGGACAGATCATGAAAATCAATCCCATAATAATACATGATGCCGTGAACAAATGGGTGGAGGGGAAACCCTAGCCCGCGGACAAAATGAGGGAGGAATACCACCCTCTCATGGGGTTCCGGGGTGGGGACGATTTGTCCCGCCGTCGAAAGATGATGGCCGATCCTCTTGGCCAAATACCCGGCCCCCCAAAGCTTTTTGATATCCTTCTCCCGGACGGTAGAGGCCATCCACTTGCCTCCTGCTCCGGATTCAGACATTTTTCGGGAAACCTTTTTGGGCGGAGAAGACGAACGCCTAAGCGCTAGGGCTTTAGCGAGATGGGATGGATGAGCAGAAGAAGAAGGCGTGGGTGAAAGAGGGAGTTCTTATCCCCTTATAAAGGCAGCAAAGATCCTGCGCCTCCCCACTTACCCGTTAAAATCGCTTATTTCCCAAGCGCCACGATTGATGGCGCGGTTGGGTTACCCACGCCCGTATTGATGAGAATCCCGCGATGAGGGGACACGATCTCTGCTTCGACAAGACGTGCTGATAAAACCGCCTCACGATATGTGCGGTGGCAGGTTATGAAAAACGGTTCGAATAAAGACCGGGCCGTGGTGTGACATCACGCTATGAAAAGTTGTCAGCAGATTAGATTTGTGAAATATCGTGCTCTCTACGGTGGTATGTGGAAATTGTTTTGCAGAGCCAGACATGATTCTTGTGTTCAAAATATTCTATGGAGTGTTCGGAGAAGGAACCCGCCTTGTAATGCCGAAGACAATCTGCGCGCCGAACTCATCGTCATTGAAGCCTGGTTCAGGGGCTACTGAGGGAGTCCTGGATTGAGGGGTCCTTGGACAGCCGTACTATATACTTTGGCCGGACTGTTGGACTATGAAGATAAAAAATTGAAGACTTCGTCCCGTGTCCGGATGGGACTCTCCTTTGCGTCGAAGGCAAGCTTGGCAATTCGGATATGTAGATCTCCTTCTCTGTAACCGACTCTTTGTAACCCTAGCCCCCTCCGGTGTCTATATAAACTGGAGGGTTTAGTCCGTAGGACAACAACAATCATAATCATAGGCTAGCTTCTAGGGTTTAGCCTCTACGATCTCGTGGTAGATCAACTCTTGTAATACTCATATCATCAAGATCAATCAAGCAGGAAGTAGGGTATTACCTCCATCGAGAGGGCCCGAACCTTGGTAAAACATCATGTCCCCTGCCTCCTGTTACCATTAGCCTTAGACGCACATTTCGGGACCCCCTACCCAAGATCCGCCGGTTTTGACACCGACAGCGGGATGCTTGGCTCTGGTGATCTTTCCAGCCTCACAAGCCCCACAAAGATGATCTTTGAGGAATTTGACACCCTCGATGCCAATGACGTGCTTCTTCTTTGTGAGTGTATGCAAGTTCCTCATCCCAGCATGACCAAGTCGTCGATGCCATAACCAGCATTCTGAAGCTTTTGTGAGTAGACATGTGGCAGGCTGTGGTCCTGCAGAGAAATCAACAATATACAAGTCTCCTTTCCTAAAGCCTTCCAAGACTTTGGAGTTGTCAGATTCCATTAGCACAAGGCAGCGAAGTTTGCCGAAGACAACAACCATATCAAGATCACAAAGCATTGAGACTGACATAAGATTGAATCCTAAGGACTCAACAATCATGACTTTGTCCATGTGTTTATCCTTTGAGATTGCAACCTTACCTAGACCCAATACCTTGCTTTTGCCTTTGTCAGCATAGGTGATATTCTTCAGATGAGATGGTGACAAATCAGTGTCCATCAGCAAGCTTCTGTCACTAGTCATGTGATTTGTATATCCACTGTCGAGGACCCACTCAGTAGCTTTCGGTTGTTCATCCTGCAGATGAATTAGTGCAACTTACAAACCCATATACTTCATCAGTGAAGAATATGATATCAATTTCATCAACAATAACAAATATAGCAATATGAGGACGTGAGAAATGAATGATTCATTTCTTCATTGTTTAGCTTGCGTCCTTTCAAGCACATTTAGGTCTCCAGAAAATTCTTCAGACAATCAAATTCGTCTGGAGACCTGACCCTGCATAAGAGATTAGTTCTTTTTCTTCACCACCCACATCTATAGGGGTGGCAAAGAGTTCATCATTCTGTGAGCTCCATAAGAAAATGATGGCATAGAAGCCAGTGCACTTTGTTTCACAGAAGAGTGGTTAGGGTAAGCATATGAATAAGCAGAGAAATTCTTCGAGGACTTATGAACATAATGGTTTGAAGAATAATGCACATATTCATGGCCCTTAGACTTTCCCTGCGAAACAGAAGTGTTAGCACAATGATGTTCATATGAGGATTTTGATCCATGTGAGGAATTTGATCCACGTGAAGAATTTGGTCCATCTAAGGACTTGGATCCATATGAAGAGTTTGGTCCATATGAAGAATTTGATCGGGGGTTCCTATTCTTCATGGGTGGTGTCATGATGACATTCACCTAAAGATTTTCAAGGCAACTTTTAGGAACCCAGATTTTCTTCATTGGGGGACCGTTCCTGCAGTTAGTTCTAACATATCGAGCAAATACTTGACCGTTCTGATTCTTGAACAGTTTATAGTTAGAGTCAAATGACTCATCAGAGGAATATGAAGAATTAGAGGTAAAGCTAGATAAATTGCATGGATCTACAGGAGGTCCTTTCGCAGCAACCCATGAGGTTTTGGGGTACTGCTCAGGTTTCCAGTAGGTTCCATTAGCATTGAGTTTCCTCTCAAAGGCAATACCCTCTTCCCTAAGGTTCATGTTCAAGATCTGCTTTTTGAGCACATCACAAAGAGTCTGATGCCCTTTGAGGATTTTGTAAATGCCTGTCACATACAATTCCTTCAGCCCTGCATTATCGTCAGTGATACATGTGGTATCCTCAGATGAGGAATTTGTGACCACAGAGATAGTTGAAGAATTTGCAGCAATAGAAGCATTTGAACATTCAGGTGATGAATTAGCAGATTCACGCTCAATGCATTTAAGACATGGTGGAACAAATTCTTCCTGAGCGAAACTGATCTGTTGAGCAAGCAATGAATCATTTTCCTTCTGAAGATCTTCATAACTCACTTCTAATGTCTCACGATCTTGCTTTCTCTGAAGAAATTCATAAGAAAGTGTCTCATGATCAGTTAAGAGAGTGTTATGATGATTTTGAAGGTTGTCAAACCGAGTTTGAAGTCTCTGGAGATTATCTGTCAGAGTCTTAGTTTGATTCAATTCCTGACCTAACAGGTCATCGCTTCTGTCTAGTTGATTTTGAATATTTTCTAAAGCCTTCTGTTGTTTAATAGCAATTTTAGCAAGTTTCGAATAGCTAGGCTTAAGATTGTCATCAGATTCATCCTCGCTAGAGTCAGAGGGGGAATGCTTGAGTACCTTGGCACCTTTTGCCATGAAGCAATGGGTTGGAGCATAGTCATCGTTGCCCTTGTCAGCAGAGTCGGAGAAGTCATTTTCTTCAGCGTTGAAGATGGACTTGCTGACGTATGCAGTAGCGAGGGCTAGCCTAGCCACACTAGAGTCAGATTCCTCCTCTTCCACATTATCCTCAGATTCCGCTTCAGAGTCCATTTCCTTGCCAATGAATGCCCGAGCCTTCTTGGAGCTGCTCTTCTTGTGAGATGAAGACTTTGAGGATTTTGATGATGAAGACTTTGAGGATTTCTTCTTCTTCTTTCAATCGTCAGAGTCATCATCCTTGTACTTCTTCTTCTTTGATTCCTTTTCCCACAGAGGACAATCAGACATGTAGTGACCAGGTTTCTTGCATTTGTGGCAAGTTCTCTTATTGTAGTCACGGGATGAGGAACCATCATTTCTTGAAGACTTTCCATAACGGCCACGGCGAGAGAACTTCTGGAATTTCCTCATGAGAATTTCTAGCTCCTGGCTCAGTTCTTCAGGATCACCAAGGCTGCTACCAGAATCCTCAGCTTCGGACTCAGATACTGCCTTGGCCTTCAGTGCACGTGATCTTCCGTAGCTCGATCCATAGAGATCTCTCTTTTCAGCAAGCTGGAACTCACGAGTATTTAGCCTCTCGAGGATATCAGCGGGATCAAGTGACATGTAATCAGCTCGTTCTTGAATCATCAGTGCGAGAGTATCAAATGAGGTGTCAAGTGATCTCAACAATTTCTTCACCACCTCATGATCGGTGATATCAGTGGCACCAAGTGCTTGAAGCTCATTTGAGATGTCAGTGAGGCGATCGAAGGTTTGCTGAACATTTTTGTTGTAGAGTCTTTTGAAGTGGTTGAAGAGATTGCGAAGAACATTAACTCGGGGGTCATGTTGAGTTGAAACTCCTTCGTTGACCTTGGACAACCTGTCCCAAATCAGCTTAGCAGTTTCCAATGCACTCACTCTGCCGTACTGACCTTTTCTCAGATGGACACAAATGATATTATTCGCTTGAGAATCGATTTTCTTGAATCTTTTCACATCGGTGGCATTTAGAGACGGAGAGACTGAGGGAACGCCATTTTCCACAACGTACCAGAGATCATTATCAATTGCCTCAAGATGCATACGCATCTTGTTCTTCCAGTAGGGGTAGTCCGTCCCGTCAAAGGTAGGACACCCAGCCGATACCTTGATCATACCTGCAGTCGACATAACTAAAACTCCAGGCGGTTAAACCAAAATCACATAGAACAAGGGAGTACCTTGCTCTGATACCAATTGAAAGTGCGTTACGTCGACTAGAGGGGGGTGAATAGGCGATTTTTAAGAAATCTTCACTGAGGAATTTCAAGGTGAGGAAATTCCTAAGTGAAGAACTACTTGCAGTAGAATAAGTACTCATGTATAAGCAAAATAGAGTAACAGCATAGTCATCATGATGAAATGAAAGACAAGCACTGAGTACAGAAAGCGTAAACATAGGATAAGCAGGATGAAGACAAACAGACAGAAGAATTAGGATTGAGGAAATAGAGAAAGTCTTCAGTCAATGTCTTCAAGCAGTAATGATCAGGTACATCAACACATAACTGAGGAAATGGAAGGGTTGAGGAAATAGAACCAGTTGGCTTGGTGAAGACAATGATTTGTTCGACCAGTTCCAACTGCTGTGACAGTTGTACGTCTGGTTGGAGCGGCTGAGTATTTAAACTCGAGGACACACAGTCCTCACTGTATTCTCCTTGAGCTAAGATCACGCAAATCTCACCTAATAGTAGTGGTAAGTCTTCATAGGTGACTTCCAAACCTTCACAGACTAGGTCACTCGGCAATCCACAATTCCTCTTGGATGCTCAGACCATGACGCCTAACCGTGTGAAGGATACATAGTCCTCAAAGGTAACAAGCGTTGGTTCCACACAGGAACAATCTCTTCAGTGATGCTCAATCACTTTGGGGTTTGTAGGTTTGGGTTTGGGTTTTCCTCACTTGATGATTTTCTCTCAAAGTCCTCGGAGGATGGGATGCTCTCAAATGACAAGTGTCAGTTTCTCTCGGAGCAGCCAACCAGCTAGTGGTTGTAGGGGGCGACTATTTATAGCCTAGGGAGCAGCCCGACATGATAAGACATAAACGCCCTTCAATGATATGACCGTTAGGTGGTAGATATTATGGAAAAGCTAGCTTGCGGCTCAGCAACGGTCGGATATTTTGAGGTTCGAATTCCTCAGGGCTATCATGTTCCTCGCTGTGTAGGCAATTCGCACTGGCGAATTCCTAACTCCTCAGTCAGAACAAATTCCTCAGAGACCAGAAGATCTTCGTCTCTGTCACTAAAGAAATTGGCTGAACTGATATGAGATTTTCAATGGCTTCACTCGAAGGATTGGGTAGGTGTTGGATTTTGAGATGAGCATCACTTGGAAATCTGTTTCCTTAGTATTACCTCGAACCCCTTTAACAGTACGGTGTTTCCTATGACTCAAGAAGAAGAAGAATGAAACTACGAAAACAGAAGTCTTCACGCTTCAGATTCCTCGCATGAATATCGAAGTATTCAAGGTCACACCAATTTCTTCACTTTCAAAGTCTTCAGGAGAACCAAAGTCTTCAGCCGAAGACATTCATTTTTAGGGGTCGACTTTCGCTGTAAATATCAAACTCCTCATTGACTTATAGAGCCTGTGTACACTCACAAACATATTAGTCCCTTAACCTATAAGTCTTCAATACACCAAAATCACTAAGGGGCACTAGATGCACTTACAGATACGCTGGAGACATATCAGAGAGATAGGCCCCTCCTTCTTCTTCTTCTTCCTTGGCCTATCCCCTAGATGGGAGGAGAGTTGTCCCTGTTGTCCATGGCCGCCATGGCAGCGGAGGGGCGGGAGTCCCTCCGAGATTGGATCTCTCTCTTTGTTCTCTTCTGTTTCACGTTCTTATTTTCTCACTGAAAACCGCTGCTTAAATTTCCGGAGATCCGTAACTCCGATTGGGCTGAAATTTTAACACAATTTTTTCGGATATTGTCTTTCTTATGGCGAAAGAAGGGGGTCAACCAACTTACGAGGGCCTCATGAGGCACCATGGCTCGCCCTACCCCCCTGGTGCCTCGTGGATCCCACGAGCATCGCCTTGTGTTGATTCTTCTTCCCCAAAATCACATATATTCCATGTAAATTTTATCGTGTTTGGACTTCGCTTGATATGGATATTCTATGAAACAATTACATGCAACAAACAGGAACCAACACTAGGCACTGGATCAATATGTTTGTCCCAAAAATTATATAAAATATTGCAAAAAGTATATGAAAGTTGTAGAATATTGGTATGAAACAATCAAAAATTATAGATATGGCGGAAACGTATCAGCATCCCCAAACTTAATTCCCGCTCGTCCTCGAGTAGGTAAATGATAAAAAAGATATTTTTTGATGTGGAATGCTACCTAGCATAATCCTGATCATATAATCTAATCATGGCATGAATATTAAGACATGTGTGATTCAAAGCAATAGTCCATAATTTGATATGAAGACATCAATACTCAGGCATCCCAACAAACAATCTTGTCTCTCAAAATATCAATGCTAAAGAACGTTATCCCTACAAAATCATATAACCTTGCCATGCTCCATCTTCTTAACACAAATTATTTATCATGTACTACCCCGGTGTCAGCCAAGCAATTATTTCATACTTTTTAATGCGCTTCAGCTTTTTCAACTCCCACACAATACATGAGTGCAAGCCATGAATATATCACTATGGATGGAATAGAATACAGTGGTAGAGATTAATATGGAGAAGACAAAAAGGAAGAAAGTCTTACATCGACGCAACTGATCAACAGGCTATGGAAATGCCAATCAATTGATATCAATGCGAGGAATATGGACTGTCATGCAACGGATGCACTAAAAGCTATAAGTGTATGAAAGCTCAACATGAAACTAAGTGGGTGTGCATCCAACTTGTTTGCTCGAAGACCTCGGGCATTTGAGGAAGCCCATCATCGGAAGTAGGAATCCGTCCTGTTCGATGGCGTCGCTCTGAGTCATCATTAACGTGGCGCGAACAACGCTCTAAGCCACGCCGCCGGTTGAATGTTTCTCCTTTGGGCTGGCATGCTGCAGTGGCACGTCCGCTCTAAACCAACATGAATGCGGCGCCAAAGCGGAGGCACGATTGGAGCAGACGTACGGGAGAGGGTTTTTGGTTGGGCCGCTTTGTCGGATGCGTATGTGGCACAAGTCCGAACGTCCACAAACATCCATAGTTTAGTGTTGGTTTGCGGAATTTCGGGCGCGTGGAAGTGTCCGTGTCCGTGGACATTTGTCACGCGGCGTTAGGTGGCAAAAACCCTGATAAGTGCCACACGTTTGGTACGAGCATTTTATTTTGACAAAAACTTGCCGCGTGTTACTAGAAATTTCCATCCTTATGTAACTGGAATTGCCATCAAAAAATGTTAAGACCATAGTGCAGCGCACCTGGCCTGACGCGTGGCACTTATCATTTCGGAAAAGCAAACCATTTGCGGGGAGGAACAACATGATCTGTTATGATAATCGACTGTTTGTTTGGTGCTCTTACATCCAAGCAAAGTTCACAGAACACATGCACACATGCTACAATACAAAATGTATATCACTCAGTCTGATGATACTAAGCCCTACTGCTCCCTCCTTTGTGCAGCACCCGCCCACCACGGCTGCGCCATCCCGCCAACCGCCGTGCCGCTCGTCGTCTGTTCCCCAGCAGCCTGCTCCTGCCACAAGGCCGAAGGCCCCGCCTGCCCATTTGAGCTGCCCACGCCGTGCGGCGCCGCGAACGTTGGCCACACGCCCAGGCCCAGCTGCTGCTGCTGCTGCTGCTGCTGCTGCATCATCAGCCACGCGCCGGCCGCGGAAGGATCAAGCTGCGGATGCATTGCCACGCCCTGAGCCGTCGCCATCTGCGCGGGCACCCCGTCGGCGCGCGCTGCCGCCGCCGCCGCGGCGGCGGCGAGCGCCTGCTGCCAACCGGACGGGTTGCTGGGCTGCACCAGCGGCCACGCGTTCGCGACCTGCGCCTGCGCCTGCGCGAGGGCCAGGCGCGACGCGCGCGCGGCCTCCTCCTCCTGCTGCTGCTGCTGCTGGATGTGCGCGACGCGCACTTGGTCCGACGCGCGGAACTCGTCCTGGATGAGCGCGCGCTCCAGCAGGAGCTGCTCCTCGCCGCGCATGGTGCCTTCGGCGCGCTGCCGGGCAATGACGTTGAAGGTCAGCACGTGCTTCTCGAACTCCGCGATCTGCTTCATCATGGTGGCTGTCACGTCGTTGTCCCACCTCTCCGCACTCGACTTCTCCGTCCCGGCGGCGTCGATGTAGGTGTCCTCATCATCGTAATCCGCGAAGACATGGTACGGGAGCAGCCTGACATGCCATGCATGAGAGGAAGATCACACTGTTTAGCTCATCTCTCTAGAGTGGTGCTGTAGTATTTTTTTTTATCTGCAATGGTCTGCGATCCTTTGCGTTACGAAGAATAATATCACAGTTCAACTACAAGAGGGCAAGCGAACAGGTCTCAGATATTCTATGGAGATGCAGCATAATGCATGCAAGCAATTGCGAAAAATGGGCAATATAAACATCGCAACACACTGACTCAGAGTGATTTCCTCCCTATATTCACCAGTTTTCTGATCGAACATAAGTAGCAAGGACCCTGAGCCCCTGAGAACAATTAACATTTCAATACAGATATATGTTAAGTCTTCGTAATGACAAACTGACATGTTCGACGTGATTTTAAAAGAAATGCATAAATGTATGCAAGGAAAACAAGAATTTCAACAACGAAGTACTAAATCAGATAGATGCAATGTATCTGACGATATGGTCTGATTTAACAGGTTCGAAGAGCATATTGAACATATACAAATTTAACATGCTAAAACATTGGTTTCAGAAATTTATATCTGCTAGTGGTTTATCTTGATCAAGGATCATCTGACATGAGTCTATCAATTGTTTCGGGGCAAATAATCAACCATTTTTTTCATACATGCACGGATCTCTTCATAAATTGGTAGAAAATTCAGGCAAACACGAACATGTTTCTGAACATTTTGTCCAGGAACAGAAAAGAGTAAACAGAACAAAAGGGGGGCAATTTTCTATCGGTCATTTCCCCTGCTTATGACAGTTTTTGTTTGACAATTCACAGGGAAAATTATTGATGCAGCAATTTTTCTTGTTTACCATGGTATCAATCAACCTGCCATCAGACTCGCCGCTGCATATAACCTTGTCGAACAACGGCACGCTAAAGAATCATTTACTTCCATTTGATTCTAAAAAAAATCATTCATTCTCCATTGAAATCGCAATCTGCACCAAATCAATCTCGCCGCAGAGCTCCTAGGTCGCGACGCCGAATCAATCGCGGCCGTGCTCACAAAGAACCGAGTAATAAGAAAGAAACGCACGGCGTACGATGGAAGATTCTAGAAGAAGGCGAGGGAAACACGCGCCACACGCACGGGCACGAAGACGACGGCTACCAAGGGGAGGATCAAGATCGACGCACCTGGTGACGGCGTCCTCGACGGAGGCGAAGGGCGTGGTGAAGTCCGGGTTGCAGGCCTTCCACGCGTCCTCGTACGCCATCTGCTCCGCCGCACGCGCCCTCGCCGCATCCGCCGCCGCCGCCGTCGCGACCACCGCCTGCGACGACGACGAAGACGAGGACGCGCCGACCCCCTGCATCGGCGACAATGCCGCGCCGACGCCGAAGCCCTGCGGCGTGAGCTGCTGCTGCTGCTGTTGCATGGCAAGGTTGCGGCGGTTGCTGTTGTCGCGGAAAATACTTGTCCCCGTCTGCTGCTCCGCCCGTGTCGTAGGGCTTGGGAGAGGGAACGACGCTGGTCAATGGGGTCAGCCGGAAATGCTTCAGGTTCTCCCGTCTCCCCATTTATCCTTTCTTTATTTCTCGCCAGTTTGACCCAAAATCCTTTTAGTAGGAAATTTGAGGCATTTATCCCGCTACTAAAGAATGGCGATTGCATATTTGGCACTTCATATTTCAATTAATTAATTAATTCGCAAAAGAGAAATATGGCAATGAATTGAAGGCCCAGAATTGGTACTACACTACTCAGATGCAACCGCGAAGAGTTTTGACCAACACCTTTTGGATTGCAATTGGTGGTATCATTTATTGCTGTATCAATGCTTGCCCAATAAGAAATTCGTAACGGAAATGAAAATAAATGTAGCTGGATTTTTATTATTTATTTGCATCATGGAGGAGAAAATGGTCAAGCGTAACCCTAGATTCTTCTGCGAAGTTAAGAGGTTCGAAGAAGTGATTTTTGCGGAAACAGTCCAAAGCAAATGGACTCGCTCGAAGGTTCCCCAGTTGGCGTTGGGCCCTATTGATGCGTGGCCAACTCAATGGCGTGGGCTTTGCCCTTTCTTCGTGGCGGGGTGCCAATAGAGGAAGGGGCAAGAAGATCTTAAAAGTAGATATCTTTCACACCCCTAAAAAAAAGTAGATACCTTTCACGAGATTGTCTCTCTCGACCGCAAGGCCGATGTTGATGGTTTTGTCAAAGCGTGAGTAGCAATGCAGATGAGCATTAGTAGATAAAATCAACAACCTATACAAGGACGAGAAAATCTAGTGCCAAGAACGAGTCTTGGCTGCTTAAAAGGGATGCTATCGCTGCATACTTCCACGCAATTGCCAATGGTTGTAAACATGAAACTTTGATTCTCAAATTGATAGGTAAGCAGGGGGACTCACATCTCAATCAGAGTTTCAAGATGACATTTACACCTTCTATGTTTGGCTTCTTCTCTCGGAAGATCCCTGATGGGTTAGTTAGCTCCTGATTTCGGACGGGGGGTCCCAAACTGTTTCAAAAAGGCAGAACTAGACCCTTATTCTTCCCTTCCGTGCGAGGAAACAAAGGCGACTTTAGGTCTATTGGAAGGACACTGCTCCCAGGCCGGAAAGGGGTCTTAGTGTGTTTTTTTTTCAAAAGGGGCTTTCTTAAACCATTAGTTGGTGAGATTGTTAATGGATTCACCTTACGGGCGGCTGATACTGCAGCTCTTAACTTTTTGTCTTGCTACGATTCCTAAGGTGCAAGATGTGGGCAATTCCAGCCCATAGCCCTAGTCAACATGCTTTTTCAAGTTAGTCGTGAAAGTTTACACCTTTAGACTTGGTTCAGTTGCCCAACACATTGTGGATCCGTGTCAATCTTTTTTCATAGGGCGTTGCTTCCACTCTACCATGAAGTTGTTATGCACAAAGTACAGGGGTTTCTAGAAAACAACAATTTTCCTTAAGTGACCTCAAGGTTTATCGAACTAACGGGAGCAAAGCGATTACAATCAATGATTAGTACTTGTACACACAATTATGAAACCTCATTGTGCCCCAATGGACCTAGGAAGGTAGCCAATCTCACCAGGACTGGAAGGGCTTAGAGATTCAAACGAAAAGATCAAATGCAACTAAGAAGTCAGGCAAACTCTAACAGTGATAAGTAGAGAGTGTGGCAATCGAATGCACTTGTGTATTCGTGTCTGGCGACCAACATTTTATAGGCGCGGCCAGAGGCCATTAGGTGAAGTGTGGAAGACGTCGAGGATACGTGGCATGATAGGCATGGGTAGTTGGCGCGTGACAACTGCCATTAAGTTGGCATGCTTCATTTGCCATGGGTGCTCCAAACTGGCATAACCACAAACACATTCAAAAAATGCTCGACATTTCAGCCATCTGGCGAATACCATAAATTTATGATAAATGAATATCTTGGCTCTCATCGGTCCACATGGCACACCGATAGTATCAAACATAGGAGATGCCCACCATCTATACCACGCCCACCCATCACCACACTCAGGACACGCTAATAAGGAGAACATATCTGGTGAAACGAACAGACTGGTGCACTAGATGCACCAACGATGTATGGGCCGTTGGATTCGAAAGAGAGGGACAGGATTCAGTGCCGTGATGGGCTGCCGGTACATTTGCAAATTTGTCCTTGTAGTACATCTAAATCGAGCGATCTGACCTCTCTGTACCCACATCGTCTTCCTCCCCTTTCCAGATTCTGTACGAGGCCGTCCAGCACTCCAGCTACGCGCTAGGGTTTGGGAAGTCTTGTCCGTCGCCTCCCTCTCTCTCTCCCCTCCCCCCTTCTCCTGGACCTTCTCCCCTTTCTATCTTGTACCAAGTTTCGGTGCCGTTGAAGCATGAGCGCCCCTCCTCTCCTCTGAGTTGCGCCGAACGAAGGCGCCATTGCCGCCGGCGAGCGCGTAAATGTAGCGGTGTTGTGTTGTAGCTGCAGGGAATGACGAGGAACTACCCAAAGAAGCCGGCTATCTTCTGCGCCTCAAGGATCTTAGGGTTTGTTCTCTTATCCCATTATCCATTTATTCATGGTCATATTTTGTTCTTCCGATTTGTGATATTTTCCCCAATTCATTCCAAACTAGTGTCATTGCGAACTTGAATAAGTAGTATGAGCACCAGATTTATGTACGAGATACACGACTGCAGATATTGTAGTGCAAAATAGCCTATGCAACTTGAATAAGTAGTGTTCTGAACCTTCATGTATTTTTTAGTATAGAAAACCATATTTGTGCGAAGTCTAAACAAAGATTTGTGCAGCTGTGCGGTTGAATAGAACCTGACCATCATCCTTTACAGCTCAGGATCTGAGGTATGAGCACCGAATTTGATTGTTTTGTTATCCATGTACACTCATATTTGGTTCTTCCGGGCCATCAGTTTCCCATGTGTGTTTAAAGCCAGTGGCATTTGGGAATATGAATAGTATGGGCATGAAATTGATGCGTCGGATGTAGATATAATGGTGAAATTGTAGTAATAATCACAACAATCAGTGTGTGTTCTGTTCCTTTGTATACAGTTTTCATATGCCTTTGCTAACTTAATAGTAAGGTGTGTGCATGAACAACTCAGCATGTATGTGAAAGAAAAGATATCCTAGGAGCATGCTACATGGCAAGAGTGGGTTAGTTATTGGTTGTTCATGCGGGTTTCTTGTACATGAACTAGTAATGTACTATACGAACTTCTTCCACATAGCTGATATGAAATGGCGACGGCATTTGAAATGTTCAATTGAACTTTTTATGGTAATGCTAGTTGTTCATGTTCCTCGTTTTGTAAAACCCTTGATCATGTTCAATTAAACTTTCTATGTAATTACTAGTTGTCGATGTTCCTCATTTTGTCTTGTTGCAACTGCAATCCACATTGTCCATATGCTAAGTAAAAATCTTGATGTTTTATGGTTATACTTGCACAAAAATAAGCAACCATGGAGTCCATGGGAAGTGCTACTCTAAGCATTGGGTCAACTATGGCAATGGGAGTTGAAGATGATGCCAACAGCTTCGCCCTGGTAATTTATTTATTGTATTGGTCACTGACGTACATCACACCGTTTCTGTCAGCTGACGGTTTTTTCTGAAATTTCTAGGGCACGATCCGTCAGGTCGAAAATGATGGAAATAGCTACCACACGCCAACACGAACTAGCAGTCTTCCGTTTTGTGTAAGTAGTTTTTTTTCTCATATCCAATGCATGCGCTGTAGTTTATGAACTGAACATCTTTTTATTTTGCATATCCAGGGGTCAAGATATGAGCCCGAGTGTGATCCTAATTTACAACCCAAAATTGGTATGCAATTTGACACCTGGGAGGAAGGTATGGCATTCTACAAAATGTATGCTCATGAAGTCGGGTTCTCAGTTCGCACATGGACGACACACAAAGATGAACATGGTGTAGTGTGGAAGAGGTTCGTTTGTGCTAGGGAGGGTTGGAGAAAGGTGGCCCGCGAAGAGGAAAGAATAAAGCCTAAGTGAAAATTCAAGTTAACCAGGTGTGGTTGTGAGGCTATGATTGGATTGAAGAGGCAAGATGATGGCAAATATAAGGTCGCTCGGTTTGTTCAATCACACACTCACCAACTTATTTCGCCAAGTAAGAGACATCTCATCAAGTCAAATAGAGAAGTAAGTAGTGAGTTGAGAAGCAAATTACTTACATGTCATAAGGCAATGGTTGGCACATCTGCAGCATATCGATTGCTTAGTGTAGAGAAGGGGGGTCCGGAAAATGTGGGCTGCACCAAGCGTGACTTCCAAAACTCTCATCGTGATTTTAAAAGAGCAATTAAGGGAGCAGATGGACAAATCATAGTAGATATAATGAAAAGTAAGCAGGCTGCCAATCCAGCATTCAACTTTGATTACCAAGTCGATGAGAATGACAAACTTATAAATATTTTCTGGGCGGATAGCATATGCAGAAAGAACTACTCATTGTTTGGTGAAGTTGTGTCTTTTGACTCGACATATCGCTTCAATAGGTATAACTTGGTATTTGCCCCTTTCACAGGAGTTAACAACCACAGGTCTTGTGTCACGTTTGGTGCTGCTTTTTTATGGAATGAGAAGAAAGAATCTTATATATGGTTGTTCAAGACTTTCTTGAAAGCAATGTCTGGGGTTGCACCTAAGCTCATCATGACTGATGAAGACCAAAGCATGAGAATAGGGATAGAGCAAGTTTTTCCAAACACTGTACATAGGCTTTGTATGTGGCACATCCTCATGAAGCTTACTGAAAAAGTTGGTGCCACCATGAAAAATAATCCAGATTTTCATGAACGGTTTATGTCATGTGTTTGGGGATCAGAGACACCAAGTGAGTTTGAGTTACAATGGTGTTCAATAATCTCTGACTTTGGGCTAGCAGATAACACATGGTTGCAGGAGAAGTATGAGTCGCGCAAGTCATGGATTCCGGCATATTTTACAGAGATCACCCTTGGCGGAATCTTGCGTACTACATCAAGATCTGAGAGTGAGAATGCATTCTTCAGACACTTCGCCAATCGAAATCTTGCACTGATTGAGTTTTGGGTCAGGTTTGAAACAGCTTTAGAGGAACAACGGCAAAAAGAATTGCAAGAAGACAATGCCAGCCTTCATACACTGCCTATGCTCGAGACTTGTTGGAGTATTGAGAGTCATGGTAGAGATGTGTATACTCATGAGGTTTTTGCTGAATTTTAACGTCAGGTGGTGGCTGCAAGGGATTATTGTCATGTTAAATCAATCGTGCAGGTTGGTGAGGTCCGGAGCATTGGTATTAGCAACAAGAGTGGCAAGGTTAGAGTAGTTAATTTCAACACTAGTACTAAGGCAACACACTGTTCTTGTAGGATGTTCGAATCACTGGGTATAATTTGCCGTCACATCATTGTTGTCCTAAAGAACGAGGGGTGTGATGAAATTCCTAGTCAATATGTGTTGCATAGGTGGACTAAAATGGCTGCACGTCAGCTTTCCTATGACGCCAACGGACATGAGCTAGAAGGCCCATCTACATGTCTTTCACCTACCATAAAAAAGTTGTACTCGGAAACATGTTCAAAATTCAGCTTGGCACTTCATGCAGCGAAGCATTGTGAGGACAAAATGAGATATTTTCACAAAGCTATTAGTGATGCCTTCACGCAATTGGGACAGATGGGTGCCATTAGTGAGCAAAGTAAAGTTCAAGAATTTGAATCCTTCGTTGGAACATCATTCCCAAGTGTGATCAATATTCATCCACCAGATGTAGCGAACACAAAAGGGAGTGGTAAGAGATTGAAAAGGGGTTCAGAGCAGACTGTGAACCAAAAGAAAAAGAGGTAAAGTAAGCAACCTTGAGAAAATGTCGATGTCCTTTCTACAGTTTTGCTAATGTGGTTTTCTTATTCGTTACAGGGCAAATAGCATCCAAAAGGTCCTGGATAAGTAGGGGTGGTGGTTTCACTAATTTGATGTTCGAATTACCATTTGAAGTCATTCAGTTGGCTACGTTCATGCTGGAAATGGCGGTGATATTCGTAGGCGATCAGGTCTTCGACTTGTGGTCTTTCTAGGAGCTCACATTTGCAAGTGTGTCACTGAAGCCTGCATACGTTCTATGTGTGTAACTCTGGATATGGTTACTGTTAGTTTCAGGAAGTTGCTAACACTAAACCATATTGTCTCGTTAGGCGTGTTTAACTAGGAAGAAAAGATTGTATCACTTGGCAAGGGATTGCTAAGCCTAGCTTAATGTAGATTTGAAGATTTGGTTTGCCTTTCTGTGTTACTGTCAATTGTAGCCAGCTTGCTATATGCCATGCTCATGTGACTACTTTCTGAATTAGTGCAACCTTATTACTATGTGTATTGAGCATTGTCCATTTATTTTCCTCTGTTTTTTGTTGCTCTGTATTTTAGCATCATCATCTGAAAATATATCAAGATAAGTGAGAACATATTCATCTGTAATCCTATTAAGGTAACCATCACCATGCTTTCTATTTTAAGTTTGTGAACCTGGAAATGGTATGACTGGTATATCTCTTTTCAAGTAGCAATGTTACTCTGGATGCTCTTCTTTAGATTGTATATGAAGGCATGTCTCATCTTCATGTAACTACCCCGTGATTGCTAATTTTTTGACATTGGCAAAAAATGCAAAATTTTCGTGTAATTTATTATTCGTGCAAGTAGAAAGCTTGACAGATATAACTTAGTAATATTAAGTACAAAAGAAGCAACTTTATTAGTAACTGTTGTGATGATTTTTGTTTGTAAGTGGACAAAAGAGCTTTTGTTTTGTAAAATTTTACGGAGTTAAGAGTGGTCTTGAGCTTCCTATAGTGATTCTAGAGAAGCTCATCTGGTCTGGAGTAGTAGTCTTGAGTCTGGAGCCTGGAGTGCATAACTTGAGCAGTGGCAAAATTTACCTTTATTAGCAAATGACCAGGCATGTTGAACCTGGGAAATTGTTGAATGAGGTTAGTTCTCGTGAAGTTGCACAAATTAATGTTCTGCTCCAGGTACATGTCTGGAGCTGGTTAAGTCCAAATTGTTTCTCTCTGTAATGTATAGAATTACTCAAGCTCATGCCCCCTTGGAGGTTAACTGAATTGTATCTATGTACATGGTGATCCATCTTAACAGTTGTTTGACTCATTTTTTAGGTGAATAAACAGAGTGGACAGGACTTATGTACATCTGCACTTGCTTTCTTTTCCTCTTTCTTTTGTAAGGAACACTTTAACTTATTGTGAACCGACGAATCTGCGATATGGTTGTTCTCTGAAAAAGAATGACATTTCCCAGATTTTTATATGACAGGATTAAGAGATGCTTTTGTATGAGAGTATTGATCATTCATATGATGTGTCATACTCTGGAGAAGTTGCACTAAGGCTTCAAGATGTACTAAGTATACTCAAATTAGAATAGGATTGTAAAAACTACAAAATTTTTGACACGGCCACTGTCGCACACCACTGTCATATACACGTTTGGAAACAGTGTGCATATATATAGAATGAAACCGCAATTGCACATACAGTGTGATTTCTCGGATGCGAGCACTGGCGCAAGCATCAGACTTACATCAAAAACAGTTGGAAAAAATAGTGATAGCCACAGGTTGGCCAGAGTACAAGCAGAATCATCAGCCAAAAATAAAAATGTCATCCAGCAGTCGCGCTTGAAGATTGAGCATTAGCGCGGATGGGAAATCATAACATGGTTCCTTCTGGATGATCCAGGGCCTCGACCTCGCTTGCACATCCTGTTAAGAATCATCTATTAAAATCAATATCTCCAATTACAGTTTGCACGTACTACAGTTACATGTGTCAAGAATTGGTAAGATAACTCCTGGACATCTACGCTAGATCAGTATTGTTTTTTTTTTTGAGGGAAGATCAGTATTGTTGATTTCAAAAGCATTCTTAAAACACAGCAAATATAATCTACTCCAGGCACGTCCGCTAACTCCCTATTAACCATTTTTTCACATACAAGTCATAACATTCATGCACAAATGTTACTTTAAAGCTTCCAGGACATATGGATACTCTTGAAAAATCAAGTATGGGAACAAAGCACATCTCTTTTCCTGATTTCCAGTCCAATAAATGCTGCAATTGGGGGAAATTGACAAAGGGAAAGAAACATAGTGCATGGATAATCGAATAGGAGATCATACCCCCAGAAGGATGAAGGCAAGTGTTGAAACGATTAGATGATTCTGCATTATAAGGAACATTGTATTATAAAGAATTTCCTCATGCCGGCGACTGAGTGGTTTGTTAAAAACACGGTCAATATTGTTGTAGCAGTCTCGTATAAGATTCCAGCCCTCTGCTCTCTTTAGTAAATTTTCTTTGGACCACATTGTTTCAGTAGTGAAGGTAAGATTGGGATAGTATCTAGTATTGACAGCAGGAGATGTATATGATGCGACATGTCCTGCATGCAAAAGTAAAAAAGATCACCAATAGAATTTCAGAGACAAAAGTAGGGAAGTACCATAATACTTAACGAGATTTTCTTTGTAAATGTTGGATTAAAGCTAGGAAAGGATGGCACAGGCTAGAAGTAACGAAGGCTAAAAACAAGATGCAGCTGGTTCGTGTAGGCATAAACAGAAGGGAAAACAATGTAAAGTACAGAGTTCGCCGCAAATAAAACAAATGACACACGGCTCGGTCACATAAAAAATAGTTCTAGTAAGTCTACTATGTATGAACTTTGAAGTGGATCTTAAAACTCGTTAAGCATTTTTTTTGCTGGGAATTAACTGCAGTAGAACAAAGCAAATCTTGCAACAGTGGAAGATATGTTCAGCAAATTTGATTTGGCTATTCTACTGATGTTTCACTTGCAAACAGAAGTACCACATTATCAGAGCATAGCTCTGGAAGATTCAGTCTCATCATCCTGTTGGCAGGGTGTGCTATTTCTTATATGTAATGAAGCAATCGTCCCATCTGCAAGAAACACACCAATGTAATGGTTTTTACGAGCACGTCAATGAATATTCACATAAAAACATGTGGTGATAGGAACAATAAGATTCAACTAGATTTGAGGAACTGATGGCCCTAAACCGAGGAAACACTGAACATTGAAACTGACAACAAATTTGAGCAATCAGAAAGCAGTACCACAGCTATCTGTGTTCCGCCTGCTACCAATGAGCTCAAGCCGACGATTGCTAGAGTACTGATTTCTTCGTAGAAAAGTACTAACTATCATGTGGAAACTTTAATAAATATGAATTGGGGGGGAATACAATCAGACTGGAACAACAGTTATACTCATGGACAAGGGAAGAAGAGAATATACCCTTCATAGTTGAATCGCCGAAGGCCATCATCTCCTGTACCTCTATAGAATCGACGCCCCGGGCCGACAGCGAACATCGACGAGCCATCGCTGCGAAATAAATCAATGCGCACAGTCGAATCAGAGGAACACAGGGCGAGATTAAGCTTCCGTGCCGGAGATCCTCGCCTAGGTACATGAGAGGGAGGAGAGGGAGAGAGATGACATCGGGCAGATTTTTTCAACCCTAGCTCCCATGGACTACGGCGGCACAGGAGAGAAGAAAGGGCAGAGGGAGCGAGACGATGAGAGAGAGGCCTCGTACAGAATCGGGCAAGGGGAGGAAGACGATGTGAGTCAGATCGCTAGATTTACATGTACTACAAGGACAAATTTGCAAATGTACCGGCAGCCCATCACCGCACCAAATCCTGTCCCTCTCTTTCGAACCCAATGGCCCATACATCGCTGGTGCATCTGGTGCATCAGTTTGGTCGTTTCACCAGATACATTCTCCGCTAATAAGTGCCGTTTAGCGGCCCACCTGTCGGCTCAAACACGCAACCACATTTAAAGCAGCATACAATGGCACCCCACGCTCTTGGCGCCCCACCAATGAACACCACTATCTCGATGAACCAAACTCCAGCTATCCAGCAGCTAACACGGCTACATTTATCTGCCAGGGCATACGATAGGATGCCACACGCCAGCGTGCACACTGATGCACTCACCCACACCACCACGTCGACCAATGGACCCCTAAGTAGTAACACTTGTGAATCTCTCTACCCCAAGGAAAAAATCAGGAAGCAAGCCACCCCGCATGCATCCGGCTAACACGAGCAAATAGACGAATAGGCAGGAAGAAGCAAAGTGACCAGATAGAACTACCAGACCAGCTGTTAACGGCCCCACACACCGTACGACATCCTTATGAAACGACTGGAGCCCCACACGTCCATAGGCGCATTGGTAAGGAATGAAGCAAACCAAAACCACATAAATAGATGACTAGCTTCAACACCAACTGCTAATGGGACCCATAGGACACACTATGGACCTACACCGATCGGGTAACAGATGACGAAAAGACCGTAAACCGAGTTGACCAGGTCCTGCAGCGTCACAAACACGAGATGTTGGTACCTCCTTTTAGTGATCCGGTAATGGAACAGAAAAGAGTATCACACACCTATTTCCCTAGAGGTGACCCTAGGTTATAAAACCCACGAGAGGAAGATTCCCTTGAAGCGATGATGTCTACCAAGCTTATGTCAAAGGATCAATTCCAGTTTTTGACCGGATCAATCAAGCAAACAGTGATTCAAATACTTATAATAAAAAGAGGAACGAGTATGAGGTATTAATGCTTACAACCTTGTATTTGTGTTGGGACCAGATATGATCTTAATTTGTTCGCTGGAAGTCACCCGTTGAGATGTGCTTGTTATGAACCGAAGTGGGGGGTGTCTCTAAATAACATCTTGACCGGCACGAGTCCTGCATCAAGAATCAGTTGTCCTACCGCAGACCCTATCTGTCGCGCAGGGTTGCGTCGATAATTAGGATTAAATAATCAGACAAGGGCTTTGGGAGTTTAATGACTACGCCTCACGAATCCCCAAGGATTAGATTCATGTTACCATACTGAACCTTAGTGTCGCTGGTGTTTTGTATAACAATTCACGTTCTCCTTCCTCCGAGCCTTACCGTTGCTCGATCTCCATGATCCTCGGTACCTGCAGGGATGAAGATCATGGACAAGACAAGATACATCTACGGAACAACTTTATTTCACACATGCAGGATGTTAATTCAAAGCCCTTCCATTCATCCCCACAATATATACACAGGGGTGGGGAACTATGGAGGGGGGTCGAGGTGGTGTTTGAGGATATGCCACGGCTACTGAAAATTTTAGTAATGGTGGGTGGAGATGGTGGTGGACGAGGGAGGGCGACGGTTCAAATGCCTCAGCTACTGCAATTTTACTATAAGGTCGGTGCTGGAGGAGTGGGCGTGACGGTTGAAGTACATCGGTTACTAAGTTTGGGTAAAGGAATTGATGCGGGGCGGGAGCACCCAAGATTGCACACGGTTCAATAAGAATATGCGTGTATGATAATAAGGAAAAGCGACACATTGCTGGATCCTCAGGTAGCGGAGCCGGACAGTCGATCCGCTCCGTTGTCGCTACTCGGTCCTGTCAAACTGGTGCGGAGGCTTGGATCCCTCCCACAAATATACTGGGGAAAGGAACATCTTGTAAAATATCGAGAGCTTACCGGATTGGCGGGGCGCTTTGCGCTGAGTCCGCGATCTTTGGTGGGGGGAGGAGGTACTTCGGAGGCCTTGAACAACACCTTCCAGACGTCTTTGTGCGTCGTGTCGAAGAGCTCTTGCAGCGTCTGGTGTTTGGCCGGATCGAACTCCCACATATTGAATGCCCGTCTTTGACACGGGAGGATCCGGCGGAAGAACATGACCTGGACCATGTTGACAAGCTTGATTTTTCTTGCTTATCATATTTTTGACACAGTTCTGGAGTCCGGTCAGCTCTGCCCTTCTCTTTCCAGGAGGTGAGCCGCATGGGGATGCCTGATTGGAATTCGGGGCCCACCGCCCAGTTGGCGTCACACGCCTCGGTGATGTAGAACCACCCCGATTGCCACCCTTCACGGTCTCCATGTAGGAGCCTTCGAGCCAGATGACGTTGGGCATCTTGCCCACCATGGCGCCTCCGCACTCCGCCTGCTGGCCGACCACTATCTTCGGCTTCATGTTGAAGGTCTTTAGCCACAGGCCGAACTGGGGCTTGATGCGGAGGAAGGCCTCGCACACGAAAATAAATGCGGAGATGTTGAGTATGAAATTGGGGGCCAGATCATGAAAATCCAGCCCGTAGTAAAACATAAGCCCACGGACAAATGGGTGGAGGGGAAATCCCAGTCCATGGACGAAGTGGGCGAGGAACACAACCCTCTCGTGGGGTTCCGGAGTAGGAACGATCTGTGCGTCTAGGAGCCGGCGCGCGATATCTGCGGCCAGGTATTCGGCTTCCCGGAGCTTCGTAATGTCCTCCTTGCCTCCCGCTCCAGACAAGTTTGGAGTGGCTTTGCAGAGAAGGTGAGAACTTGGGCGCCAGAGATCGAGCGTGCGAGAATGGATGGGCAGGGGAAGAAGAAGGCGTGGGTGAAAAAGAGGAATCCTTATACCTTTATAAAGGCGGTAGAAACTGTGCGCCTCCCCACTTGCCCCAAAAAATCGCATATTCCCCAAGCGCCGCGATTGATGGCGCGGTTGGGTTACCCACACCCGTATTGATGAGAATCCCGTAATAAGGGGACACGATCTCTGCTTCGACAAGACGTGCCAAGGAAACCGCCTCGCAATATGTGCAGTGGCTAGTTGAAAAATGGTTCGAATAATGACCGGGCCGTGGCGTGATGTCACACTATAAAAAAGTTGTCAGCAAATTAGATTTGTGGAATATTGTGCTCTCTACGGTGGTATGTGGAATTTTTTTTGCAGATCCGGACACGATCCTTATGTTCAAAATCTTCTATGGAGTATTCGGAGAAGGAACCCGCCTTGCAATGCCGAAGACAATCTGCGCGCCGGACTCATCGACATTGAAGCCTGGTTCAGGGGCTACTGAGGGAGACCAGGATTAGGGGGTCCTCGGACAGCCGGACTATATACTTTGTCCGGACTGTTGGACTATGAAGACACAAGATTGAAGACTTCGTCATGTGTCTGGGTGGGACTCTCTTTTGCGTGGAGGGCAAGCTTGGCAATTCGGATATGTAGATCTCCTTCTCTGTAACCGACTCTGTGTAACCCTAGCCCCCTCCAATGTCTATATAAACCGGTGGTTTTAGTCCGTAGGATGAAGACAATCATAATCATAGGCTAGCTTCTAGGGTTTAGCCTCTACGATCTCATGGTAGATCAACTCTTGTATTACTCATATCATCAAGATCAATCAAGCAAAAAGTAGGGTATTACCTCCATCGAGAGGGCTCGAACCTGGGTAAACATCGTGTCCCCCGCCTCCTGTTACCATTAGCCTTAGACGCACAGTTCGGGACCCCCTACCCGAGATCCGCCGATTTTGACACCGATAGCCTTCTCAGAGCCCATTTATTCTTGGGCTCATTTCCAACATTCGTTTACTTACGGCCCGTTACTATCATTTTCTGCTTGTGGGCCAAATTCAGCCCGTGGTTACAATCGGCCCGTTTGTGGTCCGTTAATACGTTGGCCTGTTTTCGTAGCATCATCAAATACGACCTATTAATGATCGCCCGTTATGGTCGGCCCATGAACGGACGATTCCAACTCTAGCCCTTTTATGACCATAATGCGGTCTGTTATGGGCCCATGTTTGGCCAATCAATCATACGGCCCGTATAAGGCCCATTGATGATACGGCCTGTAGAAGGCCCATTGTTTCTATGGCCCGTAGAAGGCCCATTGTTTCTACGGTCCGTAGAAGACCCACTGTTTCTACGGCCCGTAGAAGGCCCACTGTTTCTACGGCCCGTAGGAGGCCCAGTGTCACTACAGTAAATATTAGCCCATGGTTACTGTGGCCTAGTTTTAAAAAATAGGTTATTGCACCCACTAGAAAACCGCGAAAAAAGAACTGTAATGACTACAAGCAAACAAATAAACAAGACAACAAGGAAATAAATAAGCAATCAACTAACGCTAGGCTATCATGGCTATTACACATATTACATCCACTGGGCATCAAAGTTTGCCACCAGTGCAAATATAGGGAACAAAGCAGCATATCATATACACTGGTTGTCAAAGTTGGCGACCAGCGCAAATAAACGCTGCAGCAAAACAAATCCAGAACTGAAACCACTTCAGAAGATCTCAAGAAACAATATCCTGGGTACCCATAATGCTGGCAAGATGCTTAGCAAGCTTATTAACTTTCTATTGTTTGGCGCTTAAATCCTCCAGCGCTTGCTGTTGCACCAGGAAATATGCATCTGAATTCTGCAGGGACTTCCTCAGTCCTTCAACTTCCTGTCGCAGCACATCTGATCAATGTCTTTCAACCTGAAGTTGAGACTCAAGAAGACGAACTGATTCAGGCAGCGAGTTCTAAGAGCTTGTGCCAGCAGTAGTGGCCAGTAATTCGAACACTACATCAAGACATGACTTTTGGGTTCTCTCGCTGTCGTCAAGATAGTTTTTATCAGCTTTCTTGGAGACCAACAGGGATGTCTCACTATCTTGAACCTTATATGCATTACTTCCTTTACCATTGCATAAAGTGGTACTATTCTCCAATATTTTGTCCGCATTCTAAAAGAGATACAAGCAGACACATCACATGTTTACCATGTTGTATATGAAACTCATTTTGGTAAATGAGTTCAGTAGTAAACTGGACAGGATAAAAGCATCAAACAAACATATATCTATGTACCATGGTCACTTTATGGTCTATATCATTCTAGTTTTTGTTGCCAAATCAAGATAGAGACACAGTTCAAATAATATTTTCTGAAGACAAAGCAGAATAACTATAGAGCAATAACAACACTTGTAATTCAGCCTGGCAATGGGGAATACCCATGCGGGGATTGCCCCCCCATACCCGTGCCCATGACACCAACTTCATGGCTGTCCCCATCCCCACCCCGCGCGCGGGGAGAGAAACTTTCCCATCCCCGTCCCCATCGGGCTTTTCATCCCCACGGGGAAGCCCACAACATAAAGTGACATGCATTTCACAAAAATTATACCATGATTCTGCCCAAAAAAACAGGCAGCATTTCAGTAGAAACAGTTGCATTTCAGTATAATTACACAACAATTCAACATAACAATAGCATTCATCTAAAACAACAACATTTCATCTAAAACAACAACATTTCAGCACCTTAGCAAGTCTTAAATGTCAAGTTTCATCCACATAATAAAGTCTCAAACCTCAAGGTCTCAAGGTTCAGCCACATGATAAGTCTTAAAACTCAAGGTACATAGCAGTTCATAAACTTAGGAGAAGAACATTACAATTCAAAGTTCACACATGAATTTAAACAAATGTCTTTGCGAGCAAAAGAAGTGCAGCAAGCCAAATGGTTTAACACTTTAACATGGGCATATGGCAGCTTCATCTTGATTCTTCATGAATACTCAAGTACAACTTTCCAGATCAGGTGGGGGCAGCACCTACATGACAAGAGAGCACACAGAATTAATAACTTAGAAATTGTGCACTAGCCAATTGTAGCAATGAGGAGGTACTTCACCTCTTGACTGTCTTGGAGACAAGTCCAGAAGCTTGTTGCACTACCATTGTTTCCATCTACAAGAAAACATTTATTATGAATGTATGAGTGAACATATAAAGAAAGAAGGCAAGACGAATGCAGGAAAACCATGATTGTAATAAGAACCAAAGTGTTAAGAACACACACCTTTATATTTGTTTCTTATCCAATCTTGTGAGCACATTAGAGCTTCTAACGTCTCTGGAGTAAGACTACAACGATGGTCGCTTATAACTCTACCACTTGTGCTGAATGTTGATTCTGAAGCAACGGTGCTGACCGAAATTGCAAATATGTCACGTGCTAGCATCCGCAAAGTGGGATAGCATGTTCCAGCCACTTTCCACCAATCTAAAACACTAAAATTTTCTTTGGAAAGTGGAACTAACTCATCTTCCAAGTAGTGGTCTAACTCAGATTTCATCCTAAAACTAGTTGGCCTTTTCTGAGAAACACATTCAGTACAGAGTGACATAAGGGCTGGGGCTTGCATTGAAGAAACAGAGGAAGAAGGTCCTACTTCATCCACCTCCTCCTCCTCAAGATTGTATTCCTCTAACACTTGGCATAACTTGGTAACTAATTCTGCCACATACCCCTCACATTCTACGGAAGAAGGGTTGACACCATGCAACATTGCAAAGCAAACAAGCAACATTTCACCTTTTTACCGAGGATCAAGAATTGTAGCCATGCCCATTAGACTTTGAATATCGGTCAAATACTTGTTAAACTTCTCTGTCATGCTAGGAGACATGGCTTCTATCACAGCATTGCCACATGTTGACCATTGTCTCATGTTCATTTTGATCTCACAAATCTTGGGAAAATATATGTTGGCTGTTACATAATTAGTTCCAGAAAATAGTTCGGTGATGTCAAAGAACAACCGGAGCCTCTCCACAACATGAATGGAAAAATCCCATTGTTCCTCACTAGGGAGACTGTCATATTGTTTTTCAATTTTCTTTAATCTCATGAAAACAGATCTATACGGGAGAGCGATACTAAGCATTGTGAAAGTTGAATTCCACCTAGTTTTGCAATCAAGTGTTAAGCTTCTTGTAATTTTGACCTTTTGATACTTTGCAATTTCTTCAAACTTTTCTACTCTTTTTGGTGAAGCAGTCCAAAAGGCCACACTATCTCTAATCTTTTCTATGGCTGGTTTCATAGCATCTAACCCATCTTTGACAATCAGATTCAAAATATGTGCACAACAACGCATGTGAAGCAAGGTACCTTTCAGCATGAGCTTACTTGTTCCTATCTTGGACACCAACAGATCAACTGTCTTGTCATTAGTGGAGCAATTGTCAACCGTCACAGCTGCTAGCTTCTCATCAAGATTCCAAGATACCAAAGTTTCGTGCAGTTCTTCAGCTATAACCTCTCCGGTGTGAGGAGCAGGAACATAAATAAACCTACATAACCAGCAGTATATATTGAGTAACAACATCTTATACTCACAAGAAAATGCACTATAGTAATAAAAGATCACCATATGTAAACAAGACAGCAACATATGTAAACAAGCAGCAACATATACCTCATGATAACACTCCTAAGCTTCCAAGAATCATCAATGAAATGGCCTGTGATTGCCATGTAACCTTTCTTTTGGTTGTCAGCCATCCACATATCAGTAGTAATAGCCACTCTTGATTTATTTCTAGCCATATACTCAATAGCCTTCTTCCTTTCAACTTTGTATGCATCCACAATATCCTTCCTATGAATGAATTATATACTAGTCAGATAGTGAAGGAATACAATATTGCAATGCATACCAAATAAACAATGCAAAAAACTACCTAATAGTGTTTCTTGTCACCATTTTAAATAATGGTTGAAGGGCACTAACGAATCTTCGGAAACCTGCATGATCGACTATAGACAAGGGATACTCATGCCACACTATCATGGATGCCAACTCCTTTCTAGCACAAGCCTGATCAAATGTGTAATTCTCCACGGGTGCTTTTCCTTGGCTAGCAGAACCAAACCTCAGAGAAGATTGACTAAGGGTTTTATTTCCCTTGGTCTTGATCTTTCTCAAAACACAAATGCCTAAGTGGTAATGAAGATGTTTGGTCCCATTCTTTGGTGCTCCTCCAAGCTCCTTATTGCAATAAACACACTTAGCCTTCCATTTTCCTGCAACCTTCACTCTCTTGAACTCAGCCCACACAACCGAAGTGATTTTTCTTTTGGATGCAACTTCCACATTTTCCTCCTCTTCAGCATCTTCTTCCTCTTCATCCCCTCCAGCACCATCTTCCTCTTCATCTGAAATAAAAATAGGATCTGCAAACTCATGGTAATCAACAGACTCGTCGAAGTCATCCTCCTCCTCCTCCATTGCATCCATTTGAGGTACACTTCCTGTCCTTGAATATGCAACTACAGCTTGGCCACCACTATCTGTTGGTGGTGTGGACATGCTACCACTGGACATGCTACAATTAACCAGATTATGAATTAGAAACTAATACGTCCGCATATATTCCTAGACAAAACCCTAGGTAATGAACTAGTGCAAGCTTAGTAGTGATTCTCACCCAATATTTGTGTTCCGGCCAGCGACGAATGGTGATGAGGATGGACTTGCAAGATGCTTGCCGGTGATGGACGATGACAGACTCGGTGGAGGCTTGCCGCTGCCGGTGAGGGACGGGGACGTGCTGGATGGAGGCTTCGGTTTGGGGGGCATCCTCCTCCTCTCCCACTCCCCGTCCCACGACCAGCCCGTCCTCCACCCCGCACAGATCCAGCCGTGGGAGGAGACGGGTGAACGGAGGCTCGTGTGGGCGCCGTTGTATGCCGCTGGGGAGGACCGAGGAGAAGATGGAGGGGTGGGCCGGGTCCAGGTGGCAGAAGCGAGGAGCCGACCGGTGGTTGTGGTGGAGCAGGGCGTCGCCGGAGATTGCGGTGGTGATTTCTGGATCGGGGCTCGGGGTTGGGGTCGGGAGCAGAGAGGCGGCTGCGGGCTAGGTTAGGGAGTGGAGGAGGGAAAGAACTGAGGGAGAGTGTGTGGGCGTGTGGCTAGGTTTAGGTTAGAAATTATTGGGCTTTTGGGCCAGTTGGGCTGTCTAGCCACTACAGTGGGCGGTAGTGTTAATAGCTTACGGGTAAGCCGGGTATCGGGTATGGGTAATGTCATGCCGTCCCCATCCCCATTTACCCACTGGGTAAGGTATTTCACCCAAATGCTTCCCCGTGGATATTAATATTGGTATATCCCCGTCCCCTGATAGATTAATTACCCGCGGGGACACGGGGAACGGTTAACCATTGCCAGGTTGACTTGTAATGTGCATGACATGAGAACATAATTGTTTCAATTGAAACTGAAATCAACATAGAGCAGGTTGCAACAACAAACCAGTCAAAGAAACAGGTTTAAAACATACTTGTTGCGCCATTGGAATTTCAATTCCATCCTTCAAATTTGAAAATAGGTTGTATGAGTAAATACATTAATGCAAGAGCAAAGGAGTATGAACCATAGCTACAGAACCTGACCTGAGAACAAATCTTCTTCTCCTTTAAGCGTTGAGTTGGGATTCGAAGTGGTGGTCCTCGTGCTTTGGGCACTGCAGTTCCCTTACTAACTGCTCGTGTTTGGGTGCTCTGTGGTGGAGATGGTGCTGTGTCAACTGGAACTGGGTTACTATCTGCCGGGGTTGGGGTTAGAAGGGGTGTAGCTGGTTCTCTGTCCAACTATGTAGGGGTACAATCTGCGAGAGTCTGGGTTATGTGTGGTGGATCTTGTCCTTGGGCAAGTACAACCGTGGTTCTATCTGCATCAATTGGTAGCACTATCTTTTCTGAAGACCGTGTTGTTACTCCCCTAGATAATGCCATCACCCTCTCCAATTCAAATGGCTGATAAACAAGAAAATTAATTGAAAGTATAGACATTGTATGATAGATAGGTGCAATGGATAGTGGGGAATAAAAGAGGGCATGAAATAATTCACATTTATGTTGTCTAACCAAACAGGATAGCATGACACAATTTCACATATATGATGGCTAACTAAACAGGATAGCATGACATAATTTCACATTATGATGGCTAACTAAAAAAGATGGAAAGACATAGTTCAAAATATGATGACTATGTAAACAGGATGACATGATATAACTATATAATGTGTTTATTAAATAGGTTGGCATGCCATAGTTCACATATATTCACGGATAGAATGCCATAATTCAAAATATGATGACTGTAAACACTAAACAGGATGAGATGATATAACTAATGATGTCTTTATTAAATGGGTTGCCATGCCATAATTCAGATAGATGATGTGTATGTACTATGTAAACATGATGGCATGATATAATTCAAATATATGATTTATATAGTAAGCAAGTAAGCAGATGGCAATCCATATATGATGTCAAAACTAAGCAATGCAAGACAACATGCATGACATGGGTAATATAACCCTGCCAAGTTTGAGCATAGACCTCAGGGGGGAAATAGGACTGGTCATCAGTCTTTGAATCCTCCTCTAAGGAGCTCTCTGTAACCAGCAAGATGTCTGCTTCAGCATGTAGCATTGTCTGCTCTGAATACCTTATTTTCACTCCAGATACTTCCATCACCGCTTCAAATGGCTGATGCACAAGAAGAGTGGTTGAATATACAAACGTTGTCGACAAATGGAACATGTAATACAAAAAAATGATAGCATGATATAATTCACATACATGATGATTGGCTAAACAGCATGGCATTGCATAATTCACATATATAATGCCTTTGCAACAAGATAGCATTGCATAATTCACATATATAATGTCTTGCAACAAGATGGCAATGCATAATTCACATATATGGTAATTAGACACTAAACAGGTGGCATTCACACAAAGCATGCCTAAACTAATCAAATGACATAGCAATGCGAGACACCATACACACGATATGAGCAACATAACCCTGCCAAGTTAGAGCATACACCTCGGGGGGGGGGGGGGTAGGACTGGTCATCTGTCTCTGAATCCTCCCCCGAGGAGCTATCTGTAACCAGTGAGATATGCGCTTCGTCAGATAGCATAGTCTACTCTGAAGACCTTGTTTTCACTCCAGAATTTGCCATCACCGTGTCAAATGGTTGATGCACACGAAGAGCAGTTGAATGTACTAACATTTTTGACAAATGTAAGATGTAACAAAAAAAGGATGGCCTGATATAATTTACATATAAGATGACTGGCTAAGCAGGATGGCATTGCAAAATTTACATATATGATGCCTGGCTAAACAAGATGGCATTGCATAATTCACATAAACGATGAATAAACTAAACAGATGGCATTCGCACAAAGGATGTCTAAACTAAGCAGATGACATATTATAAAGTAAGCAATGCAAGGCACCATATGCATGATATAACCAACATCAGCATGCCAAGTTAGAGCGAAGACCTCAGGGGGTAAATAGGAGTTGTCTTCTCCTTCTAAATCCCCCTCAGAACAGATATCTTCCTCTCGATTACAATCCGAAATGCATGGAGGGGGGGCTGCCTTTGCGCCTACCATGGAGCGACGTATGCATGAAATTTTATTGCCACGCAAGGCTCGTCTCTTTTGCTCTACATGTTCAGTTCCATTGTTTACAATAACTGTCATGCATAGGAATAAAACATAGTGAGATTATGTAAGGAGTGCATGCAGAAATCCAGAGTGATGGTAGCAACCTGTGGATAGACCCAAAACCAATAATAGCAGGCAGATAATGGCTTCAGTTAAAAAAATACAGATAATGGCTTCTTTACTCTTTGTTTCCCACCCAATATGAAACTCATAGTAGACACCGGAGATTAACCAGATAGTAGATAGATACTATTGATTGCGGCCCCGATATGTACCCCACAACCATTTAAAAACTCAAGTTTGACCATTAGTTTGGAGCTGACTCGGAGTCTAATCGGTGAACAGGATGATAAAGTAGCATGTAATATTAAGCGATGCATAACATAAGCAGAGACAAAAGAGTGCAACCTCTCTTGCGGACCTGTGTAGTCCTCGAGGTCATCTGCTCGATTGATGATGGTAATGCAGTTTTCATGGCTGCCGGCGGCGGGGAAGAATATTTGAGGCGGCGAAAGACAGTCTGGAGGCCGGATCCCTGCTGTGTTGGACCCTTCTGTCATTGGAGCAGCTGAGCTGGGATGGACGACAGTGCAGCAGGAGCGGGACAAACCACACAAGGTTTACTTTGACAACTATCTGTAAGAGAAGTAATTCTATAAGGGCTTGTTTGAAAATTGGAGGATTCCAACAATGCAGGGATAGGAAATAGACAGGAATAGGATAGGAATGCACGTGCAAAATAGAGAATTTAAAAACACAAGATTTCTGCCAATCTGGGTGTTTGATTCACAACAATTGGAAGATCACATGATGCAAAGAAGCATGGTGAGATTAAGTCAAACCACAAGAAAATGTATGGTTATAATGCTATTATGCTACTATCTCTTAGTCTTGTGCTTCATGAATAGGAATTTGAGAAGGAGGACAAGTGAAAATTAAAATTCCTACGTTTTTTTATTTCAAGGAGACACTAAAGGAACAAATCCTGCAATTTTCCTTTGCTCCATCCCTTTGAACCAAATTCATGAATAGTAGTACCATAGGAAACTTTCCAATTCCTATGTTTTTCATTCACTTTTCCTTTCAAGCACTGGCGATTCTAGTAGGCAGGCTTGAGCAAGGAAAAGCCCACACTAAAAAAATGTTTTTGTGCTACTTCTATTACTTTTGACCCAGTCCACTACCCTACTAGCTCAACTCCCAGGGCCATCGACAAATGCACAGCTCAAACACGTAGAGATAAATAATGATGGCATTCAAGAGAGTCCATCACGGATAGCTAAGTTGCCTGGTACCTCACTGCTTGTCATATAGTAGGATAAAATAATCGTATTTCCCATTACTACGTGTGCTCAGTGGATAATATATATAACATGTAGAGTAAAAAAGAGATGCAACAAGTGTACAACCTCTTTGGCGAAGCCATGTTGATCTCAGCATGATTGGGTTGGTCGGTGAGGATGCTCCGGCTGACTTGGCTGTCCAAGGAGGGGAAGAAAATCTTAGGTGTTTGGATATGGAGCCCGAGGTACTGCTCCGCTGTGATGGAGGGTTTCGTCGTTGGAGCAGCTTCGGTGAGTTGTACGACGCCGAGGCTGAAGCAGGACAATAGAGACAATGTTAACCTGAGTGGCATTCTAATAGCATCTTCAATACATGACATAAAATACATAACCACAAAGTGCTAGATGTAAAATACATCAGCCTCTCATCTCTGAACTTAACTGTCAAAACTGAATTTAACTGTCGAAACTGAACTTAACTATCGAAACTGAATTTTGCTGTCGAAACTGAATTTTACTGTCAAAACTAAACGCACTAGCAAGGTGAGGCTACACGTCAGTCGACTGACTTTTTCATCTCTGGTCAGTCGATTTTGCAGCCGTTGGATACGAAATCAAGGGCCTGCAGTTCATCTTCAACATCCACCCTGCTGAGCCGCCAGCCACCACCGGCCAAATAGCAGCCCCCCGCCGCTTGCGGCCGGCGGTGCACCGCCCTGCCCGCCCCGAAAACACTCCCCACCGCCGGTACGCCCCTCAGGCCATCCCTCTAGGCCTCCCTGTGCCGAGCTTTTTCTCCGGCGATACCCACGCCACCACCCCGCCACCGCCGGCGATCACCGCCCCCACCCTAAACCCTAAGATAGATAGTGGGGTACCTCTCCAGCGAGCCCCCCTCCCCGCTGCTGCTGGTTCTTCCTTCACCCCTGCGAGCCCCCCCCCACCCCCTGAAAATCAATTGACCCAAAAGTCGATTCAGTCGACTAAAGTGTAGCTAAATCGGAGCAGCATCACAAGGAAGAGCAAGAGCGAGAGCATCAGTGCGAGCAAGAGCAATAGCAAGAGCACACCAGGCAGGGGACTGAGAGCAAGAGAAGAGCAGCAGCGCGAGCGAGAGCTAAAGCAGCAGCAGCTCCTACTGATGTGGACATTGCCGCCAAGGGAGCGACGTCGTGGAGGAAGTGGCCGGCGACGCCGCCGTGGATGGAGCTGCGCCGTGTCGGCTCGGGACCGAGCGCCGGCAGCACCGTGAGATTGAATCAAGAAGAAAATGCAGCGATTAGGGTACAACCTCTTTGGTGGCGCTGATTAGGCCGCAGCTTCATCCGAGGAAACGGTGATGATGATGCTCTTCTGGTGGTGCAGGTGAAGACGATGGTGTGGGAATGGAGGTGGTGCGGAAGACGAGGGGAACATTGGGGCAGATCCTTGGAGGTGTAGGACAGGGTGGCTGAACCGGCGGGACGACGAGATCGATGACGGATCCTCATCCGGTACAGTGGATGAGGGACGTCTAGGTGTTGCTGTGGACGACGTCGTCGGGGAAGAGGCTCTGGCTGGGTGGCGGACGGAGCAGGGTGTGGGGCTTTGTCGCGGGTTTTTGCGGCCTCGGTGTACGAATGGGTGGGCGGATGGGATGGCAGTGGGGAACCATGGCTTAGGGACGCGCTTGTCCGAAATGTGGGGTAAGTTATGAAAGTACCCCCACCGAATTGAGGCGGTTCTTTCGGTTCAGGGGTACCACGGGCATTTCACGTGTCGGGATTTCACAGGAGGTGGGAGTTTTCGCGCGCGTTGTAATTTCGGAATAGCAAGGCGCGGGTTTAGATGGAGGGAGTTGTCGGAGCACAACAAGTTAAAGATATATCTTAAATATTTTGGGCTAACATGGCGCGGGTTGAAATTTCCAGACAAGCCTAACGTGTACTGTACCAAATCAATTCACACTACAAATGTCATTCAAAACTTTGAATTCATGTTATGTTGAATTAAAATATTTCGCTGCATGTATAATGCATGCAACCTAGTACTCAAATGAACGTTTTAGTGCATTCCAAACGTATATACTACCGCTTCAATATGAACTAAATTTGAATTCGTTTCTCTATTTGAATAAGATCTACAATAATGATTGTTGTGAAGTCAAAGCATTTGAATTTGTTTCTCTGTTTTAATAAGATCTACAATCATCATTATTGTCAAGTTAAACCACCGTTTGTGTATTATCTTCACATCAACCACATGATTAGTCTCGAGTTACATATGAACTATGCGTACTATATGAACTCGAACTCGATTTTTTGAATCCACTTTATGTTGATTTCAAATCACATTACATTTCTAGCTCTAGCTAGATCTTCATAATCTAAGCCATGTCTCATATGTATAATGTGTTTATCACATTATGTATGGTGCCCCGCCCCCTACGCCTATAAGTATTTAGATGTGAGTTGCAAACACCACACATTACCAAAAATTCGAATAAAATGTGAGAATGTTCGATATATAGTATTGTTTAGATTGTTCGAAATTTAGTTGTAAGCTGCAAATGCCACACATTATCACAAATTCAAATAAAATGTGAGATTGTTTGATGTATAGTATGGTTTAGATTGTTCGACATTTAGCTGTGAGTTGCAAACGCCATGCATTATCACATTATGGTATAACATGTGCACAACACGCGTATCACCGCTATATTCATGCATGCATATGTTTAAAACACTATGATCTCCTATTCAAATATATGAATCCGCTTTCATATCAAATTATGATCTTTGTTAGTCTCTTACACCCACACAATCCTCTAACCTTTGTAGCTACCACTAACTTTCTCTCGTGCATGCACATGCCCTCCTCGCCCTCCCCCTCCCTCGGCATTCTATCCACCGGGCACATTCATTTTTTTCTTTAGGTCGTTCACCCACGGTCTCCACAACTCCTTTCCGACACACACCGACCGATAAACCTCTCCAGCGATGCCTGCCTACAACATACACACGCACCTTCAATCTCCTCCTTTATGTGTCCTTGCCTCGTGTCTCTCATACGGTCACACACACGTGTAAACTCTCGCCCCTCTTTTCATCGATCTCACAACCGCACACTCCTCCCCATATCTAGCTAGTAGCTGGGCGTCTCGCACCACCTCCTAGCTCCATTCTCTCTGTCTATCCGTCTCGCTGGGCCTTATTTGCCTCTAACAAATGGACATACACCGACTGATCTCCCGCTATACATATAGCTAGCTAGGTCCTTATAACTGTTTTTACCCATGCGTCGATCTATCTACCTCACTAGTTATGTCTCTCCCTTCCTCTGACAAACAACAATTGATCTACCGATGTAGTTAGGTTTGCTTACCAAACACATGGTTCCCCTTCATCATCCATGGATGTGTCCCGACAGATCTATCACACACAGGCACACACAGAAACACATCCCCACTCTTATTGATAACGTTGCAGTTCCACCCTCAGTTTGTCTAGTAGGCCTCTCCTACCATCTTCGAGAAGCAACTCCATCACCCATCCAGCACTCTACCCCTCTCCCTCCCTCTCTATCCTCTCTCTCTCTCTCTCTCTCTCTCTCTGTCCCATCATATTTCCCATCCTTCAGTTACGTATGGATGTCGACCGACCTCCCTGAAGACATAGCTGGGTCTTTCCTTCTCAACACATATACGAGTCGTTCTACCTCTATAGTTAGGCCTCTGCCTACCCCTCCCCCCACCCCTCCCCCCACCCCACACACACCGATACATCAAGCGCTCTAGTCATGTCTCCCTACCACACACAAACTTGACATGTTCCCTCTGACGTTCCGGTAGGTCAGTCTCCCTATATCTATGACTTGCACACACACACAATTTCGATGGCTCTCTTCATCGATCTCGTACCCACCCACTTGATCCTCTCTTCGACTCTATCGATATCTATGACCCCTCCCTCTCTTCTTGTGGATTGCCCGACCCTCTATATATGATATGGATAGGCCTCCATTTCACACACATTGCATGCAAAATTTTGTTTGAGATGTCATCAACACATATTCCCACAAATACATTCATGAAATCAACCCCCCCCCACCCCAAAACAAAAACCACTCATGAACGCGGTTTGTATCTCTCACACACACCCCCATAGGTGGGGGACGTGCACGAAGAGAAGAGGTGCATGCACGGCGCACGTACTCCTATCTCTTTCCCAACCACACCCACGCGGGTACATGGTGGAGCTCATTTCTGTACGAAAAAGGCAGCCCACGTGGTAATTTGGCACGTGTACTGGTTGTCCACTTGGTGGAGGGAGGATCGTCTACCACGGGTGAACAAACAAATTGCGACTTGACGCGTTATGTTAAAAAAAGAGGCAAACCATGTGGGGCCTACCTTAGAGGAAAGGCTCTATACACTGGAGTAATTTTGATGTGTCCCGTCAACTTGCAGAATGAGGATAACCTTGCTTAGTACACCGTCTCCCCCGCCCACGGGCGCGGTGGCTCGCGAGGTGAGGTGAAGCTTGCTTAGTACTATCCGCCTTACGCCCGCTCCATCGCCCATGCGCGCGGTGGCTCGCACGACGAGGAGAAAAATTTACTACTCCCTCCGTTTACTCCTCGTCCCTACTAACTTGGTTATAGAGATTATATCATATTGTTTGGAATATATATATGTCCTTTAGTAGATTTCAATATGAACTACTAGTACATACTCCAAACACTGATGTATATAGACGTATTTTAGAGTGTAGATTCACTCATTTTGCTCCGTATGTAGCACTCTCCCTCGCCCCTCGACCCTCGCCCACGTGGTGGACGTGCAGCAATTCATTCGGTCCCATATAGCCAGAACGATATATACTGCACTACCATTATTGCTCGACTTCCCGAAGAGGCGAAGAGCCAATTGCAAGGTTAATATTTTGGAGATGTCAAGCGCAAGGTTATAGGAGAACGAGTACTAGGTGCCGCGTCATTTATAAATAAAGTTTTTTTCTTCAGTGGCACGTACGCAATATGATAGGTTCATATGGAGAGAAAAGGAAACCGCTCCACTATATACATAGTCAGGACGGGCCAGCCTACACGGTTGCTTGCTGGGGTTGCTCTCTTCACACTCTCTCGCACAAAACGATTGTGGTCACATCTCTAACATCCCGATGGATCACGTCCACCGGGGAAGGAGTGGATGCTTAGTGTAGATGCGGTCGCCGTCGCTGATGGCGAAAACCCACTGTCGGCACGTCCCAATCAGGGGTCCCCGCCATTCTCTCTCACAAAGCCGGTGAGGTTGCCTTTGTCCCTTGCTCACTGCCGCGACGTGGGCAGTTGCCACCTCCCACCGCCCTCCTCAGGGTTGAGCTTTGTCTTGACATCCCTCAGGTACAACTCCCTTTACAGCCGGCTAGCACCACTGCTCCAGCTGCCCACATCACTCCATGTGGATATTTCTCTACTTCTTTGCCCCGCACATACCTCTACTGGCTTCTACGTACTGTATTTGTGATGAGTTTATGTCTCATCAACTAGTCCGAGCTTATTCTGATCACGCTTCTTCAATTTCTTTGCCACAGGGATGCTCATCTCGATTTTGGTGAAACTGAACAAAATGATCCAATGGTCAAAAGGTTGCAAACTTCATTTCTTAGGAAGCTCAAACGTTGCCAGCAAATTGAAGCCTGGTTAGGGTTCACGGTTCAAGGTCTAGGGACTGCATGGATCGCTTTTTTCTTTAGCTGCCTCTGCTCCAAAATAAGTGTCAACTTTAGTAGTAGTACAACTTTGTACTAAAGTTTTTCTAAAGTTGAGACACTTATTTTGGAACGGAGGGAGTACATATTTGCTATGATCTGTCAATCACTGAGATGCAATAGCATGCATGTTAGTCTCCTTTGTATTTGATGAAATGTTGCAACGGGCAACCTTGGATGCAAGATACATGTAACAGAAGCTGGAAGCTTCATAGCATTGTACAAATTTATCTCGCTGATAAATTACAGTACGTACTATACTAGTACTTCCTTTGTTCCTAAATATAAGTCTTGGTAGAGATTTCACCATGAACCACATGCGGATGTATATAGATGCATTTTAAGTGTAGATTCATTCATTTTGTTACGTATGTAGTTCACCTAGTGGAATCTCTACAAAGACTTATCTACTAGTAATAGCTAGCCCCCACTACTAGGAATTCTCTATCCTCTCCTTGAGCCACATCATCAAAATTAATGTAGCCGTTAGATGAACTAAATCAGTCCATAATAGTCATCTGATCTAGACGTTGAGAGGCTCCGCACTAAGCCACATGCAAGCATGTAGAAATACTGTGGCATGCATGTGAGTGGGTTTTAAATCACATCAACATGTCTGCACGCAAGCATGCACCGGTAGCATGCATGTAAGTGAGCTTTTAAGTCCCATTAACATGTCAAAAAGAAAAATATAATCCCATTATGCAGTAGGAGTTGGCTGATCTTTTTTCCTTATGTGGGATGATCTAAATGATGACGGGAGTTTTTTTAGTTTGGCTACCACAATTGTCATGCGGTTATAGAATTTTTTTAAGTTTTATGAAATCGATAATTTTACGCAGAGAGATATACGGCTGTTCCACGGCAACGCGCGGGGATTCATCTAGTATTTAGGAACGGAGGGAGTACTATGTAAAGAGTTAGGTGTCGCATGGTGTCCAGAAAATATGTTGATAGTGTGAGGTGGGCCATGTAATCACTGAGCCTACGTGTTTTCACTGCTCTTGCCCTCCTCCGCTGTAAGAATGGAGAAAATTGTAATCTAGTAGTACCTCCTTTCGCCAAAAGTGTGGGACATCCAGCAGTCCTACCACCTCACTAATAAAGACCAATGAGCCGTCAAATCACATAGACCCAACAGTAAGTTGGACGGACGAAGCAACCATCACTCTTGCGCCAGTGAGAGGTCGCGTCCGCTCTGCCCGAGCATGAATGCAGCACCGATTCTTTGGAGCGGCGCTGACCGTTTCGGGCGGGAAGCGCGCGCGGGCGATGGAGGGGCTTTGGGTGGGCCAGGCTGGTCAGGAGCGGGCGTGGCAGCTGTCCGCCTATCCCTACCGGACACGCCCGGAAATGAGAGGATGCACCGACTCTCGCGGCTAAAATCGTACACTACACACCATCTCTCTATAGGAGTAGGTCGATCTATTGCTCTCTCTAACACACACATGTTGTTAAACACACACACACACACACACACGCACCTTGGTCCCGCTGCACCTTCTAACGTGACTTATTACACCTAGACGGAGGGAGTAGTAAGTACGAGATACGGTGGCACACTGACTTAGGTCAAATACAAGTGCCCAAAATTGTGTGCATGTTATAATAAGGATTCACTTAAAATAGTACGTGAGCGAACAGAGGGATCAATTGGACAGTGTTCCCGAGCAGTAGCGAGATGTGTGAGGTAAGATACACCGCTGGCGCTTTTAATTTTTCTTATTAATTTGTTTGTTTCACCCTCTGACTGGTGGGACCCAACGTACTACGTGGAGAGAGGTAAGGTGACTAAGGCTGCATTATTTCTGCACCACTGTGGATAGTCTTACCACAAAAGCCACATGACACGATTATGATTTAAATCCCAATGACTCCCACACACACACAAAAAACGACATGCTTGTCACACGAATGCATGAATGTATAAAAGGTTATTTTCCTCTCGTTAAACATAACGGGAGGTTTGTGTAGTTGGTTAGCCTGTTCGCTCATCAAACTTGAGGTCTCGGGTTCGATAACTACACTTGAGCATAATTTGTGCCAGGAGGACTCTTTGACTGGTCAAAATGGATGGGTACGGAGCTATACGATCTCGTAGTGACCGTATAATCACCTCATCACGTATAATCTGCAGCCTGGGCGCTTGTTTTCCAGGGTTTGCACGCTTCACACTCTCTCTCCAGTATATATATACACGCTGGAGCCTCAGCGCTTGTAGTTGCTCTCTTCACACTCTCTCACCCTCTCCAGATCTAAACAAGACTTCGTTGGCCTCTCTCTCCCCTCATTGTTGGTCAAAGAGCCGGCATGATCCATCCGTCGGGAAGGGAAGGAGGCTTAACACTATCGCCGTGGACGAGGGAGGGAATCCACTACCGGCGCAGCTATTCACTTTCACCCAGCGGCGGCGCGGGAGGGCCTCCGACCCCTTCTTCTTCGTCGCCGTCCCGTCGCCCACCGGACCATGCCCAAGAACCTTAAGGTATAATTTACTTATTCCACATGCATTGCTCTAGCTGCATGTATACATGAATCTAGGACGTGGTTCAAAGAGGAAAGGAGTGGGGAAAGTAGTGGGAAAAGTTGTATAGCATGAATCTAGGACGTGGTTCAAAGAGGAAAGGAACGGGGGAAAGTAGTGGGGAAAGTTGTATCGCATAAATCTAGGACGTGGTTCAAAGAGGAAAGGAAGGGGCGAAAGTACTAGTACAGACTGGCTATCCAGCACCTACGTTGGTCGAAAAGGGAAAACAATGACAAATGCAGTACGCACATCTGTAACAAACTGATCTTTTGTTTTGGGGGACAAGGCTGTAGAGTTTGAGCAGGACTAGATTTGCTGCGCTCACATAGGGAAAGGTGTCTAAAGATAACAAAACTGGGACCAACACAAATATGCTCCTTGGTTGTTTGTTCTTTGTTGCAACAGACTATGCATCACCACAGTACATCGATAGATGCACATGGTGCTAGTGCGTCCACTGTCACATGCAACTCTTTAGCTGTTGTTAATCTAAGGCCCTGTTTGGTTAGAAACTCCCAAGTCCCTACCTGCTTGGTTCCAGGGACTAAACATGGACTAGAGGTTATTAAATGACATGCTAAAAGACCATGTTACCCCTAGTAATGAACTAATAGAGACAAGGTGCGATGCGTGGCAGGGGCAACTGTTGGAAAAAGTCCCAAAAAGACTCCCTCGGGGTCTTCTTTCTTTAGTCCCAAATGCCCACTTTTAGTCCCTAAAAGTCCCTCCTGTTTGGTTTAGATGGGACTGACACGGAGTTTTTTTAGTCCCTACACCAAAATGTCCCTGTAAACAAACACCCTCTAATAATGCCGCTGGAAAATTGATGCAATGCCACATTTAAAAGCAGATTACATGTTTAACGAATTTTATTGTTAATATAATCTCTATGTTAATATTAATCAATGCCACCGTTTGAGAAATGCTATTGTCTTGCTGTCTTTCCCATTTAGATAAGGTAGATGCTTCTTTTTGTTGGTTTCTATGTCATCCACCGTTATTGACCACTAGTTGTTTCCTTTGCACCTCTGTGTTAACAGGGTTATCTACTTCACCTCGTTGCCATTGTGACCTTTTGTTGCACTGCACAAAACACTTTTGTTTTAAGAGTGTTTTGTATAGTTCAACCAAAATGTCACACCGACAATGTTTCTTGATTGCTTGATCTTAGTGGAACTGCATAAAAGGAGATCTTACTTCCTATCCGTGTTGGCAAATTTGGTTCAGATCTTCTTCTTGTGAGTTGTTTGAATTCCGCATCATGAGAGGTCAGTACTAGCCTTCTTTCACATGATTCTGCAGTGTGCTTTCATATGTTGTGCTACTTGTACGGTAATGTTGCTTGATTTTAGTGAATTGCACAAATGGAGACAAGACTTCCAATCTGTATGTGCACCATAATATCCCATTGAGGTAAGATAAGGATATTTCACAACTGTTGGCCTGTATTTTGCCACTTGCATCAGAAAATTAGTGTCATTGTTTAGTGCTATACTTGAGCTCCCTAATTGACATGCCAAATCTTACATTGAAGGCGAAGCTTGTCTGTTATTGAACCAAGTGATGAAGGGGAAGAACAAGCAGAAGAAAAAACAAAAATCAACTCCCGGTGCTGTAATGAAGCACTAGAACTGTGATGACACAAGTAATGATATATTTTTCATCTTAATTTATTGCTATGGCTGGAACGAGCAATTGTTTTTCCACTGATTTGATGCCACTCTTAATGTAATATGTAATTACCTCTACTTGTGCAAACAGGGATCTTCTTTGAAGATACCATATATTTTAGTGGAACTGCATAAGAAGATGTTGGAAACATTAAACTAATCGAGGAGTATATAGTAAGCATGGCCACCACAGTACATAGGAATAGATGGTTCCGGAGAAGTGCTTCATCTGTATGCTCTACACAATAAGCCTCCTGACAAAGGTTGGTACTCGTCCACTGATTTCATCCATATGATTGAGCTTTGTCATCTCTATTGGTGTTGTGCTACTGTTTAGATACTGTCATGAAAAAGTGGTATTGTCCTTGAGAAGTGCTTCATCTATGTTGTTTTAAATATTTCCTTTCCTTTTTTTGAGCAAATAGGGATGCTAGCATTTAGTTGTCCTCTTGTCTTTGCACAACAGGATCATCTTCCTCTGAAGAAGAATATGGAGTACATGAAGTGACTAGTTCCGATTATGCCTGGATGAAGAAGCCTTGTCTATCTTCTCATCAGAAGGAGCAGTTGAAGGATTGTTACATTACTCCCCACAAGACCAAACTAACTTCACTCAGAAGGACTGACAAATCTCCAATTTTTTTGCTGTGATGCGCGAGTACAATGTTGTTCTAGGATTCTTTCTGGTGAGTTCCATTTTTCTAAAAGTGTGCTCTACATGGACCATGTAGGTGCCTGTTTAAACTGTCAATTCATAGTACAGTTTGCTTTATACTAATCACTTTTTTTGTATTTGTGCAAACAAGGGTGCTCAGCTTGATTTCAATGGGAACTGCACAAAATGTTCATGAATACATCGAATCATTCATTTCCACCACAAGAAAGGAGGTGCCGATAAGTTCAAGGCGTTGCAACATATAAGGACGAAATCATACAAGCCATGCGCGAATTTGGTTGATTTTGGTGGAACTGCATAAAAAGAACAGTTGGTTTATTTAGCACGAGGTGCCATGTCAATGTCTGAACTGATGGCAAACCCTGCCCATTCTAGTAGGCATTTGATATTTTGGAATGGGACAACCTTGTCAAATTTTGCTCATTGATTTTAGCAAGAAGACATGCGTTTGATATTTTGGAACGGGATGCCCTTTGCTGTCAGCAATGTCGATCAATTTTTTCTTTATTCTTTAGTTGTGAAGTAAATATTGCCTCTGACATATGAGTCACTAAGATGCATAATCATCGATTGTTTTGAATGTTCTCTATGAATTGCCAGCCCTGTGTGTTTGATTGCAATGTACAAAAACGCTAAAAAGCTGCTCAAACTCTTTGTACTCCTTCTGTTCCTTTTTACTTCGCACATTGTGAAAGTGCATACTTTTTTCTATAAGATTGGTCAAAGTAGAGATACTTTGACTGCAGACAAAACTTGTATACAGACTAGAAAGGACCGAAGGGAGTACATGTGAAACTGCTGCAAACGACGTGATCACCCTAGGAATAATGCTAGTATGTATTGTTTTGCATGTTCATCCAATGCCAGTGATATAGGGATTAGAACTAATCGAAATAAATTCATTCATACACGGTCGAATTTCATATAAACATGCCGGATTTCATTACATTTCATACATTCTTCAACTAAAAAGGGGTGCGCTGGAGGTATAATTAATTAACCGAAGCTACCCACCTGTGTCCCGCTGAGCTGAACAGAAGCTTCAATGACTTAACTGCAGGTGCAGTTGCGTAACTCACATGTGGCCTGTTGGGCCCACGTGTCAGTCAGCCAACTGCACCAACAGTTAAGTAGAAGCAGCGTTCTTCTCCAACACTGCTCTCCGACTCCAAGTCGCCGCCAAGAAGCTAACCGGTCGTCAATAGTCAACCCGCCTAGCTTGGCTTCAACCGGAGGGTAGTAGCGGTGGCCTTACTTGGAACCGAGCGGCGGTGACCTACCGTGTTCTACTCTTCCTCGTTTTCTGTGTGGTGCGGCCTCGTTGGCAGCGGGGCGGGGCCTCGGCGGAGCCGGCGATGTCCTCTGTCTTGTTGTCGGCAGGCGGCGCCTCGGCGGAGCGGTGGAAATCCTCCCCTTGTTGCCTGCAGGGTGGGGCCTCGGCTGAGCCGGCGATGTCCTCTACCTCGTTGTTGGTGGGGAAGGGCCTCGGCGGAGCCGGCGGTGTCCTCTGCCTCGTTCTTGGCGCCACGGGGCCTCGACGGAGCTGGGCCTCGTCGACGCCAGCGGAGCAAGAACTCGTCGGAGCCGGCATTGTCCTCTGCCTCGTCCTTGGTCTCGCGAAACAGCGCCTCGCCCGCTTCATCGCCCTCTTTGTAGGAGGTCGCAGCCTCCGCCACCCGCATGCGGTATCGCCAGCGCTTGAGGCGGCCCTCACAGGCGGAGCGACACGAGTCGAGCAGCGCCTCCTGCTCCGTCTGCTCCGCGGCGATCTGCTCCTCCTCCTGCAGGTGCTCCTGGAGGAGATGGTGGTTGTAGGCGGCGTCGTCCTACGCCTCCCGGAACTACTCCTCACGCATCTGCCTCACCGTGTCCATATATTGGGCATAGGCCTTGCCGATGGTCATGGTGCAATGCACCGGCAAGGATGGCACAGAGGAAGGGGTTGGTGCTGGATCGTCGACTACCATGTTCTCCATTGGGACGTCGTTGTCCTCCGGCTGCCTGCCGGCTAGCCGGTCGACAGCAATGGCTGCCATCTCCTTGTGGTCCATCGTCCGCCTGTCCCGAAGAGTGCTAGAGCGCGAGGAAGCCATGGTGGGTGGTAGTGGTGTGGACAGGAGAAAGGGAACAGATGTGGATGACTGCGGCTATGGCTGGCACAACAGTTTATATAGCAATGGTGGGCGGTGGAGGGACGGACGTGTGGCGCCGGAGTAGCCGCCCCGGCAACCGCGTATCATTAATATGGGCGGCATATGGACGGATGGACGACACTTGTGTCGTTTGAAGGCGGAGCAATCACCTGCACCGGGAAGCGGGGCGGGCGGTGCTGGCTGTTTCGGGCGGAAAGCGCGTGCGGCGAGGAGATGACTTTACTTGGAGAGGATGACAACTATAATTTTTTTTGCTTCCTCCTGGTTTCCTGACATCACGGTCCCACACCATTGTCAACCTATGTAGTCAATAAACGATAGAATTGCACAAGAAGCGACTGATAGCTGGGACCAAGCAGCTCGAGCAGTATTTGTGTTTTTGAGGTGTGAGCACTGCAGAGTTTTTCGATGATTAGCCCAGATATTAATTTTTCTCCTCTGAACAACAACGAAAACATCGCTGCATGTATTAACTGGGCAGGCTGTGGCCCGTCTAGCCCATGCCAGATATCCAGCCCAGATATTAATTTTTCTCAAGCTGAAAATGGCTAGCCCAGCTATATTTTTTTTAGGAATACCCAGGCAAGGTCAAGTTGTTATTCTCCGCCCCGCTGGGCTGCAAATCTTTCCTAGGAGGGATGCATTAGTCTTAACAAGAAAATGGGCTTTAAGAAATAATAAATGGGATGTAATTATAAAAAGTGGACAGTAACTATAAAAAATGCACCACATAATTACTTTATAAAATATTATTTCTGGATATTGAAAATTTTAATTTTATTAATTGTTGCGAGCACAATGTTTTGTTGGATTTTTACGTAATATAAATTTATATTGAAATTGTATTTAATCTGACTAGAAATTTCGGGATAAAAATATTTCGGATCCCATCAAAATGTGGGAAATTTTATTGAATTTCATTTTGAACGGTTGGTTGAAATGGGCTGTATTTTTAACAAACTGTAAATGGGCTGTAGTAAATTCCATTAGAATTCAAAAATGGGTTGCACATTCTTACAAATCTCAAATGGGCTATAAGTTCTCTGCCACACACTTGTGGCCTTACTAAGTTGACGCGTCCCCTAAAAAAAGAGAGTTGACGTGTATGCAAGGCTTTGTCAACTTATAGTCAACACACGGTTCTAGCAGCGGTGGCCGTTGTATGTCCATCCAACGGATGCCGTGCTTCTTCTTCAATCTCGGATATTCTAGCTTCACTCGCCCAAAAAATGATTCCTCCCCCTGACATCTGGGGCGCACCGTTTCGAAAGCTGACTTGTGGGCCTACTAAGTTGACGCATACCAAGGGCTTTGTCAACTTAGTCAATATAAACAATTCTAGCTGCAGTGACCGTATGATGTCCATCCAACGGTCGCGATGCTTCTTTAACCTCTGGTCTTCTTGCTCCAGCCGCCCAAAGCAGCGCCGATCGTGCCGCCTGCTCCTGCCTCCCGTGGCCGCCTGTGCTGCCGCGGAGGCCTCACCACTCCCTACTACTCCCACCACTGGCCAGGTCATCTCTCCACTCACCCACACCCCCTATTATTTTCGGGCGACGGCTGCCTCACACCGCAGCCGAACCAGTGAACCCTTGTACTCCTCTCTGTGTGGGCATCCACTGCCGCGTCTTCCCCGGCTCCGCGTCGTCCCCTTCCTAGGCCTCGCTGTCGTCCACCGCCATGGTGCTCTCGGCGCGGCGTGGTCAACATGGTCAAGGAACGACTTCCATCGGACGTGGACTGTACGTGGAGAGGCTGATAGCTGGGTCCACGGCCGCAGCAAGGAAGTGCCTCCTTATTACGCGGAAAATAATGATTCCTCCACCTGACAGCTGGGACCCACCGGACGGGCCACTGTATTTCGTGAAAAAAACCTTTTCCCCCTGACTGCTGGGACCCACCAGCTACATCTTCGCACACAAGGAAGTGCGTCCGGGGGGAAAAATGATTCACCCCCCTGACTGCTGGGACCCACCAGCTACATCTTCGCACGCAAGGAAGTGCCTGACAGTCATGACCCACCTGGTCAAAGCCTACGCAGCGTTGTCATTCTGTTCGCGAACGTGTACGTACATACTAGTCGATGTAGAGGCGCGCACGTGTCGTAGTAGAGGCGTGCACATGTCGTAGTAGAGGCGCGCACGTAGCATGTACACGTACGTACAACGGCCAGGATGCAAGAAAGAAAATACGGCCACGTAAGTACATACGGGCGGGGTCTCGAACGCCTACTCGCGCATATACACGTACGGCCAGGGCTCATGTACATGGCTGGGTCGGAACAGAGAAACAGCATCGTCGTCGTGTTCATGGGGAGCCAATCGGCTGGGTCAGAACAGAATGCGTCGTTGTGTTCATCGGGAGGGCTTGGACGGAATAGGCGATGGAAACAAGGCCTGGCGTACCGCAGAACGGAGGAAATGGCCTTGTGTTCGACCGGCCACGTTCGAAACAGGATGCTGTTCATCGGGAGGGGTCTGGCGTACCGCAAAAAGGAGGAAGTGGACTTGTGTTGGACCTCCTATGGTCGAAACGGGGTCCTGTTGATCGGGAGGGGTGTGGCGTACCACAAAACGGAAGAAACGGACTTGTGTTGGAGCGCTACGGTCGAAACGGGGGTCCTGTTCATCGGGAGGGGTGTGGCGTACCGCAAAACGGGACTCCACGGGATACTATTCATCTCCACCATCGACCTCCTCCAGCCTCCCCGGGTTACTGTTCATCCACCGTTGACCTCCTCCAGCCTCCACCTGCGACTGTTCATCCACGGGCTCTTGTTCATCCAGCCTCCACCGCGCGCTACTCCATCGGCTACTGTTCAACCACCCCTCTCCACGGGCTCCTGTTCAACCACCCCTCCACAGGCTACTGTTCATCCACCCCTCCACCATCTACTGTTCATCCAACCCTCCACGGGGTCGTCCTGTTCATCCAGCCCTCCACGGGGTCCTGTTCATCCAGCCCCAACCGGCTCGATCGATCGGGGTCCTGTTCATCCAGAGGCAACGCCACGGGGTCCTGCTCATCCACCCCCACCGCTCACTGTTCATCCAACCCCCCCGGCAGCGCTCACTGTTCATCCTGAGGCAGCATCGATCGGCTTCAGTTAGCAGTAGTGAAGGAATCGCTCGATCGCCCAGGTTCAGTAACGCGTAGCCTGCAGTGCAATCGCTCGGGTTCAGTTAGGCGACGCCTTGCTCGGGTTCAGTTAGAGCCCAACGCCTCGCACACACGCGCGTACGTGTACGAGAGAAACGTGCATCGCTCGTCCCCCGACCACCCACTGTAACCGGGAACTCCCCAAAAAATTTCTCGCCCTTGCTTCGACCACGGTCTTTTCCGTCATGGACGGCCCAAAGAATGTCATGCAGCTGCGTCTCCGGCCCGCCCAGGACGAAAAGCCCATTTTCTGTCATGGTTTTTTGTCATAGAAGTAGGAGCCCACCACATCTATGAGGATACCGGGTTTTGTCACTATTATTGTCATAGAAGTGTCATAAGTATGACAGAAAAAAATTCGTTCGGCCCAAAATGTCACGGATGTGTCTTTTTTTGTAGTGCCAGGGGGAGCGCCGAGCACCCTCGTGGCCGCCTCATTTGTTGCTTGACGTCCACCCAAGTCCCCTGGATTGCGTTTGTTCCAAAAAGATCGCTCCCAAAAGTTTCATTCCGTTTGAACTCCGTTTAATATTTTTTTCTTCGAAACACTGAAATAGGCAAAAAAAAACAACAATTCGGGCTGGGCCTCAGGTTAGTAGGTTAATCCCAAAAATGATATAAAAGGTCTAAAAAAACAAAAATGATATAAAAGTGTAAACACTACTAAAAAACCTATCATTAACGACCATGGCCAAAAACACTTGGTCGTTGAAAATCTGAGCAGAACTCCACCGCGTAGAAATCACTTGGCCAATCTATATCTAACAACCACCAGTTTACCCGTGGGTAACAAAGCCTTAGGTGCGGTTGTTTCCGATCTAATCTATCCCCTTAATCACTGCTTGTGCATTTTTTTCTGCCGCAAACTGTTGGGATTGTGCTTCGGATAACCCTGTCTAACAGAATAATAGGTTGTTATGATCCCTGTTTTCCTCTCGTCCTCTCCCCTATTTTCCCCCTATTCCGATCCCGATCTACTTTCTACGCAGGTGGTGATGCCGGCGAGGAAGCTGACAACGGGAGATGTCCGCCACCGAGCACTGCCACGGGTGTAGCTGCAGTGGGCAAGGGACGCCGCCCGCCGCTAGGACTCGTTGCGACAGGAGATGCCGATGATAGACACGCCATCCGCCGCCGAGCACCGCCGTGGGAGGAGCTACGTCGGGCTAGCTACGCCGTACGCTACCGGGAGGAGCTACAGCGATCTAGCGATGCCGACCGCGCGGCTGGAGACCGGGCCAGGACCCGTGTGCTTGGTGGAGCCATGGCGGGGGAACTTCACCGCCTACGTCGCCGTGGGTTCACCGGAGTAAAACGCCGGACTTGTTCAGGAGACGCTGCTGCGACGCCTCTCTGCCATCACCAGTGCTGCCATGTTCATCGGGCGTCGTGTGCGGCCCACAACATCGAGAACACACCAGTTTCGTCGGCCGATTCAGACCCAACTCCGTCCAGCGCGACCCACTTCTTATCTTGAGCCAGCGATGGCTGTTCCATTCCGTTTCCCGTTTAATTTTGAGTACTGGAGCCTGAGGCGAGCGCAACTATGGCAAGGAATATGGTATATTTTCCACTTCATTCAGCAAACCACTCTATTTCTGTCGCGCTTCCTCTGCAGTTAGATTATTCTTTACAATCTAATTTAGAATAGATGCGTTGGATGAATCCATCAATTGTATTGTATTTGGCCTGCTCAGTACGGAAAACAGTTGTCTTACTTTTGGGGCTCCCCTCTTTACATTTGTTTCCATGTGGCCTGAAACTCTGAATGAATATTGCTCAAATGTAATACGCATGTCAGAAGAGTAGAATACGTAGTACTATCCCTCAACTACATTGCAAGTTCTTTGTTGCTCTCTACAAGCATAGTCGACTATTAAATTCTTTATTTTTTCTTTACCTACAGTTTTATGCAAGCTAGAGAACAGCTGCGGGCAGGCTGGCAATCTGGAGATGCATGCGAGCTCAGAGTATGGCCATGAATGATACTCTGCTGATGAACACCAATACCACTTGTACTAGTAGTAGGTATGTGCGTAATTTCTTTTCCTTCCTGTGTGCTATTGTATAAGATGGCCAATTTTGATGTGATGTGCATGTAAGATATCTGTTGCAGGGAACGGAGGACTGCATTGTCGATGGTAACCTGAAGTCCTGAACCGCCACACCGTGCACGGCATCTATTTGCTGCCGCCCCGGTACCAAACCAGTCAAGCATACACAAACGATGATGATGACGACGACGACGCCAACGATGATGGTATCAAGGACGACAATGATTTTGGTACATACAATATAATGGAGCATATTAATTCACAATGCGAATAGCCTGTTTGAATATATTTCTCTTTCAAATTGGAGTATACATTTTTAATTGTATGAAATAAGTTGACGTGCAAACCTTTCATATATGCTATTATCCTTTGTGACAATTCATTTATATGTACTGACTTATAAATTATTTATTTTTTCTTTATAACAGATGGTCCACCATGAGAGAAGCCTCACCAGGGGCATTGTAGTCGTTGCTGAAGAATTATATGCACTCAAATACAAGGACTTATGATGGTGTTCCATGACTAAAGATTCTGAAAAATACATGTCTTTTCAAGTTGCTGTTTCATTTCTGGTTAGAGATGAACAAATACAATGGTAGTCTAGAGAGTGTTTTTAGTTCATAATTTCTTAATGGTATTGTGACTTTGGAACTGTATGTGAGGATCATGTTCAGTATATATGGTTTTGATTAATGAAAAGAGGCTATGATACTTTGATTGTCAAATTATTTTGTTGCTTTAATTGGTGTGGTCGATGATCTTCAAAAGTTGCAAGCAACATAAAGCGGTAGTTGTAAAAGTTAAGATTGGCGATTAAAGCCAATCAAAATGATGAAATGGATGGCTATAATATAAACTGGTGAATAATAATATGCCAGACCATGAAAATATTTTTAGCGACGAGAAAAGTGGTCGTTAATACATAAGTAGTGGCTGTTATTTCCTTGCACTTAACGACAACACATTGTCCCATCGTTATAAAATAGCGACGGGAAAAAGTATGTGGTCGTTATACTTTTAACGACGGAGCCTACTACGACCACACAAATGTGGTCGTTAATGACTTTTAACGAGCACCTTCTAACTTTTAACGACCACATATTTTGTCGTTAAAAATCATTTTCCTAGTAGTGAAAGTAAAGCCCATAAACATCCAAAACGGGTAATATAATAGCATGGAACAATAAAAAATTATAGATATATTGGAGGCGTATCAAGCATCCCCAAGCTTAATTCCTGCTCGTCCTCGAGTAGGTAAATGATAAAAACAGAATTTTTGATGTGGAATGCTACCTAGCATAATTCTCAATGTAATTTTCTTCATTGTGGTATGAATGTTCAGATCCAAATGATTCAAAATAAAAGTTCATAATGACATAAGAAATAGCAATACTTCAAGCATACTAACTAAGCAATCATGTCTTCTCAAAATAACATGGCATTAGAAGGTTCATCCCTACAAAATCAGATAGTTAGGCTATGTTTCATTTTCATCACACAAAATACTCCCATCAAGAACAACCCTGGTTTCAGCCAAGCAATTGGTTCATACTTTTTAACGCGCTTCAGCCTTTTTCAACTCTCACGCAATACATGAGCGTGAGACTTGGATATAGCACTATGGGTGGAATAGAATATGATGATGGAGGTTGTGTGGAGAAGACAAAAAAGGAGAAAGTCTCACATTGACGAGGATACAATGGGCTATGGAGATGCCCATCAATTGATGTCAACATGAGGAGTAGGGATTTCCATGCAACGGATGCACTAGAGCTATATATGTATGAAAGCTCAACAAAAGAAACTAAGTGGGTGTGCATCCAACTTGCTTGCTCGTGAAGACCTAGGGAATTTTGAGGAAGCCCATCGTTGGAATATACAAGCCAAGTTCTATAATGAAAAATTCCCACTAGTATATGAAAGTGATGACATATGAGACTCTCTATATGAAGAACATGGTGCTACTTTGAAGCACAAGTGTGGAAAAAGATATTAGCATTGTCCCCCTTTTTTGGGCCTTTTTTTATTTGGCCTTTTTTTGGCCTTTCTCTTTTTTTTGGGCCTTTCTCTCTTTTTATTTGGGGACAATGCTCTAATAATGATGATCATCACACTTCTATTTATTTACAACTCATGAGTTACAACTCAAAACTAGAACAAGATATGACTCTATATGAATGCCTCCGGTGGAGTACCGGGATGGGCAATGAATCAAGAGTGACATGTATGAAAAATTATGCATGGTGGCTTTGCCACAAATACGATGTTAACTACATGATCATGCAAGGCAATATGACAATGATGATGCGTGTCATGATAAACGGAACAGTGGAAAGTTGCATGGCAATATATCTTGGAATGGCTATGGAAATGCCATAGTAGGTAGGTATGGTGGCTTTGTTGAGGAAGATATAAGGAGGTTTATGTGTGATATAGCATATCGTATCACGGGGTTTGGATGCACTGGCGAAGTTTGCACCAGCTCTCAAGGTGAGAAAGGGCAATGCACAGTACCGAAGAGGCTAGCAATGATGAAAGGGTAGAAGTGCGTATAATCCATGGACTCACATTAGTCATAAAGAACTCATATACTTATTGCAAAAGTTTTATTAGCCCTCGAAGCAAAGTACTACTACGCATGCTCCTAGGGGGGAGGTTGGTAGGAGTTAACCATCGCGCGCCCCCGACCTCCACAGAAGGGAAGGCAATCAAAAGAGCATTCCATGCAATAAATTTGTTACACAACTTTTACCATACGTGCATGCTATGAGACTTGCCAACTTTAACACAAGTTTTCTTCAAATTCACAATCACCCAACTAGCATGACTCTAATATCACCACCTCTATATCTCAAAACAATTATGAAGCATCAAATTGATTATAGCATTCAATTCACTTCCTATGATAGTTTTTATTATACCCAACTTGGATGCCCATCATTCTAGGACCAATTTTATAACCATAGCAAATACCATGCTGTTCTAAGAGACTCTCAAAATAATATAAGTGAATCATGAGATATCAATAATTTCTAAAAAATCAAGCCACCGCCGTGCTCTAAAAAGTATAAGTGAAGCACTAGAGCAAAAACTATCTAGCCCAAAAGATATAAGTGAAGCACATAGAGTATTCTAATAAATTCCAATCAAGTGGGTTTCTCCCAAAAGGTGTGTACAGCAAGGATGATTGCGGCAAAATAAAAAGCAAATACTAATATCATACAAGACGCTCCAAGCAAAACACCTATCATGTGGCGAATAAAAACGTAGCTCCAAGTAAAGTTACCGATAAACGAAGACGAAAGAGGGGATGCCTTCCGGGGCATCCCCAAGCTTAGGCTTTTGGTTATCCTTTAATATCCTGGGGTGCCATGGGAATCCCCAAGATTAGGCTCTTGCCACTCCTTGTTCCATAGTCCATCAAATCTTCACCCAAAACTTGAAAACTTCACAACACAAAACTCAACAGGAAATCTCATAAGCTCCGTTAGTGCAAGAAAGAAAAACCACCACATAAGGTACTATAATGAAATCATTCTTTATTTATATTGGTGTTAAACCTACTGTATTCCAACTTCTCTATGGTTCATACCCCCCGATACTAGCCATAGATGCATCAAAATAAGCAAACAACACACGAAAAACAGAATCTATCAAAAACAGAACAGTCTGTAGCAATCTGTAACTTCCGAATACTTCTGGAACTCTAACAATCCTACCAAAATAGGAAGTCCTGGGAAATTTGTCTATTTATCTACAGCAAAAATAATCAACGCAAAATCACGTTTCTGTGATTTACTAAAATTATTTTCGTGCGTGCAAAGTTTCTGTTTTTTAGCAGAATCAAATTAACTATCACCGTAGGTTATCCTATAGGTTCTACTTGGCACAAACACTAATTAAAACATGAAAACCATATCTAAAAAGAAGCTGGATGAAAGATTTATTACTAAACATAAGCAAAAAGTAAGAAACAAATAAAATTGGGTTGCCTCCCAACAAGCGCTATCGTTTAACGCCCCTAGCTAGGCATAAAAGTGAGGATAGATCTAAGTAGTGTCATCTTTGGCATTCAATTCATAAGTAGCTCGCATGATAGATTCATAAGGTAATTTAACTTTCTTTCTAGGGAAGTGTTCCATGCCTTTCCTTAATGGAAATTGGAATCTAATATTCCCTTCCTTCATATCAATAATTGCACCAATCGTTCTAAGAAAAGGTCTACCAAGAATAATAGGACATGAAAGATTGCAATCTATATCAAGAACGATAAAATCTACGGGCACACAATTCCTATTTGCAACAATAAGAACATCATTGATCCTTCCCATGGGTTTCTTAATGGTGGAATCCGCAAGGTGCAAGTTTAAAGAGCAATCATCAAAATCATAGAAACCTAGCACGACACTAGCACCCAAATCACACAAAGCATAGCACTCATGATCTTTAATTTTAGTCTTTATAGTAGGTTCCCACTCATCATAAAGTTTTCTAGGTATAAAAACTTCCAAATTAAGTTTTTCCTCATAAGATTGCATCAAGGCATCAACAATATGTTTGGTAAAAGCTTTATTTTGACTATAAGCATGAGGAGAATTCAACACGGATTGCAACAAGGAAATACAATCTATTAAAGAACAATTATCATAATTAAATTCCTTGAAATCCATAATAGTGGGTTCAATGCTATTTAAAGTCTTGACCTCTCCAATCCCACTTTTACCAAATTTAGCATCAAGATCTAAAAACTCCGAATTATTGGGACGCCTTTTAACTAAAGTTGACTCATCTCCAGTTCCATCATTATCAAGATTCATATTGAAAAACAAGGATTTAATAGGGGATACATCAATAACTTTTAGATCTTCATCATTATTTTCATGGAAACTAGAAGAACGCGCTTTTACAAAGCAATCTTTCTTAGCATGCAACCTAGCGGTTCTTTCTTTGCACTCATCAATGGAAATTCTCATGGCTTTGAGAGACTCATTGATATCATGCTTAGGAGGAATAGATCTAAGTTTCAAAGAATCAACATCAAGTGAAAGTCTATCAACGTTCCTAGCCAATTCATCAACTTTAAGCAGTTTTTCTTCAAGCAAAGCATTAAAATTCTTTTGAGAGATCATAAATTCTTTAATACTATTCTCAAAATTAGAAGTTAGCTAGCCTAGCAATGTTATGATCCTGCCTCCGCTCTAAACCTCCGGTTTATATAGACACTGGAGGGGCTTAGGGTTTGTACAAAGTCGGTTTTACAGAAAGGAATAATATATCCGGACACATATACTTGCCATCCACGCATGTGAGAGTCCCCACCAGATACGGGAGAGGATCTTCGGTCTTGTATCTTGACGACCCAGCAGCCAGGCCCACACCAGTAGACCGTACGCCCGAGGACCCCCTAATCCAGGATTGCCATAGTAGCCCCTGAACTAGTCTTCAATGATGATATGTTCGGCGCTCAGATTGTCTTCGGCATTGCAAGGCGGGTTCCTCAAAGAATACACATCGGCTTTCCTCTGTAAAAATAATTGTATCCGGCTTTTCGCAATAAACACAAACCTTAGCCACGAAGGCATGATATACAAAAAATGAGAACAGTGTCTCTTACTGACAAATTTTTTGGCGAAGCGTCAGACTTGACCTTTCATTTTTTGAACCATTTTCGCACCCCGCGTTCCGTGTTTCGAGGTCACGCCTCATTGGTACGGCCCGTCAAAACAGAGATCGTGCCCACTTAATACGGGATTGCATATCAATGATATCTGGGTAATCCAACTGACTGAAGCGCATAGCCGCATCGAGAACAGACGAGGTTTTAAGACTAGGGAGGCGGGCGCTTAGTATTCACGGCTTATATAAATGGGTAAAGATTCATCTTTTCTATCCCATGCCTTCTTCCTTCCTCTACCTCCCTATCTCCAAGCTCTAGCACCCGAGCCTCGAAACCTCCCACCGCCACCAGCCCTCCAGTCATGTCCAGATCCGGTCTTCAAGGCAAGTGGGCAGCCTCCTCCGTGAGGGAGAAGGACATCAAGGGCTCCAGGATGCGGGGTACCTAAGTACGGACATCGCGTACAGGATCCCTGCCAAGAAGCAAGTCATCCCCACCCCGGAGCCCGGCGAAAGGGTGGTATTTATCCCCCACTTCCTCCGCGGACTAGGATTTCCGCTTCATCCTTTTGTCCGCGGCCTCATGTTCTATTACGGGCTTGATTTCCATGATCTAGCCCCAAACTCATTCCTCCACATCTCGGCGTTTATCGTCGTGTGCGAGGCACTCCTATGCACCCCCCCCCCCCCCCCACTTCGGCCTCTGGCTCAAAGTCTTCAATGTGAAGCCAAAGGTGGTGGACGGGGAGCATGCAGACTGCGAAGGCGCGATGGTGAGCAAGCTTCCCAACGTCACCTGGCCCAAAAGGGCTTTTGTGGAGACCATGAAAATATGGCAGTAGGAGTGGTTCTACATCACCGAACCTTGCGGCGCCAACTGGGAGGCCATCCTGAATTTAGATCCGGACCCCCAATGTGGCTAGCGTCGTGGATCAACAAGGGCTTGGACTGGGGGCCGGCGGACGAGGTGACGATGCTGCAAAAGTGCATCAAAAACATCATAAAGAGGGACACCAATCTTACCGACGTGGTTCAGGTGATGCTATTCCACCGGATCCTTCCCTGCCAGCACCGGCCTCTCCACGTGTGGGAGTTTAATCCGGAAGGACCGTGGAGCCTACAGCGATTCTTTGGCATGACGCACGAAGATATCTGGAGGCTGCTTTTCAAGGCCCAGAAGCAAAAGTCGTGGCCAGGACGACCGACGACATCAGCCTCGACTGCGCTCACCTGGCTACTCCGGTAAGTTTTCAGTTTACGAACATAACTCAGTCCGGATATCACAGGGATGTATTGAAACTCTCATATTTGAAACAGGGCTGGACGAAGAAGGCGGAGCAGATCAAGTGTCCAGCTTCGCTGCCTGAAAGCCCTGATGACCCTCTGCTGACAAGGATGCTGGTTCCGGTGCCATATCAGGCGCCGGAGAAGAAGACCAAGAAGAAGGGCAAGGAGGCCAAAAATGGCCCCCGCCGTAAAGGTCCCTCGGAGACTATGTCCGGGGAATCCAAAGCCCTCTCCTCCCATGAGGGAGATGAAGATGAGAAGGAGGAGGAGGAAGAGAGGAACTCTCCTCCTAAGGGGACGCGGAAGAAAAGGGCAGCTTCCGTAGACCCAGAGGCGAAAGTGTCCAAAAGGTGGAGAGTATCCTTCACAGACGATTCGGATTCGGATGCCGAAGTCATCCCCGAGTACCGCCCCAGGTCGAAGCCCCTGGCCAAATCGTAAGTCTCTCCAGATGACTTACATACATTGGCGTTTACAATTATCTTTTTAACATGTTGTACTGTGTGTTTTAGTCTGGCCCGCGACCTCCCTCAAATATCGTCTACAGGGAATTCGCTGGGGCCAGGGATGGTGGAGAGCGAGACGCATCCGTGAGCCTCCCCGCCTACCGCTACGGACAACACCGAAGTCGTGTCCCGGAGGGCCTCCCCAGGTCATGAAGAGGTGCAGGAGGTCGTCAGGACGGCGCCAGAGGGTAATGCCTCGGCTGCCGAAGATATGGGAGGGCCAACCCCGTGGAGACTGAGGACAGGGGCCATGACCAATCTGACCCCCAGCTGAACACTGTTCTGGAGACCCGTATGGCTCCGGAATCAGGCGAGTGACCCCCTTTGACAAAGGGGGGGAGTCGACTCCACCGGCGACCTCCATAAATCCGGAGACGCCAAATAATTTGGCAGAAGCGCTTCATCGTGCTTCTGTCATGGAGGAGCACCGCACCCTTATGGGTGTGGTGGTTGAGAAGATTCAGTCCGCCAAAAGCGGGCTGAACGAAGCCTTTACGAGCCTGCTAATAGGCTTTGAGGTATGCGATGTAATTTTCTAACCGATTTCAATAAAGGGATGTCCCTGCGTATAGATAGTAGCCCCTGAGACTCTATCTGGCTTGGCAGAAGCCGGACAGAGGATCACATAGTGTTCGAAAAAGGTGACACTCTATTGTAAAACAGGCTTCCCTGCTGGCGGCAAGCGCCCAGTCCGCCGAAGTTTCCGAACTCACTCGAAAGTTGCGGCTGGCTGATGAAGAAGTGATCCGCATCAACAAGCGGTTGGAGGAGACGCAAGGTATGTGTGCATTGAGTATATATCTCCAATTGTACATGAGTGGGTTGTCTAAAACAGAGGAAGAAATGTTTTAACTATGCTCACAGTTGGTGCCGATGAGGTTGAGTCCCTCAAAAGCGCCCTTGCCGAAGCCTAGAAGGAGGCAGAGGCGAGCAAGGTGGCTGCGGACGAGGCGGCCAAAAGCTTAGAGGAGGAGAAGACCACCCGCCGATGCGATGAGGCGCGGGTGGGTGAGATTGAAAAGGAGCTCAAGGACGCCATTGCTAGATGTGAGTCCTTGGAGCAGATGAGCTCGGAACAGGCTTCCAAGCTCACCAAAGCCCGTGAGAGCCTGAAGGAAGCTCGGGCGGATGCCCAGGACGCTCACCAAGAGATCCAGGAGGCGAGGCGTATTTCGGCTGGTAAGGCCTTTATTATGTAGAGTAGGTATGCCAGTACAAGATATATTTTACTAACCCGAGTTCGGAGTTCTCCAGGCGCCTTTGCCGACCTGCCAAGGAGCATTGTGGACGCCGCTGCATTATTTCAAGCCGAAGAGGGGAGCTCCACAGAAAAGCTATTCTGGTCACAGTACCTTGCGTCGAAGCTTCCAGTGCCCCTGTCCAACCAGATGAAGCAATTGTATGAACTGCATGGGGTGTCCGTCCTAGCCATGAAGGACGTAACAGCCCGTTTGTGGCCAGCCGAAGCTGTACCTAGTAGCCACTTTGGGCTCGTGAAGAGCCTGGTGAAGGCGTTACCTCAGATTGATGCCCTCAAGCAGTCGTCCTGTATTGAGGGTGCTTGGATGGCCTTTGCCCGTGTGAAGGTCCAGTGGGCGAAGATGAGAGACACCGAGGTTGCCACCGCAGGGCCACCTGTGGGCAAGGAGCACCGGTGGCCGGAGATCTACTTCAACGAGGTCCTTGAGGGAGACCGTATTGTAGAAGGCCAGCGCTTTGAGGACATAATATTCGAGTAGTTGTGTCTGGTTGTAAGAGTCATGTAATGAACTCATGGTATATATTATTTATGATTATGCATTTTATGAGTAGTTTATCCTCCTATTTTGGCCGTTTATATATCTGAAAGTTTACCAGTCGTCGGCTTCAGCCCCCACGTAAATATTACGGGGGTGTTCGGGATCGTATGTGTTGGCGTTCTGGGAACGGGGGTCCCCAGACTTGCCTGCCTGCGGCCTGCGGCGTGGCTCAGTAGTGGCCCAGTATGCCCGTCTTCATCAACCCAAGTTCAAGACCCTCGCGAGGGGCCAAGCCTCACGGGGCGGATGACACAAGGCCTCCTTAGGGGCGGCCTCACCGGGCAGGCTCGCGAGGAGGCGGAGAGATCAAGGTGAAGGGTACCTCGCGAGGTGCTCATGATGCAAGCCATGATGATCAAGACCAGGCGGGCACCAGGCGGGCGCCAGCCTGCGCAGTGTCCTCGTTTCCTCTATGGTCCAAAGGGGGCAAGCGCAGGCATGGAGTACCGAGGCATCAAGCAAAGGTTTCCATATCGGTGCAACGAGACCAAGACCAGTAGAGCGGCAGGACGGTGGTCACCGTGGAGCCCAAGACGGCGTCATCACCAGTGCCTTTGGCAGTCGAAGACCACCTTTAATCAGGATAGCTTGTACTAGCTGTCCCCTTACAAAATGGCCGTTGTTGGTTCCCTTCCCGCTAAATATTTGGGAAGAGGACTAGGGCCTCTATAAATAGAGATAGCCACCACAGTAGGATGGGATCGAATCCTTGGCAAGTAGAACACCACCACCACAAGAACACCTCTCCTCGCGAGGCTGTTCTTCCTCTATACTGTTTGATAACCCGCAAGTATACGGGATAGTTGTATCCTCTTTCGATAAGTAAGAGTGTCGAACCCAACGAGGAGCTAAAGGTAGAACAAATACTCTCTCAAGTCCTATCGGCCACTGATACGACTCTACGCACGCTTGACGTTCGCTTTACCTAGAACAAGTATGATACTACAAGTACTTTGTAGGTGTGATAGGATAGGTTTGCAAGATAATAAAGAACACGTAAAATAAAAAGTAGGGGCTGTTTAGAATAAGAAGCAATAAAGTAAATATAGCGAGTGTGGAAAAGTGGTGGTAGGAGTTATGAAATTGTTCCTAAGCAATTGACTACATTACTAGACCAGTAATCACTATTGCAATTCTATTTAAGGGAGAGGCATAAACTAACATACTTTCTCTACTTGGATCATATGCACTTATGATTGGAACTCTAGCAAGCATCTGCAACTACTACAGATTCATTAAGGTAAAACCCAACCATGGCATTAAAGCATCAAGTCCCCTTTATCCCATACGCAAACAACCTACTTACTCACGGTCTGTGCTTCTGTCACTCACGCCACCCACCATAAGCAAATCATAAACATATTGCAAACCCTACAGTGGGAATCCCTCACGCTTGCGCGACATGGAGGGCACAATAGGACAGCACCAATAATAAAACATGCAACTCAAACAAATCATAGCAATTCATCAATCACCGATAGGACAACGAAAATCTACTCAGACATCATAGGATGGCAACACATCATTGGTAAATAATATGAAGCATAAAGCACCATGTTCAAGTAGAGGGTACATCGGATTGCAGGAGAGTGGACCGCTGTAGATAGAAGGGGGAAGGTGATGGAGATGTTGGTGAAGATGATGGAGGTGTTGGTGAAGATCGCGGTGATGATGATGGCCCCCGGCAGCGCTCCAGCGCCACCGGAAGCAAGGGGGAGAGAGCCCCCCTTCTTCTTCTTATTCTTCCTTGACCTCCTCCCTAGATGGGAGAAGGGTTTCCCCTCGGGTCCTTGGCTCCCATGGTATGGGAGGGGCGAGAGCCCCTCCGAGATTGGATCTATCTCTCTGTTTCTGCGTTCTGGAATTCTACCTCTTCATCGTTTCTTTTATATCCGGAGATCCGTAACTCCGATTGGGGTGAATCTTTCGCCCAGATCTTTCTCATAAAATTAGCTTTCTTGCGGCAAAAGAAGAGTGTCAACCGCCTTACGGGGGGGCCATGACAGTCCAGGGCGCGCCTGCCTCCCTAGGGCGCGCCCCCTATCTCCTGGCCCCCTCGGTGTCGGTGTACTAAAGTAGGGGTACCTTAGTATCCCGAACTTGTGCACGGGCAGTCGCAGCGTCCCGCGGCAAGGATTGCCGGGCGTCCGCCAAGATCCTCCGCTATTCCTATTGATGCCATTCAAGAACAAAGTGTTTTAACTAAGAAGACAAGGCCCCGGCAAGAGGAGCTTGCCGGGAAGGACAAGGCCCCGGCAAGAGGAGCTTGCCGAGAGGGCCAGCCAAGAAACTTGCCGCGACGCGCCGCGCGTCCCGGCAAGACCCGACGAGCGACCAGCTTTTGGGTGCGACAATACAACGACCGCGGCAAGGCGCTTGCCGCGGCGAAGCCACCACGCCATGCGCCCACGCTCCAGCGCATCCGACAACGTGTCGCCGCAGGATCGTTCCTGGCGCACATGGCGGGTAGCTGTGCAGCCAAGCGGTGCGAGGTGGCAAGTGGAGATGACGAGAAGGCCATCGTGGCGATCGGTGGCGCCCCTAACGGTCGTTTCCTGCACTGTTTGGGCGACCGTACGGGCATTAAATGCCCTTGTCCCCTGCCGTTAGAGTTAGGTAGGGGACACTGTAGATAGCGGTTGTACCAACCCCTCTTTTTTACTTTTATACCCCTGTCTGCGTTGACACCTGTCGGTGACCCCTTTAGCCTATAAAAGGAGGCCCATGCGCAACGTAGAGGGGGTTCGACTCCTTCGAAAACACAGAACGCTCACGCTCTCGAGCAAGAACGCAATATAAACACAATGCAGCAGTAGGAGTTTTATCTCTCTGGAGAGCTCCGAAGCTGGGTAAAATCCCTCGCGTGCTTCACCTCGATCTGCTCTTCGTGCGCCCTCCGCTCCCTGCCGGACCGAGAAGGGGCCCTGCCCCATAGGTGTTCGTTTCCCACGACATCTTTGGCGCGCCAGGTAGGGGGCGTCGAGGTTGTGCGAACCTGATCCGGTGCTCGCGCGCGCTACATCGTCATCGTCATCGACATGCCACCGAAGAAGAAGGCTTCGGAGGTGGTTGGTCCGTCCGCGTCGATCCCACCGCCACAGGAGCAAACGGGCGGTGGGGTAGATGCCGGCGGAGGAACGGGCGTCGACGGGGGGACTCACATTGTCACCAGATCCAAGGACAAGGCCCCGCAAACTTCGGCGTTCGTACATGCGCCACGCCCCTCTCAGGAGGCGCGGGATCGTCAACGCCATGGTGCCCCTAGCACCGTGCTTGCGTTAGAACAAGGCCAAGCTGGTCGATCGCGGGACGCTCAAGGCCAACATGCACGCCAACACGTTGGCGCGAGCGCGGCACGGTCGCCTGGACAAGATGTTGCTCCTTCTAACACTGTTAGAAGTTTGAGCATATCCCGCTCCTCGCGCCGTTCACCCCCGCCACCGAAAACCCCAGAAGAAGCGTTGGCCCGAGCCCAACTGCTACTAGACTACCCTCCAGCGCCGGACAAGATCGACGACTAGAGGATCACCATCCAGAGCCTCATCGGCTTCGCCAACGGCGACAAGCCCCGACAGCCGAGCACGTCGAAACCCCGGCAAGACGCCCAGGCGGAAGCCGGTGGCAACAAGACTGGTGGGGGTGCCACCACCGTGCACTCCCCGCCCCGAAGACCAAGATCGCCGACTCGCCGGGCTAACCCCGACACCGACTCCACCGCGTCGTCGGACCCGCGAGCTCGTCGCGATCAGCGCCAAGTTCTCCAAGAACGACGACAAGAAGACGCTCGTACTCGCATCGAGCGCCGAAGAGAAGCGCGGCGTCAGTCAGACCAGCGCGCTGGGCCCACTGTTGATATGCATGCGCCAGGGGAACCAGGCAACTTGCTGTACGCGGTAGGTTGCCCTGCGTTCACTCGTGAGCTGCGGCAGGTCCAGTGGCCCAGTACCAAGAACTTCAAGCCAGACGTACCCGAGAAGTACGATGGCAGGATACATCCGTCGGAGTTCCTCAGCGTCTACACCATCGCGGTGCAGGCTGCCGGGGGGCGCGACGAGAAGATCCTCGCCAACTACTTCCCGCTGGTGCTCAAGCCCAACGTCAGATCTTGGCTCATGCACTTGCCGGACAACTCCATCTCTTCGTGGGCGGATCTGTGCCATCAGTTTGTCGGCGCCTTCACAGGCGGCCACAAGCCTCAAGGCCAGGAGAGTGACCTTCATCTGCTCGCCCAGAAGGAAGGAGAACCCCTGCGCAAGTATATACAGAGATTCAGCCAAGTGCAGCGCAACATCCCAGATGTCCACCCTGCCGCGGTCATCAGCGCGTTCCATCAGAACGTGCGAAACCGCAGGATGAGGGAGGAGATGGCGATGTGCAAGATTAGAGACGTCAGCGAGCTATATGCCCTGGCCGACAAGTGTGCACGTGCTGAGGAGGGGAGGAAACTCCCCGGAGAGAACGCAGGAGCAGAAGGATCTGACAGTGAGGACGCTGCCCCGGCAAAGAAGAACCGGAGGCGGAATAACAGAAAGAGGAAAGCTAAGGATGTGCTAGTTGTCGAGCAGTCCGGCAACGGAGGTGGCGCCAAGAAGGCCAAAGTTGGTGACTCCGGCGATGCTGTGGTAGCCGCCGACAAGCAGGACGGCTCCGGCAAGCAGTACTGCAAGATCCACCGCACCAAGGGCCATGATCTCCAGGCCTGCAAGAAGGTTGAGCAGCTCGTAGAAATGCAGAAAGATGAGTACAAGCGCCGCGACAAGGAGAAAGCCCAAGAAGGTGGAGGAGGATCCGACAAGAAGCGTCCCGCCCGGGGAGGGCGCTGCGGCAAGGAGATAGGCCCCCCCGCGGCCGCGACAAGGATGAAGACGAAGACGAAGATGATGAGATGGATGAGGATGAGACCGACGAGAAGGAGTTTCAGAAAGCGACAGAGGTTTTGTGCGTCGACGGCGGTGCTTCTCTGCATACCTCGCACCGCCAGCTCAAACAGTGGGTGTGGGAAGTTAATGCAGCAGAACCGTCCGTTGAGTCGTGCAAGCCCCTGAAGTGGTCCAGCACGCCCATCATCTTTGATGTTGAGGATCACCCTGATCGCATAACTGCGGTCGGGTGCTTGCCGATGTTGGTTTCGCCAACCATCCGCAACCTCAAGGTTACAAAGATGCTGGTTGACGGTGGGGCCGGCTTGAATCTGATCTCTTCTGCGGTGCTCAAGAAGCTCCAGATCCCCGACAGCGAGCTCGAAGAGACCGGCACTTTCCAAGGAATCAACCCGGGAAGGAGCAAGCCGAAGGGGAAGATCACACTGCCAGTGACATTTGGCAGCGAGCTGAACTTCAGGACAGAGAAGGTCACCTTTGACGTCGCTGATTTCCCGTTGCCCTATGTCGGTGTCAAAATCGGCGGATCTCGGGTAGGGGGTCCCGAACTGTGCGTCTAGGCGGATGGTAACAGGAGACGAGGGACACGATGTTTTTACCCAGGTTCGGGCCCTCTCGATGGAGGTAAAACCCTACGTCCTGCTTGATTAATATTGATGATATGGGTAGTACAAGAGTAGATCTACCACGAGATCAAGGAGGCTAAACCCTAGAAGCTAGCCTATGGTATGATTGTTGTAATGTATGTTGTCCTACGGACTAAAGCCCTCTGGTTTATATAGACACCGGAGAGGGCTAGGGTTACACAGAGTCGGTTACAATGGTAGGAGATCTACATATCCGTATTGCCAAGCTTGCCTTCCACGCCAAGGAAAGTACCATCCGGACACGAGCCGGAGTCTTCAATCTTGTATCTTCGTAGTCTTGGAGTCCGGCGGACAATGATAGTCCGGCAGTCTGGACACCCCCTAGTCCAGGACTCCCTCAGTAGCCCCTGAACTAGTCTTCAATGACGATAAGTCCGGCGTGCATAATGTTCGGCATTGCAAGGCGGGTTCCTCCCTTGAATAATCCAGAGAAGATCATGAACACCAGGATAGTGTCCGGCTCTGCAAAATAAATTCCACATTCCACCGTAGAGAGAATAAAATGTACACTTAGTTCAATCTGCTGACGTATTATGCAGCATGACATCACACCGCCACCAGGCCTTTGTTTGAATTACTATACCACCTCAGCATGTTTAGCGAAGCGGTTTCCTTGGCACGTCTTGTCGAAGCAGAGATCGTGTTCCCCTTATTCCGGGATTCTCATCAATACGTGCGTGGGTAACCCAACTGCGCCATTGATGGTGGCGCTTGGGAGATAAGCGAGTTTTACCAGGCTGGTGGGGGACACATAGTTTTGTCCGCCTATATATAAGGGATAAGGATTCACCTTCTCACCTACGCCTTCTTCCTCCTTTGCCTATCCATCCCCGCGAACTCAAGCTCCAACGCCTGAGCTCGCGCATCTCGCCTTGACCTTCTCCGAATATGTCCGGAGCGGGAGGTAAATGGTTAGCCTCCACCGTCAAGGAGGAGGACATCACCAAGCTGCGCAGCGCCGGATACCTTTCCGGCGATATCGCGCATCGGCTGCCCGACGAGGGGCAGCTCATCCCTACCCCCGGGCCTCATGAGAGGGTCGTCTTCCTCCCCCACTTCCTCCGCGGACTGGGCTTTCCGCTCCATCCATTTTTCCGGGGGCTCATGTTTTACTACGGCCTGGATTTCCACGATCTGGCGCCGAACTTTATCCTCAACATCTCGGCGTTTATCGTCGTGTGCGAGGCCTTCCTCTGCATCCGGCCCCACTTCGGCCTGTGGCTCAAGACCTTCAACGTCAAGCCGAAGGTTGTGAAGGGTACGCAAGCGGAATGCGGAGGCGCCATGTTGGGCAAATTGCCCAACGTCCCATGGCTGGAAGGGACCTTCGTGGACTCCGTCAAGGGGTGGCAATCGGGGTGGTTTTACATCACCGAGCCGCGCAAATCCACATGGGCGACGGCCCCTGAGTTTAGATCTGGCATCCCCACGCAGCTCACCTCCTGGAAAGAGAAGGGCTTGCAGTGGGGGAATCCGGTGGAGGTGACGGGACTCCGAGCATGTATCAAGAAGATGGTGAGCAATAGGCTCAGGCTCGTCGACGTGGTCCAAGTCATGCTCATCCGACGGATCCTCCCATGCCAAGAACGGGCATTTAATTTGTGGGAGTTCAATCCGGAACAGCACCAGGCGCTAAACGGGCTCTTTGATACAACATACGAAGGCGCCTGGAGGGTGCTGTTCAAGGGCGCCGAAGCCCCCACGTCCGCGACCGAAGACCGCGGATTCCGCTCGCAGTATCCAACTGACGAGGTAAGTGATTCAACCCCATTACAGGACACTTGTGATAATTAGATTGACTCTAGTGAGGTTTCATTCTGCCTCTTCCTTTGACAGGAATGGATGGAGATGGCCAAGCTGCTCATCAGCCCAGCTCCTATGCCAGAAGGCCCAGTGGACGCCCGCTTAACAGGGCTGCTGGTCCCGGCACCGCACGTGGTGCCGGAGAAGAAGGCCAAGAAGGTGGCCGCGGGGACTCGAACGAGTTCCCACAATCAGGCGTCTGATGACGACGAGGACTCCTCCCCCGAGGAGGAGGAGTACTCTCTCCCGGAAGAGGGAGAGAATAAAAGGAAGGCTTCCCCCATCAGGGAGGCCAAAGGGTCCAAGAGGGGGAGAACTATCCCCCCGGACAGTTTTGCCAACATTAGCATTGGTGAGGATGAGTGGCCTCCAAGGGCCAGGCGTCCGGCAAGATCGTAAGTATCCGGATCCTTGATGTGTAATTTCTTTTATGTCGCGTAGTATCCTTCTAACGCCGCATTCTGCCCGTAGTCCGGCCAATGATGATCTCCCCGACTCATTGAGTGGGTCATTGGCCTCGTCGGATGTGAATTCCATCCCGACCGCCTCCACCCCACGCGCCGATGAGGACGCCGAGGTGGGATCCCAGGGAGGGACCCATCAGGAGGAGGCTCCGGAGGCGCCGTCAGGCAGCCTCCCGGACTTCGTGCAGGACTCTACATCGGAACCCGCAGTGGTTCCAGAGTCCGGCAAGCGGCCCCTTCGAAAGAAGGGCAGGACCGTGATGCCGGCGGCCTCCGTCCAACCGGAGGCGCCGGATAACCTACTGGAGGCGCTTAAAGGCGCTTCCATCGAGGAAGAACACCGCACTATCATGAGTGCGGTGATTAAGAAGGTTCAGCTTGCAAAGAGCGGGCTGACCGAAGCCTGCAGCAGCCTTTTAACAGGCTTTGAGGTAAGAAGTAAAAATTATGTAATATAATACCGCATAGACAGTAGCCCCTGATGCTTAGTTCGGTGTTCGGAAAAAAAAGCCGGACTAAGGATCTTTAACAAGATATACGCAGGGTTGCCTAAAATATGTCAATATGGGTTTGCAGGCTGCGCTGCTGACCTCTGCCGCACTAACGGCGGAGGTTGACGTGCTGAAGAAGGGACTCGAGTGGTCCGAGCAAGAGCTCGGCCATGCAAAGAAGCAGCTCGAGGAAAAAGAAGGTGAGTAACACCTCTTTGAATAAGTACCTTACAGAAAAGGATTTTGGTTGCAAATAAAATTAACAAGGATAATATGTGTATTGCAGGGGCCACTAACGAGGTGGCAGCCCTGCGGGATGCTGTGTCCGCGGCCGAACGCAATGCGGCTGCGGAACGGGCTCAGCGAGAAAAGCAAGAGGCACGTGTGGCGGAAGTTCGGCAAGAGCTCCAGGTTCTCATGGAAAAACATGAGAGTTTGGAGCGTGACTCCAAGACTCGAGAGTCCGAGCTTGCCTCGGCTCTCGAAAGTGCCAAGTCCGCCAAGGCCGAGGCCCATAAGGCCCTTCAGGAGGTTGAGGACATAAAGAAGATAGCGGCGGGTAAGGCGTTTTTCATGTAAAGCAGGCATGTTAGTGTGAACTACCTGACACTTACCCGCATTCGGAGCTCTCCAGGGGCGTTTGCAGATCTGCCGCGTAGTGCGGTTGATGCCGCCGCATTCTATCGTGGCGAGGAGGGGAGCTCGACGGAGAAGGTCTTCTGGTCTCAGTATACTGAGGCCGACCATCCGGTGCCCCCAAGCGACCAGCTGAAGCAGCTGGTCGAACTCCACAAGGTAGCTGAGGAGGCCATGAAGGGCCTCATAGTCCGGCTGTGGCCTGGACAGGCCATGCCTGGTAGCTACTTTGGCCTCGTGCGGCGGCTGGTGGATGCATGCCCCAGGCTGGATGTAGTCAAGCGCTCCGCCTGTATCGAAGGTGCTCGTCGGGCCCTTGCCCGCATAAAGGTGCAATGGGGCAAATTGGATGCGGAGAAGCTTCTCACGGACCCACCGCCGCCGGGCAAGGAGTATCGCACGCTAGAGAAGTATTATAAAATTGTCCTGAAGGGAGCCTGCAATATTGCAGATGAGTGCTCCCGAAATGTAATCTTTGAGTGAACTCGCTGTTTATTTATCCTGTGCGCTGAAAACTTCGTTCATATGCGCCATGAGCAACGCTTGTTTAATTTAAAATATTACCTTCTCTGCGGCCGTTTGTAAAATCTGAGAGATGGCAAGTCGTTGGCTTCAGCCCCCAAGCCACAAGTGCTGGGGTGTTCGGGATAAACTTGAGCACTCTTGTTCCCATTTTTAGGTCCATCTAGGGAGGCGCTCAACACGACGAACAAGGCAACCGGACTTATAATGCTTGAACACTCTCACTTAGTCATAGAATTCTTAATTTTAAATTTCGGCGAAGCCCCTGGTATTCGGAAGACCGAATCCGGGGCGCTATCCACGCCTTCATCGGACATTATCCAGAACTTCGCTCGAAGCGGCGTGAGTCTTTAAGGACCCGAAAAAACCTCTCGAACAGCGACCAGTCTCTCGCCTTATCATGCCAGTCAGTTTTAGCTTTCTCCACTGAGGCGTTAACCCGGCTCAACCGGGGCGCAATCGCAGTGGTTCTCCCAGTGCCACCTTAGCCGACAGAACGGAACGTAAGGCACCAAAACGTGGGAGCCGGGCAAACCCAACTATTGACCCAAGACATGATTCGGAGCCGATTCATATAATGCTATAAGTTCGGGGTGCCGCACTTGTGAAAGTGTTCGGACTTTATCACACCATATAGTGGGGAACATAAGCCCCCGGTGTATTATGCCGTACCAAAATATACGGGTGCCAGATGTCATATAATGAGCATATATATATATATATATATATAATGTAATGCAATTGCGATCATAAAGGTGCTGCATTATTAATGAAAGAAAAGTTTGCTAGTAGAGCGGACTGATACAAATAGTGCGGTAAGCAAGGGATTTGGACTAAATAAACATGTCCCCCTCCAGGGATGAGCTGCGGATTTGGTGTATATAATCGAATTTAATGCTCGTAATTGAGACCACCTGAGTGTTCGGCGCGGCCTTCTTTAGTCCCTGACTGTTGCATCATGAGTTCGGCAGGTTCACCGCCGGACAGGGCTTCTGGTTGACAGAGTCCTGTGTACAAAAAAGAAGAAAAATAATAATAAAAGAGGGGCACATTTGCGAGCCCCTGGTGTGGTCGAACCGCACTCTGGGTCTGTTGTGATCGTGCCCCCTCCCCTGTGCCCATGGTATCTCCAAAGCGTAATGATGTACACGGAGTGTTATTCTTGCGATCATACGCGGGCGAGGGTTGGGGCTGCATTGCTACGCGTGCTCTGATCGCGCCAGGTGGTCTTGGTTGGTATTGCTCCGGGCGCGCTTTGCTGTATCCGGCCGTTTCACGGCCGGACTCGAGAATTGCCTTAGAAGGCTGCTCTGTACTTCTGCCGCGAGAGCCGCTGTATGTTCCTCCGTTCGGAGGGAGCGTTCCGTATTTCCATTGACCGTGATGACTCCACGAGGGCCTGGCATCTTGAGCTTTAGGTATGCATAGTGCGGCACCGCGTTGAATTTGGCAAACGCGGTTCGCCCGAGCAGAGCGTGATAGCCGCTACGAAACGAGACTATGTCGAAGATTAACTCTTCGCTCCGGAAATTATCCGGGGATCCGAAGACCACTTCCAGTGTGACTGAGCCTGTGCAGTTGGCTTCCACTCCTGGTATGACACCTTTAAAGGTTGTCTTTGTAGGTTTAATCCTTGATGGGTCTATGCCCATTTTGCGCACTGTATCCTGATAAAGCAGGTTCAGGCTACTGCCGCCGTCCATCAGGACTCTCGTGAGGTGGAACCCATCGACGATTGGGTCTAAGACCAATGCGGCGAATCCGCCATGGCGTATGCTGGTCGGATGGTCTCTTTGATTGAAAGTGATCGGACAAGAGGACCATGGGTTGAACTTTGGGGCGACTGGCTCCATCGCATAGACGTCCCTTAGTGCGCGTTTCCTCTCCCTCTTGGGTATGTGGGTCGCGTATATCATATTCACCATCCGTACTTGTGGGGGAAAACCCTTCTGTCCTCTGTTGTTCGGCGGCCGGGTCTCTTCCTCGTCGTCGCTATTTAGCCCCTTGTCATTGTTTTCAGCAATTAACTTGCCGGCCTGCTTGAACACCCAGCAATCTCTATTGGTGTGGTTAGCTGGCTTTTCAGAGGTGCCATGTATCTGGCATGAGCGGTCGAGTATTCGGTCCAGGTTGGACGGACCCGGAATGGTTCTTTTAAATGGCTTCTTCCGTTGACCGGGTTTAGGGCCTCGGAATCTGGCATTGACCGCCGTATCCTCCTTGTCGTCGCCGTTAATTCGGCGCCTGTTTTTGTTACGACGTGACCTGCCGTTGTTGTCCTTAGTATCCGGACTGCCAGAATTTTTACGGAGATTGTTGCTGCGGGCTAGCCAGCTGTCCTCTCCCACAGAAAAGCGGGTCATTAACGATGTGAGGGCTGCCATGGATTTCGGCTTTTCCTGCCCCAGGTGCCGGGCTAGCCATTCGTCCCGGATGTTATGTTTGAAGGCTGCAAGGGCCTCTGTGTCCGGACAATCGACGATTTGATTTTTCTTTGTCAAGAACCGTGTCCAGAATTGTCTGGCCGATTCGTCTGGGTGCTGAATGATGTGTCTTAGGTCATCGGCGTCTGGTGGTCGCACATATGTGCGTTGGAAGTTATCAAGGAATGCGGCCTCCAGGTCTTCCCAACACCCAATTGACTCTGCGGGCAGGCTGTTAAGCCAATGCCGAGCTGGTCCTTTAAGCTTGAGTGGGAGGTACTTGATGGCGTGGAGATCGTCGCCGCGGGCCATATGGATGTGGAGAAGATAGTCTTCGATCCACACCGCGGGGTCTGTTGTGCCATCGTAAGATTCGATGTTTACGGGTTTAAACCCTTTGGCGATCTGATGATCCATTACTTCGTCAGTGAAGCATAACGGGTGTGCGGCGCCCCTGTATTGAGCGATATCGCGACGCAGCTCGAGAGAGCGCTGTCTGCTGTGTTCGGCCCGGCCGGGGTTATTGTATCCGGCACGACGGTATTCGTCGTGGGTCGTAGGGCGCCCACGTGATCCATAGATGGATCTGGATTGCCTTGCTTTGTCCTCCAATATGTCTCGCAAGTCCGGGGCGTTCCCTCTTGGCTTCGTACTTTTGGAGCGATGCCGGGGTATGGTCTTGGCTGGGGGCCTGGATGCCTCTCTGTCACGACCACGGGGTGGTCGGTCAGCCATATCGTGCGCTGGTGATGGAGGTACGTATGCTTCCTCCTCTAATCGGGGGAGCAGCTTGCGTTTTGGGTAACTTTTGGAGGGACGTTTGAGTTTATGCTCTTCGGCCGCGAGGACCTCGGTCCATGGATCGGCCAGTAGGTTCTGATCTGCTTGAAGCTGCTGCTGCTTTTTCTTTAGGCTGTTTGCTGTGGCGATAAGCCTGCGCTTGAAGCGCTCTTGTTCGACGGGATCCTCGGGTACGACGAATTCGTCGTCGTTGAGGCTTGCTTCGTCTTTGGAGGGAGGCATATAATTATGATCCTCAACCTCTTCGTCTGCCGCCCCCTCATGAGGGCTTGCTTCTGCATCCTCCTGCGCTGAGTCTTGCTGGAGGGGATTGTCTTCGGCACTCTCTGGAGTATTATTATCTCCTGTGCCGGAATCTCCATTCTTGCTGTGGCGAGATTTAGAGCGGCGCCGCTGACGCCGGCGCTTGGGCTGTTTCTTTAAGGGATCTGCCTCCGCTGTTTCTTCGCCGTCCCCATCTTTTGGGGTATCCACCATGTATACATCATATGACGAGGTGGACTTCCAGTGCCCTGTGGGCGCTGGTTCCTGTTCGTCTCCGGCATCGTCGTCCATAGCGTCGATGTCTTCGGAGTCGTAGTCTAGCATGTCGGTTAGATCGTCGACAGTGGCTACAAAGTGGGTGGTGGGTGGGCTCTGAATTTCTTCGTCGTCCGTATCCCAACCATCCTGGCCATAATCCGGCCAGGACTCTCCTGATAACGAGAGATGCTTTAGTGAATTCAAGATGTCGCCGAAAGGCGAGCATTGGAAGATGTCTGCGGCAGTGAATTCCATAACCGGCGCCCAATCCGGACCGATTGGTAGGGGCGCGGGAGGTTCAGAGTCCGGCGAGGAGTCCGGCGCCTCGGAATCACGAGTTTCGCAGGGGACAAGATTAGTGTTCGGCTCCATCGCCGTGGATGTTGAAGCCCCCAGGGCGGCGTCTATCCACCGACCCTCGATCTGGGCGATCGGCTCCGGGCTAATGGCCGAAGCGGATCCGTGTGCGGCCACCAAGGCACTGTTCGGCGACAGAGCTAGATCATGCCCATCGTCACAGTGCGGAGCGCTTGGCTGTGGCTCGAGTCCGTCGAGTATCAAGTCTCCGCGGACATCGGCCATGAAGTTTAAGCTTCCAAATCTGACCTGACGGCCAGGGGCGTAGCTTTCGATCTACTCCAGATGGCCAAGTGAATTGGCCCGCAGTGCAAAGCTGCCGAATACGAAGATCTGTCCGGGGAGAAAAGTCTCACCCTGGACGGCGTTGTTGGTTGAAGATGCCATCAAGCCTATCGGTGACGACACAGAGGAACTCTCAATGAAAGCACCAATGTCGGTGTCAAAACCGGCGGATCTCGGGTAGGGGGTCCCGAACTGTGCGTCTAGGCGGATGGTAACAGGAGACGAGGGACACGATGTTTTTACCCAATGTCGATGTGTTTGCATGGCAACCATCTGACATCCCCGGTGTTCCCAGGAAAGTAATTGAGCACCACCTTGCCGTTTGTCCTCACGCGTGACCCGTCAAGCAGAGAGTTAGGAAGCAAGCGGTGGAACGCCAAGAGTTCATTGCAGAAGAGATCAAGAAGTTGGAAGCAGCAGGCCTTGTCCGAGGAGTACTCCATCCAACGTGGTTAGCCAATCCAGTAGTCGTGCGCAAGGCGAACGGGAAATGGAGGCTTTGTATTGACTTCACTGATGTTAATAAAGCTTGTCCCAAGGATCCATTTCCCTTGCCGCGCATTGACCAGATTGTCGACTCCACGGCAGGATGTGATTTGCTTTCATTTCTTGATGCATACTCAGGATATCATCAGATCTTCATGGCAGAAGAGGATGAAGAGAAGACCGCATTCATTACTCCATGTGGCATGTACTACTTTGTACGGATGCCTTTCGGACTAAAGAATGCTGGTTTAACATTTGCAAGGGTAGTCAGTCATGCTTTTGAGCCACAGTTGCACAGAAATGTAGAAGCTTACATGGATGACATAGTGGTCAAGAGCAAGGACAGAGAAACTTTGGTCCAAGATTTGGACGAGACCTTTGCAAATTTGCGCAAGATCAATCTCAAGCTGAACCCCGAGAAGTGCGTGTTTGGAGTTCCTTCCGGCAAGCTTCTCGGGTTCTTTGTATCCCAGAGGGGGATTGAAGCCAATCCCGACAAGATCAAGGCCATTGAGCAAATCGAAGCACCGAAGCGCGTCAAGGATGTGCGAAGGCTTGCCGGCTGCGTTGCTGCTCTCAGTAGGTTCATCTCTAAGTCTGCTGAGCGCGCCCTGCCATTTTTTAAGATTTTGAAAAAGGCAGGTCCAGTGAAATGGACTCCGGATGCGGAGGCTGCGCTACAGGACTTGAAGAGATACCTGTCCTCCACTCCAATACTTGTCGCACCTAAGCCACAAGAGAAGTTGCTGCTGTATCTAGCAGCAACCAATCAAGTGGTTAGTGCTGCGTTAGTAGCGGAAAGGGAGATGGATGATGAGCCAGCGACCACGGCAAGTGAGTCCAGCGACAAGCAGGGGGCTTCCCCGACAAGCTCTGGTCCAGGCAAGGATGGATCCGTGCAGCCGCAGGAAGAGAGACAAAAGAAGATGGTGCAGCGCCCAGTTTATTTTGTCAGTTCCCTTCTACAGGGGGCTAGATCAAGGTACTCTAGAGTGCAGAAGTTGCTTTTCGGCCTTCTCATGGCCTCGAGGGAGCTGCGCCATTACTTTCAAGCACATGAGATCACAGTTGTCACTCGCTTTCCGTTGAAGAGGATATTGCAGAATCCAGAAGCAACAGGCAGGATTGCCGAGTGGGCACTGGAATTATCAAGCTTTGGCCTCAAGTTTGAGAGTACCTCAACTATCCAGAGCCGAGCATTGGCAGAATTCATAGCAGAATGGATGCCAACACCTGATGAAGAAACTCCGGAGACGAGCATCCCCGTCAAGGAAGCAAGCAAAGAATGGATCATGTACTTCGATGGTGCCTTCTCGCTGCAAGGCGCCGGTGTGGGCGTACTACTCGTCGCACCCACCGGAGAACACCTCAAGTACGTGGTCCAGATGCACTTTCCCAAGGAGCAAGCGACAAACAATACTGCAGAATTTGAAGGCTTGCTTGCCAGACTCAGGATCGCGGCAGACCTTGGGATTAAGAAGCTTATTGTCAGGGGTGACTCGCAACTTGTCGTTCGCCAAGTTAACAAAGATTACCAGAGTCCGTTGATGGAAGCCTACATTGATGAAGTGAGGAAGTTGGAAGAGCATTTTGACGGCTTGCAGATGGAGCATGTTCCGAGAGCCCAGAGCGATGTTGCCGATGGCCTGTCAAAATGCGCTGCATTAAAGTTGCCTATGGAACCAGGGATCTTTGTGCTCAGACTGACTCAACCATCTGTGACACCATCAACTGGACAGAGCAAGAAGAGGAAGTTGATTTCTGGTGACTACTTTTCGGCCGAGCTCCCCGAAGCCGCCGTCAAGAAGGTCCCCAAGACCAACACAAAGAGTGCTGAGGAGCCGTCTGCTCCGACAAGCCCTAGGGTTTGTTTCGTTGAAGCAGACGCTCCCGACAAGTTTTGCTCCGGCAAGCTTGCCGGGGAACATCAAGCTCCGGCTGAATCGCAGATCCTTGCCGTGGAAGCAGATGTTCCCGCAGCAGCATTTGCGCCTTTAGTCCTTGTCGTCGAGCCACAAGCTCCGGCATGGGCACAGCAGATCGTCCGTTTCCTTCAAACAGGAGAACTTCCCAAAGATCAAGAAGAAGCGGAGAGAGTAGCCCGGCAATCAAGTATGTACCAGTTTGTCGATGACATACTGTACAGAAGAAGATTCAACGGAGTGAAATTGAAGTGCATTTCCCGGGAAGAAGGACAGGAGCTGTTGGCGGAGATACATGGAGGCATATGTGGTCATCACATTGGCGCAAGAGCACTTGCCGGCAAAGCCTTCCGGCAAGGTTTCTTTTGGCCGACAGCCCTCCAGGATGCAACGGCACAAGTAACCAAGTGTGAAGCGTGTGAGTTCCACTCCAAGCAGATACATCAACCAGCTCAAGCTCTCCAGACGATCCCTTTATCCTGGCCATTTTCGGTCTGGGGGCTCGACATCCTTGGCCCCTTTCCCCGAGCTGTCGGGGGCTTTGAGTACTTGTACGTGGCAATCGACAAGTTCACAAAGTGGCCGGAGGTGGAGGCAGTGAGGAAGGTGACAGCACAGTCAGCAGTCAAGTTCTTCAGGTCGATTGTTTGCCGTTTCGGAGTCCCTAACAGGATCATCACCAACAATGGCACACAATTCACGAGCCACACCTTCATACAGTACGTCCAAGATCTTCGCGCCAAGATCTGCTTCGCTTCTGTTGCTCACCCGAGAAGCAACGGTCAAGCGGAGAGGCGAACGCTGAAGTGCTGCGCGGGCTCAAGACCAGAACTTTTGACAGGCTGCACAAGTGTGGTAGAAATTGGATTGAGGAGCTGCCAGTGGTTCTTTGGTCGATCTGGACGACGTCAAATCGAGCCACTGGCCAGACACCTTTTGCTCTAGTCTACGAAGCAGAGGCAGTTCACCCCACGGAACTCGTATACGGATCGCCTCGAGTGCTCGCTTATGATGAGCTTGAGCAAGAGCAGCTGCGGCAAGATGACGCGCTGCTCCTCGAGGAGGATCGTCTTCAGGCTGCTGTACGAGCTGCTCGCTACCAGCAAGCTTTGCGTCGCTACCATAGCCGCAAAGTTAATACCAGAAGTTTCGAGGAAGGCGACCTTGTTCTTCGGCGCGTTCAATCCGCCAAGAATTCCAACAAGTTGACGCCGAAGTGGGAAGGCTCTTATCGGGTGAAGCGAGTCACAAGGCCCGGCGCTGTCCGCCTTGAGACCGAAGATGGCTTTCCGGTGAGCAACTCCTGGAACATAGAGCATCTTCGTAAGTTTTACCCATAAGGTGCGGTTGCCGGAACCTGCTGTTCCGACAACCACCTTTTGTACAAGCCTTGCCGCTGTTGCATGTAACCCTTTGTACAAAGCCGGGCGCAGATCCCATGCATAAATAAAGATTATATGCTCAGCACATCTTGTAAAATTTCATGCCTCTTTCTTTTTTTCGCATGTATTATCTGACATTTTGTGCAGCACTTGCCCCCGGTAAGCAATAACAAGCCTTAAGGCTCATTATCTTTATTTTCTCTTCTTCCTTTTTCTCAAAAAGAAGGTTCCTTCGCCCACAAGTTCACCGGGGGGGGGGGGGGGGGGAAGGAGAGGATAAAGGTGTGGACCAGGCGTCGTTCAAAGAAGTATAGCCTTGCCGGGACGCAGATGACAGAAAAGCTAAGTTGCCAAAGTTTGAGCACAATCAGTTTTATTTTTTTTTAAGTTATCCTCCTTGAACGACCGTGCTTTGTATGGAAAACCTGTGCGCGGAGGAACCAACTCGTGGCTAGTTGCGCCCTTACTTTGTTTCGAGTCCGCTCAACAACGTAAGTGTGCTGCGACTAGTTCCGACAAGGTTTCTTGCCGGAGGCAACACCGCCAGCAGGCTGCTGATGTTCCGCACTCAGCGCTCGCGGCAAGGGTGCCTGCGCCGGCAAGTTCCCTAAAAGCGTAGGGTAAAAACATACAAGGGAGGGAATCAATTAAAGGAAGTAACATAGCAAATATTACCCAGAATAAAGTTATATTACAATAATGACTTGCCACGCTCTAAATAAATTGTTCCCGTGACATGTTTGGCAGCGGCAAGAAAAAGGAGGAAAAGGGCGGCCTAATCTACATGATCGCCGTCGACCCTTATGACTTCATTCACCTTGTCCACAATGGGTGCGACAAGGGCTTTGAGCTCTGCAAGATCAGCACCCGCCGGCAGCTTCTTGAGAACATTGGTGAGGTTGAGGTTCGGATTGCGGAAGAGCACCTTCACCAACACCTTCTCCAAGACTCTGGCGCAGATGGCGCGCGACTTGTCAGCCAGTTGCTTTGGGATCCTTTCCCGGAGTTGCTGGAGAGCCGTCACCACGCCCTTGAAGAACAGAGTAAGCTTGGCGCTGGGCTGGAGGTTCTCGTTAGAGGAGTACCCGAAGCCCGCCAAGTCCAGTTGCGCCAGTTCCTCGTCGATGGTTGCAGCAATGTTGACGAGGCCCTCCGTCCAGAGCTCCACGTAGCCCTGAAGGTGTTTTGAGTCTCGGTGGCCCTCGTTAGCAGCTCCTCGTTGCCCTTGATCTCTTTCTTCAAGTCATCCTCTCGCCTCTTGGCGCTGTCCAGTGTCTCCGTCAGTGTGGCCAACTTTAGCTCCAGATCAGCATTTGAGTCCTTGGCGGCGTTCAGTTCCTTGACCTTATCGGCGAGTTGAACTTGCAGATCGCCATGAGCAAGGGCATCTTTCTCGCGTTCGCGCTGGAGTGCGGCAAGCCCCTCATTCTTCCCTTTCATATCAGCCTCCAGCTGCGTCACCTTCACCTCCAATTCCTTCTTGGCGGCCTCAGCAGCTGCGGCAGCATCCTTCGCTTCCTTGAGCGCCCCGCCAAGTGATTGCTCCCGTGCGGCGAGCTCCTCCTCGTGGCTGTCCAGGTTAACCTTTTTCTGCATCAGCTCACCTTCCCGCCTGGACAGCTCCTCGGCGGCGAGCCTCTGCTGCTCCTCGGCCTCAGCCTTTTCAAGGATGAACGCCTTCTTCGCCTCAACAAGCTGCGCCCTCTCCTCAGCAATATACCGGAGGGCCTCTTGGTTGCGGCTCTGGAGCTCCTCCGCATGCTTCTCTATATCAACTCCCGCCTGCGCGACAAGCGCTTCCCGGGACTCCAGTTTCGCTTGCCGGGTGCGGTAGAGCGACACCAACTTCTGGAGCAGCTGCTCCTCCTCGGACTCGCCGCTGCTGCTGCTTGGCGCGTCAACCACTGCCAGCCCGGCAGAGGCGAGCACTTCCCCGTCAAATTCCTCTCCCTCGACCGGCGCCCTGGAGCTCGACGCCCAGGGAAGCCTGATGAAGACACCCTCGCCGGCCTTCAAGTAGGCGCCGGGCTGTGGCTCCTCGGGGCCCGATGCTGCATCAGCGGCGGAGGGGTCGGCGATCGGTGTAGCGCCTTGCGCTCCTGCGCCCTCCGGGTCGTCAGTGCGATCGCCGGACCCCTCGCCAGCTCCTGCGCCAGCAGCCTTGGCGGCCTCTTCGCCGGCGGGATCGTTAGCGCCGGCCTCTTCCTCGGTGGCGGCGGCATCATCAGTGTTGCCGCGTGCGTCCTCCTCGCTGGTGGCTTCGGTCTCCATCGGCTCCGTGGAAGGTGGATCTGAAGACAGGAAGAGGAAGAAAAAGTCAAGCAAATATCCAAAAAGAAGATCACAAGAAGAAGAACCCAAGGAAAAAATTTCCGACAAGGAGGGTTACCTGTGCTGGGCTCTGTGACCATGGGTTCCACCACTGAAGGCTCGCCGGTCCCGCCCCTTGCCGGGGACCTCTCCATTGCCGGAGAGCGCTCCCTTGTCAGAGAATCACCCCTTGGCGGTGTAGTTGAAGCAGATTGCACCTCCGGAGCGGCTTCTGGTTGCTCCTGATGGGCCTGTTCTGCTCCTACACAAGCAAGTCAACAATCAAGATATCAGCAAGGAAAGAGCACCCATGCGTGCCCCACAACAAGAAATGAACAAATACTTACGCTGGGGGCTGTGCTGGGCGCTGCTTCGAGGAGAGGGTGCCGGGTCCGTCAAGGTAGTCTCGGACGTGTCCTCTGCCATCATGGCAGGATCGTCCTCGATGACAACCACGGGGACCTTGGCCCTCTTTGCCGCTCTCTCGGCCAGGGTCCTGAAATGGAACAAGGTTTAGAGGGAAGCAGATCAGATACAAGACAAGAAACAACAAGAAACGAAGAAATATAAATACAACAGGAAGAAAGTCTTACTCCTCCTCCTCTTCTTCCTCCTTGTCGGAGCTGAGCGTGGAAAGGTCGAAGTCCGGTACCCTTTCTGCGTGACGAGGCGGAGGAGTAGGCTCCCTTGGACGCTTGGCGGGAGCTGCAGCATGATCGGAAGTGGCGGCCCGAGAAGACCCCTCTCCAGTTACCGGCGCGGCATGAAATGCTCCCGTGTCAGCGGTGCTCGGCGCGGTGGAGCGTGTCCCGCGGCGCGACGGCTGTTGGCCCGTCTGCCGCCCTGCTGTATCTCCGGTCCTGTGAAGGCGCCTCCTTGGTTGAGCTGGGGGCTGCGCTGAGGGCCCCGTCTGCGGCAAGCTGCTTGAAGATGGCTGGCCACTTGCGCCCCCGGCAAGCTCGCTTGCCTCGGCTTCGGGCTCCCCCTTGCCAGCGACCTCCCCGCCAAGGTCCTCTCGGTCGGCAAGGCTTGCCGCCTCGTCCACCTCTGCCTCCTCCAACGTGAAACCAAACTCGCCCGCGGCGGCGGCTGCCGCCGCCTCTTCGGCCCTGGTGGCGATGTACCGCATCTCATCATCGGTGGTGTCGCGGGTGAGGAGCCTCTGCTCGTCGGCATGGTGCTACCTCCACCAGGCTGTCGAAGAATTGCTGCACGACGTCGTCGGCGGGCTCCTTCCAAGTTGGGATAATCCCGTGCGAGTCACACTCCGGCATCATTGCACGGATGCGATCAAGCTGGGAGTTGTTGCATAGTGGGATGACGCCCTGCGGCAGCCTGAACCACTCCGGATGGTTGGCGTCGTGCTTGAACAACTCCTTGAGCATCCCATCCAACTCCAGAACAGTGAAGTTAAAATTGAGGCCTGGGCGTAGCCTCATGATATCTGCTGGGCCCCCGAAAAGCCAGGCGGGCCTCCGCCTCTCCTGCAGAGGGGCGATGCAACGGCGAAGAAAGTCCGCGCCAACAGCCCCTACAGTGAGCCCGGCAAGCCTGAGCCGCAGGATCCTGGTGGTGGCGATCTTCAGCTTGGCATCGTCCGCCGCCAGGGCGCTCCAGTCGCCGCCGCGCACTACTCGGGTTTGGCGCAAGTTGGTGAAGGGCTGCGGATCTGCGTCAACAATCCAACACCATTCAGCCCTCCACTCATCCCATTTGCTGCGGAGCTCCCCCTCCAAATACACCTCCTTCTTGTCGGCCCTCGAGATCCATGAGACCCCGCCAGACAAGGGCTCTCCCTTCTCGACCCGAGGCATGAAATAGTGGCGGAAAAGGGCAATGTTGGGGTGGATCCCGACGAAGTTCTCGCAAAGATGTGCGAAAACCGCCATTGTCAGAACGGCGTTGGGGGTGAAATCAAGGAGATGGAGCCCGTATGTATTCATGACGTCGCAGAAGAAATCAGAAAAGGGCGGGCAGAGCCCGCAGTAGAAGAACACTGGGAAGAAGTGATACCCTTTTGGGCACCGCTTCGAAGTAGAAGCTTCGGCGGAGAGTACCGACGTGCGCGGATGCGCCCGCGTCTCCGTCGACCAAAAGAGATAGAACTCCTCCCGCAGCGCCTTCGGGGTGAGCTCGGGGGGGGGGGGGGGGAGTGCTCGCTCCTTGCGCAGTGCCTCGGTCGACTTCTCACTCTTTCCGGTCTTTGGAGCCATGGCAGAGGCGGTGGGGGAGCGCGGAGGCGTTGGTGGCGACGGCGGCGACGGGCGGCGGAGCGCTGCTCTCTTTCGGCTTGGGAAGCGGAGGGGAGCGGCGGAGCTTTTTGAGGAAGAAACCGCAAGTGGCGAAGGTGGGGGAACGACCCCTGTTTTCTCTGCTTATAAAGAGGAGAGGCAAACGTTACGCCTTTCTTGATTAAAGAATTGCCCACGATCTCTCCCATGACGCTGCGTTTGACGCGTGCCGTTATGGGAGGGCGCGGTGGATACGGAGTTAGATTTAGTGTGGACCCAGGCCGCGTGTGCCCGTGCCCTGTTTTGGGCCTGGCCCAACAGCGCTCGGCACCGTGTGTGGCCCAGGCCCGGGGGCTCCTGTCGGTGTACTAAAGTAGGGGTACCTTAGTATCCCGAACTTGTGCACGGGCAGTCGCAGCGTCCCGCGGCAAGGCTTGCCGGGCGTCCGCCAAGATCCTCCGCTATTCCTATTGATGCCATTCAAGAACAAAGTGTTTTAACTAAGAAGACAAGGCCCCGGCAAGAGGAGCTTGCTGGGAAGGACAAGGCCCCGGCAAGAGGAGCTTGCCGGGAGGGCCAGCCAAGAAACTTGCCGCGACGCGCCGCACGTCCCGGCAAGACCCGACGAGCGACCAGCTTTCGGGTGCGAGAAGACAACGACCGCGGCAAGACGCTTGCCGCGGCGAAGCCACCACGCCATGCGCCCACGCTCCAGCGCATCCGATGATGTGTCGCCGCAGGATCGTTCCGATCGGTGCAGCCAAGCGGTGCGAGGTGGCAAGTGGAGATGGCGAGAAGGCCATCGTGGCGATCGGTGGCGCCCCTAACGGTCGTTTCCTGCACTGTTTGGGCGACCGGACGGGCATTAAATGCCCTTGTCCCCTGCCGTTAGAGTTAGGTAGGGGACACTGTAGATAGCGGTTGTACCAACCCCTCTTTTTACTTTTATACCCCTGTCTGCGTTGACACCTGTCGGTGACCCCTTTAGCCTATAAAAGGAGGCCCATGCGCAACGTAGAGGGGGTTCGACTCCTTCGAAAACACAGAACGCTCACGCTCTCATGCAAGAACGTAATATAAACACAAAGCAGCAGTAGGAGTTTTATCTCTCCGGAGAGCTCAGAAGCTGGGTAAAATCCCTCGCGTGCTTCGCCTCGATCTGCTCTTCGTGCGCCCTCCGCTCCCTGCCGGACCGAGAAGGGGCCCTGCCCCATAGGTGTTCGTTTCCCACGACACTCGGGCACCGTCTCGCGTTGATTTTACTTCCCAAAAATCACAAATATTCCAAAATAATTCTCCGTCTGTTTTTATCCCGTTTGGACTCCGTTTGATATGGGGTTTCTGCGAAACATAAAACATGCAACAGACAGGAACTGGCACTGGGCACTGGATCAATATATTAGTCCCGAAAAAATAGTAATAAAAGTTGCCAAAAGTATATGAAAGCTGTAGAATATTGGCATGAAACAATCAAAAATTATAGATACGACGGAGACGTATCAGCATCCCCAAGCTTAATTCCTGCTCGTCTTCGAGTAGGTAAATAATAAAAAAGATATTTTTTTATGTGGAATGCTACCTAGCATAATCTTGATCATATGTCTAATCATGGCATGAATATTAAGGCACGAGTGATTCAAAGCAATAGTCTATCATTTGACATAAAAAATAATAATACTTCGAGCGTACCAATAAAGCAATCATGTCTTTTGAAAACAACAAGCCCAAAGCAAGCTTATCCCTACAAAATCATATAGTTTGGCCATGCTTCATTTTCGTCACACAAAATGCCCCCATCATGCACAACCCCGATGACAAGCCGAGCAATTGGTTCATACTTTTTGACGCGCTTCAGCTTTTTCAACCCTCACGCAATACATGAGCGCAAGCCATGGATATAGCACTATAGGTGGAATAGAATATAATGATGGAGGTTATATGGAGAAGACAAAAAAGGAGAAAGTCTCACATCGACACGGCTAATAAACGGGCTATGGAGATGCCCATCAATTGATGTCAATGCGAGGAGTAGGGATTGCCATGCAACGGATGCACTAGAGCTATAAATGTATGAAAGCTCAACAAAAGAAACTAATGGGTGTGCATCCAACTTGCTTGCTCACGAAGACCTAGGGCATTTGAGGAAGCCCATCGTTGGAATATACAAGCCAAGTTCTATAATGAAAAATTCCCACTAGTATATGAAAGTGACAACATAAGAGACTCTCTATATGAAGAACATGGTGCTACTTTGAAGCACAAGTGTGGAAAAAGGATAGTAACATTGCCCCTTTTCTTTTCTTTTTATTTTTTTCATTTTTTTCATTTTTTTGTGGTGGGCTTCTTTGGCCCCCTTTTTTATTTAGGCTTCTTTGGCCTTTCCTTTTTTTCTTTTACTTTTTTATTGGGCAATGTTCTATAATGATGATCATCACACTTTTATTTACTTACAACTCGATACTGGAACAAAGATATGACTCTATATGAATGCTTCCGGCGGTGTACCGGGATGTGCAATGATCTAGCGTAGCAATGACATCAAAAAACGGACAAGCCATGAAAACATCATGCTAGCTATCTTACGATCATGCAAAGCAATATGACAATGAATGCTCAAGTCATGTATATGATGATGATGGAAGTTGCATGGCAATATATCTCGGAATGGCTATGGAAATGCCATAATAGGTAGGTATGGTGGCTGTTTTGAGGAAGATATAATGAGGCTTATATGTGATAGAGTGTATCATATCACGGGGTTTGGATGCACCGGCAAAGTTTGCACCGACTCTCGAGGTGAGAAAGGGCAATGCACGGTACCGAAGAGGCTAGCAATGATGGAAAGGTAAAAGTGCGTATAATCCATGGACTCGCATTAGTCATAAAGAACTCATATACTTATTGCAAAAGTTTATTAGCCCTCGAAGCAAAGTACTACTACGCATGCCCCTAGGGGGATAGATTGGCAGGAAAAGACCATCGCTCGTCCCCGACCGCCACTCATAAGGAAGACAACCAAAGAAAAACCCCATGCTTTAATTTTTTCACACAACGGTTACCATACGTGCATGCTACGGGACTTGCAAACCTCAACACAAGTGTCTCTACAATCCACAACCACCCACTAGCATGACTCTAATATCACCACCTTTATATCGCAATACTATTGCAAGGAATCAAACATATCATATTCAGCGATCTACAAGTTTATGTAGGATTTTATGACTAACCATGTGATTGACCAATTCCAGTCATCTCTCTAAATAGATATAAGTGAAGCAAGAGAGTTTAATTCTTTCTACAAAAGATATGCCCACGCTCTAACAATTATAAGTGAAGCAAAAGATCATTCTACAAATGGCGGTTTTCTATGTAAAGGGAAACAGGCAATCCAAATTTCAAATGATATAAGTGAAGCACATGAAGCATTCTATAAAGCCACACTCAAAAGATTTAAGTGAAATGTAATGAGCATTCTATAAATCAACCAAGGACTATCTCATACCAACATGGTGCATAAAATAAAAGTGAAAACTAAATGCAAAAGACGCTCCAAGACTTGCACATAATGCATAAAAAACGAATACGAAAACATATCGATACTTGTTGAAGAAAGAGGGGATGCCTTCCGGGGCATCCCCAAGCTTAGACGCTTGAGTATACTTGAATATTTACTTGGGGTGTCTCGGGCATCCCCAAGCTTGAGCTCTTGCCTCTCTTCCTTTTCCTCATATCGAGACCTCCTCGTTTAGACACTTCATCCACACAAAACTTCAACAGAAAACTCGGAAAGATCCGTTAGTATAATAAAGCAAATCACTACTCTAAGTACTGTTGAAAACCAATTCATATTTTGTTTTTGCATTGTGTCTACTGTAATATAACTTATTCATGGCTTAATCCATTGATATAAATTGATAGATTCATCAAAACAAGCAAACTATGCATCAAAAACAGAATCTGTCAAAAACAGAACAGTCTGTAGCAATCTGAACAATCACAATACTTCTGGTACCCCACAAATTCTACCAAAATTAGGAAAAATAAAAAAGTTCTATAGAAAGACAGTGCAAAAGGAATCAAAACCAATTGACGTTCCAGTTAAAAATGTAAAATCACGCACTACAGACAAAGTTTCTGTCCTGCAGCGTACAAACCAACAAGCATTGTGAACATCCTAAAGGCAAACCTTGGCACATTATTTTTATAATACAATTGTAAGGGCATATTTATCCCCAGGTGGTTTTGGTGATTGATGACAATGCTTTTGCAGACTAATCGTGTGCGTTAAGTTCTTTCAGAGATTCATCCATTGGCACGAGACGATTTACTCCCCTCGGTGTTTTATTCAAGACGGTGTAGCTCCTTCGTTTCGTTGTTGGTGGACTAGTTTCGTAGGAGTCACCGTACTATTAAGAGGGGATCCGCGTTGGTAATACTAGGGTGGAATCAACACGTACACATCCCAATCACACCCGTCGTCTTCCTTTCGCATCTTTGGAGCTGCAACTTCTCTTCCGTACCTGCTTTGTCCTGTGCCAGCGGTAGTACCGCGGTCTACAGCGGTAGTACCGCCGAAGCCCTCCAGCGGTAGTACCGCTCCACGAAGCGGTAGTACTGCTCTCAGCAGTAGTACCGCTCCGCAGGGCGGTAGTACCGCTCACGAGCTTCGGCCGTAGTATCGCAGCTGTTCCGCGCTACTGCCGCCTCGATTCGTGACTGGTGTTTTCTCGTGTCGGGTTTTGCGGCACTAGAAGCGGTAGTAGAAGCGGTAGAATCGCTTCTAGCGGTAGTACCGCTCCGACTCCCGCGGTAGTACCGCTCTGGGGCCAGTGGCCTGTCTTCCTCGCCAGCGCGGTAGTACCGCTGGGTAGGGAGCGGTAGTACCGCTCTCAGCGGTAGTACCGCCCTACCCTAGCGGTAGTACCGCTCTGTGCGGGGCTGCTCAGTGGGGTAACGGTTGGAATTGGTCCCCCACTATATATAGGTGTCTTCTTCCTCCAAGTTGACCCACCTCTTTCCCCCAAAGCTCCATTGTTACTCAAAGCTCCATTTTCACCCGATCTCTCTCCCTAGCCAATCAAACTTGTTGATTTGCTCGGGATTGGTTGAGAAGGCCCAGATCTACACTTCCACCAAGAGAAATTTGATTCCCCCCACTTATCCCTTGCGGATCTTGTTACTCTTGGGTGTTGAGCACCCTAGACGGTTGAGGTCACCTCGGAGCCATACTCCATTGTGGTGAAGCTTCGTGGTGTTGTTGTTGTTGGGAGCCTCCGATTGTTGTGGAGATTGCCCCAACCTTGTTTGTAAAGGTTCGGTCGCCGCCTTCAAGGGCACCAATAGTGGAATCACGGCATCTCGCATCGTGTGAGGGCGTGAGGAGAATACGGTGGCCCTAGTGGCTTCTTGGGGAGCATTGTGCCTCCACACCACTCTAACGGAGACGTACTTCCCTTTAAAAGGAAGGAACTCCGGTAACACATCCTCGTCTCCACCGGCTCCACTCTTGGTTATTTCGTGCCTTTACTTTTGCAAGCCTACTTGTTTTACATCCTTCGCTTGCTTGTGTGCTAGTTGTTATTGCATCATATAGGTTGATCACTTAGTTGCACATCTAGACAACCTATTTTGTTGCAAAGTTTAATTTGGTAAAGAAAAGCTTAAAAATTGTTAGTTGCCTATTCACCCCCCCCCTCTAGTCAACCATATCGATCCTTTCAATTGGTATCAGAGCCTCGTCTCTTTTGAAGGACTTTACCGTCCAAAGAGTATGGTTGATGTCGTAGATGAGGTGGGAGAGCACTCCGGTGCGAATCCGATCTCATCTACGGGAGATGAGGGTAACTCGATCTCACGTGAGGAATTCAATGTGGCTTTGGAAACATTGAAAACCTCCATGACGACCGAGGTCAAGGACATGTTTAAGGAATTCCTAGAAGGACTTAAACAATCTACCTCGCCGATGAAAGTGGGTGATCCCACCAACAAGGTGGCGGATGCTACCTCTGACAAGGGGGAAGCTAACATTGAAAAGAGTCCTTCTATTAGTGGTAGAAATGGTACCGGCATCTTTGCCCATGTGGAACCTCCAATTTATGGAGGGCCAATCCCATCCACTCATTTGAATCATGCCGGTCCTCCTCCTAAATATGAGAAACATGAAGATTTTGATTCTTGGGTCTATCGCTTTAAGCGTCATTTAAAACATGTGAACACTAACCTTTGGAGAATCATTGAAGAAGGTTTTTATCCTCATGACCCAAGCAACTTCACCCATCGAGAAGCCGTGGACAATCAATTCAATGAGAGTGCTCTCTTCATCATCCAAGATGCTATCCTTCCCAAAGATCTTCCTCACCTTCGACCGCATGTCATGGCTAAGGAAGCATGGAAATGTGTCGAGGGTCTCTATCGGGGAAGTGCTAGCATTCAATGCTCCAACTATGAAGTGGTGCAAGATGAAGCCGATGAGTTTGCAATGAAAGAAGATGAAGAACCTCGTGAGCTCTTTCGAAGAGTGATCAAACTCGCGGTCGAACTCCGAGATCATGGAAGCAAGGACACGGATGACAATTGGATCAAGCGAAAGTTCCTCAAGGCCATGATGCCTTACAACAAGGCCATGTCCTCCGTCATTCGTCAACGACCGGACTTCCACTCCATGACCTCAAGTGAAGTGTTGGATGAGTTCGTTGCAATGAGCATCTTGGACAAGACCGCCGACAATGCGGTGCTCCGTTCTCAAAGGGCAAAGAAGCCCAACCTTGCTTTGAAGGCCAAGGTTATTATGGAAGAAGAGGAAGAAGTGGAAGATGAGGAAAGCAACCCCGAAGACACCAAATTTGATTACCATGAGCACATGGCCCTTGCTTCAAGACAATTTTGGAGCAAGAAGAGTTCAAGACCCAACTTCAACAAGAACAACTCAAGTGGCGTCAAGGGTAAACAACGAGTTAGAACTTGCTTCAATTGTGGCAATGTGAGCCATTTCGTTGCGGATTGTCCTTACGAGAAGAGGGAAGACAATGGTGGCAAGTTCATCAGAAAAGACAAAGCCAAGTCCTTCCCAAACAAGAACAACTTCGCCAAGAAGACTCCCACTCGTGGGTTGGTGGTTCAAGAAGAATACCAAGAGGATGACGATGATGATGAAAATGAAGAAGCTATGGCCATGGCATCCGTTGCCATTGCTACTCCTTCCCGGGTGTCTCTCTTTGATTCACCCAACGAAAACATCACCGCCAAATGCCTCATGGCTAAAGCTACAAACAAGGTACCCCCAACATCATTACTAATCCCTCCTTGGAGGATTGCATTGATGAACATGTTGAGTCTAATGAGGAAGTGAATGAATTTGAGTCTTTTATGAACAAGCTCAAGGGTAAGTCCAAGAAGCACTTTGTTGCTCTCTTGGAACAACTTGGTGAGGCCAATGACATGATCGAGGCTCACGAAGAAACCATCTCCAAGATGGAAGGTCATAGTCGTGACTATGCCGATGGAATATCGGATCTCTCTAATGCTCTTGAGGAAGAGCGTGTGCATCGTTTGACTCTTGAGGAGTCACACAATGATGACCATGCTAAGCTAAAGAAAGATCTTGATCATGCTCTTGTCGTGTCTCGTGTGCTAACCTCCGAGAAGGCTAAACTTGGGGTTGATCATGCTAGACTCAAAGAGGAGTTTGAGATACTTGACAAGGCCCACAAAGTCTTGAAGGGTACTCATGCTAACCTCGAAGAGTCTCATGCTCAACTCCAAGTCAAGCTAATCAAGGAAAAGGCCACCTTTCCTCATATGGTATTAATTGATAATGCATGTGCTACTAACCCGTGTTGTGAGCATGTGCATCTTGTGGAGGAGAATGCCAAGTTGAAGGATCAACTTGAGAAAGGCCTTGTGACTTGCATTCAAGGTGAGAAGAACCTCAACGACCTTTTGAGCAATCAAAAGGAAGTTGTGGCCAAAGAAGGGATTGGGTTTGCACCCAAGACCAAGAGCAAGAAGAAGAACAACAAGACCAATCGTCCTCCCCCTCTCAAACAAACGTTTGTGAAAGAGGGAGAGGGTGCTCCTAAGGACAAGAAGGAAAAAGTGAAGGGAGTTGATGTCCAAAAGGGCAAAAGCATTCCCTCAAACAAAGCCGGCTACTTTAACCCGTCATATGTGTTGTGCCGTGCTAGTGATGGACATGTCTTTGCTAAATTTGTTGGTTCTTCTTATGAGTACATCGAATGGTCCATTTGGGTTCCCAAGACCCTTGTTACTAACATCAAAGGACCCATTACTAAATGGGTACCTAAAACCAAGCATTGATCTCTTGTAGGTGTTTGCTTCCGGTGGGGGATCATGGTTGCTCGATAGTGGAGCAACAAATCATATGACCGGGAGCAAGGACTTGGTGGTTGACGTGCAAGAGATTCCATCTATGCCCACCAATGTCGAGTGGGGTGATGCATCTGTTGGGGAACGTAGTAATTTCAAAATTTTCCTACGCACACGCAAGATCATGGTGATGTATAGCAACGACAAGGGGAGTGTATCTTCATACCCTTGAAGATCGCTAAGCGGAAGCGTTTATCAACGCGGTTGATGTAGTCGTACGTCTTCACGATCCGACCGATCCAAGTACCGAACGCACGGCACCTCCGAGTTCTGCACACGTTCAGCTCGATGACGTCCTCGCCTTCTTGATCCAGCAAGACGGGCGAAGTAGTAGATGAGTTCCGGCAGCACAACGGTGTGGTGACGGTGTTGGTGAAGAACAATCTCCGCAGGGCTTCGCCTAAGCACTACGAAAACTATGACGGAGGATAAACTAGAGGGGACGGGGTTGCCGGCACACGGCTTGGTGTTTCTTGATGTGTCTTTGGTGCTATCCCTGCCCCTCTATTTATATGTTGAGCCTTGGGGTCGAAACTTGGAGTAAAAGCCTCCACAAAGTCGGTTTCACCCAAAAGGCAAGAGTCCTTCTCGGACTCCAGGGCCAGACGCCAGGGTTCCCGGCATCTGGACCCAGACGCCAGGGACCCTAGCGTCTGTCCCCTGGACTCCGCAAAACTTCCTTTTGCGCTTTCCAAAAACCTTGTGGGCTTTCCCCTTTGGCCCAAATAACGTGTTCTCGTACCCAAACATTTCGGGAAACATCCAGAACCCCTTCCGGTGAATTCCGGAACCCTTCCGGAGATTAAACACTATTATTCCATATATCAAACTTTATCTCCGGACCATTCCGGAGTTCCTCGTCATGTCCATGATCTCATCCGGGACTCCAAACAACATTCGGTTACCAACATGCATAACTCATATAATACTATATCGTCAACGAAACGTTAAGCGTGCGGACCCTACGGGTTCGAGAACTATGTAGACATGACTGAGACATGTTTCCGGTCAATAACCAATAGCGGGACCTGGATTCCCATATTGGCTCCCACATATTCTACGAAGATCTTTATCGGTCAAACCGCATAACAACATACGTTGTTCCCTTTGTCATCGGAATGTTACTTGCCCGAGATTTGATCGTCGGTATCCAATACCTAGTTCAATCTCGTTACCGGCAAGTCTCTTTACTCGTTCCGTAATACATCATCTCATAACTAACTCATTAGTTACATGCTTGCAAGGCTTAGGTGATGAGTATTACCGAGAAGGCCCAGAGATACCTCTCCGACAATCGGAGTGACAAAACCTAATCTCGAATTATGCCAACCCAACATGTACCTTCGGAAACACCTGTAGAGAACCTTTATAATCACCCAGTTACGTTGTGACGTTTGGTAGCACACAAAGTGTTCTTCCGGTAAACGGGAGTTGCACAATCTCATAGTTGCAGGAACTTTGTATAAGTCATGAAGAAAGCAATAGCAGTATACTAAACGATCAAGTGCTAGGCTAACGGAATGGGTCATGTCAATCACATCATTCTCCTAATGATGTGATCCCACTAATCAAATGACAACACATGTCTATGGTTAGGAAACATAACCATCTTTGATTAATGAGCTAGTCAAGTAGAGGCATACTAGTGACTATATGTTTGTCTATGTATTCACACATGTATCATGTTTCCGGTTAATACAATTCTAGCATGAATAATAAACATTTATCATGATATGAGGAAATAAATAATAACTTTATTATTGCCTCTAGGGCATATTTCCTTCAGTCTCCCACTTGCACTAGAGTCAATAATCTAGTTCACATCGCCATGTGATTTAACATCAATATTCATATCTGTATATGATTAACACCCATAGTTCACATCGTCATGTGACCAACACCCAAAGGGTTTACTAGAGTCAATAATCTAGTTCACATCGCTATGTAATTAACACCCAAAGAGTACTAAGGTGCGATCATGTTTTGCTCATGAGAGAAGCTTAGTCAACGGGTCTGTCACATTCAGAGCCGTATGTATTTTGCAAATATTCTATGTCCACAATGCTCTGTATGGAGCTACTCTAGCTAATTGCTCCCACTTTCAATATGTATCCAGATTGAGACTTAGAGTCATCTGGATTGGTGTAAAAGCTTGCATCGTTGTAACTTTTTACGACGGGCTCTTTTATCACCTCCATAATCGAGAAACATCTCCTTAGTCCTCACTAAGGATATTCTTGACCGTTGTCCAGTGATCTACTCTTAGATCAAAATTGTATTCCTTTGTCAAACTCAGAGCAAGGTATACAATAGGTCTGGTGCATAGCATGGCATACTTTTATAAAACCTATGACTGAGGCATAGGGAATGACTTTCATTCTCTTTTCTATTTTCTGCCGTGGTCAGGATTTGAGTCTTACTCAATTTCACACCTTTGCAACACAGGCAAGAACTTTTTCTTTGACTGTTCCATTTTGAACTACTTCAAAATTTTGACAAGGCATGTACTTATTGAAAAACTTATCAAGCGTCTTGATCTATCTCAATGGATCTTGATGCTCAATATGTAAGTAGCTTTACCGAGGTCTTTCTTTGAAAAACTCCTTTCAAACACTCCTTTATGCTTTCCAGAAAATTCTACATCATTTCCAATTAATAATATGTCATTTACATATACTTATCAGAAAGGCTGTAGTGCTCCCACTCACTTTCTTGTAAATACAGGCTTCACTGCAAGTCTGTATAATACTATATGCTTTGATCAACTTATCAAAGCGTATATTCCAACTCTGAGATGCTTGCACCAGTCCATAGATGGATCGCTGGAGCTTGCACATTTTGTTAGCACCTTTAGGATTGACATAACCTTCTGGTTGTATCATATACAACTCTTCTTTAATAAATCCATTAAGGAATGTAGTTTTGACATCCATTTGCCAAATTTCATAAAATGTGGCAATTGCTAACATGATTCGGACAGACTTTTAAGCATCGATATGAGTGAGAAAATCTCATTGTATTCAACACCTTGAACTTTGTCAAAAACCTTTTCCGACAAGTCTAGCTTTGTAGATAGTAACACTACTATCAACATCTGTCTTCCTCTTGAAGATCCATTTATACAATATGGCTTGCCGATCATCGAGCAACTCCACCAAAGTCCATACTTCGTTCTCATACATGGATCCTATCTCAGATTTCATGGCCTCTAGCCATTTTGCGGAATCTGGGCTCATCATCGCTTCCTCATAGTTCGTAGGTTCGTCATGGTCAAGTAACATGACTTCCAGAATAGGATTACCGTACCACTCTGGTGCGGATCTTACTCTGGTAGAACTACAAGGTTCAGTAGAAACTTGATCTGAAGTTTCATGATCAATATCATTAGCTTCCTCACTAATTGGTGTAGTTGTCACAGGAACCAGTTCTTGTGATGAACTACTTTCCAATAAGGGAGCAGGTATAGTTACCTCATCAAGTTCTACTTTCCTCCCACTCACTTCTTTCGAGAGAAACTCCTTCTCTAGAAAGGATCCATTTTTAGCAACGAATATCTTGCCTTCGGATCTGTGATAGAAGGTGTACCCAACAATTTCCTTTGGGTATTCTATGAAGACGCACTTCTCCGATTTGGGTTTGAGCTTATCAGGATGAAACTTTTTCACATAAGCATAGCAGCCCCAAACTTTAAGAAACGACAACTTGGGTTTCTTGCTAAACCACAGTTCATAAGGTGTCGTCTCAACGGATTTAGATGGTGCCCTTTTAACGTGAATGCAGCTGTCTCTAATGCATAACCCAAAAACAATAGTGGTAAATCAGTAAGGGACATCATAGATCGCACTATATCCAATAAAGTGCGGTTACGATGTTTGGACACACCATAACGTTGTGGTGTTCCAGGTGGCATGAGCTGTGAAACATTCCACATTGTTTTAATTGAAGACCAAACTCGTAACTCAAATATTCGTCTCCGCGATCAAATCGCAGAAACTTTATTTTCTTGTTACGATGATTTTTTCCACTTCACTCTGAAATTCTTTGAACCTTTCAACTATTTCAGACTTATGTTTCATCAAGTAGATATACCCATATCTGCTCAAATCATCTTGTGAAGGTCAGAAAATAACGATACTTGCCACGAGCATCAACACTCATTGGATCGCATACATCGGTATGTATTATTTCCAATAAGTCAGTAGCTTGTTCCATTGTTCCGGAGAACGGAGTTTTAGTCATCTTGCCCAAAAGGCATGGTTCGCAAGCATCAAATGATTCATAACCAAGTGATTCCAAAAATCCATCTTTATGGAGTTTCTTCATGCGCTTTACACCGATATGACCCAAACGGCAGTGCCACAAATAAGTTGCACTATCATTATTAACTTTGCATCTTTTGGCATCAATATTATGAATATGTGTATCACTACGATCGAGATCCAACAAACTATTTTCATTGGGTGTATGACCATTGAAGGTTTTATTCATGTAAACAGAGCAACAATTATTCTCTGTTTTTAAATGAATAACCGTATTGCAATAAACATGATCAAATCATATTCATGCCCAACGCAAACGCCAAATAACATTTATTTAGGTTTAACACTAATCCCAAAAGTATAGGGAGTGTGCGATGATGATCATATTAATCTTGGAACTACTTCCAACACTCATCGTCACTTCCCTCAACTAGTATCTGTTTATTATGTAACTCCTGTTTCGAGTTACTAATCTTAGCAACCGAACAAGTATTAAATACTCAGGGGTTACTATAAACACTAGTAAGGCACACATCAAACACCTGTATATCAAATATACCCTTGTTCACTTTGCCATCCTTCTTATCCACCAAATATTTAGGGCATTTCCGCTTCCAGTGACCATTTCCTTTGCAGTGTAAGCACTCAGTTTCAGGCTTTGGTCCAGCTTTGGTCTTCTTCACGGGAGTGACAACTTGTTTGCCATTCTACTTGAAGTTTCCTTTTCTTTCCCTTTGCCCTTTTCTTGAAACTAGTGGTCTTGTCAATCATCAACACTTGATGCTCTTTCTTGATTTCTACCTTCGTCGATTTCAACATCACGAAGAGCTTGGGAATCATTTTCGTCATCCCTTGCATACTATAGTTCATCACGAAGTTCTAGTAACTTAGTGATGGTGACTAGAGAATTATGTCAATCACTATCTTATCTGGAAGATTAACTCCCACTTGATTCAAGCGATTGAAGTACCCAGACAATCTGAGCACATGCTCACTAGTTGAGCGATTCTCCTCCATCTTTTAGCTATAGAACTTGTTGGAGACTTCATATCTCTCAAATCGGGTATTTGCTTGAAATATTAACTTCAATTCCTAGAACATCTCATATGGTCCATGATGTTCAAAACGTCTTTGAAGTCCCGATTCTAAGCCGTTAAGCATGGTGCACTAAACTATCAAGTAGTCATCATATTGAGCTAGCCAAACGTTCATAACGTCTGCATCTGCTCCTGCAATAGGTCTGTCACCTAGCGGTGCATTAAGGACATAATTCTTCTGTGCAGCAAAGAGGATAAACCTCAGATCACGGATCTAATCCGCATCATTGCTACTAACATCTTTCAACACAATTTTCTCTAGGAACATATCAAAATAAACATATGAAAGCAACAACGCGAGCTATTGATCTAGAACATAATTTGCAAAATACTACCAGGACTAAGTTCATGATAAATTTAGGTTCAATTAATCATATTACTTAAGAACTCCCACTTAGACAGACATCTCTCTAGTCATCTAAGTGATTACGTGATCCAAATCAAACTAAACCATGACCGATCATCACGTGAGATGGAGTAGTTTTTAATGGTGAACATCACTATGTTGATCATATCTACTATATGATTCACGCTCGACCTTTCGGTCTCCGTGTTCCGAGGCCATATCTGCATATGCTAGGCTCGTCAAGTTTAACCTGAGTATTCCGCGTGTGCAAAACTGGCTTGCACCCGTTGTAGATGGACGTAGAGCTTATCACACCCGATCATCACGTGGTGTCTCGGCACGACGAACTTTGGCAACGGTGCATACTCAGGGAGAACACTTCTTGATAATTTTAGTGAGAGATCATCTTAAAATGCTACCGTCAATCAAAGCAAAATAAGATGCATAAAAACATAAACATCACATGCAATCAATATAAGTGATATGATATGGCCATCATCATCTTGTGCTTGTGATCTCCATCTCCGAAGCACCGTCGTGATCACCATCGTCACCGGCGCGACACCTTGATCTCCATCGTAGCATCGTTGTCGTTTACGCCATCTATTGCTTCTACGACTATCGCTACTGCTTAGTGATAAAGTAAAGCAATTACAGGGCATTTGCATTTCATACAATAAAGCGACAACCATATGGCTCCTGCCAGTTGCCGATAACTTCGGTTACAAAACATGATCATCTCATACAATAAAATATAGCATCACGTCTTGACCATATCACATCACAACATGCCCTGCAAAAACAAGTTAGACGTCCTCTACTTTGTTGTTGCAAATTTTACGTGGCTGCTACGGGCTTAGCAAGAACCGTTCTTACCTACGCATCAAAAACCACAATGATAGTTCGTCAAGTTGGTGATGTTTTAACCTTCGCAAGGACCGGGCGTAGCCACACTCGATTCAGCTAAAGTGAGAGAGACAGACACCCGCCAGCCACCTTTAAGCACGAGTGCTCGTAATGGTGAAACCAGTCTCGCGTAAGCGTATGCATAATGTCGGTCCGGGCCGCTTCATCTCACAATACCGCCGAACCAAAGTATGACATGCTGGTAAGCAGTATGACTTGTATCACCCACAACTCACTTGTGTTCTACTCGTGCATATAACATCAACGCATAAAACCTAGGCTCGGATGCCACTGTTGGGGAACGAAGTAATTTCAAAATTTTCCTATGCACACGCAAGATCATGGTGATGTATAGCAACGAGAAGGGGAGTGTATCTTCATACCCTTGAAGATCACTAAGCGGAAGCGTTTATCAACGCGGTTGATGTAGTCGTACGTCTTCACGATCCGACCGATCCAAGTACCAAACGCACGGCACCTCCGAGTTCTGCACACGTTCAGCTCGATGACGTCCTCGCCTTCTTGATCCAGCAAGACGGGCGAAGTAGTAGATGAGTTCCAGCAGCACGACGGCGTGGTGACGGTGTTGGTGAAGAACAATCTCCGCAGGGCTCCGCCTAAGCACTACGGAAACTATGACGGATGATAAACTAGAGGGGACGGGGTTGCCGGCACACGGCTTGGTGTTTCTTGATGTGTCTTTGGTGCTAGCCCTGCCCCTCTATTTATATGTTGAGCCTTGGGGTCGAAACTTGGAGTAAAAGCCTCCACAAAGTCGGTTTCACCCGAAAGGCAAGAGTCCTTCTCGGACTCCAGGGCCAGACGCCAGGGTTCCCGGCGTCTGGACCCAGACGCCAGGGACCCTGGCATCTGGCCCCTGGACTCCGCAAAACTTCCTTTTGCGCTTTCCAAAACCTTGTGGGCTTTCCCCTTTGGCCCAAATAACGTGTTCTCGTACCCAAACATTTCGGGAAACATCCGGAACCCCTTCCAGTGAATTCCGGAACCCTTCCGGAGATTAAAAACTATTATTCCATATATCAAACTTTATCTTCGGACCATTCCGGAGTTCCTCGTCATGTCCATGATCTCATCCGGGACTCCGAACAACATTCGGTTACCAACATGCATAACTCATATAATACTATATCGTCAATGAAACGTTAAGCGTTCGGACCCTACGGGTTCGAGAACTATGTAGAAATGACCGAGACATGTTTCCGGTCAATAACCAATAGCGGGACCTGGATGCCCATATTGGCTCCCACTTATTCTACGAAGATCTTTATCGGTCAAACCGCATAACAACATACGTTGTTCCCTTTGTCATCGGTATGTTACTTGCCCGAGATTTGATCGTCGGTATCCAATACCTAGTTCAATCTCGTTACCGGCAAGTCTCTTTACTCGTTCCGTAATACATCATCTCATAACTAACTCATTAGTTACATGCTTGCAAGGCTTAGGTGATGAGTATTACCGAGAAGGCCCAGAGATACCTCTCCGACAATCGGAGTGACAAAACCTAATCTCGAATTATGCCAACCCAACATGTACCTTCGGAAACACCTGTAGAGCACCTTTATAATCACCCAGTTACGTTGTGATGTTTGGTAGCACACAAAGTGTTCTTCCGGTAAACGGGAGTTGCACAATCTCATAGTTGCAGGAACTTTGTATAAGTCATGAAGAAAGCAATAGCAGTATACTAAACGATCAAGTGCTAGGCTAACGGAATGGGTCATGTCAATCACATCATTCTCCTAATGATGTGATCCCACTAATCAAATGACAACACATGTCTATGGTTAGGAAACATAACCATCTTTGATATGAGCTAGTCAAGTAGAGGCATACTAGTGACTATATGTTTGTCTATGTATTCACACATGTATCATGTTTCTGGTTAATACAATTCTAGCATGAATAATAAACATTTATCATGATATGAGGAAATAAATAATAACTTTATTATTGCCTCTAGGGCATATTTCCTTCAGCATCACATTCTAAGGTATTGGGTCTCGGCAAGGTTGTCATTTCTCATGATCTAATGATCGAGAAAGTCATGCTTGTTGAGTCCCTTGCATTCAATTTGCTCTCCGTTCGTCAACTTGCACTCATGGGATTTGCTACGTTCTTTGACATTGATACTGTGGCCTTCTTGTGGAGCAAGACTCTTAAAGTAGCCTTTGTTGGGCATGTCGAGAACGGTCTCTATGTGATTAACTTTTCGGAGCGACCCACTAAGACCGCGACATGCCTAATGGCTAAAGTTGACGTGGGATGGCTTTGGCATCGCCGTTTGGCCCACGTCAATATGAGATCTTTGCAAAGTCTTCTCAAGGGGGACCATGTCCGTGGACTAACAAATGTTAGTTTTGCCAAAGATCGTGCTTGCAGTGCTTGTATCGAAGGAAAGCTTCATGAAAAGGCTCACCCTCCATCAACCATCATCTACTCAAAGAGACCCTTGGAGCCCCTTCACATGGATCTCTTTGGGCCTCCATCTTTTGATAGTCTTGGAGGAAGAAAGTATTGCTTGGTGATTGTGGATGACTATTCAAGATACACTTGGGTATACTTCTTCAAGAGGAAGAGTGAGACTCAACAAACCGTCATCGACTTTGCAAATGAAGCTCAATGTCAACATGATGCAAAGATATTGACAATAAGAAGTGACAATGGCACCGAGTTCAAGAACTACACCTTGGATGAGTTTCTCAGTGATGAGGGGATCAAGCATCAATATGCTGCACCTTATACCCCTCAACAAAATGGTGTAGCGGAGAGGAAGAACCGGACGTTGATGGATGCGGCAAGGACCATGATGGCGGAGTTCAAGTCTCCATACAACTTTTGGGCCGAAGCCATCAACACCGCATGTCATGCATCCAATCGGCTCTATCTCCGCAAAGGCTTGAACAAGACTCCTTATGAGATACTAACCGGCAACAAGCCCAACCTCAAGTACTTCCGGGTATTCGGTTGTAAGTGTTTCATTCTCAAGAAAGGTGTTCGTTTGTCTAAATTTGAGGCTAGAGCTCATGAGGGCATATTTTTTGGTTATGCTACAAACTCTCATGCTTACTGTGTCCTCAACAAGTCCACCGGACTCATTGAGGAGACGTGTAACGTGGAGTTTGACGAAAATAACGGCTCCCAAGTGGAGCAAAGTGGTACTTGTGATGTAGGTGATGAAATTCCTCCCCAAGCCATAAGAAGAATGGGTATTGGTCAAATTCTACCCATTGAGGAACCCCTTGTGGCCGAAGGAGAAGGACAATGCTCTACTCAAGTAGAGCCATCACCTCATCAAGACCCACACGCTTCTGAAGAACAAAGTGAAGGCCCTCAACCTCGTGAACAAGACCAAGGGCAAGATCAACCTCAAGATGGTGGTGAACCTCTAAATGATGCCCAAGGTCAAGTTCTCCCCCTCTAGCAAGTTCAAGATCAAGAGCAAGCTCAAGATCAAGAACAAGCTCAAGACGGCGCTCAAGATGATCAAGTCAACTCTCCTCCTTTCACCTCCGAGGAGGAATTAGAGCGTCGTGCCGCTAAGATTGCTTCCAAGCTCACCACCCAAGGCCATCTCATGGAAAATGTGGTTGGAAGCCTAAGAAAGGGGGTAAGCACTCGTAGACAATTAGCAAACTATTGTGAACATCATGCGTTTGTCTCTTGTGTTGAACCCCAAAAGGTCTATGAGGCGCTCGAAGACTCGGATTGGCTCAACGCCATGCATGAAGAACTCAACAACTTCGAGTACAACAAAGTATGGAGATTGGTGCCAAGGCCATCGGGGGACCACAATGTCATTGGAACCAAGTGGATCTTCAAGAACAAGCAAGATGCTCATGGGAACATCGTTCGCAACAAGGCAAGATTGGTAGCACAAGGCTACTCCCAAGTCGAGGGTATCGACTACGGTGAAACCTTTGCTCCCGTTGCTCGTCTTGAATCCATACGTTTTTTGATTTCCTATGCTTCCCATCACAACTTTAAGTTGCATCAAATGGATGTGAAAAGTGCTTTTCTTAATGGTCCTATTAATGAGTTGGTCTATGTCAAGCAACCCCTCGGGTTCGAGGACCCCTACTTCCCGGATCATGTGTATCAACTCGATAAGGCACTCTATGGCCTTAAAAAAGCCCCACGTGTGTGGTATGACCACCTTACCGAGTTGCTACAAGATCGTGGATTTGAAGTAGGACAAATGGATCCCACTCTTTTTACTAATAAGGTCAAAGGGGAGTTGTTTGTATGCCAACTATATGTTGATGATATTATCTTTGGTTCTCCTAACAAAGCTTTCAATGAGGAATTTGCCGCTCTCATGACCTCCAAGTTTAAGATGTTTTCGATGGGAGAGTTGAAGTTCTTCCTTGGTTTTGACATCAAACAAAGAAGAGAAGGAACCTTCATCAACCAAGCCAAATACACTCACGACATGCTTAAAAGATTCAAGCTAAGTGATGTCAAGCCGGCTACTACTCCAATGCCTACCAAGTGCCAACTTGACATCGATCCCAATGGTAAAGCGGTGGATCAAAAGGTATATCGCTCCATGATTGGCTCCTTGCTTTACCTTTGTGCATCTAGACTGGATATCATGTTGAGTGTGGGGATGTGTGCACGTTTTCAAGCCGCACCAAAGGAAAGTCACTTTGTGGCGGTCAAGCGAATCTTTCGATATTTGGCTCATACCCCAAACTTTGGCTTATGGTACCCAAGAGGAGCAAGCTTCAAGCTTGAAGGTTTCACGGATTCCGATTGAGCGGGAGACAAAGTGGATAGGAAGTCCACTTCCGGAGGGTGCCAATTTCTTGGTTGCTCTTTGGTAAGTTGGTGTTCCAAGAAGCAAAGTTGTGTGTCTCTCTCATCCACCGAAGCGGAGTATGTGGCGGCCGGTAGTTGTTGTGCTCAACTCCTATGGATGAGTCAAACTTTAAAGGAGTACGGTGTCATTTGTGACAAAGTGCCTCTTTGGTGTGATAATGAAAGTGCCATCAAGATTTCTCTCAACCCGGTGCAACACTTCAAGATGAAGCACATTGAGATTCGGTATCACTTCATCTGGGATCACATTAGGCGAGGGGACATCGAGCTCGAGTATGTCAACACTCATGATAACCTTGCAGATATTTTCACGAAGCCCTTGGATGAAGCAAGATTTCGCGAGTTAATGCATGAGCTAAATATCATTGATTTGAGCAATGTGACTTGAACCCATGCACCCCCCCCACCACACTCAACTTGTTGTCTAGTTTAGGTGTAGGCATAGACATAGGGGGAGTGTTGTTCTCTCAATGAACTCTCCCTCCCCCCATTATGCATAAAACGATCAAATCTTTCACATTAGCCATTTTTTATGGTACTTGTGCTTCAAAGACGAGTTTTGGTCATGGGCCCAAGGATAATTCTTCGCGGTGCCATACCAATTGACTCAAACATAGGTGGCTCCGGCCACCGCCCTCTCTTGAGAGAGGCCAGAGCTCGCTCTTCTTTCGAGTGGTTGTTTTGAAGGAGTGGGTTCCGGATCTTTGTTAGTGTGTGTGTTGTCTTGTTTGGTCTTTTATTTTCTTGACTTTGCTTTCCCGTTCTTCTCGGTGTGCTTGTGTTTTGGTCTAGAGGCATTTTTTGGTTGCTGGCGGTACTACCGCTGCTGGCGAGCGGTACTACCGCCCTCCAACGCGGTACTACCGCTGTGAGGCGCAGGCAGGGGTTATATCGGGGCAGGGGGAGTTTCTTCTCCCCCATACCCATTCGCACGCCCCCTCGTTTGTTCCTCTCTCTCCAGCAACCGGTGCCATGGGAGGGCTCCGGCGGATCTCCCTCTCCGGGGCGTCCCTCTCCATTTCCTTCGGTGGAGACGATCCCCACCTTGTCCTCTTGCCATGGATGCCGGTATTGCCCCCGTTCCCTCGTTCTTCTTGTCTAGATTTCCAATCTAGCATCTTAGGGGCAGTAGCAGTTGCATCTCTAGATTTTTGGCCAAATCTAGGCTTGAGTAGGATGGAGCATGCTTCTAGACAGTTTGGATTGATGTTTGGTTGGAGTATTTTTGAATTTGGTAGGACGGTAGTGCCGGATCTAACCACGGTAGTAGGAAACTGCTGTTTCCCCGTCTAGAGCGGTACTACCGCCCTCTCCAGGGCGGTATTACCGCTTGGAGCGGTACTACCGCTCCCTGTGGAGCGGTACTACCGCTCGGGGCGGTACTACCGCTAGCAGGTCGCGGTACTACCGCTCCCTACCAACTTCCACTATGCTTCTATCTTTCAGTGATCCTTTTTGCTCGTGTTTTGTGGCTTATGCTCGTTCCTTCTGGTTGTTTGCGTGTTCTTGTGTGTGGTTCCAGGTGATGAGGTCCCTGAGCATCAGGCTCGTCGTGTCAACCCCGGCCGTGCCACGTCCAAGCGCTACCGCACCATCGAGCCTACCGGAGGTTCTTCAAGTGCTCCACCTCCACCTCCACCTCCACCTCCACCTCCACCTCAACTCTAGAAGAAGTCTGGGGTCAAGCCAAAGCCAGGCAAAACTGTGCCAGAAATGCAGCCAAAGGAGTTCTGGGCAAGGCGCCGCCGCAACCCGTATGAGGCTGACCAAGATCCCACTTTGGTAAACCGTCCATTCTGGAACAGGTTCCAGTTTGCCATCTTCTTCGATGTTCTCAAAGCCAAGAAGAATCTCTATGTCAACGTGCACTCCATCGACACTGACCATATGGAGCAAGACCCTGACTACTTTGGTGAAGCTCTTCAGATGTGCACTCAACTGAACATTCTTGGGATCATGAAATTCAACAAGGACTTTGATGCTGATATGGTGGCCCAATTCTATGCCACGGTTCACCTTGGGACTGATGAGGACAAGACACTAACCTGGATGACCAATGGCAAGTTGCTTTCAGTCAAGTGGAAAGCGTTCATGTAGTTGATTGGGGTGCAAGATCTAGGTCTTGAGTCTCCTGTCGGCTTTCGCCCTCACGGTCGCGCCAATGCCACTCACAAGCAAGCTCTCTGGCCCTTCTGCACTCTGAGGATCAACCATGAGATAAAGAAGGAAACCTATGAGCTGCCTGCCTATCTAGATATCCTTCACGGCATCTTCAGAGAGACTCTATTCCCTCATATCGGGAATCTGGACCAGGTTCACTCTTATCTCGTGGACATGCTTCTTTTCTGCCAGCGTGAGAAGGGACAGCCCACCGGAGAGTCCTTGGATATCTCTCATGTTATATGGTCTGAGCTGCTATCTGCTATCTCCGAGCGCAAGTGCCCGATTTATGGTCCGTTCATAATGCTGCTCATTGAGAAGGCCTGGGATCATGTCTACCCCAAGGTACCACTGGAGACTGGAGAGTTGATCTCTCATGATGTCAAGCGTCTGAGGAAGAAGGATAACTGGGGCACTCAGGCCCCTAGGACTGGAGTTCCTTCGTCTGCTAGTGCCATGGAGACCGAGGAGGAGCCTGGAGCTGATGATGCTGATGATGATGATGATGATGATGACTACATGCCTTCTGAGGCAGAGCCCTCTTGGGCGAAGAAGCTCAAGTCTAAGATGAAGAAGTTGTTCTGCATGGAGGCTCACGGTCAGTACATGACTCATGTGGCTGAGAAGAAGGCTCGAGGTCGCCACAAGGAGCTCATGCGTCAGTTGGGTGCTACAGTCAACAGTGGATCTGAGGACCAGCTTACTGAGGAGGAGGACTGGATTCAGCAGCACTGCCCGTGGACCGATTCTGATGCCGAGCACTTCCAGACTGACAACGGTGGTGCCGATGATCCCGCTGGGCTCTGATGCGTGTGTCCCTCGTTTGCTCTTACCTGGAGCCGTAGCAACACTCCCTCTCCTTTTTGGTGTCTCATTGCCAAAGGGGGAGAGAGTTTAGGGATTTGCGAGTTGTGTCTTTCGTCTCTTGTTCGTGTTTTCCTCGCATTTGCTTTGGTTGGTTTGTCTGTGAGACCTAAGTTCGAGTCATATGGTGTGAGACATATGCTACCTTATCTTTCCAGTATCATTATCTATGTCACTATCTAGCTTATGAGTTGCTTGCTTTTCTTGTTATATCATCTATGCTGCTCTCATATACCTTGCTTAGATTGTTGGTCTCTAAAATGTAGGGGGAGCATTGATCCTAGTATGTGTGCCGTGCAGTCCAAAGCACTTATCTAGATAGCACACATCTAGGGGGAGCCCATCTACATTTTAGGACGGTGGGGTTTGTACGCTTACTCTATATCATGCTTGTGCAAATCCCATATTGTCATCAATCCACCAAAAAGGGGGAGATTGTAAGGGCATATTTATCCCCAAGTGGTTTTCGTGATTGATGACAATGCTTTTGCGGACTAATCGTGTGCGTTAAGTTCTTTCAGAGATTCATCCATTGGCACGAGACGATTTACTCCCCTCGTTGTTTTATTCAAGACGGTGTAGCTCCTTCGTTTCGTTGTTGGTGGACTAGTTTCGTAGGAGTCACCGTACTATTAAGAGGGGATTCGCGATGGTAAGACTAGGGTGGAATCAACACGTACACATCCCAATCACACCCGTCGTCTTCCTTTCGCATCTTTGGAGCTGCAACTTCTCTTCCGTACCTGCTTCATCCTGTGCCAGCGGTAGTACCGCGGTCTACAGCGGTAGTACCGCCGAAGCCCGCGAGCGGTACTACCGCCCTGCGGAGCGGTACTACCGCTGTGGAGCGGTACTACCGCTCTCAGCGGTAGTACCGCTCCGCAGGGCGGTAGTACCGCTCGCGGGCTTCGGCCGTAGTACCGCAGCTGTTCCGCGCTACTGCCGCCTCGATTCAAGACTGGTGTTTTCTCGTGTCAGGTTTTGCGGCACTAGAAGCGGTAGTAGAAGCGGTAGTACCGCTTCTAGCGGTAGTACCGCTCCTACTCCCGCGGTAGTACCGCTCTGGGGCCAGTGGCCTGTCTTCCTCGCCAGCGCGGTAGTACCGCTGGGTAGGGAGCGGTAGTACCGCTCTCAGCGGTAGTACCGCCCTACCCTAGCGGTAGTACCGCTCTGTGCGGGGCTGCTCAGTGGGGTAACGGTTGGAATTGTTCCCCCACTATATATAGGTGTCTTCTTCCTCCAAGTTGACCCACCTCTTTCCCCCAAAGCTCCATTGTTGCTCAAAGCTCCATTTTTGCCCGCTCTCTCTCCCTAGCCAATCAAACTTGTTGATTTGCTCGGGATTGGTTGAGAAGGCCCAGATCTACACTTCCACCAAGAGAAATTTGATTCCCCCCACTTATCCCTTGCGGATCTTGTTACTCTTGGGTGTTGAGCACCCTAGACGATTGAGGTCACCTCGGAGCCATACTCCATTGTGGTGAAGCTTCATGGTGTTGTTGTTGTTGGGAGCCTCCGATTGTTGTGGAGATTGCCCCAACCTTGTTTGTAAAGGTTCAGTCGCCGCCTTCAAGGGCACCAATAGTGGAATCACGGCATCTCGCATCGTGTGAGGGCGTGAGGAGAATACGGTGGCTCTAGTGGCTTCTTGGGGAGCATTGTGCCTCCACACCGCTCTAACGGAGACGTACTTCCCTTTAAAAGGAAGGAACTCCGGTAACACATCCTCGTCTCCACCGGCTCCACTCTTGGTTATTTCGTGCCTTTACTTTTGCAAGCCTACTTGTTTTACATCCTTTGCTTGCTTGTGTGCTAGTTGTTATTGCATCATATAGGTTGCTCACTTAGTTGCACATCTAGACAACCTATTTTGTTGCAAAGTTTAATTTGGTAAAGAAAAGCTTAAAAATTGTTAGTTGCCTATTCACCCCCCCCCCTCTAGTCAACCATATCGATCCTTTCAACAATGGAATTGTACAAGGGGATAATTATTTTTGTTGAAAAGTTTTTGTAATCAAGATTCACAAAGTTTCCATGAGCATGAACAAAGTTCAAGGCTAGCTCCCACTTCAACAATGCTTGTCTCTCTCACTTTCACTTTCCTTTTTGAAAAGTTTTAGGTTCCCCTATTTATTTATTTTTGTTTTTAAACTATATAAAAGCACTCAACAGAAATAAATGACTCTCTAAACTTCCGGGTTGTCTCCCTGGCAACGCTTTCTTTAAAGCCATTAAGGTAGGCATTTAGTGCTCAAGTAATGAATCCACCCGGATCCCAAGGTATATCAAAGCCAATTTTAATTAACAATGATTTGTGATTTAGTAGTGAGCACAAAGTAAGATATATCAAGCAATGACGAAGTCTAACTCTCTTCCTATGCATCGCCATGTCATAAAAGAACAATTTATGCACACCAAGTAAAGGTCAATGCATAGTATAAACAGTTTCTTGCAATTCTATCGTGTTGGAAACATAAAGAGGCGAAGATGTAGTTCCTCTCTCATAATAATTGCAAGTAGGAGCAGCAAGCACATGCATATTATATCTATAAAAATTATCATGTGCAACGGTAAAAGGAAACCCATCAATATAATCCTTACTAAGCGCAAACTTCTCCGATATAGTGTAGTCGGGAGAATTCAAAAAGATAATAGGACTATCATGCGTGGGTGCAATAGCAACAATTTCATGTTTAACATAAGGAACTATAGCAAGTTCATCTCCATAAGCATAATTCATATTGGCATCTTGGCCACAAGAGTAGCAAGCATCATCAAAAAGGGATTTTTCAAAAAAATTCAAGGGATCATAGCAATCATCCTTCGACAAGCACGAAGGGGAATTAAACAATGTATGAGTTGAAGAGTTACTCTCATTAGAAGGTGGGCACGGGTGATCAATCTGCTCTTCCTCCTTTTGTTCTTCGCTCTCGTCATCATCTTTTTCATCCAATGAGCTCACAGTTTCATCAATTTCTTCTTCCATAGCTTCCTGCAAAATATTAATCTCTTCTTGGACAGCGGAGACTTTCTCAATAAATGCATTAATATAGTAATTGTATTCATAATTTTCATAGCAATATCTAAGTATAGCAAGATTTTCTAGTCTATAAACTAAATCATCAAAATCATCAAACGCTTTAAACATAGATTCAACCTCATAAGCACCCATAAAAGCAACAAATTCTTCTATTTGTTCCACATCATAGTAATCAAAGATATCATTAGCATAAGAAGCTAAGGTTTCATTATCATTGAATTTGCATGAAAAGGGAAGGTGTGGAGCCTTCATCCTAGAGCAACAAGTATAATCATGTATCACGCATAGTTGACGAGCATACCAACGCAACATAGAAATTGGATCCCATAATAGTTTCCCTTTTTGTGTCAAGCGATAATCCCTAAAGTATCCACGTTGATCCAACTTGTCTCCCATAACATAACGGAATGGGGTTTTCTCAAGATTATTAAAGTAGTAAATAATTTCTTTCACATAATGAGCATCGAGGGTTTTAGGAGGTTCCCCATCTCCATGAGTAGCATCTACACCTAATTTTTTTGGTATTTCGCGTTCCATATCCATAGCTAAAGATAGAGAACAACTAAGAACAGCAAATAAAAATTACTTAGTAATAGAGCAAACAAGCACACACGAGAATATTCACCCCACGCTATGACTCCCCGGCAATGGCGCCAGAAAAAGGTCTTGATAACCCGCAAGTATACGCGATAGTTGTAGCCTCTTTCGATAAGTAAGAGTGTCGAACCCAACGAGGAGCTAAAGGTAGAACAAATACTCTCTCTAGTCCTATCGGCCACTGATACGACTCTACGCACGCTTGACATTCGCTTTACCTAGAACAAGTATGAAACTAGAAGTACTTTGTAGGTGTGATAGGATAGGTTTGCAAGATAATAAAGAACATGTAAATAAAAAGTAGGGGCTGTTTAGAATAAGAAGCAATAAACTAAATATAGCGAGTGTGGAAAAGTGGTGGTAGGAGTTGTGAAATTGTCCCTAAGCAATTGACTACATTACTAGACCGGTAATCACTATTGCAATTCTATTTGAGGGAGAGGCATAAACTAACATACTTTCTCTACTTGGATCATATGCACTTATGATTGGAACTCTAGCAAGCATCCGCAACTACTAGAGATTCATTAAGGTAAAACCCAACCATAGCATTAAAGCATCAAGTCCCCTTTATCCCATACGCAAACAACCTACTTACTCGGGTTTGTGCTTCTGTCACTCACGCCACCCACCATAAGCAAATCATAAACATATTGCAAACCCTACAGTGGGAATCCCTCACGCTTGCGCCACACGGAGGGCACAATAGGACAGCACCAATAATAAAAACATGCAACTCAAACCAATCATAGCAATTCATCAATCACCGATAGGACAACGAAAATCTACTCAGACATCATAGGATGGCAACACATCATTGGTAAATAATATGAAGCATAAAGCACCATGTTCAGGTAGAGGGTACAGCGGGTTGCGGGAGAGTGGACCGCTGTAGATAGAAGGGGGAAGGTGATGGAGATGTTGGTGAAGATGATGGAGGTGTTGGTGAAGATCGCGGTGATGATGATGGCCCCCGGCAGCGCTCCGGTGCCACCGGAAGCAAGGGGGAGAGACCCCCCTTCTTCTTCTTCTTCCTTGACCTCCTCCCTAGATGGGAGAAGGGTTTCCCCTCTAGTCCTTGGCTCCCATGGCGTGGGAGGGGCGAGAGCCCCTCCGAGATTGGATCTATCTCTCTGTTTCTGCGTTCTGGAATTCTACCTCTTCACCGTTTCTTTTATATCCGGAGATCCGTAACTCCGATTGAGGTGAATCTTTCGCCCAGATCTTTCTCATAAAATTAGCTTTCTTGCGGAAAAAGAAGAGCTTCAACCTCCCTACGGGGGGGAGGAGAGTCCAGGGCGCGCCTGCCTCCCTAGGGCACGCCCTCCTATCTCCTGGCCCCCTCAGGCACCGTCTCGCGTTGATTTTACTTCCCAAAAATCACAAATATCCCAAAATAATTCTCCGTCCGTTTTTATCCCGTTTGGACTCCGTTTGATATGTGGTTTCTGCGAAACATAAAACATGCAACAGAGAGGAACTGGCACTGGGCACTGGATCAATATGTTAGAACCAAAAAAATAGTATAAAAAGTTATCAAAAGTATATGAAAGTTGTAGAATATTGGCATGCAACAATCAAAAATTATAGATACGACGGAGACGTATCACTGTTCATCGTCATCCCAAGAGGCAATCCACCACGCCACACACAGGAGTAGGGTATTACACTACAACGGTGGCCCGAACCTATATAAATCTTGTGTCCCTTGTGTTGTTCATCGTGCTAGCTTAGATTCGCGGCGAGGTTGTGGGCGTGTTTTGGTAGGGAGAAGATCTTCGTGCGCACCCCAGAGTTCGAACCTTAAGGGTTTTGCCGGAACCCGATATCCCACATTTGGTGCGCTAGGTAGGGGTCCCCCGAAACCTCCTTCCCGCCGATCTGCGTCCCACTGCTTCGTCGCATCCATGTACAGCAACCCGACGACCAACGCCGACCGCTGGGCGACATGGCCAGCCCATGCCGCGTCGCCTGCCCAAGGAGACCTCAACCCCGCGCCTCAGGCAGCCCACGCTCCGCAGAATGCTGCAGGGCGCGGGCGACGCAGACAAGCACTACCTGCCCTCACACCGTGGCAGGTGCGATCGGCCGCGAGGGCCTCAAATCACGCCGCAGCCACGGCTCTGCACACCCACGGGAACAAGCGAACATGAGGGACGCGCTCACGGTGGCTCGGGAGCTGCTACGGTGCAGGTTGCGGGAGAGCGGACGTGACGTGCTGCTGGAGCGCGATGCCGCAGCTTCGGGGGTGCCCCCCTTCTGTGTCCAACTTCCACCCTAGGCCCCGGGCGGATCATGCGGCGGGCCCATCCGCGCCCGTGCGCCCTCAGGCGTGCCCCAAGGCTTCATCAACACCAGCTCAACCATCAGCGTCGGGCGTCAAGCTGCACCAGCACCACCCCCGGTGAGCGAGGGCATGCGCATCGCCGCATACGGCCCGGGCGGGCGGCCGCCCTATCACCCCCAAGACGGCGCTTCGAGCCAAGCCTCATGGAGCATGGGGCACTACGGTGAAGTCTTCGAGGCGACGACCTCGGAGGCTTACGTACCCCACATGGTGGATCGGGAATACGCACTGGAAGACGATCATGGCTCGTTTCTCGGGCCAGGCTGGGAGGAAGAGACGCCAGAAGCCGAGCCTTTTCAGGAGCCTCAAGGAAGCCTCACCAACCGCGCTGGCGGCATCAGCTATCGGGTACCGCTAATTCCTCAAGAGCAAGCTTATGCTAACCATGGGTCGCAGGAAGTTCAGGTCACTGCAGCAGAAGGCTGCCCCAGCTCCGCAGCCTCCCTTCCGCTAGGAGGCACGCTGGGGGCTGCAGGAGAGGGGCTGAGAGCCAGGCCCCTCCCCACGGTGCACGAAGCAAGGTGTTTCCCGGAGGTAGGCCCTCTGTCGGGGAGGTGTTGTAAAGCCTGCCCCCGGCAGAGGACCCGTGGTCGTCGGGGGAACCGCTGGCATCCCCTTTATCCCATTGGCGTCGTCCTTGGTTTTCGGTCGCCGTCAATGGTGGTCGAGGATGGCGCAAGGAAGGGCCCTCGTCTAGCGATATGAAGCAAGGCCGGTACCTGTGAAGAAGGCCCAGTGCCTGTGAAGCTCGCCGCCCGTGACACTCTCACGTAATAATGAGTTGGGGTTGTACATGCCCCGGAGTCTCCGGAGAGCCTCCCTCGGGCCTCGGGGGCTCCCTCCCACGCCCAGTGGCAGCACTTAGCTCCACGCTGGTGAGAAGACATCGAAGACTAGACTAGGTGCTGGACGTGGCCTTTTGCTTTTTGCCTCCCTTTCTGTGGTCGAGCTTCCTTGCTTCGGATTTAAGTTGAAATTGAATTTGTGTTTGCGTATACGGGGAGGGGTGTCTTGTCTCGTTCGTGTGTTCTCTTGCATTCTGGTTTCTGCCCTAGTCCGGAGTTCGCACCAGCTACCTCCCCCTCGCGAGCCTCTTGCGGTGGGGCTGGGCTCGGTGCACGCGCGCATGTCGTCCTGCGGCCAGCACTCGCTCTTGCGAGGCTCTCACCACATGGTCAATAGGTCCCCTAGAGGACCCTCGGAGGATCACGGTCTCGCAAGCCTACTCAAGGCTTGCCCGGGCTAAAGGTAAACCGTAGCAGCTAACTCATCGCAGGGCCCGTAACATCATGCAGGCGCGCATTCAGTGTCACTCCTAAAATATGTGGACAACAATCTTTTTTACATGAGGGGCTTCCCCTCCCAAAAATGCTCTTACAACCTTCAGAGCCGTGCTAGAGCTTTTTGTGTGCAGGATAAACAGCAGGGGGACACAGGATCAATCAGACATATCACTCACCGTGTCCTCTTGGTCGCCTTCAGAGGCATCACTGGCGCCGCTGTCGCTGTCGTTGGCACCACCATCGCCATCATTGGTGTCATCTTCACCTCCATTCACCACATCACCATCATCCGCGGCAACTATCACCCAATCATTGTCAGAAGCAAAGGCTCTAACAAGCACATCCACATTGTCCTCCACCCATCGCGCCAGGTTGCCCCGGATGGCCTCGGGCACTAGGGAGATGATGGCGTCAAAGTCGAAGTGGGGATCCGTGTTCTGAAGATGGCTGAAGACGCGGGAGAATGCACGCCCGAGCAGGGTACGGTTCCTCTCCTCGACAAGCTGGCGAGCTCTCTCGGAGCAATTTTCCAGGCGCGTCCCCACATCAGCGAAGAATTGGAGATTGCCGGCATAGTTGGTCGCATGAGGATGTGGAGCGTCCGCATCATAGATATTGCCTAGGGCTGTGTTGGCCCTGTTACTGAGCTCTTGGAGCATGGGGCCGTGCATATGCTCCAGCGTCTGCCGTTGAAGAATTTCTTCTTTGTTCTGCCGCGCAATGGATTCGGCGTCGTCGACCCGCTATTGAAGAAGAAGCAGCTTGGCGCGGGTGAAGGCCAACTCAGTCTGCGCCGAGACCAGGGCAGCTGTGGCGGCCTCCGCGCGTTGCCCTGTTTCAGTCAGCTTGGACCTGAGAGCGGTAGTTTTGCCCTCAGCCTCGGCTTCAATCAGCTCCAGCCACTGGTTATACATGCGCTCAAGATCTGTGCGGGCTTCCGCCACGCGGTGGTCGACCTCTTCCAAGATTCGAGCCTCGCGCGCGCCAACCTCGTCCTCCACTTGGGTAACCTGGCGATCCCTCATCTCCAACCGCTCAAGGTCAAGATTGCGCTCAACGGCCTCCAGTGTCAGCACTTCCTCGCGCCTCTAGAGCTCCTCCTCCTCGACAGGCGTCCCCTTCAGCGATGCAAGGGTGGCCTGATGCAGCTCCACCTACTTCTCCAGGGAATCTCCCACGCGCGCTTCTCCGTGACCTCGCGTCGTTGGTCTGCTTCTCGAGCCTTCTCAATAGCTCGGGAGTAGGCCTTTCGCGAGGCTGCAAGGGATGCTTCGGCCTTCGCGTTGTCAAGCTCCCGCTGATGACGCGCAAGGTTGACTGCCACCTTCAGCTTGTGCCGCTCCTCAATCAGCCGCAGGCCTTCGGCTTCAAGACACGCGTCCACGTCCACGAGCTCTCCACCAAGCTGGCCCATCGCGTCCATCGCCTTCCAGAGGAACTCTTGGCGAATGACGCTGCACTCCCGCGCTCGCCTGAGCACGTCGATGTCATCCTCTGTCGCCGGCGTTGGCGGCGGGCCCTGGAGCGGTACACCCCCTCTCGGCAGGGGGCGGGGGCTGGCGCCCTCACGATCGCCGGACGGGCTCCGCAAGGGACCCTGGCCGGCGCAGATCCATCCTCAGAAGAAGAGCCAAGGACCAACTTTAACCATTCGCCATCCACAATCAGAGGAGGAGCCCTGGGCAGGCTGGTCACGCCTCGGGCGAGGTCGCGAAGGAAAGGCGGCAAGGGCACAGGCTCAAGGCACCCTGCGGGTCGGCTTACTTCTCCGGCCAAACTTGCATCGAGGGTAGCACGCAAGCTCGGGATGCTCAAGGCCAGCGATGGAGGCGAGGTCGGAGGAAGTTGCTTCTTGGCAGACTCTGCAGGCTTGGCAGGAGGGATCCTGAAGGGGCACAGTCAGGAAAGGGAGCAGCGATTGAGGAATTACAAGAATGAGGTACTTACTCATCTATGGCAAAGTACTTCCTATGCTTCAACGGTCGGAAGGGGCGCCCACCGCCACTTGAAGACTCCTTCCTCTTGCGGAGGGCGTCGAAGTCCATGTGGAACCGACCCAGACGCTCAGTGTGAGGACCAGCGCACGGCACGGATGAAGAAGCACTCAGGCAGCCAACCTCAGGGGCGCCAAGCTGGGAGGAGCGATCAGGCACCACTTCCTGATGACCTGCCGAGGCCTCGGGGGCTATGGCCTCAGGAGTCGCGGGTCGCGTCCTCCCATCGACAACCGCCTCAGGGCGGGCTTCACAGGCTCCGAAGGATGACGCCTCGGGAGCCCCGTGCGATGTCAGCACCATGACACCGGAGCCTCCAGCTTCAAGCGATGCTTGCCTCCCTGCACCCGCTCCTGGGGCAAGATTGGTGTTGGCGACAGGGAAGGGAGCCACGGCGACGGGATTCTCATGAGGCCCCACAAGGACAGCCGGGCGCAACCCCCATTCGTTGAAGTGAGGCATCTGTCTCGCGAACTCGGCCCCGCCCAAGCAGAGATACAAGAGGCTGCCCCCGTGCCGGATATCGCCCGACGAGGGGTCGCTTGTCAAGACCTCCAGCACCTTATTTAGCGTTTCGGGCGCTAGCTTCATCTCCTGAAGCCTCATGCGGTCCTGGTATCCAGTCAAGGCCCACATCAGTCGAGAGTGGCGCTGGAGAGGAGCAATGCGACACAGGAGGAACTCCTTCACCACCCAGGGCGCAGTCACGCCGAGCTCTCTCAACCTCTCCAGTCGGCGCCAAACGAAGGAGATCCGGGGGCTCACGAGCCTCTCGTGGACCCAGCCCGGATTGGGGATAGCAGGCAATGTCGGATGCGAGAGCAGGGGGCTGGGCACTCCGACATCCACATATAGCCACCGCGTCCGGAACCCACTCGTGGAAGGTGGAAGGCCAAAATCAATCCCCGAGGCGGTCGTCTCTACCACGGCCTGGAAGCTCACGCACCCCGAGCACTATAATGGGTCGGTCGGGCGCAAGGAGAAGAAGTGGCGCAAGAGGGCAATGGAAGGAGTAATGCCCACCATGGCTTCGCAGACAAAGGCAAAGACAGCAAGAAGGGTAACGGATTGAGGATCAAGATGCATCATATGGATCTGATAGTGAGAAAGCACCGCATTGAAAAAGGCGAAGAAAGGATGAACCAGGCCAGCCCATAGGGCACCGACAAAGAATCGAACCTTCGTGACGATCCTGTCGACGGAGGCATGGGACGCAGGCCAAGCCGTCGTCTTTTCGCACTCGTTGAAGCTGGAAGCGAGTGAGGAGCGGACCTTGTCCAAGGCTTCCAGATTGAGCACCAGCGACCGACCGACGACGGGCTCGATTGCCAGAGGCGAGCTGGACGAGGGCACGGGCTTCTTCCCTTTATATTTGTTAGTTGGCGCCATGGCAATGGAGGGGGCAGAGCTTAAGTCAGATTGGAAGCGGAAACAGAGGTTCGAGGAAGAAAGGGGAGCAGGAAGCACGCAGGCAGCAAAGAGGAAATAACTGTGTAAAGCTTCATGGCTACCTAGCGAGGTGGATATTGGGGGAGCGTGGGGAAGCAGAGGCGCCCACGTCCAATCATTCACCACGCGTCAACCAAGGTCGTAGGCTGTTGGGGCCCGCGGCGCTCCGCACTTGCCCTTTGGCTTCGCTGATAAGCCAAGTTCGAGCACGCCTTGGGCCCGGGGGCTACTGTCGGCGTTCTGGGAATGGGGGTCCCTAGACTTGCTTGCCTGCAGCCTGCGGCATGGCTCGGCAGTGGCCCAGTACGGCCAGTCTTCATCAACCCAAGTTCAAGACCCTCGAGAGGGGCCAAGCCTTGCGGGGCGGACGACACAAGGCCTCCTCAGGGGCGGCCTCACCAGGCAGGCTCGCGAGGAGGCAGAGAGATCAAGGCAAGGGGTACCTTGCGAGGTGCTCATGACGCAAGCCATGATGATCAAGACCAGGCGGGCGCAGACGGGCGCCAGCCTGCACAGTGTCCTTGTTTCCTCTTTGGTGCAAAGGGGGAAAGCGCAGGCGCGGAGTACCAAGGCATCAAGCAAAGGTTTCCATATCGGTGCAACGAGACCAAGACCAGCAGAGCGGTAGGACGGGGGTCACCATGGAGCCCAAGACGGCGTCATCACCAGTGCCTTTGGCAGTCCAAGACCACCTTTAGTCAGGATAGCTTGTACTAGTTGTCCCCTTACAAAATGGCCGTTGTTGGCTCCCTTCCCGCTCAATATTTGGGAAGAGGACCAGGGCCTCTATAAATAGAGATAGCCACCACAGTAGGATGGGATCGAATCCTTCGCAAGTAGAACACCACCACCACAAGCACACCTCTCCTCGTGAGGTTGTTCTTCCTCTGTACTGTTCATCATCAGCCCAAGAGGCAATACACCACGCCACACACAGGAGTAGGGTATTACACCACAATGGTGGCCCGAACCTGTATAAATCTTGTATCCCTTGTGTTGTTCATCGTGCTAGCTTAGATTCGCGACGAGGTTGTGGGTGTGTTTTGGTAGGGAGAAGATCTTCGTGCGCACCCCAGAGTTCGAACCTTAAAGGTTTTGCCGGAACCTGATATCCGACAATATGACTGCACATAATCCAACATCTTGGTCCAATGTAGGAGGCATCTTGCGAAGTGAACTAGGCAATCAGACTATGCAGCTTTAGTACTTTCACTTAGCCATAAGAGTCCATTAGTGGCGCTAAGCACTAGCCCCTTGTTGCTTTATCGGTAGCCGGAGTACGGTGCCCTGGCAAGGCGGCTTGGTCAAAAACCCAGCCCTTCGTATGACACAGCATAAATCGCGAGTGATTTGTAGTATAACACTAAGTCACCGGATCGCTGACCCGCTCTCGCTTATCATGACAGTCAGTTTTCGGCTTTCTCTATTGAGGTACTTGACCGGACGAACCGGAAGTACAATCGCAGTAGTTCTCCCTTTACTACCGTAGCCGAACTTGCGGAACATAAGGTGGTAAACACAGGAGCCGGGCAACCCAACTATAGACGAAAGACATGATTCAGAGCAGATGCATATAATGCAATATCCAGGACGCCGAATAGTTCCCTATGGGTGTTCGGTCTTAAGAATTGAGCAGGGCTGAATATAGCCCCTGGTATGAAGACCGTTTCGAACCATGTGTGTCAGTCGATCATAAGGAATAGCGCAGATGACAAAGTAAAAATCTAACACCCAACCAAGAAGGTGGTAGTCATCTGTGCCCTTTATATCTTTATTGATATTGTGATGACAAACAATGTCGTTCAATACTAAGGTCATATTACATGCCCGAAAAAAGAGAAAATATTACATAAGGGGAAGTCTAACACACAGCCTTAAAAACCTCAGTTTGGAAAAGAAACTCTGGTGATGCCCTGCCGCACGTCTGTGCCTTTCCTCCTTAATAGTGAGTCATTTGAGAGGATCGCTTGGTGGTTGGGACATGCTAGCCTTAAAAGGATTTCCTGTGACAACCATCTTGTAAGTAGGGCTCTTGATGAACCTGTGGTAAAAGGAAAAAGATATATATGGTCCGATTATAGTCAAGCCGTGTAACAGACTTGTTCCGCCCTATGCCTCCATCCCCGCCCAGGGTATTTTTAGTGCATAATTATGAACGTGCGATACGTAAGCCGCGACATGATGGGGTGGTTGGTGGAGGCCGAATTGCTAGTCAAGGTACGGATCTGTTGACTTATCGCTGTTATGCGCGGACCAGACTCGTTTGGATGTGTCGTTGGCTTTATTGGCCAGCGAGCTGTTCGGCTTGATGAGGCCGCTGTACACTTCGGCCGCAAGGTCTGTGGTGTGCTCTTCATTACGGAATGAGCGCTCCATATTACCACTGACTGTAATAACGCCACGAGGTCCGGGCATTTTGAGCTTCAAGTAGGCATAGTGCGGGACTGCGTTAAAGCGGGCGAAGGCAGTTCGTCCGAGCAGTGCATGGTAGCCACTGCGGAAAGGAGCGATGTCGAAGATTAACTCTTTGCTACGAAAGTTATCTGGGGAGCCAAATACTACCTCCAGTGTGATTGAGCCCGTGCAACGGGCCTCCACTCCTGGTATCACATCTTTAAAGGTAGTGTTACTAAGCTTGATTCGTGATGGGTTAATCCCTTGTGGATAGTATCTTGATAAATCAAGTTGAGACTGCTTCCTCCATCCATAAGGACTCTAGTGAGGTGGTATCCGTCGATGATTGGATCAAGAACCAAGGAGGCCGAACCCCCGTGACGGATACTAGTTGGGTGGTCCCTGCGATCAAAGGTGATCGGATAGGTTGACCATGGGTTAAACTTGGGGGCAACGGGGCTCTACAGCATAGACGTCCCGCAATGCACGTTTGCGCTCCCTTTTGGGGATGTGAGTGACATATATCATGTTCACTGTCCTCACCTCGGGGGGGAAACTGCCTCTGTCCCCCGGTGTTCGGCTGACAGGGCTCATCCTTGTCTTCGCTTGGAGGCCCTTTTCCCTTGTTTTCGGTATTTAACTTACCGGCTTGTTTGAAGACCCAACAGTCCTTGTTGGTGTGATTTGCAGGTTTATCGGGTGTTCCATGAATCTGGCAGGGCCTCTCAAGGATTTTGTCTAAGCTAGATGGCCCATCCTTGCTGCCCTTGAAAGATTTATTTCACTGACCGGACTTAGGACCGTGGAATCCGTCATTGACTGTCGTATCATCTGCGTTGTCGGTGCTGTTATTCCGACGTTTGTTTTTATTGCGGTGAGGCTTACCATTGTCGTCCCGCACCTCAGAGGTGTCGGGGTCACCTGAGTTGTTGCTTCTACGAGCCAACCAGCTGTCTTCGCCTGCACAGAAGCGGGTCATGAGTGTCGTTAACTCTACCATGGTCTTCGGCTTTTCCTGCCCGAGGTGCTGGGCGAGCCATTCGTCACGGACGCTATGCTTAAAAGCCGCTAAGGCTTTGGTGTCTGGACAATCTACTATCTGGTTCTTTTTAGTTAGGAACCGATTCCACAGCTTGCGGGCTGATTCGCCTGGCTGCTGGATTATATGACTCAAGTCATTTGCATCCGGAGGCCGGATATAAGTGCCCTAGAAGTTAGCCCTAAAGGCGTCTTCCAAGTCTTCCCAGTTCCAATGGAGTTTTCTGGGAGGCTGTTTAGCCAGTGTCGTGCTAGTCCCTTCAGCTTTAGAGGGAGATATTTGATGGCGTGGACATCATCTCCTCGAGCCATGTGAATGTGGAGAAGAAAATCCTCAATCCAGACAGCCGGATCCGTTGTACCATCATACGGTTTGATGTTTACGGGTTTAAACCCTTCCGGGAACTGATGGTCCATGACCTCATCAGTGAAGCACAGGGGGTGTGCGGCCCCTCTGTATCTCGCAATGTCGTGGCGGAGATTGGCTGACCTTTGAGTTCGGTACTGATTCCGAACATAGTAACGGTCGCCGCACCGGGCTTCATGGCCATTGTCTCACGCCGGGGCACGCCCTCTTGATCCTTAGATTGATCTGGTCTGACCAGCTTTATAGGCTAGGTCATGTTGCAAGTCGTAAGTATAGCTCGCGGCTGCAGTCTCACAGCCCCTTCGGTGAGGGGGCGCGGGTTGGTATTCAGCTTGATATGCCAATCTATCTCGTCCACGTGGTGGTCGGTCTGGTTGATCTGCCTGATTGTATTTCGACGGTATTGGTTCAAGGACTTCGTCATCGAACTGAGGCAGCAGCTTGCGCCTAGGGTAACTTTTGACAGGTCGCTCATGGTCGTATTCCTCAGCGCCAGGACCTTAGTCCACCTTTCATTCAGCGTAGCTTGCTCTTCTCTGAGCTGCTGCTGCTTCCTCTTCAGGCTCCGAGCTGTAACAATGAGCTGCCGCTTGAAGCGTTCTTGGTTGAGGGGTTCCTCTGGGATGATGAAGTCTTCGTCACCGAGGCTGGCCTCCTCTTCGGATTCTGGCATGTAGTTGTTGTCCTCCTCATCTTCGTTGTCAGCACATTCGGGGCTGTGCTCACCTTCTTCCCGCTCGTCCTATTCGGATGTGGGCTCGATAAGGTGTTCGTCATCTTCGGCGCCATCCGGAGTCTCGTTGTCTTCGGTGCCGGTATTACTATCCCTCGCCCGACGCAATCGTGAGTGACGCCGCTGATGTCGGTGCTTTGGTGGTTTATCGACGGGTCTATCCTCATCTGGGCTTGGGTTCTCCTCGTCGTTCTTCGGAGTGTCCACCATGTACACATCATAGGTTGAGGTGGCCGTCCAACGCCCCATGATGGGTGGGACTTGGCTTGGTTCCGCGTCGACATTGTCGTTCATACCGTTGATGTCTTCGGACGCATAATCTAGCAGGTCGGTCAAGTCCTCAACAGTGGATATCAAGTGGGTGGTGGGTGGGGGCATAAAATTCCCCTCTCTCAGCCCCCAGTCCGAGCTGGGTGCAGTTCGGAGGTAAAGCCTTCGTGATGGTGAGAGACTACATTAGACCCAACGCTTCATCTAAGAGCGGGAGTGGGACCGGAAACTGCGGGTCTGCCGCGGTGTGTTCGGCATGGAGTGCCTGATCGAACTTTCTAAGTCTAGACCTCGGCAGTTCGGAACGGTTGCCCAGGGCCAGGTCTAAGCCTGCGTCTGGGTCTTCGGTAGGAAGTTCGATAAGGGGAAGAAGTCCAGCGGGGTTTACGCTCTCGTCTTTGGACGATGAGACCTACCCCGGATCTAAGGCCGAGGCGAGTGCTGGTGTTGACCCCTAGATAAGATCCGACAGGGGATCCGAAGAGTCTTCTTGGATGGGACGTAGAGTGGCGGCCGAGGCCGTGAACCCATCAAAGACCAAGTCTCCTCGGATGTCAGTGACATAATTCAGGTTTCCAAACCTGATCTGGTGGCCGAGGGCGTAACTATCGACCTGCTCGAGGCGGCCGATCGAGTTGGCTCGAAGCACAAATTCACCGAACACAAAAACCTGTCCAGGAAGAAAAATCTCCCTAGAAGCATCACCATTGACGAAGAGGTGAGCCATTGATCCTTCTGTCGATGATACAGCGGAGCTCTCAATGAAAGCACCAATGTCGGTGTCAAAACTGGCAGATCTCGGGTAGGTGGACCCAAGTTGTGCATCTGAACATCAATGGTAACAATGGAGAAGGGACACAATGTTTACCCAGGTTCGGGCCCTCTTAATGGAGGTAAAACCCTACTCCTGCTAGATTATATTCGAGGGTATAGGGGTTACAAGAGTTGATCTACCACGAGATCAATTCGGCTAACCCTAGTTAGCTAGCCTAGCAATGTTATGATCCTGCCTCCTCTCTAACCCTCCGGTTTATATAGACATCGGAGGGGCTTAGGGTTTGTACAAAGTCGGTTTTACAGAAAGGAACAATATATCCGGACACATATACTTGCCATCCACACATGTGAGAGTCCCCACCAGATACGGGAGAGGATCTTCGGTCTTGTATCTTGACGGCCCATCAGTCCGGCCAACACCAGTAGACCGGATGCCCGATGACCCCTTAATCCAGGACTCCCACAGTCCCTGCGGTGAGGGCGGTGTGGGTAGCCCGAGTGCGCGCCATCTTCATCCGTCGCTTCTCCAGTTTCAGGTACGCTACCATCTTTGGGAACTTCAGGTTGGGGATGAGGGTGAGGTTGGAGGCGGCGTTCCCGAACTCCTTGTTCAGGCCAGCGGTGAGGCTACTGAGAAGAAGCTCGTCAGAGACTTTCTCGCCGAGATCGTCATAGACAACCCCTCTTACTCGTTGGGTTGCAAGTTTTTGTTATTTTTGTGAAGGTACTGCTTACATAGTTTGGTGGATCCTCCTACTGGATTGATACCTTGGTTTCATAACTGAGGGAAATACTTACTGTTTCTGTGCTTCATCATCCTCTCCTCTTCGGGGAAATTCCAATGTAGATACAAGCAAGAGGGTAGCAAGGCGAAGCGAAGACGTAGAATTCAATTCGTAATTCTACGTTCTTCTTCTCTTTCTTGAGTCTTAGGACCTCCGTACTATTAAGAGGGGTATAGGTCTCGGAGCTTAGATCCACCGTGATGCTTAGCCCGAAACCTATGCAAGACTGAGAGGTGAATAGGGAGGTGTCCTATCATGAATAATACCATGTTCCTCACAAAATTCATCAAATACTTTGGGAAAATATTCTCCACCATGATCCGACCTAAGACGCTTGATCTTTCTCTCTAGTTGTTCAACTTCAGCTTTATAGATTTTAAAGTAGTCTAAAGCTTCATCTCTAGTTTGCAACAAATAAACATAGCAAAATCTAGTCCCATCATTAATCAAGATCATGAAATATCTCTTTCCACCTTTTGGCAACACACCATTCTTCTAACATAGATCAGAATGTATGAGTTCTAAAGGTGCCAAGTTTCTCTCCTCGGCAACCGTGTGAGGCTTTAGAGGTTGCTTCTATTGCACACAACTATGACACTTATAACCTTTGGCAACAGTGAAATTCGGAACTAAATTCATACTAGATAGTCAGGGCATTAAACCAAAATTAATATGACATAAACGAGAGTGCCGAACACTTGCATCATCATTAACACTAGCACAAATTTGGTTTACTGACTTATTGCAAAAATCTGGAAGGGAAAAACGGAACATGACTCCGCACTCATAGCCTTTGTCTATAAACTGTCCAAATCTTGACACGATTACTTTATTTGACTCTAAAACTACCTTAAACCCATCTCGACATAGACGGGAGCCACTAACTAGATTCTTGTTCATAGTAGGGACATGCTGAATGTTCCTTAGCTGTGCGATCTTCCCCAAAGTAAACTTCTGATCCACCGTGTCAATGCCACAAACAGAAGCATGCGACCCATTCCCCATTAGGATGGAAGAATCCCTTGAGAGCTGATAAGATATAAACAAAGAGACGTTAGCACACACGTGAACGTTAGCACCCGAATCAATCCACCAAGAAGATGATTGAAATACTGAAAGAACAATAGGTAAATTACCATACCCATCAGTATTGCTAGCGGTCACCATATTGTCAGTCTTGGAGCTCGTTTTCCCTCTGCGGTCTGCATGGTCTAGGCATTCCTTGGAAAAGTGTCCGAGCTTCCCATAGGCGTAGCACTCTAGCTCAGCCTTGTTGAACTTCTTCTTGACGGTAGTAGTCTTGACAGGCTTGTCGAAAATAGGCTTGTTCTTCCCTTTGTTCTTGTTCTCTGGGTCAGTAGGTTGAACCTCACCTCTTTTCTCAATAGTGTCTTTAGCCCGAGCTTTCTCTTCAACATCAAGAGATGCAATCAGATTTTCAACTAATATCTCATGTCTCTTATGTTTTAGAGTAGTGGCGAAGTTCTGCATGAAGGAGGTAACTTTGCAATCATGCACCCAGCCATGAATTTATCGGGTAAATCGCACTTAAGGAGTTCCGATTCCTGCATAATGCATTGTATCTCATGAGCTTGTTCAACCACATAACGGCTATTCACCATCTTGTAGTCGTGGAAATTCTCCATGATGTACTGTTCACTACCTGGATCAGTTGCACTGAATTTAGCATGTAGTGCATCTCACAGTGTCTTTCTATCTTGTATGTGCATGTACACATCACACAGACGATCAGCAAGAACACTCAAAATGGCTTCCTAGAACTTTCTCTAATCTTCATCAGACATTCCCTCTGGAACACCAACACTAACGTGGAAAACTTTTAGAGTAGTAAGCCAGAGCATGGACTTCGCCTGCCACCTCTTAACATGCACACCGGTATTCATATGACCTCGGTACATTAGTGAATCTAGCCATAGTTAACTTAGGAAATTGCCTACAACTGAGTAGCACCACCCGACTTGGATGGAAGACGACCTGTGACTCCAAAAAGCTAGTTCGTCCTCTCCCAGTGCAGGATCGCAAGGACGAATGGTTTCGGAGACCTGCTCTCTGACACGTAGATGCACGCCGACATTCGGGATGAAGCAAGTATGCACCGCCCGGCCCGGCCAGGCGAGCAATCAAGCGCGTGTGACCTTCCCTTTCTCTTCTCAACACACTATTTAGAGCGGTGGAGAGAACCCACTATATAACTCTTCCTCAACTAGCGATATGGGACTTTACTTTAGCACCACCACTTGCCATTTAATTCATGGGCCACCATTTTCTTAGAAAAGGAGGATTACCCTCGGCTTCTGCATCTGGGCGATGCATGTAGCCATTTTATTAATTATTCTCAAGGACCTTACAAAGTAGTACATCAGGTAGTCTGAAGCCACCATCTTAGCAACAACTATTGCTACTCCTATCCACTTGATGAAGGGGTGCCGATAGTTTGAGCCTAATACCAAACAGACATCGCATAAAAGCCTAACATCTAAAGCCGGATGCCCCAACCAAGCCACATACTGGGTTTGGGATACAAACCGGTCTGACGCACTCTCGTGTGTCGTCGCCGCCGTCTTCTACCATTCCATCTTCAGAGCAGAAACTAGCGCACCGACCTTGCCAGGCCTCTTTGTCATCGATGTCACCATGACGCCAGACAGCGTCCTCCTCCGGCACGAGCCCATCTCCACGCATCGAACGCCGAGTCTCCACTGCGTCACGTTGCCGAGATCTGCCGCCATCAATGTGTAAGATGGAGCACCACTCCACCAAAGAAGTTGTCCACTGGTCCCTCGATCCCGTGTACACCTTCAAGAATGACGCCCCCGAGGGAAAAATGACTTCAGAGCGCTGCCATCATCCGATCTACTAATCTAGGGTTTCCCTCGGAGGTAGCGAATAGACGTCCGGAACTTCTCCTCGGCGATGCCTTCAAGAAGGTAACGACACGAAGAGTGCCAGCATCGTTGGTCTTGGCAACAAGCCGAGAATGAGATTTTTCACCCGGATCCGCTCGACAAACCTCCATCAAGCATCGTGTGCACGGGTCGCCACTGATCTGAGCCGCCGCGCAGCGAGCGGGCTGCACCGGCCAAATTAGATATGTCTGAAGGCCAGACCACTCATTACGCCGACCCGTCCACCAGGCCCTCCATGCCGCTGCCGGCGATCCAAGGTCAGATTGCCCGTCGCCGCAGATCCGGTCGCCGCCACCGAATGCAGCCAACGCCGCTGCCCGCAGCAAGGACGATCACCGCGCTCGCAGTCATCGCCATCCGAGGAAGGGCCGGCCGCCGCGCCGCCGCCGGTCAAGGCAGGGACGCCCGCTGCGCCGCCAAGGCCACATCGGCTACGCCCCTTCACATCGTGGGGCTCCGCACCATCCCCATGGTGTAAGAGAGGGGGAGGCCCCCGCCACCGCCGTTGGTCCCTGGGCTATAGGCCGGCGGCGTCCTTCGGTGGCGGCAGAGGGAGGGAAAGAAGGAGAGCCCCCGATGGCTAGGGTTTCATCCCCACCCGAGCAGGGGCGACGCAAGGGATCAGGTGGGCGACACGGAGGGTCATGGGCCACCATTTGAAATTTCAGAAATTGTTATGGACCTAGCCCATTTATTTCTAACAGAGACCGAAGGATCTCTTGTATGGGAGAGATATAGCCTCGGCGTCCATATCCATCGCCGCAGATGGACGACCCCAACCGTGGGCATGTCCCAACCCATCTCGGGAATATCCTATGTGACGCACGTTGCGGCAAACTGTCGAGGAAACGCACAGGGTTCACGCGCGAGCGACGCAATCTGGGCCGGCCTGTTAGCGGATAGCATCAGTACGGGCGGTTGGTTTCTCCCGGTTTTGGGAACCTTCTAGAAGGTTCCCCGAATCGGTTTTTTTCTATTTTTTTCTGGCTGGTTTTCTAAGAGGTTTTTTCTTTTTTGTTTATTTTCTGTTATGTTTCTTTTTTTATTTCCGTTTTGGTTATAACTTTCCTGTTTCTTTCTTCTTTTTTCATTTCTTTTCCTTTTTCTGTTTCTTTCTTCAAAAATTCGGAAATTTTAAAAATGTATAGAAATCAAAATTGTTCGCTAATTTGAAAATATGTTCAGGGATTACAAAACTATGTCATGTTTTCAAAAAAATGTTCAAAAATTTGAAAATATGTTCTTGTTTTCAGAAAATGTTCACTTTTAAAATATAGTTTGGGATTTTCGAAAAATTATCCAGTTATTCTAAATTCCAAAAACTGTTCACAAATTCCAAAAATTGTTCATGTTTACATTTTTTAGGAGTTTCAAAAAATGTTCCTGTTTCAAAAATTGTTCCCATTTTCAATAAATGTTTGGGTTTTCAACGTTGTCCATGTTTTTGAAAAAAAAACAGAGTTTCAGAAAATGTTCCCATTTTCAAAATTTGTTCCGGAGTTTAAAAAAATGTTCATCTTTTCAATTTTGTTCGCTTTTTTTTATTTTGTTTGGGAGTTTAAAATGTTCCCATTGTCAATAAATGTTTGTGTTTTCAAAATTGTTCGTGTTTTGTAGAAAAACTGAAGAGTTTCATAAAATGTTACCATTTTCCAAATCTGTTCCGAAGTTTAAAAAAATGTTTGTGTTTTATAATTTTGTTCGCTTTATTACTTTCTTCGGGAGTTTAAAATGTTCCAGTTTTCAATAAATGTTTGTGTTTTCAAAATTGTTCATGTTTTTTTTAAAAACTCAAGAGTTTCATAAAATGTTCCGATTTTCCAAATTTGTTCTGGAGTTTTAACAAATGTTCGTGTTTTCAATAATTGTTCGCATATTTATATTTTGTTCGGGAGTTTAAATTGTTCCCGTTTTCAAAAAATGTTTGTGTTTTCAAAATCGTTCATGTCTTTTAAAAATATTCAGGAGTTTTGGAAAATGTTCCCATTTTCAAAATTTGTTCTGGAGTATAAAAAAGATGTTCGTGTATTGAAAAATTGTTCGCGTTTTAATATATTGTTCGGCAGTTTAAAATATTCCCATTTTCAAAAAATTTAAAAATGTTTGCGGTTTGAAAATTTGTTCACCTTTTCAAAAATATATTCCTGTTGAAAATGTGTTCTCAAATTCAGAAAATGCTTGCACATTTGCAAAATAAACACTTTTAAAAAGTACACTTTTTTCAAATCACCTTCACAAATATTGTTCTTGTTTTCCGAGATTCTCACAAAATTTCCAAAATCTGTTTGAAAATTTACATTTTGTTCACATTTCCTCAAAAAAAAAATCATGTTTTCCAGACTCCAGAGTGTGTTCAATTTTCAAAAATCTATATGCTACATTACGGGATATCCTGCAAGAGTAAGTTCTTAAATACCATAGCGATGTGTTATATTTCACGTTCGTAGACTTCCTGTGGTGGCTAGCAGCGCTGGTTGTGGAGACCGATGTCGTGGGTTCGATTTTGTAACTGCGGACATTTTCTGTTTATGCGTTATATTTCACGTTCGCAGTTGCAATTTTGGTCTGAAATTCAAAAAATGTTCGTGTTTCAAAAAGTGTTCAATAATTTCAGAAAATGTTCATCATTTCAAAAAATTTGTTAGATGTCCCATGGAATGTTTCATTTTTCAAAATTTTGTTCACAGATTCAAAAAATGTTTGCAGTTTCAAATTTTTGTTCGGAATTTCATGAAATTTTCCATTTTCAAATATTTGTTCACAAATTTTAAAAATGTTTGCTGTATGAAAATTTGTTCGGAATTTCATAATTTGTTCACAACTTCAAAAAAGGTTCAAGTTTTAAAAAAACTTTCTGCAATTTCAATTTTTCTCGCATATGCAAAATGTTCCTGTTTTGGAAAATTTGTGCAGAAATTCACGCACTTTTCGAAATATACACTTTCAGTATAAATGTACACCTTTTCGTCAGATGATGACTATAGTATCTAATTCTGGTTCGATATAGTGCATCAGTCTAGTTGTATAGTCATGCTATTATTAATGCGCGTTGTTCCATTCCAGGAAACGCTAGTCAGCTGTAGTGGCTAGAAGCGTGCAATCGCAATCTGTTGGTCGCCAGTTCGAATCCTTGCATCGCGCTTGCCCTCCATTTTTCGCTTCCTTTTTCTTTCCACAGAACAGCTCGATGGGCCGGCCCAGTCAGGCTGCCTCCCTGTGCGTGGCTGCGCCAACTTCAGGCTGCCTCCCTGTGCGTGGCTGCGCCAATTTGACGCAAAGAGCGTCCAATAGGAGCTCCCCCCATCTCGTGCAATCTGCAATACTTCCTGTCACGGCGAAGCAAGGCCCCAGTGCATAGCACGAGCGTGCGAGAGCCTTCCTGTAACCCCGTTGCTATGGTTCAGACCCATCGTCGGTTGCTGGAGTTGAGTTCTGCAACAGCATTTTTCTTCAACTTGAAATCCCAGCAATTTTGGTGCACATGGACTTCAGATGATTTTTGCTCAAACTGAAGTGGGTGACCAAGTTGTGACTCACCCAACCCAACAAATACTGAAAGAAAAGGTGCAAGACCCAAGTACGGAATGAAGCATGAAAGATGAACAGGGAACAAGGAGTAAAACATCATTTCACAGAGTCTCAAGTGAGAACAAACAATCAGGTTGCGTGACACACCCAACAACCTTGACCCTTTTTAACCCAACTTGGCACGGCGACGAACAACAGGTCCTTCCCCTCCACAACAGCAACAGCACCAGCAATGTGTGTGTATCTTGTACATCATATAGAAACATCCTTTGTTGGGAACAAGACAAAGCGACGCTATTGCGCCCTAGCGACAGAGGGACTGGACCGACTCTTGTGTAGTATCTAGCTTACAGTTACAATATCACCTCACAACAATACACGACACGTCTTGGGTGCTGGATGTTCCTCTTCTGTCCAGTCGTCTCTCTTGGCGGGCACACAAATTATTGTCGACGGAGTACACTTGACATTCATAGTATAGTACAAGAGCAGCGAGTGGTCTTAGGCAACTTGTTCGTCTTCTTGTCTGACACAAACAAGTTAATATAATTCAGCAAAATGAACGAGACTGACATTCCTCTGAAATTTGAACTGTACGAGGCACACCGTACTGCCTCGTACTGTTCTTATTTCACAAGTTACTACCTAAGTACCCAACGGTCGAAATGCTAAAATAGAATATGTTCATCTAATTTCGGCAAGTGGTCTCCATACTCAACCACCTTAGGTATACAGATCACAAATCATGGAAATGGAAATGGTCTGGTTACCATCAACTGAAAGGTGAAAGGCAACTAAAATGTAACGTTACAAGGGCCAGCCAACCATTATCTCAGCCAAGGGCATGATTTTGACACTGAATGGCATAGAGTTGACGAATTAGTTCAAATTATGACTAGACCAATCCAGGTGTTCTTTCAGTGGTTATTGTCATAATGTTTTATTATACTCCCTCCATTCCATAATGTAGTGCGCCCGCACTTTTCGAGATTTAAGTTTGACCATAAATTTAACCAATGAGAGACTGCAGCGGGAGCAAAAATTATACCATTGAAATAAATTTAACCAACGTGGGCGACTGCGGCGGGGGCAAAAATTATACCATTGAAATAAGTTTAACAAACGTGGGCGACTGCGGCAGGAGCAAAAATTATACCATTGAAGGGAGTATAACATTGCATCCAACGGCGTCCTATCTAAGTGTGAAGAAGCAGAATCTTACGCGCTTTAACGAGACATACATTTCAATGTAATTTCCGCTAATTTCTGCTGTACTGGTCAAGTGGTTATTAGAGGGGATTAGACAGAAACCAAATCTGTGATCTGGCATCGTTGGTAAAGACCAGAATTTCATCTATGAATTACGGGACAGACAACAGGCTCACCAAACTGACTTCCCATGGATAGAAGCGCAGAGCTCCATGACTTTCATGTCAACATTTTCATATTTCATCCACAATCATTTTCAGTTCAGAGAATGAATGGTAGAAAGGAAACAAATGACTGATATGCACCCATTTGCAATTTTAAGACACAACTTGCATGATGAAACAATGTTAATCAGTCTAAGTAAGACACACGGGAAGATTCAACAAGTCATAAGCAATGCTTTACACAAATATTACAAAATTGCAGCTTACCTGGTTTTGACTTTGCAGATGATGGCTGGACAACGACATGCATTGTTATAACAGTGCTGGGAAGATCACCAAAAGGTGCTCTGCACTGTGCAATATTCTTGTCATTTTCTAGAATTTTGCCTCCACTTATCAGTTTCACATCATTAGCACTCTTTGGGACAATTGTTTTATCTACAAGCAGAATCATTACAGAATTAGAAATATTACACAAGCAGCGGAGGAGATATAACTATACTTGAAAAAAAACTCAGAAATGCAGTACGAAAGTACATATGCAGCAAACTACCTAAAACCTTGGCAAAAATGCTACCCATACATCTTAAAATGCAGGATTTTAGGAATTTTATTACATCAAATTGAACAAAAATATTAACAGCAGCTAAATACAATTAGAACAGTTATCTTTACTGAAGCAATCATGATAAAATAAGAAGACAAATCACGGCATGTGCCTTGTGTGCAGGTAAGATAGAAACATGTATTGGTAAAAATTAGAACAAAATAGGGAAGTCAAGGCGGGATAAATTTTAAGGCAATGCTATGCAGAAGCGGTAAAGCTGTTGCCTTGTGACCATGAGGTCACGGGTTCGAGTCCTGGAAACAGCCTCTTGCAGAAATGTAGGGAAAGGCTGCATACAGAAGACCCAAAGTGGTCGGACCCTTCCCGAACCTTGCACAAGCAGGAGCTACATGCACCGGGCTGCCCAATGCTATACAGAAGTTAAGTTCGGATCAACAAGAATGTTCCATAATATCAGATCCTAAGCAAAGTTCCTGTCCCATTTGACAATATTGCCTTTTGAGAGAAGTACAACTTAGATGTCTTAAAATCATAACGATCATTAGATTCATTGATCCACAATAACAGGGAGTACAAGCACACAAAGACAGCAGAACTAAGTGATAAACAAATGGAAATATAAAAACAATATGGCAAATGTAAGGCATATGCTATTTAACACAGCACAAATGTATGAACCCATTTTTCACTCCCTACCAACAAAATAGATATGACATTCTTTTTAATATCCCTGTGGATGGAAATAGAATGTGATTAACACATGGTGGCTGCTGACAATGAAATACACAAGCTCAGATCGAACATTATGAGCTTCTCAAGTGTTTGTGGCTCCTAGAGCATCTTCCTGTTGGGCTCTCTGTGGTCTACTTCACAGCCTTCATCTTTGGCTTGCTATAGAGGCATAGAGTAATAACTTGAGCATCACATACTCACTATTGAACAATTTAAAAGATATCCTAAAGTGGAGTGCTGCGGTGCCCATTCAAGGAATTCATGGAAATAGTTGTGCATTTGTTGGAAATCAGAGACATCCTGCACATCATGGGTTGTCAGCGTCCCACTTATCAAAACGGGCTATGGTAAAGCACATTAACATGTCTGCCTACATTATAGCCCCTAACATGTCTGCCTACATTATAGCCCCAAGCACGGCTCCTCCGCTGTTCGCTTAGATACCAAAGACCATCCTGGATTATTACCGTAAAAGAAGACATCTCCTATACACATCTGATACCTCTCTAATTTAAGCCGTACTTCAGAATATTAACGAGACCTAGCACTTGCTAGTTATAGAAGCACACCTATTTTCCCAAAATCAGACAAGCAACAAATCTTGCAGGCACCAAACAAGCAAATATAAAGAAGCATGAAGCTTGCTCATCACCCCTTATTCCAGTCTACTGTCGTCACGCAGAGGGAACAGACAAGCCTGGGTTCCTTTACAAATTTACTGGTGCAGATGGCACAGGCACAAACTAGAGCTTGCACAGAGACACCACACCACAAGAATCGCACCACATCGTGCGAGAATCAAGAGCTCAAGAGATTGAATCTTTAGGACCTTTGGGCCAGTCGGCAACGACACGGTCCTTGAGTGCGGCGACGGTGGTAGCAGCGGCGTTGCAGCGGATGGGGCCGATGTCAGAGCCGTCGAAGAGCCGGAACTTCACCTCTACCTCCTCCTCCTCCGCTCCCGCCCCTGCATCCGCTCTCTCTTCCTCTCTCGTTCCCTCCACCTTGGTCTCCTCCCCCTCGGCCATTTCTTGGCCTCCCACCAAGACCTCGAATACTCGCGGGACCCCGCGGGGAATCTGAGCTGGGCTCGGCTGCGCCAAGCAAGAACTTGCGAGCTCGGTGGGGGTAGAGACGGGAGGGATTCGGAGCTTGGTTTAGGGTTTGGTGGGAGGCAACGAGGGTAGGAGAGGAGGAGCAGGAGAGAAGAGGAGACGCTTTGCAACTGCAAAGGAAAGGTAGGAGAAAATTCTCTTCTCCTTTTCTCCCGTGAGATTGGTGGTTATTTCGGACTTGGTCTTTTTCTCCTGACTTTTTAAATTTTTTTACAATTTCCTGTATATGTTATGACGTTTTTTTTCAGTTTTGCTAAAGAATGCCATAAGGATTGCACATCTAAGTTAAAAAATGTTTTACATTTTAGGACGAAAGGAATATGTCATTAATTTTACATAATTCTTTTCTCATATCTAGAACCATGCTTATTGTTACTTTGAGAAACAATATAACACCACCATACACCCACATATTGTCCACTTCGCTGAGTGCATATGGTGTACGTATACTTCTACATTGTTGATTTGACCTAAATATGTCAGCTTATTCAATTGTTGATTTGGAAGTATACACACACATGACAGAAGAAAAACATTGACGGAACCTAAACTGTCAGACCTTGATGTAGGGGGTCATAATTTAGATGTCTTGAAATGAGGGTAAAAGAGATACGGTGAATTTACTTAAGTTTAAGCTTTTCGAGGAAATAATAACCTACGTCATGTTTGTGTTTACTACATTGGAGTAAGTACAAAGTACAAGTATCTACCAAGTGATTTCTTAAGTTTTCTACAAGCCAGGGCCCTTGGTTTATACAGGTACGGGGGGTTCTAGGGTATTAGGTATTAGTTGGCTACGCACAAAGAGGCAGAGTCCTTCACAAATCGTGTATGAAAAGTCTTATGGAACCTTCTCATTATATGCCATGGGCTGCCCGATGTGACCCATATCTAAACCGACAAGGGGACCTCAGATCCCGTCCACCGAGTCAGGAGTTGACATGTTGAGAGGCCCCTTAGGGCATGTACAATGGTGCTATCATAAGAGTGCCACATAGGATAATGGCTGAGGTGGAAGAGAGATAAACCACATGAAAAGGTTTGCCTTTTCTTATTTAAGAGATTATCTCTTAGCAACAATTGTCTCGCCACGTATTTAGGGATATCTAGTTATTGAAGACAAGACTAGGAATAACCCATTGTGCATCACTTTTTATTGTCTTATCTAGATTAGGTCGCGGGACATAAGATAAGGCAGTCTTATTTAGGACAGTAAAACTGAGCCTCTTTCCATCCCTCTCGCGCACTCAATGTATCCGACCGTTCGATTGAGCATCCACACATTTTTGGTCGTTGGATTTCTCTGTAATAGCTAGCTTCATGTGAGTGGGACGACTGTCCTAAAAGGGCAACTACTCCGGTGGAAAAAAAATGAACATATGTGGTTGATTGGCCCATTTGCACAAAGTAGACGGCCTGTCTAGCGTCGGCACAATGAAGTCCATCGATAAGGAAGATAAGGAAGAAAAAAAGGGGGCTAAGTCGTTCCTCTCGCGGCGGCGACGACTCAGTTCTTGCAGGCATCAGAGGGGACTAGTGGATGATGCGCGCCTTGCTGCGCCGTTTTTCATAGATGGAGTGTATTTTTCATGCTTGTGTTGTAGATATTTCGCACTGTTTGTTTGTTTGTTGGGATATTTGGCGTGTTTCTTCATTTTTCACTGAGCAACATACCAATATCTTGTCACCGAGATCGGGGAGCCCATTGATCTTGCCGTCGCTGTTGTCGCGCGAGTCCCTGCCTCCTCCACTGTCGCTCTCCAAAAACTTACTGATGAACATGGCCAGGTCTGTCTCGCTCTCGTGGTGTCTCCCGAGCCCATCTCCGCCTCCACGTGTCCGCGGCCAAAGCTCACCCACCGGCGACCCCCCGCCCTCGCGTGGTGACACCCTCGTTGAAGAAGGGACCTCCTTCATTGCGCCCCACAGCGCCCGGCCTTGGCAGGAAACCAAACTCCTTGGCCACCAGAATCATGCCTTGAGTTCCTCCCGCCGAGGAATCAGGCTGTGCGCCATCTCGAACAAATGATTCCCCGTCTAAACTCGAATGCGAACCGACCAAATCCAGTTGGAATGAGAAGGGAAGAGACCCTTGAATCCAAACCTCATGATGGTCGAGCATGTGAATTCGAGTTGAGTAAAGGGATAATGGGGATATAGCTGCTCGACTAGCATCAACCTCCCTCCAAATCAAAGATTAGCAACAGAGGATTAGCAGCAGAGCAACGACAGTAATGCAGAGGATACTGGAGCAAGCGAGAGCGAGTGGCACCGGTGTAAATAAAGAAAGCAGAGGAGAGACTAACCTTGAATTTTGCTTTTGAGGAGGCGCGTGAGGAAATCAGGGAAGGACGTTGCCGCTTTGCGATTTGCCTCCTACTTCCTCCGGTCCTTTTTAGTCTGCATATAAGTTTTGTCCGAAGTTAAAGTATCTCTGCTTTGACCAAACTTATAGAAAAAAATATTAACATTCACAATACCCAATCAATATGGTAAAATTAATTGTGAAATGTAATTTCATAGTATATATATTTGGTACTGTAGATGTTGATATTTTCTAATATAATTTTGGTCAAACTTTGTAGAATTTGACTTGATACAAATCTAATACATAAAGTAAAAATGACCGGAGGAGTACGCAGGTATTGGTGAATTTCTCTAAGAAGGAGTAGGCGGGTATTGGTGAATTTTTCTAAGAAGCGACACGAAGCAAATGTTTGACCAGCTCAGAACCCATTGACCATAGGGGTCCACCTTGTAAAAAAACGCTTGAGCCTGGAGCAACATACCGATATCTTGTCGGCGAGGTCGGGGAGTCCACCGAGCTTGTCGTTACTACTGTGGCGCGAGTCCCTGCCTCCTCCACTGTCGCTCTCCAAAAACTTGCTGATGAACATGGCTCCCGTGTGAGGATCTCATCTGCGACCTCGTCACGCGTCAGTCCAACGCTCCCTTCCGACAACTGCAACGACACCCACTGGTTTCGTGTTGCGCTCTGTCTCACAACTCACCGGAGTCGTTGTCCGCGACTTCCATACCCTCAGCCATCATCCTACATCTCCTCCAGGTCAGCGGCGCTTTAGTTTGCAGTTCTTGTCTTGCCCCATGCCCCCATGCGACCCGCCTCCTGATTCGAATTCAAGAATAACTGTAAGGTAGAATCTCTCCTCAACACCATTACAGTTCATGTATTCAAATTGAATCCTCTCAGCCGAACCTACACATGTGAATTGAAGTATTGTGAGATGTTCCAGATTTGTCCAGTTTGAATCCTAACCGTGCAGAAGATTAGTGAGACACTTTTTGTTAATATAAAATTAGCAGGACCCATGCAAAAATGTATAGTTGTAGTCGAGCATTAAGTCCTAGGCACATCAGATCAGATTTGGAACTTCTTGGCATAAGGTAAACATATACTGAACCTCTTCTATGGTCTGCAGATTAGGTTTGTGAGGTAGTGACAAAATATGTCTTTTAAACTTTACATCAATAATCGCAGAAAACTACATGTGTCGGTGTCAAAATCGGCGGATCTCGGATAGGGGATCCCGAACTGTGCGTCTAGGCGGATGGTAACAGGAGACAAGGGACACGATGTTTTTACCCAGGTTCGGGCCCTCTCGATGGAGGTAAAACCCTACTCCTGCTTGATTGATATTGATGATATGGGTAGTACAAGAGTGGATCTACCACGAGATCAAGGAGGCTAAACCCTAGAAGCTAGCCTATGGTATGATTGTTGTTCGTCCTATGGACTAAAACCCTCCGGTTTATATAGACACCGGAGAGGGATAGGGTTACACAGAGTCGGTTACAATGATAGGAGATCTACATATCCGTATTGCCAAGCTTGCCTTTCACGCCAAGGAAAGTCCCATCCGGACACGGGACGAAGTCTTCAATCTTGTATCTTCATAGTCTTGGAGTCCGGCCGATGATGATAGTTCGGCTATCCGGACACCCCCTAGTCAGGACTCCCTCAGTAGCCCCTGAACCAGGCTTCAATGACGACGAGTCTGGCGCGCATATTGTCTTCGGCATTACAAGGCGGGTTCCTCCTCCGAATAATTCATAGAAGATTGTGAACGCCAAGATAGTGTCCGGCTCTGCAAAATAAATTCCACGTACCACCGTAGAGAGAATAATATTCACACAAGTTCAATCTGCTGACGTACTTTGTGGCGTGACGTCACACCACTACCAAGCCTTTACTCGAATCGTTTTTATTATACCACCTCAGCACGTTTAGCGAAGCGGTTTCCTTGGCACGTCTTGTCGAAGCAGAGATCGTGTTCCCCTTATTCCGGGATTCCCATCAATACGGACGTGGGTAACCCAACCACGCCCGTTGCCACGCCCCTCCATCGAAGGCGAGTTCCAAACGGTCACGGGGACGGCTCTTGGTATTCTCCCTCTTTATAATGAGACCAAGGCTCGTTTCTTTTCTTCAATCCTCAATCGAATCTACCCCTCGCCCCAAGTTCCAGCACTCGGGGCTCCAGATTCAAGCGCTTCGGACCTTCGACAATGTCCGGCTCCGACCTACAGGGCCGGTGGATGCCCTCCTCCGTCACGGAAGAGGACGTGCTAAAGATGAGAGAAGCCAGGTACTTAACCTACGAGATTTTGCATAGGTTGCCTGCCCAAGGGCAAGTCATTCCTACTCCCGAGCCAGGCGAGAGCGTCGTATTCGTGTCTCACCTCCGTCGGGGTTTAGGCTTCCGGATGGATCCTTTTGTGAGAGGGCTCATGTTTTACTATGGGCTGGAATTCCATGACTTGGCTCCGGAGTCCATCCTCCATATCTCATCATTCATTGTCGTCTGCGAAGCCTTCCTCCGCACCACCCCTCACTTTGGTTTGTGGCTCAAAACCTTCAACGTGGAGCCGAAGATGATTGAGGGGCGTCAGGCAGAGTGCGGCGGGGCGATTATAAGCAAGAGGGTCGATGCTCCATGGCCCGAGGGCTCTTTTCAGGAGGAGCTCGGTTTGTGGGAATAGGAGTGGTTCTATATTACCGCTCCCAGGGGCAGCAGGCAGAGGCCGCCGCCCGTCTTTCGCTCTGGCCCTCCACAACGGCTGACGTCATGGGTCAACAAAGGGCTTGACTGGGGGCCGTCCAAGGACGTACCCATATTGCAGGGCCGGATTCGAGACCTCCAAGAGAGGGAGATCAATCTGGTCGTGGTGACGCAGGTTATGCTGATTCGGCGCCTTCTGCCCTGCAAGCGTCGCCCCCTCCGCCTGTGGGAATTCAATCCGGGGGGGCCACGAGCTCTCCAGCACTTCATGGGTACGACACCCGTGGAGATGTACAAATTGTTCTTCGGATCACAAGAGGTGTGTCCGGAATTGACCGAGGACGCCAGCTTAAGCTGCAATCGCCCGGATACTCAAGTAAGTAGCCATGTGTCTGGACATACCGTTTGTTTGCATAACTTGGATTTGCCTTTTAACCAATCGTCCTTTGAACAGGAGTGGATAGCGCAAGCAAAACTGATACGGTGTCCGGCCCCCCTCCCGGAGACCACGCCGGATCCCGTGTTGGTCAAGATGCCGGAGGTTGCGCCTTCAGAAGAGGGCGAAGGGGAAAACAGAGAAACTACTGCCTCTACTAAAGAGGCTTTCAAGAAAGGGGGGATCGAGAATCCCTCCTTCCAGGGGGAGAAGAGGACCGCTTCCGAAGATCCGGAGGCTAAGGCCTCAAAGCGGGGGAAGAAATCTTCACCAGAGGGTCCTGTGCCAGGAGAAGCCCCGGCCGCACTATCTCCCCTAAGGAATCAGCCCTCCAGCGAGCCGTAAGTAGGAAAGGGGAGTTTTGTAATAAGGGACATCCCTATTTTTGCTTATGAGGATAACCGAAGTTTTTACCTTGTAGTTCGGATCTCCGCCCTTCTCAGCTGAGCTCATCCTCGGGGGACCTTCGTCCGGAGATGATGGAGAGCGAGACGCCTCCATCTGCCGCACCGTCAGGCGGGGCGGACGACCCTGAGGTGTCGTCACAGAGGGTCCCCCCGAGTCCGGCAGGGCCGGAGAGTTCGGCACCTACTGGTGTACGGCCGGGGGAGCTGAAGGATCTGCTCGAGAGGGCGTCTATCTCAGAGGATCACCATACATTGATGAGTACGGTGATTGAAAGAATTTCGTCCGCTGAGGGCGGGTTGCATGATGCCGTCAGAAGTTTACTGGCGGGTTTTGAGGTACGTAAAAATGACATACCTTTTGACAGTTTTGCACATAGAGTGCGCCCTGTATAGATAGTAGCCTCTGAGACTCGGTATGTTGTCGAAAGCGACAGCGTGCCGGGGATCATAATCTCAGTTATTAATTCTCGCTTTTCCTATGCAGGTGGCGGATCGTCCGGTGGCCAGCCGGACTGATAGAGTTGCCGAACTAAAGCGGTAACTCGACGTTGCGGATGCGGACATCGCGCTGGTCAATAAACGACTTGATGAGTCACAAGGTAGATTGTTTCTCCGTGGTCACCTAGTAAGGGAGCTGACGCCCACTCCTTACAACATGTATGCTTGATGCGGATGGTGCCGCTGCTGTGGAGGGCCTTCGGGCAGAGCTTGCTCGAGCCAAGGAGCAGGCCAGAAGGAGTGATGCGGCTGCCTCGAAGGTAGCCGAAGAGCTAAAAGCCAAAAAGGCTGCTCACTGCCGAAGCAGGGAGAAGATGGCCGGAATGGTCGTGAAGCTGAAGGATGTTACCGACTGCTATGAGGTTCTTGAAAAAGAACGCCGAGTGGAGCAAGAGGACCTGAAGAAGGCCACCGCCGAAGCCAAGGATGCCCGTTCTGCAATGAGGGCTGTAAAGGAGGAGCTGCGTCAGGCCGGAGACATTGCGGCTGGAAAACCCTTTCTGCTGCACAGGAAGTTCACAGATCAGAAGTATGCTCAGCTGGGCCAGCTGTGGGGTGCGGAGGATCCTTATCTGGATTTGGCGGTGAGTGCGGCGGATGCGGTTGTGCACTTCCGAAGCCAAAAGGATCACGAGATGGAAGAGCTGTTTTGGTCTCAATTCCACAGTCCGGAGCGTTCACTTCCGTTGACCGATCGGTTGGCTGAGTGGGCTGAGCTGAATAGATTGTCCGGATTTGCCATGACGGATGTAGTGGCTCATCTGTGGCCGGATATGCCCAAGCTGAAGAGTTATTTTGGCTTATTGCAGCAATTCCTTGGGGCGGTGCCGCATATCAAGGCGATGAAGCGGTCGGCATGCATAGAGGGTGCACGTATGGCTCTCGCCCGTGTTAAGACATACTGGGCGGAGATGGATGCCACCGATGTTGCATCTCGGGGTTCGGACGAGAGCCGGTTACCCACCGAGCACTATTTTGGGGAAGTCCTGCAGGGCGCTCGTTTAATAGAGTCGCAGTGCTCGAAAAATGTTATGTTCAAATGACATGTATGATTTGTAAAACCATATTCATAATATAGGTGCTTTTTATACTTGTGCGTTCAAGTATTCAAATATCTCATGTGCGGCCGTTAATGTATACGTGTATATAACCTGAAAGATTGCAGTCTTCGGCTTCAGCCCCCACGCACATGATGCGGGGGTGTTTGCAAAATAGCGCATTTTCACACTTAATCCAACGTCTTGGTCCTGTGAAGGAGGTGGTAGCATAGCAAACTAGGCAACCGGACTATAATGCTTTATCACTTTCACTTAGCCATAGGAGTTCGAAGGTGGGGCTACGATATAGCCCCTAGGGGCACCGCGTTCTCCGAATTCGGGGCACGTATGTGCCTGACCGGGAAACGGTCCTTCATCAAAGCGGCGGAATTCTAGACATTCCGGTAGTCGATCGAGTGGTTGACCAGTCTCTCGCTATATCATGACAGTCAGTTTTCGGCTTTCTCTACTGAGGTGCTCGCCCGGCCGAACCGGGGCACAATCGCAGTAGTTCTCCTGGTGCCGCGTTAGCCGATGATACAGAACGTGAGGCAGAAAAACACAGGAGCCGGGCAAACCCAACATTTGACCAAAGACATGATTCGAAGCTGATGCATATAAGGCCTAACTCGAGACGCCGAACACTCCATGAGGTATTCGGTCTTTATGAAAACGGGCAGAACGATGCCCTAAGCCCCTAGTGTCCAGGTACGGGCGAAAACTTCTGACGCGGCCGATGCCAAAACGCCAGCCTCCTCCTCGGTTATAATAGGAAACCGGGGGATGTGTATCAACAAGAGACAGTAAGAAAGGTTTACGCAGGGTCTTAATCTGAAAAGAATCCTTGCGACGGGTCCCTGCTGCACGTCTGCGCCTGTGTCTCAGTTGTGCTGTATCCTGGACAGGTGTAGCACGCTGTTCATCTGTAAAAGAGAAAAACTTAGCTTGGGAAAATACCGTGCAAAAAATGTATTTAAAACAGAGTATAATTTAAAAAATGAATAAAGTTGAGCTTTATTGGCTCTCATTGTTTGTGCACGCAGCCTCTTGTAAAGGGGTGCGCGTCTAGGAAGCCCCTAGTTTATTTATGCCGGACTCGCCTAGCCATGTCCGGGGTCTTGAACGACCTTTTAATGAGATAATGCCGCGTGGACCGGGCATTTTAAGTGTAAGAGACGCGTAATGCGGTATTGCGTTAAAGCGGGCGAAAGCTTCACGTCCCAATAGTGCTTGGTGGCTACTTTTAAATGGGGCGATATGGAAGATTAGCTTTTCGCGACGGAAGTTGTCGGATGAACCGAACACAACTTCTAGTAGTAAGGAGCCCGTGCAATTGGCGTAAGGGCCTGGCGTCACTCCTTTGAAGGAAGTGTTGCTATGGCGAATTTTGGTAGGGTCTATCCCCATCCTGCGGATTGTGTCCGATTATAGCAGGTTTAAATCGCTACCGCCATCCATTAGGACTTGTGTAAATTGTAGTCCGTCGATTATAGGATCCAATATCAAAGTAGTCCATCCTGCGTTTCGAATATTTCTAGAGTAATCCAGATGGTCGAAAGTAATTGGTTTTGACATCCAATCTCGGGATTCCGCTGGGGTGGACCGTGCGGCATGTGCTTTGATAGACGCCTCCGTATTTTTCCTTGTTATCACTTGAAGTGAATTCACTGTTTTTACTTCTTGTGGGAAGTTCTTTTGTTTTCCGGTGCTCTGCGTGTGCGGTTCGTCATCGTCCTCGCTTGGCGTGTCGAGCCCCTTGTGTTCGGCGTTGAGTCGGCCGGACTTCTTGAAGACCCAACAATCTCGGTGGGTGTGGTTTGCAGGCTTCCCGGGGGTACTGTGGATTTGACATATCCTATCCAAAATTTTGTTTAGGTTGGATAGTTCGTCACTGTTGTCCTTAAGAGGCAGTGTTTTGTTGTTCGGCCAAGAGCTTTTGAATCCGGCGTTGACCGTCGTGTTCTTTGGGCCGTTTTCTTTATTCCGGTGCTGATATTTTCTGCGTCGTGATTTCCCATTTCCATCTCTGACCTCGGATATACTTGGGTCGCTGGTGTTGCATCTTGCCAGCCAGCTATCTTCTCCCGCGCAAAAGCGGGTCATGAGGCTCGTTAGTGCGGCCATTGTTCTTGGTTTTTCCTGGCCGAGGTGTCTGGCGAGCCATTCGTCTCGGACGTTATGTTTAAAAGCTGCTAAGGCTTCAGCGTCCGGACAGTCGACTATTTGGTTCTTTTTGGTGAGGAACCTATTCCCGAATTTGCGTGCTGACTCTCCGGGCTATTGAGTTATGTGACTTAAATCGTCTGCATCCGGAGGGAGGATATAAGTCCCCTGAAAATTTGCTCTAAACGCATCCTCGAGCTCTTCCCAACTTCCAATGGTATTTTCTGGGAGGCTTTTGAGCCAATGCCGAGCTGGCCCTTTGAGCTTGAGGGGTAGGTATTTTATGGCATGGAGATCGTCTCCTCTGGCCATATGTATGTGTAGGATGTAATCCTCAATCCAAACTCCGGGGTCTGTTGTTCCGTCGTATGCCCCTATGTTTACGGGCTTAAAACCCGCTGGAAATTCATGATCCAGTACCTCATCGGTGAAACATAGCGGGTGTGCGGCGCCCCTGTATTTAGGTATGCTGTTATCTTCGAACACTCGGCATGTTGTGTTGCTTCCTGGAGCCCTATTTTTTGGCCCATAAATGGACCTGACCGGGCCATCCTTTTTGCGAGGATCTTTATGTGTATCATGTGCCCGCTTGTGTGCGGCGCCGCTTGCCACTCTTAGCCTATCATTTGGTCATCTATCCGGCCAGGCGGCCTCTTTGCTTTTTGATTGTGGTGGCTCTACGGCCTCCTCGTCGAATTCGGGCAACAGCTTGCGCTTCGGGTAGCTCTTTGCTTGGTGACTATTGCCGTATTTGTCTGCGGTCTTGAGTACTTTGCTCCATCTCATTCTGAGTACGTCTTCCGCTGTTTTGAGCTTCCATTTCTGCTTCTTCAAACTTCTTGCAGTGGTGACGAGCCTTTTGTGAAGGTTCTTATGCTCCGGTGATGTGTCCGGCGTGAGATCGTCTGGACTGTTGTTTTCGCCGGGGGATGGGTTGCTTGTCCAACTCATCCTGTTCGGATGGTTGCTTGGTTGTATGTTCGTCGTCCACTGGTTCGCCCTGCTCTACGGCTGGGTCATTATGGGTGCTGTTGTTATCGAGGCGGGACTTCGGGCGGCGCTTGCATCGCCGTTTTGGTTGTTTTTTGGAGGAATTATCCATCGCTGCGTCCCGTTGTTCCTCGTTATCGCTTCCTTTTGGTGTATCCACCATGTATATGTCATGAGTTGAGGTGGCTTTCCAGTGCCCAGTAGGCGCTGGTTCTTGGTCGTCTCCGGCATCGTCGTCCATACCGTCGATGTCTTCGGAGTCGAAGTCTAGCATGTCGGTTAAATCGTCGATAGTGGCTATAAAGTGGGTGGTGGGTGGGCTTTGAATTTCTTCGTCGTCCACATCCCAACCATCCTGACCGCAATTCGGCCAGGGCTCTCCTGATAGCGAGAGATACTGAGGGAGTCCTGGACTAGGGGGTGTCCGGACAGCCGGACTATCAGCGTCCGCCGGACTCCAAGACTGCGAAGATACAAGATTGAAGACTCCGTCCCGTGTACGGATGGGACTTTCCTTGGCGTGGAAGGCAAGCTTGGCGATACGGATATGTAGATCTCCTGCCATTGTAACCGACTTTGTGTAACCCTAGCCTCCTCCGGTGTCTATATAAACCGGAGGGCTTTAGTCCGTAGGACACAACATACATTACAACAATCATACCATAGGCTAGCTTTAGGGTTTAGCCTCCTTGATCTCGTGGTAGATCCACTCTTGTACTACCCATATCATCAATATTAATCAAGCAGGACGTAGGGTTTTACCTCCATCGAGAGGGCCCGAACCTGGGTAAAACATCGTGTCCCTCGTCTCCTGTTACCATCCGCCTAGACGCACAGTTCGGGACCCCCTACCCGAGATCCGCCAGTTTTGACACCGACATTGGTGCTTTCATTGAGAGTTCCTCTGTGTCGTCACTGATAGGCTCAATGGCATCTTCAACCAACAACGCCGTCCAGGGTGAGACTTTTCTCCCCGGGCAGATCTTCGTATTCGGCGGCTTCGCACTGCGGGCTAATTTGCTTGGCCATCTGGAGCAGATCGAAAGCTACACCCCTGGCCGTCAGGTCAGATTCGGAAGCCTAAACTTCACGGCTGACGTCCGCGGAGACTTGATCTTCAATGGGCTCGAGCCACAGCCAAGCGCGCCACACTGTTACGATGGGCATGATCTAGCTCTGCCGCCAAACAGTGCCTTGGTGGCCGCACACGAATCCGCTTCGGCCTTTAGTCCAGAGCCGATCGCCCAGATTGAGGATCGGTGGATGGACACCACCTCGGGGGCTTCAACTTCCACGGCGATGGAGCCGAACACTAATCTTGTCCCCCGCGAAACTCGTGATTCCGAGGTGCCGGACTCCTTGCCGGACTCCGAACCTCCCACGCCCCTACCAATCGATTCGGATTGGGCGCCGGTTATGGAATTCACCGCCCGGACATCTTCCAACACTCGCCCTTTGGCGACATCCTAAATTCGCTAAAGCATCTCTCGTTATCAGGAGAGTCCTGGCCGGACTATGGCCAGGATGGTTGGGATACGGACGACGAAGAAATTCAGACCCCACCCACCACCCACTTTGTAGCCACTGTCGACGATCTAACCGACATGCTAGACTATGACTCCGAAGACATCGACGGTATAGACGACGATGCCGGAGACGAACAAGAACCAGCGCCTACAGGGCACGGGAGGACCACCTCATCATATGACATATATATGGTGGATACCCCAAAAGAGAGCGATAATGAGGACCAACGGGCCGCGGCAGAAGATAATCCCGCCGACAAACAACCAAAACGGCGGCGCAGACGCCGCCCTAAGTCCCGCCTCGACAACAACAATGCTCCTAAGGACCCCGCAATAAAGCAGGGTACACAAGTGGACGACGCACACGCAGGTAAGCAACCATCCGAACAAGACGAGTCAGATAATCAGTCCAGGCCCGGCAAAAATGATAGTCCGGACTATCTCATGCCGGACACGCCGCCGGAGAACAAAAACCTTCGGAAAAGACTCGTCAACACTGCAAGAAGCTTGAAGAAGGAAAAGCAGAAGCTCAAAACAGCGGAAGACACACTCAGAATGAGGTGGAGCAAAGTGCTCAAAACCGCGGATAAATACGGCAATGGCCACCAATCAAAGAGCTACCCGAAGCGCAAGCTGCTACCAGAATTCGACGAGGAGGCCATAGTGCCCCCATAGTCAAAAAATAAAGAGGCTGCCTGGTTGGATAGACGGCCAGATGATAGGCCAAATTCTGAAAGCGGCGCCGCACATAAACCAACTAATGAACCTGGAAAGACAGATGGCCCAGCCAGGTCCATTTACGGGCCAAAGAAGAAGGCCCCAGGAAGCAAGGCAACACGTCAAGTGTCCGAAGATAGTGGCACACCCAAATACAGGGGCGCCGCACACCCACTATGTTTCACCAATGAGGTGCTGGACCATAAATTCCCAGCAGGATTTAAACCCATAAACATAGAGGCCTACGATGGAACAACAGACCCTGGAGTCTGGATAGAAGATTATATACTACATATACACATGGCCAGAGGAGATGATCTCCACGCCATAAAATACCTACCCCTCAAGCTCAAAGGGCCAGCCCGTCATTGGCTTAAAAGCCTCCCAGAAAACACTGTGGGAAGTTGGGAAGAGCTCGAGGACGCGTTTAGAGCAAATTTCAAGGGACTTATGTCCGCCCTCCGGATGCAGATGATCTAAGTCATATAACTCAACAGCTCGGAGAGTCAGCGCGCAAATTCTGGAACAGGTTCCTCACCAAAAAGAACCAAATAGTCGACTGTCCGGACGCCGAAGCCTTAGCAGCTTTTAAACACAATGTCCGAGACGAATGGCTTGCCAGACACCTCGGCCAAGAGAAACCGAGGACAATGTCCGCGCTAACAAGCCTCATGACCCGCTTCTGTGCGGGAGAGGATAGCTGGCTAGCAAGATGCAGCACCAGCGACCCAAGTACATCCGAAATAATAGATGGAAATGGAAAATCACGGCGCAGAAAAGAGCAGCGCTGGAATAAAGAGAAAAGCCCAAAGAGCACGGCAGTCAACGCCGGATTCAAAAGCTCGCGGCCGAACAACAAAACACCGCCTGTTAAGGATGACAGCGATGAGCTGTCCAACTTAAACAAGATTTTGGGTCGGATATGTCAAATCCACAGTACCCCCGGAAGGCCTGCAAACCACACCCATCGAGATTGTTGGGTTTTCAAACAGTCCGGCCGACTAAACGCCGAACACAAGGGGCTCGACGCTTCAAGCGAAGACGATAAACCCCACCAGCAGAGCACCGGAAAGCAAAAGATTTTCCCACAAGAGGTCAAAGCAGTAAACTCACTTCATGTGATAATACGGAAAAATAGTGCGGCACCTTCTAAAAAGAGCCTCGCACGGTTCAACCCAGCAGACCATAGAGATTGGATATCAAAACCAATCACTTTCGACCACCTGGATTATTCCAGAAGCGTTCGAAACGCAGGACGGACTGCCCTGATATTGGATCCCATAATTGACGGACTACAATTTACTCAAGTCCTAATGGACGGAGGCAGTGACTTAAACCTGCTGTACTCAAACACAATCCGCAAGTTGGGGATATACCCTACTAAAATTCGACACAGCCGCACTTCCTTCAAAGGAGTGACGCCGGGCCCTTACGCCAAGTGCACAGGCTCCCTATTACTAGAAGTTGTGTTCGGATCACCGAACAACTTTCGACGCGAAAAACTAATCTTTCATATCGTCCCATTTAAAAGTGGATATCAAGCACTCTTGGGATGAAAGGCTTTTGTCCGTTTCAACGCCATACCGCATTACGCGTCTCTTACACTCAAAATGCCTAGTCCACGTGGCATCATCACAGTGCGAGGGTCACTTAAAGATCCCAGACACGGATAGACGAGTCCGGCATCAGTAGGCTAGGGGCTCCCTAGCCGCACACCCCTTCACAAGGGGCTGCGCACACAAACAAACATGAACAACGTGCACACCCGTCCAGGATAACGGCACAACGGAGACACAGGCGCAGACGTGCAGTAGGGACCCGTTGCGAGGATTCTTTTCAGATTAAGACCCTGCGTAAACCTTTTTTACTGTCTCTTGTTGTTATTCTTCCTTGGTTTCTTCCTATAACCAAAGCGGAGCCTGACGTTTTGGCATCGGCCGCGTCAGAGGACCATGCCCGTACCTGGACACTAGGGGCTTAGGGCATTGTTCTGCCCATTATTATAAAGACCGAACACCTTAGGGAGTGTTCGGCATCTCGAGTTAGGCATTATATGCATCAGCTCCGAATCATGTCTTTGGTCAAATGTTGGGTTTGCCCGGCTCCTGTGTTTTGCTGCCTTACGTTCCGTATCATCGGCTAACGCGGCACCAGGAGAACTACTGCGATTGTGCCCCAGTTCGGCTGGGCGAGCACCTCAGTAGAGAAAGCCGAAAATTGACTGTCATGATATAGCGAGAGACTGGTCAACCACTCGATCGACTACTGGAATGTTTAGAATTCCCCGCTTTGACGAATGACCGTTTCCCGGTCAGGCACACACGCGCCCCGAACTCGGAGAAGTGCCGTGCCCCAAGGGGCTATATCGTAGCCCCACCCTCGAACTCCACTGGCTAAGTGAAAGTGATAAAGCATTATAGTCCGGATTGCCTCGTTTGCTATGCTATCACCTCCTTAACAGGACCGAGACGTCGGATTAAGTGTGAAAACGCGCTACTTTTGTGAACACCCCCGCACCTTGTGCGTGGGGGCTGAAGCCGAAGACTGCAATCTTTCAGGTTATACAAATGTATACGTAAACGGCCGCACAGGAGAAATTTTACTACTTGGGACGCACAAGTATAAAAAGCAGTTATAGCATAATCATCGTTTTACAAGCTAAAACATTCATTTGAACATGACATTTTTTGAGCACTGCGACTCTATTACACGAGCGCCACGCATAACTTCCCCGAAATAGTGCTCGGCGGGTAGGCGGCTTTCATCCGAACCCGGGGCGGCAATAGCGGTGGCATCCATCTCCGTCTAATGTGTCTTCACTCGGGTAAGGGCCATCCGCGCGCCTTCGATGCAGGCCGACCGTTTCATCTCCTTGATATGCGGCACCGCTCCAAGAAATTGCTGCAATAAACCGAAATAGCTCGTCGCCTTGGGCCTCTCTGGCTAGACATGAGCCACGATGTCAGTCATGGCAAGTCCGGACAATCTATTTAGCTCGGCCCATTCGGCCAACCGATCGGTCAACGGAGGTGAATGATCCGGACTATGGAATTGAGACCAAAATAGCTCTTCCGTCTTATGATCCTTCTGGCTCCGGAAGTGCTCAACGGCATCAGCCGCACTTGCCGCTAAGTCCATATACAGATCCTCCGGACCCCACAGCTGGCCAAGTTGAGCATACTTTTGATCCATAAACCGGCGACGCAGCAGAAAAGGCTTGCCAGCCACAATATCTCCGGCCTGGCGCAGCTCCTCCTTCATAGCCCGCATTGCAGAACGGGCATCCTTGGCCTCGGCGGTGGCCTTCCCTAGGTCTTCCCGCTCTGATAAGCGCTCCTTTTCAAGAGCCTCATTGCGGTCGGCAGCATCTTTTAATTTCACGGCCAATTCGGCCATCTCTTCCCTGCTTAGGCAGTGGGCAGCCTTTTTGGCTTTCAACTCCTCGGCCGCCCTCGAGGCAGCCGCGTCACTCCTTCGGGCTTGCTCCTTAGCTTGAGCAAGTTCGGCCCGAAGGCTCTCCACAGCAGCAGCACCGTTTGTATCACATCATATAACTTATCAGAGGAGGGTTTTGATCCCCTTAATAAAGCGACCGTGGAAAACTCATTTACCTTGCGACTCGTCAAGTCGCCGGTTGACAAGTGCGATGTCCGCATCCGCCACGTCAAGTTGCCGCATTAGCTCGGCAACTCCACTAGTCCGGCTAGCCCTCGGACTATCCGCCACCTGCATAGGAACGGCGACATTCATTACTTGCGATTTTGATCCTCGGCACGCCGTCGTTTTCGACAACCTACCGAGTCTCAGGGGCTACTATCTATACAGGGCGCACTTTTATGTGCAAAACTGTCAAAAAAAAGGGGTGCGTTATTCTTGCGTACCTCAAATCCCGCCAGCAAACTCGTAGCGGCATTACACAATCCGCTCTCGGCGGACGAAATCCTTCCAATCACCATACGCATCAAAGCACGGTGATCTTCTGAGATGGACGCCCTCTCAAGCAGATTTTTCAGTTCTCCCGGCCAGATACTAGTGGGCGCCGAACTCTCCGGCCCCTCCGGACTCGGGGATACCCTCCGTGACGATACTTCAGGCTCGTCTGCCCTATCTGACGGCGCAGCAGGCGGAGGCGTTTCGCTCTCCATCATCTCCGGAAGAAGATCCCCCGAAGACGAACTCATCTGAGAAGGCTGCAAATCCGAACTGCAAGATAGAAATTTTGGTTACCCACAAAAGCACAAATGGAGGTATTTTCTTAACTAATGAACTCCCCTTTTCCTACTCACGGCTCGCTGGAGGGCTGATCCTTTAGCGACGATTGTACGTCCGGATTCTCCCCGGACGCCGGACCCCCCCGGTGAAGATCTCTTCCCCCGTTTAGGGGCTTAGTCCTCCGGATCTTCGGAGGCGGTCCTCTTCTCCCCCTGGAAAGAGGGGTTTTTGATTCCCCCCTCTTCAGACGCCCCTTTGGGCGAAATAATAGCTCCTCTATTTTCCCCATCGCTCCCTTCTACGGGTGCGACCTTCAACATTCTGACCTGCATGGGCTCCAGTGCGGTCTCTGGGAGGGGAGCCGGACACCTTATCAGCTTCGATCGCGCTACCCACTCCTGTGAAGAGTAATGGGTCAGGAGGCGAATTCTAGAAAAACAGATAAACAGAACGTCCGGACTCTGAGCTATTTACCTGAGTATCCGGGCGATTGCAGCTTAGGCCTGCGTCCTCGGTCAATTCCGGACACGCTACCTGCGGTCCGAAGAACAACTTGTACATCTCCACGGGTGTCGCACCCATGAAGTGTTGGAGAATCCAAGGTCCCTCCGGGTTGAACTCCCATAGACGGAGAGGACGGCGTTTGCAGGGCAGAAGACGCCTGATTAGCATAACCTGCATCACCACGACCAGATTGATCTCCCTCGCCTGGAGGTCTTGAATCCGGCCCTGCAATGAGGGCACGTCTTCGGACGGCCCCCAATTGAGCCCTTGGTTGACCCACGACATCAGTCAGCATGGAGGTCCCGGGCGGAACGAAGGTGGCGGCTTTTACTTGCTGCCCTTCGGAGCGGTGATATAGAACCACTCCTGTTGCCACAGTCCGAGTTCCTCTTGGAAGGAACCCTCGGGCCACGGGGCATCGGCCCTTCTACTTATGGCCGCCCCGCCGCACTCCGCTTGACGCCCCCAATCATCTTCGGCTCCACATTAAAGGTCTTCAGCCACAGGCCGAAGTGGGGAGTGACGCGGAGGAAGGCTTCGCAGACGATAATGAATGCGGAGATATGGAGGATGGACTCCGGAGCCAAGTCATGAAAATCCAGCCCGTAGTAGAACATGAGCCCTCTCACGAAGGGGTCCGTCGGGAAGCCTAAACCCCGACGGAGGTGGGATACGAAGACAACGTACTCACCGGGCTCGGGGGCAGGCACGGCCTGCCCTTGGGCGGGCAACCTGTGCGAAATCTCGTAGGACAGGTGCTTGGCCTCACGCAGCTTTAACACGTCCTCCTCCGTGATGGAGGAGGGCATCCACCGACCCTGAAGGTCGGAGCCGGACATGGTTGAGAATCCGAAGCGCTCGAATCTGAAGCTCTGGGTGTTGGAACTGGGAGTGAGGAGGAGATTCGATGCGAGATTGAAGAAAAAGAACGAGCCTTGGTCCTCTTATAAAGGGGAAAAATACCAAGAGTCGTCTCCGTGACCGTTCGGGATTCACCTTCGATAGAGGAGGCGTGGCGACGGGCACGGTTGGGTTACCCACGCACGTATTGATGAGAATCCCGGAATAAGGGGAACACGATCTCTGCTTCGACAAGACGTGCCAAGGAAACCGCTTCGCTAAACGTGCTGAGGTGGTATAGTAAAAAACGATTCAAACAAAGGCTTGGTAGCGGTGTGATGTCACGCCGCATAATACGTCAGCAGATTGGACTGGTGTACATTTTATTCTCTCTACGGTGGAATGTGCAATTTATTTTGCAGAGCCGGACACTATCCTGGTGTTCATGATCTTCTTTGGGTTATTCAAGGGAGGAACCCGCCTTGCAATGCCGGACATTATGCGCGCCGGACTTATCGTCATTGAAGCCTGGTTCAGGGGCTACTGAGGGAGTCCTGGACTAGGGGGTGTTCGGACAGCCGGACTATCAGCGTCCGCCGGACTCCAAGACTACGAAGATACAAGATTGAAGACTCCGTCCCGTGTCCGGATGGGACTTTCCTTGGCGTGGAAGGCAAGCTTCGCGATACGGATATGTAGATCTCCTGCCATTGTAACCGACTCTGTGTAACCCTAGCCTCCTCCGGTGTCTATATAAACCGGAGGGCTTTAGTCCGTAGGACACAACATACATTACAACAATCATACCATAGGCTAGCTTTAGGGTTTAGCCTCCTTGATCTCGTGGTAGATCCACTCTTGTACTACCCATATCATCAATATTAATCAAGCAGGACATAGGGTTTTACCTCCATCGAGAGGGCCCGAACCTGGGTAAAACATCGTGTCCCTCGTCTCCTGTTACCATCCGCCTAGACGCACAGTTCGGGACCCCCTACCCGAGATCCACCGGTTTTGACACCGACAGATACTTTAGCGAATTCAGGATGTCGCCAAAAGGTGAGTGTTGAAAGATGTCCGTAGCGGTGAACTCCATGATCGGCGCCCAATCAGATTCGATTGGAGGGGGCGCGGGAGGTTCGGAGTCTGGAGAGGAGTCTGGCACCTCTGAGTCACGAGCCTTACGAGGGACAAAGTCAGTATTCGGCTCCATCGCCGTAGAGGTTGCAGCCCCCGAGGCGGTGTCTAGCCACCCATCCTCGATCTGCGCGGTCGGCTCTGAATTAAGGGTCGGAGCGGACTCATGTGCGGCCTCCAGGGCACCGTCCGGTAGCAGAGCTAAATCATGCCCATCGTGACAGTGCGGCGCGCTTGGCTGTGGCTCAAATCCATCGAAGATCAAGTCTCCGCGGATGTCGGAAGTTCAGGCTTCCAAATCTAACCTGATGGCCAGGAGCGTAGCTTTCAATCTGCTCCAGATGGCCAAGCGAATTGGCCCGCAGTGCAAAGCCGCTGAATATGAAGATCTGTCCGGGGAGAAAAGTCTCACCCTGGACCGCGTCGTTGTTGATGATCGAAGGAGCCATCAAGCCTATTGGTGACGACACAGAGGAACTCTCAATGAAAGCACCAGTGTCAGTGTCAAAACCGGCGGATCTCGGGTAGGGGGTCCCGAACTGTGCGTCTAGGCGGATGGTAACAGGAGACAAGGGACACGATCTTTTTACCCAGGTTCGGGCCCTCTCGATGGAGGTAAAACCCTACTCCTGCTTGATTGATATTGATGATATGGGTAGTACAAGAGTGGATCTACCACGAGATCAAGGAGGCTAAACCCTAGAAGCTAGCCTATGGTATGATTGTTGTTCGTCCTATGGACTAAAACCCTCCGGTTTATATAGACACTGGAGAGGGCTAGGGTTACACAGAGTCGGTTGCAATGTAGGAGATCTACATATCCGTATTGCGAAGCTTGCCTTTCACGCCAAGGAAAGTCCCATCCGGACACGGGACGAAGTCTTCAATCTTGTATCTTCATAGTCTTAGAGTCCGACCAATGATGATAGTTCAGCTATCCGGACACCCCCTAGTCCAGGACTCCCTTAACATGGATTTAAATTTTTTAGTCATGAAGGAGTCGACCCTTGATGGAATAGACGAATACATTAACTTATCAAGATGCTCATCTAAAGAATGTTCACAAATTATATGTTGCATGACATAGGTAACTACATCAACCTTATTGGTTCTATGTAGTGTTTTTCAGTATGTTGCCTTAACAATATGATAGTTTGCTTCTTCAGTTTGTGACCTTCACTATCATAATTACTATGTATAGGGTTCATGGAAGTTAAGATACCGGCATGTGTTTCCTTCTCAACAATGACCTTGCTAGGAGCATCATCACAACTGTCACCTACGGACTGACACCACTAACCAATGGATCCACCATAATATTTGCCTGCTCTATGGGCCACAAATGTTCTTCCTGGCTTAATTATGTGGTTTGTTTTGTAAGGTTTTTTGTAGGTTCCATGATTGCCATAAGAACAGTTTCAGTTTCGTCTCAATTCTTGGGACAGCTAGTAGAGATCTAACCCTTCTTTTGATTATGTCAATTGCTTTGCTTATTTCTGTCAGCAAATTACCTCGCAATTCTTAATTTGGGCATTGCCGATATTCCGAACTCCTGGTCCATGTATGCATTAGAGCAAGCGAGAACTGAATCCTGCATTTTCTTGGTGAATGTATGATGCGTTCCTGCCTTGGTGCCAAATTTTGGCATGCGTCTAACATATAATGGAAGTCATACTGTCTCCTTCGTTGAAGCTTATTCGTAAGTGAAATGTTTGATGTTCTTTCTGAGATAGACGAATTGGTTTTTCTGAGCTAGTTGGTTCCAGAAGTGAGTATTTTGTTGTTTTGGTACTCTGGTCCATTTGCGGTGCTTGCAATCTCTTCTGTACAATCTTTGGCATTGCCTAACTTACGATTGCTTTTGAATCCAATCAGGTTCCCTTTTTGTCCAAATGATAGTTTCCAGGTCAAGGACATGTATTTGTCTTCCTGAAAGAAAAATTGTACGTTTACTTACAAATACAAATGTGTTTCCATTGGCACATTTTGGTTGTATTCTCATATGCATTTCTTCCCGAATATATTTCTAATGTGATTAATAAGTAAGGCTAGGTATCATCTTTCACACATTTTTAAAGCTTCATGCACTACCACATCGTTTGGAAAGGCTTAGTTCAAGCACCAGATTATTTCTACTCTTTTAATGAATATATAAATATGTTGATTTCTGGGATCTCATATCCAAAACATGATGTTAGATGAACTTTCAGCAGATTTTAATCTCGCGACAGATAGATGGGTGCAACAATGCGCCAAGTATTCCTTTGTGCTATAGAGGAAACCGATTAAACTCCCCCTTTGATGACTGAGCAATATATGGGTCAATTTATGTTAATTTAACTTTTTGTTGCGTATATATTGATGGGAATTCCTATAAATCCATTGTAAAAATGTATGGGCGCGGCAACGCGCGCCTTCGATGATCTAGTCAACCAATTTATATGCCCTTAGTCAGGGTTACACCTTCAAATATAAAGCATCAAAATTGAAGGGGCCATCATTATAGAACCTCCATTCATAAACAAATGACGCAGTTTTAGTTCAAATTAACTCAAACCACGTCGCTTATTTATGAACGAAGAGAGTAGTTATTAATCATTAGAGTACTAAAACTCTAACCACTCTCAAGGTTTGATCCTTGAAGGACCAAAAGTACACGTACATAGGCTAAATACCAAACATACATTTTTAGAGACTGTTTGGGTTACATATGAAATAAAGTACAATAAGATTTAGACTATAGGATTTTTATAGGTTTGATTCTTTTGTCATCATCAGAAAAACAGGGAGAGAAATTTGAAGATGCTCCACTTTTCTCCTATTTCTAACTCAATTTTTCATAAACCCAAGCCGAATTTAGTTTTTAGAACGCCCAACACAACCCAAACATATTTTCTCTTACCAGCCATCTACAAATCTTTTAAGAGGAGGGATGGTGTTGGGCCTTATAGGACCTATATTCCAAAAAAAGGGATTGTAGGTTTGCATCTGATTTGGGAGCTGACATTTGGGACCCACGAGGTTAAAGCCTACACAAAGTGTTGTCAACATAGTAAGCAAACAAATTTGAAAGCCATGCCCGTTGGATATCAATCCAATGGTTGCCATGCTTATTCAATCTAGTGTCTTCTTTCTCGGCCGCCCAAACTGGCGTCGGTTGGCTTGTCTATTCCCGCCTCCCGTGGCCGATGGCACAGCTGTGCACACATCACCGTCTCACTCTATCCTAAACCGCCGGCCAGGTCACCCCTATACCCCCACACTTCCTTTTATTATCCACCAATGGCTGCCCCACCTCGCACCCGAACCAGTTAACCCTCGTATTCCCCTTTGTCTGGGACTCCACTACTACGTCTTACCGTGTCTGGGTTGTTCTCGTCTAAGGCCTTGCTGTCATCCACCGTCTTGGTACGCTCACTGCAGTGTCACCGTCTAGTGTCGTCAATGTAGTAAACAAACGGGAGCCATCAAAAGATAACTATACATGGAGAGACTGACAACAAAAACCCACCTAGCTTCATATGGCCATACATAAGCAAGTGTCCCCTTATTTCAAGTAAAAAATGCTTCCTCCTACTGTGATTATGACATCTAGGACCCATCAAGTTGAAGCCTATTCGTCTAATCCTAATCGTGTATGTATATACTGGTCTCCAACAATGAGGCCTGACCGAGGAGGAGCGGTACGTATTGTACTAATCATATTATGTACGTAACATGCATATGAGACCGTGTCAAATACGCAGTGTGTACTTGGGTAAATATAGTACACAGAGTGATATGGAGGAAGAGAATACACACACAACTACTAACAAGGTCGCTACTCACTCCGACGGAGGCCAAGGAGCATTTGGTTACTGGATCTATCCAATGGGAGACGGTAGCATGGGCTATCTTCAACCGGTTTGGATGTCGGTCATGTAATAAGATAGGTGTTTAGTTTTCTATCTTTTGTTTTGCCTGCCGGTTGTGGCTATCCTGTTTTTGCATTCATGCTCTTTGTGAGCATTTTTGCTTTTGTTTGAGACCTTGAGACTTATGTTGGACCTTTTGATTATCAATAATATGGCCGTATGCATCGTTCTGATGCAGAGGCTATGTCAAACCCCCTTTTCGAAAAAAAACTACTAACAACGTCAAACTGATCGAGAAAGATCGAGAGATTACTAACATAACTCGTAGAGCCATCTTGCTGTGGATAAGCACGTACGAAGCTAATTCAACAACCAGCCATGAGAATAGGGACAAGACAATGTATGTTGATAAGCACATACTCAATAATTGCCCCATGATAATAGGGAAAAGGGCAATGTTTAGTTTGAGATATTTGGCTCCGGACTAAGGCAGACTTGTCTAAATAATGTACACGTACGACCATGCTACAAAAATACGGTCCAACTACACACCATTTGTTTCTTGCTGGCCGGTCGCACTTGTGTATATATAGCTGGTGTCTTCAACAATGACGGGAAGTATGCACCGGCTGGGGGCTATCGCACGTGCCTACATGAACATCGAGCTAATGTACATCAAGAAAAAACTTTGAGTGAGGAGCAACGGTCAACAGGGTGGGGTATCCATTACATGGCAATGAGGTACTGTACATCGAGAGGAAACGTCTTGTGGCGAGCAATGGTCACTGGGGTGGGGGTATCTTGTTACACACCAATGGAGCATTGTACATCGAGAGACAATGTTCGGTGGTGAGCTACAACTGGCCAGGGTCGGGGGTATCACTTTATGAAACAACGGAGTATTGCCATCGAGAGGTAATGTCCCGTGGTGAGCCAACCGGCTGGGTGAATTGCGCACATGTATGGAGCAATGGGGTATTGCAGCGAGCAACCAGCTTGGGGAATCGTGTGTGCGTACGAAGCAACATGGTACCGTAGATCAAGAGGCAATGTTTGGAGGCTATCACGCACATACGCACCAATGGGGGTATTGTACATCGAGAGGCAACCAACTGGTTGTGGGGGTATTGCACATACGCACCAGCGGAGGTACTGTGCATCGAGAGGCAAATGACTGGTTGTGGCTATCACGGGGGTATGCAGCAACGGGGTATGCTGCATCGAGAGGCAATATTCGATGGCTAGCAACTAGTTGTAGGATTTCATGCGTGCGTACGCATCAACGAGGTATTGTACATAGCGAAGCAAACCTGTTCGAGGTACCGCGCTTCGAACCAACATGGGACTATACATAGAGAGGCAAACCGTTTGGGGGTTGGGTATTGTGCTACGACACCAAAAGTCTCTTGTATTGGTAGCATCCAGCTGGTGGCACTCACAAATGGAGTCTTCAACTATCGCACATGACTGTCAGTGATATGGAGAAGGGTGAAAGTGCAACTAATCTCCGGATGGTTTTGGTAATTCATAACAACATATAGCTCATTGAACTAATATCCATTCAAGTTTAACATTTCAGAAAGTTCAATGAATGGCATGGCATGGACTAAAGATGTAGACCCCTTAAAATGCTAAGGACACATATTGGCAAAAACTCAAGACTCTTCATTTCTATTTTAGTGATCCAAGATGGCATTGAGTCCATAGGAAAGCCAATACTATTAAAAGGGGATGAGATGTTGCTTAATGGTCTACTTGATCAAAATGCTTAGTGATATTGCTCCAAAGCTCTCAACCACTTTCTCATTCCAAATATGTCCTAAACTCAAAGTCAAACTCAGCCCCACCAAAATTTCCTATCCGGCGCCACCGACTTCATTTGACATAGCCACTGCAAGAAACCCTAGACAGTTCGGTCACACGGATACGGATCTCGGTCTCATTGAGATGGCCTTGCAAATGCTCTGTGACTTGTTGCATTATTTTGGTCTCACCGAATCATGCAATCGGTCCCACCGAGTTTGCTTGACATTCGCTTTGTTGTCTTATTGCTTTACTTTGGTCTCACCGAGTTGATGCAATCGGTGCCACCGAGTTGATGATTTCCCTAAGCCCTAGCACATCGGTCCCATCGAGATTCCTAACGTTCACATTTTGAACTAAATCGGTCTCACCGAGTTCTTCTATTCGGTCTGACCGAGTTGGGTCAAATGTGTCTGACGGTTGGATTTTGTGTGGAGGCTATATATACCCCTCCACCCCCTTCTCCATCTTTGAGAGAGCCATCAGAACGTGCCTACACTACCAACATACATTTTCTGAGAGAGAACCACCTACTCATGTGTTGAGATCAAGATATTCCAATCCTGCCACAAGATTCTTGATTTCTGGTCTTTCCCAAGTTGCTTTCCACTCAAATCATATTTCCACCATAGCCAAATCTGTGTGAGAGAGTTGAGTGTTGGGGAGACTATCATTTGAAGCACAAGAGCAAGGAGTTCATAATCAACACATCATTTGTTACCTTTTGGAGAGTGGTGTCTCCTAAATTGGTTAGGTGTTGCTTGGGAGCCTCTGTCAAGATTGTGGAGTTGAACCAAGAAGTTTGTAAGGGCAAGAAGATCACCTACTTCATGAAGATCTACCTGAGTGAGGCAAGTCCTTCATGGGCGATGGCCATGGTGGGATAGACAAGGTTGCTTCTTCGTGGACCCTTCGTGGGTTGAGCCCTCCGTGGACTCGCGCAACCGTTACCCTTTGTGGGTTGAAGTCTCCATCAACGTGGACGTACGATTGCACCACTTACCGGAACCACGCCAAAAAATCTATGTGTCATCATTGTGTTTGCACTCTCCAATCCGTTCCCTTTACCTTCATATGCAATGTTTTACTTTCCATTGCTACACTCTTAGAATTGCATGTGTAGGTTGATTGCTTGACTTGTGCTAAGTTGCTAAAATCTTTCCACAACTAAAATTGGGAAAAGGTCAGATTTTTATTTGGTCAAGTAGTCTAATCACCCCCCTCTAGACCTACTTTCGATCCTACAAGTGGTGTCAGAGCTTTGGTCTCCATTTTCCTTGATTTCCATAGCTTTAGTGATCATAGCCTTGGTTTCACAACCTATGAGAGTATGGCATCTAGCGAGGGAAATTATCACCGTAGAGATCCTTACTTTGATGGTACTAATTTTGCTAGTTGGAAGCATAAGATGAAAATGCATATTCTTGGTCATAACCCCGCCGTTTGGGCTATTTGTGCGCATTGGCTTGCAAAGTGATTTCTTCGAGGATGGAAAAGAACCGAATCGTGAAGGGTCCGCGGAAGAAATGAAGATGTTGCAATACAATGCTCAAGCTTGCGGTATTCTCTTCAACAGACTATGCCCCAAAGAATTCAAAAAAATCAGCCGCCTTGAGAATGCAAAGGAAACTTCGAATACTTTGGTTGATATGCACGAAGGTACCGAGTCCATCAAGGAATCCAAATTCTATGTTCTTCAAAGTCAACTTGACAAGTTCAAGATGAAGGATGGTGAAGGAGTCACTGAGATGTACTCTAGGCTTGCCCTCATCACAAATGAGATTGCCAGCTTGGGAAGCAAATAGATCACCAACAAATTCATCATCAAGAAGATCCTAAGAGCCTTGGATGGAAAATATGATGTTGCGTGCACCTTGATCCAAATGATGCCCAATTACAAATATCTCAAGCGTGCGAAAGTCATTGGTAGAATTGTTGCACATGAGATGTCACTCAAGGATAAGGGAGAGCTCCACAACAAGTCAAATGGTGCTTACAAAGCTTCATTTGATGCTCCTACAACATCAAGTGAGAAGCAAGTCTCCAATGAGGAATTGAGATTAATGGTGAAGGACTTCAACAAATTCTACAAGGATAGAAGCAAAGAGAGAAGCTCGAAGTCAAGATCCTACAATGACAAAAGATCTTCTAGTCGTGATCGTAATTGGTACAATTGTGGAAGACCTGGACACTACTCCAGTGATTGTACGACTCCCTACAAGAAAAGAGAAGATTCACCAAAAAGGAGAAGTAAAAGAGATGAATCACCTCCAAGAGAGAGAAGGAGTAGAGATGATCGTTATGAACGAAGACCCTATCGTAGAAGCTAGGATTCAGAAAGGAAGGACAAGTCAACAAAGGGCTACACAAGATGAAGACATCAAGCTCATGTTGGTGAATGGGTATCCGGTTCCGTCTCCGACAACTACTCCGAGAGAAGCTATCACTCCGACTCCTAATATACTCAAGATGAAGGTGTTGGCGGTCTTGCACTTGTGCAATCCAACTCGTACGACATATTTGACTCACCAAATGAAGGAATTGGAAGATGCTTCATGGCTAAAGGCCCTAAGGTATCACACCCCGAGTATGTTGATTTCAATAGTGATGAAGATGATTTGCTAGGTGATGATGATTTACTTGTTGACAATACTAGTGTTGAAAACTATGATGAACTTGCTATTAATCATGCTAATCAAGATGAAACGAATGACAATGATAAGAAGGAGATTGAGCGTCTAACTAAAGAACTAAACACTCTTAAGTTAGCTCATTAAACAACTCTAGAGGATCATAGAGAGCTCAAAAGAACTCATGAGAAGCTAAGCTTTGAGAAGCTAAATTTAGAGCAAGATCATGAGTTCCTAAAAGCTATCAATGATGATCTTCGAAAGAAGAGTTCTTCTTATCTTGCCAAACATCTCCTCTTGTCTACTTACACGCCACAAGTAAAATCTAGCAACAAGAACAAGCAAGATTCTTCCTCTAGTAGTAACAATAACCATGTTAAATCCAATATTGTTACTTCTAGTAGTTCTCTTGATTCCGCTAATGATTCTCTTAGCCAAGTCACACTTGAGCAAGAAAATAGCTTATCAAAGGGAATTATAGAGAAAGGTGTTTACAAGAGCCTTGCCGGAAGTAAGCAATTTGAGGAAATTGTACGCAAGCAAGGAAGGCACCGGAAGAATCAAGGTGTTGGTTTTGAACGAAAGTTCAATGCCGATGGAGTTTAGTGGGAAGAATATCAATACCCCAAGATGAAGTTTGTTTCTCGGCAAGAGAAGTATGACCCCACTTCTTTCAAGGTAGCACAAGCTCAAGATGATCTTCCACCACAAGACCACAAGCTAAAAGGTAAGGACAAGCTTCAAGAAGAGATTGATTCATTTGAAGAAGCTCCTAAGGCCATGGTCAAGTGGGTTCCCAAGACTACATTAAGTTCTACTTCATCAAGTACGAATACAACTCCAAGGATTCCCATCAAGTTGAGGTGGATCCCAAAGAAGAAGAACTAGAGTGTTCTTGAGGGTGTCCCCGCCAACATACTTCACTCATATTCATTTTGGCAAGAACATGTGCAATCAACTTTCATATCTTGCACTAGTTCATGGAGTCACAAACCCTTTTGTTGGTAAGACAAGGGACAAGGTGACCTAATGCTTTCGTGGACATCAGCATATGCGTGCTTCACTCCATGTCTATGGATATCCTTGTGTGTTCCTTGTGGGACTAACCCATGTAGGTATTGAAAGTGCAACACTCCAAAGGATTGCTCCAAATGATCTACATCAACATTGAGTATCCACATCTTCAACATCTACATGAAGTCATCATCGACAAAACCCAAGGTTAGTTTATCCCTCTTAGGGGGGATATCACATCTAGGGGGAGCTTTACTCTAAGAATTGAGCTAAGGCAACTCTAATGGTGTGAACACAACAATGCTTTATGTAAAAGTGGTAACCCCACTTGTGCTTAAACGATGAGTATGACCTGCGATCAAATGTTCTCATCTGACTCCTCAGTCAATATACTCATACATAGATGATCTAGTCATCACAAATTGCTTGATAGATGCTAGAGTGTATGTGCATGCCTTGCCACATGTTTTATTTGCTATCTTATTGTGTGAGCATGTTGATTGCATAATTTTCTCCATTAGAGGACATCCATTTGTTGTTTTGATTGTCTAGTTTTTCTTTTGCCAAATGGATGGACAAGAATGCCTAAGTACTCCCTCTAGCTATCTATGTTTTTTCTCGTCTCAAACTCTATTCATGCTACATCACAAAATTTGAACAAGTCACTTTCGGACCCTCCCGGTGAGGAGCACTTGGAGCCACCGATCCGTCAAGGGCTAACTTACAAAACCTCTTAGTGATTTTCGGACAGACCAACCAATTCCATTCGGTATCACTGAAACCATTAAGTTGATCTAGGTTTTCATCTAGGTGCCACCGATTAGAACGATTCAGTCTCACCGAGTTGCAACAACCGCTAGCAGTTTTGCATCTCGGTGCCACTGAGATGTTCCACTCGACGCCACCGACAGCGTCTGGGTATATATACCGCGGCTCAAAGTTTGGAAATTTCTTCAAACACACTCGCCCGCGCCTCCCCAGCTTTGCCGCCCCCAGGTCCGCGGATCATCGCTGTCTCTGCCAGTGCACCTCCGCCACTGGTCTCCGCCGCTGCCAACGGATTTCTCCACCGCCGTTGCCGCCATAGCGAACCATCACCAAGTTAGGGTACGGATTCGACCCTTTGTGCTATCCTTTACTCTGATTCTTGCACAAAGTATATTGCCTGTCTTCCTCCCACGTATGAAATCAATCTATCCAACAAAGAAATGCTTTAGAATAGATGGATGCAAAAACTTAGGGTTAGGTTTCCGCCGAACCCATCTCGGACCGACCGATTTGAATGTTTTGGTCACACCAATTGGCCCTGGCTATTGCACTAAGTACAACTCAGTCTGACCGAAGTGTACTAATCGGTGAGACCGAAATCACTTTCTCTATGAAACACTAGCATCTCAGAGTCATCGAACTGCATCTCGGTCTGACCAAAACTGCATGTTTAGACTCTGTTAGTGCTTCAGTGTCACCGAGTTTGTCAAATCGGTAGCTCCAAAATGCTTTCTGCAGAAAACTAAAGTTAAGTTTTTGTCTCAATTCTTTGCAAAACAAGTTGTATTTTGTGATGCTCATCTACTCTACCCACACCTATCTATTCACAGGGTCAGTTACAGCAATATTAGAAGCCAGTGATAGTTAGAACAAGTCTGAAGAGCAAGTTAACCTTAGTGAGGGCACTAGTCCCTCTGGTAGCTATGATGAGGGGAGTAGGAGCACTCCCAGGAACTTGCCTAAGGCAGATACTAGGCAAAGAAAGAAGATAAATTCTGATAGTGAACATGAAGACTTTGTGATTGAGGAGGAAGTGACCTCCAAGAAAAAGGTGCTCAAGAAAGAGTATGATGCTGCCGCCACCAAACGTGGACTGCAGAAGAAAGCTCCACCTAGGAGAGCTCCAATGTCCAAAGTCAAAGCCTCAACCCAAGAAACCATGAAGTTTACTTTGGAACAATCTGATGAAGAGGTTGCCGAGGGAAAGAAGAAGAGAGCTAGATCCACTACTGCAAAGGTGCTTGTAAGACCTTCCATGAGGGAAGATAATGATGATGATGAGGAGGAAGAGTGTGCTGCACCTCCTGCCAAGACACAAAAGCGGATGGGGGATGCTACCAGGACTGGTGCTGCTCCTTCTAAGCCCTAGTCTGCTCCCAAACCTATTGCACCCAAGCCTACAACTCCAGCTCAAGCACCCAAGACAACAACTCCAAAGAGATCAACAAGGAATATCTCAGCTCCAGAGAAGAACAAGGCCCCAATGCCTGAAGTTCAGGAAGATGATGAGCCACTAGTGCTCAGGAAATTGAAGCACAAGATCCCAGATCATAATGATGATCATCCTGTGGCAGAGAATATGAAGTTGAGAAAGGATCATGGTTTGAGACTGTGGAGGCAGAATGATCCTTATGCCACAAGGAGAAGGACTACTGTGGACTATCATTTTCATACTAGAGAACAATGGGACTTCTATGAGACTGTCTTGTTGGACAAGAAGCCCGTAGTTTGTGACATGAAATGGGTTGATTGGGAGTACATCAATGACAATGAAGATTATTTTCCCCATGTGCATGAGAGCTTTAGGATGAATGGTGTTGACAAGTTTGTTGGTCAGAAGTTGACAAAGTGGAACGATGAGATAATAATGCAATTCTACTCCACAACCCACTTCTACCCTGATGGTAAGATTGTATGGATGACTGAGGGCACCAGGTACTAGTCGTCAATCTCCGAGTGGGCTAAGCTGATCAATGCCCCCAAGGAAGAAGAAAATGATCTTGATGTGTATGGCAAGCCTAGAAAGGATCACAACTCGATGGCTAATATGTACAAGCCCATTCCTGATGCAGCTTTGGAAACACAAAAGCTTGGATCTATTTATTATCTACTTGATGGTTTGACCACAATGAACACCATCTTGAGGCACACTCTATTGCCAAGTCTGGAGATCACATGATGATACGTGGCCATTCCATCAACTTGCTCCATATGTTTGATGTCCCATATAAATTCAAAGTCACATGCCTGATTGTTGAGATAGTGAAGATGACAGCAGCCAACCAGAAGAGGTCTTGTGGATATGCCCCACACATTCAGACATTGATCAACTCCAAGGTGGGAACTGGGACATATCTACTGGACAGAGAGCATCTACCCCTGAGGCCAGATTTTGAGGACAACGAGGTTGTCATGGATGCTTCACATCCTACTTGTGCTGAAGCTCAGGAGAGGATTGAGAGAGCTAAGGCTGCAAAAGCAGCAAAGGCAGCAAGTGCCCCAGATGCTTCTACAATAATTCTTAAGTCTAAGCAAGATCAACCCAGTTATCTGATTGAGGCCACCGTGAGGATTGAGAAAAGCCTGGCCACCTTATCTCAAAATCAGGAGAGTCTTGAGAGGATCACTGAGACAAAGATGCATGACCTTGATGTTAAGGTCATAGATATTCAGACCATTGTAGAGAAGCTCAAGGATGATGCTGAGGATAGGGAACCCACTACAGACACATTTTAGAGAGTGTGAAGGGCACAAAGATCATCAGTTGTTGTCGCTGCAACAAACCCTGGGTCCGTTGCCTAGACTGTGCACAGGCCCAAGAACAAGATTGCAGCACCAAGATCAGACCAAGTACTAAAGATCAGCCCTTTGAAGGACCAAAGTGCAGATCGAGAAGACCAAGTCAAGCTAGAGAATCAACATATCACTAAGGGAAAAACCTCCCTTGCCGGGCAGGCAAGCATGGCGAGGTTGGGGTTGCCCCAGGAGCGAGCCTCCACATCGTCCCAGCAGGCCTGCCGGGGCTTGCGGAGGCAAACCACTCCATCGCACCACCTCACAGTGACACAAGTCATCGATCGGTGCGGTGTCACACCCCTACATGACTAAGTGGCTGCTTCCTGCCACATGGCAGCCACTTCCTATAAAAAACACCTCCATATGGCACACGCCCTAAGACGTGTCAAGCAAGCAGGCGCGAAGCTGGCTAAACATTGCCGGGCACACTGTGATGTGACACTAAGCGACGAATTTAATGCGCTCTATCCGCCTGCAGATTTAGGTATGATAGCACTATTTTCTATCTAATCAGTATGTAAATAATGATTTGCCACTGTGGTGACCCCTTTATCTATAAAAGGAGGCCCATGGCAACCATAGAAAGGATTCGGACCCTAGCACATTCATACGCGCGTAGTCACTCTCGCCCCGAGGCAACCCTGCTGGGCAAGAGCGCCGCGTTCTCCACCATTATCCACCATCAATACACCAAAGAGGAGTAGGGTTTTATGCCTCACGGTGGCGCGAAGCTGGGTACAACTGCCCGTGTGATCTCTGTTGTGCTGTGTTACACTTCTCCGCTCTTTGTGCAACGTGTCCATCCCCCCGACGAACCAAAAGGAGCTCATGGCCCCATAGGTGGCTGTGGTTTCCCACAACATCTTTGGCCCGCCAGGTAGGGGGATCACTTGTGCGAACCCAGAGAGCGTAAGTAGTGTGTCATCTTCATCTCCATTTTCATCATCGATGGCTCCATCAACTATGGCACCAAAGAAGAAGCCCGGTGCCACAACTCACTCGTCCATCTCGAAGGCTTCGCCACCCACGACCGCCAACATTGCTACCGAAACCATCAGGAGCCGAGCGATGTTACGGTCTACATCGTCATCACCTATGCTAAGCACCGCCTCGGAGGCCATGGCGCGGGCCCAACTACTGTTGAGATTTCTGCCCACAGCCAATCAGATGGATGATTGGCGAGCCACCATCCAAAGCCTGATTAGTTTCACCGAGGCAGGAGGATCACAGTGAGCTGGCCCGCCATGGCCTCCCCAGGCGATGACAACGGCCCACGCTGCTGGCCGTACTGAAGGGGCCACCCCCATGGTGCTATCCCCACCGCGACAACCAGCGCAGGAGCCACACAACCAAGAACCCGATGACATCTCGATGGCCTCATCCAACCCTCGAGCGCGTCGAGGCCAACGGCAGGCCCGGAGGATAGGCAGAGGGAAGGCGTGCGTGTCACCATCGAGCAACGCCATGACACCCTCCGCCAGTCTGATGGGCGCAACGGTCACGACATCGATGAGCTCGCACTCGGCAGGGGCGGACACCTGGCTTTCGAGTTTGGGTGCCTCGCCTTCACTCGAGAGCTGCGACAAGTCTGTTGGCCGTCCGCCCACACATTCAAGCCAGATATACCAGAGAAGTATGATGGGAGGCTAAGCCCGGTAGAGTTCTTGAGCATCTACACCATTGCTGTTCAAGCTACCGGGGGAATAGATGAGAAGGTGTTCGCCAACTACTTCCCATTGGCACTCAAGCCAAATGTGAGGTCTTGGCTGATGCACCTGCCGGAGAACTCCATTTTGACCTGGCTGACCTGTGACATGAGTTCATTGGCACCTTCACGGGCAACCATCAAGAACCAGGGCGGCCCAGCGACTTGCAGCTTCTCCAGCAGAAAGAAGGAGAGACTCTGCGAAAGTACATGCAGAGTTTCAACCGAGTCCACAGAAATATTCCAGACATCCAACCGAGAGCTATGATAGTTGCGTTCCAATCCAACGTGCGCAACCGTCGGATACGTTCCAAGATGAACGTTCGGTTGCCCAAGACTGTGAAGGAACTTTACACCTTGGTGGACAAGTGTGCTTGGGTGGAGGAGGGGAGGAAACTCCCCCAGAGAGGAAGATGACATCGACATCGATTCAGAGGATGATGACGAGGCCATCAGCCAGAAGAAGAAGAACAAGAAGCACAACAAGAAGCGCAAGGATAAGGCAGTAATGACCGTTGAGGGATCAGGAACACCTAGTACTGGCAAGAAGGCTAAGGTCGAAGCTCCCGGCAATGAAGTTGCCGCGTGTGCACTGATTTCCGGGAGGCTGCGGCTGCCGAGAAGGCTGGGAAAGGTGATGGGCCATACTACAAGATTCATCGGACCAAGGGCCACAATCTCCAGGAGTGTCATCAGGTTGAATAGCTCATCAAGAAGTAGAGGGCTGAGTATGAGAAGCGTGATAAGGAAAAAGGTCAGAATGGCGCCGACGGGAAGGCCGAGGCAGTGAAGCAAATCGCCCCGACAAGGCTCCTCGAAATATGGGAAAACCCACCAGGGGCCGTGAGAAGGAGGATTGCAATGACGAAAGTGATGGAGGGGATGAAGAGGAAACCAGCAAGTAGGAATTCCATAAGGCCACTAACGCCCTATGCATTGACGGGGGTGCATCTCTGCACTCCTCTCACCGCCAACTTAAATAGTGGGCGCGTAAGGTCAATGCCGTGGAGCCAATGGCAGATTCTCGAAAGCCGCTCAAGTGGTCATGCACGCCCATCATCTTTAACGAAGAGGACCATCTTGACCACACCACCGTGGTAGGGTGCTTGCCGTTGTTGGTCTCACCAACCATCCGCAACCTCAAAGTCACAAAGATGTTGATTGACGGCGGGGCAGGGTTAACTCTGATTTCCGCAAAGGTCATCAACAAACTTCAGATAGCAGAGGAAGAGCTCAAAGTCACGGGCACATTTCAAGGAATCAACCCCAGCAGGAGTCATCCTAAGGGAAAGATCATGTTGCTAGTGACATTCAGGGGAGAGTTGAATTACCGAACTGCGATGGTTGTGTTTGATGTGGTTGACCTCCCCCTACCGTACAATGGAATCCTTGGACGCCTAGCTCTGGCCAAATTCATGGCAACATCCCGCTATGCCTACAACACCTTGAAGATGCCAGGGCCGGTGGGCGTCATTTCCATTCCGTCAGATGAGAAGGGTGCAATTATTTGCATGGATAAGATGGATCAGGATGCAGTCGCGGTAGAGACTGCTGAAGCCGTAGTTCCTGCCAAGGAAAGCAAGGGAAAGAAGAAGGCTAGCAGGGACACCAGCATGGAATCCGGTAAGCGTACCTCTTCGGAGTATGCTCCGCCTGTTGATGACTTGCCGGAGAGTTCCAATAGCAAGAGGTCCAAGGCTGTTGTACCCCATGTGAAAAAGGTCCCGGCAGGGTTTGCTGGCGCTGATGGTACTTTTACTATCAGTGCCACCCTCGATGACAAATAGGAAAGCATGCTCGTTGCCTTCCTGCGGGCAAATATCGATGTGTTTGCCTGGCAACCATCTGATATCCCCGGTGCTCCTAGGAAGGTAAATGAACACCACCTTGCTGTCTGCCCACATGCCCGACCTGTCAAGCAGAAGGTCCAAAAGCAAGCCTTAGCGCGGCAACATTTCATTGCCGAGGAAATCAAGAAACTTGAGGCAGCTGGTTTGGTCAGAGGAGTACTACATCCAATGTGGTTAGCAAACCCAGTGGTCGTGCGCAAGGCTAATGGGAAATGGAGGCTTCGCATAGATTTCACTGATCTGAACAAGGCATGCCCGAAGGACCCATTCCCCATTGCCGCACATCGACCAGATTGTCCACTTCCGGGTGTGATTTGCTCTCCTTTCTGGATGCATACTCTGGATACCATCAAATCTTTATGTCCAAGGAATACGAAGAGAAGACCTCATTCATCACCCCATATGGCACATACTGCTTCGTGCGAATGCCTTTCGGGTTGAAGAGTGCCGAATCCAATTTTGCAAGAGCAGTCCAGATTGATTTTGAATCACAGTTGCACAGGAACATTGAAGCTTACATGGATGATATTGTGGTCAAGACCAATGACAGATCAACCCTCATCCAGGACTTAGAAGAGACGTTTGCTAATCTGCACAAGATTAAATGAAGCTGAACCCGGAGAAGTGTGTGTTTGGCGTTCCTTCCGGCAAGCTACTTGGTTTCTTTGTGTCCCATCGCGGGATCGAGGCCAACCCCGATAAGATCAAGGCCATCGAGCAAATTCAGGCACCCAAGACAGTTAAGGATGTGAGGCATTTGACAGGGTGCGTTGCCACGCTTAGCAGGTTCATCTCCAAGTCTGCTGAGCGTGCCTTGCCGTTGTTCAAAATTTTGAAGAAGGAAGGACCCATGAAGTGGAATCCGGAAGCAGAAGCAACACTTCAAGATTTGAAGACCTACTTGTCTTCTATGCCCACTTTGATTGCTCTCAAAGCACAAGAGCCATTGCTGCTATACCTGGCGGAAACTAACCAAGTGGTTAGTGAAGTGGCATAGCGAGAAGTGGAGGAAGTAGTAGCCTCAGCCATTGTCCCTTCCGGGGGAGAGAGTGAACATATCCCGGCAAGGCCAGACGTGGATCAAGATAGAGAAGAGCACGACAGCGGAGGCAACCCCAAGGATGCGGCAAGGAAGAAAGTGATGCAGTGCCCAGTATACTTCATCAGCACTCTATTGCACGAAGCTAGATCCAAGTATTCTGGCATGCACAAATTGATTTTTGGCCTAGTCATGGCCTAAAGGAAACCGCACCACTACTTCCAAGCCCATGAGATCACGGTTGTCACCTGCTTCCCTTTGCAAAGGATACTCCGAAACCCTGAGGCTACTGGCAGAATAGTGGAGCGGGCACTGGAGCTATCCAGCATTGGCTTAAAGTTTGAAAGCACATCAACAATTCAGAGCAGAGCACTAGCAGAGTTCATTGCAGAAGGATGCCAACCCCTGATGAAGAGGTACTAGAGACAGTTATTCCTGGTAAGGAAGCACCCAAAGAATGGATCATATATTTTGATGGTTCCTTCTCCCTACAAGGTGCAGGGGCTGGCGTGCTTCTTGTTGCTCCCACTTGAGAGCACCTGAAGTACGTCGTCTAGATGCATTTTCCCCGGGAGGAGGCGACCAACAATACTGCAGAGTATGAAGGGCTCCTTGCCGGGCTCAAGATTGCCATAGAATTGGGGATCAAGAAGCTGATCATTCGAGGATATTCACAACTTGTGGTGAGACAAGTCAACAAGGATTACCAAAGTCCATTGATGGAGGCATATGTTGAGGAAGTGAGAAGGCTGGAGGAGCGCTTCGACGGATTGCAAACAGAGCATGTACCCTGTGCGAAAAACAACATTGCTGATCATCTGTCAAAGTGCACTGTGCAGAAGCTTCCTGTGGAACCAGGAACTTTTGTTCTCCATCTTACTCAGCCCTCTGTATCCCTGGCAACAATGGCCCGAAAGAGGAGGAAACTGGACTCTGGCAAGACTCTCCCGGTAGAGCCTCCCGGGGCTCCTGGTAGAGAGCTTGACGGGAACAACTCCCCTTCAGCTGCCGAGCTACCCCCTCCTACCAGACCACCGGTCCTCGTGGTCAAGGGGTACACTCCCATGAAGGAGGAGGTGCCACTGGTCCTCGTTGCCGAGCCCCAAGCTCCAACTTGGGCACGACACATAGTTCATTTCCTCCAAATCAGAGAACTTCCCGAATAGCAAGAAGGGGCTGAAAGAATAGCCTAGAGGGCCAGTATGTATCAATTTGTCGATGACACACTATATAGAAGAAGGCCCAACGGTGTGAAATTGAAGTGCATTTACCGGGAAGAAGGAAAGAAACTACTGGTAGAAATACACAAAGGCATGTGCGGCTCCCACATTGGATCAAGGGCTTTGGTTGGGAAAGCATTCTGGCAAGGATTCTATTGGCCCACAACCCTCCAAGATGCGGTCGAGCTAGTCACCAAGTGTGAAGACTTCCAGTTCGATTCCAAGAATATCCATCTACCCACCCAAGCTCTTCAGACAATCCCTTTGTCATGACCATTTTCATTCTGGGGGCTCAATATCCTCAGCCCTTTCCCCTGTGTTGCCAGGGGCTTTGAATTGTTGTTCGTTGCAATCAGGAAGTAGAAGCCGTGAGAAAGGTGACTGCTCAGTCAACTATCAAGTTCTTGAAAGGATTGGTGTGCCGCTTCGGGGTCCCTGCCCGGATCATCACTGACAACGGCACCCAATTCATGAGTCGCGCCTTCATGCAATATGTTCATGCCCTCGGAAGCAAGATCTCATTTGCCTCTATTGCACATCCTAGAAGATATGGGCAAGCTGAGAGGGCGAACGCTGAAAGTATTGCGAGGACTCAAGTCAAGAACATTTGATAAGCTGCAGAAGTGCGGCAGGTGATGGATCGACGAGCTGCCGGTGGTTCTTTGGTCCCTTAGAAAGACACCAAATTAAGCTACCGCGCAGACTCCCTTCTCCCTAGTCTATGGGGCAGAAGAAGTTATCCCCACGGAACTCATTTACGGGTCACCTCAAGTGCTTGCCTATGATGTAGTAGAGCAGGAACATCACCGGCGTGATGATGCTGTGCTTCTCGAGGAGAACCGTCTCCGGGCTGCTACGCGTGCTGCATGCTACCAGCAAGCCCTGCCTCGCTATCATAGCCGCAGGGTTCATGCATGGTGTTTTGAGGAAGGCGACCTTGTCCTTAGGCACGTTCAGTCCGCCAAGGGTACATACAAGTTGACGCCAAAGTGGGAAGGCCCTTACCGGGTAGTACGAGTCACCAGACCTGGCGCAGTCCGTCTGGAGATTGGAGATGGCATTAAATTGCAAAACTCATGGAATATTGAGCATCTCCACAAGTTCTACTCGTAAGGCGGGTCCAACAGCGACCCTTTTGTACAGGCCTTGCCTCAGTTGCATGTAACCCCTTGTACGAAGCCAGGCGTAGACCCTGAGCAACAGAGAGATAAATGAAGCGCTGGGGCCCCCCCGATAAGTTGTATGCATGCATAAGCATATCATGAGCATCGCATGTTCATGTAGATAAGATCGCATCTGGCATCATTTTCATCTGCATAAACTGCAGGCTCCTGCCGTGGACTTAGTCTCCAAGAGGAGATGAAAAGACGAGCCTACACCATGGTCTCTGACAAGACAAATAGATAAGTTCTTTCTCTTATCCATACGTGTTTTGTAAGTAAGGACTTGTGCATAAGAAAACCTCGCTGCCTTTCGAAACTTAGGTGCTCCCATCCCTTGATTCGAACGTTGCTTCGGTCAGGATGGTCGCAGTGGCCTTTGACGAAAAAAGATTGGCGGGGGGCTGGTCCCTCTTCATGATTTGTGCCTGGTAGGCCTCACTCCGCTGCAACAAAACTGAGGGTACCGGCAAGATAGCCTGCCGAGGGGAACTTGTTTACTTAAAAGTATAGAGGCATCCCACCTCTGCATGGACATATTACATGCACGAGTCCCCAACAAGGTTTATCTTTTCATTAATATGCTTTACAAACAAGTACAGACCTTACAGCACAGTAGCACACAAACATGGATTAAAGAGATTACATAATTTGAACTAAAATTTGGCAAGTGCCTACAGATTTAAGATTAAAAAAAAGATAAAACACCCATGATGCCTTCACTTTTTCCTCTCCTTATTTGAAACTACAGGGAGAGACGAAGAAGGCAGAGGGAAGGCCTGGCTGGAATTTGGCACCTCCCCAGGACTAGGATGGCTCCATTCCTAGGCTAGGAGGAAGAAACTGGAGGGCAGGTGTGGATGGTGGCGCTGCCGAAAGCCCAGATGAAGACGATGGTGCCACTGGCAAACACAACTCGTCGGAGCGGTCGCCCCCGTTCCTGACGCGTCGTGGGTTGCCGCCACCTTCCATACCGGTGTCGCTCGAGGCTCCCACCACGCTAGCCGAAGCAGACGCCATGCACTGTGGGTAACTCCATAGAGAGCATGGTCATCTCCGACGGCCCAGAGATTAGAATTCACCGCCCGTTAAGGAAGCATGTATGAGGACAAGGGGATCTTCCATGCTCCGGACAGGTAGTGCCCTGGGAGGTAGGGTCCGCCTTCACCTATTCCAAACCACCTCTGCGACCTCCCTCCGACACCGTGGGAAGAGAGGGAATAGGCCATAATTGACTACACGCCCCGCGTCCATTACGGGCCTTGGCGTGGTGTCATTTGCGTTGCCCCTCACTAAAATTGATGCCACGGGCGGCCCGACAACGAGCACACCGGAGTCACCACCTCCAGTGCTACTGCCGCGCTACCCGCACGCTTTCCTGATGCTCGTATGAAGGTAAGAAAGGAATCCTGCCCCAGCGAAGGCGTGACCATACCCTTCACTCACTCCCCAAGCATCAGCTTGAGCATTTGGCATCGCCAACCCCAAGCTAGGGCCCGGGGCCTGGCCCCGGGCTCTCCCTTTCAGCATACCCAGAAGAAAATGGAGGATGGAAGGAGAGAGGTGTATGGATGGGTACTCCCACTCCTCCCTTACCCCTCCTTTTATAGGCTGGCTAGGGCTGGAGGGTGATCCCCCGGTGGGTGACTGCCGTCCTCCTCCACCAATCCAAGAAGAGCGGGCCCCTGCCTTGATGCTCTCCCGCACTACGCGCCTCCATTACCTACCCCACTCAATGCATGCAATATACGTGGCTAATGATAAGGGCATGGTGGGAAGAGTGAATTGGGAGTTACTCACCCATGCGTTAAAGTCATTCAGGGGCTATTACAAGGGTGGCCCACTACAATTGGCATTATGCGAGTGAGAACCGAAAATTGACCTGGGCTCAGGTTAATGAAGAAGCAAAGAAGATCTCAAAGGACAAGCCACTACTACGCTCCTACCTATGCACTGGTTAGGACCTACCGCGATGACGCTCGGCAGGGCTTTCGGGTCAGGCCTAGGAGCTCCTATCGGTGCAGCAAACCCTGGGTCTGTTACCCAGACTATGCACAGGCCCAAGAACAAGATTGCAGCACCAAGATCAGACCAAGTACTAAAGATTAGTCCTTTGAAGGACCAAAGTGCAGATCAAGAAGACCAAGTCAACCCAGAGAAGCAAGATATCACTAAGGGAAAAACCTCCCTTGCTGGGCAAGCGAGCCTGGCGAGGTTGGGGTTGCCCCGGGAGCGAGCCACCAGATTGTCCCGGCAGGCCTGCCGAGGCTTGCGGAGGCAAAGCACTCTGCCGCACCACCTCACAGCGACGCAAGTCATCGATCGGTGCGGTGTCACGCCCCTACGTGACTAAGTGGTTGTTTCCGGCCACATGGCAACCACTTCCTACAGAAAACATGTCCATATGACACCCGTCCTAAGACGTGTCAAGCAATCAGGCGCGAAGCTAGGAAAACAGCCCTGCAAGGCTTGCAGGGCACACTGTGATGTGACACTAAGTGGCACATTTAATGCACTTAGTCCGCCTGCAGAGTTAGGTATGATAGCACTATTTGCTATCTAATCAGTATGTAAAGACTGATTTGCCATTGTGGTGACCCCTTTATCTATAAAAGGAGGCCCATGGCAACCGTAGAAAGGATTCGGACCCTAGCACATTCATACGCGCATAGACACTCTCGCCCCAAGGCAACCCTGCCGGGCAAGAGCGCTGCATTCTCCACCATTATCCACCATCAATCTACCAAAGTAGGAGTAGGGTTTCACGCCTCGCAGCGTCCCGAACCTTGGTAAAACTGCCCGTGTGATCTCTATCGTGCTGTGTTACGCTTCTCCGCTCTTTATGCAACGTGCCCAGTGAGGGAGTCCTGGATTAGGGGGTATCCAGACAGCCGGACTATATACATCGTCCGGACTATTGAAGCGTGAAGATACAAGACTCAAGACTCTGGCCCGTGTCCGGATGGGATTCTCCTTTGCGTGGAAGACAAGCTTGGCGATCCGGATATTGTGTTTCCTTCCTTGTAACCGACTCCATGTAAATCCTAGCCCTCTCCGGTGTCTATATGAACCGGAGAGGTTGGTCCTTAGAAGGCCGATCACAATTACAGTCATAATCATCATAGGCTAGCTTCTAGGGTTTAGCCTCTATGATCTCGTGGTAGATCTACTCTTGTACTACTTATATCTTCAATATCAACCAAGCAGGAAGTAGGGTTTTACCTCCATCGAGAGGGCCCGAACCTGGGTAAACATTGTGTCCCTTGCTTCCTGTTACCATCAGCCTAAGACGCATAGATCAGGACCCCCTACCCGAGATCCGCCGGTTTTGACACCGACATGGGTGCTTTCATTGAGAGTTCCTATGTGTCGTCGCTGCAAGGCTCGATGGCTCCTTCAATCATCGTCAACGACACGGTCCAGGGCGAGACTTTTCTCCCCGGATAGATCTTCGTGTTCGGAGGCTTTGCACTGCGGGCCAATTCGCTTGGCCATCTCGAGCAGATCGACAGCTACGCCCCTGGCCACCAGGTCAGATTCAGAAACTTGAATTACACGACCGACGTTCGCGGAGACTTGATCTTCGACGGATTCGGGCCTGTGCCAGGAGCACCGGACAGTCGCGACGAGCACGGCTTAGACCTACTGTCAGACAATGCTCGGGATTCACCTCCGCAGTAGCCCCGAACCTAAATCTGGAGCAGGCTGGGTCGCCTAAGGACGGAGGGATGGGCCCCGCCCCGCAGGCCGCACACTCATCAGCGGAGGAGCCGAACACAGGCCTCACCTCTGTGGAGGCTTGTGACTCCGGACCCCCGGACTCGTGTCCGGTTGTTGGTTCCAGTCCGCGCACTCTCGAGCCAGCCGAGCTAGGTTGGGCTCCGGTGATGGAGTTTACTGTTGTGTATATCTTCCTGCACTCGCCCTTTGGCGACATGCTGAACTCATTAAAGTCTCTCTCTTTGTTAGGAGGCTCTTGGCCGAACTATGTCCGGCTTGAGTGGGAAGCAGGCGACAAAGGAATTCGTTGCCCACCCACCACCCACTTCATTGCCACAATCGTTGATCTAACTGACGTGCTTGACTTCGACTCTGAAGACATCGACGGTATGGACGACGATGCGGGAGAAGTACAGGAACCACCGCTCACAGGGCAGTGGACAGCCACCTCCTCATACGATATATATATGGTGGACACTCCGAAAGAAACCAATGGCGATGAGGCAACGGAGGATAACCCTTCAGGGAGAAAAACAAAGCATGGGCGTCGTCGACGCTGCTCCAAGCCCCGCCACAACAATACCAGCCCAGGAGACGAAAACAATCCGGACGGTGCCGAAGAGGAATACAACCCTGATCAGCCCGCCTTCGAGCAGGACGAGCAGGATGATGAGCAGGTCAGCCCAGACGAACAGGCGACCAATGGATATCCGGAGGAGGACAACTACATGCCCCCTCTGAAGACGATATTAGCCTCGACGATGACGAGTTCGGCATGCCTGAGGATCCCGTGGAGTAGGAGCGCTTCAAGCGTCGGCTTATGGCCACTGCGAGGAGCCTGAAAAAGAAGCAGCAGCAACTCCAGGCTAATCAAGACCTGCTCACAGATAGATGGACTGAGGTCCTGGCAGCCGAGGAATACAGATTCGAGCGCCAAACGGCTGACCGGCCACCCCGTGGCCGGGATAAAACGGGATATCAGCCCGAATACCAGCCCGCACCCCCACGCCAATACACTACGGCCCGGGGCAACAGGCAAGACCTGCAAGATACTAGAAAACAAAGCAGAACAACCAAGATCGATCTACGGATCGTGGGGGCGCGCCCCAGCGCGCGACGATGACCGTCACGCCGGATACATTATCAACAAGTCCGGCCGGGCCGAACACAGCAACCCAGACTAATTCGAACTGCGTAGCCACATAGTCCGGCACAGAGGCGCCGCGCACCCCCTCTGCTTCACTGACAAAGTGATGGATCATGAATTCCCAGAAGGGTTCAAACCCGTAAACATCGAATCATACGATGGCACAACAGACCCCGCAGTATGTATCGAAGATTTCCTTCTCCACATTCACATGTACCACGGAGATGATCTACACGCCATCAAGTATCTTCCCCTTAAGCTCAAAGGACCAGCACGGCACTGGCTAAACAGCCTGCCAGCAAATTCCATTGGGAGTTGGGAAAACCTGGAAGACGCATTCCTCGACAACTTCCAGGGCACATATGTGTGACCACCGGACGCCGATGACTTGAGCCACATCACTCAACAGCCTGGGGAGTCAGCCAGGAAATTCTGGACTCGGTTCCTAACTAAAAAGAACCAAATAGTCGACTGTTCGGACGCCGAAGCCCTGTCGTCTTTTAAGCATAATATCCGTGACGAGTGGCTCGCCCGACACGACGGCCAGAAAAAACTCAAGTCCATGGCAGCTCTCACAACACTAATGACCTGCTTTTGCATGGGCAAGGACAGTTGGTTGGCTCGCAGCAGCACCACGCCACATTCCGGCACTTCGGATGTCCGCGACAATAACGGCAAGCCACGACGCAACAGACATAAGCGACGGAACAACGGCGACAACACTGAAGACACGGCAGTAAACGCCAGATTCAGGGGATCTGTCGGATTTCGAGTTTCGGTAGACCCTTGAGGTTCGAACACTGGGGTGCGCGCGGAGATTTCGCCCTCTATCTACCTGCTCCTCGCCGAATCGCTAGGATCTAAACTACGAAAAGAACAACACAAGAGACACAGGGTTTATACTGGTTCAGGCCACCATTGTGGTGTAATACCCTACTCCAGTGTGTGGTGTGGTGGATTGCCTCTTGGGCTGATGATGAGCAATACAAGGAAGAACTGCCTTGCGAGGGTCAGTTCTTGGCTGGTGCGATGAACTGCTGGGAGGAGTTCAGTCGCCCTTATCTCTCTCTCTCTCTCTCTCTCTCTCGATTCTAGATGTATGCCAGGTACCTCTCTCCTCTACCTTGGGGGTGGCTAGTCCTATTTATAGGCAATGGCCCTGGGCCTCTCCCCAAATATTGAGCGGGAAGGGCGCCAACAATTGGCCATTTTGAAGGGGAACAACGGGTACACTTATCCTGACTAAAGTTGGTCCTCGCCTGTCAAAGGCTCTGGTGGTGACGCCTGCTTGGGCTCCACAATGACTTCCTTCTTGCCGTTGCCCTATTCTTGGTCTCGTTGCACCGAAATGGATGCCTTTGCTGGATGCTCTCGCCTGCGCTTGCTCCCTTTGCACCAAAGAGGAAAGGAGGACACTGCGCGGGCTGGCGCCCGACTGACGCCCTTGGTCGTCATGGCCTGCGTCATGGGCACCTCGCGAGGTACCCCGCCTTGAACTCTCCGCCTCCTCGTGAGCCAGCCTGATGAGGCTGTGCCTAAAGAAGCTCCTTGTCGTCCGCCCCGCGAGGCTTGGCCCCTCGCGAGGGTCTTGAGCTTGTGTTGATGAAGATGGGCCACGCTGGGCCCCCTTTGAGCCATGCCGCAGGCCGCAGGCAGGCAAGTCTGGGGACCCCCATTCCTAGAACGCCGACAGTAGCCCCCGGGCCCACGGCGCGCCTGGACTTGGCTGAGCAGAGAGGCGAAAGGGCAAGTGCGAAGCATCACGGGCCCTAACAGCCTGCGGCCTTGGGTGCCGCGTGCCGGTTGATTGGACGTGGGCGCCTCCGCTTCCCCATGATAACTCGGCAACTGCACGGATTCGACAAGTCCTTGCATGCAAAGCGGGTCATGATTACCTACGATCGTGGAGGTCGACGGTTGGCCTTCGCTGGCTATAAGTACGGAACGGCGCGCGCCCTTCCAGTCTATCTCTCCTCGCTTCTCCTTCTTCCTGGTCCTTGCTCCGTCTCGCTGCAATGGCTCCGATCCGCCGGTTCTCCGTGGCGGAGAAGGGAAAGGCTCCCCAGGAGGATCCTGACCCGCTTCCGCCGAAGAAACAGCTTGCCCTCTGCCATCGGGGTGAGGGTGCCCGCCAGGAAGTGCCGAAGCCCTGGTGCGAGCGGCCACCACCAGGGTTCCCACTTCCCCTGTACGCCCATATCGAGGGCTCTAGAGGAGTCGATGCCGAACGCCACGGGCGGCGCCGCCGTTGGCGCCGGCGGGTCACGAAGGTGTGCGTCTTTCCCCCTGGAGTCCACGCCGAAGGCTCCTTCCGAGAGTTCGTGCTTCACGCCGCCACGCCTCCTAAGTCTTGGATTCGCCTCCCCCTTTCTTCGCCTCCGTCGCCCCGCAGGGGGAACCCCTGGGGCTTTGGCTGCAGCACGCCGGCTGCAGCACCCTCGCGACCGGGGGCAGAGGTCGCGGTTGTTGCCCCGGGCAAGGTCTTCATGACTCGAGGCTGGGGCGAGGTCGCCTGGGTCTGCAGGACAAGGGGCGCCCTCGCGATCCATCTGGAGTATGATGGTGCTTCGGTGATGTCCTTCAAGGTCTTCGATGCGGAGGGTCGCCGGCTGGAGTGCTGCCCCGGGAGAGGCGGTCGGGACCCTACTGCGGCGAGACAGAGGCCGGCCAACCGCTTCCTTGGCAGCTCCTCAGGCGATGGAGGCGCCGGAGGATCCAGCAACTCCGCCGATCTCTTCGCGACTCTGGAGACGAGCGACGACAGCTACGAGCCCTCGAGCCTACGCCGCTCCCGGAGCAGGGCGGGCTCGTCAGGCCGTCACCGCCCCTGATCTGGATGGGGTTGGCGCCGGTGCTGGACGGCCCACTGTTGATGATGGCGTCTACCGTGATGGCCCATGTAGTTAGGACTCCTTAGGATTCGCGTCTTTTGTTCCTGCGAGGAGCCAAGAATATACCCCGCGGGGGCTTGTAAGATGTTTGTAGCTCCGTTTGTCAATATGATCCTCATTGTGAAACAGTGCGAGATGCTTATTCCGTCTTAGCTTAGTTTCTTCCTTTCAGACCTCGTGAGGGCTTGATGCTCTGCGCCGACAGGTCCCAGTCCCAAGGCGGCTTCAGCCGTCGCTGGTATGCCAGGTCGCGATGCCGTGGTCAAGGCCAGGAGGTGAGCGGCCCGAGGTCCGGTAAGAGCCCCTGAGTCGCGATGCTCAGGAGGTCCCCCTTAGCGCCCAAGCAGCCATCGTTCGATGAGAAAGGAGAGCAACGTTGCTAACACGGGATTGCATTAGGTGCGGGGATGGTGCTGCGATAGCTAATGTTCTCGTAGGATGACTTATCTCGAGGGTCAGGAAATGCTTCCTGGTGCGGCGCTAGGTCCGTGCCTTGGCCGGCGAGGGGTTGCTTTGGAGAGGCGACGAGGCACGAAAGGCCTGGCGTGGTGTGTTGGGGCACCCGTGAGCCAGCGCAGGACTCACGGGGCCCTAACCCAAGGCAGGTTGCGCCTGGCACTGGGCCCTATCTTGGAGTGTGTTCCTGCAAATTTGGTTAGATGCCGGTGCTCTACGTCCTCGGGCCCCGGCTCTCGAGCTGGTCTCAGCCGTCGCTAGCATGCCAGGTCGCGATGCAATGGACAAGACCAGAGGGTGAGGGCTGGAGAGCCGGTAGGAGCCCTGAGTCGCGATGCTCAGGCACCCCCCCTTTAACGCGCAAGCTGGGTTAGATGTCGAAACTCTACGTCCTCGGGTCCCGGCCCTCGAGCTGGTCTCAGCCGTCGCTGGCATGCCAGGTCGCGATGCCATGGGCAAGACCAGAGTGTCGGTGTCAAAACCGGCGGATCTCGGGTAGGGGGTCCCGAACTGTGCATCTAGGCGGATGGTAACAGGAGACGGGGGACACGATGTTTTTACCCAGGTTCGGGCCCTCTCGATGGAGGTAAAACCCTACGTCCTGCTTGATTAATATTGATGATATGGGTAGTACAAGAGTAGATCTACCACGAGATCAAGGAGGCTAAACCCTAGAAGCTAGCCTATGGTATGATTGTTGTAATGTATGATGTCCTACGGACTAAAGCCCTCCGGTTTATATAGATACCGGAGAGGGCTAGGGTTACACAGAGTCGGTTACAATGGTAGGAGATCTACATATCCGTATCGCCAAGCTTGCCTTCCACGCCAAGTAAAGTACCATCCGGACACGAGCCGGAGTCTTCAATATTGTATCTTCGTAGTCTTGGAGTCCGGCGGATATTGATAGTCCAGCTATCCGGACACCCCCTAGTCCAGGACTCCCTTAGTAGCCCCTGAACCAGTCTTCAATGATGATAAGTCCGGCGTGCATAATGTTCAGCATTGCAAGGCGGGTTCCTCCCTTAAATAATCAAGAGGAGATCATGAACACCAGGATAGTGTCCGGCTCTGCAAAATAAATTCCACATTCCACCGTAGAGAGAATAAAATGTACACTTAGTTCAATCTGCTGACGTATTATGCGGCATGACATCACACCACCACCAGGTCTTTGTTTGAATTACTATACCACCTCAGCATGTTTAGCGAAGCGGTTTCCTTGGCACGTCTTGTCGAAGCAGAGATCGTGTTCCCCTTATTCCGGGATTCTCATCAATACGTGCGTGGGTAACCCAACCGCGCCATCGATGGTGGCGCTTGGGAGATAAGCGAGTTTTACCAGGCTGGTGGGGGACGCATAGTTTTGTCCGCCTATATATAAGGGATAAGGATTCACCTTCTCACCTACGCCTTCTTCCTCCTTTGCTTATCCATCCCCGCGAACTCAAGCTCCAACGCCCGAGCTCGCGCATCTCGCCTCGACCTTCTCCGAATATGTCCGGAGTGAGAGGTAAATGGTTAGCCTCCACCGTCAAGGAGGAGGACATCACCAAGCTGCGCAGCGCCGGATACCTCTCCGGTGATATCGCGCATCGGCTACCCGACGAGGGGCAGCTCATCCCTACCCCCGGGCCTCATGAGAGGGCCGTCTTCCTTCCCCACTTCCTCCGCGGACTGGGCTTTCCGCTCCATCCATTTGTCCGGGGGCTCATGTTTTACTACGGCCTGGATTTCCACGATCTGGCGCCGAACTTTATCCTCAACATCTCGGCGTTTATCATCGTGTGCGAGGCCTTCCTCTGCATCCGGCCCCACTTCGGCCTGTGGCTCAAGACCTTCAACGTCAAGCCGAAGGTTGTGAAGGGTACGCAAGCGGAATGCGGAGGCGCCATGTTGGGCAAATTGCCCAACGTCCCTTGGCTAGAAGGGACCTTCGTGGACTCCGTCAAGGGGTGGCAATCGGGGTGGTTCTACATCACCGAGCCGCACAAATCCACATGGGCGGCGGCCCCCGAGTTTAGATCTGGCATCCCCACGCAGCTCACCTCCTGGAAAGAGAAGGGCTTGCAGTGGGGGAATCCGGTGGAGGTGACGGGACTCCGAGCATGTATCAAGAAGATGGTGAGCAATAGGCTCAGGCTCGTCGACGTGGTCCAAGTCATGCTCGTCCGGCGGATCCTCCCATGCCAAGAACGGGCATTTAATTTGTGGGAGTTCAATCCGGAACAGCACCAGGCGCTAAGCGGGCTCTTCGATACAACATACGAAGGCGCCTGGAGGGTGCTGTTCAAGGGCGCCGAAGCCCCCGCGTCCGCGACCAAAGACCGCGGATTCAGCTCGCAGAATCCAACTGACGAGGTAAGTGATTCAACCCCATTACGGGACACTTGTGATAATTAGATTGACTCTAGTGAGGTTTCATTCTGCCTCTTCCTTTGACAGGAATGGATGGAGAAGGCCAAGCTGCTCATCAGCCCGGCTCCCATGCCAGAAGACCCAGCGAACGCCCGCTTAACAGGGCTGCTGGTTCCGGCACCGCACGTGGTGCCAGAGAAGAAGGCCAAGAAGGTGGCCGCGGGGACTCGAAAGAGTTCCCGCAATTAGGCGTCTGACGACGACGAGGACTCCTCTCCCGAAGACGAGGAGGAGGACTCTCTCCCGGAGGAGGGAGAGAAGAAAAGGAAGGCTTCCCCCATCGGGGAGGCCGAAGGGTCCAAGAGGGGGAGAACTATCCCCCCGGACAGTTTCGCCAACATCAGCGTTGGTGAGGATGAGCGGCCTCCAAGGGCCAGGCGTCCGGCGAGATCGTAAGTATCCGGATCCTTGATGTGTAATTTCTTTTATGTCGCGTAGTATCCTTCTAACGCCGCATTCTGCCCGCAGTCCGGCCAATGATGATGTCCCCGACTCATCGAGCGGGTCATTGGCTTCGTCGGATGTGAATTCCATCCCGACTGCCTCCACCCCACGCGCCGACGAGGACGCCGAGGTGGGATCCCAAAGAGGGACCCATCAGGAGGAGGCTCCGGAGGCGCCGTCAGGCAACCCCCCGGACTTCGTGCCGGACTCTACATCGGAACTCGCAGTGGTTCCAGAGTCCGGCAAGCGGCCCCTTCGAAAGAAGGGCAGGACCGTGACGCCGGCGGCCTCCGTCCAACCGGAGGCGCTGGATAACCTGCTGGAGGCGCTTAAAGGCGCTTCCATCGAGGAAGAACACCGCACTATCATGAGTGCGGTGATTGAGAAGGTTCAGCTCGCTAAGAGCGGGCTGACCGAAGCCTGCCGCAGCCTTTTAACAGGCTTTGAGGTAAAAAAGTTAAAATAATGTAATATAATACCGCATAGACAGTAGCCCCTGATGCTTAGTTCGGTGTTCGGAAAGAAAAGCCGGACTAAGGATCTATAACAAGATATACGCAGGGTTGCCTAAAATATGTCAATATGGGTTTGCAGGCTGCACTGCTGACCTCTGCCGCACTAACGGCGGAGGTTGACATGCTGAAGAAGGAACTCGAGCGGTCCGAGCAAGAGCTCGGCCACGCAAAGAAGCAGCTCGAGGAAAAAGAAGGTGAGTAACACCTCTTTGAATAAGTACCTTACAGAAAAGGATTTTGGTTGCAAATAAAATTAACAAGGATAATATGTGTATTGCAGGGGCCACTAACGAGGTGGAAGCCCTGAGGGATGCTGTGTCCGCGGCCGAACGCAATGTGGCCGCGGAACGGGCTGAGCGAGAAAAGCAAGAGGCACGTGTGGCGGAAGTTCGGCAAGAGCTCCAGGTTCTCATGGAAAAACATGAGAGTTTGGAGCGTGACTCCAAGACTCGAGAGTCCGAGCTTGCCTCGGCTCTCGAAAGTGCCAAGTCCGCCAAGGCCGAGGCCCATAAGGCCCTTCAGGAGGTTGAGGACATAAAGAAGATAGCGGCGGGTAAGGCGTTTTTTCATGCAAAGCAGGCATGTTAATGTGAACTACCTGACACTTACCTGAATTCGGAGCTCTCTAGGGGCGTTTGCAGATCTGCCGCGTAGTGCGTCTGATGCCGCCGCATTCTATCGTGGCGAGGAGGGGAGCTCGACGGAGAAGGTCTTCTGGTCTCAGTATACTGAGGCCGGCCATCCGGTGCCCCCAAGCGACCAGCTAAAGCAGCTGGTCGAACTCCACAAGGTAGCTGAGGAGGCCATGAAGGGCCTCATAGTCCGGCTGTGGCCTGGATAGGCCATGCCTGGTAGCTACTTTGGCCTCGTGCGGCGACTGATGGATGCATGCCCCAGGCTGGATGTAGTCAAGCGCTCCACCTGTATCGAAGGTGCTCGTCGGGCCCTTGCCCGCATAAAGGTGCAATGGGGCAAATTGGATGCGGAGAAGCTTCTCACGGACCCACCGCCGCCGGGCAAGGAGTATCGCACGCCGGAGAAGTATTATAAAATTGTCCTGAAGGGAGCCTGCAGTATTGCAGATGAGTGCTCCCGAAATGTAAGCTTTGAGTGAACTCGCTGTTTATTTATCCTGTGCGCTGAAAACTTCGTTCATATGCGCCATGAGAAACGCTTGTTTAATTTAAAATATTACCTTCTGTGCGGCCGTTTATAAAATCTGAGAGATGGCAAGTCGTTAGCTTCAGCCCCCAAGCCACAAGTGCTGGGGTGTTCGGGATAAACTTGAGCACTCTTGTTCCCATTTTTGGGTCCATCTAGGGAGGCGCTCAACACGACGAACAAGGCACCAGACTTATAATGCTTGAACACTCTCACTTAGCCATAGAATTCTATAATTTTAAATTTCGGCGAAGCCCCTGGTATTCGGAAGACCGAATCCGGGTCGCTATCCACGCCTTCATCGGACATTATCCGGAACTTCGCTCGAAGCGGCGTGAGTCTTTAAGGACCCGAAATAAACCTCTCGAACAGCGACCAGTCTCTCGCCTTATCATGCCAGTCAGTTTTAGCTTTCTCCACTGAGGCGTTAACCCGGCTCAACTGGGGCGCAATCGCAGTGGTTCTCCCAGTGCCACCTTAGCCGACAGAACGGAACGTAAGGCACCAAAACGTGGGAGCCGGGCAAACCCAACTATTGACCCAAGACATGATTCGGAGCCGATTCATATAATGCTATAAGTTCGGGGTGCCGCACTTGTGAAAGTGTTCGGACTTTATCACACCATAAAGTGGGGAACATAAGCCCCTGGTGTATTATGCCGTACCAAAATATACGGGTGACAGATGTCATATAATGAGCATATATATATATATATATAATGTAATGCAATTGCGATCATAAAGGTGCTGCATTATTAATGAAAGAAAAGTCTGCTAGTAGAGCGGACTGATACAAATAGTGCGGTAAGCAAGGGATTTGGACTAAATAAACATGTCCCCCTCCAGGGATGAGCTGCGGATTTGGTGTATATAATTGAATTTAATGCTCGTAATTGAGACCACCTGAGTGTTCGACGCGGCCTTCTTAAGTCCCTGACTGTTGCATCATGAGTTCGGCAGGTTCACCGCCGGACAGGGCTTCTGGTTAACAGAGTCCTGTGTACAAAAAAGAAGAAAAATAATAATAAAAGAGGAGCACATTTGCGAGCCCCTGGAGTGGTCGAACCGCACTCTGGGTCCGTTGTGATCGTGCCCCCTCCCCTGTGCCCATGGTATCTCCAAAGCATAATGATGTTCGCGGAGTGTTATTCTTGCGATCATACGCGGGCGAGGGTTGGGGCTGCATTGCTACGCGTGCTCTGATCGCGCCAGGTGGTCTTGGTTGACATTGCTCCGGGCGCGCTTTGTTGTATCCGGCCGGTTAACGGCCGGACTCGAGAATTGCCTTAGAAGGCTGCTCTGTACTTCTGCCGCGAGAGCCGCTGTATGTTCCTCCGTTCGGAGGGAGCGTTCCATATTTCCATTGACCGTGATGACTCCACGAGGGCCTGGCATCTTGAGCTTTAGGTATGCATAGTGCGGCACCGCGTTGAATTTGGCAAACGCGGTTCGTCCGAGCAGGGTGTGATAGCCGCTGCGAAACGGGACTATATCGAAGATTAACTCTTCGCTCCGGAAATTATCCGGGGATCCGAAGACCACTTCCAGTGTGACTGAGCCTGTACAATTGGCTTCCACTCCTGGTATGACACCTTTAAAGGTTGTCTTTGTAGGTTTAATCCTTGATGGGTCTATGCCCATTTTACGCACTGTATCCTGATAAAGCAGGTTCAGGCTACTGCCGCCGTCCATCAGGACTCTCGTGAGGTGGAACCCATCGACGATTGGGTCTAAGACCAATGCGGTGAATCCGCCATGGTGTATGCTGGTCGGATGGTCTCTTCGATCGAAAGTGATCGGACAAGAGGACCATGGGTTGAACTTTGGGGCGACTGGCTCCATCGCATAGATGTCCCTTAGTGCGCGTTTCCTCTCCCTCTTGGGTATGTGGGTCGCTTATATCATATTCACCGTCCGTACTTGTGGGGGAAAACCCTTCTGTCCTCTGTTGTTCGGCGGCCGGGTCTCTTCCTCGTCGTCGCTATTTAGCCCCTTGTCATTGTTTTCGGCAATTAACTTGCCGGCCTGCTTGAACACCCAGCAATCTCTATTGGTGTGGTTAGCTGGCTTTTCAGAGGTGCCATGTATCTGGCATGAGCGGTCGAGTATTCGGTCCAGGTTGGACGGACCCGGAATGGTTCTTTTAAATGGCTTCTTCCGTTGACCGGGTTTAGAGCCTCGGAATCCGGCATTGACCGCCGTATCCTCCTTATCGTCGCCGTTAATTTGGCGCTTGTTTTTGTTTCGACGTGACCTGCCGTTGTTGTCCTTAGTATCCGGACTGCCAGAATTTTTACGGAGATTGTTGCTGCGGGCTAGCCAGCTGTCCTCTCCCGCACAAAAGCGGGTCATTAACGATGTGAGGGCTGCCATGGATTTCGGCTTTTCCTGCCCCAGGTGCCGGGCTAGCCATTCGTCCCGGATGTTATGTTTGAAGGCTGCAAGGGCCTCTGCGTCCGGACAATCGACGATTTGATTTTTCTTTGTCAAGAACCGTGTCCAGAATTGTTTGGCCGATTCGTCTGGCTGCTGAATGATGTGGCTTAGGTCATCGGCGTCTGGTGGTCGCACATATGTGCCTTGGAAGTTATCAAGGAATGCGGCCTCCAGGTCTTCCCAACACCCAATCGACTCTGCGGGCAGGTTGTTAAGCCAATGCCGAGCTGGTCCTTTAAGCTTGAGTGGGAGGTACTTTATGGCGTGGAGATCGTCGCCGCGGGCCATATGGATGTGGAGAAGATAGTCTTCGATCCACACCGCAGGGTCTGTTGTGCCATCGTAAGATTCGATGTTTACGGGTTTAAACCCTTCGGGGATCTGATGATCCATTACTTCGTCAGTGAAGCATAACGGGTGTGCGGCGCCCCTGTATTGAGCAATATCGCGACGTAGCTCGAGAGAGCGCTGTCTGCTGTGTTCGGCCCGGCCGGGGTTATTGTATCTGGCACGACGGTATTCGTCGTGGGTCGTAGGGCTCCCCCGTGATCCATAGATGGATCTAGATTGTCTTGCTTTGTCCTCCAATATGTCTCGCAAGTCCGGTGCGTTCCCTCTTGGCTTCGTACTTTTGGAGCGATGCCGGGGTATGGTCTTGGCTGGGGGCCTGGATGCCTCTCTGTCACGACCACGGGGTGGTCGGTCAGCCATATCGTGCGCTGGTGATGGAGGTACATGTGCTTCCTCCTCTAATCGGGGGAGCAGCTTGCGTTTTGGGTAACTTTTGGAGGGACGTTCGAGTTTATACTCTTCGGCCGCGAGGACCTCGGTCCATCGATCGGCCAGCAGGTCCTGATCAGCTTGAAGCTGCTGCTGCTTTTTCTTTAGGCTGTTTGCTGTGGCGATAAGCCTGCGCTTGAAGCGCTCTTGTTCGACGGGATCCTCGGGTACGATGAATTCGTCATCGTTGAGGCTTGCTTCGTCTTCGGAGGGAGGCATATGATTATGATCCTCAACCTCTTCGTCTGCCGCCCCCTCATGAGGGCTTGCTTCTGCATCCTCCTGCGCTGAGTCTTGCTGGAGGGGATTGTCTTCGGCACTCTCTGGAGTATTATTATCTCCTATGCCGGAATCTCCGTTTTTGCTGTGGCGAGATTTAGAGCGGCGCCGCTGACACCGGCGCTTGGGCTGTTTCTTTAAGGGATCTGCCTCCGCTGTTTCTTCGCCGTCCCCATCTTTTGGGGTATCCACCATGTATATGTCATATGACGAGGTGGCCTTCCAGTGCCCTGTGGGCACTGGTTCCTGTTCGTCTCCGGCATCGTCGTCCATAGCGTCGATGTCATCGGAGTCGTAGTCTAGCATGTCGGTTAGATCGTCGACAGTGGCTACAAAGTGGGTGGTGGGTGGGCTCTGAATTTCTTCGTCGTCCGCATCCCAACCATCCTGGCCAGGACTCTCCTGATAACGAGAGATGCTTCAGTGAATTCAAGATATCGCCGAAAGGCGAGCATTGGAAGATGTCCGCGGCGGTGAATTCCATAATCGGCGCCCAATCCGGATCGATTGGTGGGGGCGCGGGAGGATCGGAGTCCGGCGAGGAGTCCGACGCCTCGGAATCACGAGTTTCGCAGGGGACGAGATTAGTGTTCGGCTCCATCGCCGTGGATGTTGAAGCCCCCAGGGCGGCGTCTATCCACCAGCCCTTGATCTGGGAGATCGGCTCCGGGCTAATGGCCGAAGCGGATCCGTGTGCGGCCACCAAGGCACTGTTCGGCGGCAGAGCTAGATAATGCCCATCATCACAGTGCGGCGCGCTCGGCTGTGGCTCGAGTCCGTCGAGGATCAAGTCTCCGCGAACATCGTCCGTGAAGTTTAAGCTTCCAAATCTGACCTGACGTTCAGGGGCGTAGCTTTCGATCTGCTCCAGATGGCCAAGTGAATTGGCCCGCAGGGCGAAGCCGCCGAATAGGAAGATCTGTCCGGGGAGAAAAGTCTCACCCTGGACAGCGTTGCAGGTTGAAGATGCCATCAAGCCTATCGGTGACGACACAGAGGAACTCTCAATGAAAGCACCAATGTCGGTGTCAAAACCGGCGGATCTCGGGTAGGGGGTCCCGAACTGTGCGTCTAGGCGGATGGTAACAGGAGACGAGGGACACGATGTTTTTACCCAGGTTCGGGCCCTCTCGATGGAGGTAAAACCCTACGTCCTGCTTGATTAATATTGATGATATGGGTAGTACAAGAGTAGATCTACCACGAGATCAAGGAGGCTAAACCCTAGAAGCTAGCCTATGGTATGATTGTTGTAATGTATGATGTCCTACGGACTAAAGCCCTCCGGTTTATATAGATACCGGAGAGGGCTAGGGTTACACAGAGTCGGTTACAATGGTAGGAGATCTACATATCCGTATCGCCAAGCTTGCCTTCCACGCCAAGTAAAGTACCATCCGGACATGAGCCGGAGTCTTCAATCTTGTATCTTCGTAGTCTTGGAGTCCGGCGGATATTGATAGTCCGGCTATCCGGACACCCCCTAGTCCAGGACTCCCTCACAGAGTGTGAGGGCTGGAGAGCCGGTAGGAGCCCTGAGTCGTGATGCTTAGGCACCCCCCTTTAACGCACAAGCTTGCGACATCCAGGAAGAAAAGGTGTCACGGACAGGCGCCAAATAACAAGCATGATGGGTCGAAAGCATGGCCCTAAGATAAACGCAAGAAGGGTACACGCCGCTGGGTCAGACCCGAGCGACTTGGGGACGATGCTGCCCAAGGGGCACCCCCAATAAGGTAAGCTAAGAACATGAAATAAAAGGGATACATGCCGCAGGGACGGACCCACGCGGCCTGGGAATCGGCCCTGAGGCGCTCCCAGCTGGAAATGAAACTTGAAAGATGTCACCTGATGATGTTGGGGATGAAGGGGTGTTGGTGTAGTAGACTCGGTGGGCTGCGAGAGCCGATTCTCATGAGCCCCCAGGCCCAGGGGCCTCGGGAGACTCCGGAGGCGCTGGTGGCTCCTCGCGGACCATCTCCATCTCCGCCAGGGCTGTGGAACGCCTGACCTCTTGAGCCTCCAGGATGGCCCTCATGAGGCGCTGGTACACAGCAGCCGCGTTCGGCAAGCCATAAGGCATGCGAACGTAGCTGTGGGGCGGACCCTCGTAGCGTCCCACTTGTGAGGGCCAGAGGCGCTCCTGAGACGCGGCTCGGTTGAGCCCTGGTATGTCGATGCAGACACGCAGGCCCACCATCCTCGCCTGGATGGGGGGCCACAGCGGGTAGGCAGCGGCTGCCTCTCATGACTCTTGACTCCTGTAGCTCCTGAATGGCCTTGCTGATGAACTCCTGAGGGTTTGGCCATCCTTGCCCTGCTCCTTCTTGAGGGAAACGTGCCTCAAAACACACCTCCACATGGTGCCCAAGCGCCTCCCTCGTGACCTTGGCGAGGTCGGCGGCCCTCCAGGGGAGAGCCCCCGAGCCCTGCCTGAGGAGGGCGTTGGACGCGCTTCCCTATGCGATGGAAGGAGGCTCCCCCTGAGCAGGCGCGGGCCCTGTGGGGCCTGCCTCCTGAGGGGCCGGGCCAGACGATGTCTTCTTCTTCTTGGGGGCGGCCTCGGGAAGCCTCCTGCTTCCGTGATCCGGATCATCCAGTGATGCGGCCTGAAAGGCTCGCTCCAGGGAGCACACTGCGTCTCTCTCTTCGAAGGGCACCGTGATGACTCCGCCACTTCCTGGCATCTTGAGGACGTTGTAGCCGTGGTGGGTTACGGCCATGAACTTGGCCAGCGCTGGGTACCCGAGGATGGCGTTGTATGTCAGGCGAATGTGGGCGATGTTGAAGTCGATGAGCTCGGTGCAGTAGTTGTCGCGTGCCCCGAAGGTGACAGGGAGGCGGACCTACCCAATCGGGACCGTGGAGCCGTCGGTGACTCCGGAGAAAGGCTTGGTTGGCTGAAGCTGATTGTAGGGCACTTGGAGATTGTTGAACGTTTCCATAGACAGGACGTTGAGCCCTGCCCCGCCATCGATGAGGGTCCTGGTGACCAGCACGTTGCTGATGATTAGGGAGCAAAGCATCGGGAGGACTCCGGCCGTGGCCGCGCACTTGAGCTGATCCGCTGAGCTGAACGTGATGGCGCACGCCGACCACCTGAGAGGGCGCGAGGCCTCGAACTTGGGGAGGACTGCATTCACTTCGTGGGCGAACTGCTTGAAGATGCGCTGAGAGGCTGGGGCTTGGGCTCCGCCCAGGATGCAAGCGATCGCACGTGGTTCCTGGAAGCCCCAGCCCCCTCGTCCTGATGACGGTTTTCATTTCTTCTTGGCTGCGGCGGCAGCGGAGGGAGGCCTGCGTTACCTTGCGAGCGATCCTCGCGAGGCTGATCCCTCCAGCTTCCCTCGCGAGGCGGGTCCTGCCAGCGATCCTCGCGAGGTTGGTCGCGCCACCCTTGGCGTGGGCCGCGGTCTTCCCAGCGTCCTGCGTTCCTTCCTCCTCCTCGGCCGTAGCCCCGGTCGCTGCGGTCGGGACGTCGGCCGACCCTTCCTTCACGCACGGCCCGGAGCTCTTGGCATTCATTGCTGTTGTGGGTGTGGAGGTCGTGGTACACGCAGTACCGACTGCCCTTGGAGGGTTCGGGCTGATCTCTGCCCTGCTTGGTGTCTGGCTCTGTCGCGAGCACGGCAGCCCCCTTGCGCTTCACGTCCTTCGCCTTGGGCTTCTTCTCTTCGGGTCCGCGGCAGGCAGCTCGAGGAGGGAGAGGCGCCCTTCCTCAGCCCTAGTGCACTTGGTCGCCAAGTTGAACAGCTCCAAGGAGGTGCACAGGTCTTCATGCATCGCCAGCTCCTCCTTCATCTTGACGTCGCGCACGCCGTCGGAGAAGGCTGAGATGATGGCCTCTTCGGTCACCTTGGGGATCTTGAGGCACGCGTTGTTGAAGCGCTGGATGTACTTCTGCAGGGTTTCCCCTGGTTGCTGCTTGATACGGCGCATGTCGCTCACGGCGGGTGGCCAGCCGCGAGTACCCTGGAAGTTGGCGATGAAGCGGGTGCACATCGTCCCAGGAGGGGATCGTGCCTGGAGCCAGATTCAGGAGCCAGGTGCAGGCCCCGTCCTTGAGCACCATGGGAAACCAGTTCGCCATGACCTTCTCGTCTCCGTTGGCAGCCTCGATGCCCAGCTCGTAGAGCTGGAGGAACTCTACAGGGTCAGCCGTGCCGTCGTAGCGAGGAGGCAGGTCTGGCTTGAACTTGTCGGGCCACGCGACGCTGCGTAGCTCAGTGGTGAAGGCGCGGCAGCCCGCTTTGGCCACGGGAGGCCTTGGGCGATGAAGAGCTTGGTCCTGTGGGTCCCCATGTGCAGCAGCTGGGAGCAGCGTGGGGTCTTGACGTGCTGGAGCAGGGAGCGCTCGGGCAGCTTCTCGAGGGCGAGGGACTTCTTGGCAGCTCTACTCCTGCTGCGCTGGTGCCTGGCGGAGCGGGTTCCGCCCAGGGGCCGCGCGCCTTGGGGCCAGGGCACCTTCTTGAGGGGGAGGCGGCTGAGGCGCCCCAGGAGCTTCATTGCCCGTGCAGGGTGGGGCGCGGTGCAGCGAGAAGGACGGTGTGGGGGAGCCCCCAGCGGCGCGGACGAGCTCGGCGACTCGGTCGAGCCACTCTTCGTAGACGTCGTCGATTGGGCGGTAGCGTAGGAGCTCGTTTGCCGCGATGAGCGCAGCTCGAGCCTCCATGGCCGCGCGGGGTGCGCAGGACAAAGAACTAGCAGGGGTGAGCGAGGGTGTAGCAGTGCGGCCGTCTCGCCTCATGGATGGGTGTTGGGACGATGCTTGCTGCTCGTTCCCCGCCGGGCCGGTGGCAGTGTTGATGGCAGGTGACGGGGAACGACGAGGGCGCCCACCGACGGGAGCCGTCTGGGCGACACGGGAAGCGAGGGCGGCTCGGTGCTTGGTGCGGGCCTGATGAGCGTTAGACATGAACGCGATGGTCAGACAAGAACAGGGCGACGGGAGACGAATTCCGGCGCACCCCTACCTGGCGCGCCAAATGTCGGATTTCGGGTTCCGGCAGACCCTTGAGGTTCGAACACTGGGGTGCACGCGGAGATTTCGCCCTCTATCTACCTGCTCCTCGCCGAATCGCTAGGATATAAACTACGAAAAGAACAACACAAGAGACACAGGGTTTATACTGGTTCAGACCACCATTGTGGTGTAATACCCTACTCCAGTGTGTGGTGTGGTGGATTGCCTCTTGGACTGATGATGAGCAATACAAGGAAGAACTGCCTTGCGAGGGTCAGTTCTTGGCTGGTGCGATGAACTGCTGGGAGGAGTTCAGTCGCCCTTATCTCTCTCTCTCTCTCTCTCTCTCTCTCTCTCTCTCTCGATTCTAGATGTATGCCAGGTACCTCTCTCCTCTACCCTGGGGGTGGCTAGTCCTATTTGTAGGCAAAGGCCCTGGGCCTCTCCCCAAATATTGAGCGGGAAGGGCGCCAACAATTGGCCATTTTGAAGGGGAACAGTGGGTACACTTATCCTGACTAAAGTTGGTCCTCGCCTGTCAAAGGCTCTGGTGGTGACGCCTGCTTGGGCTCCACAATGACTTCCTCCTTTCCGTTGGCCTGGTCTTGGTCTCGTTGCACCGAAATGGATGCCTTTGCTAGATGCTCTTGCCTGCGCTTGCTCCCTTTGCACCAAAGAGGAAAGGAGGACACTGCGCGGGCTGGCGCCCGACTGGCGCCCTTGGTCGTCATGGCCTGCGTCATGGGCACCTTGTGAGGTACCCCGCCTTGAACTCTCCGCCTCCTTGTGAGCCAGCCTGATGAGGCTATGCCTGAAGAAGATCCTTGTCGTCCGCCCCGCGAAGCTTGGCCCTCGCGAGGGTCTTGAGCTTGTGCTGATGAAGATAGGCCACGCTGGGCCCCCTTTGAGCCACGCTGCAGGCCGCAGGCAGGAAAGTCTGGGGACCCCCGTTCCCAGAACGCCGACAGGATCCATGTACGGTCAGTGGAAGAAGCCGTTCAAAAGAAACAATCAGGGACCGTCCAGTCTGGACCGTATACTGAGCGCTCGTGCCAAATTCATGGCACCCCGGACAAGCCAGCCAACCACACCAACAAAGACTGCTGGGTGTTCAAATAGGCCGGCAAAATAAACGCCGAAAACAAGGACAAGGGGCTGCACAGCGATGATGACGAAGAGCCTCGGTGTCCGAACACGGGGGGACAGAAGAAATCCCCCCCAGGTGAAAACGGTCAACATGATCTACACCACTCACATTCCCAAGCGGGAAAGGAAGCGATCACTACAGGACGTCTATGCGATGGAGCCAGTCGCCCCCAAGTTCAACCCATGGTCAGCTTGTCCGATCACCTTTGACCGTAGGGATCACCCTACCAGCATCTGTCACGGCGGCTCAGCCGCATTGGTCCTAGAACCAATCATCGACGGATTCCACCTCACACGAGTTCTCATGGACGGCGGCAGCAGCCTGAACCTGCTTTATCAGGACACAGTGCGCAAAATGGGCATTGACCCTTCAAGGATCAAGCCCACCAAAACCACCTTTAAAGGTGTAATTCCTGGAATAGAGGCCCGTTGTACGGGCTCTATAACATTGGAAGTGGTCTTCGGATCTCCGGATAACTTCCGAAGCGAAGGGTTAATCTTCGATATTGTCCCCTTCCGCAGTGGTTATCACGCACTGCTGGGATGAACCGCATTCGCTAGATTCAATGCGGTACCACATTACGCATACCTCAAGCTCAAGATGCCAGGACCGCACGGGGTCATAACAATCAACGGAAACATGGACCGCTCTCTCCGAACAGAAGAGCATACTGCAGCCCCCGCGGCGGAAGTACAATGCGGCCTCCTCCGACAAACCAATCCGGCGACAACAACTTCGAGCATCGTCAAGCGAGTCCGGAGCACCCCGCAATAGGATCTGCAGGCACGCCAAGAGCGTGACTAGCAGTCCGGCCTCCGCTCAAGCCACAAGAAAGCAGCATCCGTGCCACGCGCACACAATTACACGCTCACAATACCATGGGCACAGGCGGAGGTGCAGCAATGACTCAGTCAACAGTGCGGTATCACCGCAACACACCTTCATAAAACTCCCTTTTTATTTTTCAGGACATTGCTTTAGGGCAACCTCTTTAGAACAGCCGGATTATCGGACTTATACAGGGGAGAAAATCAAGGAGGCAACAGGCTTTGCGCACAGAAGGAAATACCTAGGTGGAATCTATTTACGATCGTTATACTTGTTTTACATGTACGCAGCCTGCCCCTGGATAGGACATGTCAAATAGTCCTATTTATCTCCGCTTAATGCACTCATTGTAAACATATGCTTAAACGTACTATTCATCAATGGGAGATCACATATAGCGTCAGCTTATTATTCTTATTTGAGCATTTTTTCTTACAAATGTTTCTTTGATATTGCATCCGTACACCTTGGTACGGTCCGTTTGCCAGGGGCTTCTTATGGCGCCCCGTATTACGGCAAGTAAAGTTCGAACACTTTAAACAGTGCGGCACTCCGAACTTATAGCACTATATGCATCAGCTCGGAATCATGTCTTGGGTCCACAGTTGGGTTAGCCCGGCTCCCTTGTTTTGGTACCTTACGTTCCGTTATATCAGCTAAGGTAGCGCAGGGAGAACTACTGCGATTGTCTCCTAGTTCTTCCGGACGAGCACCTCAGTAGAGAAAGCCGAAAACTGACCGGCATGATGCAGCGAGAGCTGGTCGCTGTTCGAGAGGTCTTAAAATCCTTAAAGATTTTTTCCGCTTTAGGCGATAAATCAGCCTTGTACGATTTAGGCGTATATAGCGCCCCAATTCAGCCCTCCGAATTCTAGGGGCTTCGCTGAAATTTAAAATTATAGAATTCTATGGCTAAGTGAAAGTTATAAAGCCGCATAGTCCGATTGCCTTGTTCGCTGCACCGGATACCTCCCTAAGGGATCAAAAATTTGGATAAAGAGTATTCGGGTTTTTCCAGGAACACCCCGGTACTAGGTACGTGGGGGCGGAAGCCGACGACTGGCCTACTTTCAGAATTTTATAAACAATCACACAGAAGGTAATATTTTAAACCAAACAGTGCTACATAGCACAAGTCACTTCGTCTTTAAATTACAACAGCGGCAGAGGTACGCTTAGTCAAAGATCTTGTCCTTGGTACATTCATCGGCCACGAGACGAGCACCCTTCATAACGCCATCATAGTACTTCTCGGGATGGTGATGCGCCTTGCCCTCCGGCGGCCCATCCTTCACCAGCTTCTCCGCATCCAGCTTGCCCCAATGCACCTTTGCGCGGGCAAAGGCCCAGCGGGCACCCTCAATGCAAACGGACCGCTTGATCACTTCAAGCCGCGGATAGGCATTCACCATCCGCTTGATCAGGCTGAAGTAGCTAGTGGGCAGGGGCTCACCAGGCCACATCCGGACTATGAAATCTTTCATAGCCACTTCGGCCGCCCTGTGGAGTTCGACCAACTGCTTCAGTTGGTCACTCAGAGGCATTGGGTGTTCGGCCCCAGCATACTGGGACCAGAACAGCTTCTCCCTTGAGCTCCCCTCCTGGGCATGGTAGAACTCCGCGGCATCTGATACGCTGCGTGGCAGATCTGCGAATGCCCCTGGAGAGCTCCGAATTCGGCTAAGTAAAAGATATGCCTCGTCCAGATGTTTGGTTTGCATAAAGAATTTCTTACCCGCTGCTATCTTTTTGGCCTCCTGGATTTCCTGTTGTGCCTTCTCGGCTTCGGCCTTGGCGTCTTTCATACTCACAAGGGCCTTCGCAAGCTCGGCCTCTTTCATCTTTAGATCATGCTCCACGGACTCGAACTTCTCGCCGAGGTCCCGGAGCTCTTGCTGTACCTCGCCCACTCTAGCACTTTGCTTTTCGCGCTCCTTGCATTCCAAGGCCGCCTTGTCTTCGGCCTCGGACAGCGCTTTCTTCAGGGATGCCACTTTGGCAGTGGCCCCTGTTACACAGTCACGACGCTTCGTCATTAGAATAACCAATTTTATCTATCCCTAAATACATAAGAGCGGAGAATAACTCACCTTTGTTCTCTTCGAGCTGCCTCTTCGTGAGGTCGAGCTCTCCTTGCGCCTGCTCCAGGTCCCGCTTTAGTTCGGCAACCTCGGCTGTGCGGGCAGCAGCGGCAAGCAGCACAACCTGCTTATTCACATGAATACTTATTATTAGACTCCTACGGATTATAATTGAACCTCCATTTGGCTTTTCTTTCTGAACACCAAATAGAGTATCAGGGGCTACTACCTATTGGGTGGTAATTTCACACATTTGTATTACTTACCTCAAAGCCTGTCAGGAGGCTGGTACACGCTTCGGTCAGTCCACTCTTGGCGGACAGAACCTTCTGAATCACCGCACCCATAAGAGTACGGTGCTCGTCATCCATGGAAGCGTCGCGGCGCTTCCAGCAGACTATCCGACGCCTCTGGCATGACGGAAGTCATCGGCACGGACAACTCGCCCTCCCTAGCAAGGGGCCGCCTGTCCGCATCCGGAGCCATCGAAGGCTCCAGCATAGTATCCGGATGAGAGCCCGGCTTGCTGCGGCTCTCATCGGCACGATCCGCATGGATCTTGAACCCCGCGTGTCCGACATCTGGAATCCCGCCTTGGGGCATCTCCAGAGTCACCTACCCCTACTTTGGGAGCCTTCGGGACAACACCTCCGTGTCATCCACGGGTTGAGGAGTAGTGGCCGTCAGGAGCGAGATCATCTCTGAATCACTCAGGGACCCGGCCGAGGAAGATACCTCAGGATGAACCCTGGCCAGACTGCATATATGTTCGGCATTATAAAAAACAAGAACTATGAAGTAAAGTCATGATAGAGTGCAGATACTTACGATCGCGCTAGGGGCTTCCCCCTGGGCAGCCATCCCTCCTCGCTGTGAGCGGCCGTGGCGGAGTAGTCCGGAAGAGACATCTTTCCCTTCTTGGATGTCCCAGCCTCCCCCTCCAGGGCGGCTTTCCTCTTTTTCTCCTCCCCAGTTCGGGGAGGTAGAGTTTCTTCTTGCTTCCCCCCGCTTCCGTGGGAGGAATCTGTCTCGTCGTCGTTGGACGACGTAGGTATGACGGCCTTGCGCTGAGGGCCTCTCCCGGCCCCCTGGTCCGCCTCCTCAGGCCCCTCATCCATTCCGGATGGGGCGGCTTCTTCTTCTTCTTCGTCCCCTTTGTGGGAGGAGTGTGCCTTGTCATCTTCGGACGAGGCTTCAGGCACAACCTTACGCCGGAGACCCTTTCGGATCCCCGGGGCCTTCTTTTCGGCCTTCTTCTCCGGCACCTTGTAGGGCACCGGTACTAGCATCTCCGTCAGGAGAGCATCAGCTGGGCCTTCTGGCAGCGGAGCCAGACAGTCAATCTGCTCCGCTATCTCCACATAATCCTGAACAAATACGCACAATTACTTAAGACTCCCCCATGAACATATTGGGAAGAACCGAATTCGGTGGTAGTCTGAAAATCCACCTGACTAGGAGGCCGCGCGGCGTGGAGCCCACGGTCCTCGGATGTGGGAGGAGGTACTTCGGAGGCCTTGAACAGCGCCTTCCATGCGTCTTTGTGCGTCATGCCATAGAGCCTCCAAAGCGTTTGGTGTTCGGCTGGGACGAACTCCCACAGATTAAATGTCCGCCTTTGGCACGGGAGAATCCGGCGAATGAGCATGACCTGGATCATGTTAACAAGCTTGATGTTCTTGTCCTTCATGCTCTTGATGCAGGTCTGGAGTTCAGTCAGCTCTGTAGATTCGCCCCAGGACAGGCCCTTCTTCTCCCAGGAGGTGAGCCGCATGGGGGTTCCAGATCAAAACTCAGGGGCCGCCGCCCAGTTGGCGTCCTGCGGCTCGGTGATGTAGAATCACCCCGACTGCCACCCCTTCATGGTTTCTGCAAAGGAGCCGTCAAGCCAGGTGACGTTAGGCATCTTGCCCACCATGGCCCCTCCGCACTCCGCTTGCTGGCCGCTCACGATCTTTGGCTTCACGCAGAAGATTTGCAGCCACAAGCCGAAGTGAGGCTTGATGCGGAGGAAGGCCTCGCACACGACGATAAACACCGAGATGTTGAGGACGAAATTCGGGGCTAGATCATGGAAATCTAGCCCATAGTAGAACATGAGCCCGCGGACGAAGGGGTGAAGTGGAAACCCCAGTCCACGGATGAAGTGGTCAAGAAACACGACCCTCTCGTGGGGTCCTGGGGTTGGAATGACCTGCCCATCGTTTGGTAGCCGGTGCGCTATGTCTGCGGCCAAGTATCTGGCCGCCCGAAGATTTGTGATGTGCTTCTCCTTCACGGTGGAAGCCACCCACTTGCCTCCTGCTCCGGACATGTCTAGCTGTGCGGCGAATGCTTGGGCTAGGGCGCTGGAGCTCGAGGGGGCAAAAGTGGGCAAAGGATGAAGAAGGCGTGGGTAAAAATGGGGAACTCTTATCCCTTTATAGAGGCGACGAAAGCGGTGCGCCTCCCCACTCGCCCGTTAGGAATCGCTTACTTCCCAAGCGCCACGATTGATGGCATGGTGGGATTACCTATACCCGTATTGATGAGAATCCCGTGATAAGGGGACACAATCTCTGCTTTGACAAGACGTGTCAAGGAAACCACCTCGCAATATGCGCTGTGGCTGGTTGTAGGAAAACGGTTTGAATAATGGCCCAACCGTAATGACATGTCACGTTGTCTAAAAAAGTTGTCAGCAGATTGCATTTGTGAAATATCATTCTCTCTACGGCGGTATGTGAAGATCATTTTGCGGATCCGCACACGGTTTAAGTGTTCGATAATTACCTTGGAGTATTTGGAGAAGGAACCCGCCTTGCAATGCCGAAGACAAGACTGCGCGCCGGACTCATCGTCATTGAAGCCTGGTTCAGGGGCTACTGAGGGAGTCCTGGATTAGGGGGTATCCGGACAGCCGGACTATATACATCGTCCAGACTATTGAAGCGTGAAGATACAAGACTCAAGACTCTGGCCCGTGTCCGGATGGGACTCTCCTTTGCGTGGAAGACAAGCTTGGCGATCCGGATATTGTGTTTCATTCCTTGTAACCAACTCCATGTAAACCCTAGCCCTCTCCGGTGTCTATATAAACCGGAGAGGTTGGTCCTTAGAAGGCCGATCACATTTACAGTCATATTCATCATAGGCTAGCTTCTAGGGTTTAGCCTCTATGATCTCGTGGTAGATCTACTCTTGTACTACTTATATCTTCAATATTAATCAAGTAGTAAGTAGGGTTTTACCTCCATCGAGAGGGCCCGAACCTGGGTAAACATTGTGTCCCTTGCTTCCTGTTACCATCAGCCTAAGACGCACAGATCGGGACCCCCTACCCGAGATCCGCCAGTTTTGACACCGACACCCATCCCCCCGCCGAACCAAAAGGGGCTCATGGCCCCATAGGTGGCCATGGTTTCCCACGACAGTTGTGCCAGTTGCGAGAGACTCCAGAACTACCATCTCAGCTCCTGCAGCCACTGCCACAGTTGCCCCTCTAGTGTCAACTCCCCCAGCTCCACAGACTTCCTCAGAGGCATTTGTAGATGGACTCCTCTCCACACCATCTACACACACCGAAGCAACAAGCCAGAAGACCCCTTCAGGAGCTCCCGAAGATCGTGCTTAGAGTGCCGTATAACGATACGTTTTTGAACTTTTTGGTAACTTGTTGCCAAAGGGGGAGAAAGTGTATAGATCATAGGCTTCAAGAGAAAGAGAGAGTGCCTTTTGCCTCGTGTTGGTTTCTTTTGCCTTTCTACTCTTACTACTTTGGTTGTTTGGTTATTGCTTCCTATGCTACAATTTGTGTTATGCTCGTGAGATACTTATGTGATCATGTGTTCGATCATATTACGCTTAATGTGTGCTGCATGATTATATCTATAAATGTTTGTGTATGATCAATCACTTGTATCTTTGGTGATGAGTACATGTTATTTAACTCGTATCATTTTGAGCGCTCCACCAAGATGTATGTGACATGGAAGAGTGACCCATGATCCTAATCGATTGTGCATTTGCATTCAAACCCAAATTTTAAATAATGCACAAATTTAGGGGGAGCTCTTTCTTATCACATACTTCTCAAAGCGGCGATGTATTTGATTCATATTATCATTTGTCGAAGCTTTGATCTATATGTTGTCATCAATTACCAAAAAGGGGGAGATTGAAAGTGTGACTAACCCCTGGGTGGTTTTGGTAATTCATAACAACATATAGCTCATTGAACTAATATACATTCAAGTTTAATATATCAGAAAGTCCAGTGAATGGCATGGCATGGACAAGAGATGTGGACCCCTCAAAATGCTAAGGACACATATTGGCAAAAGCTCAAGACTCTTCATATCTATTTTAGTGACCCAAGATCACATTGAGTCCATAGGAAAGCTAATACTATTAAAAGGGGATGAGGTGTTTCTTAATGGTCTACTTGCTCAAAATGCTTAGTGATATTGCTCCAAAGCCCTGAACCACTTTCTCATTCCAAATATGCCCTAAACTCAGAGTCAAACTCGGCCCCACCAAACTTTCCTATCCGGCGCTGATACGTCTCCAATGTATCTATAACTTTTGATTGTTCCATGCTATTATATTACCTGTTTTGGATGTTTAACGGGCTTTACTATACACTTTTATATTATTTTTGGGACTAACCTATTAACTAGAGGCCCAACCCAAATTGTTGTTTTTTGCCTATTTTAGTGTTTTGCAGAAAAGGAATATCAAACGCAGTCCAAACGGAATGAAACCTTCGGGAGAGTTATTTTTGGAACAAACGCAATCCAGGAGACTTGGAGTGGACGTCAAGAAAGAAACGGGGCGACCACGAGGCAGGGAGGCGCGCCCCCACCCTCATGGGCCCCTTGTGGCTCCCCTGACCGACTTCCATCGCCTATATATATCCATATACCCTGAAATCATCCAGGAGCACCATAAAACCCTATTTCCACCGCCGCAACCTTCTGTACCCGTGTGATCCCATCTTGGGGCCTTTTCCAGCGCTCCGTCGGAGGGGGAATCAATCATGGAGGGCTTCTACATCAACACCATAGCCTCTCCGATGAAGTGTGAGTAGTTTACCATAGACCTTAGGGTCCATAGTTATTAGCTAGATGACTTCTTCTCTCTCTTTGATTCTCAATACAAAGTTCTCCTCGATCTTCTTGGAGATCTATTCGAGTAACTCTTTTTGTGGTGTGTTTGTCGAGATCCAATGAATTGTGGGTTTATGATCAAGATTATCTATGAGAAATATTTGAATCTCCTCTGAATTCTTTTATGTATGATTTGTTATCTTTGCAAGTCTTCAAATTATTAGTTTGGTTTGGCCTACTAGATTGATATTTCTTGCAATGGGAGAAGTGCTTAGCTTTGGGTTCAATATTGCGGTGTCCTTTCCCAATGACAGCAGGGGAAGCAAGGCACGTATTGTATTGTTGCCACCGAGGATAAAAAGATGGGGTTTATATCATATTGCTTGAGTTCATCCCTCTACATCATGTCATCTTGCCTAATGTGTTACTCTGTTCTTATGAACTTAATACTCTAGCTGCATGCTGGATAGCGGTCGATGTGTGGAGTAATAGTAGTAGATGCAGAATCGTTTCGATCTACTTGTCGCGGACGTGATGCCTATATACATGATCATGCCTAGACATTCTCATAACTATGCACTTTTCTATCAATTGCTCGACAATAATTTGTTCACCCACCGTAATACTTATGCTATCTTGAGAGAAGCCACTAGTGAAACCTATGGCCCCCGGGTCTATTTCCCATCATATAAGTTTCTGATCTATTTTATTTTGTAATCTTTACTTTCCAATCTATATCATAAAAATACCAAAAATATTTATCTTATTATCTCTATCAGATCTCACTTTTGCAAGTGGGCGTGAAGGGATTGACAACCCCTTTATCGCGTTGGTTGCAAGGTTCTTATTTGTTTGTGTAGGTACGAGGGATTTGCGTGTAGCCTCCTACTGGATTGATACCTTGGTTCTCGAAAACTGAGGGAAATACTTACGCTACTTTGCTGCATCACCCTTTCCTCTTCAACGGAAAACCAACACATGCTCAAGAGATAGCAAGAAGGATTTCCGGCACTATTGCTGGGGAGTCTACGCTCAAATCAAGACATACCAAGTACTCATCACAAACTCTTATCCCTCGCATTACATTATTTGCCATTTGCCTCTCGTTTTCCTCTCCCCCACTTCACCCTTGCCGTTTTATTCGCCCTTCTTCTGTTCGTCTTTTTGTTTGCTTTGATGTCTTACTTGTTTGCTCGTTTGGTTGGAATAGTTGTTTATTTATTGCTAAACAGAGAACCTAAGACCTATGGATCCTCATCCGCTTGCCAATCTTTTTAAGAGATCCAATTATGATGAACCAAATTCTAGTGATTTTAGTGCACTAGATTATCTTTATGAGGTTTTGCTTGAAATTCGTGAATCTGAAAATTTTGATGAAGAAATTTATGAAGAGATTCATGATAGTTCCTTGAATAAAAAGCATGATTGCAATGATTTTATTTTAAATTCTCTTGATGTCAATTGTGCAAATAATATCCAAAACCCTAAGCTTGGGGATGCTAGTTTTGCTATGTCTACTACTTGTTGCAATGATCATGATTGGGGTGATTCTTTTTATGATCTTGAAAATTTATTTAAGCCCCATGATGAAGATGAGATTGATAATAGTGTTTGCAATAATATTGAAAGTGGGTTTGGAGAGGTCATGACTTTAGTTAATGATAATCCCACTATTTTGGAGGAGTGTCAACTTCACATGCATGTAGATCGTGTTGAGAATATGTTATGTGATAGCTATTTTGTTGAATTTGCCTATGATCCTACATGTAATTATTATGAGAGAGGAAAATATGGTCGTAGAAATTTTTATCTTACTAAATTACCTCTCGTCATGTTGAGATTGCTACTGTCTCTTTCTTCTTCCTTGCATATGCTAGTTTTTGCTCGCCTTGAAAATTTGTTTGCTTATAATATGCCTATGCATAGGAAGTATGTTAGACTTAGATGTGTTTGTCACGTGTTTCATGATGCTCTCTTTGCGCTTCAATTCTTGTTTATCATGTGAGCATCATTAAAATTATCAATGCCTAGCTAAAAGGCTTTAAAGAAAACGCTTGTTGGGAGACAACCCAATATTTTTCCTTGATGTTATTCAATAAATAATTCATCTAGCCTCTGTTTAGATGTGGTTTTATGTTTTAATTAGTGTTTGTGCCAAGTAGAACCTATAGGATCATCTTGGGTGATAGTTAATGTGATCTTGCTGAACAACAGAAACTTTTGTGCGCACAAGAATAATTTTAATAAATCACAGAGACGTGATTTTCAGTTGATTCTTTTTTTAGAAGATTAATATACAAATTTCCTAGGACTTACTATTTTTCTAGAATTTTTAAGGTTTCAAAAGTATTCGAAAGTTACAGATTATTACAGACTGTTCTGTTTTTGACAGATTCTGTTTTTCGTGTGTTGTTTGCTTATTTTGATGAATCTATGGCTAGTATCGGGGGGTATGAACCATAGAGAAGTTGGAATACAGTAGGTTTAACACCAATATAAATAAATAATGACTTCATTACAGTAACTTAAAGTGGTGGTTTGCTTTCTTGCACTAACGGAGCTTACGAGTTTTCTGTTGAGTTTTGTGTTGTGAAGTTTTCAAGTTTTGGGTAAAGATTTGATGGATTATGGAATAAGGAGCGGCAAGAGCCTAAGCCTGGGGATGTCCAAGGCACCCCAAGGTAAAATTCAAGGACAACCAAAAGCCTAAGCTTGGGGATGCCCCGGAAGGCATCCCCTCTTACGTCTTCGTCCATCGGTAACTTTACTTGATGCTATATTTTTATTCACCACATGATATGTGTTTTTCTTGGAGCGTCTTGTATGATATGAGTCTTTGATTTTTAGTTTACCACAATCATCCTTGATGTACACACCTTTTGGGAGAGACACACATGAATCCGAATTTATTAGAATACTCTATGTGCTTCACTTATATCTTTTGAGCTAGATAATTTTGCTCTAGTGCTTCACTTATATCTTTTTAGAGCACGGCGGTGGTTTTATTTTGTAGAAATTATTGATCTCTCATGCTTCACTTATATTATTTTGAGAGTCTTTTAGAACGGCATGGTATTTGCTTTGGTTATAAAATTAGTCCTAATATGATGGGCATCCAAGTTGAGTATAACAAAAACTATCATTTAAAGTGCATTGAATACTATGTGAAATTTGATACTTGATAATTGTTTTGAGATATAAAGGTGGTAATGTTAGAGTCATGCTAGTTGGATAATTATGAAATTGAGAAATACTTGTGTTAAAGTTGGCAAGTCCCGTAGCATGCATGTATGGTAAAATTTGTGTGACAAATTTGAAGCATGGGGTGTTCTTTTGATTGCCTTCCTTATGAGTGGAGGTCGGGATCGCGCAATGGTTAACTCCTACCAACCCTTCCCCTAAGAGCATGCGTAGTAGTACTTTGCTTCGAGGGTTAATAAATTTTTGCAATAAGTATATGAGTTCTTTATGACTAATGTGATTCCATGGATTATACGCACTCTTACCCTTCCATCATTGCTAGCCTCTACGGTACCGTGCATTGCCCTTACTCACCTTGAGAGTTGGTGCAAACTTCACCGGTGCATCCAAACCCCGTGATACGATACGCTCTATCACACATAAACCTCCTTATACCTTCCTCAAAACAGCCACCATACCTACCTATTATGGCATTTCCATAGCCATTCCGAGATATATTGCCATGCAACTTTCCACCATTCCGTTCATTATGACACATTCCATCATTGTCATATTGCTTTTGCATGATCATGTAGTTGACATCGTATTTGTGGCAAGGCCATCGTTATAACTTTTTCATACATGTCGCTCTTGATTCATTGCATATCCCGGTACACTTCCGGAGGCATTCACATAGAGTCATATTTTGTTCTAAGTATTGAGTTGTAATTCTTGAGTTGTAAATCAATAAAAGTGTGATGATCTTCATTATTAGAGCATTGTCCCTAGTGAGGAAAGGATGATGGAGACTATGATTCCCCCACAAGTCAGGATGAGACTCCGGACTTTATGAAAAATAAAAGAGGCCAAAGAAGCCCAAATAAAAAAAGAGAGGCCAAAGAAGCCCACCAAAATAAAAAAAGAAATAAAAAAATGAGAGAAAAAGAGAGAAGGGACAATGTTACTATCCCTTTTCCACACTTGTGCTTCAAAGTAGCACCATGATCTTCATGATAGAGAGTCTCCTATGTTGTCCCTTTCATATACTAGTGGGAGTTTTTCATTATAGAACTTGGCTTGTATATTCCAATGATGGGTTTCCTCAAAATGCCCTAGGTCTTTGTGAGCAAGCGAGTTTGATGCACCCCCACCTAGTTTCTTTTTTGAGCTTTCATACATTTATAGCTCTAGTGCATCCGTTGCATGGCAATCCCTACTCCTCATATTGACATCAATTGATGGGCATCTCCATAGCCCGTTGATTAGCCGCATCAATGTGAGACCTTCTCCTTTTTTGTCTTCTCACATAACCCCTATCATCATACTCTACTCCACCCATAGTGCTATATCCATGGCTTACGCTCATGTATTGCATGAGGGTTGAAAAAGCTGAAGCGCGTTAAAAAGTATGAACCAATTGCTTGGCTGAAACCAGGGTTGTGCATGATGGGAGTATTTTTTGTGTCGAAAATGAAGCATGGCCTAACTATATGATTTTGTAGGGATAAGCTCTCTTTGGCTATGTTATTTTGATAAGACATGATTACTTTGTTAGTATGCTTGAAGTATTACTATTTTTATGTTAATATGAACTTTTATCTTGAATCTTTTGGATCTAAACATTCATGCAACAATAAAAAAAATTACATTGAGAAATATTCTAGGTACCATTCCACATCAAAAATTCTATTTTTATCATTTACCTCCTCGAGGACGAGCAGGAATTAAGCTTGGGGATGCTTGATACGTCTCCAACGTATAGATAATTTTTGATTGTTCCATGCTATTATATTACCTGTTTTGGATGTTTAATGGGCTTTACTATACACTTTTATATTATTTTTGGGACTAACCTAAACCGGAGGCCCAGCCCAAATTGCTGTTTTTTTGCCTATTTTAGTGTTTCGCAGAAAAGGAATATCAAACGGAGTCCAAATGGAATGAAACGTTCGAGAGAGTTATTTTTGGAACAAACGCAGTCCAGGAGACTTGGAGTGGACGTCAAGAAAGAAACGAGGCGGACACGAGACAGGGAGGCGCGCCCCAGGGGGGTGGGTGCCCCCCACCCTCGTGGGCCCCTTGTGGCTCCCTTGACCAACTTCCTTCGCCTATATATATCCATATACCCTGAAAACATCCAGGAGCACCACAAAACCATATTTCCACCGCCGCAACCTTCTGTACCCGTGAGAACCCATCTTGGGGCCTTTTCCGACGCTCTGCCGGAGGGGGAATCGATCATGGAGGGCTTCTACATCAACACCATAGCCTCTCCGATGAAGTGTGAGTAGTTTACCACAGACCTTCGGGTGCATAGTTATTAGCTAGATGGCTTCTTCTCTCTCTTTGATTCTCAGTACAAATTTCTCCTCGATCTTCTTGGAGATCTATCCGATGTAACTCTTTTTGCGGTGTGTTTGTCGAGATCCGATGAATTGTGGGTTTATGATCAAGGTTATCTATGAGAAATATTTGAATCTCCTCTGAATTCTTTTATGTATGATTTGTTATCTTTGCAAGTCTCTTCGAATTATCGATTTGGTTTGGCCTACTAGATTGATCTTTCTTGCAATGGGAGAAGTGCTTAGCTTTGGGTTCAATCTTGCGGTGTCCTTTCCAAGTGACAGCAGGGGCAGCAAGGCACATATTGTATTATTGCCATCGAGGATAAATAGATGGGGTTTATATCATATTGCTTGTGTTTATCCCTCTACATCATGTCATCTTGCCTAATGCGTTACTCTGTTCTTATGAACTTAATACTCTAGATGCATGCTGGATAGCGGTCGATGTGTGGAGTAATAGTAGTAGATGCAGAATTGTTTCGATCTACTTGTCGCGGACGTGATGCCTATATACATGATCATGCCTAGATATTCTCATAACTATGCACTTTTCTATCAATTGCTTGACAGTAATTTGTTCACCCACCGTAATACTTATGCTATCTTGAGAGAAGTCACTAGTGAAACCTATGGCCCAATCATATAAGTTTTCGATCTATTTTATTTTGCAATCTTTACTTTCCAATCTATATCATAGAAATACCAAAAATATTTATCTTATTATCTCTATCAGATCTCACTTTTGCAAGTGGCCGTGAAGGGATTGACAACCCCTTTATCGCTTTGGTTGCAAGGTTCTTATTTGTTTGTGTAGGTACGAGGGATTTGCGTGTAGCCTCCTACTGGATTGATACCTTGGTTCTCAAAAACTGAGGGAAATACTTACGCTACTTTGCTGCATCACCCTTTCCTCTTCAACGGAAAACCAACGCATGCTCAAGAGGTATTAGGCGCCACCGAGTTCATTTGACATAGCCACTGCGAGAAACCCTAGACAGTTCGGTCACACCAATACGTATCTTGGTCTCACCAAGATGGCCTTGAAAATGCTCTGTGACTTGTTGCATTATTTCGGTCTCACCGAATCATGCAATCGGTCCCACCGAGTTTGCTTGACATTTACTCTGTTGTCTAATTGCTTCACTTCGGTCTCACCAAGTTGATGCAATATGCGCCACCGAGTTGATGTTTGTGCTAAGCCCTAGCACATCGGTCCCACCGAGTTGTCCCAGTCAGTCCCATCGAGATTCCTAACATTCAGATTTTGAACTAAATCGGACTCACCGAGTTCTTCTATTCGGTCTGACCGAGTTGGGTCAAATGTGTGTAACGGTTGGATTTTGTGTGGAGGCTATATATACCCCTCCACCCCCTTCTCGATCTACGAGAGAGCCATCAAAACGTGCCTACACTTCCAACATATATTTTCTAAGAGAGAACCACCTACGCATGTGTTGAGATCAATACATTCCAATCCTACCACAAGATTCTTGATTTCTAGCCTTTCCCAAGTTGCTTTCCACCCAAATTATCTTTCCACCATATCCAAATCTGTGAGAGAGAGTTGAGTGTTGTAGAGGCTATCATTTGAAGCATAAGAACAAGGAGTTCATCATCAACACAACATCTGTTACCTTTTGGAGAGTGGTGTCTCCTAGATTTGTTAGGTGTCACTCGGGAGCCTCTGTCAAGATTGTGGAGTTGAACCAAGAAGTTTGTAAGGGTAAGGAGATCGCCTACTTTGTGAAGATCTACCCGAGTGAGGCAATTCCTTCGTGGGAGATGGCCATGGTGGGATAGACAAGGTTTCTTCTTCGTGGAGCCTTAGTGGGTGGAGCCCTCTGTGGACTCGTGCAACCGTTACCCTTTGTGGGTTGAAGTCTCCATCACCGTGGACGTACGATAGCACCACCTATCGGAACCAGGCCAAAAATCTCTGTGTCATCATTGCATCTGCACTCTCCAATCCCTTTCCTTTACCTTCATATGCAATGTTTTACTTTCCGCTACTACACTCTTAGAATTGCATGTGTAGGTTGATTGCTTGACTTGTGCTAAGTTGCTAAAATCTGCCCACAACTAAAATTGGGAAAATGTTAGATTTTTATTTGGTCAAGTAGTCTAATCACCACACTCTAGACCTACTTTCGATCCTAGAAAGGGGGTTCACCACCCCGCGCTGGTCGGGCATGCCGTGATTGGACCCCGGAGACGTTCATCGAGTTATCGGACCCGGGGCTCCATGGGTGGGCCCAAGTGACCGCAACACCAATGAGTCCGCATCGAGGACATCCCCTTTGGTGAGTCTTCGAGGCAGGTGGTTCGCCTTTGACAAGTGATTATAGTTGCGACCACCACCATGGAGGGGCACTGTGGTGATAGAGGAAACGGAACTAATCGGCCCATCCCTACCCGACTAGGCCCACAACAAGCCTGATGGGACAAGAAAGGATGTCTGATACGTCTCCAACGTATCTATATTTTTTTTATTGTTTCATCCTATTGTATTAACAATCTTATATACTTTTATGCAATTTTATATCATTTTTGGGGACTAACCTATTAACTCAGTGCCTAGTTCCAGTTGCCGCTTTCTGCTTGTTTTGGGGTTTTTAGAAAATCTATACCAAACGGAGTCCAAATGCTACGAAACATTTTGACAATTTTTTCTGGACATAAGAGAGCCTAGAAGCTTCGAGAGGAGACCAGACGAGAAGCAAGGAGACGGCAAAGCAACAGGGCTGATGCCTTGTGGGCCCTACCATGGAGACATCATCAAATACCTACAGGTTCCTTCACACAAATTATCATTTACTTGCTCTACTTTTGATTTGATTTGATTTACCTTCTCTTTTTCATCTCTCTCACTTCTCTAAAAAATCAAGAATACCAAAAATGTTTTGTGTTACTATCTTTGTTTGTGTTGCCATGTGCCTTACATTTGCTTGCATCTCTGCTTGCTAAAAAACTATTGATATGGAACCTCACCCACTTGCTAATTTAAAAAAATCCAATTATGTTGAACCAGTTGCTAGTGAATTGAGTGCACTTGATTAACTTTATGAAGTTTTGCTTCACAGTCATGAATCTGAAATTTGTGATGAAGTGTTGAAAGAAATTTTTTATAAAGTGATTCATGGTAGCTCCTCGAATGAAAATCATGGTTGCAATGATGTTATTATGAACTCTATTAATGTCAGTTGTGCTAATGATATGCAAATCTACAAGCCTAGGGATAATAATTTTGTTATGTCCACTACTTATTGCAATGATCATGATTGAGGTGATAATGCTTCTTATGATCTTGAAACTTTATTTAAGCCTCACGATGAATATGTTATAGATAATATTGCAATAATATTGAAAGTGGGTTTGGAAGAGTTTCAGCTTTAGGTAACAAGAACCCCACATATACGGAGAGTGTTCAATCTTATGATTTTTTTGATAAAAGTGGGTTTGGAGAGGTCATGACTTTAGTTGATGTTAATCCCACTATTTTGGAAGATTATAAATCTTTTATGCATGTGGATCATAAATAGAATGTTTTATATGATAGCTATATTGTTGAGTTTGATTATTACCCTACACGTAATTATTTTGAGGGAGGCAAATACGGTTATAAAAATCTTCATGTCACTAAATTACCTCTTATTATGTTGAGATTAACAATGTTTTATTCTTCTTGATAATTTGTTTTCTTATAAAATGCCTATGCATAGGAAGTACATTAGACTTAAATGTGTTTTTCACATGTTTTATGATGCTCTCTTTGTGCTTCAATTCTTGTCTTTGACGTGAGCATCATTGAAATCTCAAGCCTAGCTAGGGACATAAAATAGCACTTGTCGGGAGGCAACCTAATAATTATCTTAATTTCTAGCTTTTTATTTCTATTTGGTGTGATGACATAATTATTGCCATTGGAATTATTGTGTTTTTATCTTTTAAATATTGTTTCTGCCAAGTAAAGCCTTTGGGATGATTTGGATGATAATTGAATTAAGTCTATGATAAAACAAAAACTTTTGCGCCCAGTGAAGAAATTTTCATAATTTAGTAGAATGTGATAAAATTTGAATTTTTTACACATGTTTGACATACGAATTGCCCAGGTTCTCCTAAGTTTGGATCATTACATACTGTTCTGTTTTAGACATATTCTATTTTTTATTGCACAGTGTGCTTATTTTAATGATGCTATGGATTATATTTGGGGGTATAAGTCATGGAGAAGTTAGAACACAGTAAGTATTATGCAATAATAATTATGAATGAGTTTACAACAGTCCCTAAAGTTTATGATTTGTCTATTATACTAATGGATCTCATGAAGTTTCTGTTGAGTTTTGTGTGCCAAAGCTTTCAAGTTTTGGCTAAGATCACGATGGATGAAGGAATAAGGAGTAGCAAGACCCTAAGCTTGGGGATGCCCAAGGCACCCCAAGGTAATATCCAAGGAATACCCAAGCGTCTAAGCTTGGGGAAGCCCTGGATGGCATCCCCTATTTCATATACAATTCATCGGTATGTTACTTGGAGCTATATTTTTATTCATCACATGATATGAGTTTTGCTTGGAGCTTCTTGTACGTAGCTTTATTTTGTTTGCTTGTTAGTTTTGCCACAACCATTGTTTGCTGGACATGTCGGTGTTCTGGATATGGGGGTATCTAGCCCTGCCTACCTATGACCCACCGCGCGGCTCCATCAACGGCCTGGTATGGCCCATCCTCAACATCAACAACTCAAGACCCTTGCGAGGGGCCAAGCCTCGCGAGGCAGACGACACCAAGACCCCTGAGGGGATCGGCCTCTTCAGGCTGGCTCCCGAGGGGCGGAGAGTTCCATGCAAGGTTTACCTCACGAGGCTCAGCTGACGTGAGCCATGACGACCAAGGCCAGACGGGCGCCAGCGGGCGCAGAGCGCAAGTTTCCTCTTCGATGTAAGGGAGGCAAGCCACAGGCGCAGAGCCCCGAGGAATCAGCCAAGCCCACCATAGCGTCATGACCAGAGGCTTTTCGCAGGCGAAGACTACTTTTGTCAGGATAGGTTGTACTACTTGTCCCCTTTCAAATCTGGCCGTTGTGGGATCCCTTCCCGCCAACATTTGGGAAGAGGACCAAGGCCACTATAAATAGGACCTAGCCACAACCGTAGAGGGCATCTAGTTGACATCCCCTCAGCTCCCTTGAGCTCAAGAACACCTCACCTCCTGAGGCCAGTTCATCCACTGTACTAGTTCATCCTCAGCCCTCCAAGGCAATCCACCAAAACGCTGGAGTAGGGTATTACATCGCAAGGTGGCCCAAACCAGGATAAACTGCTGTGTCTCTTTGTCTCTTCGAGCTCGTCATGCTAGGCTTAGGAGGATCTCGAGTAGGCAGGCTGGGTAGGTTGAGATCTCCGCACGCACCCCAGAGTTCGAACCTCTCAAGGGTTTGCGGAACCCGTAATCTGACATTTGGCACGCCAGGTAGGGGTGCATCAGAAATCTTCTACCCCGACCGCTAGATCGCGCCGCTAGCCCCGATGGTGGGCGCTCCTCCGTCGACCCAGCCGACACACGCTCTCGAAGAAGCACCGGGGCTGCGCTGTTTCACCCTCTCCTTGCGGCAGGTGCAGTGGCCACCCAAGTTCCAACCGGAGATGCCGCCACGCTATGACGGTGCGGCGGATCTGGCCACCTTTCTCCAAGCATACGAGGAGGCAGTTTGCGCGGCCGGCGGAGACGACAAGGTGAAGGCCAACTGGCTCCCCATGGCCCTCGTAGGTGCACCACACGCCTGGTTACTTAACCTGTCGGCGTCCTCTGTGACCTCCTGGGAGGAGCTGCGCGACCTTTTCCTCACCCGCTACGCGGCACCAGCGCCCCCAGTCGCGCAACTGTCCTAGGTGGGTCGCAGGCACCACCCTCCGACCGCCACATCAAGTAGTTCTACCGGTGAGTAAGCGCCACCCAGGCGGGCTCGGGGGCTCCCCCGGGATGGACGGTGCCCAAGGCCGACCTCACCTTCGGCCTCAAGGATCATCCTACCGCCACGACGGGAGCAGGTGTGCTCCCAATGCATTTCACCCCCACCATTTGCAACATGGCGGTCACCAGAACCCTCACGATGATGGAGCGGGCCTCAACGTGCTCTCCGCGGAGGCATTCGTCCTGCTGCACGTGCCACCCAGCCGGCTCCGCCCCTCCAAGGCTTTCTCCGGGGTCGGCGGTGGCTCCACCAGCCCGTGGGGCAGATCCGCCTCCTTGTCACCTTCGGAACCCATGACAACTACCGCACCGAGCTCATCGACTTCGACATTGCCAGGATCGACCTACCATACAATGCCATTCTGGGGTACCCGGCCTTGGCCTAGTTTATGGCTGCGACTCACCCTGCATACAACCTCATGAAGATGCCCGATAGTAACTGTGTCCTCACGGTGGCGGGGGACACCAAAGGCGTGCTGCACGCCCTCAAGCTCTCCTTCAGATCAGCCGCATCCACGCTGCTCGACGAGAAAGGGGGTCAGGAGGCCCCAGAAGCAGCGCCGGCCAAGAAGAAGCAATTGTTCTCCCAACACCGAGGCGAGACGAAGCAAGTGCTGGTAAGTGAGGAGGGAGCGGCTAGCGCCACCTTCACCTTAGGGACTGGTCTCCCTCGCGACCAAGAGGAAGCAATGGTCAGCTTTCTGCGAGCCAACAAGGATGTATTCGCTTGGGAACCCAAACACCTGGCTGGGGTCCCAAGGGGAATAATCGAGCACCACCTGAGGGTATGCCCAAACGTGCAACCAGTGAAGCAGAAGGCTCGTCGCCAGTCCACCGAGAAGCATGCCTTCATCATCCAGGAAACCCACAAGCTACAAGCTGCAGGGGTCATCAGAGAGGTATGATACCCGGAATGGCTGGCGAATCCCGTCATCATCCCCAAGAAAGGAGGGAAGGAGCGCATTGATGTCTACTACACAACCTTCTTCTTGTAGACGTTGTTGGGCCTGCAAGTGCATAGGTTTGTAGGACAGTAGCAAATTTCCCTCAAGTGGATGACCTAAGGTTTATCAATCCGTAGGAGGCGTAGGATAAAGATGGTCTCTCTCAAACAACCCTGCAACCAAATAACAAAGAGTCTCTTGTGTCCCCAACACACCCAATACAATGGTAAATTGTATAGGTGCACTAGTTCGGCGAAGAGATGGTGATACAAGTGCAATATGGATGGTAGACAAAGGTATTTGTAATCTGAAATAATAAAAACAGCAAGGTAACTAATGATAAAAGTGAGCGTAAACGGTGTTGCAATGATAGGAAACAAGGCCTAGGGTTCATACTTTCACTAGTGCGAGTTCTCTCAACAATAATAACATAGATGGATCATATAACAATCCCTCAAAATGCAACAAAGAGTCACTCCAAAGCCACTAATAGTGGAGAACAAACGTAGAGATTATGGTAGGGTACAAAACCACCTCAAAGTTATTCTTTCAGATCAATCTATTCAAGAGTTCGTACTAGAATAACACCTTAAGACACAAATCAACCAAAACCCTAATGTCACCTAGATACTCCATTGTCACCTCAAGTATCCGTGGGCATGATTATACGATATGCATCACACAATCTCAGATTCATCCAACCAACACAAAAGTACTTCAAAGAGTGCCCCAAAGTTTCTACCGGAGAGTCAAGAAAACGTGTGCCAACCCCTATGCATAGGTTCATGGGCGGAACCCGCAAGTTGGTCACCAAAACATACATCAAGTGGCAGGTGATATCCCATTGTCACCACAGATAAACACAGCAAGACATACATCAAGTGTTCTCAAATTAAAGACTCGATCCAATAAGATAACTTCAAGAGGGAAACTCAATTCATCACAAGAGAGTAGAGGGGGAGAAACATCATAAGATCCAACTACAATAGCAAAGCTCGCGATACATCAAGATCGTGCCATAGAGAGAACACGAGAGAGAGAGAGAGAGATCAAACACATAGCTACTGGTACATACCCTCAGCCCCGAGGGTGAACTACTCCCTCCTCGTCATGGATAGCGTCGGGATGATGAAGATGGCCACCGGTGATGGGTTCCCCCTCCGGCAAGGTGCCGGAACGGACTCCCGAGAGGTTTTTGGTGGCTACAGAGGCTTGTGGCGGTGGAACTCCCGATCTATCTTGATATTCGATGTTTTTAGGGTACGTAGGCTTATATAGGCGAAAGAAGTCGGTCGGGAGGTGCTCAAGCGGCCCACGAGACAGGGGGCGCGCCCTCCTATCTCGTGGCTGCCTCGAGGATCTTATGACGTGAACTCCAAGTCTATAGGATCATATTCTTCCAAAAAATAAAGTTGCCGAACATTTCATTCTGTTTGGACTCCGTTTGATATTCCTTTCCTTCGAAATACTGAAACAGTCAATAAAACAACAATATGGGCTGGGCCTCCGGTTAATAGGTTAGTCCCGAAAGTAATATTAAAGTGTATAATAAAGCCCATAAACATTCAAAACACATAATAAAATAGCATGAATGCTTCATAAATTATAGATACGTTGGAGAGGTATCAGCATCCCCAAGCTTAATTCCTACTCATCCTCAAGTAGGTAAATGATAAAAGAAAGAATTTATGAGTGTAAATGCTAGAAGGTGCACAAGTTTGATCAATGATAATTTCAATCACCTTTTCTAGCATGATAATATGTCATAACAGTAGTTCATCTCATAAAACTTCTCACAATAAACTAACAAGCAATTCACATGTTAAAGCATAGACCATAAACTTTCTTGAAAACTAGCAAACTTCATTCTTAGTCATTAAACAATTGCAATTCATCTTATTATCAGGAATAGCAAACTCCACATACTCAACTATCATATAGTCTTGTACAATTGCTAACACTCACGCAATACTTGTGGTTATGAAGCCTTAATTGAACACTGAGAAAGATAGGAGCTTATAGTGTTGCCTCCGAACGTATTCACCTTTGGGTGATGTCAACAATAATAGTTCATGATAACTTACATCCAATTGGATATATATATCAGGATCACCCCAACACAAAGTGCTCGCCAAAGGATAAAATTAAAAAGGGAAAGGTGGAGATCACCTTGACTCTTGCATAAAAGTAAAAGACATAAAGTAAAAGATAGGCCCTTCGCAGAGGGAAGCAAAGGTTGTCATGCGCTTTTAGGGTTGGATGCACAAAATCTTAATGCAAATGAACGTCACTTTATATTTCACTTGTATATGGACCTTTATTATGCAGTCCGTCACTTTTATTGCTTCCATAACAAGATAGTATAAAGCTATTTTCTTCACACCAAAAGATCATACATATTTAGAGAGCAATTTTTATTGCTTGCACCGATGACAACTTACTTGAAGGATCTTACTCAATCCATAGGTAGGTATGGTGGACTCTCATGGCAAAACTGGGTTTAAGGATATTTGGAAGCACAAGTAGTATCTCTACTTGGTGCAAGGAATTTTGGCTAGCATGAGGGGGAAAGGCAAGCTCAACATGTTTGAATGATCCATGACAATATACTTTAACTGAGATGTCGGAAAACATAACCCATTATGTTGTCTTCCTTGTCCAACATCAACTCTTTAGCATGTCATACTTAATGAGTGCTCCCAATTATAAGAGATGTCTAGGATAGTGTATTTATATGTGGAATCTCTCTTCCTTCAATATTCTTTCATGAATTGTTCAAATGACTAATACAATGCTTGCTAACCTTCAATAAATTTACAACCTCTACTTCTTAGATGTGAAGTCATTACTCCCCATGGGATAAGCATATGAAACATAAAATTTCAGATTTATGACAATCAACTCATTCAACAATTTACTCATAGGATATAAGTGAAGCACACGAGTAAATGACAAACTACTCCAACAAGATATAAGTGAAGATCAATGAGTAGCTAAATAATTATGTAACTATGCGAAGACTCCCTCTCATTTAAGAATTTCAGATCTTGGTATTGTATTCAAGCAGCAAGCAAAATAAAATGACATTGCAAGGATAGCACAACTCATGTGAAGAAGCAAAAACTTAGGCTCAACTGATACTAACCGATAGTTGTTGAAGAAGAAAGGTGGGATGCCTACCGGGGCATCCCCAAGCTTATATGCTTGAGACTTCTTGAAATATTATCTTGGGGTGCCTTGGGCATCCCCAAGCTTGAACTTTTGTGTCTCCTTAATTCCTCTCATATCATGGTTTCTCTTTCTATCAAAAGCTTCATCCACAACAAACTCAACAAGAACTCGTGAGAGAGGTTATTATAAACCAATGCAAAACCTTATCATTTTCTACTGTAACAAATCACTAAAATTATTATTCAACATTGAATACTAAATGCCTCTGCATATTTCATACTCCTATCCTCAAATAGAATCATTAAACAAGCAAACATATGCAAACAATGCAATCATAACAGCAATCTATCAAAACAGTATAGTCTGTAAAGAATGCAAGATTCATCATACTTCCCTAACTCCAAAAATTATGAAATAAAATTCTCACTGCAGTAAATTTATCAGAGCTCATTATGAAAAAGGTTTCATCATTATATCGTTCCCTGAATTTTCTAGGAAATTTTTGCAACAGCGGTAAACTTTCTTTTTTCAAACAGCAACATGTATACTAGCAAAATAAGCATGACAAAGGCTATCCTTGATATTTTTATTGAAACTAAAGATGCAAAACATTATTCTAAATAGTAGAAAGCAAATACTAACAAGAGAAAATGACGCTTCAAGCAAAACACATATCATGTGGTGAATCAAAATATAGCTCCAAGTAAAGTTACCGACGAACGAAGACGAAAGAGGGGATGCCTTCCGGGGCATCCCCAAGCTTAGGCTCTTGGTTGTCCTTGAATATTACATTGGGTTGCCTTGGGCATCCCCAAGCTTAGGTTGTTGCCACTCCTCATTCCATAGTCCATCGAATCTTTACCCAAAACTTGAAAACTTCACAACACAAAACTCAACAGAAAACTCGTAAGCTCCGTTAGTATAAGAAAATAAAACCACCACTTAGGTACTGTAATGAACTCATTCTAAATTCATATTGGTGTAATATCTTCTGTACTCCAACTTATCTATGGTTCATACAACTTAGTACTAGCCATAGATTCATCAAAATAAGCAAACAACACATAGAAAACAGAATCTGTCAAAAACAGAACAGTCTGTAGTAATCTGTATCAAACGTATACCTATGGAACTCCAAAAATCCTACCAAGTTAGGAAGTCCTAAACAATACGTGTACCAATCCAGAGCAAAAAGAATCAGATCAGAAGCACGTTTATGTGAATTAAAAAAACAAATTTACTGGGTGCAAAAGTTTCTGATTCTCAGCAGGATCAACACAACTATCACCGTAAGCTATCCTAAAGGTCTTACTTGGCACTTTATTGAAACAAAAGCTATAAAACATGATTATTACAGTAGCATAATCATGTGGACACACAAAAACAGTAAGGGTAAATGTTGGGTTGTCTCCCAACAAGCGCTTTTCTTTAACGCCTTTCTAGCTAGGCATGATGATGACAATGATGATCACCTAAAAGATAAGAATTGAAACATAATCGGAGCATCATGAATCATATGACTAGGACATTTAAGTCTAACCCACTTCCTATGGATAGGGATTTTGTGATCAAACAACTAATGGGAACAATAATCAACTAGCATAAGAAGGTAAAATAAGCATAGCTTCAAGATTTTAAGCACATAGAGAGGAAACTTGACATTATTGCAATTCCTACAAGCATATTTTCCTCCCTCATAATAATTTTCAGTAGCATCATGAATGAATTCAACAATATAAGCAGCACATAAAGCATTCTTTTCATGATCTACTAGCATAGAAAATTTACTATTCTCTACATAAGCAAAATTCTTCTCATGAATAGTAGTGGGAGCAAACTCAACAAAATAATTATCATTTGAGGCATAACTAAATTGAAAACTAAAATCATGATGACAAGTTTCATGGTTATCATTATTCCTAATAGCATACAAGTCATCACAATAATCATCATAGATAGCAACTTTGTTCTCATAATCAATTGGAACCTCTTCCGAAATAGTGGAATCATCACTAAATAAAGTTGACACTCTTCCAAATCCACTTTCATATTCATCACAATAAGATTCAACATCCTCCAACATAGTGGGATCACTACTTTCTAAAGTTGACACTCTTCCAAACCCACTTTCATCAATATAATCATCATAAATAGGAGGCATGCTTTCATCAAAATAAATTTGCTCATCAAAGCTTGGGGGACAAAATATATCATATTCATCAAACATAGCTTCCCCAAGCTTGTGGCTTTGCATATCATTAGCATCATGGATACTCAAGGAATTCGTACTAACAACATTGCAATCATGCTCATCATTCAAAGATTTGTTATCAAACATTCTATAGATTTCTACTTCTAGCACTTGAGCACAATTTTCCTTTTCATCAAACTCACGAAAGATATTAAAAAGATGAAGCGTATGAGACAAACTTAACTCCATTTTTTTGAAGTTTTCTTTTATAAACTAAACTAGTGATAAAACAAGAAACAAAAAGATTCGATTGCAAGATCTAAAGATATACCTTCAAGCACTCACCTCCCTGGCAACGGTGCCAGAAAAGAGCTTGATATCTACTACACAACCTTCTTCTTGTAGATGTTGTTGGGCCTGCAAGTGCACAGGTTTGTAGGACAGTAGCAAATTTCCCTCAAGTGGATGACCTAAGGTTTATCAATCCGTAGGAGGCGTAGGATGAAGATGGTCTCTCTCAAACAACCCTACAACCAAATAACAAAGAGTCTCTTGTGTCCCCAACACACCCAATACAATGGTAAATTGTATAGGTGCACTAGTTCGGCGAAGAGATGGTGATACAAGTGAAATATGGATGGTACACAAAGGTATTTGTAATCTGAAATAATAAAAACAGCAAGGTAACTAATGATAAAAATGAGCATAAATGGTGTTGCAAAGATAGGAAATAAGGCCTAGGGTTCATACTTTCACTAGTGCAAGTTCTGTCAACAATAATAACATAGATGGTCATATAACAATCCCTCAACATGCAACAAAGAGTCACTCCAAAGCCACTAATAGCGGAGAACAAACGTAGAGATTATGGTAGGGTACGAAACCACCTCAAAGTTATTCTTTTGGATCAATCTATTCAAGAGTTTGTACTAGAATAACACCTTAAGACACAAATCAACCAAAACCCTAATGTCACCTAGATACTCCATTGTCACCTGAAGTATCCGTGGGCATGATTATACGATATGCATTACACAATCTCAGATTCATCCAACCAACACAAAAGTACTTCAAAGAGTGCCCCAAAGTTTCTACCGGAGACTCAAGAAAACGTGTGCCAACCCCTATGCATAGGTTCATGGGCGGAACCCGCAAGTTGGTCACCAAAACATACATCAAGTGGCAGGTGATATCCCATTGTCACCACAGATAAACACGGCAAGACATACATCAAGTGTTCTCAAATTAAAGACTCGATCCGATAAGATAACTTCAAGAGGGAAACTCAATTCATCACAAGAGAGTAGAGGGGGAGAAACATCATAAGATCCAACTACAATAGCAAAGCTCGCGATACATCAAGATCGTGCCATAGAGAGAACACGAGAGAGAGAAAGATCAAACACATAGCTACCGGTACATAGCCTCAGCCCCAAGGGTGCACTACTCCCTCCTCGTCATGGATAACGCCGGGATGATGAAGATGGCCACCGGTGATGGGTTCCCTCTCCGGCAGGGTGCGGGAACGGACTCTCGAGAGGTTTTTGGTGGCTACAGAGGCTTGCGGCGGCGGAACTCCCGATCTATCTTGATATTCAATGTTTTTAGGGTAGGTAGGCTTATATAGGCGAAAGAAGTCGGTCGGGAGGTGCTCGAGGGGCCCACGAGACAGGGGGCACGCCCTATAGGGGGGGGCGCCCTCCTATCTCGTGGCTGCCTCGAGGATCTTCTGACGTGAACTCCAAGTCTCCAGGATCATATTCTTCCAAAAAATAAAGCTGCCAAAGGTTTCATTCCGTTTGGACTCCATTCGATATTCCTTTCCTTTAAAATACTGAAACAAGCAATAAAACAGCAATATGGGCTGGGCCTCCGGTTAAAAGGTTAGTCCCAAAAGTAATATAAAAGTGTATAATAAAGCCCGTAAACATTCAAAACACATAATAAAATAGCATGAATGCTTCATAAATTATAGATATGTTGGAGACGTATCACGCATGTGTGTCGACTTCACCAACCTCAACAAGGCCTGCCCATAAGATCCTTTCCTGCTCCCTCGCATTGACCAGATCGTGGACTCCACCGCCGAATGCGACCTGTTGTGCTTCTTGGATGCCTTCTCAGGCTACCACCAGATCAAGATGGCCGTGCAGGATGCGGAGAAGACGACGTTCCTGACCCCCTACGGGGTTTACTGCTACACTTGCATGCCCTTCAGGCTGTGTAACACTAGGGCAACCTTCCAGCGACTGATGCATATCGCCCTGGGCTCGCAGCTCGGGAGGAACTCAGAGGCTTATGTTGATGATATAGTGGGGAAGTCTCGGGAGGCCAGGACCCTGATAGCAGCTCTGGAGGAGATGTTTGCCAGCCTGCGCAAGGTGGATCTTCGGCTCAATCCCGAGAAGTGCGTGTTTGGCATTCCCTCTGGCAAGCTGCTGGGCTTCTTGGTGTCACATAGAGGGATCGAGGCCAACCCGGAGAAGGTCAAGGCGATAGAGGACATGAGCCTCCCGCACACCCTGAAGGAGATGCAGAAGCCGACGGGCTGCGTCACCTCGCATGGGCTCTTCATTTCCAAGTTGGGGACTGCGCACTCCCATTCTTCAAGCTGATGAAGAGGAAGGAACCGTTCGAGTGGACCCCAGAGGCAGACGCAACCTTTCAAGACCTCAAGAGATACCTGACCAGCCCGCCAGAGATGGTGGCGCCTCGCCCCTACACTACAAAAAGGCACATCCGTGACATTTTGGGCCAAACAAAATTTTTTCCTGTCATACTTATGACACTTCTTGATGATAATTGTGACAAAACCCGGGATCATCATAGATGTGGTGGGCTCCTATTTCTATGACAAAAAATCATGATAGAAAATGGGCTTTTTGTCCTGGGCGGGCCCAAGACACAGCTGCATGACATTCTTTGGGTCGTTCATGACGGAAAAAACATGGTAGAAGCGAGGGCGAGGAAAATTTCGGGGGGTTCCCGATTACGGTGGGTGGTCGGGGGCTGAGCGATGCGCATTTCTCTCGTACACATATGCGCGTGTGTGCGAGGCGTTGGGCTGTAACTGAACCCGAGCGAGGCGTTGGGCTCTAACTGAACCCGAGCGATTGCACTAGCTACGTTACTGAACCCGAGCGATTGCACTGCAGGCTACGCGTTACTGAACCTGAGCGATCGATCGATGGTTGTTAACTGAACCCGATCGAGCAATTCATTTGCTACTGCTGCTAACTGAAGCCGGTCGATGCTGCCTTTGGATGAATAGTGAGCGTTGCAGGGGGGTTTGGATGAGCAGTTCTCGGTGGGGGTGGATGAACAGGACCCCGTGGTGTTGCCTCTGGAACAACAGGACCCTGATCGATCGAGCCGGTTGGGGCTGGATGAACAAGACCCCGTGGAGGGCTGGATGAACAGGACGACCCCGTGGAGGGTTGGATGAACAGTAGACAGTGGAGGGGTGGATGAACAGTAGCCAGTGGAGGGGTGGTTGAACAGGAGCCTGTGGAGAGGGCTGGTTGAACAGTAGTCGGTGGAGTAGCGCGCGGTGAAGGCTGGATGAACAGGAGCCCGTGGATGAACAGTCGCAGGTGGAGGCTGGAGGAGGTCGACGGTGGATGAACAGTAGCTCGTGGAGGCTGGAGGAGGTCGACGGTGGAGATGAACAGTATTCTGTGGAGTCCCGTTTTGTGGTACGCCACACCCCTCCTGATGAACAGGACCCCCGTTTCGTCCGTAGCGCTCCAAAACAAGTCCGTTTCCTCCATTTTGCGGTACGCCACACCCCTCCCGATCAAAAGGACCCCATTTCGACCGTAGGAGGTCCAACACAAGTTCGTTTCCTCTGTTTTGCGGTACGCCAGACCCCTCCCGATGAACAAGATCCCGTTTCGAACGTGGCCGGTCGAACACAAGGCTGTTTCCTCCGTTCTGCGGTACGCCAGGCCTCGCTTCCATCAGCTGTTCCGTCCAAGCCCTCCTGATGAACACGACGACGCACTCCGTTACGACCCAGCCGGTTGGCTCCCACGCGTTCTGTTGCCTCCCAATGAACACGACACATTCTGTTGCCTCCCGATGAACACGACGCATTCCGTTGCCTCCCCATGAACATGATGACGACGCAGTTTCTCCGTTCCGACCCAGCCATGTATACGAGCCCTGGCCATACGTATGCGCGAGTAGGCATTCGAGACCCCGCCCGTATGTACGTACGTGGCCATATTTTCTTTCTTGCTCACTAGCCGCTGTACGTACGTGTACATGCTACGTGCGCGCCTCTACTACGACACATTCGCGCCTCTACATCGACCAGTATGTACATACACGTTTGCGACCAGAATAACAATGCTACGTACGCTTCGACCAGGTGGGTTCCGACTGTTAGACACTTCCTTGTGTGCGAAGATCTAGCTGGTGGGCCCCAGCAGTCAGGAGGGGCGAATCGTTTTTTTTCGGACGCACTTCCTTGCGTGCGAAGATGTAGCTGGTGGGTCCCAGCAGTCAGGGGGAAATGTTTTTTTCACGACATATGGTGGCCAGTCCGATGGGTCCCCGCTGTCAGGTGGAGGAATAATTATTTTCCGTGTAATAAGGAGGCATTTCCTTGCGGCTGCCGTGGACCCAGCTGTCAGCCTCTCCACGTATAGTACTCTTCCGATGGAGAGAGAGATGCTCTTCGTTTCTCTTTATTATGACTAACTTTGTATATAGTATAAAAATATACAAATTCACAGTGCAGAATAAATATCATTGTGGGCACCACTACTAGGAAAAGGGCTATAGATGGGATGGATAATAATGGCGCACTATACATGTGGTGCGCCAGCGCCATTACTAAATACTAATGGCGCACCATGTGTTGATGCGCCATTAGTGTGAAAATACTAATGGCGCACCACATCCCATGGTGCGCCATTAGTAATTTTTTTTAATTTTTTCAAAACTACTAATGGCGCACCGTGGGAGTGGTGCGCCATTACTAGTTGACATAGTAATGGCGCACCACACCCACCGTGCGCCATTAGTAGTTTTGAAAAAAAATAAAAAAAATAAAAAAAATTGTTAGTAATGGCGCACCTGTGGACAATGCGCCATTAGTAGTTTAAACTAGTAATGGCGCACTGTCCACTGGTGCGCCATTACTAAGTTTTTTTCAAAAAAAAATCAGATTTTTTTCTTTTTTCTTTTCAAAACTAGTAATGGCGCACCGTGGGTGTGGTGCGCCACCACGCTACGCCATTACTAACTTGGCCCAAAAGTTCCCGAATGCACCCCCCGGTGGACCGCCTTTTTAGTTTTAAAAAAAATAAAAGAAAATGATAAAAATGTCAAAAAAAATAAAAGAAAATAAGTTTCCCATGTGATATGTGGTCTAGTTATTGGGAAAATTTACAAATATGAATTTCGACTTTATTTGCAAAATCTCTCTGGAAATTTATAAAATGGCCATAACTTTTGCATACGAACTCGGATTAAAAAGTTTTTTATATGAAAAATCATCTACTCGAAAAGTTACATCCGAATTTAACTAGGGGAACCCCGTTAAACATTTTCAAAATCCCCAAAAACCTAACAGAAAAAAGTTACGGGGCTTTCAAGATCTAGAGGCAAAAAAATTCAAAAAATTTCAAACTTACTAGTGGCGCACCATGGATGTGGTGCGTCACTAGTAATAGAAAAAAATTGGTTTTGAATTGTTTTTCAAAAAATGATACGTAATATGACCGGGAAGTTTGAAATATTTTTCAAAATTTCATCATAGTCATGAACATGAACAAAGTCCTAGACATCAACAAGGTATAATAGGATTGATATGCTCGATATATCAACAAGTGCCTGTGAAGTGAGCTGTTGCTGGGGTTGGATAGAACTTTGAAGTTAAGCGTGCTTGGGCTGGAGCAGTGTGAGGATGGGTGACCTTTTGGGAAGTTTGACCACGGAGTGCGATTTGACCTGAGTTTAAGCATATTGACCCGAGATTAAGCCATAGTGACCTGAGATTAAGAAAAAATTGAAAAAAAATGAAAAAATTTGAATTTTTTTTAAATAAAATTCTGAAAAAAAAATTGAAAAAAATGTTACTAATGGCGCACCGTGGGCTATACTAATGGCGCACCAGTGGTGCGCCATTAGTATACCAGATACTAATGGTGCACCACTGGCGCGCCATTAGTAAAAAATACTAGTGGGGTGATACTAATGGCGCACCAGTAGTGCGCCATTAGTAGGCAAAACTGGTGCGCCATTATTAGGCCTTTTCCTAGTAGTGCGCCATGCAATGCAAATTAGCGTTCGTACTCCTCCATATAACTTTGTAATGTTGTATATATGTAGAAATTCTAAAATAATTTTTTGGCCACACTTTATTCAAAAGGAATGTTGTATGAGAAATAAACGTGAGCTGATGGCCCTCGAGAACCTCCGCCTCACCACCCTGCCACCCAGGTGGTTGCACCACAACAGCGGGGGCGCAGTGCAGCCGCCGCTGGCTCCATCAAGAGCCGAGCGACGGTGTGATCGACTTCGTCATCATCTATGCCAAGCACAACCTCGGAGGCCATGGCGCGGGCTCAGCTGCTGGTGAGGTTTCCACCAGTAGCTGAGCAGATGGACGAGTGGCGTGGCACCATCCAAAGCCTGCTCGGTCTCACCGAAGCTTAGGGCTCACGATGAGCTGCCCCACCGCGACCTCCCTAAGCAACGGCAATGGCCCATGCTACTGCCCATATGGAGGGAGCCATCCCCACTGTGCAGTCCCCGACGCGGCAGCCAGCACTAGGGCGGCCGAATCAAGACACCGATGATGTCTTGATGGCCTCCTCTGATCCTCGAGCACGTCCAGGACAACAACAAACCCAAGAAGATAGGAGGATAGGACACGTGTGTGTCGTCGAGGAGCCCACGGCGACCTCCTCCGAGCCGGCGGGCGTGACGGCCCTGACATCGATGAGCCCATGCTTGGTGTTGGCGGGTCCTTGCCCTTCAAAGTTGGCTGCCCTGCCTTCACCCGTGAGCTGCGACAAGTCTGTTGGCCGTCCGTTCGCATGTTCAAGCCAGAGATACCTGAGAAGCACGATGGGAGGCTAAACCCGGCAGAGTTCCTAAGCATCTACACCATCGCTGTTCAGGCTACCGAGGGAAGAGATGAGAAGGTGTTCGCCAACTACTTCCCGTTGGCCCTCAAGTCCAACATGAGGTCTTCGCTGATGCACCTGCTAGAGAACACTATTTCGTCATGGGCAGACCTGTGCCACGAGTCCATCGGCGCTTTCACCGGTGGCCACCAGGAGCCAGGCCGTCCCAGCGCTCTGCAGCTTCTCCAATAGAAGGAAGGAGAAAAACTTCGTAAGTATTTATAGAGATCCAACAAAGTTCATAGAATATTCCAAATATCCATCTAGCAGCCGTGATAGCTGCCTTCCAGTCCAATGTGCGCAACCGTCGGATCTATTCTAAGATGAACTTGCGGATGCCCAAGACTGTGAAGGAGCTGTACACCCTAGTGGATAAGTGTGCTCGGATGGAGGAAGGCAGGAAGTTGCTCGGAGAGGAAGATTGCATCAATGTTGATTCAGAGGATGATGATGAGTCCACTAGTTAGAAGAAGGTCAAGAAGCATAGTAAGAAGCGAAGAGATAAGGCAATATTGACTGTTGAAGGGTCAGGCACCCCAAGTACCGGCAAGATCACCAAGATTGAGGCTCCCAGCAAGGAGGTTGCCGTGTGTGCTGAATGCCGGGAAGCTGGGGCTGCTGAGAAGGCCGGGAAGGGCGATGGGCCGTACTGCAAGATCCATCAGACCAAAGGCCATGACCTTCAAGAGTGCTATCAGGTTGAGTAGTTGGTCAAGATACAGAGAACAGAATATGAGAAGCATGATAAGGAAAATTGTCAGAATGTCGCTGGCGGTAAGGGCCGAGGTGATGGAGCAAATTGCCATGGCAAACCCTTTCAGAATAAAGGAAAACCTGCTAGAGACCAGGAGAAGGAAGCCTGCGATGATGAGAGTGATAAAGGGGATGAAGAGGAAACCACTGAGCAAGAGTTTCAGAAGGCCACGGACGCCTTGTGCATTGACGAGGGTGCATCCTTGCACACCTTCCATCGCCAACTCAAGCAGTGGGCACGAGAAGTTAGTGTCATGGAACCAGCGCAAGAGGCCCGGAAGCCGCTCAAATGGTCCTGGACACCCATCATCTTTGACGAACATGATCATCCTAGTCATACCACTGCGGTAGGACGCTTGCCTTTGTTGATTTCTCCAACAATTCGCAACCTCAAGGTCACGAAGATGCTGGTGGACGGTGGGGCCGAACTGAATCAGATTTCCCCAACAGTTATCAGCAAGATTCAGATAGCAGAGGGAGAACTGGAGGTTACCGGCACGTTTCAAGGAGTCAATCCCAGCAGGAGTCATCCTAAGGGAAAGATCACATTGCTGGTAACATTTGGGGGAGAACTTAACTACCGGACTGAGAGGATTGTGTTTGACGTAGTTGATCTCCCCCTGCCATACAATGGGATCCTTGGACGCCCGACCATGGCTAAATTCATGGCGGCATCCCACTATGCCTACAACACCCTGAAGATGCCTGGGCCGCTAAGAGTCCTCACCATCCCGCCAGATAAGAAAGATGCCATCATTTGTGTGGACAAGATGTACCGGGACGCGGTCGCAGCAGAGGCAGCGACAACAGAAATTCCCGCCAAGGAAAACAAAGGAAACAAGAAGGATTATAGGATCTCCGGCAAAGAGTCCGAGAAGCGTGCCCCCTCATAGTGCACGACACCCGTTGACAACGTGCCAGAGTGATCCCACAGCAAGAGAACCAAGGTTGCTGCTCTGCAAGTGAAAAAGGTCCCGGCAGGGCTGGCTGGCGTTGATGGTACTTTCACTATCAGCGCCACCCTCGATGACAAATAGGAAAGCACACTCGTTGCCTTCCTGCGGGCGAATATCAATGTGTTTTCTTGGCAACCATCTGATATCCCCGGTGTTCCCAGGGAGGTAATAGAGCACCACCTTGCTGTCTGCCCACATGGCAGACCTGTTAAACATAAAGTCCAAAAGTAGGCCCTAGAAAGGCAGCAGTTTATTGCAGAAGAAATCAAGAAGCTTGAGGCAGCTGGTTTGGTCAGAGGAGTTGTAATGCCCCGGATTCGATGCGCCAGGTGTCCGTCAGTTATTCGCCGTCGTTGCTGTGTCATTTGCTTGCGTGTTGCATTTTATCATGTCATCATGTGCACTTCATTTTGCATACATGTTCGTCTCATGCATCCGAGCATTTTCCCCGTTGTCCGTTTTGCAATCCGGCGCTGCTATGTCCCCCGGTGTTCCCCTTTTATCTTCTGTTGTGAGCGGGTGTTACACTTTCTCGGAATGGCCCGAGGTTTGTCAAGCGGCCTTGGTATAGCACCGGTAGACCGCCTGTCAAGTTTCGTGCCATTTGGAGGTCGTTTGGTACTCCAACGGTTAACCGGGTAACCGCAAAAGCCTCTTTTGTGTTGCAGCCCAACACCCCTTCCAAAGTGGCCCAAAACCCATCTAACTCCCCTCCATGCTCTCCGTCGTTCGATCACGATCGCGTGGCCAAAAACCGCTCCTCATTTGGACTCTCCTAGCTCCCTCTACCTATATAAACACCTCCCCCTCCAAAAAATCCCGGTCCATACCCTAGCAAATCGCCTTCCGCCGCCACCGGACGCGTCCGACCGCGCCGGACACGTCCGCGCCCGCACCCGCAGCCAATCGTGGCTTGCCACGTGGTGCCGCCGCCGTCCCTCCGCCGCCGCGGCCCGCGGAGCCCATCCGGGGCCCGCGCGGGCCCGCTCCGCGCCCGCCGTCGCCGCCCCGCGGCCGGAACCCGCGCCGCCGCCCTTGCCCGAGGTCGCCGCCGCGCCTCCTCCGGCGCCGGCCGGCGCGCCTCCCCGTGTGACCCCGCCGCCTCCGCCTCGCCCTCCGCTCCGGCCGGGTGGCCCGCGCCGCCGCTCGCCGGCGCCCGCCGCCTCGGACCAGCGCCGCCGCCTCCGCGCTCGGCCCCGAGCCGGCGCCGCTCCGGCCGCCCACCGCCCCGCGCTGCTCGCCCAGCCCCGACGCCGTCCCCGGCCTCCTCCGGCGCCGCCCCGCCCTCCGGCCGCCGTCTCCGGCCGCCTCGTCGCCGGATCCGGCGGGTGGGATGAGATCCACCCGCCCGGCCATCCAAATGGCGCCCCGGATCCGCGTCATCCAGTTTTCCCGGAGGTCAAATATCCACTAAGTCCCCAGATCTGCTACATAAACATGCCATGTTCATCGCATCACATCTCTGCATCCGTAGCTCCGTTTTGTGCGTATAATATGTCAAATTGTTCGTCTCGACGAGTACTTCATTTCATTCCATTGCATCATTTTCATTTGAGCTCATCTTGATGCCCGAAATGCTGTTGGAAGAGTGCATGTTGATGTTAATCTGCTGAAACTATTATAATTTGCTCATTTATCATTTTTGCCATGATTGATGTGTGCATCCTATGAGGTTGATGTCTACATGAATGTTGATCTATGCCATGCCATCTTTCCAGGGGTGACAACCTTGTATTTTTGTGAGTTGTGTGCTGAGTGCATCGAGCTTGTTAAGTAGGGCACTTGCTGTTGCTGTTTTCCTGGCAGATTCTGTTATATTTTGTTGCTATGTAAACATGCTTCTACTAATCATTCTATGCATAATCTGGAGATGTCCTATAAACATGTTGTACGGACTGCTCATCCGGTCGTGGCCTGAGACGAGATACGCGCGGCTACTATCAGGATGTCGGCACGCCGGGAGGTCTTGCTGGTCTTGTTTTACCATTGTCGAAATGTCTTGTAAACCGGGATTCCGAGACTGATCGGGTCTTCCTGGGAGAAGGTCTATTCCTTCGTTGATCGCGAGAGCTTGTCATGGGCTAAGTTGGGACACCCCTGTAGGGTATAAACTTTCGAGAGCCGTGCCCGCGGTTATGTGGCAGATGGGAATTTGTTAATGTCCGGTTGTAGATAACTTGACACCAGATCCGAATTAAAACGCATCAACTGCGTGAGTAGCCGTGATGGTCTCTTCTCGGCGGAGTCCGGGAAGTGAACACGGTTTCTGGATTATGTTTGACGTAAGTAGGTGTTCAGGATCACCTCTTGATCATTGCTAGCTTCACGACCGTTCCTTTGCTTCTCTTGTCGCTCTCATTTGCGTATGTTAGCCACCATATCATGCTTAGTCGCTGCTGCAACCTCACCACTTTACCCCCTTCCTTTCCCATTAAGCTTTGCTAGTCTTGATACCCATGGTAATGGGATTGCTGAGTCCTCGTGGCTCACAGATTACTACAACAACAGTTGCAGGTACAGGTTATGCGATGATCTTGACGCGAGAGCGATGTTTGCTTGTTTGGAGTTCTTCTTCTGCTTCTTCTTCGATCAGGGGATAGGTTCCAGGTCGGCAGCCTGGGCTAGCAGGGTGGATATTGTTTGAGTTTCTATTTATGATTCATCTGTAGTCGGATGTTGTTCTTGTATGTTATGTTGTTGTATTCATGTGGCATTGTATGCCCTTTGTATGTATCCCCATCTATTATGTAATGTTGATGTAATGATATCCACCTTGCAAAAGAGTTCCAATATGCGGGTCTATCCTTGGTGGGACCTTCGAGTTCCTTTTGGATAGGGTCGCATATTGGGCGTGACAGGAGTGCTGCATCCCACTTGGCTAGCAAACCAGGTAGTAGTCCAAAAGGCAAATAGGAAGTGGAGGCTGTGCATTGATTTCACAGATCTCAACAAGGCTTGCTCGAAGGACCCGTTTCCCTTGCCGCATATCAATCAGATTATGGATGCCACTTCAGGTTGTGATTTGCTCTCATTTCTGGATGCCTATTCTGGATACCACCGGATCTTCATGTCCAGGGAAGATGAGGAGAAGGCATCATTCATCACCCCATGTGGTACGTACTACTTTATCCGCATGCCATTCGGATTAAAGAGTGTCGGGTCCACCTTTGCAAGGGCAGTCCAGATTGGTTTTAAACCTCAGCTGCATAGAAACATTGAGGCTTATATGGATGACATTGTGGTCAAAACCAAAGACAGGGAAACTCTCATCCAGGATTTGGAGGAGACGTTTGCGAATCTACGCAAGATCAACTTGAAGCTAAACCCAGAGAAGTGTGTGTTTGGCATCCCCTCCGGCAAGCTGCTTGGATACTTTGTGTCCCACAGGGGAACCGAAGCTAATCCAGACAAGATCAAGGCCATTGAGTAGATCCAAGCACCATGGAAAGTTAAGGATGTGAGGCGCCTGACGGGATGTGTTGACGTGCTAAGTAGGTTCATCTCCAAGTCTGCCGAGCGTGGCCTGCCGTTCTTCAAGATTTTGAAGAAGGTAGGTCCTATGAAGTGGACCCCTAAATCAGACACAACCTTACAAGAGTTGAAGGCCCACCTGTGCTCTGTGCCTACCCTGGTTGCACCCAAACCCCAAGAGCAGTTGTTGCTATACTTAGCGACAACCAACCAAGTGGTCAGTGCAGCCTTGGTAGCGCAGTGAGAAGTGAATGAGAAAGAGAGTGAGCAAAGGCTGGCAGAGCCAGATAAGGATCAGGATAGCAACAAGCACGACAATGATGACAACCCCAAGAACGCAGCAAGGAGAAAAGTGGTGCAGTGCCTAGTGTACTTCGTCAGCTCCTTGTTTCAGGGGGCTAGGTCAAGGTACTCTGGCGTGCAAAAGTTGATTTTTGGTCTTATCATGGCCTGAAGGAAACTGCGCCACTACTTCCAAGCCCAAGATCATGGTTGTTACTCATTTCCCGTTGCAATAGATACTCCGAAACCCTGAGGCTACCGATATAATTGTGGAGTGGGCTTTGGAGTTATCCAGCTTTGGTTTGAAGTTTGAGAGCACATCAACTGTCCAAGCAGGGCATTGGCAGAGTTTTGCAGAATGGACGCCAACCCCTGATGAGGAAGTGACAGAGATAGTTATCCCTGGAAAGGAATTACCCCAAGAATGGATTACGTATTTTGATGGTGCTTTTTCCCTACAAGGTGCAAGGGATGGCGTGCTTCTTGTCGCCCCTCCGGGGAGCACTTGAATTACGTCATCCAGATGCATTTTGCTCGGGAAGAAAGAACCAACAATACAGCAGAGTATGAAGGGCTCCTTGCCGGGCTCAGAATCGCAACAGAATTGGGAATTAAGAAGCTGCTCATTCGAGGAGATTCATAGCTGGTGGTGAGACAAGTGAACAAGGATTACCAAAGTCCATTGATGGAGGCATACATCGAGGAAGTGAGAAAATTAGAGGAGCACTTTGACGGATTGCAAACAGGGCACGTACCCCATGCGGAAAACAGCATAGCTGATCATCTGTCAAAGTGTGCTGTGCAGAAGCTTCCTATGGAACAAGGGACTTTTGTTCTCTGTCTTACTCAGCCATCCGTATCCCCGGTAGCAATGGCCTAGAAGAGGAGAAAGTTGGATACCAGAAAGCCTCTCCCGGTAGAGCCATCCACTCCCGTCAGAGACCCTACCGGAAACAACTCCTCGCAGCCTGTTGGACCACCCCCTCCAGCCGGGCCCATGGACCCCGCATACGAGGCTAGTGCTCCCGCAGCAGAGGAGGTGCCGTTAGTCCTCGTTGCCGAGCCATAGGCTCCAACTTGGGCAAGGCACATTGTCTGCTTCCTCCAAACCGGAGAGCTTCCCGGCGACCAAGACGAAGCTGAAAAAGTAGCCCGAAGGGCCAGTATGTATTAGTTTGTCGACGACACTCTGTACAGAAGGAGGCCCAATGGTGTGAAATGGAAGTGTGTCTGCCCGGGAAGAAGGAAAGGAACTGCTGGCTGAAATACACAAAGGAATGTGTGGTTCCCACATTGGACCGAGGGCGTTAGTTGGGAAAGCATTCCGGTAAGGATTCTATTGGACCACAGCCCTCCAAGATGCAGTCGACCTAGTCACTAAGTGTGAAGCCTGCCAGTTCCATTCCAAGAAAACACACCTGCCTGCCCAAGCGCTTCAGGCAATCCCTCTATCATGGCCATTTTTGGTCTGGGGGCTTGATATCCTCGGCCCCTTCCCCCGAGCAATCGGGGGCTTTGAATTCTTGTTTGTTGTCATCGACAAGTTTACAAAGTGGACGAAAGTGACTGTCGTGATAAAGGTGACTTCTTAGTCAGCTGTCAAGTTCTTGAAAGATCTGGTGTGTCATTTTGGAGTTCCGGCAAGGATCATCACCAACAACGACACCCAGTTCACGAGCCTCGCCTTCATGCAATATATTCATGCCCTCGGATGCGAGATCTCATTCGCCTAAGTGGCTCACCCCCGAAGCAATGGATAAGCTGAGAGGGCGAATGCAGAAGTGCTACACGGACTCAAGAGAAGAACTTTTGATACGCTGCAAAAGCACGACAGGCGGTGGATCAAGGAGCTACCGGTAGTTCTCTGGTCCCTCAGAACGACACCAAACCGAGCTACCGGGCAGACTCCCTTCTCCCTGGTCTACATGGGAGAAGCAGTTATCCCCAAAGAACTCATTTATGGGTCGCCTCGAGTACTTGCTTATGATGAAATCATGCAAGATCAGCACTAGTGTGACGACGCTATGCTACTCGAGGAGTACCTTCTCCGGGCTGCTACGCGTGTTGCACGCTATCAGCAAGCCCTGCATCACTATCATAGCCGCAGGGTTCATGCCCGGTGTTTTGAGGAAGGTGAGCATGTCCTTTGGCGCGTTCAGTCCTCCAAGGGTACACACAAGTTGTCACCGAAGAGGGAAGGCCCTTACCGGGCAGTACGAGTCACTAGACCCATCGCAGTCCGTCTGGAGACCAGAGATGGCACTCTATTTCAAAATCGATGGAATATTGAGCATCTCCGCAAGTTCTACCCATAAGGCGCGAGGCTGCCGGGCCCTACCCGGAAGCCACCCATTTGTACAGGCCTTGCCTCAGCTGCATGTAACCCCTTATACAAAGCCGGGGCGATGACCCAGTGCAAGAGAAAATAAAGAAGCATTGTAGGGGCCCCCAACCTAGATTGCATGCATGCATGAGCATTCCAGATAACTGCATAAGCATTTTCATGAGCATCTGCATATGCATATAGATAGGATCACATCCTGCATTCATTCTCATCTACATGAAGCTGCAGGTTCTTATCATGGACTTGGCTTTGACAAGGGGTTGAGAAGATTGCCCGGCACGGCGATCCCCGACAAGCCAAACAAAAAAGTTCTACCTCTTGTCCATTCGTGTTCTGTAAGCTATAACTTATGCATTAGAAAACCTCACCGCTCTTTTTTAGACTAAGGTGTTCCCATTCCTGACTCGAACGTTGCTTCGGTTAGAATGGCCGCTGTGGCCTTCGATAAAAAGGAGTTGGTGGGGGGCTGGCTCCTTTCTCTGTAACCCGACAGATATGGCTCTCTGGCAGACAAAAAGGGTGCCGGCAAGATATCCTGCCGGGACAAACTCATTTGTTTACACCAAAGAGGCATCTCACCTCTGCATGGACATATACATGCGCGGGTTCCCGACAATGTTCATCCTTTTCATTAGCATGATGATACAAGTACAAGCATTACAGAACACAAGCATGGACACGAGAGATTACATTATTTGAACTAAAATTTGGCTAGTGCCTACAGATTTAAGGTTGAAAAAAGATAAGTGCCCTGTAATCCCCTTTCTTGTCCCTCTCCTCCCAAGTGTGGCAGTCCTGGACTAGGGGGTCCTCAGGCGTCCGGTCTATTTGATATGGGCCGGACTGATGGGCCGTCAAGATACAAGACAGAAAATCAGCTCTCGTGTTTGGTAGGGACTCCGTATACGTGGATGGCAAGTTTAGGTGTTTGGATATGTCATTTCCTTTCTATTAAAACCGACTTTGTACAACCCTAAGCCCCTCTGGTATCTATATAAACCGGAGGGTTAGATTGGAGGCAGGATCACAACATTACTAAGCTAGCCAAACTAGGGTTAGCCAATACGATCTCGTGGTAGATCAACTCTTGTAACCCCTATACCCTTCGAATATAATCAAGCAGGAGTAGGGTTTTACCTCTGTTAAGAGGGCCCAAACTTGGGTGAACACTGTGACCTTTTGATCATAGTTACCACTGATCCTTAGACATATAGCTTGGCCCCCCTACCCGAGATCTGCCGGTTTTGACACCGACACCAGGCACAGCAGGTGAAGGCAAAGAGGACAAGGGAGGGGCATCGGGGAACGCATCGATCGAGAGAATGACGCAGGTGACCCGTTGACCATCGCCACCAGGGCCAGCAGGGGCGGCAAGGCTAATGGAGCTGCAGCCTGAGAGGAAGGCTGCGGGAGCCCAACTGGAAGACTGTTGGAAGAGCCCAGGAGCCCCTTCCCCACCTCTGCATCCAACTCCCCAGAAAATCGTGTTGCCGGGGAGGAGATGCAGATGCAGATGATGGTGCTGCCGCCTGATGAAGATGGTGCGGGCGGCAATCAGCTGGAGTCAGAGTCGTCGCCCTCCCACCCGCTGCCATCGTCATCACCGCCACGGACTTCCTCATTGCTGTCGCTCGAGGAGGAGCTTTCATCGTCGGTGGAGCTCTCCGCGCAGCACCCTAAGCGAATTCCCGAGCGCCCGAAGACCTTGACGGAGAGCAGTACGCTCTCGATTATTTTGAACTGGAGAACGTGCCCCTCTGACAAGCTATGGGCACGAGCGAAGGTCTTCAAACCATGGCGGAGGTACATGACGTGAGGAGCGCGGAAGTCGACGTCGACCCACTTGCCGTCGTTCCCACAGCCCCTCATGTGCATCCCCAAGGCGTGCGGTGGATCAAGCTCCATTACACGGGCGAATGGGGAAGGAACACGAAGATGGCCACATAGAGGTGTGTACAATCTGATGAAGAATTCTCCGGGCTGATCTCCAGCATGGCCTTCCATCAGGGGAGGGACCACCGGCGGAGGCGCAATCGGAGCACCGTCCCGTCCTCCTCTTCCTCGAGTGCCACGGCGACCTCAGCCCTGCCCCCTCCCTCCTCTCACGGCGGGCTCTGTCGCCGCGAGCTCCGGAGGAGGAGGGATGCGCTGTCGAGCAGAAGCCCTCGCCACCGCTGTTGGGGCACCAGCACGCCCTCGCCCTCTCACCATGATGAGCGGAGGGAGACTACAAAGAAAGAAGGAGAAGGAGGTGCGTATGGAAGGGCACCATCCCTACCCCCTTTTATAGAAGGGCAGGGCCGGGGGCTGGCCTCTCACCCTAAGGGCGGCCGCGCCGCTCATCCAATATGACATCCAGAGGCGCAGGGAATCAGGGCCGACCCGCTGCTCCAACCAGTGATGCCTAATTTCCCGCCACGGCACTAACACCCGTGCCCTCCGCGTCCACCATCTACCCTTCCCGAGGCATGAAGGACACGTGGTGGATGAGCCGTAAGCGCAAAAGCAAGTCGGATGACCGTTTCCACCCCATGATCATGGGGTGCAAGCGCCATGCAGGCCATGATCCAAGCTTTCTTTGTAACCCCGTGCACGACGTGCGAGAAATCAGAAACTGGCCCAAAATCAAGACTAAGGAAGAAGTAAAGAAGATCTCAAGAGACCAGCCTCTTCAGTAGCACTGCCTGTGCACTTGTTAGGCCCTACCCCGACGATGCTCAACAGCGCGTTCGGGGTAGGCCCAGGGCTTCTGTCGGTGCAACAGACCCTGGGCCTGTTGCCCTGACTGTGCATAGACGCAAGATCGAAATTGAAGCCTGGGATCAAGATGAACAAAGAGCCAAGAGGTTCGAAGAACCGACAAGAAGTTCAGAGGGACCAAGACCAAGCCAGAGAAGCAGAATATCATCAAGGAAGAAGCCTCCCTTGCTGGGCAGGCGAGCCCGGCAAGGGGAAAGGCCACCCCCATAAGAAGAAGGCCGAGGCATCCCGACAGGGCCTGCTGGGACTCGCGGAGGCCAGATCACTTCACCAACCGCTCCACCACGACCCATGTTGTCATTCAGGGCGGTATCAAGCTGCAGAGTGATTCAGTGGCTGCTGAGGGAGTCCTGGACTAAGGGGTCCTCGGGCGTCCGATCTATTGGATATGGGCCGGACTAATGGGCCGTCAAGATACAAGGAAGAGGACCACCTCTTGTGTCCGGTAGGGGCTCCCGTATACGTGGATGGCAAGTTTAGGTGTTCGGATATACTATTTCCTTTCTGTTAAACCGACTTTGTACAACCCTAAGCCCCTCCGGTATCTATATAAACTGGAGGGTTAGATCGAAGGCAGGATCACAACATTGACATGGTAGACGAGCTAGGGTTTAGCCATTACGATCTCAAAGTAGATCAACTCTAGTAAGCCCCATATCCATCGAGTATAATAAAGCAGGAGTAGGGCTTTGCCTCCATTAAGAGGACCCGAACCTGGGTAAACACTATGTCCTTTTGATCATTGTTACCATTGATCCTCAGATATACAGTTTGGGCCCCCCTACCCGAGATCCGCCAGTTTTGACACCGACATTGGTGCTTTCATTGAGAGCTCTGCTGTATCGTTAATAGAAGGATTGATGGCACGCCTCTTCATCAACGACGATGCTGCTCCAGGGAAACCTTTCTCCTCAGACATGTCTTTGTTTTGGTGGATTTGTGCTTCATGCCAACTCGATCGGTTGCCTCAAGTAGGTCGATAGTTACGCCCCCGGCCACTAGATCAGGTTTGGAAACCTGAATTACATCGCCGATATCCGAGGAGATCTGGTCTTTGAGGGGTTCGCGGCCCTGGTTGCCGCCCCTTTCCCCCATGAAGGAAACTCTTCGGATCCACTCTTAGATCTTGTCCAAGGGTCGACACACACCCGCCTCAGCCAGATCTGGAGCGGGTAATAACGTCCGAGGACGAGCGGGTCACCCCCGCTGGACTCTCTTCTACCATGGAACTCCCGACTGGAGACCCAGATGCGGTTTTGGACTCGCCTCTGGACGATAGCTCAGAACTATCAAAGTCTGCGTCGATCGGGCTTGATCAGGTGTCTGTCGCCGAACTCAGCCCTATAGATCCGCGGACTCACACCCAACTTTCACCCTTAGACGAAGCGCCGGGCTTAATGTGATCCCTCACCATTACAGAAAGCTTGCCTTCGAACTACACCCAGTATAGGTTGGAGGTAGAGAGCAGGGAATTTGATGACCCGCCCACCACCCACTTAATAGCCACTGTCGAGGATTTAACCGACATGCTAGACTACGCGTCCGAAGACATTGACAGTATGGACGACGATGCCGATGCCGAATCGAGCCAAGTCCCACCCATCATGGGGCGTTGGATGGCCACTTCAATCTATGACGTATACATGGTGGACACTCCTGATAAAAAGGACGACGAGGATAATCATAACCCCGATGAGGACAAGCCCGTCGATAAACCACCAAAGCAACAACGTCAGTGGCGCCGCTCACAATCGCATCGGGCGAAGGATAGTAATACCGGCACCGGAGACAATGAGACTCTGGATGGTGCCGAAGATCCCGAACACCCCGTCGAGCCCACATCCGAACAGGATGAGAGGGAAGAGGGTCAGTATAGCCCCAAACACGCTGATCATGAAGATTCAAAAGACAGCAACTATATGCCAGTGTCCAAAGAGGATGTTAGCTTGGGTGACAAAGACTTTATCACCCCAGAGGAACTCCTCGAACAAGAACGCTTCAAGCGACAAGTCATCACTACAGCACGGAGCATAAAAAAGAAATAGACGCAACTTAAAGCTGAACATGATACACTCAATGAAAGGTGGACCAAGGTCCTGGCCGCCGAGGAGTACGACCACGAGCGACCTAAAAAAAGTTATCCCAAGCGCAAACTGCTGCCACAATTCGATGACAAAGCCCTCGAGACATTACTGTCAAAATGCACTCAGGTAGATCAACTAGACCGACTACCATGTGGAAGGGATAAAGCGGCATATCAAGCCGAATACCAGCCCGCACCCCCTCGCCGAAGAGGCAAGGAGACAGCGGCTGCAGGTTACACATATGACTTGCAATGGGACTTGGCCAATAAAGCTAGTCAGACCAGATCGATCTATGGATCACGAGGCTGTGCCCCGGCACGAGACAACGACTATGAAGCCTGGCCTGATGACCATTACTATACTCTGGACCAAAACCGAACTCAGATGTCAGCCGACCTCTACTGAGATATTGCGCGACATAGAGGGGCCGCACACCTTTATGCTTCTCGGATGAGGTAAAGCAGCACCAATTTCTGGAAGGGTTTAAACCCGTAAACATCAAACAGTATGACGGGACGACGGGTCCAGCCATCTGGATTGAAGATTTTCTTCTCCACATTCACATGGCTTGAGGAGATGATCTCCATGCCATTAAATATCTTCCTCTAAAGATGAAAGGACCAGCACGACACTAGCTGAACAGCCCGCCAGAAAACTCCACTGGAACCTGGGAAGATTTGAAAGATGCTTTTCGGGCCAACTTTCAGGGCACTTATGTTCGGCCACCGGATGCTGACGACTTGAGTCCCATAATCCAGCAACCAGGCGAATCGGCTCGCAAGCTTTGGAATTGGTTCCTTATTAAAAAGAACCAAATCATGGACTGTCCGGACACTGAAGCTTTAGTGGCCTTCAAACACAGCGTCCGGGACGAATGGCTCACCCGACACCTCGGGCAGGAGAAACCGAAGACCATGGCAGCCTTAACTACACTTATGACCCACTTCTATGCGGGTGAAGATAGCTGGTTGGCTCGTAGAAGCAACAGCTCGCGCGACCCCGACACTTCTGAGGCCAGGGATGGCAATGGTAAACCCCGCCACAATAAAAACAAGCGTCGGAGCAACAATGACGATGCAGATGATATGGCAGTCAATGCCGGATTTAGTGGTTCTAAATCCGGTCAGCGGAAGAAACCTTTCAAAGGCAACTAGGATGGTCCATCCAGCTTGGATAAAATCCTTGAGAGGCCCTGCCAGATTCATGGCACACCCGATAAGCCTGCTAACCACACCAAGATGAATTGTTGGGTTTTCAAACAGGCTGGTAAGATAAATACCGAACACAAGGGAAAGGGACCTCCAAGTGAGGACGATGATGAGCCCCGTCTGCTGAACAACGGGGGCCAAAAGCAGTTTCCCCTCGAGGTGAAAACAATGAACATGATCTATGTCATTCACATTCCCACAAGGGAGCGCAAGCACGCACTAAGGGACGTCTATGCCGTAGAGCCCGTCGCCCCGAAATTAAACCCATGGTCAGCCTGTCTGATCACTTTTGATTGCAGGGATCACCTAACCAGTATCCGTCATAGGGGTTCGGTTGCCCTGGTACTCGATCCAATTATCGACGGATACCATCTCACTAGAGTCCTTATGGACGGGGGCATCAGTCTCAAATTGATTTATCAGACACTGTCTGCAATATGGGCATTGACCCATCAAGAATCAAGCCTAGTAACACTACCTTTAAAGGTGTGATACCGGGCGTGGAGGCCCGTTGCACGGGCTCACTAACACCAGAGGTAGTATTCGGCTCCCCAAACAACTTTCGCAGTGAAGAATTAATCTTCGACATTGCCCCTTTCCATAGTGGCTATCACACACTACTCGGACGAACTGCTTTCGCCCACTTTAATGCAGTCCTGCACTATGCTTAACTGAAGCTTAAGATTCCTGGACCCCGCGGCATTATTACATTCAATGGAAATATGGAGTGCTCCCTCCGTACTGAAGAACACACCGCGGCCCAAGCAGCCGAGGTGTATGGCGACCTTATCAAGCCGAACAATACATCAGACATTAAAGCCAGCAACATCTCTAAACAAGTACGGTCCCCGCATCACTGCGATAACTCGACGGATCCGGACGTCGATTAGCAGTTCGGCCTCCGCCGACTACCCCATAAGGTTGCGGCTTACGTAGCGCGCATACATAACTACGCACTCAAAATACCTTGGGCAGTGCCGAAGGCACACTTTGGAACAAGTCCATAGTACGACTTGACCCTATTCGGACTATATACATCTTTTTCACTACAAGTTCATTAAGATCCCTATTTGCTGTATGGTTGAATCAAGGATCCTTTCAAGGCTAGCATTTCCCAACCATCAAATACTCATATCAAAGGACTTATTACTACGGAGAAACAGCGCAGACGTGCCGCAGGGCATCACTGGAGTTTTTGAACTATTATTTTTAGGCTCTGTGTTAGACTTTCCCTTATGTAATTTTTTTAGGCATGTAACATGACCTGAATATTAATGTCATTGTCTGTCGAAACACGCCTCGACGTATTGATAAGGATATAAAGGAAGCAAACGATCACCACCTTTGTGTTGGGTTCTTATAATATCTCGTCATCAGTATGCCCTCCTTGCTTTCGATTGACATACACGTTTTGGCACGGCCTTCACACCAGGGGCTGTATTCGGCCCCGCAAACTCTCAAGTCCTATCACCTCTAGGGAATTCTTCGGCGTCCCGAATATTGCACTATATGCATCGGCTCCGAATCATGTCTTTGGTCTATAGTTGGGTTGCCCCGGCTCCTGTGTTTGCCACCTTATGTTCCGCATGTTCGGCTAAGGTAGTAAAGGGAGAACTACTAAGATTGTATTTCTGGTTCGTCCAGTTAAGTACCTCCGTAGAGAAAGCCGAAAACTAACTGTCATGATATGCGAGAGCGGGTCAGCGATCCGGTGACTTAGTGTTATACTACAAATCATTCACGATTTATGCCGTGTTATACGAGGGGCTGGGCTTCGACCAGCCGCGTTGCAAAGGCGCCATACTCCAGACTGCCATTCACGCAACAAGGGGCTAGTACCTAGACCCACCAATGGACTCTTATGGCTAAGTGAAAGTGATAAAGCTGCATAGTCTGATGTCGGATTTCAGGTTCCAGCAAAACCCTTGAGGTTCGAACACTGGGGTGCGCACGAAGATTCCCCCCTACCGAATCTCGCTCTCAGCCTCACCGCGATCCCTAAGCTTAGCTCGATGAACTCACAACACAGGAGACACAAGGTTTATATAGGTTTGGGCCACCATTGTGGTGTAATACCCTACTCCTGTGTGGTGGTGGTGGATTGCCTCTTGGGCTGGTGATGAACAGTACAAGGGAAGAACAGCCTCCTGAGGAGAGGTGTTCTTGTGCTTGGTGGGTTGCTCGGGGAGGAATTGATCTATCCCCCCTACTGTGGTGGCTAGTCCTATTTATAGAGGCCCTGGTCCTCTACCCAAATATTGAGCAGGAAGGGATCCAACAATGACCAATTTGAAGGGACAACTAGTACAAGCTATCCTGACTAAAGGTGGTCTTCGCCTGTCAAAGGCGCTGGTGGTGACACCGTCTTGGGCTCTTCGATGACCTCCGTCCTGCCGTCCCACTGGTCTTGGTCTTGTTGCACCGATATGGAAACCTTTGCCTGATGCCTCGGTACTCCGCGCCTGCGCTTGCCCCCTTAGCACCAAAGGGGAAAATGAGGACACTGCGCGCTGGCACCCGCCTGGCCTTGGTTGTCATGGCTTGCGTCACGGGAACCTCATGAGGTACCCCTTGCCTTGATCTCTCCGCCCCCTCGCGAGCCTACCTGGTGAGGCCACTCCTGAGGAGGCCTTGTGTCGTCTGCCTCGCGAGGCTTGCCCCCCCGCGAGGGTCTTGAGTGCTGGTTGACAAATATGGGCCTTACTGGGCCACTGGTGGAGCCACAATGTGGGCCGTAGGCAGGCAAGTCTGGGGACCCCCATTCCCAGAACGCCGACAGTAGCCCCCGGGCCCAAGGCGCACTCAGACTTGGTTTAGCGGCAAAGCCAAAGGGCAAGTGCGAAGCACCGTGGGCGCCAACAGCCTGTGGCCTTGGTCGACGCGTGGTGACTGATTGGACGCGGGCATCTCTGCTCCCCATGCTGCCCCAGTATCCGCCTGGCTAGGCGGCCATGGCACACTACACAGTTATTTCCTCCTTGCAGGCGATGTGTTTTCTATCCTTCCTTCTTCCTCTAGCACCTGCCTCTGCTTCCAATCTGACTCTAGCTCTGTCCCCTCCATTGCCATGGCGCCGACTAGCATAGAGAAAGGGAAGAAGCCTCTGCTCTCAGCCAATCCACCCCTGGCAATCGAGCCTGCCGTTGGCTGATCGCGGGTGCTCAATGTCACGCCCAATATGCGACCCTATCCAAAAGGAACTCGAAGGTCCCACCAAGAATAGACCTGCATATTGAAACGCTTTTGCAAGGTGGATATCATTACATCAACATTACATAATAGATGGGGATACATACAAAAGGCATACAATGCCACACAAATACAACATCATCTTACATAAGATCAACATCCGACTACGGATGAAACACAAACAGAAACTCAAACGACATCCACCCTGCTAGCCCAGGCTGTCGACCTGGAACCTATCCCCTGATCGAAGAAGAAGCAGAAGAAGAACTCCAAAACAAGCAAACATCGCTCTCGCGTCAAGATCATCGCATAACCTGTACCTGCAACTGTTGTTGTAGTAATCTGTGAGCCACGAGGACTCAGCAATCCCATTACCATGGGTATCAAGACTAGCAAAGCTTAATGGGAAAGGAAGGGGGTAAAGTGGTGAGGTTGCAGCAGCGACTAAGCATGATATGGTGGCTAACATACGCAAATGAGAGCGACAAGAGAAGCAAAGGAACGGTCGTGAAGCTAGCAATGATCAAGAGGTGATCCTGAACACCTACTTACGTCAAACATAATCCAGAAACCGTGTTCACTTCCCGGACTCCGCCGAGAAGAGACCATCACGGCTACTCACGCAGTTGATGCGTTTTAATTCGGATCTGGTGTCAAGTTATCTACAACCGGACATTAACAAATTCCCATCTGCCACATAACCGCGGGCACGGCTCTCGAAAGTTTATACCCTGCAGGGGTGTCCCAACTTAGCCCATGATAAGCTCTCGCGATCAACGAAGGATATACCTTCTCCCAGGAAGACCCGATCAGTCTCGGAATCCCGATTTACAAGACATTTCAACAATGGTAAAACAAGACCAGCAAAGCCGCCCTATGCGCCGACAATCCCGATAGGAGCTGCACATATCTCGTTCTCAGGGCAACACCGGATAAGTCAAGCTACGAGTAAAACCAGACCTCGAGTTGCCACGAGGTGGCCCCGAAGGCTGCTCGGTTCGGACCAACACTTAGACAAGCACTGGCCCGGGGGGGCTAAAATAAAGATGACCCTTGGGTTAATTACTCCCAAGGGAAATGTAGGTGGTGGTAAGGCAAATGGTAAAACCTAGGTTGGGCCTTGCTGGAGGAGTTTTATTCAAAGCGAACTGTCAAGGGGGTCCCATAAATCACCCGACCGCGTAAGGAACGCAAAATCCGGGAACATAATACCGGTATGACGGAAACACCAGGCATAAGGCCGAGCCTTCCACCCTTTACCAAATATATAGATGCATTAATAATATAAGAGATATTGTGGTATCCCAACATAACCCTGTCCACCATGGAGCAATCTTCAACTTCACCTGCAACTAACAACGCTATAAGAGGGGCTAAGCAAAGCGGTAACATAGCCAAGCAACGGTTTGCTAGGAAGGGTGTCAAAGGTTAGAGGTTCATGGCAATTTAGGATGCTTGAGAAGCAAAAGATAGGTAACGCAGCAAAGCGATAGAACGAAGCAACTAGCATAGCAATGATAGTAGTGAGATCCAGGGTAGCGGTCATCTTGCCTGAAATCCCGCTAGGAAGAAGAACGAGTCCATGAAGAAGACGAACGGGAGAAGCCACGAAGACGAACCAAGCGTAGACAAACGAATCCTCATGATCGCAACGAAACAGGAACTATCGAGAAGAAGCACACAACATGGTAAACACACCACACATGAACAAGGCATGATGCACAACAAGCATGATGCATGACCAGACTACATGAAGCTACTCATGGCAAGAGATGATGCATATAAGAACAACACATCGAGGCAAGTTTAAATGAGGTCGGAAACAACATATAACAATTCCGGTGAGTCCTCATATGCATATTTCGAAATTGGTCCAGAACTGAATAAACCTTATGTTCAAGTTGTTAAACAGCAAGTTAAGATGTACCAAGATGATCTACACGAGATTCTAGTCAAGTTACATATAAAGTTCATTTAGATCGGAGCTACGGCCTAGAAGATATGAGCAAAACAAGTTAAACATGGCATTGATGCAAAATGCACCCAAACATCAAGCAAACACCTCAAAACAAGGATGCAACATGGTAATATGAAACAACATGCAAAATCAAGCAAGTTTCATATAGAGCACACTCCAAACGGAGCAACGGTTCAACACATACACTCTATACAAGACATAACAACAATCTGTCCAAAACAGCAACTAGGCATATTGCAAGCATCAAAACAACAAGCTACAACATCTCAACGAGAAAACAAAAGGCATGGGCATGAAGTACAGGTAAAGCATAACAAAACATGAACACTGAACTATCTCCAGAAATCACTAGAACATGCTCAAAATGACATGGCAAGATTGCAAATAATAACAGTTTCAGACTTATCAGGAAATAACATCAGGTTGCAATGTTTAAAGCTATCAAACAACATGTTACAGGAACTTATCATGGCAAACAAAGGCATGGCATGAATCTACTAATGGCATATAACAAAAGTCCCTTACTGACCATGAGCCAAAAGGGCACAGAAAATAAGATGGCACCCATGTAAACATGGCAAGTTATATGACAGATTCATACATGGCAGGAACAACAATAAGTAGGCATGTTGGTGAGCTTGAACCACTTACCACATAGCAATACATGGCATGGCAAGGCAACCAACAATAAGAAGGCATGTTTATGAAGCTAAGCATGGCAAGATCAAGTTCATAGGGTGCATGGATCACTAGCAACAATCATGTCAACATTGAACTTAAAGTTAATCAGGCTGACAGCAACAATATTTAGCAACTTGAGAGCAAGATTACAACAAGCTATAGTAGGCTATAAATGCAACCAGGGGCATGAATGGATAGATCATGACATGTATAACAAAACATCCTTAGTGAACATCTCCAGATTATGCATAGAATGACTAGTAGCAGCAGGTTTACATAGCAACAAAATATAACAGAAACAGTCAGGAAAACAGCAACAGCAAGTATCCTACTTAACAAGCTTGACGCACTCAGCACACAAATCACAAAAATACATGGATTGCACCTCTGGAAAGATGGCATATCATAGATCAAAACACATGTAGACATCAACCTCGTAGGATGCACACATCAAACATGGCAAAAATGACAAATGAGCATGTTATAACAGTTTCAGCAGATTAACATCATATAGCCCTCTTACAACAATGACTCAGGCATCAAGATGAGCTTAAATGAAAATGATGCAATGAGATGAAATGAAGTACTCGTCGAGGCGAACAATTTGACATATTACACGCACGAAACGGAGCAGTATGCAGGGAGTTATGATGCGTTGAACATGGCATGATTATGCAAAATATTTCGGGACTTAGTGGAATTTCTAGGTCAACCTCGGGTCCGCATGGATTTCGAGGATGGCCGGAGATGCTCGCTGGAGATGACGGAGATGGCCGGATCTGGCGCGTGGGGGCCTCCTCCGGCCGGCGTCAGAGGTATTAAAAAAACCTTCTTTTTGGTCTTTTCTTTCTTGCCGCCACTTTAACAGGTGCCTCTGCAATGAGAGCGTAAGTTGCGGAGTTTTTTCTGGATTCTTTTTTTTTGCAGATCCGGCGCGGGGAGAGGTGGAAACGGCGAGGGCGACGGGACCCGGCGGCGGGCGCGAGGCGCCGGCGAGGCGCGGGGCACCCGATCCAGGGGGCGGCGAGGTCCAAGGCGGTGCCAGCCGCGCCGGGTCGAAGCAGAGGGGGGCGCGGCGGTGGCAGCCCGCGGCGAAGGCGGCGGAGGCCGGGCCGGCGAGGGGCGACGACGGGGCGAGGGTCAGCGGCGGAGGAGCGCACGGGGGCGGCGGCGGCACATGCCGGCGTCGAGGCCGAGGCGCGCCGGCGGCGAGGCCGAGCGGCTCGGGCGCACGTGACCCGGCGGCGGGAGGCGCGCGGGCCAGGAGGGCCGGAGGCGGGCCCGGGCGGGCCGGCGGCGGCTGACAGCGGGAGCGCCATGTGGCGCGCGATGGTTGGCTGCGGGCACGGTGACGATTTCGTCCGGCGGGCGCGGACACGTCCGGCGGGCGAGAGGGAGGAGAAATTAGGGTTTGGACCGGGAATTTCGGAGGGGAAGGCATTTTTATAGGTAGAGGGGACTAGGGGAGTCCAAATGGAGCACGGTTTTCGCCCACACGATCGTGATCGAACGACCGAGAGCATGGAGGTGACTTAGATGGGTTTTGGGCCACTTTGGAGGAGTGTTGGGCTGCAAGTAGAAGGCAGCTTTTGCGGCTACCCGGTTAACCATTGGAGTATCAAACGACCTCCAAATGGCACGAAACTTGACAGGCAGTCTACCGGTGCTATACCAAGGCCGCTTGGCAAACCTCAGGCCATTCCGAGAACGTTTAACACCCGCTCACAACAGGAGGCAAAAGGGGAACGCCGGAGGGCATAAGAGTGCCAGATTGCAAAACGGACAACGGGGAAAATGCTCGGATGCATGAGACGAACACGTATGCAAAATGAGATGCACATGATGACATGATATGAAAAGCAGATGATGACATGGCAAAGTGCAACACGCAAGCACATGACATGGCAACGACGGCGAATAACTGGCGGACACCTGGCGCAACAAATCCGGGGCGTTACAACACTCCTCCACTAACAAGAGATCTCGTCCCGAGATCTTAGGACCGAGACGGAGGGGAAAAGGGATAAGGTGAAACAAGAACTCGAGAGAGGAAACAAAGAATCGAGAGCACTCGAGAAGAAGAGAGGAGCGACGAGAATGACGAGAATCGAAAGCTCACGGAATTAGATAGACTATGAAACACTCCGTTAGAACGAGATAAGAAACGAATAAGACTGAAAAGATTTAGGTATCACTTCGGTTGAACATGGAGAGAATAGAACACGAGCTTGAGAGGATGAAATGACACTTGATGAAGACATGACACAAAACCTCCGGAAAGAATTGAAAGAGTTGAATGAAAAGAACGGAGAAGAAAATGACAACTTGTGCCACGAATGAAATAGAAAGCAACCTCAGAAGAAAGGATTGAACGGAGTTGTGGAGAAAATCAACAACGAAAAGAATAATCTTGTCGTGGACTTATGGATAACATCTCAAAATCATAAGGTGATAACCGACCACAAACGGAAATGATTGGATAGCTTAGAAGAACGAAGAAATGCAAAACTCCACTTCAAAAGAATACGGAGATTTAATTGCACCTCGAGATGCGAGAAGAAAAGATACGTGAACTCCACCAACAAGAACCTTGAAGAACACTTGAAGAATGAATTAAAACATGAATAACCACCATGAAGAACTCCGATGACAAAAATGATGATGAGATAGAAATGAAGGACGAAAGAATAAGATGAGCCTCGCGATGATTTAGATGGGGGTCTCGACGAAATGGCCGAGGAAATTTGAACTCCGGAAAAGAAAAGATGAAAGCACTTGGACCTAGAATTTAGTCACCAAGAACAAACTCCGAAGGAAGGGATTACTCACTTGGATGAAATAAGAATAAGATTTATTGTATGCTTATCCTTCATCAAATTAAATTGATGACAAGCAACGGATTTTGCATACTACTTATTCTTCTTGAAAAGGATTGAGAAGTGACATATCGCAAACTTGAGAAGGTCTTCATGAACCACCAGTAGGATTAGAAAGAACGAATGAATTAAAGTGATAATCAAGGAAAAAGAATCTTGAACGAACCACCGTAAGAATTCAAAAAATGACTGATGAAAGAGATTGAATCACCGGGAATAATTAGAAGAAGAAATATGCTTGAGGGGATTTAGATGCAAAAGAACAAAGAGATCATGAGCTGATTAAAGAACACTTGAACGAAGGGCCGGGATAAATAGAGAACGGTAACTGGAATGATGGCCTTCGGTGAAAAGAAATGGAAAAAAACAACTCTTGACATACTCCGGATGGTTGAGAAAAGAATAACTGACAAATGGAATAATTCGAGAGGATAATATGAAGCTAGAACCACGAAACTTTGAGAGAACGGTCAAGATTTAGAGGAAAAACTCTTCTTCGGTCTTCAAATGATGATGAGAAACACCACCAAAATAACTGAGGTACTCCGGTAGAATGAAAAATGAAAAGGTTGAGGAAACCATGAAAAGAATTTGAAAGCGATCTTGGGGAAGGCCTGTGATTGATGGAATTCATTCTTACGTCACACTTGAAAAAGAATTGAGAATAACTCCGGGGAAATTAGAAGAGTCAGGTAAGATCCTGGGAAAAGACCTGTGGGTTAGGGGCCACTAAAAGAAAACATCATTGGAAAGGATTGTTGAACAGATAGATGATGCACCGGAACAATTGAAATATTTTAATGAGGTGACAACCTCGAATTAATTGGAACACAGACGAATCTCCTGAGATGTCTTGAATACTCCGGAAGGATAAACTGGCGAGAGGCGAACGATCATGGAAAACACTTGAGCCGAGAGAAAGAATATAATCACTACCGAAAAATGGAATTGAGTCCACCGGGAAAGAAAAAGAGATGAAGAATGTCGAACAAAATGAGAATTCACCAATTGAAATAATTGAGGGAAGACTGAAGAGGCTCCATACGAATGAAATTGATGGTCGAAAGAGACTCCGACTCCGGGAAGAAAAAGGGGTGGGAGGGCGGGAAAACAAAGGCACCTTGGAAGGGGAAGCTACGAATATCTTGAAGAGAAAACACCGGTTAAAATCATTGAGGAAAAAAGGCAAAGACTTAGCACGAGTAGGATGGATACTAGATTACGGACTCCGGCTCCGAGAAGGAAAAGGGTGGGTGGGTGGGAAAAACAAGGACAACTTCGGACAGGGAAACAACATCGATCGAAAAGAGCTGAGGATTGATCTCCCAAAGAGAGAGAGGTTCGAATCAGCTTGACGAGGAATGCGCCGGACAAAAGAGGATGGACAATGAACGAAAACTAACCATGTGATCCTAAAGAAAAATTTGAAGGGGAAGAGGAGTAGTTCAAAACACCTACGTCAAGATTCCTTACCAGAGCGACGAAGGGGCAGAGTAGTAAAAAGAATTCCTACTCTCCGATATAACTAGACTCCAAAAACAGTTTTCTTCTAGACTCAACAATGGCCAAACTACACGATCAATCAAGGGGGATCCTAAGGTCGGTCGAGGCTCTGATACCAACTTGTCACGCCCAATATGCGACCCTATCCAAAAGGAACTCGAAGGTCCCACCAAGGATAGACCCGCATATTGAAAAGCTTTTGCAAGGTGGATATCATTACATCAACATTACATAATAGATGGGGATACATACAAAAGGCATACAATGCCACACAAATACAACGTCATCTTACATAAGATCAACATCCGACTACGGGTGAAACACAAACAGAAACTCAAACGACATCCACCCTGCTAGCCCAGGCTGCCGACCTGGAACCTATCCCCTGATCGAAGAAGAAGCAGAAGAAGAACTCCAAAACAAGCAAACATCGCTCTCGCGTCAAGATCATCGCATAACCTGTACCTACAACTGTTGTTGTAGTAATCTGTGAGCCACGAGGACTCAACAATCCCATTACCATGGGTATCAAGACTAGCAAAGCTTAATGGGTAAGGAAGGGGTAAAGTGGTGAGGTTGCAGCAGCGGCTAAGCATATATGGTGGCTAACATACGCAAATAAGAGCGAGAAGAGAAGCAAAGGAACGGTCGTGAAGCTAGCAATGATCAAGAGGTGATCCTGAACACCTACTTACGTCAAACATAACCCAAAGACCGCGTTCACTTCCCGGACTCCGCCGAAAAGAGACCATCACGGCTACACACGCGGTTGATGCATTTTAATTCGGATCTGGTGTCAAGTTATCTACAACCGGACATTAACAAATTCCCATCTGCCACATAACCGCGGGCACGGCTCTCGAAAGTTTATACCCTGCAGGGGTGTCCCAACTTAGCCCATGATAAGCTCTCGCGATCAACGAAGGATATACCTTCTCCCAGGAAGACCCGATCAGTCTCGGAATCCCGGTTTACAAGACATTTCAACAATGGTAAAACAAGACCAGCAAAGCCGCCCTATGCGCCGAAAATCCCGATAGGAGCTGCACATATCTCGTTCTCAGGGCAACACCGGATAAGTCAAGCTACGAGTAAAACCAGACCTCGAGTTGCCACGAGGTGGCCCCGCAGGCTGCTCGGTTCGGACCAACACTTAGACAAGCACTGGCCCGGGGGGGCTAAAATAAAGATGACCCTTGGGTTAATTACTCCCAAGGGAAATGTAGGTGGTGGTGAGGCAAATGGTAAAACCTAGGTTGGGCCTTGCTGGAGGAGTTTTATTCAAAGCGAACTGTCAAGGGGGTCCCATAAATCACCCGACCGCGTAAGGAACACAAAATCCGGGAAAATAATACCGGTATGACGGAAACACCAGGCATAAGGCCGAGCCTTCCACCCTTTACCAAATATATAGATGCATTAATAATATAAGAGATATTGTGGTATCCCAACATAACCTTGTCCACCATGGAGCAATCTTCAACTTCACCTGCAACTAACAACGCTATAAGAGGGGCTGAGCAAAGCGGTAACATAGCCAAGCAACGGTTTGCTAGGAAGGGTGTCAAAGGTTAGAGGTTCATGGCAATTTAGGAGGCTTGAGGAGCAAAAGATAGGTAACGCAGCAAAGCGATAGAACGAAGCAACTAGCATAGCAATGATAGTAGTGAGATCCAGGGTAGCGGTCATCTTGCCTGAAATCCTGCTAGGAAGAAGAACGAGTCCATGAAGAAGATGAACGGGAGAAGCCACGAAGACGAACCAAGCGTACACGAACGAATCCTCACGATCGCAACGAAACAGGAACTATCGAGAAGAAGCACACAACATGGTAAACACACCACACATGAACAAGGCATGATGCACAACAAGCATGATGCATGACCAGACTACATGAAGCTACTCATGGCAAGAGATGATGCATACAAGAACAACACATCAAGGCAAGTTTAAATGAGGCCGGAAACAACATATAACAATTCCGGTGAGTCCTCATATGCATATTACAAAATTGGTCCAGAACTGAATAAACCTTATGTTCAAGTTGTTAAACAGCAAGTTAAGATGCACCAAGATGATCTACACGAGATTCTAGTCAAGTTACATATAAAGTTCATTTAGATCGGAGCTACGGCCTAGAAGATATGAGCAAAACAAGTTAAACATGTCATTGATGCAAAATGCACCCAAACATCAAGCAAACACCTCAAAACAAGGATGCAACATGGTAATATGAAACAACATGCAAAATCAAGCAAGTTCCATATACAGCACACTCCAAACGGAGCAACGGTTCAACACATACACTCTATACAAGACATAACAACAATCTGTCCAAAACAGCAACTAGGCATATTGCAAGCATCAAAACAACAAGCTACAACATCTCAACAAGAAAACAAAAGGCATGGGAATGAAGTACAGGTAAAGCATAACAAAACATGAACACTGAACTATCTCCGGAAATCACTAGAACATGCTCAAAATGACATGGCAAGATTGCAAATAATAACAGATTCAGACTTATCAGGAAATAACATCAGGTTGCAATGTTTAGAGCTATCAAACAACATGTTACAGGAACTTATCATGGCAAACAAAGGCATGGCATGAATCTACTAATGGCATATAACAAAAGTCCCTTACTGACCATGAGCCAAAAGGGCACAGAAAATAAGATGGCACCCATGTAAACATGGCAAGTTATATGACAGATTCATACATGGCAGGAACAACAATAAGTAGGCATGTTGGTGAGCTTGAACCACTCACCACAGAGCAATACAGGGCATGGCAAGGCAACCAATAATAAGAAGGCATGTTTATGAAGCTAAGCATGGCAAGATCAAGTTCATAGGGTGCATGGATCACTAGCAACAATCATGTCAACATTGAACTTAAAGTTAATCAGGCTGACAGCAACAATATTTAGCAAATTGAGAGCAAGATTACAACAAGCTACAGTAGGCTATAAATTCAACCAGGGGCATGAATGGATAGAGCATGACATGTATAACAAAACATCCTTAGTGAACATCTCCAGATTATGCATAGAATGACTAGTAGCAGCAGGTTTACATAGCAACAAAATATAACAGAAACAGTCAGGAAAACAGTAACAGCAAGTACCCTACATAACAAGCTTGATGCACTCAGCACACAAATCACAAAAATACATGGATTGCACCTCTGGAAATATGGCATATCATAGATCAAAACACATGTCGACATCAACCTCATAGGATGCACACATCAAACATGGCAAAAATGACAAATGAGCATGTTATAACAGTTTCAGGAGATTAACATCATATAGCCCTTTTACAACGATGATTCAGGCATCAAGATGAGCTCAATAGAAAATGACACACTGAGATGAAATGAAGTACTCGTCGAGACGGACAATCTGACATATTACACGCACGAAACGGAGCAGTATGCTGGGAGTTATGATGCGTTGAACATGGCATGATTATGCAAAATATTTCGGGACTTGGTGGAATTTCGGGGTCAGCCTCGAGTCCGCACGGATTTCGAGGATGGCCGGAGATGCTCACCGGAGATGACGGAGATGGCCGGATCTTGTGCGAGGGGCCTCCTCCGGCTGGATCTCGCCGGATCCGGCGCGGGGAGAGGTGGAAACGGCGAGGGCGACGGGACCCGGCGGCGGGCGCGAGGCACCGGCGAGGCGCGGGCACCCGATCCAGGGGCCGGCGAGGTCCGAGGCGGTGCCGGCCGCGCCGGGTCGGAGCAGAGGGGGGCGCGGCGGCGGCGGCCCACGGCAAAGGCGGCAGAGGCCGGGCCGGCGAGGGGCGACGACGGGGCTAGGGTCGGCGGCAGAGGAGCGCACGGGGGCGGCGGCGGCACACGCCGGCGGTGAGGCCGAGGCGCGCCGGCGAGGCCGAGCGGCTCGGGCGCACGTGACCCGGCGGCGGGCGGCGCGCGGGCCAGGAGGGCCGGAGGCGGGCCCGGGCGGGCCTGCGACGGCTGACAGCGGGAGCGCCACGTGGCGCGCGGTGGTTGGCTGCGGGCGCGGCGACGATTTCGTCCGGCGGGCGAGAGGGAGGAGAAATTAGGGTTTGGACTGGGAATTTCGAAGGGGAAGGCATTTTTATAGGTAGAGGGGGCTAGGGGAGTCCAAATGGAGCACGGTTTTCGCCCACACGATCGTGATCGAACGACCGAGAGCATGGAGGTGACTTAGATGGGTTTTGGGCCACTTTGGAGGGGTGTTGGGCTGCAAATAGAAGGCGGCTTTTGCGGCTACCCGGTTAACCGTTGGAGTATCAAACGACCTCCAAATGGCACGAAACTTGACAGGCGGTCTACCGGTGATATACCAAGGTCTCTTGGCAAACCTCGGGCCATTCCGAGAACGTTTAACACCCGCTCACAACAGGAGGCAAAAGGGGACGCCGGAGAGCATAGGAGTGCCGGATTGCAGAACGGACAACGGGGAAAATGCTCGGATGCATGAGATGAACACGTATGCAAAATGAGATGCACATGATGACATGATATGAAAATCAGATGATGACATGGCAAAGTGCAACACGCAAGCACATGACATGGCAACGACGGCGAATAACTGGCGGACACCTGGCGCAACGAATCCAGGGCGTTACACTCAACCAGGAGACCATGGGCAAGGTCTTCCCTGCACTCACTTCCAGCTTCAATGAGTGGGGAGGGATGGTGGCTTGGCCTGCGTCCCGGGCCTCCATTGACAGGACAACCACTGAGGTTCGGTTCTTCGTTGACGCCTTGTGGGCTGGCCTGGTTCCCCCCTTCTCTGCCTTCTTCAATGCAGTGCTTTCCCATTATCATATTCACATGCTACATCTTGATCCCCAATCCGTTGCCTTTCTCGCCTTCTTCGCCTTTGTTTGCGAGGCCATGGTGGGCATTGCTTCTTCCATTGCCCTCTTGCGCCATTTCTTCTCGCTGCATCTGATCGACCCCTCGCAGTGCTCGGGGTGCCTGAGCTTCCAGGCTGTGGCAGAGACGGCCGCCTCGGGGATTGATTTTGATCTCTCGCCATCCACGAGCGGGTTTCGGCCGCGGTGGGTGTAGGTGGATGTCGGAGTGCTCAGCCCCTGCTCTTGCCTCCGTCGTTGTCCGCCATCCCCAACTCCGGCTAGGGCCACGAGAGGCTCGCGAGCTCTCGGCTCTCTTTCGTCTGGCTCCGGTTGAAGACGTTGAGAGACCTTGGCGTGACTACGCCCCAGGTGGTGAAGGAGTTCCTCCGGCGTCGCACTACCCCTGTCCAGTGCCATTCCCGGACGATGTGGTCCCTGGCCGGTGACCAGGATCACATGAGGCTTCAGGAGTCGGGGCTCTCGCCCGAAGTGCAGAGGACTGTGCTTCAAGTCTTGACTGGCAGCCCCTCGCAAGGCGATATGCCGCAAGGGGGTTGTCTCTTGTATCTCTGCTCGAACAAGGTTGAGTTTGTGGGGAGGATGTTTTCCTTCGATGAATGGGGGCTTCACCCGGTTGGCCTTGTGGGGCCTCACGAGAATCCTGTCGTGGTGGCTCTCCTCCTTGCCGCCAGCACCGAGCTTGCCCCAAGAGTGGACGCAGGGAGGCAAGCATCGCTTGAGGCCAGAGGCATGGGTGTCGAGGTGCTGATGCTGCTTGAGGTTCTCGGGGCGCCATCCTTCGGACCCCGTGAGGCTCACCCTGGGGCAGTCGTTGAGGGGAAGATGCAGTCTACGACTCCAGAGACCGGAGCTCCTAAGACCTCAGCAAGCCAGCATGAGGAGGGGCCTGATTGCTCTTCCGAGCTTGGCGCTCCTGAGGTCGACCGCCTGGGTGCTTCTCCAGCCGCACCCCGTGCTGGCCCCCACGTCCAACGCCTAGGCCGGTTCCGTGTGGACTTCGCCGCACTCCGCAAGAGGAAGGAGTCTTCGAACTGCAGTGGTGGCACCATCCGGCCATTGAAACATAGAAAGTACATCGCCATAGACGAGTAAGTACCTTATCCTTGTAATTCCCCAATCGTTGCTTCCCCTCCTGACTGTGGCTCTTCAGGACCCCTCCTGCCAGGCCCGCGGAGTATCCCGAGAAGCAACCTCCTCTGGCCTTGCCTTCATCGCTAGCCTTGAGCGTCCCAAGCCTGCACGCCGCCCCTGGCGTGGGGCCAGCCAGAGAAGCAAGCCTGCCTGCAAGGTGCCTTGAGACCGTGCCCTTGCCGCCTTTCCTTCGCAACCTTGCCTAGAGCATGGCCAGCCTACCCAGGGCTCCTCCTCTGGTCATGGACGGCAGCTGGTTGGCATCAATCCTGGGCTCCTCTTTGAGTGGCGAGCCTGCGCCGGTCCGGGTCCCTTGCAGGGCCTGGCCAGCGACCGTGGGGGCGCCAGCCCCCAGCCCCCTGCCGAGAGGGGGTGAACCACTTCGGATCTCGCCGACGGCACCCACGGCAGGGGACGACATTAGCCGCGCGCCCAAGTTTTGCGCGTGAACGAAGCATCGTCCGCCACGAGTTCTTCCAAAAGGTGATGGACGTGATGGGCCAGCTTGGTGGAGAGCTTGCAGACGTAGACGCGCGCCTTGAAGCCAAGACCCTACGGCCAATCGGGGAGCGGCATAAACTGAAGGTGGCCATCAACCTTGCGTTCCACCAGCGCGAGCTTGACAATGCGAAGGCCAAGGCGTCCCTTGCGACCTCGCGAGATGCCTGCTCTTGAGCTTTGGAGGAGGCCCGGTAAGCAGATCGTCGTCGCGAGATTGCAGAGAAGCGCACGTGGGAGCTCCAAGCCTGGAGTACTTCCTTGGAGCAGCACATGGAGTTGTGCCAAGCCGCCCTTGCGTCGCTGAGGGGGACGCCTATCGAGGAGGAGGAGGTCCTGAAGCGTGAGGAAGCATTGACGCCGGAGGCCGCCGAGCGTAGTCTTGAGCTTGAGCGGTTGGAGACGAGGGAGCGCTAGGTTGCCGAAGTGGAGGACGCCGTTGGCGCGCGCGAGGCCTGGGTCCAGGAAGAGGTCAACCGCCGTGTGGCCGAGGCTCGCGTGGATCTTGCGAGCAGGTATGACCTGAAGCTGAAGCTGGTTGAAGCCAAGGTTACGGGCAGGACTGCCGCCCTCAGGTCCAGGCTAACCGAAGCGGAACGGCACGCGGAGGCCGCCGCAGCCGCCCTGGTCTTCGCGCAGGCCAAGGTGGCCTCCTCCCGTGCTAAGCTGCTTCCTCTTCAGCAGCGGGTTGCCGACGCCGAGTCCATCATGCAGCAGAACAGGGAGGAAGTGCTTCAATGGTGGATGTTGGAGCACGTGCACGGGCCCATGCTCTAGGACCTCAGGAACAGGGCCAACACAGCCCTGGGCAACATCTGTAATGAGAACGCCCCGCATCCCCATGCGACCGACTATGCCAGTCATCTCCGCTTCTTTACTGATGTGGTGACGCGCCTGAAGAACCGCTCTGAGAGATCTCACCAGCTTGTTGAGGAGAGGATCCGCAGCCTGCTCGGGCGCGCGTTTTCCCGCGTCTTCAGCCACCTTCAGAGCACCTATCCCGATTTTGACTTTGATGCCGCCATCGCCCCAGTGCCCCAGGCCATCCGGGGCAACCTGGCGCGGTGATCCTTGCCTTTAGGCGGCCCTGCGGTGGTAATTTCGTTGGCCTTCATCTTCTCCCGTTGTACCTTGACTAAGGCGAAGGCCATTCGTGCACCTTCTATGCAGATCGACCACTTGATGGCGTCGATCCAAGGACGCATGTCGACCAGCTGCTTCACAAGTCTGAAGTAGCTGCTGGGTATGGGCTCAGCTAGCCAAAGACCGACTATTACGTCCTTCATGGCTAGTTCGGCCACCCTGTGTAGCTTCGTCAGCTGCTTCAGCTGATTGCTGAGGGGCGCCGGATACTCTAGCGCAAGGTACCGCAACCAGAATAGCTTCTCCATTGAGCTCCCCTCTTTGGGGCGGAAGAACTTGACAGAGTCAGTAATACTCCTCGGCAGATCCGCAGATGCGCCTGGAGAACTCCAAACTCGGGTCAGCAAGATATATCTCTTACCTGTAAATTTACTCTGCATGAGAAAGGCCTTACCAGGCACTATCTGCCTCGCCTCCTAGATCTCCTGGTGAGTGCCCTGGGCTTCAACCCAGGCTTCTTTCACGCTCTCAAGAGCTTTGGTGAGATCGAAGGCTTGTTCCGAACACTTCTGCTCCAAGGACTCGCACTTGGCAATGGCGTCCTTGAGCTCCTGTTCGACCTCCCCCTGTCGGTGTCAAAACCGGCGGATCTCGGGTAGGGGGTCCCGAACTGTGCGTCTAGGTGGATGGTAACAGGAGACAAGGGACACGATGTTTTACCCAGGTTCGGGCCCTCTCGATGGAGGTAAAACCCTACGTCCTGCTTGATTAATATTGATGATATGGGTAGTACAAGAGTGGATCTACCACGAGATCAAGGAGGCTAAACCCTAAAGCTAGCCTATCGTATGATTGTTGTAATGTATGTTGTGTCCTACGGACTACAGCCCTCCGGTTTATATAGACACCGGAGAAGGCTAGGGTTACACAAAGTCGGTTACAATGGTAGGAGATCTACATATCCGTATCGCCAAGCTTGCCCTCCACGCCAAGGAAAGTCCCATCCGGACACGGAACGGAGTCTTCAATCTTGTATCTTCGTAGTCTTGGAGTCCGGCGGACGATGATAGTCCGGCAGTCCGGACACCCCCTAGTCCAGGACTCCCTCAGTAGCCCCGGAACCAGGCTTCAATGACGATAAGTCCGGCGCGCATAATGTTCGGCATTGCAAGGCGGGTTCCTCCTTTGAATAATCCGGAGAAGATCATGAACACCAGGATAGTGTCCGGCTCTGCAAAATAAATTCCACATTCCACCGTAGAGAGAATAAAATGTACACAAATCCAATCTGCTGACGTATTATGCGGCATGACATCACACCGCTACCAAGCCTTTACTTGAATCGTTTTTTATTATACCACCTCAGCACGTTTAGCGAAGCAGTTTCCTTGGCACCTCCTGTCGAAGCAGAGATCGTGTTCCCCTTATTCCGGGATCCTCATCAATACGTACGTGGGTAACCCAACCGCGCCATTGATGGTGGCGCTTGGGAGATAAGCGAGTTTTACTAGGCCGGTGGGGGGCGCATAGTCTTCGTCCACCTATATAAGGGATAAGGATTCACCTTTTCACCTACGCCTTTTTCCTCCTTTGCTTATCCATCTCCACGCACTCAAGCTCCAACGCCCAAGCTAGCGCGTCTTGCCTCGACCTTCTCCGACCATGTCCGGAGCGGGAGGCAAATGGTTGGCCTCCACCGTTAAGGAGGAGCACATCACCAAGCTGCGCAGCGCCGGATACCTTTCCGGCGACATCGCGCATCAGCTGCCCGACGAGGGGCAGCTCATCCCTACCCCCAGGCCCCATGAGAGGGTCGTTTTCCTCCCCCACTTCCTCCGCGGACTGGGTTTTCCACTTCACCCTTTTGTCCGGGGGCTCATGTTCTACTACGGCCTGGATTTCCATGATCTGGTGCCGAACTTCATCCTCAACATCTCGGCGTTTATCGTCGTGTGTGAGGCCTTCCTCTGCATCCGGCCCCACTTCGGCCTGTGGCTCAAGACCTTCAACGTCAAGCCGAAGGTTGTGATGGGCACGCAAGCGGAATGCGGAGGTGCCATGTTGGGCAAGATGCCCAACGTTCTTTGGCTCAAAGGGGCCTTCGTGGACTCCGTTAAGGGGTGGCAATCGGGGTGGTTCTATATCACCGAGCCGCGCGAACCCACGTGGGCGGCGACCCCCGAGTTCAGATCTGGCATCCCCACGCAGCTCACCTCCTGGAAAGAGAAGGGCTTGCAGTGGGGTAATTCGAAGGAGGTGACGGGACTCCGAGCCTGTATCCAGAAGCTGGTGAACAATAAGCTCCGGCTCGTCGACGTGGTCCAAGTCATGCTCATCCGCCGGATTCTCCCATGCCAAGAACGGGCATTCAATCTGTGGGAGTTCAATCCGGAACAGCACCAGGCGCTAAGCGGGCTCTTCGACACAATGTACGAAGGCGCCTGGAGGGTGCTGTTTAAGGGCGCCGAAGCCCCCGCATCCGCGACAGAAGATCGCGGATTCCGCTCGCAGCATCCAGCTGACGAGGTAAGTGATTCAACCCCTTTACGGGACACTTATTGTTAAGAGTTTGACCCTAAGTGGGTTTCAATCTTCCTTCTCCTTTGACAGGAGTGGATGAAGAAGGCCGAGCAGCTCATCTGCCCGGCTCCCATGCCAGAAGACCCAGTGGACGCCCGTCTAGCGGGGTTGCTGGTTTCGGCACCGCACGTGGTGCCGGAGAAGAAGGCCAAGAAGGTGGCCACGGGTACTCGGAAGAGTACCCGTTTTCAGGTGTCCGATGAAGAGGCGGACTCCTCCCCCGAAGATGTGGAGGAGGAAGAAGACTTTCTCCCATAGGAGGGAGAGAAAAAGAGGAAGGCCTCCCCTACAGGGGAGGCCGAAGGGTCCAAGAGGGGAAGAACTATTCCCCCGGACAGCTCCGTCAACACCAACGTTGGCGAAGAGGAGTGGCCTTCAAGGGCCAGGCCTCCAGCGAGATCGTAAGTATCCGGATCCCTGTATAATATGAAATTTCTTTCGTGCCACATAGTGCCTTTCTAATGCCGCATACTGTCCGCAGTCCGGCCGACGATGATCTCCCCGCTTCATCGAGCGGGTCGTTGGCCCCGTCGGATGTGGATTCACTTCCGACTGCCTCCACCCCCCGCGCCGATGAGGACGCCGAGGTGGGATCCCAGAGAGGGACCCATCAGGAGGAGGCTCCGGAGGCACCGCAAGGCAGCCTCTCGGACTTTGCGCCGCACTCTACATCGGAACCTGCAATGGTTCCAGAGTCCGGCAAGCGGCCCCTTCGAAAGATGGGCAAGACCGTGACGCCGACGGCCTCCGTCCAACCGGAGGTGCCGGACAACTTGCTGGAGGTGCTCAAAGGCGCTTCCATTGAGGAAGAACACCGCACTATTATGAGTGCGGTGATTCAGAAGGTTCAGCTCGCCAAGAGCGGGCTGACCGAAGCCTGCAGCAGCCTTCTAACAGGCTTCGAGGTAAGAAGTTATAATTATGTAATGTAATACCGCATAGACAGTAGCTCCTGATGCTCAGTTCGGTGTTCGGAAAGAAAAGCCAAACTGAGGGTCTTAAAAGATATACGCAGGGTTGCTTAAAATATGTCAATATGGATTTGCAGGCTGCGCTGCTGACCTCTGCCGCACTAACTGCGGAGGTCGGTGCATTGAAGCAGGATCTCGAGCGGTCCGAGCAAGAGCTCGGCCATGCCAAGAAGCAGCTCGAGAACAAAGAAGGTGAGTAACACCACTTTGAATAGTTACCTTATAGAAAAGGATTTTGGTTGCAATAAAATTAACAAGGATAATATTGGTATTGCAGGGGCCACTGACGAGGTCGCAGCCCTAAAAGAGGCTGTGTCCGCGGCCGAACGCACTGCGGCTGCGGAGCGGGCCAAGCGAGAGAAACAAGAGGTGCGGGTGGCGGAAGTGCGGCAAGAGCTCCAAGCTCTCATGGAAAAGCATGAGAGCTTGGAGCGTGACTCCAAGACTCGAGAGTCCGAGCTTGCCTCGGCTCTCGAAAGTGCCAAGTCCGCCAAGGCCGAGGCCCGTAAGGCCCTTCAGGAGGTTGAAGATGTAAAGAAGATAGCGGCAGGTAAGGCATTTTTCATGCGAAGCAAGCATGTTAATGTAAACTACCTGACACTTACCCGCATTCGGAGCTCTCTAGGGGCGTTTGCAGATCTACCGCGTAGTGTGTCCGATGCCGCCGCATTCTACCGTGGCGAGGAGGGGAGCTCAACGGAGAAGATCTTCTGGTCTTAGTATGCTGAGGCCGGCCATCCGGTGCCCCCAAGCGACCAGCTGAAGCAGCTGGTCGAACTCCACAAGGTAGCTGAGGAGGCCATGAAGGGCCTTATAGTCCGGCTGTGGCCTGGACAGGCCATGCCTGGAAGCTACTTTGGCCTCGTGCGGCGGCTCGTGGATGCGTGCCCCTGGGTAGAGGTCATCAAGCGCTCCGCCTGTATTGAAGGTGCTCGTCGGGCCCTTGCCCGCACCAAGGTGCATTGGGGCAGGCTGGATGCAGAGAAGCTTCTCACGGACCCGCCGCCACCAGGCAAGGAGTATCGCACGCCCGAAATGTATTATAAAACTGTCCTGAAGGGAGCCCGCGATATTGCGGATGAATGCCCTAGAGATGTAATTTTTGAGTAAACTCGCTATTTATTATCCTGTGCGCTGAAAACTTTTGTTCGTATGCGCTTTAAGCAACGCTTGTTTAATTTAAAATATTACCTTCTGTGCGGTCGTTTATAAAATCTGAGAGATGGCAAGTCATTGGCTTCAGCCCCCGAGCCGCGAGTGCCGGGGTGTTCGGGATAAACTTGAGCACTCTTGTTCCCATTTTTGGGTCCATCTAGGGAGGCGCTCAACACAACGAACAAGGCAACCGGACTTATAATGCTTGAACACTCTCACTTAGCCATAGAATTCTATAATTTTAAATTTCGGCGAAGCCCCTGGTATTCGGAAGACCGAATCCAGGGCGCTATCCACGCCTTCGTTGGACATTATCCGGAACTTCACTCGAAGCGGCGTGAGTCTTTAAGGACCCGAAAAGACCTCTCGAACAGCGACTAGTCTCTCGCCTTATCATGCCGGTCAATTTTAGCTTTCTCCACTGAGGCGCTCGCCCGGCTCAACCGGGGCGCAATCTCAGTGGTTCTCCCAATGCCACCTTAGCCGACAGAACGGAATGTAAGGCACCAAAACGTGGGAGCTGGGCAAACCCAACTATTGACCCAAGACATGATTCGGAGCCGATTCATATAATGCTATAAGTTCGGGGTGCCGCACTTATGAAAGTGTTCGGACTTATCACACCATAATGTGGGGAACATAAGCCCCTTGTGTATTCGGCCGTACCAAAATATACGGGTGCAAGATGTCATGTAATGAACATATATATAAAAAGTAATGTAATTGCAGTCAAAAAGTGCTGCATTATTTATTAAGAAAAGAAAGTCTGCTATGAGTGCGGACTGTTACAAATAGTGCGGTAAGCAAGGGATTTGGACTAATTAAACATGTCCCCCTCCAGGGATGAGCTGCGTACTGGGTGTATATAATCGAATTTAATGCTCGTAATTAAGACCACCTGAGTGTTCGTCGCAGCCTTCTTTTTTCCCTGGCTATTGCATCGTGAGTTCGGCAGGTTCACCGCCGGATAGGGCCTCTGGTTAACGGAGTCCTGTGTATACAAAGAAGGAAAATAATAAAAATGAAAAAAGGTGGCACACTTGCGAGCCCCTGGTGTGGTCGAGCCGCACTCTGGGTCCATTGTGATCGTGCCCCTTCCCCTACGCCCATGGTATCTCCAAAGCGTAATGATGTATGCGGAGGGTTGTTCTTGCAATCATGCGAGGGCAGGGGTTAGGGCCGCATTGCTACGCGTGCTCTGATCGTGCCAGGTGGTCTTGGTTGGTATTGCTTCGGGCGCGTTTTGCTATATCCGGCCGTTTAACGGCCGGACTCAAGAATTGCCTTAAAAGGCTGCTCTGTACTTCTGCCGCGAGAGCCGCTGTATGTCCCTCCGTTCAGAGGGAGCGTTCCGTATTTCCGTTGACCGTGATGACTCCACGAGGGCCTGGCATCTTGAGCTTGAGGTATGCATAATGCGGCACCACGTTGAACTTTGCAAATGCGGTTCGTCCGAGCAGAGCGCAATAGCCGCTGCGGAACGGGACTATGTCGAAGATTAACTCTTCGCTCCGGAAATTGTCCGGGGATCCGAAGACCACTTCTAGTGTGACTGAGCCTGTACAATTGGCTTCCACACCTGGTATGACACCTTTAAAGGTTGTCTTTGTAGGTTTAATCCTTGAGGGGTCTATGCCCATCTTGCGCACTGTATCCTGATAAAGCAGGTTCAGGCTACTGCCGTTGTCCATCAGGACTCTCGTGAGGTGAAATCCATCGACGATTGGGTCTAAAACCAATGCGGCGAATCCGCCGTGGCGTATGCTGGTCGGATGGTCTCTTTGATCGAAAGTGATCGGACAAGAGGACCATGGATTGAACTTCGGGGCGACTGGCTCCATCGCATAGATGTCCCTTAGTGCATGCTTCCGCTCCCTCTTGGGTATATGGGTTGTGTAAATCATGTTCACCGTCCGTACTTGTGGGGGGAAACCCTTCTGTCCTCTATTGTTCGGCGGTCGGGTTTCTTCCTCGTCGTCGCTGTTTAGCCCCTTGTCATTGTTTTCGGCAATTAACTTGCCTGCCTGCTTGAACACCCAGCAATCTCTGTTGGTGTGATTGGCTGGCTTTTCGGGGGTGCCATGTATCTGGCATAAGCGGTCGAGTATTCGGTCCAAATTGGACGGACCCGGAGTGGTTCTTTTGAATGGCTTCTTTTGTTGACCGGGTTTAGAGCCTCGGAATCCGGCGTTGACTGCCGTATCCTCCTTGTCGTCGCCGTTAATGCGGCGTTTATTTTTGCTTCGACGTGACCTGCCATTGTTATCCTTAGTATCCGGACTGCCAGAATTTTTACTAAGGTTGTTGCTGCGAGCTAGCCAGCTATCCTCTCCCACGCAAAAGCGGGTCATTAACGATGTGAGTGCTGCCATGGATTTCGGCTTTTCCTGTCCCAGGTGCCGGGCTAGCCACTCGTCGCGGATGTTATGTTTGAAGGCTGCGAGGGCCTCTGCATCCGGATAGTCGACGATTTGGTTTTTCTTTGTCAAGAACCGTGTCCAGAATTGTCTGGCCAATTCCTCTGGTGCTGAATTATGTGGCTTAGGTCATCGGCGTCTGGTGGCCGCACATACGTGCCCTGGAAATTATCGAGGAATGCGGCTTCCAGGTCTTCCCAACACCCAATTGACTCTGCGGGCAAGCTATTAAGCCAATGCCGAGCTGGTCCTTTAAGTTTGAGTGGGAGGTATTTGATGGCATGGAGATCGTCGCCGCGGGCCATATGGATGTGAAGGAGATAATCCTCGATCCAAACCGCGGGGTCTATTGTGCCGTCGTAGGATTCGATGTTTACGGGTTTAAACCCTTCAGGGATTTGATGATCCATTACTTTGTCAGTGAAGCATAGCGGGTGTGCGGTGCCTCTATATTGAGCAATATCACGACGTAGCTCGAGAGAGCATTGTCTGCTGTGTTCAGCCCGGCCGGGGTTATTGTATCCGGCGCGACAGTATTCGTCGCAGGTCGTGGGGCGCCCTCGTGATCCGTAGATGGATCTAGATTGTCTTGCTTTGTCCTCCAATACGTCTCGCAAGTCCGGCGCGTTCCCTCTTGGCTTCGTACTTTTGGAGCGATGCCGGGGTACGGTTTTTGTGGAGGGTCTGGATGCCTCTCTGTCGCGGCCACGGGGTGGTCGGTCTGCCGTATCGTGCACTGGTGATGAAGGTATGTATGCTTCCTCCTCTAATCGGGGGAGCAACTTGCGTCTAGGGTAGCTTTTGGAGGGGCGTTTGAGTTTAAACTCTTCGGCCGCGAGGACCTCGGTCCATCGATCGGCCAGCAAATCCTGATCAGCTTGAAGCTGCTGCTGCTTTTTCTTTAGGCTGTTTGCCGTGGCGATAAGCCTGCGTTTAAAACGCTCTTGTTCGACGGGATCCTTGGGCACGACGAATTCGTCGTCGTTGAGGCTTGCCTCGTCTTCGGAGGGAGGCATATAGTTATAATCCTCGACCTCTTCGTCTGCCGCCCTCTCGTGAGGGCTTGCTTCTGCATCCTCCTGCGCTGAGTCTTGCTGGAGGGGATTATCTTCGGCACTCTCTGGGGTATTATTATCTCCTGTGCCGGAATCTCCATTCTTGCTGTGGCGGGATTTAGAGCGGCGCCACTGACGCCGGCGCTTGGGCTGTTTCTTTAAGGAATCTGCCTCCGCTGCTTCTTCGCCGTCCCCGTCCTTCGGGGTGTCCACCATATATATGTCGTATGACGAGGTGGTCTTCCAGTGCCCTGTAGGCGCTGGTTCCTGTTCGTCTCCGGCATCGTCGTCCATAGAGTCGATGTCTTCGGAGTCGTAGTCTAGCATGTCGGTAAGATCGTCGACAGTGGCTACAAAGTGGGTGGTGGGTGGGCTCTGAATTTCTTCGTCGTCCGTATCCCAACCATCCTGGCCATAATTTGGCCAGGACTCTCCGGATAGCGAGAGATGCTTTAGTGAATTTAGGATGTCGCCGAAGGGCGAATATTGGAAGATGTCCGCGGCGGTGAATTCCATAACCGGCGCCCGATCGGATTCGATTGGCAGGGGCGTGGGAGGTCCGGAGTCCGGCAAGGAGTCCGGCACCTCGGAGTCACGAGTTTCGCGAGGGACAAGGCTAGTGTTCGGCTCCATCGTCATGGAAGTTGGAGCCCCCGAGGCGGTGTCCAGCCACCGTTCCTCGATCTGGGCGATCGGCTCTGGTCTAAGGGCCGGAGCGGATTCTTGTGCGGCCACCAAGGCACTGTTCGGCGGCAGAGCTAGATCGTGCCCGTTGTAACAGTGCGGCACGCTTGGCTGTGGCTCGAGCCCGTCGAAGATCAAGTCTCCACGGACGTCAACCGTGAAGTTTAGGCTTCCGAATCTGACCTGATGGCCAGGGGTGTAGCTTTCGATCTGCTCCAGATGGCCAAGTGAATTAGCCCGCAGTGCGAAGCCGCCGAATACGAAGATCTGTCCGGGGAGAAAAGTCCCACCCTGGACAGCGTTGTTGGTCGAAGATGCCATCGAGCCTATCGGTGACGACACAGAGGAACTCTCAATGAAAGCACCAATGTCGGTGTCAAAACCGGCGGATCTCGGGTAGGGGGTCCCGAACTGTGCGTCTAGGCGGATGGTAACAGGAGACAAGGGACACGATGTTTTACCCAGGTTCGGGCCCTCTCGATGGAGGTAAAACCCTACGTCCTTCTTGATTAATATTGATGATATGGGTAGTACAAGAGTGGATCTACCACGAGATCAAGGAGGCTAAACCCTAAAGCTAGCCTATGGTATGATTGTTGTAATGTATGTTGTGTCCTACGGACTACAGCCCTCCGGTTTATATAGACATCAGAGAAGGCTAGGGTTACACAGAGTCGGTTAAAATGGTAGGAGATCTACATATCCGTATCGCCAAGCTTTCCCTCCACGCCAAGGAAAGTCCCATCCGAACACGGGACGGAGTCTTCAATCTTGTATCTTCGTAGTCTTGGAGTCCGGCGGACGATGATAGTCCGGTAGTCCGGACACCCCCTAGTCCAGGACTCCCTCACCCCCACCCGCACTTCATGTCGTCGGCGGGTGGTTCGCTCCACCTCCAACTCCTTGGCCGCTTTATCAGTGGCCGCCTTGCTCACCTCCGCCTCTTTTTTGGCTTTGGCAAGGGCACTCTTAAGGGACTCGACCTCGGCTGCGCCAACTATGAGTATAATCATAAAACTCAGTAAATTTTACGAATCAACGCACATATTACTTCGGGTATATGCAAGTGCCGCATACCTTGCGTTTCGTCAAACCGCTTTTTGACGCGGTCGAGCTCCTCATCGACTAGCCGAAGCTTCCAATTGAGCTCGGAAACCTCTACGGTTTGGGCAGTAGCCGCCAACATAGATGCCTGTCCAATAAGATAGTATGATACATTATCAACTTGTTTTTGATCCTCTATCCGGATTGTTCTAATCCAGACAGAGTCTCAGGGGTTACTGTCTATACATGGGTTCAACCTTACATATATAAAAAACATGTAAGAGAATTACATCGCATACCTCAAAGCCCGTCAGTAGGCTGTTGAAGGCTTCAGTCAGTCTGCTCTTTGCGGACCAAACCTTCTCCATAACCGCAGCCATCAGGGTGCAGTGCTCCTCCATGATGGAAGCACGTTGCAGTGCTTCCTCCAGTGTATGAGCGGCCTCTGGATTAATGGAGGACGCTGTGGAGCTGCTACTCCTCCCCCCTCTGCCGAAAGGGGGTGTTGGTCCAAACCCGGAGCCGCATTGGTCTCCAGGATGGTGTTGTTGAGGCCCCCCACCATCGGTGGTCATGGGGGTCGCCGTGCCCCGCTCTCAGGCATCCAAGGTGTTACCCTCGGGGGCCTTCTGAACGGCCTCGTCCGCCCCTCCCCCGCTAGGAGAGGTCCTTTGGGACAACACCTCGGTGTCCTTTGTGGCAGGGGGGAGAAGGCTCGCAATGGTCCATTGCTCTCTGCCTCTTCGGGCGGTAGAGAGTTCTCTGACGAAGACAAGCGGGTAGGGATATCGCATGGAGGGCTGGAATATACGCAAAGATACAATTTATATAGATGTGAGAAATCTGAAGTTGAAGAAGTAGAGTTTTTGATGCTCACGATTCGTCTTGGGGCTTGACCCTGGGGGCTCTTCTTGGGCTGTGTTCGGACTCTGAGTCCGAACTAACCGAGAGGGTGATCTTCTTCTTCTTCGGCGTCGCCCCCCTCCTGATTCTCGGAAGCCATCCTCTTCTTCCTCCTCGTGATGCAAGGGGAATCACTCTCCACTTTCTCTTCCTCCTTCTCCTCCTCCTCTTCGTCCTTGTCTTCCTCGTGAGAGGAGACGGCCTTGGTCTCTCCGGACACAGTGTTCGAAGGACCTTTGCGGTGGGGCCCGCCCTTGGGCCCCTTGTTCTTATTCTTGCTTTACTTCTCGGGTGCCTGATAGGCCGCCGGGACCAGCATCTCCTCTACCTGAGGGGTGACTGGGTCTTCGGGCAACGGAGCCAGACTCTTGATCCGCTATGCCTTCTTTGTCCAGCCCTGTGAAAAGGTAGGCTGATAAGATTCGTATCGATCGAATTTATAGGCCATACATATCTTTGGAAAATTAACACTTATCGAAGTGGCCAAATTCTTGGCGTCGAAGCCAATTTCTTCGGTCTCCATGGGCCAGCTCTTCCGCGCCTTGAAAAGGAGCTTCCACATTCCCTTGTGCGTCGTGCCGAGGAAGTGCTGCAGCATCCGCGGCTCCTCCGGATTGAACTCCAACATGGGGGAAGTCCGACATTGGCAGGGGAGAATGCAAAGGAAGAGCTAATCTGCACCACATTGGTTAGACCAACATTCCTTCTCAGCACATTGGTGATGCGCGTCTGCAGCGTCTACACCTCCGTCTGGGACCCCCAGTCGAGGCCCTTTGCGGTCCAGGAGATGAGCCTCATGGGGGGTACAAATCTGAACTCCAAAATCGCTGACCCCTTGGGCCATGTGGCGTTGGGTAGCTTGCTTATCATAGCCCCACCACAATCCGCATGTTGCCCGTCGACCACCTTCGGCTTAATGTTGAATACTTTCAGCCATAGGCCGAAGGGAGGAGGGATGCTGGGTAGAGCCTCGCACATGACGATAAAAACCGAGATGTGGAGGAAAGAGTTCAGGGGTAGATCATGGAAATCTAACCCGTAGTAGAACATGAGTCCGCGGACGAAGGGGTGGAATGGAAAACCTAATTCTCTAAGTAAATGCAGGCTCCGGAGTGGGAATGATCTAACCCTTGGGAGGGAGCTTGTGCACGATGGTTAAGGTGAGGTATCCCGCACTCCGGAGATCCTTTATCTCCTTCTCCGCGTCGGAGGAGGCCTCCCACTACACTTGGAACCGGATCCGGCCATCGCCGGAGAAGGTGGTGGTGGTCAGGAAGACGAAAACTTTCCAGGCGCTGAGAGCTTGGAAGATTGGAAGGCTAAGGAGATTGGAAGGCATGGGGAAGAAAGGCGAAATCCACTGCCCTCTTATAGGCGGTAAAAATGCCAACCGTCCCCCCACTTTTGCCTTGAAACTCTCCTATTCCCAATGAAAGCGTGCGCCGTAAACAGTTGGATTACCCAAATTTTATTGATGAGCAATCCCGTATTAAGTGGGCACGATCTCTGTTTTGACAGGACGGGCCAATGGGGCTTGGCCTCGAAACACGGAACACGGGGGTGTGAAAACGGTTCAAAACGCTGAAGGGTCAAGTCTGACGCTTTGCCGAAAAAGTTGTCAGTAAAGGCAATGTTTACAATTTTTATATATCCTTCCTTCGCGGCTAAGGGTTGTGTTAATTATGCAATGCCGAATACAGATCTTTTATGGAGGAAAGCTGACGTATATTGTTCAGGGAACCCGCCTCGCAACGCCGAAGATAATCTGCATGCTGAACAGGTCATCATTGAAGATTGGTTCAGGGGCTACTGAGGGGGTCCTGGACTAAGGGGTCCTCGATGGTCCAATCTATTGGATATGGGCCGGACTAATGGGCCATCAAGATACAAGGAAGAAGGCTACCTCTCGTGTCCAGTAGGGACTCCCGTATACGTGGATGGCAAGTTTAGGTGTCCGGATATACTATTTCTTTTCTGTTAAACTGACTTTGTACAACCCTAAGCCCCTCCGGTATCTATATAAACTGAAGGGTTAGATCGAAGGCAGGATCACAACATTGATAGGCTAGATGAGCTAGAGTTTAGCCATTACGATCTCAAGGAATATCAACTCTTGTAACCCCCATATCCATCGAGTATAATCAAGCAAGAGTAGGGGTTTACCTCCATTAAGAGGGCCCGAACCTGGGTAAACGATGTGCCCTTTTGATCATTGTAACCATCGATCCTCAGACATACAGCTTGGGCCCCCCCTACCCGAGTCTGTCACTTTTGACACTGACAGCTGCCATTCACCACATGGCAGCCCCTTCTTACCAAGGAAACCCATAGATGACACCTGTCCTATTACGTGTCGAACAAGGAGGCGCGGAGCTAGCGTGATAGCCTGGCAAGCCTTGCCGGGCAACCAACGACATGACACTAAGCGGCACATTAAATGCACGCTGTCAGCCTGTAGAGTTAGGTATGATAGCACTATTTGCTATCACATCAGTGTCTAATGACTAATTTGCCACTGTGGTGACCCCTTAGCCTATAAAAGGAGGCCCATGGCAACAATTCGAGAGGTTGGAAAGTTAGATCACTCGCACCCTCGTACGCGCGTAGTCGCTACCGCCCCAAAGCAACCCCTACCGGGCAAGTGTCCTACGCACCACCACCACTTTTCCACCACCAATCCACCAAAGCAGGAATAGGGTTTTACGCCTCACGATGGCTCGAACCTGGGTAAAACTACCCGTGTGATCTCTGCCGCGCTGCCCCACGTTGGTCTGCTCTTTGTGCAATGCAACTCCCCCCTGCCGAACCAGCAAGGGGCCGCCCTGGTGAGGGAGTCCAAGATTCGAGGGTCCTTAGGTGTCCGGCCTAGGAGTATGGGCCGGGATGGATGGGCCATACAAGATCAACCTGAAGATTATTCTCCGTGTCCAGATGGGACTTCTCCATATGTGGACAGCAAGATAAGAGTCTGGAAGTTCCCTTCCCCGATGAACCGACCATGTACAAACCCTAGGGCCCTTCTGGTGTGTATATAAACTGGAGGGGTTAGACCATAGGGGTGTCACATCCCTAGTTCTGGTATGACCTAGACTAGCTAGTCATGTGTGCATCATGTTTAAATTTCTTTTAAATTTGAAATGAGGATTTGTGAAACCCTTAGAATCATTTCTGGAAATGACCCAGATAAAAATTGCTCCAAAAAGGTCCAAGAAAATGTTCATGTTGCTCTCTGAAAATATTGGGCAGAGATAAAGATCAAACCAATATTTTTAGGAGCTCATATGTATTTATTTTGGGCATTTGGAATTAATGCATAATTATTTGCTTTGGATATATATTGTTATATATATACAATATTGTCCAAAAATTATGCTTGTTGATGAGGAGCTCTGGTATAATGCCACTAGCTCCTGCAAAAATTGGCATAAGTAAATAAAATGATTTAGTGTTTAAAACTAAATCAAAACAAATTACAGAAAACAAAAATAGAAAAAAAAGGGAAGAAACCCACCTGCGCTTACCTCCCTGTGCAGCCGGGCACTGTGCAGCCCAGCAACCCAACAGGCCGGCCCAGCCAACTGGCACTGCCAGTCGTCGTCTCCACCGCGCCAGGAGGACGCCGAGCACGCGCTCACGCACGCGGCCACGCGCCCGGCCACCTCCTGCCTCCCTGCTTGCTCCGCGACTCCCTGCAGCGTCGCCATGTAGCCCCCCGACCTCTCTCGCACTCTCCCTCGCCCTCATCCCCTCCTCTGTCTCTCTCTCGCGAGCACCACCGAACGAGCGGACACCGCCGCACGCCGTTGTCGTAGCCACCGCCTCCCCCTCGCCTCTCCGACAAGCTCAGAAGCTTAGCCACATCTCCCTCATCCTCTCCCTCAAGCCACGCGCCTCGGGAGGCCCTGGAGCGCCTCCATCGACGCCGTCTTCATCTCCGGTCGCCGGAGATCGTCTTCGCCGCCCCTCCGTCTTCAGCGCGTCCCCGAGCTCGCCGACAAGCCCGTCGAGTCCACCGTGAGCATCTCCTCGTTTCCCCTCTCTTCTCCCCCCTTGTTCCCACGTCGTAGCCGTCGTTTCCACCATGGCCGAAGCCATCGCCGCCGCAGCTCCTCGTCGTCGTGGACAAAGCTGCTGCAGCTCGCAGCCGAGCTCACCGTTGCACTTAGTGCAGTCCGGCGAGTCGCGCGGACCCGCTCGCAGCCTCCCCCGTGCCCCGCAGCACCCCCCGTGAACCTGGTCGAATTTCGGCCGCCACCCAACTCGCCGCCACCACCGCTACAGGCCACCCCAGCTCCAGTCGCTGCCACCAGTGGATGCGTCACTCCTCCAGCTCCCCGTAGAGCCAAACCCCGTCGCAAACTATCCTCTGTAGCGCCGTCCCGAGCCACTCCGGTGAGCCTCCGCCACGTGATATGGTCGTCGTCGGCCATGCTCCGGCGAGTGCCGACGTGGCGCGTCATTAGGACTAACCCCCCTTAATTAGCCACCTCACTGCCACTGACACGCGGGCCCCGTAGCGGGTCAAATCCCAGTCAACACGGGATTAACTCCCAGTTAACAGTAAGCCAATGACATGTGGGACCTAGTCGTCAGTTTTGACCTGGACTGGCCTCGTTGACCTACTGATGCCACAGTGACGTCAGGCTGACGCAGTTATCCATTCTCTGGATTTAAATTTAATACAGGAAATTCCAGAAAATGCTATAAACTTCAAAAAATCATAGAAATTCAACCGTAGCTCAGATTGAAATAATTTATATATGAAAAATTATCAGAAAATGCAATCTTTCCATCTGTACTAGTTTCATGCATGACAAACCAACTTATACATGCTGTATAAGTGAAAACATGTAAATGGCATTTATAAGAGCTTAATTTGGAATTGCATTTGAATCCTTGATTCAAATGGACTTCATCCAAATAGAATGCTAGCTGCATTAGCTCAAACAACATCACATCTACATGCCATGATCATGCATCATATTGTCGCATATGTTGTGTATTGATTGTTGACACCGTTCCTTCTCGATAGGTCCTGCTCTGGAGACCGTTCCAGAGTACCTGTCTAAGGAGCAGTGCCCCTCTGTTGATCTACTAGGCGAGCAAACCCCTTGTTCATTCCGATACAATCCTACTCTCTCGCTCATGCTCTCAGTTATTGCATTAGGACAACAACGATTCATCTGCTACTTTGTGCTGCGGTAGTTGAACCCATTCCTCTACATGACCTGTCGTTGCCACAGTAAATAGTTGAAACCCACTAGCATGTGTAGGAGTTGATTGAGCCATGTTGTGTTCCTACCATGCTATGCCTGCTATTGCTTAGAGTTGTGTCAGGTCTGATTCATTGGGAATGAATTGGAGTACAGTGCTCTATGTTCTGATGCTGAGAGTGAACGTGTGAACACGATTTGGTAAAGGTAGCGGTGAGAGGCCATGTAGGAGTACATGGTGGGTTGTCTCACTGGAACCGTCCTTAAGCACCGAGTTCAATGTATGTTGTCCAATGACTCGATACTACCACACATTGGGCTCCGGGCGCTCCAAGCCCTCTCGACTTATTAACCAACTTGATCTCTGTCCAGGAGTCGCAACTAGTTTCTCGTGTTTGTAGGTAGTGCTATTTTTCTACCAAGTGGCACCCGGCAGGGTGGACTTGGGACAGACTAGGCACACGTGGCCTGGTGTACCAAGTGGCACCCGGATGGTGGGCTCGGGAACCCTGCACACATCGTTTGGGGCCGTGAGCGACACCCCGGTCGGATCTCCTTGCGGATGGAACCCGAATAGGCGATAAACCTGGGCTAGAGTCTTGTGTGGTTAGTCAGGTCGTGGCCGACACCCTCGCCAGGCTTCCGCTTGAAGGTTGTCGAGATACATGACGTGTACATGGAGGTAAGTGGCGAGAGCGTGTGTGAAGAAGTACACCCCTGCAGGGTTAACATGATCTATTCGAATAGCCAGGTCCGCGGTTATGGACTTCTTGGATGCTTACATGGTACATAGACAACTTGAAGTGGATACTCTAAAATGCTCAAGACAAGTGTGAGTGCTATGGATGGCCTTCCCGTAGGGAGACAGGAATGAATCCATAGTAGTGTATTGTGTGGTGATTAGTGGACTCGTGTGCGCCATATCACCTCAAAGAAGTTCTGGTAGTCGTAGAACAGGATAGCCACTGAGTCAAAGCTGGCTTGCTGCAACTAAACCCCACATTACCCTCTTGATACAAGTGCATGTATGATAGGATCTGATGTAAGTCTTGCTGAGTACCTTTGTACTCATGTTGCTTTATTTATGTTTTTGCAATGGAGACTTCGGCCTTACTAGTGTTCTCGTGGACTTCGACGAGTAGCTTGTACCTCAGCTACGATCTTGATCGGATGTTGTAGATAGTCAGGCTCTTCAGCCTTTTTCATTTATAGATGTCTGTACCCAGACATGTAATGCTTCCGCTTGTTGCTTGTTTGCTCTGAATGTTGGGTCATGTGACCCCTGCTTGTAATAAATGCTATGATGGCTCTTCTGAGCCTTTATCTATATGAGTTGTTGAGTTATGCTGTGATGCCATGTTGTACAGCACATACTTGCATGTTATGCGTACGTGTAATGTGTATTGCTATGTGTGGGATCTGACTATCTAGTTTTTTATCCTCAGTAGCCTCTCTTACCAGGAAATGTCTCCTAGTGCTTCCACTGAGCCCTGGTAGCTTGCTACTGCTCCGGAACACTTAGGCTGGCCGGCATGTGTCCTTCTTTGTTCCTGTGTCTGTCCCTTCGGGGAAATATCACGCGATGTCTACCGGAGTCCTGTTAGCCTGCTATAGCCTGGTTTACCGGAGTCCTGCTAGCCCAGTTGCTACAGTCCGGATTCACTCGCTGATAACCGACACGTTCGTTGTTGGGTCATGTATGCCTGTCCCTGTAAGTTAGTGCCACTTTGGGTTCACGACTAGCCATGTCAGCCCGGGTTCTTTGTCATATGGATGCTAGCGACACTATCATATACGTGTGCCAAAAGGCGCAAACGGTCCCGGGCATGGTAAGGCGACACCTGTGGGAATACCGTGCGTGAGGCCACAAAGTGATATGAGGTGCTACATGCTAGATCGATGTGACTTAGGATCGGGGTCCTGATAGCTTTGGTATCAGAGCCTGACTGCCTGTAGGATTACCAAGCCAAACTGGTCGAAGTTGAGTCTTGAAATTCTTTAGTTGTGTAAGGGAATTGATTGTGGGAAGGAACGTAAGGCTCTTTTTACTCCTTATACCTCATGGCCTTATGATTTGAGTCATCCTACCTTTCCTACGGGGTTAAGGAACTAGGCTTTCTTTTCCGTCTATCAGTATCACATGTTACTACTCTGTAGTCCCATAGGATTGGTTGATCAGAGTCATTTCCCAGTTTTGAGTACCTCCGGTGTAGTCTGTTTAGTACTATATCAGAACCTTGAGTGATGATGTTGAGTATGTTACTACCCCATTTTAGCAGGATGTCTCATTCTGAGCATTTTATTGCCATTATGCTGCCAGAATTGCCCTAGGAGTTCGAGAGTTACTAATTTCCTTGTCCTACATCCTATAGCCTATAGTTGATGCTGATTCCGTCCTTGGTTTCGTTTCTCAGGATGTCATCAGTTAAACGAAGTTCTGCTGCTCGTAGCCAGTACCACGGAGATGGTAGCGATGAGGATCCTCCTGACTAGCCTTCGTTGATAGAGCTCATGTTAGAGATGGAGAGGAACAAGCGTGAGTCCAACCGCTTGTTGGCACGTATCGAGGAGAACACCGCACATCAGTTCAACGGATCTGTGACCATTCATGATTTCATCTGCTTGCACCCACCTACCTTTCATCATTCCATCGAGCCACTCGATGCAGATGACTGGCTCCGTAGCATCACTCATAAGCTGCGTTCTGCAAACGTAGCTGAAGATGACAAGGTCACCTATGCCACATACCACCTGGAAGGTCCTGCTAGTCTTTGGTGGCAGAACTATGAGGCTATGCTTCCAGCTGGCCAGATTCCTACCTGGAGGGATTTCACTAAGGCTTTTCGCGAGCATCACATTCCTCAGGCCCTCATTGATCGCAAGAGAGAAGAGTTCTGTAGTTTCACCCAGAGTAAGATGGCTGTTGATGCTTACAGTAGAGAGTTCGAGAACCTCGCCCGCTATGCCACAGAAGAGGTGTCCATGGACGCCAAGAAGCAGGCTAGGTTCCGGAAGGGTCTCAACCCCAAGTTGCGTCGTGATCTCCACCTGCATCATTGTGATACATTCCAAGCTCTTGTGAACAAGGCCATTAATGTAGAGACAGCTCAGCTCACTTACAAGGAGTCTCGTAAGCACACTCGTGATTTGGGATCTTCCTCCGGTTCTAGTTCTCAGAAGCGCCGGATTTGGATTCCGAACTCCGCTCTTCCTCCCGGATATTCACCGAGGCCATCTCATGTGGTGCCTTCCCCAGCTCAGTCGTATGTTCCACCCAGGCCTACTGGTAGACCGCTTGTCAGTGCGGGTCCACGTCCAACTTCAAGGACTTGCTTCACTTGCGGGAAGCCAGGACACTATGCACGTGACTGCTCTCAGGCTAGTTATGCTCCACCCCAGCCTGAGAAGTATGTTGGTTGTGTTAAGCCATCAAGCAAGACGATCAGTGCCAAGCCAGTTCCCACTAAACGTGGACGTGTGCATCACGTCTCAGCTAAAGACGCTCATGATGATCTAGATGTCGTTCTTGGTACACTCCTTGTCAATTGTCATCCAGCATCGGTTCTGTTCGATACTGGAGCATCTCATTCTTTCATTTCTGAAGGCTATGCTCGTTTGCACAACATGTCATTTTGTGATATGCCAACTCCGCTTGAAATTCAAACCCCAGGGTCTAGATGGCAAACCACCAGAATCAGCTATGGTAATGAAATCCTTGTTGATAGACTTGTATTTCTTGCATCACTTGTAGCCCTCAAGTCCTCAGATATTAACATCATATTGGGTATGGACTGGATGACAGCTCATCATGCCAAGATTGATTGTTACACCAGATCTGTTCAGCTTACACACCCATCTGGCAAGATAGTCACTGTCTCCACTAGAGTTGCAAAGCGTCAGCTCTATTCTCTTAATGCCAACCCTCTTCCAGACGTTGAAGATATCCCGGTAGTCCGTGACTTTCCGGATGTCTTTCCAGAGGAACTGTTAGGTGTTCCACCTGACAGAGATGTAGAGTTCGTCATAGATCGTATCCCAGGAACCGCTCCAATCTCTAGGATACCTTACAAGATGGCACCCTTAGAACTAGCCGAGCTTAAGAAACAACTTGATGAGTCCTTGCAAAAGGGTTTCATCCGTCCTAGTTCTTCTCCTTGGGCTTGCCCCGTCCTCTTCGTCAAGAAGAAGGATGGTACGGACCGGATGGTTGTAGATTATCGTCCCGTTAATTTGGTCACGATAAAGAACAAATATCCGCTCCCCAGGATCAACGACCTGTATGATCAGCTCGCTGGATCCTCAGTCTTCTCCGAGATGGATTTGAGGTTAGGCTACCACCAAATCAAAATCAGAAATGGGGACATCCCCAAGACAGCCTTTGTCACTCGTTATGCCCAGTATGAGTACACTGTCATGTCCTTTGGTCTAACCAACGCTCCAGCCACTTTCACCCGCTTGATGAACTCGATATTCATGGAGTACTTAGATAAGTTCATCGTGGTTTACCTCGATGATATTCTTATTTACTCGAAGAACGAGGAAGAGCATGCCGAACATCTTAGACTTGTGTTAGAAAAACTCAGAGAGCACCGCCTTTATGCCAAGTTCTCCAAGTGTGAATTTTGGTTGCCAGAAGTGACCTACCTAGGCCACGTAATCTCTAGTAAGGGCATTGCTTTCAATCCTGAGAGAGTTCAGGCCGTTCTTGATTGGACTCCACCTGAAACAGTTAAACAAGTTAGGAGTTTCCTTGGTCTAGCAAGTTATTGTCGCCGCTTTGTTGAAAACTTCTCCAAAGTAGCCAAACCCCTCACGGAACTTCTCAAGAAAGATAAAAAGTTTGAGTGGTCCACACAGTGCGAGTACAGTTTTCAGGAACTGAAAAGACGCCTGACTTCTGCTCCCATACTTGTGCCACTGGATTTCACTAAAGACTTTTTTATCTACTGCGACGCCTCACGACAGGGACTAGGTTGCATTCTTATGTAGGATCGTCATGTGATTGCCTATGCATCTCGACAGTTGCATCCACATGAGGAGAATTATCCTACACATGATCTAGAGCTTGCAGCTGTAGTCTATGCACTCAAGACCTGGCGACATTACCTCCTTGGTAAACGTTGTGAGATCTACACCGACCACCAGAGTCTCAAGTATATCTTCACCCAACCAGATTTGAACCTTAGGCAAAGACGTTGGTTGGAGTTGATCTCAGATTACGACTTAGGGATTACCTACACTCCAGGCAAAGCCAATGTCATGGCTGATGCGCTGAGTCGTAAATCCTATTGCAACAATCTCATGTTGTAGCAGGGTCAACCACTTCTCCATGAGGAATTCTGTAAGCTTAACCTTCACATTGCTCCTCACGGATTCCTTTCTACCTTGGTGGCGAAACCTACTCTTCTGGATCATATCATAGAAGCCCAGAAGCATGATACGGGGATTACCCGGATCAAGAGAAACATTGCCAAGGGTATTGCTGGTAGTTTCTCTGTTGATGATCGAGCTGTCGTTTTCTTTGGGAACCGTCTGGTGGTCCCCAAGAAGCAGCATCTTTGACAACTGATTCTTAAGGAGGCGCATGAATCTCCTCTCACGATTCATCCCGGTAGCACTAAGATGTATCAGGACCTACGCCAGAGGTTCTGGTGGACTAGGATGAAGAGAGAAATTGCTCAGTTTATTGCTAACTGTGACGTTTGTCGTCGCGTTAAGGCAGAGCATCAAAGACCCGCTGGCACCCTTCAGCCTTTAGCCATTCCTAAATGGAAATGGGATAAAGTTGGTATGGATTTCATCATCGGCTTTCCCCGGACCAAGAGAGGGAATAATGCTATCTTCGTAGTCATTGATCGTCTCTCCAAAGTGGCGCACTTCCTACCTGTTCGAGAGAGTATCACTGCTAGTCAGCTAGCTGACTTATATATTTCTCGAATAGTATCAATTCATGGTGTTCCACTAGAGATCAATTCAGACCGTGGTAGTCTTTTCACTTCTCATTTCTGGGAGAGTTTCCAGACTGCCTTGGGAACCCATCTTTCCTTCAGTACCGCTTTCCACCCTCAGACGACTGGTCAAGTGGAACGGGTCAACCAAATTCTCGAAGACATGCTTAGAGCTTGCGTTATCTCATTCGGTATGGATTGGGAGAAATGTCTTCCTTTTGCCGAGTTTGCTTATAACAATAGCTATCAATCCAGTCTCAAGAAAGCTCCTTTTGAGATTCTCTATGGACGAAGATGTCGAACACCTTTGAACTGGTCAGAAACCGGTGAAAGACAATTCTTTGGACCGGACATGATCCAGGAGGCAGAAGAGAAAGTTCGCATCATTCGTGAGAATTTGAAAACAGCCCAGTCTCGTCAGAGGAGCTAGTATGATCGTCATCATAAGGATATGACTTATGAAATTGGCGACAAATCTTACCTTCGGGTTACTCCTTTGAAGGGTACCCATCGATTCGGTATCAAGGGCAAGTTGGCTCCTCGTTACATTGGTCCTTTTCGCATTCTCGCTACACGAGGAGAGGTTGCCTACCAGTTGGAACTACCCCCACATCTTTCTCGAGTTCATGATGTCTTCCACGTCTCTCAACTCAGGCGTTGCTTCTCGGATCCTATCCGCGGAGTGGACCATGAAACGCTTGATCTCCAAGATAACCTCACATATCGAGAGTATCCAGTTCGCATTCTTGATCAAGCAGAGCATGTCACCCGACATCATAACATCAAGTTTCTCAAGATTCAGTGGTCTCATCATTCCGAGAGAGAAGCTACTTGGGAGCGAGAAGATCGTCTTCGACTGGAGTACCCCACTTTCTTTCCATCGACCCCTGAATCTCAGGACGAGATTCTTTCAAGTGGGGGCGAGTTGTCACATCCCTACTTCTGGTATGACCTAGACTAGCTAGTCATGTGTGCATCATGTTTAAATTTCTTTTAAATTTGAAATGAGGATTTGTGAAACCCTCTAAATCATTTCTGGAAATGACCCAGATAAAAATTGCTCCAAAAAGGTCCAAGAAAATGTTCATGTTTCTCTCTGAAAATATTGGCCAGAGATAAAGATCAAACCAATATTTTTAGGAGCTCATAAGTATTTATTTTGGGCATTTGGAATTAATGCATAATTATTTGCTTTGGATATATATATTGTTATATATATACAATATTGTCCAAAAATTATGCTAGTTCATGAGGAGCTCTGCTATAATGCCACTAGCTCCTGCAAAAATTGGCATAAGTAAATAAAATGATTTAGTGTTTAAAACTAAATCAAAACAAATTACAGAAAACAAAAATAGAAAAAAAGGGAAGAAACCCACCTGCGCTTACCTCCCTGTGCAGCCGGGCACTGTGCAGCCCAGCGACCCAACAGGCCGGCCCAACCAACTGGCACTGCCAGTCGTCGTCTCCATCGCGCCAGGAGGATGCCGAGCACGCGCTCACCGCACACGGCCACGCGCCCGGCCACCTCCTGCCTCCCTGCTTGCTCCGCGACTCCCTGCAACGTCACCACGTAGCCTCCCCACCTCTCTCGCACTCTCCCTCGCCCTCATCCCCTCCTCTATCTCTCTCTCGCGAGCACCACCGAACGAGCGGACGCCGCCGCACGCTGTTGTCATAGCCACCGCCTCCCCCTTGCCTCTCCGACAAGCTCGGAAGCTTAGCCGCATCTCCCTCATCCTCTCCGTCAAGCCACATGCCTCGGGAGGCCCTGGAGCGCCTCCATCGACGCCGTCTTCATCTCCGGTCGCCGGAGATCGTCTTCGCCGCCCCGCCGTCTTCAGCGCGTCCCCGAGCTCGCCGACAAGCCCATCGAGTCCACCGTGAGCATCTCCTCGTTTCCCCTCTCTTCTCCCCCCTTGTTCCCGCGTCGTAGCCGTCGTTTCCACCATGGCCGAAGCCATCGCCGCTGCAGCTCCTCGTTGTCGTGGCCACAGCCGCTGCAGCTCGCAGCCGAGCTCGCCGTTGCACTCAGTGCACTCCGGCGAGTCGCGGGGACCCGCTCGCAGCATCCCCCGTGCCCCGCAGCACCCCGCGCACACCTGGTTGAATTCCGGCCGCCGCCCAACTCGCCGCCGCCGCCGCTACAGGCCACCCCAGCTCCAGTCGCTGCCACTAGCGGATGCGCCACTCCTCCAGCTCCCCGTAGAGCCAAACCCCGTCGCAAACTACCCTCTGTAGCGCCGTCCTGAGCCACTCCGGTGAGCCTCCGCCACGTGATATGGTCGTCGCCGGCCGTGCTCCGGCGGGTGCCGACGTGGCACGTCATTATTACTAACCCCCCTTAATTAGCCACCTCACTGCCACTGACAGGCGGGCCCCGTAGCGGGACAAATCCGAGTCAACACGGGATTAACTCCCAGTTAACAGTAAGCCAATGACATGTGGGACCTAGTCGTCAGTTTTGACCTGGACTAGCCTCGTTGACCTGCTGACGCCACAGTGACGTCAGGCTGACGCAGTTATCCATTCTCTGGATTTAAATTTAATACAGGAAATTCCAGAAAATGCTATAACCTTCAAAAAATCATAGAAATTCAACCGTAGCTCAGATTGAAATAATTTATACATGAAAAATTATCAGAAAAATGCAATCTTTCCATCTGTACTAGTTTCATGTATGACAAACCAACTTATACATGATGTATAAGTGAAAACATGTAAATGGCATTTATAAGAGCTTAATTTGGAATTGCATTTGAATCCTTGATTCAAATGGACTTCATCCAAATAGAATGCTAGCTGCATTAGCTCAAACAACATCACATCTACATGCCATGATCATGCATCATATTGTTGCATATGTTGTGTATTGATTGTCGACACCGTTCCTTCTCGATAGGTCCTGCTCCGGAGACTGTTTCAGAGTACCTGTCTGAGGAGTAGTGCCCCTCTGTTGATCTACCAGGCGAGCAAACCCCTTGTTCATTCCGATACAATCCTACTCTCTCACTCATGCTCTCAGTTATTGCATTAGGACAACAATGATTCATCTGCTACTTTGTGCTGCGGTAGTTGAACCCATTCCTCTACATGACCTGTCGTTGCCACAGTAAATAGTTGAAACCCACTAGCATGTGTAGGAGTTGATTGAGCCATGTTGTGTTCCTACCATGCTATGTCTGCTATTGCTTAGAGTTGTGTCAGGTCTGATTCATTGGGAATGAATTGGAGTACAGTGCTCTATGTTCTGATGCTGAGAGTGAACGTGTGAACACGATTTGGTAAAGGTAGCGGTGAGAGGCCATGTAGAAGTACATGGTGGGTTGTCTCACTGGAACCGTCCTTAAGCACTAAGTTCTATGTATGTTGTCCAATGACTCGATACTACCACACATTAGGCTCCGGGCGCTGCAAGCCCTCTCGACTTATTAACCAACTTGATCTCTGTCCAGGAGTCGCAACTAGTTTCTGGTGTTTGTAGGTAGTGCTATTTTTCTACCAAGTGGCACCCGGCAGGGTGGACTTGGGACAGACTAGGCACACGTGGCCTGGTGTACTGAGTGGCACCCGGATGGTGGGCTCGGGAACCCTGCACACATTGTTTGGGGCCGTGAGCGACACCCCGGCCGGATCTCCTTGCGGATGGAACCCGAATAGGCGATAAACCTGGGCTAGAGTCTTGTGTGGTTAGTCAGGTTGTGGCCGACACCCTCGCCAGGCTTCCGCTTGAAGGTTGCCGAGATACATGACGTGTACATGGCGGTAAGTGGCGAGAGCGTGTGTGAAGAAGTACACCCCTGCAGGGTTAACATGATCTATTCGAATAGCCGGGTCCGTGGTTATGGACTTCTTGGATGCTTACATGGTACATAGACAACTTGAAGTGGATACTCTAAAATGCTCAAGACAAGTGTGAGTGCTATGGATGGCCTTCTCGTAGGGAGACGGGAATGAATCCATAGTACTGTATTGTGTGGTGATTAGTGGACTCGTGTGCGCCATATCACCTCAAAGAAGTTCTGGTAGTCGTAGAACAGGATAGCCACTGAGTCAAAGCTGGCTTGCTGCAACTAAACCCCACATTACCCTCTTGATACAAGTGCATGTATGATAGGATCTGATGTAAGTCTTGCTGAGTACCTTTGTACTCATGTTGCTTTATTTATGTTTTTGCAGCGGAGACTTCGGTCTTACTAGTGTTCTCGTGGACTTCGACGAGTAGCTTGTACCTCAGCTACGATCTTGATCGGATGTTGTAGATAGTCAGGCTCTTCAGCCTTTTTCATTTGTAGATGTCTGTACCCAGACATGTAATGCTTCCTCTTGTTGCTTGTTTGCTCTGAATGTTGGGTCATGTGACCCCTGCTTGTAATAAATGCTATGATGGCTCTTCTGAGCCTTTATCTATATGAGTTGTTGAGTTATGCTGTGATGCCATGTTGTACAGCACATACTTGCATGTTATGCGTACGTGTAATGTGTATTGCTATGTGTGCGATCTGACTATCTAGTTGTTTATCTTCAGTAGCCTCTCTTACCGGGAAATGTCTCCTAGTGCTTCCACTGAGCCCTGGTAGCTTGCTACTGCTCCGGAACACTTAGGCTGGTCGGCATGTGTCCTTCTAAGTTCCTGTGTCTGTCCCTTCGGGGAAATGTCACGCGATGTCTACCGGAGTCCTGTTAGCCTGCTACAGCCCGGTTTACCGAAGTCCTTCTAGCCTAGTTGCTACAGTCCGGATTCACTCGCTGATGACCGACACGTTCATTGTTGGGTCATGTATGCCTGTCCCTGTAAGTTAGTGCCACTTTGGGTTCACGACTAGCCATGTCAGCCCGGGTTCTCTGTCATATGGATGCTAGCGACACTATCATATACGTGTGCCAAAAGGTGCAAACGGTCCCGGGCATGGTAAGGCGACACCCGTGGGAATACCGTGCGTGAGGCCACAAAGTGATATGAGGTGCTACATGCTAGATCGATGTGACTTAGGATCGGGGTCCTGACAAGGGGGGGTCTGGATTACTGTCATTGGAATACTTATAGGCTAGACATCTAGGGTTTAGTGAGGGAGTCCTGGACTAGGGGGTGTCCGGATAGCCGGACTATCATCATCGGCCGGACTCCAAGACTATGAAGATACAAGATTGAAGACTTCGTCCCGTGTCCGGATAGGACTTTCCTTGGCGTGGAAGGCAAGCTTGGCAATACAGATATGTAGATCTCCTACCATTGTAACCGACTCTGTGTAACCCTAGCCCTCTCCGGTGTCTATATAAACCGGAGGGTTTTAGTCCGTAGGACGAACAACCATTACAACATTCATACCATAGGCTAGCTTCTAGGGTTTAGCCTCCTTGATCTCGTGGTAGATCCACTCTTGTACTACCCATATCATCAATATCAATCAAGCAGGAGTAGGGTTTTACCTCCATCGATAGGGCCCGAACCTGGGTAAAAACATCGTGTCCCTTGTCTCCTGTTACCATCCGGCTAGACGCACAGTCCGGGACCCCCTACCCGAGATCCGCCGGTTTTGACACCGACATTGGTGCTTTCATTGAGAGTTCCTCTGTGCCGTCACAATCAGGAAGGATGCCTCTTCCCGTCTTTAAAGACGGTACCATCGCCAAAGGAGCTTTGGCCGCCGGCCAAACTATCCGGCTAGGTGGTTTCCTCATGACCGCCTGTTCGGCCACCGCTTCGACGATGACCTCTTGGGTCATCAAGAGCAATCTTCACGTCAACTCGGAATTCGCCGAGCTGCTGGATCCAATGGAGCTCTCCTCTGTAAACGGGCTCTTGGATCGCATCGCCGCCCTGGGAGTCGCTACAGACTACAATCAGATTGGGCTTAAAACCGATTTGAGAGAGATTAACTCTCCCCAGGTTACCCACCATGTTGCGGTGGTAGAGGAACAACGCGGCGACTCTTCTTCTGTATTAAAAACTAGTTATGTCCAGACTCCTGAACCCTCCATGCCGGATTCCCGCGGAGGGACGGACGTCGATCAAGTACTGAACCTAAAGTCAGGCAGCGGACCAGACTCGTCGGATAACGTCCAGCAATCCAAGCTTCCAAATTCGGAAACTTTTCGGCCTTTGAGCCTCAAGATGGGCAGGGTTCCGGACTCAATTCCACCCACCCACCCACCCAAACATATGCGATCTATCTCAAATCTGGCAAGAGCCCGCTGAAACAGTACATCATTACTGGGCCAGATTCCTCCTGGTTATGGACAGGATAAAGAACTGCCGTGAGGAAAACGCAATTTCAATTTTTTGCAACAATTGCACGGACAAGGGAATCTTGAACGCCGTAAGTCGTCGCGAAATTACACGCTTCGCCGACCTGGCATCCATAGTACGAAAATACTGTGTGATAGAGAGTGTCCGGAAAACCGAAACTAAGTTTTGGGACAATCCGGCTCCGAACACAAACCTAGTCCGAAACAAAAGGGTGCACCATGCTCAGGCACCCAGGACAAGAACCAAAAAGCAAAAACCCCATAAAGGGCACGGAACCGTACTGGAGGGATGGCTCAGCGGACCCTGTAAAATTCATAATACAGAGGGTGCCACTCCAACTCATAGCCTTCGAGCATGTTGGATACTGCAGCAGGTGGCCAAAAGTAGCGAAGAGCTTCTAGCCCCGGAGACCCACCCCAACAGTACCATTATGGTACTAACAGTCTTCGAGACTTTCGCATCAAATAATATGCGGAAAAGAACAATCCGCAGCCTCGCCGAAGTCTACCAAGTAGCAACAACAAATCCATGGAGCGACACGGCCATCACCTTCAACGCCAGCGACGAACCTAAATTCCGAACTACCTGAGCACCAGCTGCATTGGTCCTCAGCCCAATAGTGGACGGCTTTCGTCTTACCAAGGTGCTCATGGATGGCGGCAGCGGATTGAACCTCATCTACGAGGAAACACTTCGAAAAATGGAAATAGACTGGAGCCGCATTGAGCGAAGCAGCACAACCTTTAGAGGAATAATCCCTAGTCGGGAAGCACACTGCACAGGGAAAATTACACTCGATGTGGTGTTTGGCTCGCCGGACAATTACAGGTCCGAGGAGGTCACGTTCCAAGTGGCCCCGTTCAGCAGCGGATATCACGCTCTATTAGGGCGAGAGGCATTCACAATTTTTCAAGCCATACCCCATTACGGGTACATGACGCTTAAGATGCCCGGGCCCAATGGAATAATCACTCTTGTCAGTGATCCGGACATAGCACTCCACGCCGAAAACAAGACAGCCGCACTAGCCCTAGAGGCACTATCCGAAGCCCTAGCGACAGAAGAACTCATTGCGCTGCGCTCCACGGTGAACAGGGATGATGTGATACTCGATAAGAGATCCAAGTCCACCTCTTTTAAACCAGCGGAAGAAATAGTCAAATTCCAGGTCCATCCAACGGACCCAACAAAGACGGCCTCCATCGGGGCATAGTTAACCCCTGATGTAGACGCTGCACTACGAGAATTCCTTCGGGAAAATTGGGACATCTTTGCCTGGCACCCTTCAGATATGCCAGGAATCCCACGCAGATTGGCAGAACACAGCCTAAATATCCTAAAAGGATTCAAGCCAGTCAAACAGGCTCTTCGGCGATTTTTCGAACCCAAAAGACAGGCAATGGGAGAGGAGCTATCCAAACTATTGGAAGCCGGATTCATCAGAGATATCAAACATTCGGACTGGCTAGCAAACCTGGTAATGGTACCAAAGAAGGACAAATCCTGGCGCCTATGTGTCGATTTTAAAGACCTCAACAAGGCTTGCCCAAAGGATCCTTTCCCCCTTCCCCGCAGCGATCAATAATCGATGCTACTGCAGGGCACGATTCATTGTGCTTCCTCGACGCATACTCCGGCTACCATCATATCAAGATGGCGGAGGCGGACCAAGCAGCAACGGCGTTCATTACTCCATATGGGCCATTCTGCTTCAACACGATGCCTTTCGGACTCAAAAACGCCGGCGCAACATATCAGCGCATGATTCAGACATGTCTGTCTACCCAGATCGGCAAAACAGTAGAGGCATACGTAGACGACGTGGTCGTCAAAACCAAACACGTCGAAACTCTAGTAGACGATTTGAGGCTCACATTCGACAACCTCCGAGCATATGACATTAAGCTGAACCCGGAAAAATGCGTTTTCGGCGTACCAGCCGGAAAGCTCCTAGGCTTCATTGTATCCGGTAGAGGAATTGAAGCAAACCCAGCCAAGATCCGAGCTCTGTCATAGCTGGATATTCCAAAAGACCTCAAACAAATACAAAAATTGACTGGATGCGTGGCGGCTCTAAGCCGCTTCATCTCCCGTTTGGGAGAAAAGGCATTGCCCCTCTATCGCCTCCTCAGGCGCACCTAACACTTCGAGTGGACGGATGCTGCCACTGCCGGACTCGAAGAAATAAAGGCCATATTGGCAACAAATCCGGTCCTGGCTGCGCCTAACCTGGGCGAACCAATGTTGTTATATATCGCGGCAACACATCAAGTCGTAAGCGCGGTGCTCGTCGTCGAACGAGAAACAGAAGGGCATAAATTCCCTCTTCAAAAACCAGTGTACTACGTATCCACTGTCTTAACTCCCTGCAAGTCCCGGTACCCGCATTATCAAAAGATAGTATACGCGGTGTTCATGGCATCCCGGAAGCTGCGACACTACTTTCAAGAGTGTTCGATAACAGTGGCCTCCGAAGTACCCCTCAACGACATCATAAACAACCGCGACGCGACGGGCAGGATTGCAAAATGGGCCATTGAGCTCTTACCATTTGACATAACCTACAAACCACGGCGAGCTATAAAGTCGCAAGTCTTGGCTGACTTCGTCGCTGAATGGACTGAAGCCGAACTCCCTAAAGAGTACGGCGCCAATTGGATTATGCATTTCGGCGGCTCCAAAATGTTGGCCGGCTTGGGGGCTGGCGTTGTATTGACGTCCCCAACCGGGGACACAGTCCAGTACGTACTTCAGATAATGTACACGGACTCCAACAATGTGGCCGAATATGAGGCCCTCCTACATGGTCTCCGGATGGCAATCTCCATGGGTATTCAACGCCTAGAGGTGCGTGGGGATTCAAACCTTGCAATATCCCAAGTAAATGGAGAATTTGACGCCAAGGATCCGAAAATAGGAGCCTATCGTAACGTTGTCCTAAAAATGTCAGCTCGGTTCGAAGGACTCGAATTCCACCACGTAGCCCGGGATAATAACCAGGCAGCCGACGTGTTGGCACGCATTGGCGCAAAACGCGACGTCGTCCCTCCAAATATCTTCCTGGAGCGGCTCTTTAAGCCATCCGTACTATGGGAAGAGGAGTCCGGAAATAACAACCCGGAAGCAACCGCACCACCCAACATAGAACATTCTGACATAATCAGCGGCTCAGCCGATGAAATAACACCTTCAGCCCACGAAATAATGGCGGTAATCGCCCCGTGGACGGAACCATTCCTAGCCTACTTAATTAGGCAGGAACTTCCCGAAGACCAAAATGAGGCCCGCTGCATAGTCCGGCGATCTAAAGCCTACAAGGTCCATGAGGGAGAACTCTATAAGAAAAGCACAACCGGAGTCCTTCAAAGGTGCATCTCCGAAGAGGAAGGGCGAAACCTTCTGGCTGAAATTCAAGCCGGACTAGGCAGACACCACGCCGCAGCCCGGGCCCTTGTAGGCAAGGCCTTCTGTACAGGATTTTATTGGCCGACGGCCCGGGCAGATGCTCAGGACTTAGTCCAACGATGCGTCGGTTGTCAGCTCTTTGCTAATCAGAGCCACATGCCACCCACCGCCCTCAAAACTATACCCATCACCTGGCCGTTCGCGGTCTGGGGGCTTGACATGGTTGGACCCCTTAAAGGGGGAGCCCACAAGCAAAAGTACCTATTGGTCATGGTGGACAAATTCACCAAATGGATAGAGGCAAAGCCAGTTAAAACGGCCGAATCCGGACCAGTGATAGACTTCATATCCGGGGTAGTACACCGTTATGGCGTACCCCACAGCATCATCACCGATAACGGCATGAACTTCACGGCCGACGAGGTTAAACTCTGGTGCCAAAATATGGGCATTAAGCTCGACTACGCTTCAGTCTATCACCCTAAAACCAACGGTCAAGTTGAATGAGCAAATGGTCTAATAATGAGCGGCATCAAACCCAGACTAGTGCGGTCCCTTACGGAATCTAACACGCACTGGGTAGAGGAGCTCGACTCCGTACTCTAGGGGTTGCGGACCACGCCAAACCGTACTACCGGATTCACACCATTCTTTACGGTATACGGCGCAGAGGCAGTTTTGCCCTGCGACATAATTCATGACTCACCTCGAGTGCACATGTACGAAGAAAGAGAAGCCGAGTTGGATCGGCAGGACAGCTTGGACGCATTGGAGGAGGAGCGCGACGTGGCAAAGGCTCATTCCGCATTCTATCAGCAGCAGGCTCGAAGATATCAAAGCAGAGAAGTACGGGCTAAAACTTACAATGTTGGCGAACTAGTTCTACGCCTGCCGGACAAGAAAAATGACAAACTCAAGCCCAAATGGGAAGGTCCCTTCATCATCGACCAAGTCCTGACCAGTGGAGCATACCGTCTGCGAAACGCATTGGACAACCGACTCAAGCCGAACCCATGGAACGCAGCCCGCCTCCGAAGGTTCTATGCCTAGCGCCGGACTCAGAGTTCGTCTCCTTCCTCCGTCCACATTTTTTACTTCAGTTGTCTTTTGTTTCTCTCTTTTTCTCCCCACCTTTTCATAAAGCCTTTGAGGGCTGATCTGCGCATTGTTCGCACACGCTTGATGTGCTACCCGCACTCATTATACCTGGGGGCTTCTTTAACAGAAGCTTACTTATACGGGCTTTATGCCCAAAACATGTGTCAAACTTCCGCATGTACCTTTTATTCACCATTATATGCATCGATATGACTTAAGTTTTGGCCAAGCTGGATTGCTTGGCTCCTGTGCTTACCCCTACGTTCCCGATTGTTCGGCTAGGAGGTAAAGGGAGCACCTCTGTGATTGTTACTGGGTCAGCCGGATGTGTACCTCAGACTGGGTGAAGCCGAAAGCTAGCATTCTTAAGGGAATATTCGGTCGGTGACTTGAAAGATGACTTTTTACCCATTTATTTATCTGCCCCTAGATGTTTTCCTGCTCTTTTCGCAGTCCGGACATGCACTTTAGGGCATGCCTCCCAGGGAAAGGAACCCTTAACGGAACTATTCTCCCTGGAAGATGTTTCTTACTAACCATGTAATATAACATAACTAGTTGGGCACTTGTCTGATAAAGCACTAATGACCCCTACGCCTGGTCTCCACGCATGCCCCGGTTTTTCATAACCGAGAAGGTATTCGGACACACTTCGGACTCTAGGGTCCCGAGGTTGAAGCGAAAAGGTCGGCAAAGACAAACGATCTACAATCCGGCTAGAAGGCATTTTACATGTCATTTTAAATACATCGTCAAATCGACTGACTGTACTCCTCCTCAATCCCGTCTAACAGGCTGTCTAATTTACAGTCCCGTTGGGAATACTTAGCGGCCAATTCTACTTGGCCTACACTAAGCTCACAGGGATCTCCTTCCCATCGTGCCCCACAGGTCCGACCTCAGCCATGTGGTTTGGATCCGCTTTCTTGTACCGCATCTTCACCATGGCCCAGGCCTCCCTGGCACCTTGACGGCAGGCCGATATCTTCCATAAACGGAAGCGCTGTCGTACTCCCTGAAGCTTCTCGGCAAGCTCTCCAAGGCCCTCGGGTAGGGAGACGGACGGCCACAAGGCCTGGACGACGCCACTCATTGCCTGCCAAACACGTTCGAGCAGCTGCACCAGCTCGCGAAGTTGGTCACCCGTTGAACCGGGCATTTCCTCCGCAGGGCGACCTGTGAGCGCACCTACAAACATACTTCTGTCAATTGACTTCCTCGCCGAACTCTTCTTCTAAAAAGAGTTTGCTCAAGCACTTACTATAGATGCCGCGATGAAGCCGCTGATTCTCCTTCACGGAGCCAGACAGCTGGGCCCGAACACCTTTTAGCTCTTCTCCAAGCTGGGTGTGGGCATCTTGGAGTTTGTTCCTCTCATGCTGCACCTTCATAAGCACCCTCTCGCCGGCCTTCAGCTGGCGTAGTAGCTGTTGCTTGTCCGGATCAAGTCCGGCAACATCTGCAATATCTTTGTTAGACTTATATGCACGCTGCACATTGCTTATCTTTTTGAAATATGTGTTACCTGAGGGGGTCTCGGTGTCCCCTCCTGCGGCAGCTAGTGCGGCCTCAAGTTGGGCCTTGCACTCCTATAGCTCCTGGGACAATTGGGTATTCTTCTCCGTAAGATCCCGCGCATTAAATGATCCTTAAATTAGTTATTTTAACTACTTTAAGTCTCGGGGGCTACTGGCATATACAACTATTATAATCCCTTACCCGTATGTCTTTCACATACTGCTTCGTGGCTCTGGTTAAACCATCTTGAGCAGCACGGAGGTGCGCGTCTCCCGCATTAAAGGCATTCAATGCCTCAGGGGAGAAACACGCGTCACGAAGAACTGTCCGGCGGCGCCTATGATTCATGGCTCTCTCCACCTCAGACCTAGTGGCGGACAGCCTGTCGGCATCCTCCGTTGGAGAAGTATCCGGCTCGCGCCTTGCGCTCGCCTCCCCCTCCGGACCGGGTGTTGGAGCCTGGTTGGCGGAGGCTTGGTTGGCAACCTCTCCGGGCACAGTCCGGCGAGCGCTCTTTCTCCTGAAAAAGTCATGAGCATTAATACACCTCCTAGGAATCTTTTCCCTAAACAATGGTCGCGAGCTATACCGTTGCGGTGACGTTTCGATTCGCACCGCACCCCTCTTCCGCCTGCTGGGCCGGACTGACCCTTGTTGGTCAGCCGCCGCGGGTTCGGCTTCCCGCCTTGAAGGCACCCCCTGCGAGACACCGTTGTATACGGTGGTCAGAAACACGCAAGGACGAAGTAATGGTGTCAGGACTCCGGTCATAATTACCTAGGAAGCCGGAGATAAGCCGGGTAGTCAGCCGTAATGGCGACTAGAGCATTGTCCATGCTGAGTTGGTGGAACACCCCGTCAATTAGCTCCACCTTTATGTCCGGATACTCTTCGGAGGCCGGATCAAGGGATCTTCCCGGATCCTTGGGTTGTGGAGCCGGACTATGTATGCCCTCCACATCCCGACGCAGTTCCTGCGTCAAAATCATAAAGTAAGGTACTTAACTTTGAAAGCACGGGTCGGATAAATAAACATCCGCTTACCCAGCTCCGAGGGTTATTCATGGAGAACCCATTCAATGGGCTCGTTTGGAGGAAGTCCTCCTTCTCCCCCTTGTACAGGCCGGACAGAATCTTCACCAGATCTGCGGCCGATTCCGGCCCCTTGCGGCCATGACGGGTGGCATCATTCTCCCCGTTGAAATCCCACATGGGGTGGCCCCTATATTGGAGTGGATGCACCCCTCGCATAATGCACGTGGCCATGACTCCAATCATGGTCAATCCTGAATGGGCCAGCAACCTTATCCGACCCATCAAATAATGGACGCTCATGTCTTCCTCCTGTTGAGGGCTCCACGGGCGCCAACTTAGGCGTTTCTTCAGAGGAGCCTTGCTGAACTCCGGGAGGCCGATCCGAACTGGGTCCGGCAGTGGAGCATCTTCTACATAAAACCATTCCGAAGGCCAGTCTTTGGATGCCTTCTTTGGGGTTCCGGATAGATATCCGGTCCCGGCGATGCGCCATATCTCGGCTCCGCCCACTTGATATATTGACCCCTCATGAGAACGGGGTACAAGGCAAAATAGTCTCTTCCACAGCGCAAAATGGGGCTCGATGCCCAGGAACAGCTCGCAAAGAGCTACGAAACCCGCGATGTGCAGAATAGAGGCGGGCGTGAGGTGATGAAGCTGGAGTCCGTAGAACTCCAGAAGCCCCCGGAGAAATGGATGTACGGGAAACCCGAGCCCCCTTATTAGATAAGGGACGAAGCATACCCGCTCTCCTTTGGAGGGACTAGGGGTGGCCTCCGCTTGCTTTCCGCCTTTGTAGGTGGCTAGCCCGGCTCGAACCGGGACCATAAAGGCCGGGGGAGGTATCCCTCCGCTTGGAGCGTCACCAGCTCGTTGTGTGGGACTGAACATCTCCTCCAATCTCCTGGCTGAGGGCTAGGAGTACGAGAGGAGGAGCCGCATCGACGGTCCATGATGGAGTGGATTTTTGGTCAGAAGCGCTCCGATGAGTACTCGCGGAAGGAAGATGGTGTGATTTTGATCTGGATTCTTGCCTCTCTTATAGGCAGATTATTTGCACAGCTAGGGGGTAAAATATGAAAATACCCTGGCCTTTCGCATTCGTGCGACACGTGGGAGAGGGCCATTATTGGGCGTGGAAGCCAAGGAGCGCAACATTTATAAGGAAGCCGGACACTATTCGGCAAGCACATGGAATTTGGAGGAGAACCCGCCTTGCAACGCCGAAGATAATATACGCGCCGGACTCGTCGTCATTGAAGCCTGGTTCGGGGGCTACTGAGGGAGTCCTGGACTAGGGGGTGTCCGGATAGCCGGACTATCATCATCGGCCGGACTCCAAGACTATGAAGATACAATATTGAAGACTTCGTCCCGTGTCCGGATAGGACTTTCCTTGGCGTGGAAGGCAAGCTTGGCAATACGGATATGTAGATCTCCTACCATTGTAACCGACTCTGTGTAACCCTAGCCCTCTCCGGTGTCTATATAAACCGGAGGGTTTTAGTCCGTAGGACGAACAACCATTACAACATTCATACCATAGGCTAGCTTCTAGGGTTTAGCCTCCTTGATCTCGTGGTAGATCCACTCTTGTACTACCCATATCATCAATATCAATCAAGCAGGAGTAGGGTTTTACCTCCATCGAGAGGGCCCGAACCTGGGTAAAAACATCGTGTCCCTTGTCTCCTGTTACCATCCGCCTAGACGCACAGTCCGGGACCCCCTACCCGAGATCCGCCGGTTTTGACACCGGCATTTAGCCATTACGATCTCGAGGTAGATCAACTCTTGTAATCTTCATACTCGTTGAATATAATCAAGCATGAGTGGGGTTTTACTTCCCTTAAGAGGGCCCGAACCTGGGTAAACACCGTGTCCCCTGGTCCCCTGTTACCATCGATCCTTAGACGCATAACTTGGGCCCCCCTACCCGAGATCTTCCGGTTTTGACACCGACATTGGTGCTTTCATTGAGAGCTCTGTTGTGTTGTCTACAAAAGCGATCTATTGCTCGCCTAGTCATCGACAACAATATCACTTCTGGAGGACGCCTAACCTCTAGGAAGACCCTCCAACTTGGCGGTTTCACCATAGGGCCTGGCATAACCGTCGAGCCCGCAACTCCTCACACGGCCGCCGGACACCATCTTCGCATCAGCCCCAAGTACTCTGAAAAATTGGATCCGACGGATGTTTCGTCTTTAAACAAACTGCTGGACCACATTGCCGCCCTGGGGGTCTCAATAGATTATGATCGGATCGGGCTCAAGCCTGACCAGAGGGAAATTATTCACCCGCCGATCACCCACCTCGTAGCGGTTGTTGTGGAACTGGCCAAAGACACTTCTTTCCCTATACTGAATACTAAGTATGTTCGGGTCTCCGAATCCCCCGAGACGGATATTCCCCCTTCGGACGGGACCTCATGCCCGCTGGACTTTGGCTCAAGCATGGGATTGCAGGAGCCCTTGTGCCTCCCTGGACCCGAACCGATAGCCTCAGAGACCTTTAAAGCTCCGAACACAGAGGTGGGGTTGGATATAAAATTTAAGCCACCCACCCATCACAATCTATATTCTCCAAGCAACTCAGGTCCTCCAAATATATAAGACCTGATGTATGTGCGGCGGCAGCCTCAGGAAACGGTCCACCACTTTTGGGTCAGATTCCTGCTTGTTAAAAACCGGATTGAAGACTGCTCGGACGAAAACGTAGTTCCGGTTTTCCATCGTAACTGCACCGACGAGGGAATATTGAATGCCGTCGACCGTCACCACATACAGAGCTTCACGGAATTATCACTAGTAGTGCAAAAGTATTGTGCGATGGAAAGCACATGGAGGGCCCAGAAAACTCAACTGGAGCCCGCTACCGTGAAGCAGTGTGCGGCCCGAGCTAAATGGATACATCCTGGCGGGTCACCCGACTACCAGTCGATGGGCAGGAAAAAGAAACCCTTCATGGGACATAGGTCCGTTCTTGACGAACTGCTAGAGAAGCCTTGCCCGATTCACGCCACTCCGTGCACAGCCCCAACCCATAGCCTCCGAGCATGTTGGGTACTCCGACAAGTAGCAAAAAGTGGAGAGGCCATCCTCACCACAACTCCCGAGAAATACTCTCCGGAGAGGGACAACTTTAACATCCCCACAGTCTTCGAGATGTTCTCTTTGAACAATAAGCGAAAATGGGTGCTCCGCAACCTTGCCGAAGTCCACCAAGTTACCGCACTGAGCCCGTGGAACGACATGGCAATAATCTTTACGGCCGAAGATGAACCAAAGGCTCGGTCAATCGGGGCACCCGTCGCCTTAGTACTAAACCCCATCGTTGATGGTTTTCGGTTTACTAAAGTGCTCATGGACGGCGGCAGTGGACTTAACCTCATCTATGAGGACACAATCGATAAAATGTAGATGGACAGATCATGCATCGAGCAAAGCAATACCACCTTTAGAGGTATTATCCCCAATCGAGAAGCATGATGCTCAGGGAAAATTAAACTGGATGTGGTATTCGGCACACCCAAAAACTATAGATCCGACGAGTTTCTCTTCCATGTGGTCCCCTTCCATAGTGGGTATCACGCCATCCTCGGTCGGGACGCTTTCTGACGCTTTCAAGCTCTACCCCATTACGGGTATACGAAACTCAAGATGCCCGGACCTAATGGTATTATCACAATTTCGAGCGACCCGGACAAAGCCTTTGTGTCGAAAACAAAACCACATCCTTGGCCTTGAGGCGCTATTTGAAGCCCTAGCAACAGAGGAATTAACCACACTACGGTCCATTGTGGATAGGGATGATGTGATTCTCGATAAGAGATCCAAATCCACCTCTTTCAAGCCAACCGAGGAAATAGTCGAATTCCAAGTGCACCCGATGGACCCTAATAAAACAGCATCTATCGGAGCATAGCTGGATCCGGCGGTGGATGCCGCCCTACGCCCATTCCTATGAGAGAATTTGGATATCTTTGCCTGGCACCCTTCAGACATGCCCGGCTGTCGGTGTCAAAACCGGCAGATCTCGGGTAGGGGGCCCCAAGTTGTGCGTCTAAGGATCAATGGTAATAGGAGACCAGGGGACACGGTGTTTGCCCAGGTTCGGGCCCTCTTAAGGGAGGAAAAACCCTACTCCTGCTTGATTATATTCAATGAGTATGAAGATTACAAGAGTTGATCTACCTCGAGGTCGTAATGGCTAAACCATATATGTCTAGCCTATGAGTATTCCAATGACGGTGGGGAACATTGCCTTTACGGGCTAACCCCTCCAGTTTATATACACACCGGAGGGGCCTAGGGCTTCCAGACTCTAATCTTGCCGTCTATATATTGAGAAGTCCCATCTGGACACAGGGAATAATCTTCAGCTTGATCTTGTACGACCCATCCAACCCGGCCTATACTCCTAGGCCGAACACCCGAGGACCCTCGAATCCAGGACTCCCTCAGTAGCCCTCGAACTTGTCTTCAATGATGATGTTGTGTGCGGATGTAAGTCTTCGTCTTTGCAAGGCGGGTTCCCCATCATACTCCGGATTCATGATAGTCCGGCATTGGTTTCCGTGTCCAGTCTTTATGATTCCTCCTTGCCGTCGCCTCGATTTCCATGCGCCTGAGTGAATGCGAACGGTCTGTTACCCTTGTATTTTAATATTTCCAATAGGCATAGGCAGCGCCTATATAGTGAAGTTAGATCTTCAAAACGCCATCTCGCATCGCCCCAAGAGCTACAGAGCAAACCACAAAAAAAACTCAAACCATGTCTAGTGTCCCTGGCTCCTCCTCGCGTCCTCATGGCCCTCAAGAGGGGGATTAGCAGAGCTGCTCCATATCTCATCTCCAGCTCAATCGGCTCTATACACAAGGATACCCCCCCCTACGGATCTAGTCTCCCTACGGGCAGGGTTAACTTCTATGGGCGATGATGCATTGGTAGGAAATTTCCCCAGCCCCAGCCAAGGAGAAAGGGTGTGCTTCATCTCGTTCCTTCTGAGGGGCATGGGATTCCCAATCCACCCCTTCCTCAGGGGTCTACTAGAATATTACGGGATCCAATTGCACAACCTCACACCAGGTTCTGTTTTGCACATTTCTGGTTTTGTCGCCCTTTGCAAATTATTTTAGGCTGCAAGGCTCATTTTGAACTATGGAAGAAGTTCTTTTGCCTCGTCCCCCGCCACCAGGGCGGAGGGTCTATATTTGAAGTGGGCGGCGCCGAAGTACGGCGCATAGCTGGATCCGGTTACCCAGTCGGGACTCCAAAGAGGGGGTCCAATGAATGGTCTTCGGAATGGTTCTACATTGAGGATGTTCCTCTTCCGGACCCTCTTTGGCGCGGGCTTCTTGAATTCTCTAGCGCTCCTTTAAAGAAGCTATTCAGCTGGCGCCCAAAGTCTCCTAGACAAGAGGATAGTGCGGAAGTGATGAGATTGGTCAGCAAGGTCAGATTGTTGACCCATTCCGGACTCTCCATCATTGAAGTCATGGCTATTGATATAAAGTGATGTATCCAGCCGCTTCAGTCCAGAGTAGGTCCTTTGTGGAACTACAACAGGGAGGACGACGCTTCCCGCTATACGCGAAAGGGTCCGGATGACCAAGCCGCATTGGCCGCCACGCTTATGGATCTTTATAAAGGAGAGGAGGAAGACTTCGCCCGTCTACAATGCCGGGACGACTTCTTCATGTACAACCCCATTGACTGGGTAAGCTTAATCATTCAGTACCTTTTTATCATTGGGGTGCATTGACTAAATACTTTGGTTGTTTCAATACAGTTGTGGAGGAAGGTAGTCGAGAACATCCATTGCCCTCCTCCCCAACTAGAAGACCACACACGTCATGAAGACCCCTAATTTCATGAAGATCCAAATATATTTGTGGAATTTGAAGACAACGTCTATTACCAGGCGAGCCTTGATGGCTCGGAGGTAGCCATCATGGCCGATTACCCCGATCTCTACCCCTTCGTTAAGGTAAGTGTTCGGTAGTCAAAAAAGGAGTGACATTTCCGCACATAACTTACTTTATGCATTGAACTGTACTTCACAGGATCGACGTTCAGTGGACCGCACCCAAGGACGGGCAACAGGAAGAAGGACGACACCCTCAAATGCTGGTCGTGTGAAGTGAAAGGAAATCAGGAGCGCCACTGAGCCCGCTCCATCACCAAAAAGGTATGTGTCTAATTTCATGTTTAGGGGTGAAGCCGAATTGTCATTTTTCATCCTCCTTCTATGATCTTAGGAGGGGTACCCGGCGGACCGTAAACAAGATCCCGGCGAGCCGGGCCGCAGCCAATCCAGTGCCGGAGGCGTCAACTACCGAGGTGCATGTTGGTGCGGCGCAGACCCATCGGCCCCATGAGGAGTCAGATGAGGTGTCCGTCACCAACTCCGAAGTGGAAAGTGCGATGAATCATCAACATTTGAAAGAAGCTCTGCGCACTCCTGCTTTAACAGAGCCAGAATTTGCCGCCCTTAGCACTGTGGGCACACACATCCGAGCTGCCTGAGATTGACTTACAGGAGTCGCTCGCCTGTTCTCAAAAGATATACATGTATTAGTTTATATATATTCAGTAGATAGATAGCAGTAGCCCCCGAGACTTAAATCAGGTGGAACAACCCGATTTGAGGATCGTTTATGACCGCAGCTTCTCAAGGAGAAGAACAGTGCATTGTCCCAGGAGCTCGAGGCAAGCCGGACACAGCTAAATGCCGCTGTCTCCGAGCTTGAAGAAATGAAGAGTGCCCCAATGTACTTTGGCAAAGATAAAAAACTAGAAGAAGAAGTGAAGAAGCAGGCCGAAGAGATAGAGAGCTTAAAGGCTCAACTCTTGGAGGCACAACAGGAAAACCAGAAGCTGAAGGGCAGTATATTTAGGATGAGTTATGAACCATCCAAATTATTAATATAATAATATCATGCGGAATGTTATAGTTCGGTTAATACATGCATGTTGACTGGCCGCCACGAGAAGGAAGTGTCCGGGCTGCAAAGCGATGTTCTAAAGGAATTGTCAAAGTTGCACGAGCGTGCCTAGAAGGCCATGAAGAATATGGCCAAAGCCTTATGGCCCTCTGATGCCCCTCCAGAAAGTATGAAGGGGTTGTCAGATCTGTTCAAGGGTGCTCGGCGTCGCTTTGAGCTATGGAAGACGTCTGCATGCCATGAAGGTGCACGAGAGGTATGGGCCATGGTGAAGACATGCTACACTGGACTTGATCCGAACCATATGGCTCGAGTCAGACCTCAAGGACCTGACGAGAAGGAAATTCCTGTAAGCTTGGTATACGACCAAGTAATGACAGTGGTGAAATATTCGCAACAAGATTGTAAACTAGATAGTCTACTAGATGGCGTATAAAGAGAGTAGGCATTTGATTCCATGTAGCAATGTACTTTATGACTGAACTTATCTCCTACCGAACATATAATTTTTTTGTCATCGCAGACCTTCAACTTCCACCTCCGAACCAAGAAGTTGGAGTGTTTCCATATACCATGTTAAACTAAGAAATGTTTAGTATATTTGGAAACCTGGCAATCCGGTCATATTGCTCGAACAGACAAAAATGTTCGAGGAGTTATGTTATATTACTATTTAACGTAAGAAACATCTTCCAAGAAAATTAGTTCCATTAGGGGTTCCTTTCCTTGGGCTGGCGTGCGAAATGATGCATGCCTAAGCTCGTATCCGAAGTGCAGGCAGCCAATTTCATAATTTTCCGGAAACAGTCTGTTGTATACATGCCGACCAATTATTCGCTTAAGAACGCTAGCTTTCGGCATTACCCGTCTGAGGTACAAGTCCGGATAACCCGTTTGTAGCAATCGGAGAGGTACTCCCTTTACACCCTAGCCGAACAATCGGGAATGTAGGGTATAAACACAGGAGTGAGGCAACATAGCTTGGCAAAAACTTTAGTCAAAAAGGTGCATAAAATGGCAGAAGCAACAACCGTTTGGACGAGAGAAGCTTATAAACTTTTCAATAAAATACTTCTTTAAAAGAAGCCCCCATGTATGGTGGGGTATATACATTTAAAGATGTGTACCCCGAACAATGTGGTCGATCCGAACATACATTTGAGAAGAAAAGGGAAAAATTAAAATGGAAGAGAAAAGAGGAAAAAACTAGTTTAAAACAAAAAAGAGGCTAGCCAACTCACCTACAGGAGGCTCCCTCGATTTGCATCTTCGTTGGCCGTTGGATCTGTTTTCTGGCGCGTGTGAGCCATTGGATCTTCACAGCGGTTAAAACCAATTTTCACCTCACGGTCGTTTTCATTGTCCAATGACGGGTGGGCTCGCGCGGCGCGCTGGTTGGCTAGGTTGCGTGCTGTCGCGTGCAGGGCGTTTTTGCCCAATCCGCACCGCACGCTCCGCACCCAATCCCCCATTTCCCCAGGCCCCTGCCCCCACCGGACAAACCCTAGCCTCACATCCCACACTCCTCCCTCCTCCTCCTTCCTCGTTAGCCGCCGCCGCCGCCGTTCTGCCTCCCTCCTTTCTGTCCTACAACCATGTCGTCGGGAGGAAGCCGCCGTCCGTGGCGCCATACCGCTGCTGGGGTGCTGCGCACGCTTCGTTCCCCACAGCCCCTCCCTCATCCTCGGTCGTCACCGCCGCTGCCTGCTACTCCCCTCCACCACCGTTGCTGCTTCTGGGTCGAATCTGGCGTTGGTGGGTCGGAGCTCGAGCTAGAGGCCGAGATGGGGAAGGTCAAAAAAGGAGATCGGATGGAGGTGCTCGAGGCCGAGGAAGCTGGAGATGGTGAGATCCCTCTCCCCATATCTATTCTCTTAGTTTTTCCTCTTCAAACCTTCATTGATGGTCTCTCTCCCTCAGCACAACTAGCTTCACTGGCCATCCGGTGGTTGGAGCACGGGGCAACGCTCCAGTTGCGATGGGGTCGAGCTGCGCAGGAGGGGAAGGAGGCTCGCGACAGGGAGCCGGGCCAGGGAGGAGGCAAGGTCTGTGTTGCCCCGTGTTTTTTCTCTTTGCATTTTTCTCCTACCATGCATTTGTTTGTTGCCAGAGTGGATCCATGCCACCAAATTCTTGGATAAATAATGAGTGCCAAGATATGTATGCTGACATGTGAGTTCATTATTTGGAAAAAATATAATCATTATATATGTATTGCCAACAATTTTTATGTTTGAAGCAACCAGTTTTGTGAAAAGAGTAGAGAGAAAGATACATGTGCAATTTCCTTGATGTTACAGCAGATGGATACTCGATCTTTAAACATAAGCATAGATGAATAGGTAAAAATTCGGGGAAAGACCAATGAAATAGTTGTATGTCTGTCAAGGGAATCTGATTGTACCCAAATGTGATATATGATATGAAGTATTATTTATATTTACTATTTAGGATGTATGCATATATGTTACTGGCTAGCATGATACTGTTAGCGGAAGCTGTAGTACTTTTTATGGTCGACGGTGGCATGCCGCTCCAAGCCACACTGCTTTCCATCGATGCCGACAACCACAACAGGGGTGGATCCAGCCGCCAAGAGGCACAGCGGTGGCCAACGGCGGTGGCCTGCTCCCAAGCTAGGTTCAGAGTAACTATTGCTATAAAATTTATTTTAGCTGTTGATTTTTTGTTGTTGAATAACAAGTAGTTTATTGCATTCGTAAAACTGGTATATATTTTCCAGGAAGTGTTTTTTGTTGTTGTTGAATAACAAGTAGTTTCTTGATCATTGGTCAAATTGATATATATTTCCAGGGAATTACGTGGTTTTGGGTTTGTGAAATTCCACCACCCTGAGGATGTTGCATATGCTAACCAAGAAATGAATCATCAAGTTATTTGCGGTCGAGAGATTACAATGGTTTTTGCCGAGGAGAATAGAAAAACCCCACAAGAAATGCGCTTCAGAACAAGATCAAGGTACATACGTACTGTTTTTTACTTAGGCATGTTAACTTTCATCAGTTTGATTTATACTGCAGTGGCTACAGTATTCCAGAACTCTAGTATTTGTGTAGAGCTAGCTTTGTTTATCAAATGCTCAAGTTAGTATGCATTGGTTAACAATGGAAGGGTCATTGTGGTGCCTGTTGGGCCTTTGGTGTTGTGGAGTGTCTGCAAGATCGTTTATGCATTCCTAACGGCATGGTGAGTGCATATGGACGATCTGTCTACTCTCTGGTCTATTTTTAAACAGACATGCTGGCCTTTTCTTACATAATCAGCCTGTTGTTTCTATTCCCCTCACTCCTTCCTGCTCGTCTTGATAGCCGCCGGCCGCCGCATCCCTTCTCTCCCTTCCTCCTTCCCGCTGGCGCCCCTCGCCCTTGTCCTCGGACAGGGGCCTCCCGCATGCACGTACAGGTCTTCAAAGCGCGAGGCGTGCGGGAGGCATGTGCGAGGCCTACACGAGTTCCACACTCTCTCAGACGGATTGAGGAGAAGGGGAGGGATGCTGCGATGTGGATCCAAGGAAGGAGGGCTCGGGCAGTTGCTTCCTCTTCCACCCAGCCGGACGAGGTGAGCACCAGCGGCGGGGATGGGCGACCTCCGGCAGAGTTTGGGGAGGGGCGCATATCAGGGTGAGCTTCCCCAATCCTTATTTCCCCTCCGCTCATGATCTCTCTCTCTCTCCTACCCATCTTCTATGCAAGATTTGTGTAGCCTAAACGCCTCTGTACGATATGTATAGGTATACCTTTGGAAGAACAAATCAATCAAATGTTAATTCTCCAAGGTAACTTGCCTTTTCTACGCAGGTACTGCTTGTTTAGTACTGTGGATAGTACTGTGGATAAGTAAATGTAAGCATGACCCAATAATGATACGAACAAGCTTTGAGAGACTCAATCATTTTCATTTATACTAAGAATTAACCAGTTCACTAATTTCTATGCTACTGATAGTATCGTCTGAATATATCTACTACATTCACTGCACTGTGCTTACATTCACACTGATTGTAGCTGCAAGTTAAGATCTAATTGTCTAAGATAATTCTGAGGACCTAACACAACGTGCGGTTTTGAACTAAGTGATCTTTTCTGGCCTTACTCCCATCTACTTTTAAAATCATTTTTAATGATATCGATAGGTTAAGGTCATTCATGAGGAGAGGTGTTGGGGCGGAGTCCCAGGTGTAGCTACTATTGCCCTATCAATTCTGTAGTCACCTCTTTCTGAACATTGGTTAGTTCTTCACGAGCGATACTATACTCTTGCTGCCTCTTAGTATTCTCCGTTTATTCTAATAAGTGTATGTGGACACACGCAGACAGTAACGGAACAAGCACAACAGTTCTCTTTGTGTTTTAGTGGGTATATGTGGATGTACAGAAAGTGGTCTTTGTTTACTAACGGGTTACATGTTGCTGCAATGAAAATGTATATGGTGATTTTCATTCTGGTTTGCAGGGTAGTACATGGAGCATAGAAACTGAGTCAAAAGTCTGTCTTTTGTGCAGGAATTTACTGCAGGTCTGATCCCTTGCTCGTTCTCTCTGCTTGTCCTCACTCCGTAGACCTTTCCTTTGCTCTTAGCCATACATTTTATTCAGAGTGCTGTCAAGACGCATCTCCTCTGCCTATATGGCGGGCAGAGGGCCTAAGCTCTAGGTGAGCTCCTCCACCCTACAAATGTTGTATTTTGTATGATGTTTCCATTGTTAATGTCTGCAATCTAATGCCTTGCTCTGCTATTTTTATTTCTAATCTCAACATACTCTGTACAGTGATGAGTATACCATTTAACATGTGCACGATGTTAAAATTGTGTGAATCTAAGGGCCTACTTGCTTCATAATCTGTAGCTAAGTTATTTTAGGATTTTTTATTTTTGTGTGTGCGAGGAGAAATTTTACTATCTCTTCATGATTCATCGTTTATATATTAGTTGGATAGTATCTCTTTATCCGGTTCTTGTGACTGACCTGCTGCTTTACTTATATGGACAGCTTAAACTGAAACCAATGCATGGTATTGTTCAATTCGAAGTGTACTTGACGTGTGCAGATCTGAGGATGAAGGGAAGAAGATGGAATTTAGCTGAGGAGTTGAATAAGATCAAGGTTATTATTCCACAATCATTTGTTGGGTTTAAGGATATAAACAACATGGCTTACGAGGATTTGGACTGCTGTTCTTTTAGTTCCACTCTTAAATCTTTTGGTTCTTGAAGGCCTGCACTTTCCTGGTGGAGTAAGAGCAAAATAATTCAGAGGCTTTAAAGCTGCTGCACTTTAGTAGTTAGGATCAATTCTTTGTTTTGGTTTGAAATGCTCCCCAATTCCTCCTATTTGATTGATTCATCTGATGGTCATTTGTCAGGCAAATAAACAGAAGGCATATGTATTGTTTTGAGTGAAGCCATCCATACAAGGCAATATATTAATTATCCCATATGTGGAATTCAAGATAGTGAGAAATGTTATTGTTCTTCTGCTAATTGGTTGCTTGACCAAATGTACTATAAATGATGTTATTATTGTACGAGATATAGGGAAATGTTATTGTTCTTCAATTATTGAGATGATAAAAGTACTACTTAGCAGTTTTGTCTCTGACCAAACGAAGCTCTCGAGGAAGAAGGGATAAATAAGTGCTGGGTCGAACTGGCTGCCATACGACTGCTTTGAAATATGGCACATAAGTACTCTCTTTTTTCAAACACACAGAAACAAAGCTGATAGAAACACTACTCTTTCTAAAATAGCATAATTATACATATGTTCTTAGGCAAGAAGATATGTACTCTTATAGAAGGGTCTAAATTCTTACCCCGCATACTTGCTCAAACAAAAGATTCTTGAAAAAAACATATATTTTCAACGCGACGTTGTTTTGAATGAGACTCCACGCTACCAAAGTAAATTGGGCATGTACATCTTATTGTAGACAATAAACCTATATGTTTTTACTAAAGGGGATTAAATTTGTTACGGTATGTGCATGCTCATAGCTAAAACATGTTTTTACAATGCGCACATGGATTAAAAAAGATGCATGTATTTTCAGCGGCATGATTTTGGATGAGACTTTGTGCTACCAAATTAGAATGTGTATATACATCTCATTATAGACAATCAAATCATGCCGCTATTAAATTATAGACATTTAAAGGGGGTTAGTTTTGTTACATTGATTTTGTTTCAAATAGAACTCTGCTATCAAATTTAAATGTGTATATACATCTATTGTAGACAATAAGCCCCCGTTTTTCCAAATTAAGAGAGATTAAATTTGTTGTCATATGTGCTTGCCCATAACAAAATCAACTAAACCATGGATTTCTTTTCATCGCTAGCATGGAATCAGCAGGTCTCTGCGCCATTTGGCGTAACAAAATCAACTAAACCATGTTTTTTTCTTAGGTTTCTTATATTTTTCCCTTTTTTTGCAGGAAAAATATGCATGGCCATGTTTTTCATCATGATAACCATGTTTTCAAACTTGATAAAAAATTACAACCATGCCAACTTTACTCTCTCATCATAGTGCCCATATTTTCTAACTGAACATATTCATATTATGCAAAGTTTCCCTTTTCCCAGACTATTATTTAACAACGTAATAAACATGTTTAAAAAAATAGCATGATTTAGTTGAAGGTTCTTGCAGCATGAAACTATTTTCATCGACAACATGTCTTCAGCAGGTCTCTGCGCCATTTGGCGCAACGGGTCAACTAGTTTATAATAAAACCAAAGGAGGTCGAGCTATGCGTAAAATCTCCGGAGCCGGGCAGCGTTCCATGGGTTCGGCTCAAGGCGATTATCCTCTGCATTGCGAAGGCGATAGTCTCCTCCAGTAAGGACTTCATCTATGACGGAGGGTCCCTCCCATTTGGGCTTGAGCTTTTCCTTTTTCTTCTCCGGGAGGCGTAGAACAAGTTCTCCGACATTGTATGTCTTAGACCGCAATTCTCTGCTTTGGTAACGCCGGGCTTGTTGTTGATAGAATGCGGAACGAGCTTTAGCAACATCACCTTCCTCTTGAAGTCCGTCTAGGTCATCCTGCCGATCTAGTTCATCTTCTCTCTCTTCGTACATGCGCACTCTAGGTGAGCCATGAATAATATCGCAGGGCAATACAGCCTCTGCGACGTACACCATAAAGAAAGGCGTGTATCCAGTTGTTCGATTGGGCGTGGTCCGGAGTCCCCAAAGTACGGAATCTAGTTTCCCAGCCCAATGCTTGTCTGATTCTCGTAAAGAACGCACTAGTCTGGGCTTAATACCACTCATGGTCAGACCATTGGCCCTTTCAACTTGGCCGTTTTTTTGAGGGTGGTATAAGGATGCGTAGTCGAGTTTAATCCCCAACTTAGCGCACCAAGTTTTCAGCTCATCAGCTATGAAGTAAGAGCCATTATCAGAGATGATATTGTGCGGGACACCATAGCGGTGGACTGCGCCGGACATAAAGTCGATCACTGGTCCGACATCAACTATTTTTACTGGTTTGGCCTCTATCGATTTAGTGAATTTATCAACCATTACCAGCAAGTATTTCTTTTTGTGGCTTCCCCCTTTAAGGGGTCCAACCATGTCAAGCCCCCAAACCGCAAAGGGCCAAGTAATGGGGATTGTTCTTAATGCAGTGGGGGCATGTGGCTTTGATTGGCGAAAAGCTGGCAGCCCACGCAATGCTAGACAAGTGCTTGAGCGTCTGCTCGAGCCGTGGGCCAGAAAAACACTGTCCGGAATGCCTTGCTTACGAGGGTTCGAGCTGCGGCATGATGGCTGCCAAGGCCAACATGTATTTCTGCCAAGAGCTTCCTTCCCTTTTCTTCGGAGATCCACCTTTGAAGGACTCCGGTAGTACTTCTTTTATACAGTTCACACTCATGTAATTTAAAAGCTTTAGAGCGCCGAACTATGCATCGAGCTTCGTTTTGATCATCGGGGAGCTCCTGCGTATTAAGGTAGGCCAGGAATCGTTCGGTCCAGGGAGCGATAACCGCCAAGATCTCATGAGTAGAGGGTGTGACCTCGATATCCGGACCCTCGATGATGCCCACGTTGTGTTCGGCAGCTGGGGGTGTGATCAGGTCCATATTGCCTTCTCTGCTCTCACCCCACCACACTACGGATGGCTTAAAGAGCCTTTCCACAAAGGAGTTAGGCGGCACAAGGTCGTGCTTAGCGCCATACGAGCAAGGATGTTGGCTGCCTGATTACTCTCTCGAGCGACGTATGAAATTCCAGCCCTTTGAACCGGGCTGAAATTTTTAATATGGCGTTTTGATATGCCGCCATTTTTGGGTCCTTTGCGTCGAACTCTCCGTTGACTTGGCAAATTGCGAGGTTGGAATCACCGCGCACCTCCAGGCGTTGTATACCCATGGAGACAGCCATGCGGAGACCATGTAGCAGTGCTTCGTATTTGGCTGCGTTGTTGGAGTCTGTATACATAACTTGTAGTACATAGCAGACTATGTCCCCAGTAGGGGATGTTAGGATGATGCCAGCCCCCAGTCCGGCCAGCATTTTAGAGCCGTCGAAGTACATAATCCAATTAGAGTATGAGATATACTCTTTAGAGAGTTCGGCTTCTATCCATTCAGCAATAAAGTTGGCCAATACCTGGGATTTAATAGCCTGGCGCGGCTTCTATATGATTTTGAATGGTAAAAGCTCGATGGCCCATTTGGCTATGCGGCCGGTGGCGTCCCTGTTATTGATCATGTCATTGAGTGGTACTTCAGATGCCACTATGATCGAACACTCTTGAAAGTAGTGTCGTGGTTTATGGGATGCCATGAAGACTGCGTAGGCTATCTTCTAGTAGTGGGGGTATCGGGATTTGCAAGGTGTGAGGATCTTCGATACATAATAGACTGGTTTTTTGGGTGGGGAATTTATGTCCCTCTTCCCCTCGTTCGACGACGAGCACAGGACTAACCACTTGGTTAGTTGCTGAAATATATAATAGCATGGGCTCTCCAACAGCTGGTGCAGCTAGGATTGGGTTGCTGGCAAGAAGGGTTTTGATCTCTTACAGTCCGGCTATGGCAGCGTCCGTCCATTTGAAGTTGTCTATGCGCCTTAGGAGCTTGTAGAGCGGTAGCGCTTTATCTCCCAATTTGGAGATAAAGCGGCTTAGAGCCGTGATGCACCCAACTAGTTTCTGGACTTGCTTTAGGTCTGTTGGTGTGGCCAATTGTGACAATGCTCGGATTTTAGCTGGGTTTGCTTCAATTCCTCTATGGGAAACAATAAACCCGAGCAATTTTACGATCGAAACTCCGAAGACGCATTTTTCCGGATTAAGCCGTATGTCGTATGTTCGGAGGTTGTCGAAGGTGAGGCAGAGGTCATCCATCAGTATCTCGACATGTTTGGTCTTGATGACCACATCATCCACATATGCTTCGAGCGTTTTGCCTATTTGTTTTTCCAGGCAAGTTTGAATCATACGTTGGTAGGTAGACCCAACGTTTTTGAGTCCGAAGGGCATAATGTTGAAGTAGAAGGGATCGTAAGGGGTAATGAACGTGGTTGCAGCCTGGTCCGATTCCTTCATCTCAATCTGATGGTATCTAGAATAGGCGTCGAGGAAGCACAGAGAGTCGTGCCCTGTTTTTGCATCAATAATTTGGTCGATGCGAGGCAATGGGAAGGGGTCTTTAGGACAAGCCATGTTGAGGTCCTTGAAATCGAGACACGGGTGCTAGGATTTGTCCTTCTTTGGTACCATAACCAAGTTGGGTAACCAATCCAGATGTTTAATTTCCCTAATAAATCCCGCCTCTAACAATTTGGCTAGCTCTTCTCCCATGGCTTGATGCGTGGGTTCGGATAATCGCCGTAGTGTTTGTTTCACGGGTTTGAATCCCTTGATTACATTAAGACTGTGTTCGGCCAGTCTTCGTGGGATGCCGGGCATGTCTGAAGGGTGCCAGGGAAATATGTCCCAATTCTCTCGTAGGAATGTGCGTAGGGCGGCATCCACTGCCAGATCCAGCTGTGCTCCGATAGATGCTATTTTGTTAGGGTCTGTCGGGTGCACTTGGAATTTGACTATTTCCTCGGCTGCTTTGAAAGAGGTGGATTTGGATCTCTTATCGAGGATCACATCATCCCTATCCACCGTGGACCATAAGCTGGTTAATTCCTCCATCACTAGGGCTTTGGATAGTGTCTCGAGGGCCAAGGATGCAGTTTTGTTTTCGGCACAAAGGGCTTTGTCCGGGTCGCTCGAAATTGTGATAATTCCATTAGGTCCGGGCATATTGAGTTTCATATGCCCATAATGGGGTATAGTTTGAAAGTGTGAGAAAGCGTCCCGGCCGAGGATGGCGTGATACCCACTGTTAAAGGGGATCACATGAAAGAGCAACTCTTCGGATCTATAGTTCTCAGGCGTGCCAAACACAACATCTAGTTTAATTTGTCCCGAGCAGTGTGCTTCTCGACTGGGGATAATACCTCGAAAGGTTGTATTGCTTTGCTCGATGCGTGATCTATCCACCTGCATTTTGTCGAGTGTTTCCTCATAGATGAGGTTAAGTCCACAGCCGTCGTCCATGAGCACTTTAGTGAGCCGAAAACCATCAACGATGGGGTTTATTACTAATGCATCAGGTGCTCGGACTGACCGAGCCTTTGGTTCGTCTTCGGCCGTAAAGGTTATTGCCGTATCGTTCCATGGGCTCAGTGCGGTAACTTGGTGGACTTCAGCGAGGTCGCGTAGCGCCCGTTTGCGCCGGTTGTTCGAAGAGAAGGTCTCGAAGACTGTTAGGACGTTGAAGTTGTCCCTCTCTGGAGAGTATTTCTATCGAGTTGTGGTGAGGATGGCCTCTCCAATTTTTGCAACTTGTCGGAGTACCTAGCATGATCGGAGGCTATGGGTTGGGACTATGCGCGGAGTGGCATGAATCGGGTAGGGCTTGTCCAGCAGTTCATCAAGAATGGACCTGTGTCCCATGAAGGGTTTATTTTTCCTGCCCATAGACTGGTGGTCGAGTGACCCGCCAGGATGTATCCGTTCGTCACAGGCCGCACACTGCTTCAAGGCAGCGGGCTCTAATTGAGTTTTCTGGGCCCTCCATGTGCTTTCCATTGCACAATACTTTTGTACTACTTGTGATAATTCTGTGAAACTCTATATGTGGCGACGATCAAGGGTGTTTAAAATTCCCTCGTCGGTGCAGTTACGATGGAAAACCGAAACTACGTCGTCGTCTGAGCAGTCTTCGATCCTGTTTTTGACAAGCAGGAATCTGGCCCAAAAGTGGTGGACAATTTCCTGAGGCTACTGCCGCACATACATCAAGTTGTATATATCTGGAGGACCTAAGTTGCTTGGAGAATATAGATTGTGGTGGGTGGCCGGATTAAATGTTGGATCCTGTCCCACATCAGTGTTCGGAGCTAGAATAGCTTCGAAGCAACCGGTTTGGGTCCGGTTAGGCACAAGGGCTCCGACAATCCTACGCTTGAACCAGAGTCCAGAGGGCGTATGGTCTCGCCCGACGGGGAAGTATACGGCTCAGGGGATTCGGAGACCCGAACATACTTGGTTTTCATTATGGGGAGGGAAGTGTCTTTGGCCGGTTCCTCAACGACCGCTACTAAGTGGGTGATCGGCGGGTGATTAATTTCCCTCTAGTCGGGCTTGAGCCCGATCCGATCATAGTCCGTTGAGACCCCTAGGGCAGCAATGTGGTCTAGCAGTTCATTCAAAGACGAAACATCCGCCGGATCCAACTTTTCGGAGTACTTAGGGCCGATGCCGGGACGGTGTCCGGCGGCCATGGCGGGAGTTGTGGGCTCGACAGCCGCACAAGCCCTTATGGTGAAGCTGCCGAACTGGAGAGTTTGTCCTGAAGCTAGGCGCCCTCCAGAAGTGATATTGTTGTTGATGACTAGGCGAGCCATAGATCGCTTTTTGCAGATAGCACGACAGAGCTCTCAATGAAAGCACCAATGTCGGTGTCAAAACCGGCAGATCTCGGATAGGGGGGCCCAAGCTACGCGTCTAAGGATCAATGGTAACAGGAGACCAGGGGACACGGTGTTTACCCAGGTTCGGGCCCTCTTAAGGGAGGTAAAACCCTACTCCTGCTTGATTATATTGGACGAGTATGAAGATTAAAAGACTTGATCTACCTCGAGATCATAACGGCTAAACCCTGGATGTCTAGCCTATGAGTATTCCAATGACGGTGGAAAAAATTGCCTTTATGGACTAACCCCTCCAGTTTATATACACACCAGAGGGGCCTAGGGTTTGTACAAGGTCGGTTCATCAGGGAAGGAAGCTTCCAAACTCTAATCTTGCCGCCTACGTATTGAGAAGTCCCATCCGACACGGGGAATAATCTTCAGCTTGATCTTTTACAACCCATCCAACCCGGCCTATACTCCTGGGCCGGACACTTGAGGACCCCTGAATCTAGGACTCCCTCACCGGCATCCCATGAAGACTGGCCGAACACAGTCTCAATGTAATCAAGGGATTCAAACCCGTGAAGCAGACACTACGACATTTTTCCGAACCCAAACATAGAGCCATGGGAGAAGAGCTAGCCAAGTTGTTAAAGGCTGGGTTTATTAGGGAAATTAAGCATCCGGATTGGTTAGCCAACTTGGTTGTGGTACCAAAGAAGGAGAAATCCTTGCACCTGTGCGTTGATTTCCAGGACCTCAACAAGTCTTGCCCTAAAGACCCCTTCCCATTGCCTCGCATCGACCAAATTATTGACACAACAGCAGGGCACGATTCTTTGTGTTTCCTCGACACCTATTCCAGATACCATCAGATTAAGTTGAAGGAATCGGACCAGGCTGCAACCGCGTTCATCACCCCTTACAGTCCATTTTGCTTCAACACTATGCCCTTCGGACTCAAAAACGCTGGGGCTACCTACCAGCGTATGATTCAAACTTGCCTGAAAAAAAATCGGCAAAACAGTCGAAGCATATGTGGACGACGTGGTCATCAAGACAAAACAAGTCGAGAACTGGTGGACGATCTTTGCCTCACCTTCGACAACCTCCGAACATACGACATATGGCTTAATCCGGAAAAATGTGTCTTCGGAGTTCTAGCCGGAAAATTGCTGGGGTTCATTGTTTCCCATAGAGGAATTGAAGCAAACCCAGCTAAGATCCGAGCTTTGTCATAATTGGCCATACCAACAGACCTAAAGCAAGTCTAGTAACTAGTTGGGTGCGTCGCGGCCTTAAGGCGCTTTATCTCCAAATTGGGAGAAAAAGTGCTACCACTCTACAAGCTATTACGACGCACTGACAATTTTAAATGGACGGACGCTGCCACAGCGGGATTGGATGGAATTAAAACTCTCCTTGCGAGCAACCCAATCCTAGATGCACCAGGTGTTTGGGAGCCCATGTTATTATATATTTCGGCAACTAACCAAGTATTTAGTGTTGTGGTCGTCGTCAAACGAGGGACATAAATTCCCCACCCAAAAACCAGTCTATTATGTATCGGAGGTTCTTACACCTTGCAAATCCCGATACCCCACTATCAGAAAATAGCCTACACAGTCTTCATGGCATCCCAAAAACTGCGACACTTCTTTCAAGAGTGTTCTATCACAGTGGCATCTGAAGCACCACCCAATGACATTATCAATAACAAGGACGCCACTGGCCGCATAGTCAAATGGGTCATCGAGCTCCTACCGTTTGATATAGTATACAAGCCACGCTGGGCTATTAAATCCCAAGTGTTGGCTGACCTTGTTGCCGAATGGACGGAACCTGAACTCCCTAAAGAGTATAGCTCATACTCCAACTGGATTATGTACTTCAACGGCTCTAAAATGCTAGCCAGACTGGGGGCTGGCGTCATCCTAACATCCCCTACTGGGGACACAGTCCGCTACGTACTACAAATTATGTATACAGACTCCAACAATGCAACCAGATATGAGGCACTGCTACATGGTCTTCGCATGGCTGTCTCCATGGGTATACAACACCTGGAGGTGCGCGGTGATTCCAATCTCTCTATTTCCAAGGTCAATGTAGAGTTTGACGCAAATGACCCAAAAATGGTGGCATATTGAAATGCACAATTAAAAATATCAGCTCGGTTCAAAGGACTTGAGTTTCATCACGTCGCCCAAGAGAGTAATCAGGCAGCCGACATCCTCGCTCGTATGGGCACTAAGCGCGACCCTGTGCCACCTAACACCTTTGTGGAAAAGCACTTTAAGCCATCCGTAGTGTGGCAGGGTGAGAGCGGAGAAGGAAATACGAAGCTGATCACATGCCCAGCTGTCGAACACAATGCAGACACCATCGGGGGTATGAAAGTGCAACTATCCCTGGGTGGTTTTGGTAATTCCTGACAACATATAGCTCATTGAGCTAATGCTATTTCAAGATAAATATTTCAGGAAATCTCAATGATTGGCATGGCATGGATGAGAAAAGTGGATCCCTCAAAATGCTAAGGACAAAAGGATTGGCTCAAGCTCAAAGCACAAGACTCTACATTTTCTATTTTAGTGATCCAAGATCACATTGAGTCTATAGGAAAAGCCAATACTATCAAGGAGGGATGAGGTGTTGCTTAATGAGGCTCTTGCTCAAAATGCTTAGTGATATGCTTCAAAGACCTCAACTACTTTCTCATATCCACATATGACCCAAACCAAAAGTCCAACTCGGCCCTACCGATTCTTTCTATCCGGCGCCACCGAGTTCAGATGTCATAGCCACTGCCACAAACCCTAGTCAAATCGGTCTCACCGATAGGGATCTCGGTCTCACCGAGATGGGATTGTAATCTCTCTGTTTCCCTTGGTAACGTTTCGGTGAAAACGAGATGAGCGATCAGTCCCACCGAGATTGCAATGCAAACTTTATGTTTCCCTTTCGTAATGTTTCTGTCCAGCCGAGATGAGCGAATCAATCCCACCGAGTTTGCCTGACCAACTCTCTATTTAGCTTATTACCAAAATCGGTCCCACCGAGTTTGAGTAATCGGTCTCACCGAGATTACATTATGCCCTAACCCTAACCATATTGGTCCCACCGAGTTGACATGTCGGTCCCACCGAAAATCCTAACGGTCACATTATTTGCTAAATCGGTCTGACCGAGTTTGATGATTCGGTCCGACCGAGATTGGTAAGTTGTGTGTAACAGTTAGATTTTGTGTGGAGGCTATATATACCCGTCCACCCACTCTTTATTCATGGAGAGAGCCATCAGAACATGCCTACACTTCCAACATACATTTTCTGAGAGAGAACCACCTACACTTGTGTTGAGGTCAAGATATTCCATTCCTACCATATGTATCTTGATCTCTAGCCTTTCCAAGTTGCTTTCCACTCAAATCTTCTTTCCACCAAATCCAAATCCTGTGAGAGAGAGTTGAGTGTTGGGGAGACTATCATTTGGAGCACAAGAGCAAGGAGTTCACCATCAACACACCATTTTTTACTTCTTGGAGAGTGGTGTCTCCTAGATTTGCTAGGTGTCACTTGGGAGCCTCCGACAAGATTGTGGAGTTGAACCAAGGAGTTTGTAAGGGCAAGGAGATCTCCTACTTCGTGAAGATCTACCCTAGTGAGGCAAGTCCTTCGTGGGCGACGGCCATGGTGGGATAGACAAGGTTGCTTCTTCATGGACCCTTCGTGGGTGGAGCCCTCCGTGGACTCGCGCAGCCGTTACCCTTCGTGGGTTGAAGTCTCCATCAATGTGGATGTATGATAGCACCACCTATCGGAACAATGACAAAAACATCTGTGTGTCCAATTGCGTTTGCCTTCTCAAACTCCTCCCCTTTACCTTCATATGCACTTTCTTTACATTCCGCTGCTATACTCTTAGAATTGCATGTGTAGATTGATTGCTTGACTTGTGCTAAGTTGCTAAAATCTTCCAAGAACTAAAATTGGGAAAAGGCAAGTTTTTTATTTGGTCAAGTAGTCTAATCACCCCCCTCTAGACATACTTTCGATCCTACAAGTGGTATCAGAGCTTTGGTCTCCGTTTGCTTTGATTTCCATAGCTTTTGGTGGTCATAGCCTTGGTTTCACAACCTAGGAGAGTATGGCGTCTAGCGAGGGAAATTACCACTGTAGAGGTCCTTACTTTGATGGTACTAATTTTGCTAGTTGGAAGCATAAGATGAAAATGCATATTCTTGGACATAACCCTGCCGTTTGGGCTATTGTGTGTATTGGCTTGGAAGGTGAATTCTTTGATGGGAGAGAACCGAACCGTGAAGCTACCACGGAAGAGTTGAAGATGCCGCAATACAATGCTCAAGCTTGTGATATCCTCTTCAATGGATTGTGCCCCGAAGAACTCAACAAAATCAGCCGTCTTGGGAATGCAAAGGAAATTTGGGATACTTTGATTGATATGCACGAAGGTACCGACTCCGTCAAGGAATCCAAATTGGATGTGCTTCAAAGTCAACTTGAGAAGTTCAAAATGAAGGATGGTGAAGGTGTCGCTGAAATGTATTCTAGGCTTGCTCTTATCACAAATGAGATTGCCGGCTTAGGAAGTGAAGAGATGACCGACAAATTCATCATCAAGAAGATCCTAAGAGCTTTGGATGGAAAATATGATACCGTGTGCACATTGATCCAAATGATGTCCAATTACAAAGATATCAAGCCAATGGAAGACATTTGAAGAATTGTTGCTCATGAGATGTCTCTCAAGGATAAGGAGGAGCTCCACAACAAGTCAAGTGGTGCTTACAAAGCCTCATGTGAAGCTCCCACATCATCAAGTGAGAAACAAACCTTCAATGAAGAATTGAGCCTAATGGTGAAGAACTTCAACAAGTTCTACAAGAATAGAAGCAAGGAAAGAAGTTCCAAGTCAAGGTCCTACAATGACAAAAGATCTTCTAGTCGAGAGCGTAATTGCTACAATTGTGGAAGACCCGGACACTATTCCTATGAGCGTACGACACCCTACAAAAGAAGAGAAGATTCTCCAAAAGGAAGAAGTAGAAGAGAAGAATCACCATCAAGAGAAAGAAGGAGTAGAGATGATCGTTATGAACGAAGAACATCCCTGAGAAGCAAGGATTCGGGAAGGAAGGGCAAGTCATCAAGGAGCTACACAAAACGAAGACATCAAGCTCATGTTGGTGAATGGGTATCTGGCTCCGACTCTGACAATCACTCCGAGAGAAGCTATCACTCCGACTCCGAATATACTCAAGATGAAGGTGTTGCCGGTCTAGCACTTGTGTCAACCAACTCCTACGACATATTTGATTCACCAAATGAAGGACTTGGAAGATGCTTCATGGCTAAAGGACCAAAGGTAACACACCCTAAGTATGTTGATTTCAATAGTGATGAAGATGACTTGTTAGGTGATGATGATTTATTTGTTGACAACTCTAGTGATGAATACTATGATGAAATATCAAATAATCATGCTAATCAAGATAAAACGAATGCCAATGATAAGGAGGAGATTGAGATCCTAACTAAAGAACTAAACACTCTTAAGTTAGCTCATGAAACTATCTTAGGAGATCATCAAGAACTTTTAAGCACTCATGAGAAGTTACGCTTTGAAAAGCTCAACCTTGAGCAAGAACATGAGTTCTTAAAGGCAATCAATGATGATCTTCGCAAGAAAAGTTCTTCTTACATTGCCAAGCGTTTACTCTTATCTACATACATGCCTCAAGTCAAGTCTAGTAACAAGAACAAGAAAGATTCTTCCTCTAGTAGTAATAATAATCATGCTAAATCCAATGTTGTTGCTTCTAGTAGTTCTCTTGATTCCACTAACGATTCTCTTAGCCAAGTTACACTTGAGTAAGAAAATAGCTTATTGAAGGGAATTATAGAGAAAGGTGTTTAAAACAGCCTTGCCGGGAGTAAGCAATTCGAGGAAATTGTACGCAAGCAAGGAAGGCACCGGAAGAACCAAGGTGTTGGTTTTGAACGAAAGTTCAATGCCAATGGAGTTGAGTGGGAAGAAGATCAATACCCCAGGCCGAAATTTGTTCCTCAACAAGAGAAGTATGATCCTACTTGTTTCAAAGGAACACAAGCTCAAGATGATCTTCCACCACAAGACCACAAGCAAAAAGGCAAGGATAAGCTTCAAGAGGAGATTGATGCATTTGAAGAAGCTCCTAAGGCCTTGGTCAAGTGGGTTCCCAAGACTACATCAAGTTCTAATTCATCGAGTACAACTACAACTCCAAGGATTCCCATCAAGATGATGTGGATTCCAAAGAAGAAGAAGTAGAGAGTTCTTGAGGGTGACTCCACCAACATACTTCACTCATACCATTTTGGCAAGAACAAGTGCAATCAACTTCCACATCTTGCACTAGTTCAAGGAGTCACAAACCCTCTTGTTGGTAAGACAAGGGACAAGGTAACCTAATGCTTTCATAGACATCATCTTGTGTGTGTGTGTGTGCATCACTCTATGTCTATGGATATCCTTGTTTGTTCCTTGTGGGACTAACCCGTGTAGGTATTGAAAGTGCAACTCACTCCAAAGGATTGCTCCAAATGATCTACTTCAACATTGAGCTTCCACATCTTCAACACCTACATGAAGTCATCATCGACAAAACCCAAGGTTAGTTCATCCCTCTTAAGGGGATCTCACATCTAGGGGGAGCTTTACTCTAAGAATTGAGCTAAAGCAACTCTAATGGTGTGAACACAACAATGCTTTATGTAAAAGTGGTAACCCCACTTGTGCTTAAACGATGAGTATGACCTATGATCAAATGTTCTCATTTGACTCCTAAGTCAATATACTCATATATAGATGACCTAGTCATCGCCAATTGTTTGATAGATGCTAGAATTGGTTGTGCATGCTTTGCCACATATTTCATTTGCCATTTTATTGTGTGAGCATGTTTGTAACATCCCAAATTTTCAATTTGGAATGTTATACAAATAGATCATTACTGGATATCATATTTAATGCATTTTGCCTCGATCCTAGAAAATTCTACGCAACTCAAGGACCCACGGAGAGAGTTGGGGATTTCGATATTTTCATATTTGAGTTTTCTCAAATTTTGAAAGTGGGATCATTTGATTTTATTTATTTTATCTTCAATTATTTCAATATGAGAGAGGGAATAAAATGAATTTCCCAAAATAAAGAAATATTGAGGATTTAATAAAAAAATCAAATAAGATTTTATTTTGGATTTTCTGGCTATTTTATTTGAATTTAGGAAAAATGCGTGTTTTTCATAGGCCCCAAATAAATGTTCATCTAAACCGGTTTGATTTTAGAAGCCGGGGAAAATTTATTTCGGGATTTTTGGAGTCCGTTTAGTATTTCTTTCGTTTGATTTTCTATGCGATAATTATTTAAAAAATATCCGAACCGACTACGGACCGTAACCGGCCAGGACTCCGCCTGGCCGGGTCTTTATAAGCCGCGCCTGGGCCGCCCCCCTCAGCCCAAACCGCCGCCGCCAGCCCACCCGCTGCCTCCGCCGCCCAAACCCTAATCCTAGCCGCTGCCAGCCCGCGCCGCCGCAGCTGCCGCCCGCTGCCGCGCCGCGCGCCGCCGCCGCTCGCTTCTGCCGCCGTCGCCGCCGACCACCGCCGCCCTCGTCGGAGCCGCCTCCGCCACCGACCCGCACCCCGAGGTTGACCTCGCCGCCGCCGTTTTTTTAGAAAAACCGTTCGGTTTTTCCGTCGGTTTTTCGTCGGTTTTTTTAGATTCGTTTTTTTATTAGATCGGTTTTTTCCCGGTTTAGGTTAATTAGTGAGCGTTCGCTCGTTCGTTCGTTTTAAGGAACGCGTTCATCGTTTAGATCCAGATAACGAACGTTCGTTCGTTAATCTGTTCGTTGTTTTCTTTTTCTCGGATTTATTCCGCGATTTTTCCGATCGCGATTTCTGAGCCGATTTTCGATTTAGTATAACTTTTCGCTCGTTTATCGGAATCACGCGATTCAAGCGCCTAGAGTTTCGTCGCGAAACCCTCTTTCTGAATAATCTACTCAAACAAGTTTTTGCTTCTGTAAAATTTGACTTAGGTCCAGATGAGTAAACAAAGCTTGTTTCTTTCGCCGTTTGAGTTTTGTTTCTTCGTTCGATTTGATTCTTTTTGCAAACCAAATTTCTTAAGTTGAGATTTCTGGTTAGATCTCTTATTTGAGTTTTACCTGTGCATTAGATGAGTACTTATTGTATGCTTGTTTGTTCGTTTGCTTGCGATAGAGTACTTGGATTGCGCCGCTTGCTACTTCGAATCCCAAACTATCAGGACCCCGATCCAATGCCACACCGATCTAGCATGTAACAACTCATATTACTTTGTGGCCTCACGCATGGTTGAAAGTGCAAATATCCCTAGGTGGTTTTGGTAATTCATAACAACATATAGCTCATTGAGCTATTTCTATTCCAAGACAAATATTTCAGGAAAGCTCAATGAATGGCATGGCTTGGATGATGAAAGTGGATCCCTCAAAATACTAAGGACAAAGGATTGGCTCAAGCTCAAAAGCTCAAGGCTCTTCATTTTACATTTTAGTGATCCAAGATCACATTGAGTCTATAAGAAAAGCCAATACTATCAAGGAGGGATGAGGTGTTGCTTAATGAGCCTCTTGCTTCAAGTGCTTAGTGATATGCTCCAAAAACCCTCAACTACTTTCTCACATCCACATATGACCTAAACCCAAAGTCAAAATCGGCCCCACCGATTCTTTCTATCCGGCGCCACCGAGTTCAAATGTCATAGCCACTGCCACAAACCCTAGGCAAATCGGTCTTACCGATAGGGATCTTGGTCTCACCGAGATGGGATTGTAATCTCTCTGTTTCCCTTCGTAACGTTTCGGTCTAACCGAAGTGAGCGATCAGTCCCACCGAGATTGCAATGTAAACTCCCTGTTTCCCTTTCGTAACATTTCGGTCTCACCGAAATGAGCGAATCGGTCCCACCGAGTTTACCTGACCAACTCTCTAGAAAGCTTATTACCAAAATCGGTCTCATCGAGTTTGTGTAATCGGTCTCACCGAGATTACGTTATGCCCTAACCCTAACCATATCGGTCCTACCGAGTTGCATGTCGGTCCCACCGAAAATCCTAACGGTCACTAGGTTTACTAAATCGGTCCGACCGAGTTTGTTGATTCGGTCCCACCGAGTTTGGTAAATTGTGTGTAATGGTTAGATTTTGTGTGCAGGCTATATATACCCCTCCACCTCCTCTTCATTCGTGGAGAGAGCTATCAGAACAAACCTACACTTCCAACTTAGCATTTTTGAGAGAGAGCCACCTACTCATGTGTTGAGGCCAAGATATTCCATTCCTACCATATGAATCTTGATCTCTAGCCTTCCCCAAGTAGCTTTCCACTCAAATCTTCTTTCCACCAGATCCAAATCCCATGAGAGAGAGTTGAGTGTTGGGGAGACTATCATTTGAAGCACAAGAGTAAGGAGTTCATTATCAACGCACCATTTGTTACTTCTTGGAGAGTGGTGTCTCCTAGATTGGCTAGGTGTCACTTGGGAGCCTCCGACAAGATTGTGGAGTTGAACCAAGGAGTTTGTAAGGGCAAGGAGATTGCCTACTTCGTGAAGATCTACCACTAGTGAGGCAAGTCCTTCGTGGGCGACGGCCATGGTGGGATAGACAAGGTTGCTTCTTCGTGGACCCTTCGTGGGTGGAGCCCTCCATGGACTCGCGCAACCGTTACCCTTCGTGGGTTGAAGTCTCCGTCAACGTGGATGTACGATAGCACCACCTATCGGAACCACGCCAAAAACATCCGTGTCTCCAATTGCGTTTGAATTCTCCAAACCCGTCCCTTTACATTCTTGCAAGTTGCATGCTTTAATTTCCGCTGCTCATATACTCTTTGCATGCTTGCTTGAATTGTGTGATGATTGCTTGACTTCTCCAAAGATAGCTAAAATCTGCCAAAGTCTAAAATTGGGAAAAGGTTAAGTTTTTAATTGGTCAAGTAGTCTAATCACCCCCTCTAGACATACTTCAAGGTCCTACAAGTGGTATCAGAGCTTTGGTCTCCATTTTCTTTGATTTCCATAGCTTTTTGTGGTCATAGCCTTGGTTTCACAACCTAGGAGAGTATGGCGTCTAGTGAGGGAAATTATCACCGTAGAGGTCCTTACTTTGATGGTACTAATTTTGCTAGTTGGAAGCATAAGATGAAAATGCATATTATTGGACATAACCCCACCGTTTGGGATATTTCTTTGTATTGGCTTGCAAGGTGAATTCTTTGATGGGAGAGAGCCGAACCGTGAAGCTAGTGCGGATGAATTGAAGATGCTACAATACAACGCTCAAGCTTGTGATATCCTCTTCAATGGCTTATGCCCCAAAGAATTCAACAAAATCAGCCGTCTTGAGAATGCAAAGGAAATTTGGGATACTTTGATTGATATGCATGAAGGTACCGACTCCGTCAAGGAATCCAAGTTGGATGTGCTCCAAAGTCAGCTTGACAAGTTCAAAATGAAGGATGGTGAAGGTGTCGCTGAAATGTACTCTAGGCTTGCTCTTATCACAAATGAGATTGCCGGCTTAGGGAGTGAAGAGATGACCGACAGATTCATCATCAAGAAGATCCTAAGAGCATTGGATGGAAAGTATGATACCGTGTGCATATTGATCCAAATGATGCCAAACTACAAAGATTTCAAGCCAACAGAAGTCATTGGAAGAATTGTTGCTCATGAGATGTCACTCAAGGATAAGGAGGAACTTCACAACAAGTCAAATGGTGCTTACAAAGCCTCATGTGAAGCCCCCACATCATCAAGTGAGAAACAAACCTTCAATGAAGAATTGAGCTTAATGGTGAAGAACTTCAACAAATTCTACTCGAGTAGAAGCAAAGAAAGAAGCTCTAAGTCAAGGTCTTACAATGACAAAAGATCTTCTAGTCGAGAGCGCAATTGCTACAATTGTGGGAGACCCGGACACTATTCCAATGAGTGTACGGCACCCTACAAAAGAAGAGAAGATTATCCAAAAAGAAGAACCAAAAGAGAAGAATCACCACCAAGAGAGAGGAGGAGTAGATATGATCGTTATGAACGAAGACCCTCAAGGAGAAGCAAGGATTCGGAAAGGAAGGACAAGTCATCAAGGAGCTACACAAAATGGAGACATCAAGCTCATGTTGGTGAATGGGTATCCGGCTCCGACTCCGACAATCACTCCGAGAGAAGCTATCACTCCGACTCCAAATATACTCAAGATGAAGGTGTTGCCGGTCTACCACTTGTGTCAACCAACTCCTACGACATATTTGACTCACCAAATGAAGGAATTGGAAGATGCTTCATGGCCAAAGGTCCAAAGGTAACACACCCCAAGTATGTTGATTTCAATAGTGATGAAGATGACTTGCTAGGTGATGATGATTTACTTGTTGACAAATCTAGTGATGAATACTATGATGAAACGTCAATTAATCATGCTAATCAAAATAAAACGAATGACAATGATAAGGAGAAGATTGAGCTTCTAACTAAAGAACTAAACACTCTTAAGTTAGCTCATGAAACTATCTTCGAAGATCATTGAGAACTTTTAAGGGCCCATGAGAAGTTACGCTTTGAAAAGCTCAATCTTGAGCAAGAGCATGAGTTCTTAATGGCAATCAATGATGATCTCTGTAACAAAAGTTCTTCTTACATTGCCAAGCGTTTACTCGTATCTACTTACAGGCCTCAAGTCAAGTCTAGTAACAAGTACAAGAAAGATCCTTCCTCTAGTAGTAACAATAACAATGCCAAATCCAATATTGTTGCTTCTAGTAGTTCTATTGATTCCACTAATGATTCTCTTAGCCAAGTTACACTTGAGCAAGAAAATATCTTATTGAAGGGAATTATAGAAAAAGGTGTATACAAGAGCCTTGCCGGGAGTAAGCAATTTGAGGAAATTGTACGCAAGCAAGGAAGGCACCGGAAGAATCAAGGTGTTGGTTTTGAACGAAAGTTCAATGCCAATGGAGTTGAGTGGGAAGAAGATCAATACCCCAAGACGAAGTTTGTTCCTCAACAAGAGAAGTACGATCCTACTTCCTTCAAGGGAACACAAGCACAAGATGATCTTCCACCACAAGACCATAAGAACAAAGGCAAGGCCAAGCTTCAAGAGGAGATAGATGCATTTGAAGAAGCACCTAAGGCCTTGGTCAAGTGGGTTCCCAAGACTACGTCAAGTTCTACTTCATCAAGTACAACTACAACTCCAAGGATTCCCATCAAGATGATGTGGATCCCAAAGAATAAGAACTAGAGAGTTCTTGAGGGTGACTCCGCCAACATTCTTCACTAATATCATTATGGCAAGGACAAGTAAAATCAACTTCCACATCTTGCACTAGTTCAAGGAGTCACAAACCCTCATGTTGGTAAGGCAAGGGACAAGGTAACCTAATGATTTCATGGACATCAACCTGTATGTGTGCATCACTCTATGTCTATGGATATTCTTGTTTGTTCCTTGTGGGACTAACCCATGTAGGCATGTCGAAAGTACAACTCACTCCAAAGGATTGCTCCAAATGATCTACATCAACATTGAGCATTCACATCTTCAACACCTACATGAAGTCATCATCGAAAAAACCCAAGGTTAGTTCATCCCTCTAAGGGGGGATCTCACATCTAGGGGGAGCTTAACTCTAAGAATTGAGTCAAAGCAACTCTAATGGTGTGAACACATCAATGCATTATGTAAAAGTGGTAACTCCACTTGAGATTAAATGATGAGTATGACCTATGATCAAATGTTCTCATTTGACTCCTAAGTCAATATACTCATATATAGATGACCTAGTCATCGCCAATTGTTTGATAGATGCTAGAATTCGTTGTGCATGCTTTGCCACATATTTCATTTGCCATTTTATTGTGTGAGCATGTTGGTTGCATATTTTACTCATTCGAGGACATCCACTTGTTGCTTTGATTGATTGGCTTCCTTTTCTTTTTGCCAAGTGGATGGACAAGAATGCCTAAGAATCCTCTCTAGCTATCTATGCTTTTCTCGTCTCAAACTCTATTCATGCTACATCACAAAATTTGATCAAGTCAGATTTGAACCACTCTGTGTGAGGAGCACTCGGAGTCCCCGATTTGTCATAGACTTAAACTTCCAAGACTTCTTTGTGATTCTCGGTCTGACCAATTCCTCCATTTCGGTCCTACCGAAATCACTTAGTCGATCTAGGTTTTCAATCTCGGTGCAACCGATTTGAACTTTTCGGTCACACCGAGTTGCTGTAACTGTATACAGTTATGCATCTCGGTGCCACCGAGTTGTTCCACTCAGTCACACCGACAGGGTCGGGCTATATATACTCACGGGCAAAATTTGGAAAACTTTCTCCGAATCTCTTCGCCTGCGCATAGCTCGCTCTGCCTACGAGGTCTCCGGATCGTCTCCTTGTCGCCAGCCGCCTCCTGTCGCTGGTCTCCGCCGCCGTCAACGGAATTCACCTCCGCCGTTGCCGCCGTAGCAAGTTCATCGCCAAGCTAGGGTATGGACTCCATCACAGTGCTATTCCCGTCCGATTCCTAGTACATTGTGTTCATTATGATTCTTGCCACGATTGAGACACTCCTATCCAGTCAATACAATCCTTAGAATAGATGCGATTTGAAAATTTAGGGTTAGGTTTCTGCCGAAACCATGTTGGACCCACCGGGTTGAAAAACTCGGTCCCACCAATTTGGCTAACGCCATTGCACTAGTAACTCTCGGTCTGACCGAGAATTGCTAATCGGTGTGACCGATTTTAAAACTTTGTGAAACCTTAGCAGTCTCGGTGCCACTAAACTGTGACTCGGTCCGACCGAGTTCACCAGTTTAGGTTCCAAAACTACTTCGGTATCACCTAGTTTGAAAATCGGTTGATCCTAAATGCTTTCTGTGGAAAATTAAAACTGAGTTTTTGAATCATTCTTTTGCAAAAATCTCTGCATTTTGTGATGCTCATCCATTCTATCTCATCTATAACTGTTCACAGGGTCAGCAGTCAGAGTTTGCAGCATGTCAGACCAAAGTGACAGTCAGAACAACTCAGAAGAGCACAATCACATGAGTGAGGGCACTAGTCCCTCTAGCACTTCAGATGATGGTAGCAGGAGCACCCCAAGCAATTTTCCTAAAGCTGCCACAAGGACAAGGAAGAAGAGAACCTCAGAATCTGAGGATGAGGATTATATGGCAGAAGAAGATGAGGCTACTTCCAAGAAGGTAGTGCTCAAAAAGGAGTATGCCTCAGCAAATAACACAAAGCCTGGACTCAATAGGAAGGTCCCTGCCAAGAGGACACCTATGCTGAAGGTCAGAGGATCAACTCAAGTACCTGAAAAACCTGATCCCAAAGAGCCAGCTGCAGAAGGAAAGAAGAGGAAGGAAAGGGTCAAAAAGACCATGGCCAGAGTGATTGGAAAGCCTCCCATGATGGAAGAAGAAGAGGAAGAAGAGGTTGATGCACCAGCACCCAAGGCACAAAAGCTGATGGGTGATGCTATAAAGTCAGGGGCTGCAACATCAAAGCCCAAGGAAGCACCCAAAGCTGCCCCCAAGCCCAAGATTGCACCAAAGAGGAATACGAGGAGTATTCCAGCTGCTGAGAAGAACAAGGCCCCAGTGCCTGAAGTTTATGATGAGGAAGATGGTGAAGGACAAGTCCTGAGGAAGCTAAAGCCCAAGATTCCAGACCACAATGATGCTCATCCTGTGGCTGAGAACATGAAGTTAAGAAAGGATGCAGGACTCAGACTGTGGAGGCTGTCAGATCCATATGCTATCAGAAGAAGGACTGCTGTTGATTACAGGTTCCACACTAAGGAACAACATGATTTCTATGAGACAGTGCTGTTGGACAAGAAACCTATAGTGTGTGACATGAGGTGGGTCGACTGGACCTACATGAAGGAAAATGAAGAACACTATCCTGGAGTGCAAGACAGTTTCATTGCTTGTGGAGTTGCAGACTTTGTTGGGCAGAAGCTCACAAAGTGGAATGATGAGCTCATTATGTAATTCTACTCCACAACACACTTCTATCCTGATGGCAGGATAGTTTGGATGTTTGAAGGTACAAGGTACCAGTCAACAATAGAGGAATGGGCCAATCTGATCAATGCCCCAAAGGTGAGTGAAGATGACTTGGATGTCTATGCCAAGAAGAAGATGGATCACAGTACCATGGCTCATATGTAGAAGGAAATCCCAAATGCTGCAGTTGAGACACATAAGTTTGGGTCAGTTCATTTTCTTCTGTCGGGGCTACCAACAATCAACTGGATCCTAAGGCACACTTTATTTCCCAAGTCAGGTGACCACAACATGATTAGAGGGCATGCTATCAACTTGCTTCACTTGTTTGATGTGCCACAAAAATTCAAGGTCATGAGCCTCATTGTTGAGACCATTAAGAGGACATCAGCAGACTAGAAGAGAAGTTGTGGGCATGCCCCACAGATTTAGGAGTTATTAACTCAAAGATGGGCACAGGAACATACTTCCTGAACAAAGAACATTTTGCTATCTATCCAGATTTTGAGGACAATCAAGTTGTGATGAATGAGAATGAACCATCATCAGTGCAAGCTCAAGAGAAGAAGGAGAAAGCAAAGAAAGAGAAGGCTGCCAAGATGCCAACTCAAGAGGAGGCATATGAGTACTTTTTGAAGAACAAACAGGAGCAGCTTGGTTACTTGATAGCATCAACACTAAGGATTGAGAAGGGGTTGGCCACCCTAACTCAAAACCAGGAGAGCCTGGAAAGAATCATGGAACAAAAGTTCCATGATCTAGATGTCAAAGTAACTGAGATTCAGTCAGTTGTGGAGCAGCTCCAGGATGACATGCAGGAGAGGAAGGGCAAGACAACCACTGATGCATTTGCCAGAGTGCCTAGAGCTCAGAGATCAGCTGTAGTGCCTCTGACAGACACCAGAGCCACATCATCTGCACCAGCTACAGCTCCTACAGCTCAAGTGCAACCAGCTCCAGCACCAACTCCTCCAGCTCCATCCACTTCAACTGAAGCCTTTGTCCAAGGAGCCATCTCTACACCACCACCTGAAGATCAAGCCTGAGAGTCGATCTAGCACTATGCATTTTCTATGAACTTTTTGGTAACTTGTTGCCAAAGGGGGAGAAAAATGTATAGATCATAGGCTTCGAGAGAGAGAGTGTTGCTTTTTGTTCTCTCTTGCTTTGGTGGTTAAACTTTGTTTTCTTTTGATTGCTTGAGATACTATGCTATTACTTGTGAGACATTGATGATCATGTGTTTGATCATAAGCTACACTTATGCTTGTTAGATGATATTATCTTACCTATCCTTATATGATCATTCACTTTGCTTGGTGATGAGTGCATGTATTCAATCTTTATTATTTTGAGCGCTCCACCAAGATGTATGTGACATGGAAGAGTAACCCATGAGCCTAATTCCTTGTGCATTTGCAGTCCAAAGCAAATCTCAAACAATGCACAAACTTAGGGGGAGCTCTTGCTTATCACATACTTCTCAAAGCGACGATATTTTTCAATCTTATTATCATTTGTCGAAGCTTTGATCTATATGTTGTCATCAATTACCAAAAAGGGGGAGATTGAAAGTGCAACTATCCCTAGGTGGTTTTGGTAATTCATAACAACATATAGCTCATTGAGCTAATGCTATTCCAAGACAAATATTTCAGGAAAGCCCAATGAATGGCATGGCATGGATGATGAAAGTGGATCCATCAAAATACTAAGGACAAAGGATTGGCTCAAGCTCAAAAGCTCAAGAATCTTCATTTTACATTTTAGTGATCCAAGATCACATTGAGTCTATAGGAAAAGCCAATACTATCAAGGAGGGATGAGGTGTTGCTTAATGAGCCTCTTGCTTCAAGTGCTTAGTGATATGCTCCAAAAACCCTCAACTACTTTCTCACATCCACATATGACCTAAACCCAAAGTCAAAATCGGTCCCACCGATTCTTTCTATCCGGCGCCACCGAGTTCAAATGTCATAGCCACTACCACAAACCCTAGGCAAATCGGTCTTACCGATAGGGATCTCGGTCTCACCGAGATGGGATTGTAATCTCTCTGTTTCCCTTCGTAACATTTCGGTCTAACTGAAGTGGGCGATCGGTCCCACCGAGATTGCAATGTAAACTCCCTGTTTCCCTTTCGTAACATTTCGGTCTCACCAAAATGAGCGAATCAGTCCCATCGAGTTTACCTGACCAACTCTCCGGAAAGCTTATTACCAAAATTGGTCTCACCGAGTTTGTGTAATCGGTCTCACCGAGATTACGTTATGCCCTAACCCTAACCATATCGGTCCTACCGAGTTGCATGTCGGTCCCACCAAAAATCCTAACGGTCACTAGGTTTACTAAATCGGTCCGATCAAGTTTGTTGATTCGGTCCCACCGAGTTTGGTAAATTGTGTGTAACGGTTAGATTTTGTGTGGAGGATATATATACCCCTCCACCTCCTCTTCATTCATGGAGAGAGCCATCAGAACAAACCTACACTTCCAACTTACCATTTCTGAGAGAGAGCCACCTACTCATGTGTTGAGGCCAAGATATTCCATTCCTACCATATGAATCTTGATCTCTAGCCTTCCCCAAGTTGCTTTCCACTCAAATCTTCTTTCCACTAGATCCAAATCCCATGAGAGAGAGAGTTGAGTGTTGGGGAGACTATCATTTGAAGCACAAGAGCAAGGAGTTCATCATCAACGCACCATTTGTTACTTCTTGGAGAGTGGTGTCTCCTAGATTGGCTAGGTGTCACTTGGGAGCCTCCGACAAGATTGTGGATTTGAACCAAGGAGTTTGTAAGGGCAAGGAGATCGCCTACTTCGTGAAGATCTACCACTAGTGAGGCAAGTCCTTCGTGGGCGACGGCTATGGTGGGATAGACAAGGTTGCTTCTTCGTGGACCCTTCGTGGGTGGAGCCCTCTGTGGACTCGCACAACCGTTACCCTTCGTGGGTTGAAGTCTCCATCAACGTGGATGTACGATAGCACCACCTATCGGAACCACGCCAAAAACATCCGTGTCTCCAATTGCGTTTGAATCCTCCAAACCCTTCCCTTTACATTCTTGCAAGTTGCATGCTTTAATATCCGCTGCTCATATACTCTTTGCATGCTTGCTTGAATTGTGTGATGATTGCTTGACTTGTCCAAAGATAGCTAAAATCTACCAAAGTATAAAATTGGGAAAAAGTTAAGTTTTTAATTGGTCAAATAGTCTAATCACCCCCCCTCTAGACATACTTCAAGGTCCTACAGCGGTATTCCCACGGGTGTCGCCTTACCAGGCCCGGGGCCGTTTGCGCCTTTTGGCTCACATATATGATAGTGTCGCTAGCATCCATATGACAAAGAACCCGGGCTGACATGACTAGTCATGAACCCGAAGTGGCGCTAACTTACAGGGACAGGCATACCTGACCCAACAACGAACGTGTCGGTCATCAGCGAGTGAATCCGGGCTGTAGCAACTGGGCTAGCAGGACTTCTGTAAACCGGGCTGTAGCAGGCTAACAGGACTCCGGTAGACACCGCGTGACATGCCGGCCAACCTAAGTGTTTCGGAGCAGTAGCAAGCTACCATGGCTCAGTGGAAGCACTAGGAGACATTTCCCGGTAAGAGAGGCTACCAAGGATAAACAACTAGGTTGTCAGATCCCACACATACCAAGCATTTCAATAACATACACACAATATGCTCGATATGTGCAAATACAACATGGCATCACAACATGACTCTACAACTCAAGTATTTATTCAATAGGCTCCGAGGAGCAAGATATTACAAACACGGGTCTCTCGACCCAGAATTCAGAGCATACAAGTCAAAGCACATGCAGAAGCTTAAAGTGTCTGAGTACAGACAACTACAAATGAAAAAAGGCTGAGAAGCCTGACTAACTACCAGATCCTGCCGAGGGCTCAAGATCGTAGCTGAGGTAACAAGCTAAACATCGAAGTTCACGCGGAACTACTAGTGAGACTGAAGTCTCTCTGCAAAAACATAAAATAGGAAAACATGAGTACAATTGTACCCAGCAAGACTTACATCAGAACTAACTACATATGCATCATTATCAACAAAGGGGATGGTGGGGTTTAACTGCAGCAAGCCAGCTTTGACTCGGTGGCTATCCTGAACTACGACTGCAAGTAACTCTTTTGAGGTGGTGCACACGAGTCCACATATTCACCATATCAATACACCACTATTGATCTGCTCCCGTCTCCCTACGAGAACGCCATCCATAGCACTCACGCTTATCTTGCGTATTTTAGAGTATCCACTTTCACTTGTCTATGAACTGTACAGGCAACCCAGAAGTCCTTTACCGCGGACACGGCTATTCGAATAGATAATGTTAACCCTGCAGGGGTGTACTTCTTCACACACGCTCTCACCACTTATCGCCGTTTACACGACATGTACTTGGCAACCTGCAAGCGGAAGCCCAGCGAGGGTGTCGGCCACGACCTGACTAACCACACAAGTCTCTCGTCCAGGTTTATCGCCTATTAGGGTTCCATCCGCAAGGAGATCCAGCCGGGGTGTCGCTCATGACCCCAAACGATGTGAGCAGGGTTCCCAAGCCCACCATCCGGGTGCCACTTGGTACACCGTGCCACTGTGTCTAGTCTATCCCAAGCCTACCTATACCGGGTGCCACTTGGTAGACTACTAACACTACCTACAAACACCAGAAACTAGTTGCAACTCCTGGACAGACATCGAGTTGATTAATAAGTTGAGAGGGGCACTTAAGCATTCCAATGTGTGGTAGTAGCTGTTCATGGATCACAAACACAGAATTCAGTTCCTGAGGACGGTTTCAATGAGACAACCACCATGTACTCCTACATGGCATCTCACCGCTACCTTTACCAAATCGTGTTCACACACTTAGCTCTCAATAGTAGGACATGTTCACAACTTTCCAATTCATCCCCGATGAATCAGACCTGACACAACTCTAAGCAATAGCAGGCATGAAGAACAAGCATGAATGAGTAGGCACATCAGGGCTCAAACAACTCCTACTCATGCTACTGGGTTTCATCTATTTACTGTGGCAATGACAAGTCATGCAGAGGAAAGGGGTTCAACTACCACAGCACATAACAGTTGAAACGTTGTTGTCCTAATGCAGTAAAAGAGAGCAAGAGCAAGAGAGTGGGATTGTATCGGAATGAACAAGGGGGTTTTGCTTGCCTGGCACTTCTGAAGATGATATAGCTCTTCATCGGTGTCATCGAACTCATCGTCGAAACCACGTCTATCAAGAGGGGACAATTACCGGCAACGGAGAAGGAAGCACAATCAATGCAATGCACAATATGATGCATGATCATGACATGGGAAAATGTGTGTATTGGGCTAATGCAACTAAAACCAGATGGGTTTGAGTCATTTTGAACCAATGGTTCAAACCCAAACTCATCTTATGAATTTAAATAGTGCTTATCATGTTTTGCACTAAACAGCAAGGTTAAGTTGTTTAAACATGCATGAAACCAGTACAGATGGATAGATTGGATTTTTCTGATCATTTTTCATATATAACTTATTTCATTTGGAGTTACGGTTGAATTTCTATGATTTTTAGAAGTTTAGGACATTTTCTGGATTTTCTGATTTATTTTAAATCCAGAAAATCATTTACTGCATCAGCATTGCGTCATGCTGACCTCAGCAGGTCAACAGACCCGGTCTAGGTCAAACCTGACGCATGGGTCCTGCATGTCAGTGACTCAGGCTGGTTAGTCCCACAGACAGGTGGGTCCGGTCAACTGCCACGTCAGCCAGTCAACCCTGACGCGTGGGTCCGCTGGTTTTGTTAACTAAACTAAGAGGGTGTTTGTTTCCAGGGACTTATTGGTTTAGGGACTTAAAAAAGTTCCTATAAGTCTCATCTAAACCAAACAGGAGGGACTTATAGGGACTTAAAGTGGGCATTTGGGACTTATGAAATAAGACTCTCAAGGAGGGACTTATAAGGACTTATAAGTCCCAGGAACCAAACAGGTAGAGACTTTTTAGGGACTTGGGACTTATAAGTTGGGACTAAAAAAATTCCTAGGACTTATGAACCAAACAGGGCCTAACTTAAAAGTAATAGCGGTTTAATTAGGCAGCAGGGCCCACTGTCAGTGTCCAGGAAGTGGGGTTAATTAGCGTGTTTAGCTGCTAAAGACGTTGCCACGTCAGCCCGCCGGAGTTTCACCGGCGGTGACCAAATCCGACGACGAAAACGCCACGGGAAAGCGCTACAGGGGATGGTTTCGGGCGTAGTTTGCGGCTATGGGTTGCTGGGCTTCTCGCGCATCCAGGGGTGGCAACAGCTCGAGCGGGGGTGGCCGGAGCTCACCGGAATGGAGCTCGCGGCGGCGCCGGAGTTCGGCCCCGAGCGGCACGGGGTGCTGTGGTGCAAGTCAGGAGCTTAGAGCGGCGGCGTTGGGTTCGTGGGGACCCGCTGAGCTCGCGGCAGTGCTCATGTGCGAGTTGTGGCCGCGGTTACCACGGTGGCGCCCTGGACGGCGGCGGTGAGCTTCGGCCGCGCTGAGGGTTGCAGCTACAGCGAGCAAATGAGCGCGGGGAGAGGGGGGAAAAGAAGAGGAGCTCACAGCGGGGTCGATGACCGTCTCAGAGGGCTCGGGGAGGCGCTGGACGCGGCAAAATCGATGATGGCGATCTCAGGCATCTGAGGAAGAAGACGACGATGGTGATGGTGTTGCAGGGCACTCGGGGACGCGGTCGTCGTCTCGGAGAAGTTGCGAAGCTCGGCGTGGATGCTAGCACGGCGAAAACATTGGCGCTGGCCACACGAGCGGCACCGGTGGCTGACGGGGCTCTCTGTTCGGCGAAGAACGAGGAGGGAGAGGGGAAAATGGCCAGGGGAGAAGGAGGGATCCAGGGGGAGTGAGAGAGGGTCGAGGGGCTGCGTGGTGCTCGTCTAGAGTCATCCAGGAGGAACCAGGTAGGCAGCAAGGGAGGAGGTGGCGCTCGGAGGGCGCGCGTGCCGTGAGCACACGCTCGGCGTCCTACTGGCGCCGGGTTGAAGACAACCTTGCCCCTGGTGGGCTGGGCTGGCCAACTGGGCCGGCCAGGTGGGCTTTGGTGTGCGCCAGGTAAGCTCCAGGTGAGTCTCTGCTCTTTCCTTTTTTATTTCTGTTTTCTATTTTTGTAGTTTGTTTTTGATCTAGTTTTAAAAACCAAATCAATTTTATAAATCCTGGAAATATTCATGAGCACTTTCTGAATTATTTCAGTGTCCCACAAATAATTCCAACATTATTTGAGCATTTAAATTATTTATAGTGTTTAAATGCCCAAAGTCAAATACAATATGATTTAGTTCAAAAATCAAAAAATGATCTAAGAATATATTCATCATTTTTGGCAGAGGTTTCCACCTTAACCAGGAATCATGAACTTTTCTTAGGAACTTTTTGGGTTTATTGAAAAAGGTTTTAATCCACCCTAGTTGAGTTGATTTAATGCTAGGGTTTGAACATCCCCATTTCAAGTTTAAGAAAAATTTAAACATGATGCACAAATGAAGATAGCCTAGTGCAATACCAAAAGCTAGGGATGTGACAACTCGCCCCCACTAAACAAGAATCTCGTCCCGAGATTCAAGACGTGAGGTAAGAAGACAGAGGGACACAAGCTAACATGATCTTCACGATCCAGGTTGCACTTCATAAGGACGTTGACTCAATCACCATCTTTATCTTGATGTCTTGCTCCGAGAACTCCAATCGACATGACAACGAGAGGAGAAAGAAAACTCTAGAAGGATCGATCTTCTCGAAGTTCGATCAACTCAGGATTAACTCACGGAATGAGACATAGCAACATCTCTCGAGCTGAGACACGAAGCACACATCTAGAGGAATGGAGTGGAACAGATGACGAGGGTTCACTAGGTAGACAACAATTCCACACTTACGACGGTGGTGAACGGTTGTCATCGTAGCGAGTAGTTGAGTTGCTATGATACCTCAGCGAGACGTCCTGGAAGAGGGTGATTCGTATATTATTACCTTAAGTGGCAAAAAGAATTACCTTTGGTATAGAGATCATGAGACTCTCTAAACCAGCCTAGGGCAATTCTTGAGCGATTGTTTGGAGGGGGTTCGGTAGAATGGCATACTTGGACTAGAATAGACGATGTGGATTACCTTGTTGAAAACAACACAAGGGATGATTTTAGTAACTGGGGAGAAGCTCAACAGTAGAGAGTGAGTCCACTGTTTGAAAAGGTTATAGCATAACCGAGGAAACTGAGAGCACTATGCAATTAACGCCGACGATAAAACCTAGCACTTGCCCGTGCTCTCAAGAACTTGAGCATTTCCATATTCATCAAGGTTTTACCAATATTCGTGTCAAGGATCCTGGCAACACAACATACTACCATGATGAATGGTGATGGACGATGCAGATGCAAAAGGAGATAAAACTTTCTCAGATTTCACCTTAGCAGCCAAGGAAACAGAATCTAGATGATCGACCGAGAGACATTTAGCACTTCGCTTCTAATGTTCTCCTTGATGTGCTAGCGTAACCCATTCATCGAAATGGTTTGGTAACTAGACCATCAAGTAAAAGGTCGGACTTCGGGCGCATAAGAATCCATAAGGAACAATTAGGGAGGTAAATCCTGCAAAATCCTTATGGGGATGTGGCCAACTTCTTCAATCAAGATACTACAATAATAGGTCTTCAGGCTGGGTGTGTCATCCACGACATCCATTTTATCTTGGGAAACGTTCCAACCATCATTGTGATAACGAAGTCTTGTGCATGTCCGTCTGGGCCCTTCAGGATTAGCACAAGAACTTCTTTTCTTTGAACAAATCAATCAGTGGCTTGGTGTGTTAGGGACACATATAGAATGGAGGTAGCGAGCCTATCAAACCATAGCATACTTCGCACATGCATGACTGACTTGAGATGGTTCCAGAGGAGGCAACATTGACTTTCTCGAATTCACGGCGGCAACTTGCATCAAATGCACATGAATTAGAGGAGGTCACTTCTTTCATCCGAACATATGCTTCATGCACGGGACATGAAGATAATGCTTATAAAAGTTTCCAACACTAGCTGGATGTTCAACACGAATCATGGATGAGACAAAATGCTGCTGATGGGATCAACAACAAGTCATCGGGATTTCCATATAGATGGAATTCCATAATCATGTGAACAAGTGATAGCATTGGTCAGAACAAAAGATATAACGGTGTATGCTCGAGGAAAATCCACGAGTAAGACAACATTACGAACATCGTTGGTTCTGATTTGATTTGAGGATAGCCCACACTCAAATCAAAGTTTTGGCAAGACAATAGGTCCAGCAACTGGTCACAAGGATCAATCGATGAAGATATCATCTTTCTTCAACACACATACAAGATATCCCTTTAAATGAAGTAAATCAGACAAGCTTCCATCTTCCAACTCTCCAAGTTGTTGTTCAGCTTAACCAACTAGCTCAGGGGTACCCAACACAGATTCTTGGAGAAAGGGTGGTTTACAAGCAAACCAACATGATCACAAACTTAACATAGCGGTCAAGTGATGACCTGGTGATGCTTCCGAGAAGATATTCGAAAAAAACCATGAACCACCAATATGTTACTAAGCTCGGAACAATCTTGCTTTTCAGGGCAAGGCGATATGATCGAATAAGCAAGGATTGACACTATCCTAACTCATTGATCGACGAGTGCACCGGAAATAAGGACTAGGTAGCACGATCAACCTTAGGGTGATGATTCAAGAAGCAACACGCTAAGAATGAAATTTATTGTCCATTTAACTTCCAAACAACAGAGTTGCTAGGAGTACAGATTTCACACATCATAGTTCACCTGTCGGCATTCCGGTTGCAACAACACGGGAGCCGAGAAATGAATAATGAGGGCGAGAAATATCACTGTATCAAGAGTTCATAGGATGGTGTGCAATTCCCATGATATTCTTGATATAAAGATGGCAATACTCCAGGGTAGAACATAATCAAAAGCTGGATTGGCATTTTGATTTACGGATTACAACTGCTTTGACCCGATCCTTGAAATGGATAAGGTACTGGAGTTTGTTTTTCCTAGTCATTCCGAATAGAATGGCTTGATGGACCACATGAGTAAAAGGCATCGATGAATGAATGCATGCATACTCTTGACTATCAATTGATAGACGAGGTCAGAAGACAGCTAAAGAGGGAAAACCCAAAAGAACATATGATTTTCTAAGTTGTGGATGCATGGACTAGCATGTCGAACGAGTTCAACATATTTCTTTCGGATAACCCATGCAGAAAGGTTGAACTGGCAGAGTCACAATATAGAATGGAGAACCCGTCAAGAGCACTCTGGTGGTGATCCTTCGGTTCTAAGAACTTCTGCCATAAGCGGTTCATAGTGTTTGGAAGAAGGAAATACCACGAACCTCGAGGACTATTGCAAAGGTTACTAATATCCTAAAGGAACTAGCAAATACTAGCAACATGAAGTAGGGTGAATCTCGGGTTCAAAACCCAGGAATAGAATGCCTACTAACGAAATGGCATCACGGGATGCTTTCGAGAATGATGGCCAAAATCATCACACTGGGAACACAAAGCATGGCTAGATTACTAGGTGATCCTCTAAGACACCTAGAGTCATAATAATAACTCCAACATATATGTCGAGGCAATAGAGTACCTCAACACACCGATTAGTGTGCTAATCTGGCACAAAGGACATTGAAAACAGAGGAAGAGGATTTGCAAATGCATCAGATTGTTTAGAAACCTGGGATGACTCACACAGCATAACAGCTACAAATGCTTAAAATGATTTAAGACATCTTGCAAAATGGTGGCATAACCACTCAACATCATAATATCAAGGTTCCGAGACCAACTATGAACAAACGGAAGTAGTAGGGACTGAACTGAGGCTTGAATCTAACAATCTTATAAGTCTACAGATTAGTAACATGTGATCTTGATAGAAAGAAGAGAAAGCCTAGTTCCTTAACCCCGTAGGAAAGATAAGATGACTCGAATCAGAAGGCATAAGGTATAAGGAGTAAAAATAGCCTTACGTTCCATCCCACAATCAATTCCCTTATATAACTAAAGAATTTCTAGACTCAACTTCGACCAGTTTGGCTTGGTAATCCTACAGGCAGTCAAGCTCTGATGCCATAGCTGTCAGGACCCCGATCCAATGCCACACCGATCTAGCATGTAACACCTCATATCACTTTGCGGCCTCACGCACGGTATTCCCACGGGTGTCGCCTTACCAGGCCCGGGACCGTTTGCGCCTTTTGGCTCACGTATATGATAGTGTCGCTAGCATCCATATGACAAAGAACCCGGGCTGACATGACTAGTCGTGAACCCGAAGTGGCGCTAACTTATAGGGACATGCATACATGACCCAACAACGAACGTGTCGGTCATCAGCGAGTGAATCCGGGCTATAGCAACTGGGCTAGCAGGACTCTGGTAAACCAGGCTGTAGCAGGCTAACAGGACTCCGGTAGACACCGCTTGACATTTCCCCGAAGGGACAGACACATGAACGAAGAAGGACACATGCCGGCCAGCCTAAGTGTTCCGGAGCAGTAGCAAGCTACCATGGCTCAGTGGAAGCACTAGGAGACATTTCCCGGTAAGAGAGGCTACCAAGGATAAACAACTAGGTTGACAGATCCCACACATACCAAGCATTTCAATAACATACACACAATATGCTCGATATGTGCAAATACAACATGGCATCACAACATGACTCTACAACTCAAGTATTTATTCAATAGGCTCCGAGGAGCGAGATATTACAAACATGGGTCTCTCGACCCAGCATTCAGAGCATACAAGTCAAAGCACATGTGGAAGCTTAACATGTCTGAGTATAGACAACTACAAATGAAAAAAAGGCTGAGAAGCCTGACTAACTACCAGATCCTGCCGAGGGCTCAAGATCGTAGCTGAGGTAACAAGCTAAACGTCGAAGTTCACGCGGAACTACTAGTGAGACTGAAGTCTCTCTGCAAAAACATAAAATAGGCAAACGTGAGTACAATTGTACCCAGCAAGACTTACATCAGAACTAACTACATATGCATCATTATCAACAAAGGGGATGGTGGGGTTTAACTGCAGCAAGCCAGTTTTGACTCGGTGGCTATCCTGAACTACGACTACAAGTAACTCTTTTGAGGTGGCGCACACGAGTCCACATATTCACCATATCAATACACCACTATGGATCCGCCCCCGTCTCCCTACGAGAACGCCATCCATAGCACTCACGCTTATCTTGCGTATTTTAGAGTATCCGCTTTCACTTGTCTATGAACTGTACAGGCAACCCAGAAGTCCTTTACCGTGGACATGGCTATTCGAATAGATAATGTCAACCCTACAGGGGTGTACTTCTTCACACACGCTCTGACCACTTATCGCCGTTTACACATGTACTCAGCAACCGTCAAGCGGAAGCCCAGCGAGGGTGTCGGCCACGACCTGACTAACCACACAAGTCTCTCAACCAGGTTTATCGCCTATTCGGGTTCCATCCGCAAGGAGATCCGGCCGGGGTGTCGCTCACGACCCCAAAGGATGTGATCAGGGTTCCCAAGCCCACCATCCGGGTGCCACTTGGTACACCGTGCCACTGTGCCTAGTCTGTCCCAAGCCCACCTGTACCGGGTGCCACTTGGTAGACTACTAACACTACCTACTAACACCAGAAACTAGTTGCAACTCCTGGACAGAGATCGGGTTGATTAATAAGTCGAGAGGGGCACTTAAGCATTCCAATGTGTGGTAGTAGCTATTCATAGATCACAAACACAGAACTCAGTTCCTGAGGACGGTTTCAATGAGACAACCCACCATGTACTCCTACATGGCCTCTCACCGCTACCTTTACCAAATCGTGTTCACACACTTAGCTCTCAACAGTAGGACATGTTCACAACTTTCCAATTCATCCCCAATGAATCATACCTGACACAACTCTAAGCAATAGCAGGCATGAAGAACAAGCATGAATGAGTAGGCACATTAGGGCTCAAACAACTCCTACTCATGCTAGTGGGTTTCATCTATTTACTGTGGCAATGACAGGTCATGCAGAGGAAAGGGGTTCAACTACCACAACACATAACAGTTGAAACGTTGTTGTCCTAATGCAGTAAAAGAGAGCAGGAGCGAGAAAGTGGGATTGTATCGGAATGAACAAGGGGGGTTTTGCTTGCCTAGCACTTCTGAAGATGATATAGCCCTTCATCGGTGTCATCAAACTCATCGTCGAAACCACGTCTATCGAGAGGGGACAATTACCGGCAACGGAGAAGGAAGCACAATCGATGCAATGCACAATATGATGCATGATCATCACATGGCAAAATGTGTGTATTGGGCTAATGCAACGAAAACCAGATGGGTTTGAGTCATTTTGAACCAATGGTTCAACCCCAAACTCATCTTATGAATTTAAATGGTGCTTATCATGTTTTGTGCTAAACAGCAAGGTTAAGTAGTTTAAACATGCATGAAACCAGTACAGATGGATAGATTGGATTTTTTTGATCATTTTTCATATATAACTTATTTCATTTGGAGTTACTGTTGAATTTCTATGATTTTTAGAAGTTTAGGACATTTTCTGGATTTTCTGATTTATTTTAAATCCAGAAAATCATTTACTGCATCGGCATTGCATCATGCTGACCTCAGTAGGTCAACAGACCCGGTCCAGGTCAAACCTGACGCGTGGGTCCTGCATGTTAGTGACTCAGGCTGGTTAGTCCCACAGACAGGTGGGTCCGGTCAACTCCCACGTCAGCCAGTCAACCCTGACGCGTGGGTCCGCTGGTTTTGTTAACTAAACTAACTTAAAACTAATAGCGGTTTAATTAGGCAGCAGGGCCCACTGTTAGTGTCCAGGAAGTGAGGTTAATTAGCGTGTTTAGCTGCTAATGACGTTGCCACGTCAGCCCGCCGGAGTTTCGCCGGCGGTGACCAAATCCGACGACAAAAATGCCATGGGAAAGCGCTACAGGGGATGGTTTCGGGCGTGGTTTGCGGCTATGGGTTGCTGGGCTTCTCGCGCATCCAGGGGTGGCAACGGCTCGAGCTGGGGTGGCCGGAGCTCACCGGAATGGAGCTCGCGGCGGCGCCGGAGTTCGGCCCCGAGCGGCATGGGGTGCTGTGGTGCAAGTCAGGAGCTTAGAGCGGCGGCGTTGGGTTCGTGGGGACCCGCTGAGCTTGCGGCTGTGCTCAAGTGCGAGTTGTGGCTGCGGTTACCATGGTGGCGCCATGGACGGCGGCGGTGAGTTTCGGCCGCGCTGAGGGTTGCAGCTACAGCGAGCAAATGAGCGCGGGGAGAGGGCGGAAAAGAAGAGGAGCTCACAGCGGGGTCGATGACCGTCTCAGAGGGCTCGGGGAGGCGCTGGACGCGGCAAAATCAACGACGGCGATCTCAGGCATCCGAGGAAGAAGACGACAATGTTGATGGTGTTGCAGGGCACTCGGGGACGCGGGCGTCATCTCGGAGAAGCTGCGGAGCTCGGCGTGGATGCTAGCACGGCGAAAACGTTGGTGCTGGCCACACGAGCGGCAGCGGTGGCTGGCGGGGCTCTCTGTTTGGCGAAGAACGAGGAGGGAGAGGGGAAAATGGCAGGGGAGAAGGAGGGATCTAGGGAGAGTGAGAGAGGGTCAAGGGGCTGCGTGGCACTCGTCTAGAGCCGTCTAGGAGGAACCAGGCAGGCAGGGAGGGAGGAGGTGGCGCTCGGAGGGCGCGCGTGCGGCAAGCACACGCTCAGCGTCCTACTGGCACTGGGTTGAAGACAACCTTGCCCCTAGTGGGCTGGGCTGGCCAACTGGGCCGGCCAGGTGGGCTTTGGTGGGCGCCAGGTAAGCTCCAGGTGAGTCTCTGCTCTTTCCTTTTTTTGTTTCTGTTTTCTACTTTTGTAGTTTGTTTTTGATCTAGTTTTAAAAACCAAATCAACTTTATAAATCCTGAAAATATTCATGAGCACTTTCTGAATTATTTCAGTGTCCCACAAATAATTCCAACATTATTTGAGCATTTAAATTATTTATAGTGTTTAAATGCCCAAAGTCAAATACAATATGATTTAATTCAAAAATCAAAAAATGATCTAAGAATATATTCATCATTTTTGGCAGAGGTTTCCACCTTAGCCAGAAATCATGAACTTTTCTTAGGAACTTTTTGGGTTTATTGAAAAAGATTTTAATCCACCCTAGTTGAGTTGATTTAATGCTAGGTTTGAACATCCCCATTTCAAGTTTAAGCAAAATTTAAACATGATGCACACATGAAGCTAGCCTAGTGCAATACCAGAAGCTAGGGATGTGACACTAGGTTTCGCGGATCATCAGCAAGGCAAGTAACACTTTGATCATACTTCTTTATTACCTAGTTTTTATGCATTAGATCAATCCATAACCAATTGCATGATTAGGATCTGATTAATATGTGGGTTTTGGGAAGTAGTTGAGGTAGTACCTATTACCTGTTTTATTATTAAACCGTTGGGAGTTACTTTCTACGTTTGCTTATTATGCCATGCTATGCTAGTAGACGTGGATTGGGTGAGTGTATCCATGACAGATGTGAGATTGTTAATTAATGGTTTATTTAAGGTGGCAACTTTAACACACATCTGGGTGGATTGAGGTACCTGGGTATTCCAGTATTGCCTGTTTGTTTTTGGACCGCCACCCAGGCTCAAAGGGATCATAAGATTATTCATGCTAGAAACTTCCGTGTGCAGTGCTATTATGGGCTCTAGCATAGTTGATTAATTCGTGCGAACTGTTACAGTGGTAGACTAGCAGATGTAGGGGAAAGTAGGTGTACAGGTCTACCCATCGTAAGGTGCTAGTGCTTCTGAAAAACTATGTCTCGGTCATCCGTTTCTCAAACACCATGTAGTGCGAGAAAACCAACGGAGGAGATCGAGTCGTGTGGGGAAAAGTGCGCAACCTCTGCAGAGTGTATAAACTAATCATGATTAGCCGTGTCCCCGGTTCTAGATGTCTTGAGTATCTAGTACTTGGATTATCATGTGAATCTCATCATGTTACTTTAATTAATATTGTTGGGTTTTAATGATGATGTTACTTAATTGGGATTGAGAATGCTGTCAACCATTCTCAATGTTTAACAACCACCATGGTAGTTAAATAAATTTATTCCTTTACAGTAGGGAAAAAATGGCTTTATGCAAAACTGTAACCATAGAGCTTTCCACCAAGCCATATATGCATGTAGTATAGCTTTATTCTTTCATTACTCTCTGTGTGTTACCTTGCCAGCATATTCCATGTGCTGACCCGTTTTCGGGCTGCAACGTTCATGTTGTAGACTTTTCAGACGACGAGTAAGATGCCTTAGGATCGTGGTTCTATACTCAGTGATGCCATTGGAGTTGATGGACTCACTTTATATTCCAAGCCTTCCGCTGTTATCGTTGTTAGATGGCCTTAAGCCATATTTATTTGTAATAAGTTCTCTTTGGAGACATTCGATGTAATAAGTGTGTGATTGCTACTCTGTTATAAATCCTTCGAGTACTGTGCGTGTCAGCATTACTGATCCAGGGATGACACTGATGCACAAAGATCAGACTGTTTGAGGTCTGGTCGCTACAAGATGGTATTAGAGCACATGCTGACTGTAGGACACGACCACTAAGCTAAAGCCCTAGATCACTATTCTCTCTTCTCATTTCTGACTCCTCATCTTTTCTATTCTTTTAGGATGGCGGATGCAAGGAACAAGTTCATGCAACCGAATGAAGATACACCCTTTGGACGACACCTGAAGGAAGTCACAAGATTCCTGAACATTGGAGTACCAAGCTTCACCGGGACCTACAATGCCACATTAACTGAAGAGGAGCGCTGGATGATTCAAGTTCAAGTTCCAGGAAGGACGTTCATGCCCGTCACTGAGCCCATAGAGTTTTCCTTTGATGCACCAACCTGGAGCCTAGGAAAGAGCATGGCACCCCACATCACCATGGGACTTATTGGAGAAGTTTACCACAAGGAGCTTAAGGATACTATCTACCAGATTTGTGGGCGCCGAGATGAGCAATGGGAGATGGTCAGCACCAGGAAGGACAGATCAATTACAACTTTCATCCAGGAGTTAAACCAACACATTCGACGCCAGGAGAACCAGATGTGCGCAGGCATGATGGATCTGAAGAAGGCCATGACCAAAATCACGGAACTGGATGAAGAACTCAAGTCTACACGCGATGGATATGAGAAATAGCAACACTAGTAGAGAAGAATGATGATCTGAAAAATAAGCTAAGAGTGTTCATGGGATTTCCAGCAACTAGAGAAGACGAAGATTGCACTTGTCCCGAGAACTACATCATCATCGGTGACACCAACTCGGACCCGGACGATAGTGATGATGAGTATGTTGATGAAGCTGGAGCAGATATCATGGAGTCTTCATCGGAGCAGTTTTTATAGTAGACCACCATAACAATAGTATATTTTCCCCCATGTATCTAGTATAGTCCGAGCACTTTTGTAATGATAGATAGACCGTGTATGCCCTTGCTTGTTTGAATGAAGTGTTTTGATTGAAATTTGTCTCATGTGCATATGGGTAGTGTTTTCCCTCTAGACCTCATTCTATTCTGTATTCTCATCTTTTCTAAACCCTCAGATGCCTCCGAGACGTGACAATGGATTTGCTTTCCCACCGGAGCTCACCCAGTTGATCCAGCAGTAGAATGCATTGATGTAGATTCTAGTCCAGAATCAGAATCAGGGGAACAACAACAAAAACAACCCACCACCACCACCACCTGTTGATCACTTAACCCATTTTCTTAGGCTGAATCCGCCGGTGTTCTCCAGTAGCACCGAGCCGATTGTTGCAGATGATTGGCTTCGCAAGACAGCCAGGGAGTTGACCACTATAGGATGCACAGATGCGGAGAAGGTGCTATTTGCCGCACATCAGCTTGAGGGACCTGCAGCATCATGGTGGGAGAATTTCACAGCCACCTATCCAGTAGACACTATCACATGGGATCAGTTTCAGCAGGCTTTTCATACCGCTCATGTTTCAGCAGGAGCTATGGCCATGAAGAAGCATGAGTTTCGCAAGTTATGCCAGGGAGGACGTACAGTTGGTCAGTATGTGGATGAATTCAGTAAGCTAGCACGTTATGCCCCAGATGACGTTGCTACAGATGCATCTAAACAAGAGAAGTTTCTGGAAGGACTGAATGATGAGCTGAGTATGCAGTTGATGGTAGCAAGTTTCAACAACTACCAGGAGTTGGTAGACCGTGCTCTTATGATTGAAGGGAAGCAGCAGCAGATTGAAAACCGCAAGAGGAAGTATGGACAAGGGAAATACAATTCTGGAGCTCAGCAGAAGCCACGTTTTACCCCGAAATCGGGAGGACAGTTCCAGCATACCCATGGAGGTGGTAGCTCACACAACTATAATGGTTCCAAGAATGGTAACGGGAATGGAGGAGGCAATGGCCAGAACAGTACCAACCCCTCAACACCAGCCAAGAGGGATCTGAGTCAAGCCACTTGCTTTAAGTGCCAGAAGACCGGACATTACGCCAATGAATGTCCTGAAGGCCAGAATGGGAATGGCAATGGAAGCTCTGGGAAGAAGCCGAACCCTTTGAACAGAGGACAAGTGAACCACGTTAGCGTGGAGGAGGTTGAAGCCCAGCCAGATGTAGTAATAGGTAAGTTTTTGGTTAAGTCATTTACTGCACTCGTTCTTTTTGATACTGGTGCATCACATTCATACATATCAAGGGGATTTGTGGATAAGTATAGACTCCCCACCAAGGTTCTAGGAACACCCATGCTAGTAACCTCACCAGGAGCAGAGTATATGGCAAGTCGAGGATGTTTTCAAGTGCCGTTGAGTATAGGCAAGCATGTTTTCCCCTCAGACTTAATCATTTTGGAATCTCAAGGTTTGGATGTGATTCTGGGTATGGATTGGTTATCGATGTATGGGGAAAACATCAATTGCTCCAGTAAGTCGATCTTGCTTACTACCCTAGAAGGGAGAAGGATAAGGTATGTATCAAGACATGAGCCGAAGAGGATGCACGTAAATTCCTTATCAGGAGTTGTGTAGGAGGAAGTACCAGTAGTGAAGGATTTTCCTGATGTATTTCTAGAAGAGTTGCCAGCATGCCACCGGATAGAGACATCGAGTTTTTAATTGAGCTTTTGCCAGGCACAGGGCCGATATCCAAGAGACCATACAGGATGCCAGCAAAGGATTTGGATGAGATTAAGAGTCAGATTAAGGAGTTAATGGATAAAGGCTATATTCGCCCAAGTTCTTCGCCTTGGGGGTCACCAGTACTTCTAGTGGAGAAGAAAGATGGATCATTAAGGATGGTTGTTGACTATCGAGGCTTGAATGCAGTAACAATCAAGAACAAGTACCCACTACCGATGATCAATGACCTGTTTGACCGATTGCAAGGAGCAAAGGTATTTTCCAAGATCGATTTGCGATCAGGATACCATCAGTTGAAGATTCGAGAGCAGGATATACCTAAGACGGCTTTTACCACCATGTATGGGCTGTACGAGTATACCGTTATGTCATTTGGTCTGACGAACGCGCCTGCCTGTTTCATGAACATGATGAACAAAGTATTTATGGAGTTTCTGGATAAGTTCGTCGTGGTTTTCATTGATGATATTTTGGTCTACTCAAAGAACGAAGAGGAGCATAAGGAGCATTTGCGTTTGGTATTGGAGAAGCTCAGAGAACACCAGTTATATGCCAAGTTCAGCAAATGTGAATTTTGGTTGAAGGAAGTTGGATTCCTCGGACATGTTATATCCGGAGAGGGTATAGCAGTAGACCCAACCAAGGTTGTCACCGTGACAAATTGGGTAGCACCAACAATAGTTGGAGAGATCTGGAGTTTCCTTGGACTGGTAGAATACTACCGGAGATTCATTGAAATTTTTCAAAGATTGCAAAGCCCATGATGGAGTTGTTGAAGAAGGATACCAAGTTCAATTGTACTGAGGAATGTGAGGCCAGTTTCCAAGAATTGAAGAAACGTTTGGTTACCTCGCCAGTGTTGATTCTGCCAGATCTGATCAAGGATTACGAGGTGTATTGCGATGCTTCACGTCGAGGACTTGGGGCAGTGCTTATGCAGGAGGGGAGAGTTGTTTCGTATGCGTCACGACAGCTTAAACCTCATGAGTTGAATTATGCCACACATGATTTCGAGTTAGCAGCCGTAGTGCATGCATTGAAGACATGGAGACATTTTCTTATCGGAAATCATTGTGAGGTGTACACGGATCACAAGAGTTTGAAGTCCATTTTCACGCAGAAGGAGTTGAATCTCAGGAAAAGGAGATGGTTGGAGCTCATCAAGGATTATGACATGAGATTGCACTACCACCTCCGGAAGGCTAACGTAGTAGCCGACGGGTTGAGCCGTAAGAGCCATGTCAATACACTCATAACCGCAGGGTTGCCAAAGGAGTTAGCCGAGGACCTTTGCGAACTATGTTTGGAGATAGTTTCGAGAGGCTATGTAGCAGCATTGGAAATTCAGTCGACCTTGATGGATAAGATCAGAGAAGCTCAGAAGACTGACAAGGAAATTGCTGAGATAAAGGAGAAGATGAGCAAAGGAAAAGCTAAGGGATTTCATGAGGATGAGCATGATACCTTATGGTTTGAAGACCGTGTTTATGTGCCTAATGACCCGGAGATCAGGAAGTTGATTTTGCAAGAGGCTCATGATTTGCCGTATTCGATTCACCCAGGAAATACCAAGATGTATTTGGATTTGAAGGAGACTTTCTGGTGGACCGGAATGAAGAAGGATATTGCGGAATATGTAGCAGTTTGTGATGTATGTCAGAGAGTAAAGGCAGAGCATTAGAAGCCAGCAGGATTGCTACAACCATTGCCGATACCTGAATGGAAGTGGGATAAGTTAGGCATGGATTTTATCACGGGATTGCCCAGGACTCGTTCAGACTATGACTCGATTTGGGTTGTAGTCGATTGTTTGACGAAGGTAGCTCATTTCATTCCAGTGAAGACCACTTACACCAGTGCTAAGTTGGCCAAGATATACATGACCATGATCGTATGTCTGCATGGAGTTCCCAGGAGCATTGTATCAGATAGAGGAACCCAGTTTACCTCAAAGTTCAGGAATCAGTTGCATGAAACTTTGGGTACCAGGCTAGAGTTCAGTACAACTTTTCATCCGCAGACAGATGGACAGACTGAGAGAGTCAATCAAATTTTGGAGGATATGTTGAGAGCTTGTGCGCTAGATTTCGGATCTAGTTGGAACGACAATTTGCCATATGCAGAGTTCTCTTACAACAACAGTTATCAATCCAGTTTGAAGATGGCCCCTTTTGAAGCATTATACGGAAGGAGGTGCAGGACCCCGTTGTCTTGGGACTAAGTTGGAGACCACCAGTTGTTTGGACCAGATTTGATTAAGGAGTCTGAACGGAAAGTGAAGTTGATTCGCGACAGGCTCAAGGTAGCCCAGTCCAGGCAGAAAAGCTATGCAGATTCAAAATGCAAGGAGACAGTTTACGAAGTCGGAGATAGAGTCTATCTTCGTGTATCCCCACTTCGAGGAGTTAAGCGTTTTGGAGTCAAGGGAAAGTTAGCAACACGTTTTGTGGGACCATACAAAGTTTTGGAGCATATGGGAGAAGTTGCCTACAAGTTGGAATTGCCTGAGGGATTGTCAGGAGTTCACGATGTGTTCCACGTTTCCCATTTGAAGAAGTGCCACGCAGAGATGGCTGATATACCGCTAAGAGATACCGTGCCACTAGAGGCGATTCAGTTGGACAGTGATTTGACCTATGAGGAGAAACCAGTCAAGATTCTTGAGTATGCCAGCCAAGTCACCCGCAACAAAGTTATCAAGTTTTGCAAAGTTCGGTGGAGCCACCACACCGAGGATGAAGCCACCTGGGAGCGAGAGGAAGATTTGCTGAAGGACCACCCTCACCTATTTTCTAGCCAACCCGAATCTCGAGGGCGAGATTCATCTTAAGGGGGGTAGGTTTGTAACATCCCAAATTTTCAATTTGGAATGTTATACAAATAGATCATTACTGCATATCATATTTAATGCATTTTGCCTCGATCCTAGAAAATTCTACGCAACTCAAGGACCCACGGAGAGAGTTGGGGATTTCGATATTTTCATACTTGAGTTTTCTCAAATTTTGAAAGTAGGATCATTTGATTTTATTTATTTTATCTTCAATTATTTCAATATGAGAGAGGGAATAAAATGAATTTCCCAAAATAAAGAAATATTGAGGATTTAATAAAAAATCAAATAAGATTTTATTTTGGAATTTCTGGCTATTTTATTTGAATTTAGGAAAAATGCATGTTTTTAAAAATTGCATTTAGGCCCCAAATAAATGTTCATCCAAACCGGCTTGATTTTAGAATCCGGTGAAAATTTATTTTGGGATTTTTGGAGTCCGTTTAGTATTTCTTTCGTTTGATTTTCTGCGCGATAATTATTTAGAAAAAGAATCCGAACCGACTACGGGCCGTAACCGGCCAGGACTCGCCTGGCCGGGTCTTTATAAGCCGCGCCCGGGCCGACCCCCTCAGCCCAAACCGCCGCCGCCAGCCCACCCGCCGCCGCCGCCGCCCAAACCCTAACCCTAGCCGCCGCCAGCCCGTGCCGCCGCCGCCCGCTGCCGCGCCGCGCGCCGCCGTCATTCGCTGCTGCCGCCGCCACCACCGCTGCCGCCACCGTCGTCGCCGACCACCCCGAGGTTGACCTCGCCACCGCCTTTTTGTAGAAAAACCGTTCGGTTTTTCCGTCGGTTTTTCGTCGGTTTTTTATTCGTTTTTTTATTAGATCGGTTTTTTTTCCGGTTTAGGTTAATTAGCGAGCGTTCGCTCGTTCGTTCGTTTTAATGAACGCGTTCATTGTTTAGATCCAGATAATGAACGTTCATTCGTTAATCTGTTCGTCATTTTCTTTTTCTCGGATTTATTCCGCGATTTTTCCGATCGCGATTTCTGATCCGATTTTCGTTTTAGTATAACTTTTCGCTCGTTTATCGAAATCAGGCGATTCAAACGCCTAGAGTTTCGTCTCGAAACCCTCTTTCTTAATAATCAACTCAAACAAGTTTTTGCTTATGTAAAATTTTACTTAGGTCCAGATTAGTAAACGAAGCTTGTTTCTTTCGCCGTTTGAGTTTTGTTTCTTCGTTCGATTTGATTCTTTTTGCAAACTGGAGTTCTTAAGTTGAGCTTTCTGGTTAGATCTCTTATTTGAGTTTTACCTGTGCATTAGATGAGTACTTATTGTATGCTTGTTTGTTTGTTTGCTTGCGATAGAGTACCCGGATTGTGCCGCTTGCTACTTCGAATCCCTAGGTTTCGCGGATCATCAGCAAGGCAAGTAACACTTTGATCATACTTCTTTATTACCTAGTTTTTATGCATTAGATCAACCCTGAACCAATTGTATGATTAGGATCTGATTAATACTTGGGTTTTGGGAAGTAGTTGAGGTATTACCTATTACCTGTTTTATTATTAAACCTTTGGGAGTTACTTTCTACGTTTGCTTATTATGCCATGCTATGCTAGTAGACGTGGATTGGGTGAGTGTATCCATGACAGATGTGAGATTGTTAATTAATGGTTTATTTAAGGTGGCAAATTTAACACACATCTGGGTGGATGAGGTACCTGGGTATTCCAGGATTTCTTGTTTGTTTTTGGACCGCCACCCAGGCTCAAAGGGATCATAAGATTGTTCATGCTAGAAACTTCCATGTGCAGCCACATGCTATTATGGGCTCTAGCATAGTTGATTAAGTCGTGCGAACTCTTACAGTGGTAGACTAGCAGATGTAGGGGAAAGTAGGTGTACAGGTCTACCCATTGTAAGGTGCAAGTGCTTCTGAAAGACTATGTCTCGGTCATCCGTTTCTCAAACACCATGTAGTGCGAGAAAACCAACGGAGGAGATCGAGTCGTGTGGGGAAAAGTGCGCAACCTCTGCAGAGTGTATAAACTAATCATGATTAGCCGTGTCCTTGGTTATGGACGTTTTGAGTATCTAGTACTTAGATTATCATGTGAATCTCATCATGTTACTTTAATTAATATTGTTGGGTTTTAATGATGATGTTACTTAATTGGGGTTGAGAATGCTGTCAATCATTCTCAATGTTTAACAACCACCATGATAGTTAAATAAATTTATTCCTTTGCAGTAGGGAAAAATTGGCTTTATGCAAAATTGTAACCATAGAGCTTTCCACCAAGCCATATATGCATGTAGTATAGCTTTATTCTTTCATTACTCTCTATGTGTTACCTTGCCAGCATATTCCATGTGCTGACCCGTTTTTGGGCTGCAATGTTCCTGTTGCCGACTTTTAAGACGACGAGTAAGATGCCTTAGGATCGTGGTTCTATACTCAGTGATGCCGTTGGAGTTGATGGACTCACTTTATCTTCCAAGCCTTCCTCTATTATCGTTGTTAGATGGCCTTAAGCCATATTTATTTGTAATAAGTTTTCTTTGGAGACATTCGATGTAATAGGTATGTGATTGCTACTTTGTTATAAATCCTTCGAGTACTGTGCGTGTCAGCATTACTGATCCAGGGATGACACTGATGCACAGAGATCAGACTGTTTGAGGTCTGGTCGCTACAATGTTGGTTGCATATTTTACTCATTCGAGGACATCCACTTGTTGTTTTGATTGTTTGGTTTCTTTCCTTTTGCCAAGTGGATGGACAAGAATGCCTAAGAACCTTCTCTAGCTATCTATGCTTTTCTTATCTCAAACTCTATTCATGCTATATCACAAAGTTTGATCAAGTCAGATTCGAACCACTCTGTGTGAGTCGCACTCGGAGTCCCCGATTCGTCATAGACTTAAAATTCAAAAACCTCTTTGTGCGTTTTGGTCTGACCGAGTCTTACCTTTTCGGTCATACCGAGATCACTAAGTTGATCTAGGTTTTCAATCTCGGTGCAACCGATTAGAACTTTTCGGTCACACCAAATTGCAGTAACTGCTTGCAGTAATGCATCTCGGTGCCACCGAGTTGTTCCACCCGGTCACGCCGACAGGGTCAGGCTATATATACTCACGGGTCAAATTTTGGAAAATCTTTCGAAACCCTTCGACCACGCACAGCCTGCTCTGCCTCTTCGGGTCTCCGGATCGTCCTCCTCGTCACCAGTGACCTCCCGCCACTTGTCTCCACCGCTGTCAACGGGATTCTGCTCCGCCGTTGCCGCTGTGGCGAGTCCATTGCCGCATTGGGGTATGGATTTGAACTTTGTACTATTCTTAACTCTGATTCCTAGCACATTGCATTGCCATGAATCTTGCCACGTTTGAAATCTTCCTATTCAGCAAAACTACTCCGTAGATTAGTCTTGGATTGAAAATTCAGGGTTAGGTTTCCGCCGAATTCGTCTCGGACCGACCGAGTTGTAGAAATCGGTCTCACCGATTTGGCTCAAGCAATTGCACATGTGATTCTCAGTCTGACCGAGAATTGGAAATTGGTGTGACCGAGATCGATTCTTTGTGAAACCCTAGCAGTCTTAGTTCCACCAAACTGTGACTCGGTCTAACCAAGTTCACTAGTTTAGGTTCCAAAAGCTGCTTCGGTATCACCGAGTTTACAAATCGGTAGCTCCGAAATGCTTTCTGTGGAAAACTAAAACTAAGTTTTTGACTCAATTTTTTGCAAAAACCTTTGTGCTTTGTGATGCTCATCTACTCTACCTCATCTACATCTATTCACAGGGTCTGATGTCAGAGTTTGCATCATGTCAGATCAGAGTGACAGTCAGAACAAGTCTGAGGAGCAAGTTCATATGAGTGAGGGCACTAGTCCCTCTAGTAGTTATGATGAGGGTAGCAGGAGCACACCCAGCAATTTACCCAAGGCAACAACCAGGGCAAGGAAGAAGAAAACCTTAGATTTTGAAGATGAGGACTATGCTGCTGTAGATGATGAGGCCACCTCAAAGAAGAAGGTGCTGAAGAAGGATTATGGCACAACTGCTACCACAAAGCCTCAAATGAAGACCAAGGCTCCTGCAAGAAGAATTCCAATGTCTAAGGCCAGAGCCTCTACTCAAGTAACTTTTGAATCTAAACCCAAAGAACTAGTTGTGGTTGAGAAGAAAAGGAAAGAAAGGGTCAAGAAGACCATGGCCATAGTAGTTGGGAAGCCCTCAATGATGGAAGACGAGGAAGAGGATGCTGCACCAGCACCTAAAGCTCAAAAGCTAATGGGAGATGCTATTAAGTGAGGGGCTGCTCCATCTAAGCCCAAGGCTGCTCCACCTGCACCCAAGCCTAAACCCAAGTGGAACACCAGAAGCATTCCTGCATCTGAGAAGAACAAGGCCCCAGTGCCTGAAGCTACTGAAGAAGATGAAGATTCTCTTGTTTTGAGAAAGTTGAAGCCCAAGATTCCTGATCACAATGATGCTCACCCAGTTGCAGAAGACATGCATATCAGAAAGGATGCTGGACTGAGATTGTGGAGACAATCAGATCCTTATGCTGTGAGGAGAGGGACATCAGTTGACTATAGATTCCACACAAAGGAGCAACATGATTTCTATGAGACTATTTTGCTTGACAAGAAGCCCATTGTGTGTGACATGAGATGGATCAACTGGGATTACATCAAGAAGAATGAAGCTCACTATCCAGGAGTTTATGATAGTTTCAAGTCTTGTGGAGTTGATGACTTTGTTGCCCAGAAGCTCACCAAGTGGAATGATGAGCTCATTATGCAGTTTTACTCCACAACTCACTTCTACCCAGATGGGAAGATTGTCTGGATGTCTGAGGGTACTAGGTACCAATCCATAGTTGTGGAATGGGCTGAGCTGATCAATGCCCCTAAGGAATCTTAAGATGACCTAGATGTCTATGCAGAGAAGAAGAAAGACCACAACTCTATGGCTCACATGTACAGAGAGATCCGAAATAAAGCTTTGGAAACACACAAGCTTGGATCTATACACTACCTATTGTTTGGTCTACCTACAATCAATTGGATCCTTAGGCACACATTGCTGCCAAAATCAGGTGATCACAAGGTGATCAGAGGTCATGCTATTAACTTGCTGCACTTGTTTGACATTCCTCAAAAGTTCAAAGTCATGAGCCTGATTGGGGAAACAATCAAAAGGACTGCTGCTAATCAGAAGAGAAGTTGTGGGTATGCTCCACACATTCAGAGGTCATGCTATTAGGTCATGCTATTAACTTGCTGCACTTGTTTGACATTCCTCAAAAGTTCAAAGTCATGAGCCTGATTGGGGAAACAATCAAAAGGACTGCTGCTGATCAGAAGAGAAGTTGTGGGTATGCTCCACACATTCAGGAGCTCATCAAATCAAAGATGGGCATAGGCACATATCTTTTGGATAAGGAGCATCTACCCCTATACCCTGAATTTGAAGAGAACACAATTGAGATGAATGAGGAGGATCCATCATCTGTGCAAGCACAAGAGAAGAGAGATAAAGCAAGGGCAGAGAAAGATGCAAAGACGCCAACTACTGAAGAGGCATCTCAGATTTTCCTGAAGAGCAAGCAAGAATAGCTTGGCTACTTGATTGCCTCCACCTTGAGGATTGAGAAGGGCTTGGCCACCCTGACTCAAAACTAGGAGAGCTTGGAGAGAATCATAGAGCAGAAGTTTTATGCTCTTGATGTCAAAGTTACTGAGATCCAAACTGCAGTTGAGCAACTTCAGGAGGATGTGGAGGATAAGAAGGGCAAGTCTACCACAGATGCTTTTGCTAGAGTGCCCAGAGGACAGAGATCTGCTGCAGTGCCTGTTCCAGACACCAGAGCTACATCATCTGCACCAGCTACAACTTCAGTGCCTCCACCTCCAGCACCCACTCCACCAGCTCCAGCTACATCAACTGATGCTTTCGTCCTTGGAGTCATCTCTACACCACCTCATGAAGACCAAGCCTGAGAGGCGTTTAGCACTATGCATTTTTGTGAACTTTTTGGTAACTTGTTGCCAAAGGGGGAGAAAAATGTATAGATCATATGCTTCGAGAGAGAGTGTTGCTTTTGATCTCTATTGTTTTGGTGGTTGAACCTTTTTATTCTGTGTGTGCTTGATACTTTATGCCTCTTGTGAGATACTTGGATGATCATGTGTTTGATCATGTTCTATGCTACATTAATGCTTGTTGGATGATATTATCTCTTATATCCTCATATGGTCATTCACTTTGCTTGGTGATGAGTGCATGTGTTTAATTATTATCATTTTGAGTGCTCCACCAAGATGTATGTGACATGGAAGAGTGACTCATGATCCTAACTCATTGTGCATTTGCAGTCCAAAGCAAATTTCAAATAGTGCACAAATATAGGGGGAGCTCTTACTTATCACATACTTCTCAAAGCAACAATGTCTTTTAATCTTATTATTATTTGTCGAAGCTTTGATCTATATGTTGTCATCAATTACCAAAAAGGGGGAGATTGAAAGTGCAACTATCCCTTGGTGGTTTTGGTAATTCCTAACAACATATAGCCCGTTGAGTTAATGCTATTTCAAGATAAATATTTCAGGAAAGCTCAATGATTGGCATGGCATGAATGAGAAAAGTGCATCCCTCAAAATGCTAAGGACAAAAGGATTGGCTCAAGCTCAAAGCACAAGACTCTACATTTTCTATTTTAGTGATCCAAGATCACATTGAGTCTATAGGAAAAGCCAATACTATCAAGGAGGGATGAGGTGTTGCTTAATGAGGCTCTTGCTCAAAATGCTTAGTGATATGCTCCAAAGCCCTCAACTACTTTCTCATATCCACATATGACCCAAACCAAAAGTCCAACTCGGCCCTACCGAATCTTTCTATCCGGCACCACCGAGTTCAAATGTCATAGCCACTGCCACAAACCCTAGTCAAATCGGTCTCACCGATAAAGATCTCGGTCTCACCGAGATGGGATTGTAATCTCTCTGTTTCCCTTCGTAACGTTTCGATCAAACCGAGATGAGCGATCGGTCCCACCAAGATTGCAATGCAAACTCTCTGTTTCCCTTTCGTAATGTCTCGGTCCAGCCGAGATGAGCGAATCGGTCCCACCGAGTTTGCCTGACCAACTCTCTGGTTAGCTTATTACCAAAATCGGTCCCACCGAGTTTGAGTAATCCATCTCACCGAGATTATGTTATGCCCTAACCCTAACCATATCCGTCCCACCGAGTTGACATGTCGGTCCCACCGAAAATCCTAACGGTCACATTATTTGCTAAATCGGTCCGACCACGTTTGACGATTTGGTCCCACCGAGATTGCTAAGTTGTGTGTAACGGCTAGATTTTGTGTGGAGGCTATATATACCCCTCCACCCACTCTTCATTCGTGGAGAGAGCCATCAAAACATGCCTACACTTCCAACATACATTTTCTGAGAGAGAACCACCTACACTTGTGTTGAGGTCAAGATATTCCATTCCTACCATATGAATCTTGATCTCTAGCCTTCCCAAGTTGCTTTCCACTCAAATCTTCTTTCCACCCAATCGAAATCCTGTGTGAGAGAGTTGAGTTTTGGGGAGACTATCATTTGAAGCACAAGAGCAAGGAGTTCATCATCAACACACCATTTGTTACTTCTTGGAGAGTGATGTCTCCTAGATTGGCTAGGTGTCACTTGGGAGCCTCCGACAAGATTGTGGAGTTGAACCAAGGAGTTTGTCAGGGCAAGGAGATCGCCTACTTCATGAAGATCTACCCTAGTGAGGCAAGTCCTTCGTGGGCGACGGCCATGGTGGGATAGACAAGGTTGCTTCTTCGTGGACCCTTTGTGGGTGGAGCCCTCTGTGGACTCATGCAGCCGTTACCCTTCGTGGGTTGGAGTCTCCATCAACGTGGATGTACGATAGCACCACCTATCGGAACCACGAGAAAAACATCCGTGTCTCCAATTGCGTTTGCCTTCTCAAACTCCTCCCCTCTACCTTCATATGCAATTGCTTTACATTCTGCTGCTATACTCTTAGAATTGAATATGTAGGTTGATTGCTTGACTTGTGCTAAGTTGCTAAAATCTGCCAAGTACTAAAATTGGGAAAAGGCAATTTTTTTATTGGGTCAAGTAGTCTAATCACCCCCCTCTAGACATACTTTCAATCCTAGAGGGTCTGAATATCGAGATAACACCCTCTGATCATGGGATCATGGCGGTTATCGCTCCGTGGATCGAACCATTCCTAGCCTACCTTAATAGGCAGGAGCTTCCCGACGATCAAAATGAAGCACGATGCATAGTTCGGCGCTCTAAGGCCTTTAAAGTGCATGAGGGTGAACTATACAAAAGAAGTACTACCGGAGTCCTTCAAAGGTGTATCTCCAAAGAGGAGGGAAGGCAACTCTTGGTAGAAGTACATGCTGGTCTCGGCGGTCATCACGACGGAGCTCGAGCCCTCGTAAGCAAGGCGTTCCTAACAAGGTTTTCTAGCCTATGGCTCGAGCAGACACTCAAGCCCTTGTCCAATGTTGCGTGGGCTGTTAGCTTTTCGCCAATCAATGCCACATGCCACCCACCACATTAAGAACAATCCCCATTACTTGGCCCTTTGCGGTTAGGGGGCTTGATATGGTTGGACCCCTTAAAGGGGCAAGCCACAAAAATAAGTACTTGCTGGTAATGGTAGATAAATCACTAAGTGGATAGAGGCCAAACCGGTAAAACCAGATGAGGTTGGGCCAGTGATTGACTTTATATCCGGCGTAGTCCACCGTTACGGTGTCCCGCACAGTATCATTACTAATAACGGCTCCAACTTCACAGCTGATGAGGTGAAGCTTGGTGGGCTAAGTTAGGCATTAAACTCAACTACGCATCCATATAGCACCCTCAAGCAAACAACCAAGTCGAAATGGCCAATGGTCTGATCATGAGTGGTATTAAGCCCAGACTAATGCGCTCTTTATGAGAATCAGACAAGCACTGGGTCGAGTAACTCGATTCCGTACATTGGGGACTCCGGACACGCCCAATCGAATGAGCGAATACTAACCCTTCTTTATGGTGTACGACGCAGAGGCCGTATTGCCCTGCAAAATCATTCATGACCCACCGAGAGTGTGCACGTACGAAGAGAAAGAAGCTGAACTAGATCAGTAGGATGACCTAGACGGACTCGAAGAAGAGCGCGATGTTCCTAAAGCCCGTTCCGCATTCTATCAACAATAGGACAGGCGTTACCAAAGCAGAGAAGTGCAGGCTAAGACGTCTAATGTCGGAGAACTTGTTTTACACCTCCCGAAAACGAAAAAGGACAAGCTCAAACCCAAATGTGAGGGCCCCTTCATCATAGATGAAGTCCTTACTGGAGGAGCCTATCGCCTTCGCAATGCAACATATAATTGCCTTGAGCCGAAACCATGGAATGCTGCCCGGCTCCGAAGAATCTAGGCATAGTTCGGCTCATTAGGTTTCATTTTAATTAGTTTTTTTCCTTTTTCTCTCCCTTTTTAATTTTTTTCTTTTTTCTCTCAAATGTATATATGTTCGGATCAACCGCATTGTTCAGGATACACATATTTTAATGTTTACACCCCAACATACATGGGGGCTTCTTTTAAAGAAGCATTCTATTGAAAAGATTATAAGCTTCTTTTGTCCATAACAGTTGTTGCTTCTGCCATTTTATGCACCTCTATGACTTAAGTTTTTGCCAAGCTGGGTTGCTTTGCTCCTGTGTTTATACCCTACGTTCCCGATTGTTCTTCTAGGGTGTAAAGGTAGTACCTCTGCGATTGCTACAACCGGGTTATCCGGACTTGTACCTTAGATGGGTGAAGCCAAAAGCTACCGTTCTTAAGGGAATAATTGGTCGGCATGTATACAACAGACTACTTTTTGGAATAACTATGGAATTGGCTACCTGTACTTAGGATACGAGCCTAGGCATGCACCATTACGCATGCTAACCCAAGGAAAGGAACCCCTAACGGAACTATTTTTCTTGGAAGATGTTTCTTACATTAAATAGTAATATAACATAACTCCCCGAAACACATTTTTTCTGTTCGAGCAATATGACCGGATTGCCTGGTTTCCAAAGATACTAAGCATTTCTTAGTTAAACACATTATATGGAAACACTCCAACTTCTTGGTTCGGAGGTAGAAGCCGAAGGTCTGCGATGATAAACATTTTATAAGTTTGGCAGGAGATAAGTTCGGTCATAAAGTACATTGATACATAGAATTGAACGCCTACTCTCTTTCTACGCCATCTAATAGGCTATGTAGTTTACAATCTTGTTGCGAATATTTCGCCGCTATCATTACTTGGTCGTATACCAAGATTACAGGGAATTCCTTCCCGTCAGGTCCTTGAGGTCCAACTCAGGCCATAAGATTCGGATCGAGTCTGGTGTAGCATGTCTTTACAATGGCCCATGCCTCTCGTGCACCTTCACGGCAAGCGGACATCTTCCACAGGTTGAATCGACGCCGAGCACCCTTGAACAGATCTACCAACATCTCCATGCTTTCTGGAGGGGCATCGGGTGGTCATAAGGCTTTGTCCATATTCTTCATGGCCTTTCGGGTTCGCTTGTGTAGTTTTGACAGTTCTTTTAGAACGTCGCTTTGCAGCCCGAACACTTCCTCCTCGTGGCGGCCGGTCAACATACCTGTATGAACCAAATTATAACATTCTATATTGTATGATTGTCAATACTTTGGACGGTTCTAAAGTCATACCAAATATGCCGCCCTTCAGCTTTTGGTTTTCCTGTTGTGCCTCCAAGAGTTGAGCCTTTAAGCTCTTTATCTCTTTGGTCTACTTCTTCAGTTCCTCTTCTAGTTTTTTATCTTTGCCAAAGTACATCGGGGCACTCTTCATTTCTTCAAGCTCGGTGACAGCAGCATTTAGATATTTCCGGCTTGTCTCGAGCTCCTGGGACAATGTGTTGTTCTTCTACTTGAGAACCTGCGGTCATAAATGATCCTAAAATCGGTTGGTTACTACCGCTTTAAGTCTCGGGGGCTACTGCTATCTATCTACTAAGCCTACATAAATTTCTACCTGTATATCTTTTGAGAACAGGCGAACAACTCCTGTAAGTCCGTCCCGGGCAGCTCGGATGTATGCGCCCATGGTGCTAAGAGCAGTAAACTCCTGCTCTGTTAAAGCAGGGGTACGCAGGGCTTCTTTCAAGTGTCGATGATTCATCACACTTTCCACTTTGGAGTTCGTGACGGACACCTCATCCTGCTCTTGATGGGGCGGATGATTCTGCGCCGCGCCAACATGCGCCCCAGTCCTAGTTAACGTCTCCGGTGCCGGATTGGCTGCGGCTCGGATGGCCGGAATCTTGTTTACGGTCCACCGAGTACCCCTCCTAAGATAATGGAAGGTGGATGAAGATGACAATTCGGCTTCACGCCTAAAAATGAAATAAGGCACATACCTTTTTGGTGATGGAGCAGGCTCAGTGGCGCTCCCGACCTCTTTTCGTTTCGCACGACCACCCCTGGAGGGTGCCGTCCTTCTTCTTGCTGCCTGTCCTTGGGTGCGGTTTGCTGAGCGCCAATCCTATGAAGTACAGTCCAGTGCGGAGAGTAAGTTATGACCCGAAATGTCACTCCTTTTTGATTTCCGAACACTTACCTTAACGGAAGGGTAGAGATCGGGGTAATCGGCCATGATGGCTACTTCTGAGCCGTTAAGGCTCGCCTGGTAATAGACTCCGTCTTCAAATTCAACAAATATATTTGGATCTTCATGGAATCCGGGGTCTTTGTGGCGTGCGTGGTCTTCTAGTTGGGGAGGAGGGCAATAGATGTTCTTGACTACCTTCCTCCACGACTGTTTTTGAAGCAACCAGAATATTCAGTTAATGCACCCAATGATAAAAAAGGTGTTGAAGGACTAAACTTACCTAGTCAACGGGGTTGTACGTGGAGAAACCATCCCGACATTGTAGACGGGCGAAGTCTCCTTCATCTCCCTTATAAAGGTCCATGAGCATGGCGGCCAATGCGGCTTCGTTATCCGGACCCTTTCATGTATGGCAATACGCGTCGTCCTCGCCATTGTAGTTCCATAAAGGACCCACTCTGGACTGAAGAGGCTGGTGTCGGTGTCAAAACCGGCAGATCTCGGGTAATGGGGCCCAAGCTGTGCGTTTAAGGATCAACGGTAACAGGAAGCCAGGGGACACCGTGTTTACCCAGGTTCGGGCCCTCTTAATGGAGGTAAAACCCCACTCCTGCCTGATTATATTCGACGAGTATGACGATTACAAGAATTGATCTACCACGAGATTGTAATGGCTAACCCTAGATGTCCAGCCTATGAGAATTCCGATGATGGTGATCAAGATAGCCTCTACGGACTAACCCCTCCCGTTTATATAGACACAGGGGGTCAAGGGTTTGTACAAGGTTGGTTTATCAGGGAAGGAAACTTCCGGACTCTATTCTTGCCGTCCATGTATCGGGAAGTCCCATCCGGACACGGGGAATAATCTTCAGTTTGATCTTGTGCGGCCCATCCAGCCCAACCCATACTCCCAGGCCGGACACCTGAGGACCCCCGAATCCAGAACTCCCTCAGTAGCCCCCGAACTTGCCTTCAGTGACGATGTAGTGTGCGGACGCAAGTCTTCGACTTTGCAAGGCGAGTTCTCCATCATATTCCAGATTGATGATAGTCCGGCATCGGTTTCCATGTCCAGTCTTTATGATTCCTTCCTGCCATCGCCTCCATTTCCACGTGTCTGAGTGAATGCGAATGGTCCAACAACCTTGTATTTTATATTTCTGACAGGCACAGGCTGCGCCTATATAACAAGGTTAGATCTTCAAAACGCCATCTCGCACCACCCCAAGAGCAAAAGAGCAAACCACGGAAAAATTCAGACCATGGCTAGTGTCCCTGGCTCCTCCTCACGTCCTCATGGTCCTCAAGAGGGGGATTGGAAGATTTGCTCCTTATCTCATCTCCAGCTAAATCGGATACAGACGCAAGGATATCCACCCCCCCCCCCCCCGCAGATCTAGTCTCCGTATGTGCAGGGATAACTTCTATGGGTGTCGATGCATTGACAGATAATTTCCCCAATCCCAGCGAAGGGGAGAGGGTGTGCTTCATATCATTCCTCTTAAGGGGCGTGGGATTCCTGATCCACCCTTTCCTTAGGGGGCTACTGGAATACTATGGGATCCAACTGCACAACCTCACACCAGGTTCTATTTTACATATCTCTGGTTTCGTTGCTCTTCGCGAATTATTTTTGGGCCGTGAGGCTCACTTTGATCTATGGAAAAAGTTCTTCTGCCTCGTTCCCTGCCATCAAGGCATTGGGTTTATTTTTTAAGTGGGCGGCGCCGAAGTATGGCGCATAGCCGGATCCGGCTACCCAGTCGGGACTCCGAAGAAGGGATCTGCCGGATGGTCTTCGGAATGGTTCTATATCAAGGATGTTCGTATTTCAAACCCTATTCGGCGCGGACTGCCAGAATTCTCCCATGCCCCCTTGAAGAAGCTATATAACTGGCATCCCAAGTCCCCTAGCCAGGAAGATAGTGTGGAAGTAATGAGATTGGTAAACAAGGTCAGGTTATTGACCCATTCTGGACTCTCCATAGTTGAAGTTATGGCCATTGCAATAAAGTGATGCATCCAGCCACTTCAATCTAGGGTGACTCCCTTATGGAACTACAACGGGGAGGACAACGCATCCCTCTATAGGCGGGAGGGTCTAGATAACCAGGTCATATTAGCCGCCATGCTGATCGATCTTTATAAAGGAGAAGAAGAAGACTTCCTCCATTTAAATTGTCAAGAGGGCTTCTCTATGTACAATCCCATTGAATGGGTAAGTTTTTTAACTGTTATGTACTTTTTTACTCATTGAGATGCATTAACCGAATCCCCTGGTTGCTTTTCAAATAGTTATGGAGGCAAATAATCGAGAACATTAACTGCCCCCCCCCCCCAGCCAGAGGATTACGATTGCAATGAAGACCCCGGATTCCATGAGGATCCGGACATATTTGTAGAGTTTGAAGACGGAGACTACTATCAGGCGAGCCTTGGCGGCTCGGAAGTAGCCGTTATGGCTGATTACCCCGACCTCTATCCTTTTGTGATGGTGAGTATTCAGAAATTGTATTTTTAGGGAAGAGAGATACTTATGCCATTTCTCACCCTTCGCATCGGACCATGTTTCGCAGGATCGATGCTCAGCGAGCCATACCTAGGGACGGGCGACCAAGAGAAAGTCAGCACCTTCACGGAAGGGTCGCGCAAAATGAAAGGGAGTGGGAAGCACCACTGAGCCTGCTCCATCACCGAAAAGGTATATTCCTCCTATTTCATATTCAGGCGTGAGGCCGAATTGTCATTTGTATCCTCCTTCTATCATAGCAGGAGGGGTATATGGCGAACCGTGAACAAGATCCCTGTCAGCTGAGCTGCGGCCAATACGGCATCGGAGACATCAACCAGGACGGGGGCGCATGCTGGTGCGGCACAGACCCATTCGCCTCATGGAGATCCGGATGAGATGTCTGTCACTAACTCCGAAGTTGAGTGTGCGATGAAGCATCATCACTTGAAAGAAGCCTTGCGTGCCCCTGCCTTAACGGAGCCAGAGTTTACCACCCTAAGCACAGTAGGTGCGTATATCCGAGATGCTCGGGACGGACTCACAGGAGTTGCTCGCCTGTTCTCAAAGGATATGCAGGTAAAGATTTTAATAGATAGATAGTAGTAGCCCCCAAGACTTAAAGAGGTAGGAAAAAACCGATTTAAGGATCGTTTATGACCGCAGGTTCTCAAGGAGAAGAACAGCGCATTGTCTCAGGAGCTTGAGACGAGCCCGACACAGCTAAATACAGCTATTGCTGAGCTTGATGAAATGAAGAGTGCCCCGATGTACTTTGGCAAAGACAAAAAACTAGCAGAAGAAGTGAAGAAGTAGGCCAAAGAGATGAAGAGCTTAAAGGCTCAACTCTTGGAGGCACAACAGGAAAACTAGAAGCTGAAGGGTGGCATATTCGTTATGACTTTTGAACCATCAGGATTATTGATATAATCGTATAACGCGGAATGTTATAGTTCGGTTGATACAGATATGCTGACCGGCCGCCCCGAGGAGGAAGTGTCCGAACTACAAAGCGACGTTCTAAAGGAGCTGGCAAAGCTCCATGAGCGTGCCTGGAAGGCCATGAAGAATATGGCCAAAGCCTTATGGACCTCCGACACCCCTCTAGAAAGTGTGGAGGGGTTGGCAGATCTATTCAAGGGTGCTCGGCGTTGCTTCAAACTGTGAAAGATGTCTGCATGTCGTGAAGGTGCTTGAGAGGCATGGGCCATGGTGAAGACACGCTATACTGGGCTTGATCCGAACCATATGGCCTAAGTTGGACCGCAAGGTCCTGACGGGAAGGAAATTTCTATAAGCTTCGTGTGTGACCAAGTAATGATAGCAGCGAAATACTCGCAACAAGATTGTAAATTAGATAGCCTATTAGATGGCATAGAAAAAGAGTAGGCGTTCATTCGATGTATCAGTGTACTCTATGACCGAACTTATCTCCTACCGAATTTAATGAAAATTTTGTCATCGTAGACCTTTGGCTTCTACCCCGAACCAAGAAGTTGGAGTTTTTCTGTATACTATGTTTAACTAAGAAACATTTAGTATTTTCGGAAACCAGGCAATCCGGTCATATTGCTCGAACAGACAAAATGTGTTCGGGGAGTTATGTTATATTACTATTTAACGTAAGAAACATCTTCCAAGAAAAATAGTTCCGTTAGGGGTTCCTTTCCTCGGGCTAGGCTTGTATCCGAAGATAGGCAGCCGATTTCATAGTCTTTTTTAGAAATAGTCTGTTATATATATGCTGACCAATTATTCCCTTAAGAATGCTAGCTTTCAGCTTCACCCGTCTGAGGTACAGGTCCGGATAACCTGGTTGTAACAATCAAAGAGGTGCTCCCTTTACACCCTAGCCGAACAATGGGGAACGTAGGGAATAAACACAAGAGCAAGGCAAGCCAGCTTGGCAAAAACTTACGTCATAGAGGTGCATAAAATGGTAGAAACAACAACCATTATGGACAAAAGTAGCTTGCAAGCTTTTCAATTAAATGCTTCTGTAAGAGAAGCCCCCATGTATGGTGGGTGTATACATTGAAAGATGTGTACCCCCAATGATGTGGTCAATCTGAACATTTTAAGAAGAAAAAAGGGAAAAAATTAAAACGAGAGAGAAAAGAGAAAACACCTAGTTTAAAGTGAAACCTAAGGAGGCCGAACTAAGCATAAAATCTTTGGAGCCGGGCGGCGTTCCACGGGTTCGGCTCAAGGCAATTATCCTCCGCATTGCGAAGGCGATAGGCTACTCTAGTAAGGACTTTATATATTATGAAGGGCCCCTCCCATTTGGGTCTGAACTTGTCCTTTTTCTTCTCTGGGAGGCATAGAACAAGTTCTCCGACATTGTATGTTTAGCCCACACTTCTCTACTTTGGTAACGCCTGGCCTGTTGCTGACAGGATGTGGACCGGGCCTTGGCAACGTCGCGCTCCTCTTTGAGTCCATCTAGGTCGTCCTGCCAATCTAGTTCGTCTTCTTTCTCTTTGTACATGTGCACTCTAGGTGAGTCATGGATAATATCACATTGCTATACGGCGTCTGCACCGTACACCACAAAGAAAGGTGTGTATCCGGTCATTTGATTGGGTGTGGTCCGGAGTCCCCAAAGTACGGAATCGAGTTCCTCAACCCAGTGCTTGTCTGATTCTCGTAAAGAGCGCACTAATCTGGGCGTAATACCACTCATGATTAGACCATTGGCCCATTCGACTTGGCCGTTTGTTTTAGGGTGCTATACGGATGCATAGTCGAGTTTAATTCCCAACTTAGCGCACCAAGTTTTCACCTCATCAGCTGTGAAATTAGACCCATTATCAGTGATGATACTGTGCGGAACACCATAACGGTGGACTATGCCGGATATAAAGTCAATAACTGGTCTGGCCTCAACTATTTTTACTAGTTTTGCTTATATCCATTGAGTGAATTTATCAACCATGACCAGCAAGTATTTATTTTTGTGGCTTCCCCCTTTAAGGGGTCCAACCATGTCGAGCCCCCAGACCACAAAGGGCCACGTAATGGGTATTGTTCTTAATGTGGTGGGAGGCATGTGGCTTTGATTGGCGAAAGCTGGCAGCCCACGCAACATTGAATGAGGGCTTGAGCATCTGCTCGAGCCGTGGGCCACAAAAACCCTGTCCGGAATGCCTTGCTTATGAGGGCTCGAGTTGCGGCATGATGACTGGGGGAGTCCTGGATTAAGGGGTCCTCGGACATCCGGGCTATATACATGTCCCGGACTGTTGGGCTATGAAGATACAAGATAGAAGACTTCTTCCCATGTCCGGATGGGACTCTCCTTTGCGTGCACTAGTTGAAAAGGGGGCAATGGTCCAGGCCGGGCCAACCCATTAGTCCCGGTTCAATCCAGAACCGGGACCAATGGGGGAATTGGACCCGGTTCGTGAGCCACGGGGGCCGGCCGGGCCACATGGGCCATTGGTCCCGGTTCGACTAGACCTTTTGGTCCCGGTTGGTGGGACGAACCGGGACCAATGGGCCTCGCTCCTGGCCCACCACCATTGGTCCCGGTTGGTGGCTTGAACTAGGACCAAAGGCTGCCCTTTAGTCCCGGTTCGAGCCACGAACCGAGACCAATTAGTTGCCTATATATACCCCTCGCCCGCGAGCAGAGCACTCCCACTGCTCTATTTTTCGTGGCCGGTGAGGGGAGAGCTTTGTGGTGCTCTAGCTCACCTCCTATGCACACGAGGTGTTCGATGGAATGCCCGAGCCACAATACTTAAGCTTTCTCCTCTCCAAGCTCGACCTCCAAGATCCATTTTCCTCAATATTTTTCTAGGTTTAGCGGTCCGTCATGTCCCATCCCCGTCTTCACCGCCATCGATCGCCCGCGCTGATCTCGTCGCCGGCACCACCGTGGTGAGCCTCTTGTTCTTATCTTCTTTCTGAAAGGAATTTTTTTCTTACTTGTATGTTTATATAGATACTTGTATAATTTTCTTACTTTTATTATTGCATCTTATGTAGTGCGATGGTTTTGGTATCCGCCCCCGTCGGCCCTCGTCCTGTCTATGATTCGGATGTGGTATATATTACCTTTTCATAACTATTGGTTCATTTATTGTTTATGACAATTATGCCGACCAACGTGACATAGATTTTATTTATCTAGGAGGTTGTTGAACCAGAAATTCCAACCGACCGTATTGTCGAGAGGTTAAATTTAGTTGAAGAAGAAAAAAATTTGTTGAAGGAAAAAGTTAGAAAAATTGAGGAGGAGAAGATGATATTGGAGTTGCATGTTGCGGATGTCGTCGATGATGACAAGATCAAGATGGATGCAATGCGCTTGAAGATTAGAAAGATAGAAAATATGCCATTCATACCGAGGTTTGGTATCATTATGCCGTTGGATCAGTTGTTACATTGGTTGTGATTATGATCGCATTTGTTTTCGCATTGAAATGTTTTACATAGTTTTAGTGTATGGTTTAATTAATTTAGATGCTCTGCAGAGCTTTATGTTGTTAGATGAGAACTATGTATTTACTTTGGTTTTAATGTGATGATGAACTTCTATTAATTTGGTCACTTAATTATCTATTCATGATGTTCTGTAATGATTTTTGACACACTTAATTATATATAATGCACACAGATGAACCGGCAATGGATGTACGGTTCAAGACACACCTCCGAGTACATTAAGGGCGTGCATGATTTTCTCAAAGTGGCTGAGGCAAACAAGCAGAATGGTTTTATGTGTTGTCCATGCCCTATATGTGGGAATACGAAGTCTTACTCTGACCGAAAAATCCTCCACACACACCTGCCTTACAAGGGTTTCATGCCACACTATAATGTTTGGACGAGGCACGGAGAAATAGGGGTTATGATGGAAGACGGCGAAGAAGAAGAGTACGATGACAACTATGTGCCCCCTGAATACGGTGATGCTACTGAACATCAAGAGGAACCAGACAATGTGCACGATGATGCTGCAACTGGCGAAGCTGCTAAAGATCAAGAGGAACCAGACGATGTGCCCGATGATGATGATCTCCGCCGGGTCATTGTAGATGCAAGGACGCAATGCAAAAGTCAAAAGGAGAAGCTGAAGTTCGATCGCATGTTAGAGGACCACAAAAAAGGGTTGTACCCCAATTGCGAAGATGTCAACACAAAGCTCGGTACCGTACTGGAATTGCTGCAGTGGAAGGCAGAGAATGCTGTGCCTGACAAAGGATTTGAGAACCTACTAAAAATATTGAAGAAGAAGCTTCCAAAGGATAACGAATTGCCCGATAGTACATACGCAACAAAGAAGGTCGTATGCCCTCTAGGATTGGAGGTGCAGAAGATACATGCATGCCCTAATGACTGCATCCTCTACCGCGGTGTGTACAAGGATCTAAACGCATGCCCGGTATGCGGTGCATTACGGTATAAGATCAGACGAGATGACCCTGGTGATGTTGACGGCGATCCCCCCAGGAAGAGGGTTCCTGCAAAGGTGATGTGGTATGCTCCTATAATACCATGGTTGAAATGTCTGTTCAGAAACGGAGAGCATGCCAAGTTGATGCAATGGCACAGTGAGGACCGTAAGAAAGACGGGAAGTTGAGAACACCCGTTGACGTGTCGCAGTGGAGAAAAATCGAGAGAAAGTACTGGGATGAGTTTGCAAGTGAGCCAAGGAATGTATGGTTTGCTTTAAGCGCGGATGGCATTAATCCTTTCAGGGAGCAGAGCAGCAATCACAGCACCTGGCCCGTGACTCTATGTATGTATAACCTTCCTCCTTGGATGTGCATGAAGCGGAAGTTCATTATGATGCCAGTTCTCATCCAAGGCCCAAAGCAACCCGGCAACGAAATTGATGTGTACCTAAGGCCATTAGTTGAAGAACTTTTACAGCTGTGGAATGGAAACGGTGTACGTACGTGGGATGAGCACAAACATGAGGAATTTAACCTAAAGGCGTTGCTGTTCGTGACCATCAACGATTGGCCCGCTCTCAGTAACCTTTCAGGACAGACAAACAAGGGATACCACGCATGCACACACTGTTTACTTGACACCGATAGTATATACCTGGCAAGCTGCAGGAAGAATGTGTACCTGGGCCATCGTCAATTTCTTCCGACCAACCATCAATGTCGAAAGAAAGGCAATCATTTCAAAGGCGAGGCAGATCACCGGAAGAATCCCGCCATGCGTACCGGTGATCACGTACTTGCTATGGTCAATGATTTACACGTAATCTTTGGAAAGGGTCCCGGCGGACTAGCTGTTCCGAGTGACGCTGGGGGACACGCACCCATGTGGAAGAAATCTATATTTTGGGACCTACCCTACTGGAAAGACCTAGAGGTCCTCTCATCGATCAACGTGATGCACGTGACGAAGAACCTTTGCATGAACCTGCTAGGCTTCTTGGGTGTGTATGGGAAGACAAAAGATACAACTGAGGCACGGGAGGACCTGCAACGTTTGCATGAAAAAGACGGCATGCCTCCAAAGCAGTATGAAGGTCCTGCCAGCTATGCTCTTACCAAAGAAGAGAAGGAAATCTTCTTTGAATGCCTGCTTAGTATGAAGGTCCCGACTGGCTTCTTGTCGAATATAAAAGGAATAATAAATATGGCAGAGAAAAAGTTTCAGAACCTGAAGTCTCATGACTGCCACGTGATTATGACGCAACTGCTTCCGGTTGCATTGAGGGGGCTTCTACTGGAAAACGTCCGATTAGCCATTGTGAAGCTATGTGCATTCCTCAATGCAATCTCTCAGAAGGTGATCGATCCAGAAATCATACCAAGGCTAAGGAGTGATGTGGTGCAATGTCTTGTCAGTTTCGAGCTGGTGTTCCCACCATCCTTCTTCAATATCATGACACACGTCCTAGTTCATCTAGTTGACGAGATTGTCATTCTGGGCCCCGTATTTCTACACAATATGTACCCCTTTGAGAGGTTCCTGGGAGTCCTAAAGAAATATGTCCGTAACCACGCTAGGCCAGAAGGAAGCATCTCCATGGGCCATCAAACAGAGGATGTCATCGGGTTTTGTGTTGACTTCATTCCTGGCCTTAAGAAGATAGGTCTCCCTAAATCGCGGTATGAGGGGAGACTGACTGGAAAAGGCACGCTTGGAAGGGACTCAATAAAATGCAGGGACGGATATTCTTGGTCTCAAGCACACTACACAGTTCTATAGAACTCTACCTTGGTGACCCCGTATGTCGATGAACACAAGAACAGTCTGCGCTCCAAACACCCGGAGCAGTGCGACGACTGGATTACATGTGAACACATCAGGACTTTCAGCAGTTGGTTGGAAGCACGTCTCAGAGGTGACAACACTGTTTGTGATGAGCTGTACTTGTTGTCCAGGGGACCATCTTTGACTGTATTGATTTGAAGGATACGAGATAAATGGGAATACATTTTACACGATTGACCAAGATCAAAAGAGCACCAACCAAAATAGCGGTGTCCGCTTTGATGCAACAACCGAGAGGGGGAAGGACACATATTATGGTTACATAGTGGACATATGGGAACTTGACTACGGACATGATTTTAAGGTCCCTTTGTTTCAGTGCAAATGGGTCAATCTGTCAGGAGGCGGGGTACAGGTAGACCCACAGTACGGAATGAAAACAGTGGATCTGAAAAATCTTGGGTACACTGACGAACCGTTCGTCCTAGCCAATGATGTGGCACAGGTTATCTATGTGAAGGACATGTCTACCAGACCGAGAAAGAGAAAAGATAAGGAAGCGAATACATCATCCGATGAGCCAAAGCGCCACATAGTTCTTTCAGGAAAAAGGGACATCGTGGGAGTGGAGGGCAAGACAGACATGTCTGAAGATTATGAAAAGTTTCATGAAATTCCTCCCTTCAAAGTCAAGGCTGACCCCAGCATCCTGATAAACGATGAAGATTATCCATGGTTACGGCGCAATAAGCAAATGACACAAGCGAAGAAAAAGTGAAGACTTTCTCCCGCAACTATTATGATGATACCATGCCAACTTTGTAACTGACGAGTATGATACCATTGTCCGTTTTGTACATGCACATGCTATGTGGGTCAATTTATGATACCATGCCAACTTTCAACTTTTTCAGAGTTCATTTGAAATGCTTTAATGTCTTATGGTTCGGCCCTCGTAATAATTAAAAATAGCAACAATAAGTATTTTGTTGTAAGTAGAAACAAAATAAAATAAATAAAGCAAGAAAGAAAACAAAAAAACTAAAAAAGTGTTTTCAAATTTGAAAACTAATGGCACTAATAGAAAGTTTATAATTTTCCTAAAACTAAAAGCAAAAAGAATTGAAAAATAAAGCAAAAAACAAAAGAAAATAAATAATGCAGAAAACAAAACAAAAAAACAACAATAAATATTTTGTTGTAAGTAGAAACAAAATAAAATAAATAAAGCAATAAAGAAAACAAAAAAACAAAAAAGTGTTTTCAAATTTGAAAACTAATCGCACTAACAGAAAGTTTATAATTTTCCTAAAACTAAAAGCAAAAAGAATTAAAAAATAAAGCAAAAAACAAAGAAAATAAATAATGCAGAAAACAAAACAAAAAAACTGGAAAAAAAATAAAAATAGCAACAATAAGTAAAGAAAACAAAAAAACAAAAAAATGCCTCCTACTGGGCCCCCACGGCCTGAATACGACATGAAACCCTACAATGGGCCAAGATTCAGGCCCGCAGTAGGCCCAGAAGGCCCATCAGGCAAAGCAATAGCAAGTAGGCCCGAAAGCCTGCGGTGGAGAGGAGCTCGAGGGCTTATAAACCACTGCGCGCCCCTCTCAACTAGCGAGGTGGGACTAAACTTTGGCCCCGACGCGGGCAGCATAGGGGCCTTTGGTCCCGGTTGGCGGCACCAACCGGGACTAAAGGGGGGGGGCATTGGTCCCGGTTGGTGGCACCAACCGGTACCAAAGGTCGCCGCTTCCCGCTCTTTGGGCTGCCGAAAAAGAGGCCTTTGGTCCCGGTTGGTGGCACCAACTGGGACTAAAGGGGGCATTGGTCCCGGTTGGTGCCACGAACCTGGACCAATGCTCGTGGTATATAAGTAGCACTTCGCAATTTTGCAGAGTTCATCACCACAGTTGCCCCCGGACGACGCCGAGCACATCGTCGCCGCCAGGCTGCTCCGCCGCCGCCCGCCGCCCCCGCCGTCACCGTCACCGTCGCCCGCGCCCGTCGTCGTTGCCTCTCGCGCCCTTGCCGTCGCCCGTACCCTCGCCCGTCGCCATCGCCGCGCACCGTCCCTGCCCCAATGCACGGTGCCCCTGCCCGGCCGCGCGCCGTTCCTGCCCTGACGCCGTCGCCGCGCCACTGCTCGCCCCGACGCTGCCCGCCGCGCGCTCCTCCCTCTGTGAGCACCGCGCCTCTGCGGCCCCGCCGCCGCCGTGCTATTTTTTTAGTTATACATGCTATTTTTATATGTTTTTAGATTCATATATGTATGTATGTATTTTTTAGATATATGTATTTTTTTATGTTTGTTCATATATGTATGTATGTATTTTTTACATGTTTTTTATGTATGTATGTATTTTTTCAATTGTAATGATGTTTTAAGGTATACATATATGCAAAAGTTAGATTTTTAGAAAAGTTTTATCTATATATGTTCTCTGATTTAGTACATTTTAGGTTAGTTTAATTTTTAGAAAAAAATTATATATCTAGCTAGGAAAGGAAGAAGAAGAAAAAGAATGAGAGGAAAAAGAAAAATAAGAAGAGGAAGAAAAGGAGAAGAAGAGGGGAGGAAGAAGAGGAGAAATAAATAAGAAGAAGAAAATTAAGAGGAGAAGAAGAAATGAATAGAGGAGAAGAAGAAAAAATAGAAAATTTTCTATTTTTTCTTGTTCTCCTCTATTACTTTATTCTTCTCCTCTTTTTTCTTCTTCTTTTTTTTTCTTTGATCTTCTCCTGATCTATTCCTTTCTTCTTCTACTCTTTTTTGGTGATATTAATTATTGTAGAATATGCAAATGTTTGTATATTCATATGAACAATGCATTAGGCAAAACCTTTGTTTTTTTCAAAATTTTCTATTTGATTTTTTTAAAGCAAGCAATACTAAAAGAATGAGAGGAAAAAGGAAAATAAGAAGAGGAAGAAAGGAGAAGAAGAGGATAGGAAGAAGAGGAGAAATAAATAAGAAGAGGAAAAAAGAAGAAAAAGAAGAGGAGAAGAAGAAAGGAATAGAGGAGAAGAAGAAAAAAAATAGAAATTTTCTATTTTTCTTCTTCTCTTCTATTCCTTTCTTCTTCTCCTCTTTCTTCTTCTTCTTCTTCTTCGTTCTTCCTTCTTCCTCTTTTCTTCCTTTTCCTTATTTTCCTTTCTCGAGGGAGAAGAAGAAAAATAAGAGTAGTAGAAGAAGAAAGGAATAGAGGAGAAAGAAGAAACTTCAACACGAGGGGGGGGGGTACCGATACCCCCTCCCCGATAACATTATTTTCCCATGTATATGTATGTCGCGTCGTTGTCGATATAACCCCCTCGAGATAACTTCGACATGAGGGGCGGTCGATATATATACCCCCTCTCGACCATGATAACTTATACAACGGCAGCACCCCCCTCGGCCCTCTCGCTCGACCAAAACTCTCGAGGACACACAAACCCTAGAGAGAAAACAATGTTGGTCTCCTACCCCCTCCCGCCGCGCCCCTACCCGACAAATTAACTCTCTCGAGGCCATCCAAATTTACCAAGTTAAAAGAGCATTGTCATCGAGGCCACCCCAAACCCTTGAAGCTTGTGTCGAGGCGACCCCAAACCCTAGAGAAGCAGCGTCGAGGCCACTAACATGATTTCTTATTGTGATTAGCTAGCTAGTTCTATGTTTTCCACTAATATATATATATATATATATATATATATATATATATATATATATCCATCTGTACCATGTTTGAATAATAATTGACATGTTGTAAATATTTTCAGAAACTATGGAGCACTCCCGAGACGAAGAAACAGAAGCGATGCTGGGGGACATAATCACACAAGGAAGTGATGAAGTTGCATCATTTCTCAACGACACCGATGGTCAGGAAGGACTGGGTGAAGAAGAGTGCTATGTTTTTTTTGAAAGGTGAACGATAGTGGGAGAGGCTCCCACTGACTTTTGTATTACTCACAAAGAGGTGGTTACATAGTTGTTACAATGGGGGTATTAGAACGGCCCCCCAGCCGCACGAGCTATTTTTGTATCTAACAGCACTAGCGACCCAAATTTACAATGTAGTTGGAAAGGAAAGGACGAAATTCCTCATTGCAGTTATGAACCAGCAACTCTAGGAGGTACTTGAATCTGGCAAGCCAAGCCCCGAAGGAGTGTTGCACCCCTCTGAAGTGTTGATTGTTTCGCTCCATCCACAGGCTCCAAGCAGCCATGAGGAAGATGTCCATGAAGAGGGGCTGTCTCCAGGCTTCTCTCCCCCCGCGCAGTAGGTCCAGTCTATTGTCATCGACTGGCCAGGACACCCCAACTTTGCTCCAGCATCGTTGACTAAAGGGGCATAAGAAGAACAAGTGTTCAACGGTTTCTTCGGGGGGGGGGGGGGGGGGGGTTGACAGAACAAGCAGGCATAGTTGTTTCCCGTGACCGTGAAGTGCCTGCGTCTAAGCATATTCCTGGTGTTCAGACGATCCACCAGAAGCAACCACCCAAACATTTTGAATTTAATGGGGCTCTTGGCTTTCCAGAGCCAGCTGAAAGCCTCGTCCGCCACAATCTCCTTGAAGCAATGCTCATAGAACATCTTCGAAGAGTAACGCCCGAGCGTGTAGTCCCAGGTGTTGTGGCTGCCGACGTCCACACCCACATGCATCGAAGCAAGCTGAATCTGTCTGACCTCCTCCCTAGCCTGGATTGAGAGGGGCAGACTGAAGATCGAGGCCGGGTCAGTGGCAGTGAGGACTTTAGCAATAGAGTCATCATCATTTAGGCAGTAGGAAAAAGCCCGCGGGTACATCTCCATGATTGTCTCACCGCCGTCGCCTTCCAGCCAGACATCTTTCCAAAATAGAGAACTAGACCCATCCCCTGGTACGACCTTGGTGATGCCACGAAAAGTCCCATTGAGCTGCACTATATCTTTCCACCAGAAAGATCCCACAGTGTCAACAACATGAGGGATTTTGTTAGAATAGTATGTGTTCCAAACCAGCTCCACCCAGGGTACATCCGCATGATTATAAAACTTGAACATGTGTTTTAGTAGCAGGGCTACATTCTGTGTCTTGATGTCAATAACACCAAGGCCACCACACCGTTTCGGACGACAGACGAGCTCCCAGGCTGCAAGGGAGATGTTTTTGACCCCATCATCGGAGTTTTTTGCCTAGAGACAGTAACGGCGAAGTTTATCCAAATGTTCAACCACCTTCGGGTGCAGTTTGATTGTGCACATGGCATAGATCAGCATCGATGTCACTATCGAATTTACCAAGGTCAGTTTTGCTCCTGACGACATCAGAGAGAGTGCAGTGGATGTTTTCCTCTCAACAGCGTGCACCATCGGCATAAGATCCAAAACACAGGGCCTCGTCGTCCCCATGGGGAGGCCAAGGTAGGTGAATGGTAGGGATCCAACAGTACAACCAAAAACACCAGCCAATCCGCTAGCACGCTGATGGTCAATGTTAACGGGGATAAGAGTAGATTTGTGAAAGTTTATTTTCAATCCCACGGATGCAGCATAATCCTCCAGAATGCCTTTCATACGGGTCGCTTGCTCAGTACACGCTCACATCACCAAAATCGTGTCGTCGGCATATTGCACAACCGGGAAATCAACATTGTCCCAGGGGAGGGGAAGCCCAATCAGCCCACGAGCGAACGCATCATTGATTGCATCTTGAAGGAGGTCAGCGGCAAGAACGAAAATGAGCGGTGAGAGGGTGTCACCCTGTCGCACGCCACATTTGCATTAAAATTTCCGACCGGGGACTCCATTAAGGAGAACAGACGAGACCCTAGACCCAAAGATCGATTCCATCCAACGTAGCCATTTGTCATCAAAGCCCATATGCTTCATAATCTCGAGCATGGGAGCATGTTCAATCATGTCAAAGGCCTTGGCAAAGTCAAGCTTGAGGTGGATTATCTCCCTTCCGGAGGCCTGACATTGGTGGATATATTCAAAACTCCACGCCAAACAATCCTGGATCGTCCTCCCCTTAATGAAACCGTACTGGTTCTTGTGGATGATCTGAAGAATGACTTTTTGCAGCTGATTAGCCAGGATTTTCGTGATGATTTTCAGGCAACAGTTAAGCAAAGTGATTGGTCGGTAGTCATTCGCAGTTTCGGGGGAGGAGATTTTGGGGATCAGAGTAATGTAGCCCTCACTGATGCTGGTGATGTCAAGAGTTCCCGCATGGAAATCATGGCACATTTTGTAGAAGTCCTCTTTGATGATCTGCCAGCAACTCTTAAAAAAGCATCCATTAAATCCATCGGGGCCAGGGGCCCTGTCACCAGGCATTTCCTTAATAACAGCGTCAATCTCATCGTTAGTGAAAGGTGCAGATAATTGGTCCAGTCCCTCAATCCTCCGGATGATCCTGGAAAGGTCAAAGCGCATATTAGTGGGTTTAGTAGAACCCAACCATTCCTTGTATGTGTTATATAGCACGCCCTCTTTGCCAGCATGGTCTGTAATTTCCATATTATCCTGGCGAAGCAAAGCAATAGAATTATGCCTGTATCTCTCAGTGGCTAGAGACTTAAAGAGCTTGGTGTTCTCATCTGCAAACCTAAAGAACCTGACAGTACATCTTTTCCTCCAATACCCATTCTGGTATTTGAGCAGCCTCTGCAAATGGAGCTTCAAAATATGCCTGAAGTTTGACTCCTGAACAAATAAAGGTCGTTTATCCTCAAGGGTGTCCATCCTGGCTAGCGCTTCATTGCTATTCTGGATCATAATTTTCAGCTTCGAAATACCTCTGCTCCATTTCTTGAGATCATATCTCAAGGTTTTAAGTTTTTTGCATATCCTAGCAGTAGAGTTTAGAGCGTGACAAGGTTTGGACCAAGAAGTAGCAACCACCTCAGAGAAACCCCCATGGTTAATCCAGAAGTTTTCTCAAAACGAAAAAGCTTCGATTTGGGGATTTTGGATTCAATTGTTACCACACATGGGATATGATCAGAAACAGGCTTCCCCAACGGTAGGATCATCGTGTGTGGAAAGGAAGTAGTCCAACAAGTGGAGGAGAAGAACCAGTCTAACTGTTCAAGAAGGGGATCATCCTGCATATTGCTCCAAGTGTAGGTTCTTCCCTTGACCGGGAGTTCCATTAAGGATTGTGCCCGAATGATTTCATTAAAAAGCAACATATCTGCAGCATCGCCACCAGGTTTGTTTCGATTACTGGTAGAACGAATGAAGTTAAAGTCCCCCAGGATCAGCCAGTTCTCATCATTAGGGATATTTAGATCAAACAACCAATTGGTGAAGTCCACCCTGCGTTGGCCCGTGCATGGCCCATAGACATTGACAAGTTTCCATGATTCACTGGATTGGGTGGCAACAAAAGAAACACCGACCGCAAAAGAATCAACAAACCAAGGCGCGCCCACAAACACAAAACTATTCCAGATAGTAATAATCCCGCCGGACGCACCAACTGAAGGCATAAACACAAATTTATCAAAGCGCTTAGGACAGAAAGTTTTAAGAAATGCTAGATCAAAAGCTTCAGCTTAGTTTCCTGGATACATATCACAGAACAACCGCTAGTATCAATCGCATTCCTAAGGGCCAAAAGTTTTTTATCAGAGTTGATGCCTCTGATATTCCATGACAGAATATTCCATGATTTATTCATTGCCAGTACTGGAGGGACTAGTCGCTGGCTTCAGAGGGTGAGCGCTGGCGATCCAGCAGCTTCTCAGGAGATAGAGCATCCAGCGCAATCCCTCAGTGGCTGCCCATCTGCTGGAGTTCTTCAACCGAAGTAGGCGGTGGGCAAGCATCAACGGCAACCTGCACAGGAGCAGCAGCCAAAGAAACTGTAGATATAAATGGAGTTCCACGAGGTTTCACCCTTGACTTGGAGCGCTTGCTGTCAGTGATCTGATTGACCTTAAAGCCATCATATTTGTTTGATCTTGTGCTCCTCCTGATAGCCGTGGTGTCAAGAGGCACCAGGGCGTTACGGGACTGCGGTGGAGCGTATTGAGAGGAGGAGGCAATCACCTGAAGAGCAGTGCCCTGAGCTAGCAACGAGGTTGTCTGAAATTCATCCCCTCCAGAGACCAGTTGATGGATGGCTTTAAGGCCAGGAGAGCGGGCATCCATCTCCCAATCAACATCAAGCGAAATTGATCTGCCAGCATAGGACTCCTGCAGCATAACTCTAGGGACAACAGCAGCACCCAACTTAAATGTCGAACAGAAGATATCTGATAGCACATTGGGCTCTGGAGCCACCCAGCCAAGACAAGCTGCAGTGAGCACATTCAATTGATGCTGGATGACCTTAAAAGGATTCAGAGGCAGCATAACAGAGGATGATTGCCCAAAAGCGATTGCAGGAGTGTAAATCCGTTTAAGCATCCCCCTATCCAGAGCAGTAACTCATGATCGACAGCCACAAAGAAGTTAACAGAATCGCCACCTGCTCTGACGAAAGCAAGACGAGCTGCAGGGTTCCCAAGAACGAAACCATCTGCCAATGCTTCCACCGCCTGAAATTTAGAATCAAAAGACCAAACATCTGACAGGTTATCTTGAACATTGTACTATGGGTCTACACCATCCATCAGCGATGGCCCATCATATTGGAAGAAGTTTCTGAAACTGAAACCAGTGTACGGTGGAGGAACCACAGGCCACATGCGCCACCCATTCTCTTGAAGTCATTCGTGTTCAGGTTTCGGAGCATTCCAGGCCGCTGCATTCAGAGCATCTTGCGCATTCATTTCATCAATTCTCGCCTGCTGCTGCATGAGTGTGTAATATGGAAGCTCATAAGGGTGTGGTGAGGCATTCAGGAGGAGAGGAGCATCTTCATTCCCAATGAGATTGGGTATTGTGTTTCGGCCATTGAGCACATACACAGGGACTGACCACGAACGAGCAAGACCTGGCAGTAATCCAACTCTTGTGACCAAGAGACTATGGGGCACCTCAGCCACATCCTTTATATGACACTTAACCAGAACTCTGGCTTTGTTGTGACCCGGGCGCGGCCAGACAAGAAGTTTCCCAAAATTAGAAACAACTTTATGTATGTAATGCTCTATCTGATAATCCATTGGGAAGGCAAGAAACATGACCCAAACTTCATATTCAAAAATAGGCATGCGCATATTTATACTTTCATCATGGGGGACCAAGGAGAAATTGGAGTCATCAGTAAGGGAGTGAGGCCCCTCTCTAATCGCAACATCTCTACTCTCCATGTCCGCAAAGACGATACAGCCAATGCCTAGCGGGTAGATGAAATCATCTACCAAATCATACTCTAAATCCACAGTAATAATGCGGCAGACCTCGGTAAGCCAGAACTCCTTTTGATGATCAGGGACTGGAGGGTCGACGGAGACAATGGCGTACCTATCATGATTAAGGGGGGGGGGATCATCCACCACCATGACATGCCGCTGGACGCGATGAGCTGGGCCTCGATCAAAGGTCGATCCCTCCGGGGCGAAGGCGAATGGGCGCACCGGGAAGTTCGCCATAGCTGGAGGTGCCGGAGAGCGAGCGGCCGCCGGGGTGGATGGCGCTGGTGGAGGGCAGAGCAATAATCTGTGCGGTTGCAGAGATGGCGATGGAAGTGAAGGTGGCAGGCTCGAGGAAGACGTCTGCTCACCCGATTGGGGGTTTTGGCAGGCGGAGTTGACCGCACCCTGACCAGGGAGGCGTATCGTCAAGCAATGGGGGTTGGCCACGTCCGCAAAGCGTGGGATCTTCTGTTTCTTTTGCCCAACCCAGCGAGCTCACGTATCCCGATTGGCGCGGGCCATACCAACAACCACAGAGTTACCAACTACAGACTTATCTGGTTCAGCCCTAGCAAAGATTTTCTCAGATTGTGTGTTTTGCTATGATTTTTGCAACTAGACCCAATGCGGTACAACTTTGCAGTAGCTGGGCTTACGGGCCATATGACCCAGGCGATGACAAAGAGAACATCGACGAAGCCCAGGGCAGAATTTAACTGTGTGATCAATCGCAGAGCAAGCAGTACATAAAGAAATCGTACGAGCTGGGCCCACCATGCATGGCACATGCTTGGGAGAGATTGTACGTGAGGGGAAACATGGACACTCCCCAGAACTATCCCCACAACTTTGACAAAATATTCCAGTACAACCATCCTCAACATGTCCAAACCTATCGCAAACGGAACAATGTTTGAGCCTTTTATAAATATATTCCTTGGTTGGGACCGACGTGACTTGCACCATCAGTTTGATACTTTCATTATCATAACCAGCTTGCCAACCATCGAGAATGCAAAACAAGGAATTATCAGGAATGGAATCCCATAAACCTTTAGTGAACAAATCTCCTCGAAAAGATGGTAACATGGCTGGAATATCGAAGGAGATAGGTAAGGATATCGTTCCAAACTGAATTTTATCCTGAGAATCCGGGCCCAAAAAACTGCCAAAAGAGATCATCACCGGAGGCTCGCCGGAATGTAAGTCCGTCGACGTCGAGATCAGACCCAATTTCCAAAAGACTGATAACGAAGCCGGATCCGGAGGCACATTTTGATGTGCAGATAACCACTTAGATTTAATGGCCAGACCTGGTAAAGAAGCCAAACCATTTAGCTCAGTATCCGCATGCCAAGATACCACCCGAGGCTGAGAGAGAATTCCATGATGTAGATGAAAATGGCAGATGAATTCCGGCCAGATACGGTCTTGGAGGCCAAAAATGAAATGACCCACGCGATTTGAAGCCACCGAGAACCGAAAATGACGATCACCCAGACGAACAACGTTGAAACCAGCACTGAGCCCTCCAATACAAGATTGAAGAGCCAATCCAACAGACTCCATCGAGAGGGGAAAGGAAGTCGAAGAGAAAGAGACCTCAAGAAAGAACTCCTTGCGGCCTGAGTTAGGGACGTAGTGAACCGTAGATCTAAACCGTGCATGCACCTGTGCCTTGACCTTAAGGCCGGGGGAGAAGTCCCAATGGAGTAGGCCATCCATTGGGGTCGCCGGAGGGAGAACGTAGGGTTAAACCCTAGGATCGCCATGGGAGTCGCCACTGGGTGGGAGGTGGGGGGTTGGAGTCGCCATGGGAGTCGCCACTGGCACCGGTCTTGGTCTTGTTGCACCGAAATGGATGCCTTTGCTTGATGCTCTGAAGAGGGCTATGTTCATGATGGCTTTGGCCCATTAATGCCGGTACAAGAAGAGGACTATGTTCATGATGGCTCCGGTGACACAATGGAGGTACAAGAAGGAGACCGTGCTGACTGCTCCGGTGACCGAACCGAGTCCGGCCAAGTATATATATATTAGTTAAGCCCGTGCCTACTAGTTAATTGATGCATCCATTGTTTTGGTATATGTACACATATTAATTACTCTCGTCTTTCTTCCTTATAATTTCTAGCCCTCTGGATCGAGCACAACTTCGGTAGGGAGACGAGGCCCGAAGAAAAAGTTGAGCTCGGATGAAAAGTTTGAGATCATAGAAATCGCGCCCCACGGTGAACTGATTGAACCCATCCGGACAAGGAAGGCATTTTCTGCTCAGTGCGGGGTTCTTGTTAGGGACAAGATCCCGATTAGCATATAAGCGTAAGGAGGAAGACCTTGAGGTGTCTTATGTCAATGATATGCAGAAAGAAGATCTTTGGACTCAGCTGAAGGCAAATTTCACCCTACCGCCAGAGGAGGATTCGGAGAAGCCAGTTAAAGAGAAATTAATCAAGTCTTGTGCTCTTAAGAAGATGGCAACCCTAATGAGGAGGTGGAGGAAAGAGCTGAACCAGTTAGTCGACAAAAAAAGACACCAGAATTCATCGGCAAATATGAGAAGAACAAAGATCACTGGCCCGCATTTGTGGCCCACAAGACATCGGAAAAGATTAAGAAGATGTCAGCGACAAACAAGCAAAATGCTGCGAAGAAGAAGCTTCACCATCGCACGGGGTCAGGTGGCTACCTCAAAGCCCGGCCTAAGTGGTCCAAGGCTGAGCATGATCTGCTTGAAAAAGGGATCGAACCAGAGACAATGTACTGGCCAGACCGTTGCCGGACTTGGTTCTTTTGGGCTGGCGGAACCTTGGACCCTGTAACAGGGAAGTGCCATTGGACGGACGAGCAACTGCAAATACCAGTCAAGAACCTTCAACACTATATTGATGCAGCACAGCGAGGGACGTTCCTTCCAAACAGGGAGAAGGACGAGCTCACAATGGCCCTTGGAAATCCTGAGCACCCTGGACGGACATGAGGCACGCCAGGCAACATTCCGTGGAAGGTTGGTTTTCCGGACGCAGGGGGTTACAAAACCCACGAGAGGAGGAAGAAACTAGAGCAGGGCCAACTGCAGGCGCTTCACGAAAGGGTAATGGGGCTAGAGGAACGAGAAGCAGCAGATCGCAACAAACGACCTGCCGAAGCTTCCCCCGAAGCTACCCCGCCATCTCAGCGGAGAAGCAGCGTGGCTTCCACCGAGCTGCTTCAGCCGAAGCATGTCTTGACGGCTCCTGCCAGCTATCCCGTGTATGATATCACGGAGTCTCAAAATTGCCACATTATGGCGCGATGGATGAATTTTAAGGTCAAGGCGGCTGTTGGCCAAGTTTATTCTAGTGGACCCGGCACAACTTATCACTGCCAACCCATTCCAGAAGGATATGCTAAGGTGATGGTGGATGAAATAATGGAGGGATTTGAGGACCTCCTGCTTGACCACCCTACGGGTGAAGGGGAGACTAGGCTGGGTTCTGCTCTGAAGATTCCATGCCTATGGCGGAAGGAGCTCATCAACCTTCCGAATTGGACGCCTCCGCCTCCTCCTCCTCCTCCAGCGAGTCAGGGCACTCCGCCTCCTCCACCGCCTCCTCCTCCGTTGAGTGACGATCAGGGCAAGCGTGGCAGCACTCCGCCTCCTTCTCCGGTGCGTGGCGGCACTCTGCCTCCTTCTCCGCCTGCGCCGGCGCACCCGAGCAGCCAATAGCCTCCTCCTCCGCCTCGCCAGCAAGGGCGGAACAGACCCTCCGCTGCCCCGGCTGCTCCGGCGCGTCGTAGTCCTTCTCCTCCACCTCGTAAGCAAGCACGAAAGAAGATAGACACTGCAGGCGCTCCGTCTGCTCCGGCGTCTAGCAGCACAAGAAGAGGAGAGAGGCAATACAGATATGGTCCACCTCTAAAGCCTCTAGAGAAGTTACCGTACGAGAGGACCGAGGAGGAAAAAGATACGATCGTGCGGACCCACGTGAAGGAGTTCTTTGAAGGGGTGAAAGCAAAGAGACATCCACCTCCGGAGGAGAAGGTAGATCTGGTGAAAGCAAAGCGCACTCTCGATGCCCTGAGGAAACCGGCAAAGTCTCCGCCGAGAACCAACTATGAGCGCATTGCTGAATAGACATATCTCCAAGCAGAGCGGTCGGGAAGTACTGTCAGACATCAAAGAGCAAGAGAACGAGCAACTGCGAAAAAAATTGACCAGCTCGGTGAACAAGCAAACCAATCGTGCCCCCCCCCCTCAATGTGTCTAGCGGCAACATTGTCGCTAATGTTCCGGGGATGGTGGCCGGTTATGGCAATCTACAAGATTACCTGCCTGACGATGCACTTCCTGATTTCATGGAGGTGGAAGAACACAAATACGAGTACGGGAAGCCTCTCGTCAAAGATGAATAATCTCTAACAACGATGATGCAAAGATTCCATACTTGGTACATGAAAACCTGCAGAGAGTCTGGGGGGACGAATACTTTGTATCTGATAATTAAAGAGGAGCACGACCTTGTTGGAAATGATCTGTTGCCTGTTCCATTTGAGGAGTTCTTCGAGTTCTTCAATCAAAAGGCCCTCGATAAATTAACGGTCTTTTGCTACTGCCTGTAAGTACTATTTCTGTCATTAAGTCTATATATAGCTCGGCTCTTTCATTGCATGTCTTTATAATTAATTATCCTCAATATATTATGCAAATTTGAAGATCGTCGAGAGCAAAAAACAAGAAATTTATGATATTGGGTTCATTAACACAAATATCATAGATGTATTTCTGGTTGAAAAAGCACGTCAAAGAGGCCGAGGACAACTTACTACAATTGTTGATCAAAAATCAAAACAAAGATACCATACTCTTTCCTTACAACGGCAAGTGAGTGTTACTATCATTTCCATATTCGGTTTCCCTTATTACTAGAGCGAGGTTATCGTAATGTAATTGATGAGTTATGCATGCGTGCGCAGGTACCACTATATTCTTCTGGAGATTAAGCTTGAGCGTGGACTAGTAACCGTCTTAGACTCGAGACGGAAAGATCCCAAAACCTATGCGGACATGACTGAAATGCTCAGAAAGTAAGTTCAATCGATCATTATCGCACCATATCGGCAACTTTTTGTTCATTTCCTGATATCTCAAGTAATAATAATTATTTTCTTTGTCTTGCAGGGTTTGGAAACAGTTCACCGCAGAAGCTCCGGGACTGCCGAAGGAGCTGCGATATACATACCCGAAAGTAAGTACTACTGACTAGCTAGTTGCACGCATCTCCCGTTGATTCTATAGCTATACTTTCATCAATGCCATTTATAATGCTTCATTATCAGTTTGATTGACCTCTATTTCTCGTAAAGTGCTTGTGGTAGGAACAAGGGAATGATTTCTGTGGATACTACGTGTGCGAGTTCATCCACACCGCGACTTTGAAAAACAAGCGGGGCTACTCTCAAAGACAATATGAAGTTCGTAAGCAATAATATTCACAATTTCATTTTATTACACCATCATTTCTGTTGAGTTTCATTCATATATATGTATTAATTAACCCCCTTCTTCAAATTAGACGTGGCAGATGCGGAATGAACTCCTAGAACCAGATCGCATGAAAGCAATTCAAGAGGAATTTTCGGGATTCTTTCTTGACCACGTCATCAATAAAGCCGGAGAATACCATGTGGAAGTTGATTTCAAATGCTAGGGGACTGTAATTGAGAGATCTTATATATTGTACATGTATGTAGCCAGTAGCGTCAGACGTACATGATGCGAAAACTTGTTGTTCGACCAATCTCTTGGAGAAGGAGAGGTCGATCGATCTTTTCTCTCGGTATGCATGATGAACTTCTGTACTCAATGGTTCCCTTCATTTTCTTACTAGCTAGCGTGTCGCCTATATGTATATAGTACATAGCGTCGACCAAGCACGGACATAAGAGAGGACACTTCTCTCTATTAATTAGCTAGCTAACACAATATATGAAACACCTAAATTAAACCCCAAAACCCCCAACCCCCCTTTCAAAACAAAAACAAAAACCCCAGCCACTGGAATGCTGATGCGTGGATGCCTTTTGGTCCCGGTTGGTGCCACCGACCGGGACCAAAGCACCCCTGCCTGGGCTCGGCCCACCGGCCACGTGGAGGACCATCTGTCCCGGTTCGTGTTTGAACCGGGACTAAAGGGGGAAGGTATTAGTAACGACCCATTAGTCCCGGTTCATGAACCGGGACTAAAGGCCCTTACGAACCGGGACAAATGCCCCCTTTTCTACTAGTGGTGGAAGGCAATCTTGGCGATTCGGATATGTAGATTCCTTTCTCTATAACCGACTTTGTGTAACCCTAGCCCCCTCCGGTGTCTATATAAACTGGGGGGTTTAGTCCGTAGAGACAACAACAATCATAATCTCATAGGCTAGACTTCTAGGTTTTAGCCATTACAATCTCGTGGTAGATCAACTCTTGTAATACTCATATTCATCAAGATCAATCAAGTAGGAAGTAGGGTATTACCTCCATAGAGAGGGCCCGAACCTGGGTAAACATTGTGTCCCCTGCCTCCTGTTAACATTAGCCTTAGACGCACAGTTCGGGACCCCCTACCCGAGATCCGCCGGTTTTGACACCGACATTGGTGCTTTGATTGAGAGTTCCTCTACGTCGTCACCAGAAGGCTTGATGGCTCCATCAATCATCTACAACAACGCAGTCCAAGGGGAGATCTTCCTCCCCGAACAGATCTTCGTATTCGGCGGCTTCGCATTGCGGGCCAACTCGCTTAGAAATCTAGAGAAGATCGATATCTACGCCCCTGGCCATCAGGTCAGATTTGGAAGCTTGAAATTTGTGGCCGATATCCGTGGAGACTTCATCTTGGACGGATCCGAGCCCATGATGGCTGTCCCCTGCCACCAAGATGAACATGACCTAAATCTATCATCTGGCCGCGCTCAGGAAATAGCGCATGTAACCGCTCTGGCTCTAGATCCAGAGCAGACCGCGTCGTCCGAAGACGGGAAGCTTAACCCCACCACGGAAGCCGCAGACTTAGCAGAGCTCGAGCCATACACAGACCCAACATCGAGTTGGGCTTGTGTCACTGGAACCTCGGACTCGTCTCCGGCCATAGGTTCTGGACCGCGTGCATCTGCTTCCATCGAACCTGATTGGGCGCCGATCTTGGAGTTCAGCTCCGCGGACATCTTCCAGCACTCACCTCTAGGCGATGTGTTAAACTCATTGAGATCCCTCTCCTTGTCAGGGGACTGTCGGCCGAACTATGTCCGCCTCGAATGGGAAGCGAACAACGAAGAACTTCGTTTCCCACCCACCACCCACTTTATAGCCACTGTCGACGACTTAACCGACATGCTTGATTACGACTCCGAGGACATCGACGGTATGGACGACCATGCCGGAGAGGAGCAGGAACCACCACCTACAGGGCGTTGGATAGCCACCTCCTCGTACGACATATACATGGTGGATACACCCATAGAAAACAACAACGACAATGAAAATCCAGTCGAGGATAAACCTCCTGAGAAACAGCCAAAGCACTGACATCAGCGGCGCTGCTCTAAGCCACGCCGTAGTAAAAATAGCAACACCGTGACAGGAGAAAACAATACTCCGGACGATGCCGAAGACAATGAAGACCCCGTTGAGCCAACCTCCGAATAGGATGAACAGGAAGATAGGCAAGCTAGCCTTGATGAACAGGCCACGAATTAAGACGAGGAGGACAATAATTACCTTCCGCTCTCCGAGGACGAGGTGAGCCTTGACGACGAAGACCTTATCGTGCCTGAGGAGCCCGTCGAGCAGGAGCGCTTTATGCGCCGGCTAATAGCCACTGCAAGGAGCCTAAAATAGAAGCAGGAGCAGCTTCAAGCTGATCAAGATCTGCTCAATGAAAGATGAACTGATGTCCTGGAAGCCGAGGAATATGGCCTCGAGCGCCCAACTGTTACCACAGTTCGATGACAAGGCGACAGAGCCCGTCCTACCAAGGCATAATGCGGCTGACCGACCACCACATGGCCGAGACAAAGAGGCACCTTGAGCCGAACACCAGTCCGCACTACCTCACCGTAGAAACGGAAATACAACAGCTCGGGGATACACACATGACCTGTGGCATAACTTGGAAAACAGAGCAGGTTAGACAAGATCAATCTATGGATCGCGGGGGCATGCCCTGATGCGCGATGATGGCCATCCGACTGAGCATGACAAACATAACCACGTCTGTGCTGAAAACCGCAGACGAACTCCATCCGAGCTACGACACGACTTGGCCCAATATAGAGGCGCCGCACACCCCCTTTGCTTCACTGATGAAGTAATGGAACATGAATTCCCAGAAGGGTTGAAACCCGTGAACATCGAATCATATGATGGCTCAACAGACCCTGCGGTATGGATTGAGGATTTTCTTCTCCATATTCACATGGCCCGCGGTGATGATCTTCACGCCGTCAAATACCTCCCGCTCAAACTCAAGGGACCAGCCAGGTACTGGTTGAACAGTCTGCCCGAAAACTCCATTGGCAGCTGGGAGAACTTGGAGGATGCCTTCCTCGAAAACTGTCAAGGAACATACGTCCGACCTCTGGATGCCGACGACTTAAGTCACATAGTTCAACAGCCCGGAGAGTCAGCCAAGAAATTCTGGACTAGGTTCTTAACTAAAAAGAACCAGATCGTCGACTGTCCAGATGCTGAAGCCTTAGCGGCCTTTAAAAATAGCATCCGTGACGAATGGCTCACCCGACACCTCGGCCAAGAAAAGCCGAAGTCCATGGCAGCCCTCACGTCACTCATGACCCACCTCTATGCGGGCGAAGATAGTTGGCTAGCCCGTAGCAATACCAACACAGGCAAACCTGGCACTTCAGAAGCCAGAAACAGCAATGTCAAGCCTCGACGCAACAGACACAAGCGTCAAAACAATGGCGACAACGCCGAAGACATGGCAGTCAATGCCGGATTCGGTGGCTCTAAATCCGGTTAGCGGAAGAAGCCGTACAAAATAAATAATCGGGGCCGTCCAGTTTGGACTGCATACTAGATCAACCATGCCAAATCCACGACACTCCTGATAAACCAGCAAATCATACTGACAGAGAGTGTTGGGTTTTTACACAGGCCGGCAAGTTAAATGCCGAGAACAAGCAGAAGGGGTCGCAAAGCAAGGACGATGACGAGGAACCCCGGCCACCAAACACAGAGGGACAGAAGAAATCCCCCCCACCAAGTCAAAATGGTGAACATGATATACGCTACCCATATCCACAAGAGGGAGCGCAAGCGTGCACTCAGGGACATCTACGCGATAGAGCCAGTCGCCCAAAGTTCAACCCATGGTCATCCTGCCCTATCACTTTTGATCACACAGAACATCCGACCAGTATCCGTCACGACAGTTCACCCGCAGTGGTCCTCGACCCAATCATTGACGGATTCCACCTTAGGCGAGTCCTCATGGACGGTGGCAGTAGCCTGAACCTGCTTTATCAGGATACAGTGCGCAAAATGAGTATCGATCCCTCAAGGATCAAACCCACTAAAACCACCTTGAAAGGTGTCATACCACGTGTAGAGGCCTACTGTATGGGCTCAATCACACTGGAAGTGGTCTTCGGATCCCCGGATAATTTCCAAAGCGAAGAATTGATCTTCGATATCGTCCCCTTCCGCAGTGGCTATCATGCACTACTTGGACGGACCACATTTGCTCGATTCAATGCGGTGCCGCACTACGCTTACCTCAAGCTCAAGATGCTCGGGCCACGCGGCGTTATAACAGTCAGTGGAAACACGGAAGGCTCCCTCCGCACCGAGGAGCACACCGCGGCCCTTGCAGCAGAAGTACAGAGCGGCATCTTCAGGCATAACCGCAATTCAGCAGTCAAGCCCCCGGACACCGTCAAGCGAGTTTGAACTACTCTGCAGCAGGATAGTCTAGCTCGTCTAGAGCTTGACTAGCAATTTGGCCTCCGTCCCAGTCCCAACAAAGCTGCGACACTCGTACCCTGCGTACATAACTACGCACTTAAAATACCATGGGCATGGACGGAGGCACAGCTAAATCGTGGTCCACAATGCGGCTCAAACGCTCCTGGACCCGCATACCTTCACTTTTTCCTTTTCATTTCAGTTTTTATCCTCCTAAGGCTTTTTCCTAATAACCTGATCATCGGACCTATCAAGGGACGGATACACGAAGAAGGCAAGAAGCTTTGGCATACAAGGGAACCCCAAGGTGGTCTTTGCTAACGATCGTTATACCTGTTTTAAAAACCCACACGCAGCTCGCCCTTGGTCGTGGCATGTCAAATAGCCCTATTTGCTTATCGCATTACTTGTACAAATATGCCTTGACGTATTAATCAAATTACAATGGAAAATAATTTGCGGCTCAATATTTGCGGTGTCAGCTTATTACTTGATTTTTTCCTTTTTCTTTATATTCTTATCAATTGTGCTCGTACACTCCGGTACGCCCTAATTCGCCAGGGGCTTCATCACACCCCACAATATGGCTATAAAGTCTGAACACTTTTACAGTACAGTTCAGCACCCCGAACTTATAGCACTATATGCATCGGCTCTGAATCATGTCTTTGGTCAATAGTTGGGTTGCCCCGCTCCTGTGCTTACTACCTTACGTTCCGCTATATCGGCTAGGGTAGTAAAGGAGAACTACTGTGATTGTGTCCCGGTTCTTCCGGATGAGCACTTCAGTAGAGAAAGCCGAAAATTGACTGTCATGATGCAGCGAGAGCCCATCAGCTATTCGAGAGGTTGCAAATCTTTAGCATTCTTTTCCGCATTATGCGATGAATTGGTTTGTATCCGATCAGGCATGTATAGCGCCCCAAGTTTGGACTTCTGAACATCAGGGGTTGCGCCTAAATTTTTTCTCATCAAACTCCTATGGCTAAGTGAGAGTAATAAAGCCGCATAGTCCGATTGCCTGGTTCGTTGCGCTAAATACCTCCTTGAAGGACCAAAACCTTGGATAAAGAGTGTTTAGATTTATCCCGAACACCCCCGTACTACCTACGTGGGGGTAGAAGCCGGCGACTGGCCAGCTCTCAGATTTAACACAACGGCCGCATAGGAGGTAAAATTTGAAATAACAGACGCTATATTAAATAACGGATCTGTTTTATAGTATAGGACAAGATAACATGAGAGTATTCATTGGAATATGATATCCTTAGCACATTGCTCCGCCACAAGGCAGGATCCCTACAAAACATTATCAAAATAAAGTTGGGGTGTGCGGTGCTCCTTGCCCGCGGGCGATCCCTCATTCATCAGCTTTGTGGCGTCCATCTTCGCCCAATGCATCTTCACGCGGGCAAAGGCCATTCGCGCGCCTTCGATACAAACCGACCGCTTGATGGCTTCATGCTGAGGGCAGGCGCTGACAAGCTGATTCACGAGTCCGAAGTAGCTACTGGGAATGGCTTCGGCAGGCCAGAGCCGGATTATCAAATTCATCATGGCTAGTTCGGCCGCCCTATGCAGATCGACCAGCTATTTCAGCTGATCGCTAAAGAGCACTGGATGTTCTGGTCCAAGGTATTGTGACCAGAACAGCTTCTCCATAGAGCTCCCCTCTTCGGCTTGATAGAATTCCGCAGCATCTTACACGCTGCACAGCAGATCTGCAAACGCTCCTGGAGAACTCCAAATCCGGGCAGTAAAAGGAACCTTTCCTTCACATATCTTCTCTGCATGACAAAAGTCCTACCCGCTGCGATCTTCTTGGCCGTCTGGATTTCCTGGAGGGCGACCTGGGCTTCGGCTCGGGCATCGTTTGCACCCTGGCGGGCCTTGGCAATTTCGAACTCTTGGTCCTTAAGGTTGCGCTCCAAGGACTCGCACTTCTTGACGGTGTCCTGGAGCTCTTACTGGACCTCACTGACCCGGGCCTCATGCTTTTCGCGTGCGGCCTGCTCCTTGGCCGCTTTGTCCTTGGCCTTGGCCAGTGCCTTCTTGAGGGCCTCTACTTCGGTCATTGCCCCTAATAAATTTCATGACACTTTAGTCATCACGAATCATTCGTCCTTCCTGAATATATACAAGGTTATTGCATACCTTGACTGTCCTCCAGCTACTGCTTCACACAGCCGAGCTCTTCCTCGACCCGCTCCAGATTCTGGTTCAGTCCGGAGACTTTGGTAGTGTGAGTGGTCGCACCCAGTAGCGACGCCTGCTTATTCACATAGACATTTTAGATTAGACTCCTGTGAAAATTATTTGATCCTCTATTCGGCTTTTCTTTCCGAACACCAGACAGAGTATCAGGGGCTACTGTCTATACTGTGACATTATTTTTAGACAATTGCATTACTTACCTCAAATCCTGTTAGAAGGCTAGTGCAGGCTTCGGTCAGTCTGCTTTTCGCGGACTGGATCCTCTCACTCACCGTACCCATAAGGGTACGACATTCTTCCACAATGGATGTGCCTTGTAGCGCTTCCAACAAATTATCCGGTGCCTCTGGATGGACAGAGGCCACCAGTGGAATAGGCGCACCGCCTTCTTTTTAAAGGGGCGGCTGGCCTAGTTCCAGAGCCGCATATGTCTATGGAACTATATTTAGTTGGGGGCCGAGTTGGATATGGCCCCCATCGTAAGTATCCATGGGGTTTGCTCCCCCATGTGTCCGGCAGCCGAGGCTTCACCCTCCGGCGCCTCCCTGACGGCCTCCAGATTCTCTCCCGGGCCGGGGATCCTTCGAGACGATGCCTCAGCGCTATCCAGGTCCCTGGGAGAGGAGGCCGATGGAAGGGTCATGCTGTCCATCACCATCGGGTCCAGCGAATCCTCTGAAGATAAGGATCGCTCGAGGTTGGACCGAGCCGGACTGCAAATGCATAATTTAGCACATTAAAACAATGAAGTAAAAAGGTCGGATACATGAACGTGTCCGTACACTTACGATTTGGTCAGGGGTTTCTCCCTGGGCTCCCACTTCCAGCTGCTGTCGGTGGCCGTTGCAGAGCTGTCCGTAATGGAAGCTTTCCCCTTCTTGGACGCCTTGGCCTCCAGATGCGTGGAGGCCATCCTCTTCTTTCTTCCCCTTGTGGGGGGGGGGGAATGGATTTCTTCTTCTTCCTCCTCTCCCTCGTCGTCTTCGACGGAGGAGTGAGCCTCGGCGTCTTCAGACGTCGCGTCTGAAGTGCCCAGCGGAGACCACCTCTGATCCCCTTGGCCTTCTTCTCCGGCACCTAATAAGGCGCCGGAACCAGCATCTTGGTCAGAAGCGTGATTTTTGGGCCTTTGGGCAATGGAGCCAGACAGTTAATCCGCTCCGCCATCTCTGTCCAGTCCTGAAAAAATTGATAGGAAGGCTTTGATGCCTTCCTTGGGTGTGCCAGTAAAGGGCATACCTTGAAAACATGAAAGAACTTACCGGATTAGCAGGGTGAGTTAAGTCATGCCCACGATCCTCGTTCATGGGTGATGGCATCTCGTTGGCCTTGAATAGCACCTTCCAGATATCTTCGTGCGTCGTGCCAAAGAGCTCCAGTAGCGTCCGGTGCTTGCCCGGATCGAACTCCCATAGATGGCAAGTCCGGCTTTGGCACGGAAGGATCCGGCGAACAAGCATCACCTGGATCACGTTGACGAGCTTGATTCTCTTGTTTATCATGCTCTGAACGCGCGTCTGGATCGCCGTCAGCTCATTTGAAGAAGACCAGGTTAGGCCCTTCTCTTGCCAGGAGGTGAGCCGCATCGGGACTCCGGACCGAAATGCGGGAGCCGCTGCCCAGTTGTTGTCGCGCGGCTCGGTGATGTAGAACCACCCCGACTGCCACCCTTTGACAGTCTCCACAAAGGAGCCTTTATGCCAGGTGACATTGGGATCTTGCCACCATGGCGCCTCCGCACTCTGCTTGTTGGCCGCTCACCACCTTTGGCTTCACATTGAAGGTTTTCAGCCATAGTACAAAGTGAGGTGGGATGCGGAGGAAGGCCTCACACACGACAATAGATGCCGAGATGTTGAGGATGGAATTGGGGGCCAGATCATGGAAGTCTAGTCTGTAGTAGAACATGAGTCTGCGGACGAACGGGTGGAGAGGGAATCCCAGCCCACGGACAAAGTGTGTGAGGAACACCACCCTCTCCTGGGGCTCCGGGGTGGGGACAATCTGTCCCCTAGCCGGAAGTCGGTGAGTGATTTCCGGGGCCAAGTACCCGGCCTCCCGGAGCTTCTTGATGTCCTTCTCCTTGACGGAGGAGGCCATCCACTTGCCTCCTGCTCTGGATCCGGACATGATTGGAGTGCTTTTTTGGGTGAAGAAGGCGAGAGCTTGGGCGCTGGAGCTCGAGAATGGATAGGCGGAGGAAGGAGAAGGCGTGGGTGAAAAAGGGCAAATCTTATCCCTTTATAATGGCAGTAGAAGTCATGCGCCTCCCTACTCGCCTTAAAATTCACCTATTCCCCAAGCGCCATGCAGATGACATAGTTGGGTTACCCATGCCCGTATTGATGAGAATCCCTTGATAAGGGGACATGATCTCTGCTTTGACAAGACATGCCAATAAAACCGCACCTCAAAATACGGAGCGTCGGGCTAAAAAACGGTTCGAATAATGACCGGGCAGTGGCATGATGTCATGCTACAAAAAGTAGTCAGCGGATTTGACTCGTGAAATATTATGCTCTCTACGGTGGTATGTGGAATTTGTTTTGCAGAGCCGGACAGGATTCTTGTGTTCGAAATCTACTTTGAAGTATTCGGAGAAGGAACCCGCGTTGCAATGCCGAAGACAATCTGCGCGTCGGCCTCATTGTCATTGAAGCCTGGTTCAGGGGCTACTGAGGGAGTCCTAGATTAAGGTGTCCTCGGACAACCGGACTATATACATGGACCGGACTGTTGGGCTATGAAGATAAAAGATAGAAGACTTCTTCCCGTGTCCGGATGGGATTCTCCTTTGCGTGGAAGGCAAGCTTGGCGATTCGGATATGTAGATTCCTTTTTCTGTAACCGACTTTATGTAACCCTAGCCCCCTCCACTGTCTATATAAACTAGGGGTTTAGTCCGTAGAGACAACAACAATCATAATCTCAGAGGCTAGACTTCTAGGGTTTAGCCATTACGATCTCGTGGTAGATCAACTCTTGTAATACTCATATTCATCAAGATCAATCAAGCAGGAAGTAGGGTATTGCCTCCATAGAGAGGGCCCAAACCTGGGTAAACATTGTGTCCCCCGCCTCCTGTTACCATTAGCCTTAGCCGCACAGTTCGGGACCCCCTACCCGAGATCCGCTGGTTTTGACACCGACAATGATTGCCGAGGCCAGTGTGTATTTCTGCCAAGAGCTGCTTTCCCTCTTCTTCGGAGATATACCTTTGAAGGACTTTAGTAGTACTTCTTTTATACAGTTCACCCTCATGCACTTTAAAGGCTTTAGAGCGCCGAACTATGCATCGAGCCTCGTTTTGATCGTCGGAGAGCTCTTGCCTATTAAGGTAGGCCAGGAATGGTTCGGTCCAGGGAGCGATAACTGGCATGATCTCATGAGCAGAGGGTGTTATCTCGATATCTGGCCGCCGATGGTGTCTGCATTGTTTTTGGTGACTGGGAGTGTTGTCAGGTCCGTATTGCCTTCTCCGCTCTCACCTTGCCACACAACAGATGGATTGAAGAGCCGTTCCACAAAGGTGTTGGGTGGCACAGGGTCGCGCTTAGCGACCATATGAGCAAGGATGTCGGCTCCCTGATTACTCTCTCGAGTGACTTGATGAAATTCCAGTCCTTCAAACCGGACTGATATCTTTAATGTGGCGTTTTGATATGCCGCCATTTTTGGATCCTTTAGGTCGAACTCTCAGCTTACCTGGGAAATTACGAGATTGGAGTCACCGCGCACCTCAGGCGTTGTATACCCATCGAGACAGCCATGCGAAGACCATGTAGAAGTGCCTCGTATTCGACTGCATTGTTTGAATCTGTATACATGATTTGTAGTACATAGTAGACGGTGTCCCCAGTGGGGAAGTGAGGATGACGCCAGGCCCCAGTCCGGCCAGCATTTTAGAGTCGTCAAAGTACATAGTCCAATTGGAGTATGAGCTATACTCTTTAGGGAGTTCGGCTTCCGTCCATTCGGCGACAAAATTGGCCAATACATGGGATTTAATAGCCCGGCATGGCTTGTATACGATTTCAAACGGTAAAAGCTCGATGGCCCATTTGGCTATGTGGCCAGTGGCATCCCTGTTGTTTATAATGTCATTGAGTGGTACCTCAGATGCCACTATGATTGAACACTCTTGAACGTAGTGTTGCAGTTACAGGATGCCATGAAGACTGTGTAGGCTATCTTCTGGTAGTGGGGTTATCGGGATTTGCAAGGTGTAAGGACCTCCGATACATAATAGACTGGTTTTTGGGTGGGGAATTTATGTCCCTCCTGCCCTTGTTCGATTTTCAATGACAAGTACGACAGTAACCACTTGGTTAGTTGCCGAAATATATAACTACATGGGCTCTCCAACACCTGGTGCAGCTAGGATTGGGTTGCTTGCCAGAAGGGTTTTAATTTATTCCAGTCCAGCTGTGGTAGCATTCGTCCATTTGTAGTTGTCTGTGCATCGTAATAGCTTGTAGAGTGGTAGCGCTTTTTCTCCCAATTTGGAGATAAAGCGGCTTAAGGCCGCGATGCAACCCGCTAGCTTCTAGACTTGCTTTAGGTCTGTTGGTATGGCCAATTGTGATAGTGCTCGCATCTTGTCTAGGTTGGCTTCAATTCCTTTGTGGGAAACAATGAACCCCAGCAGCTTTCCGGCTGGTACTCCGAAGACACCTTTTTCTGGATTAAGTCATATGTCGTATGTTCAGAGGTTATCGAAGGTGAGGCGAAGATCGTCCACCAGTGTCTCGACGTGCGTTGTCTTGATGACCACGTCGTCCACGTATGCTTTGACCGTTTTGCCTATTTGCTTTTCCAGGCAAGTTTGAATCATGCGCTAGTAGGTAGCTGAGGGAGTCCTGGATTGGGGGGTATCCGGACAGCCGGACTATATACATCGTCCGGACTATTGAAGCGTGAAGATACAAGACTCAAGACTCCGTCCCGTGTCCGGATGGAACTCTCCTTTGCGTGGAAGACAAGCTTGGCGATCCGGATATTGTATTTCCTTCCTTGTAACCAACTCCATGTAAACCCTAGCCCTCTCCGGTGTCTATATAAACCGGAGAGGTTGGTCCTTAGAAGGCCGATCACAATTACAGTCATAATCATCATAGGCTAGCTTCTAGGGTTTAGCCTCTACGATCTCGTGGTAGATCTACTCTTGTACTACTCATATTGTCAATATTAATCAAGCAGGAAGTAGGGTTTTACCTCCATCGAGAGGGCCCGAACCTGGGTAAACATTGTGTCCCTGGCTTCCTGTTACCATCAGCCTAAGACGCACAGATCGGGACCCCCTACCCGAGATCCGCCAGTTTTGACACCGACATTGGTGCTGTCATAGAGAGTTCCTCTGTGTCGTTGCTGCAAGGCTCGATGGCTCGTCTCTTCGTCAAAGACAACATTACCTCTGGGGAGCTCTGGCTGTAGGCCAAACTCTCCGACTTGGCGGCTTTGTCATGGCCGCCCCATCGGCCGTCGCACCGATGATGGCCTCTCGGGTCATCACTCATAACCTTCGCATCAATTCAGAACTCGCCAAGCAGATGGATCCGATAGAGCACTCCTCCCTTAATGAGCTCTTGGATCGCATCACCGCTCTGGGAGTCGCTATGGACTATGACCGGATCGGGCTTAAACCCGACCAAAGGGACATTAAATCCCCGCCGGCCACCCATGAGATAGCGATAGTGGAGGAAGCACACACGGATTATCCCTCAATTTTGAGGACGAATTATGTTTGGATCACCGAGCTCCGTGAGCTGGACCCCCGCCCAAGGGAAGACATGACCCGGATCCCGGACTTAGAATCAGGCATTGGGTCGGAGAAATTGGGCGGCACCCCGGATCCCGAGCTATCAGGCTCGGAAGCTCCCATGCCCCTGGGTGCCAGATCGGATCAGAATCCGGATTCAGCTATTCCAACCCACACGGACTTAAACCATCTCTCCCATATCAGGCAAGAGCCCTAGGAGACAGTACATCGTTACTGGGCCAGATTCCTCCTTATGCTGAACAAGGTCAAGGACTACCGCGAGGAGGACGTAGTCTCACTTTTCTACAAAAACTGCACAAACAAAGGAATCCTTAATGCTATAAGTCACCGTGACATAGTACATTTTGCTGACTTGGCATCCATAGTACAGAAGTACTGTGTGATGGAAATCGCCTGGAAAACCCAAACAGAATTTTGGGATAGACCGGCTCTCGCCAAAACCTTTGTCCGAACTAAACGGGCGAACTCTCGTAAGTCGGTCGATCCAATCCCCAAAAAACCAAAGCCCACCCCAGGGCGAGGAACCGTATTGGAAGAATGGCTCAATGGGCCATGTAAACTCCATAGCACCCCGGACACAACACCAACTCACAGCCTTACGGCATGTTGGATACTCCGGCAGGTTGCAAAAAGTGGCGAGGATCTTCTTGCAAGCCATAAAGCAGAACAACATCCCGCCAACGAACACAATACGGTACTAACAGTCTTCGAGACTTTGCCTCAAACAATAGGCGCAAGCGAGCTCATCGAAGCTCCGCTGAAATTTGCCATGTGGCAAAAATAAACCCCTGGAACGACACTGCTATAACTTTCAACGCTAGTTATGAACCTCGATTCCAGACTGTCCGGGCACCAGCCGCTCTGGTCCTTAGCCCAATTGTGGACGGCTTTCGGCTCACTAAAGTACTCATGGATGGAGGAAGCGGATTAAACTTGAACTATGAAGAAACACTCAACAAGATGGAAATTGATAAAAGCCGCATTGAACAAAGCGGCACAACCTTCAGGGGAATTATCCCTAGTCGGGAAGCGCGGTGTGCGGGAAAAATCACACTCGATGTGGTATTCGGCACCCCGGAGAATTATAGGTCCGAAGAAATTACATTCCAAGTGACTCCTTTCAGCAGCGGATACCACGCCCTTCTAGGGCGGGACGCGTTTACAAGCTTCCAGGCTATACCCCATTACGGGTACATGAAGCTTAAAATGCCCGGACCCAATGGAATCATCACTCTAGCCAGTGATCCGGATGTCACACTTCGCGCCGAAAACAAAACCGCAGCACTAGCCCTGGAAGCATTATCCGAAGCCCTAGCAGACGAAGAATTAACAACACCGTGGGCCACCGTGGACAGGGCCGACGTGATACTCGACAAGCGACCCAAGTCCACCTCATTTAAACCCGCGGATGAGATAGTCAAATTCCAAGTCCATCCAACGGACCCCATGAAGACAGCTTCCATCGGATCACAGTTGAGCCACGCAATGGATGCCGCACTACGAGACTTCTTACGTGAGAATTGGGACATTTTCGCCTGGCACCCATTGGACATGTCGGGCATCCCACGTGGACTGGCCGAACATAGCCTTAACATACTAAAGGGATACAAACCTGTCAAACAGACCCTAAGGAGATTTTCAGAGCCCAAACGACAAGCGATAGGGGAAGATCTAGCCAAGCTACTTGAGGCCGGATTCATTAGAGATACCAAACATCCGGATTGGCTGGCAAATTTGTAATGGTACCAAAGAAGATAAATCCTGGCGCCTATGCGTCGACTTCAAAGACCATAACAAGGCTTCCCCTAAGGATCCCTTTCCCCTCCCTTGCATCGATCAAATCATCGATGCCACAGCTGGACACGACTCGCTGTGTTTTCTCGACACATACTCTAGATACCATCAAATAAAGATGGCAAAGTCTGACCAAGCTGCAACAGCTTTCATAACGCCATATGGCCCATTTTGCTTCAACACTATGCCTTTCGGGCTTAAGAATGCCGGAGCAACCTATCAACGCATGATTCAAACATGCCTGCAAAAACTAATCGGCAAAACAGTGGAGGCATATGTGGACGACGTGGTCATAAAAACAAGACACGTCGAAACCCTAATAGATGACTTGAGGCTTACATTCGATAACCTCCGGACATAAGACATCAAGTTGAATCCGGAAAAATGCGTTTTCGGCGTCCCCTCGGGGAAACTGCTAGGCTTCATTGTTTCCAATAGAGGAATTAAAGAGAATCCGGCAAAAATATGAGCTCTGTCGCAGTTGGCTATACCAATAGACCTTAAGCACATCCACAAACTAGCTGGATGCGTGGCCGCTTTGAGCCGCTTTATCTCCAGGTTAGGAGAAAAGGCATTACCTCTTTACCGCCTCCTTCGGTGCACCGAACACTTCATGTGGACGGATGCAGCCGCGGCCGGACTCGATGAAATAAAGACCTTACTGGCCAGTAATCCAGTCCTAACAATGCCTAATATCGGCGAGCCTATGCTACTGTACATAGCTGTAACACATAAAGTTGTAAGCGCAGTGCTCATCGTCGAACAAGAGGTTGACGGATACAAATTCCCGCTCCAAAAACCGGTTTATTACGTCGGTCCTCACCCCATGCAAATCCCGATACCCACACTATAAAAAAATAGCATACGCGGTCTTCATGGCATCCCGGAAGCTGTGACACTACTTTCAAGAGTGTTCGATTACAGTGGCCTCCGAAGTACCACTCAATGACATAATAAATAATCTCGACGCTACGGGCCTGATTGCTAAATGGGCTATCGAGATCCTTCCATTCGACATAATATACAAACCACGGCGGGCCATCAAGTCGCAAGTACTGGCTGATTTGTCGCCGAATGGACAGAAGCCGAACTCCCTAAAGAGTACGGCGCGTACTCCAACTGGATCATGCATTTCGACGGCTCTAAAATGCTGGCCGGATTGGGAGCAGGTGTAGTCCTGACGTCCCCCACCGGAGACACGGTCCAATACATCCTCCAAATATTATACACAGACTCCAACAATGCAGCCGAATATGAGGCTCTATTGCACGGTCTTTGGATGGCAGTCTCTATGGGCATCCAATGCCTGGAAGTGCACGGGGATTCGAACCTCGCAATATAACAAATAAACGGAGACTTTGATGCCAAGGATCCGAAAACGGCGGCCTACCGTAATGCCGTCCTCAAAATGTCAGCCCGGTTCGAGGGGCTCGAATTCCACCATGTGGCTCAAGAAAACAATCAAGCGGCGGACGTCCTTGCCCGCATCGGCGGTAAACGAGACCCTGTCGCACCTAACATATTCCTGGAAAGGTTGTTCAAGCAATCCGTAGTGTGGGAAGGGGAGTCCGGCAATACTAGCACGGATCCGAACACAACCCTAGATTCCGAACCATCAGACATAATCGGAGGCTCTGCCACCGAAATAACATCTTCGGCCCACGAAATCATGGCAGTAATCGCCCCGTGGACTGAGCCTTTCTTGGCCTACCTAAATAGGCAGGAGCTCCATGAAGACCAAAATGAAGCACGCTACATTGTCCGGCATTCTAAAGCTTACAAAGTCCACGAAGGGGAATGCTACAAGAAAAGTGCTACCGGAGTGCTCCAAAGATGCATCTCCGAAGAGGAAGGGCGGCAGCTCTTGGCTAAAATCCATGCCGGACTGGGCGGGCACCACGCCGCGGCTCGAGAACTAGTCAGCAAGGCCTTCCGTACAGGCTTCTATTGGCCGACGGCCCGAGCAGACGCACAGGACCTTGTCCAACATTGTGTCGGTTGCCAGCTCTTTGCCAATCAGAGTCATATGCCCCCTACCGCTCTCCAAAAAATCCCCATAACTTGGCCCTTCACGGTCTGGGGGCTGGATATGGTCGGACCTCTTAAAGGGGGAAGCCATAAGAAAAAAACTTATTGGTCATGGTGGACAAGTTCACCAAATGGATAGAAGCCAAACCAGTCAAAACGGCTGAATTCGGACCAGTAATAGACTTCATATCCGGGGTCATACACCGATACGACATCCCCCACAACATCATCACCGATAATGGCTCAAATTTCACAGCCAATGAAGTGAAATCTTGGTGCGGCAAAATGGGCATTAAGCTTGACTACGCCTCTGTCTTCCATCCCCAAACAAACGGCCAGGTCGAACGGGCAAACGGTCTCATCATGAGCGGCATCAAACCCAGACTAGTGCGATCCTTGACAGAGTCGAACACACACTGGGTCGAAGAGCTGGACTCCGTACTCTGGGGGCCGCAGACCATGCCGAATCGCACCACCGGATACACACCATTTTTTATGGTGTACGGCGCGGAAGCAGCACTACCCTGCGACACAATACATGATTCGCCACGCGTACGCATGTACGAAGAGAAGGAAGCCGAGTTAGATCGGCATGATAACTTGGATGCCCTGGAGGAGGAGCGCGACGTCGCAAAAGCCCGCTCTGCATTCTATCAGCAGCAGGATGATAGCAAAGCAGAGAAGTGCGGGCCAAAACCTATAATATTGGCGAGCTCGTTCTACTCCTACCGGAGAAGAAGAAGGACAAGCTCAAACCCAAGTGGGAAGGCCCCTTCGTCATTGAAAAAGTTCCCACCGGAGGAGCGTACCGCTTACGTAATGCATCCGATAACAGACTCGAGCCGAACATATGGAACGCGGCCAGACTTCGGAGATTCTACGCCTAACACCAAACTCAGTGTTCGTCTCCTTACCCCTCCTTTTTAATTATGCTCCACCCCTTTTCCTTTCTTGACCTTTTTCCTCTTCACACAAAGTATTTAATACAGTGCGGACTCCCGGATCACTCCGGCTACACTATGTGTGTAAGCAATACCTGGGGGCTTCCTATACGGAAGCTAAAAATAATTACTCAAATGGCTTTTTGCCCATCACATATGTGTTTCTTTTTTCATATGTTCTTTTTCTTCACCATTATATGCATTGATATGACTTAAGATGTGGCCAAGCTGGGTTGCCTGTCTCTTGTGTTTATGCCCTACGTTCCCGTTAATTCGGCTAGGGCATAAGGGGAGCACCTCTGCGATTGTTACTGCCAGTTTAGCTGGATGTGTACCTCAGACTGGGTGAAGCCGAAAGCTAGCTTCCTTAAGAGAATATTCGGTCGGTGAACAAAAGATGTATTCGCTTATTACAACTTAAATCCCCAGAAGTCTTGTATCCTGCGCCATCGTTCGCAGTCCGGACATGTTCATTGTCACATGCGTACCCAGGGAAAGGAACCCCTAACGGAACTATTCTCCCTGGAAGATGTTTCTTACTATCCATATAATATAACATAACTAGTTGGGTACTTGTCTGTTCAAGCACTTATGACCCCTACACCTGGTTTCCATGCATACCCCAGTTTTGTATAACTGAGCGGGTATTCGGACACACCCCGGACTGTAGGATCCGGGGGCTGAAGCGAAATGGTCCGCCATGACAAATGATTTTAATCCGGCTAGGGACTAATTATGTCCATTGAATTACACAGTCACCTGGACTGACTATATTCCTCCTCTATACCATCCAACAGGCTATCTAGCTTACAATCCTGTTGAGAATACTTGGTGGCTAACGCTACCTGGTCATATACCAGACTCACGGGAATTTCTTGCCCATCGGGCCCCGCCGGTCCTACTTCGGCCATATGGTTCGGGTCCAGCTTGGTGTAGCACGTCTTCACCATAGCCCAGGCTTCTCTTGCACGTTACCGGCAAGCTGATATCTTCCACAATCAAAAGCGCCGCTGTGCTCCTTGAAGCATATCCACAAGCTCCCCCATGTCATTCGGCAGTAAGCTTGATGGCCACAAGGCCTGAGCAACACCCTGCATCACTTGCCGAGCTCGCTTGTGCAGTTGCGAGAGGTCTTGCAGTAAATCACTTGCAGATGAGGGCATCTCCTCCTCAGGGCAACCCGTTAACATTCATGCAAGCAAAATTCTTTCAATATACTTCCTCGCCGAACTATCATATAGTTCATCTAGGCACTCACCATAAATGCCGCATCGAAGCCTTTTGTTCTCCTTCACGAAGTCCGCCAGCTGGGCGCGGATGTCTTTTAATTCTACGTCCAGCCGGACATTGGCATCTTGAAGATTGTTCTTCTCCTTCCTAACTTGCGTAAGAATGCGCTCGCCAGCCTTTAGGTGCCTTTTGAGATGCGAGTCGTCATCTCTTACGCCCTCCGGATTAACCCTGGGATTGTCTGCAAAATTCTCTGTTAGACTGGTTATACCAACCATTTACTAACTGGTGCATCTTCGTACAATTGAGACAAATGTTACCAGATGAGGCCTTCTGGGATTCCTCTAACTTGGCAACCGTGTCCCTCAGCTGGGCCTTGCATTCCTCCAGCTCCCGAGCCAATTGTTCATTCTTATCTACAAGGACCTGTTCATAAATTGATCCATAAAACAGTTGTTCCAACCATTTCAAGTCTCAGGGGCTACTGCTATACATGCTTATCAAAATTTCTTACCCGTATATCTTTGGTATACTGGTCCATCGCTCGGGCAAGCCCGCCTTGAGCAGCTCGGATGTATGCGTCTCCCGAATTGAAGGCATTAAATGCCTCTTCGGAAAAGATGTTGTTCCGAAGCATGGCCTGTCGGTGCTAGTGATTCATGTCGCTCTCTACTTCGGAGTTCGTGGCCGAGATCATATCTGCGTCCTCTGTCGGAGAACTATGCGGCATCGGCCCCGTGTCTGCCTCCACTCTCGAAGCCGGTTCTGGAATCCGGCTGGTGGAGGCGTGATTCGCGGGATCCCCAGATATAGTCCGGCTACTTCTCTTCCTGCCAGGATACAAAGGGCGTTGTTATACTTCAAATACCATAATCGCAGGACAGGTTTTTACCTTACCTCTGCAGTGGCGTGTCGACCCTTACCGCCTTCCTCTTGAGCCTGCCCGATCCGGACACCCGTGGTCGACGAGTCCCTAGGGGCTCGGCCCCGCGCTCTGACCGTCGTCTCTGCAAAAAACACGACACTTCAAGGGTAAGGCATGCCATCTGAAGGGAGTCATCTTCGGAGGATAGGGTTTTTCAGTTTGGCTTACACGCGACGTAGGTAGCAGTCCGGGATAGTCGGCAATAATGGCCACTGAGGCGCCATCACGACTCGCTTGATAAAATATCCCGTTGACAAGCTCCACGGTAATATCCGGATCTTCTTTGAGTCCTGGATCTAGGGCCCTTCAGGGGTCCTCTGGCTGCGGGGAGGGGCTGGAGATTCCTTCTACGGCCCTCCTCAGTTCCTGCTCGAAAATATCGAAGCAGATAATCTTAGCGAAGAATGCCACGATAAGTGAAGCAGGGAAAGGAATAACGACTTACCCTGTTTGGGGGGTTGTACATGGAGAATCCATCCCGCGGTTTACTGTGAAGGAATTCTTCCTCTTCTCCTTTGTATAAATCGGACAATATCCTTGCTAGAGTAGTGGCAGAGTCCGGACCCTTATGGCCACAGCAGGTGGCATCATCTTCCCCGTTGAAGTGCCACATGGGCTTCCCCCGATATTGAAGCGGTTGCACCCCCCGTATTATGCATATTTCCATAACCTCGACTATCGTCAGTACGGACTTGGCCAGTAACTTTATCCTACTCATCAGGAAGTGTATTTCCCTGGTGTCCGCCTCTTGGGGGCCTCGGGGGCGCCAGCTTAGACGTGCCCTCGGTGGGGCGTCACTGAACTTGGGGAGACCTGTCCGGACTGGATCCGAAAGGGGAACGTCATCAATGTAAAACCACTCCAAAGGCCAGTTCTCTGGTGCCTTCTTGGGAGTGCCGGATAGGTATCCGGTCTTGGCAATGTGCCATACTTTGGCCCCACCCACTTGACATAGGGATTCTCCCTGGTTGCGGGGGACAAGGCAGAATAGCTTCTTCCATAACCCGAAGTGAGGCTCGCAGCATAAAAATAGCTCGCAAAGGGCAACGTACCCTGCTATGTGTAGTATGGAGGCAGGGGTAAGGTTGTGCAACTAGAGACTGTAGAACTCCAGGAGCCTGCAAAGGAACGGGTGGATGGGAAACCCGACGCCCATTAGCAGATGCGGGATGAGGCATGTTCACTTCTGGAGATGGATTAGGAGATCCCTCCGCTTGATCCCCTCCGTTATAAGTGGTTATTCCGGCTCGGACGGGGACCATGAACGTCGGTGGGAGAAACCCTTGGGTTTGTAACTCTGTCAAATGGCTATGAGGAACTGAACACTCTTCCCAATCCCCCAGCTTGGAGCGAGAAGAGCGATCAGAAGAGCTGCGACGACTGGCCATGTTGGAATGGCTTTTTCCGGAGCGCTCTGTTGGATGCTTGCTCGAGGGGGGAGAGTGAGGTTTGGATCTGAGAATCCCCGTCTCTTCAAATAGATGGTCAGCCCGAAGGATGAGGGTGGCAAATGCACAAACGCCTCAGCTCCTCGCATTCGCTCGACACGTGGAGATGGTCATTATTGAGGCACTGAAGCCGAGGAGTACAACATTGATGGGAAGCCAGACACTATTCGTCATAGTAGGTACATTGGAGTATTCGGAGAAGGAACCCGCCTTGCAATGCCGAAGACAAGACTGCGCGCCGGACTCATCGTCATTGAAGCCTGGTTCAGCGGCTACTGAGGGAGTCCTGGATTAGGGGGTATCCAGACAGCCGAACTATATACATCGTCCGGACTACTAAAGCGTGAAGATACAAGACTCAAGACTCCGTCCCGTGTCCGGATGGGACTCTCCTTTGCGTGGAAGACAAGCTTGGCGATCCGGATATTGTATTTCCTTCCTTGTAACCGACTCCATGTAAACCCTAGCCCTCTCCAGTGTCTATATAAACCGCAGAGGTTGGTCCTTAGAAGGTCGATCACAATTACAGTCATACTCATCATAGGCTAGCTTCTAGGGTTTAGCCTCTACGATATCGTGGTAGATCTACTCTTGTACTACTCATATCGTCAATATTAATCAAGCAGGAAGTAGGGTTTTACCTCAATCGAGAGGGCCCGAACCTGGGTAAACATTATGTCCCTGGCTTCCTGTTACCATCAGCCTAAGACGCACAGATCGGTACCCCCTACCCAAGATCCGCCGGTTTTGACACCGACAGTAGCCCCAGCGTTTTTGAGTCCGAAGGGCATAACGTTGAAGCAGAAGGGACCATAAGGGGTGATGAGTGCGGTTGCCGCCTGGTCCGATTCCTTCATCTTAATCTAATGGTATCCAGAATAAGTGTCGAGGAAACACAATGAGTCGTGCCCTGCAGTTGTGTCAACAATTTGGTCAATGCGAGGTAATGGGAAGGGGTCTTTAGGGCAAGCCTTGTTAAGGTCCTTGATATCGACTCACATGTGCCAAGATTTGTCCTTCTTTGGTACCATAACCAAGTTGGCTAACCAATTCGGATGTTTAATTTCCCTAATAAACCCACCTCTAACAATTTGGCTAGCTCATCTCCCATGGCTTGACGCTTGGGTTCTGAGAATTGCTGTAGTGTCTACTTGACGGGTTTGAATCCCTTGATTATATTAAGACTATGTTCAGCCAGTTTTCGTGGGATGCCGGGCATGTCTGAAGGGTGCCAAGCGAAGATATCTCAATTCTCCCATAGGAATGTGCATAGTGCAGCGTCCACTGCCGGATCCAACTGTGCTCCGATGGATGTTGTTTTTTTAGGGTCCGTCGGATGCACTTGGAATTTAACTATTTCCTCGGCTGGCTTGAAGGAGGTGGATTTGGATCTTTTGTCGAGGATCACATCGTCCCTATCCAAACATGGACTGTAGGATGGTTAATTCTTCCATCGCTAGAGCTTCGGATAGTGCCTCGAGGGCCAAGGATGCAGTTTTGTTTTCGGCATGAAAGGCTTTGTCTGGGTCGCTCGAGATTGTGATAATTCCATTAGGCCCGGGCATTTTGAGTTTCATATACCCATAGTTGGGTATAGCTTGAAAGTGTGAGAAAGTGTCCCGTCCGAGGATGGCATGATACTCGCTATTGAAGGGGACCACATGAAAGAGAAACTCTTCGGATCTATAGTTCTCAGGTGTGTCGAACACCACATCTAGATTAATTTTTCCCGAGCAATGTGCCTCTCGACTGGGGATAATACCTCAAAAGGTGGTGTTGCTTTGCTCGATGCGTGATCTATCCATATGCATTTTGTCGAGCGTGTCCTCGTAGATGAGGTTAAGTCCACTGCCACCGTCCATGAGCACTTTAGTAAGTCAAAAACCATCAATGATGGGGTTTAGTACTAAGGCGGAGGGTGCTTGGACTGATCGAGCCTTTGGTTCGTCTTTGGCCGTAAAGGTTATTGCCTTGTTGTCCCATGGGCTTAGTGCGGTAACTTGATGGACTTCGGTGAGGTCACAGAGCGCCCGTTTGTGTCGATTGTTCGAAGAAAATGTCTCGAAGACCGTTAGGACATTAAAGTTGTCCTTCTCCGATGAGTATCTCCCTGGAGTTGTGGTGAGGATGGACTCTCCACTTTTTGCTACTTGTCGGAGTACCCAACATGCACGGAGGCTATGGGTTGGGACTATGTGTGGAGTGGCGTGAATTGGGCAGGGCTTGTCAGCAGTTCGTCAAGAACGGACCTGTGTCCCATGAAGGGTTTGTTCTTCCTTCCCGTAAATTGGTTGTCGAGTGACCCACTAGGATGTGTTAGTTTGGCCTAGGCCGCACACCGCGTCCAGGCAGTGGGTTCCAGTTGAGTTTTCTGGGCCCTCCATATGCTTTCCATCACATAGTACTTTTGCACTACGTGTGATAATTCCGTGAAACTCTGTATGTGGCGACGATCGAGGGCGTTCAATACCCCTTCATCAGTGCAGTTATTGTGGAAAACAGGAACTATGTCATTGTCCGAGCAGTCTTTGATCTTATTTTGACAAGCCGGAATCTGGCCCAAAAGTGGTGGACCGTTTCCTTATGCTGGTGCCGCACATACATTAGGTCATATATATCTGGAGGACATGAGTTTCTTGGGGAATATAGATTGTGGTGGGTGGGTGGATTAAATTTTGGATCATGTCCCACATCTGTGTTTGGAACTAGAATGGTTTCCGAAGTGGCAGTTTCGCGTCCGGTTAAGCGCAAAGGCTCTGGCAAACCTACACTTGGACCAGAATCCAGAGGGCGTAAGGTTCCGTCCCTAGTGGAAGTATCCGAATCAGGGGATTTGGGGACCCAAACATACTTGGTTTTCAATATGGGGAGGGAAGTGTCTGTGGCCGGTTCCTCAACAACCACCACGAAGTGGGTCATCAGCGGGTGATTAATTTCCCTCTGGTCGGGCTTGAGCCCGATCCGATCATAGTCCGTTGAGACCCCCAAGGCAGTGATGCGGTCGAGCAGTTCGTTTAAATACGAAACATCCCTCGGATTCAATTTTTCGGAGTACTTAGGGCCAATATGGGGACGTTGTCCGGCGGTCATGGGGAAAGTTGTGGGCTCATCGGCCGTGCGGGCCCTTATGGTGAGACTGCCGAACCGGAGGGTATGCCCTGAAGCTAGGCACCCTCTAGAAGTGATATTGTCATTGATGACTAGGCAAGCCATAGAACGCTTTTTGCAGACAACACGGCAGAGCTCTCAATGAAAGCACCAATGTCATTGTCAAAACCGGCAGATCTCGGGTAGGGGGGGGCCAAGCTATGCGTCTAAGGATCAATGGCAACATGAAGCTAGGGGACATAATGTTTACCCAGGTTTGGGCCCTCTTAAGGGAGGTAAAACCCTACTCCTGCTTGATTATATTCGACGAGTATGACGATTACAAGAATTAATCTACCTCGAGATCGTAATGGCTAACCCTAGATGTCCAGCCTACGAGAATTCCGATGATGGTGATCAAGATAGCCTCTACGGACTAACCCCTCCCATTTATATAGACACCGGAGGGGTCAAGGGTTTGTACAAGGTTAGTTTATCAGGGAAGGAAACTTCCGGACTCTATTATTGCCGTCCACATATCGGGAAGTCCCATCTGGACATGGGGGATAATCTTCAGCTTGATCTCTTGTGGCCCATCCAGCCCGGCCCATACTCCTAGGCTGGACATCTCAGGACCCCGAATCCAAGAATCCCTCAACTGGATACATCGCTTTATCGTGATAGCCATGACTTCAACGATGGAGAGTCCGGAGTGGGTCAACAATCTGACATTGCTGACCAATCTCATCACTCACTATCCTCTTGTCTAGGGGACTCAGAGCGCTAGCTGAATAACTTCTTTAAATGAGCGCTGTAGAATTCGGGAAGCCCGCACCGAATAGGGTCTGGAAGAGGAACGTCCTCTATGTAGAACCATTCCGAAGAGCATTCGTCGGACCCCCTTTTCGGAGTCCTGACAGGGTAACCAGATACGGCTATGCACCATACTTCGGCGCCGCCCACTTCAAGTATGGACCCTCCGCCCTGGTGGTGAGGGATGCGTTAGAAGAACTTTTTCCATAGTTCAAAATGAGTCTCGCAGCCTAAAAATAATTCACAAAGGGCGACAAAACCAGAAATGTGTAGAATGGAACTTGGTGTGAGGTTGTGCAGTTGGATCCCATAATATTCCAGTAGACCCTTGAGGAAGGGGTGGATTGGGAATCCTACGCTCCTCAGAAGGAATGAGATAAAGCACACCCTCTCCCCTTGGCTGGGATTGGGGAAATTCTCTGCCAATGCATCATTGCCCATAGAAGTTAACCCTGCCCGTACAGAGACTAGATCCGCGGGGGAAGATATCCTTGCGTCTGGAGTCGATTGAGCTGGAGATGGGATATGGAACAACTTTGCCAATCCCCCTCTTGAGGGCCATGAGGATGTGAGGAGGAGCCGAGGACGCTAGCCATGGTTTGAATTTTTTTGTAGTTTTCTATGTAGCTCTTGAGGCGATGTGATATGGTGTTTTGGAGATCTAACCTCATTACAAGGGTAACGGACGACTCGCATTCACTCATGCACATGGAAATTGAGGCAACGACATGAAGGAATCATGACGACTGGACGCGAATGCGGATGCCAGACTATCATCAATCCGGAGTATGCTGGAGAACCCGCCTGGCAAAGCCGAAGACTTATATCCGCACACTACATCATCATTGAAGGCAAGTCACACTACAAAAAAAAGACACATCCGTGATATTTTGGGCCGAACGAATTTTTTTCCTGTCATACATATGACACTTCTATGACGATAATTGTGACAAAACCCGGTATCATCATAGATGTGGTGGGCTCCTACTTCTATGAGAAAAAATCATGACAGAAAATGGGCTTTTCATCCTGGGCGGGCCGGAGACGCAGCTGCATGACATTCTTTGGGCCGTCCATGACGGAAAAAACTATGGTAGAAGCGAGGGGGAGGAAAATTTCGGGGAGTTGCCGGTTACGGTGGGAGAGCGATGCGCGTTTCTCTTGTATAGGTACGCGTGTGTGTGCAAGGCGTTGGCTCTAATTGAACCCGAGCGAGGCACTGAACCCGAGCGATTGCACTGCAGGCTACGCGTTACTGAACCCGAGCGATCGATCGATGGCTATTAACTGAACCCGATGGAGCGATTCCTTTGCTACTGCAGCTAACTGAAGCCGATCGATGCTGCCTCTGGGATGAACAGTGAGCGTTGCGGGGTGGTTTGGATGAACAGTGAACGGTGGCGTTGCCTCTGGATGAACATGAACCCGTGGTGTGGAGGGCTGGATGAACAGTAGACGATGGAGGGGTGGCTGTGGAGGGGTGGTTGAACAGGACCCCGTGGTGTGGAGGGTTGGATGAACAGTAGACGGTGGAGGGGTGGTTGAATAGGACCCCGTGGTCTGGAGGGCTGGATGAACAGTAGACGGTGGAGGGGTGCCCGTGGAGGGGTGGTTGAACAGTAGCCGGTGGAGTAGCGCGTGGTGGAGGCTGGATGAACAGGAGCCCGTGGAGGCTGGAGGAGGTCGACGGTAGCCCGTGGAGGCTGGAGGAGGTCGACGGTGGAGATGAACAGTATCCTGTGGAGTCTCGTTTTGCGGTACGCCACACCCCTCCCCCCGTTTCGACTATAGCGCTCCAACACAAGTCCGTTTCGTCCGTTTTGCGGTACGCCACACCCCTCTCGATGAACAGGACCCCCTTTTCGACCGTAGGAGGTCCGTTTTCTCCGTTTTGCGGTATGCCACACCCCTCCCGATCAACAGGACCCCCATTTCGACCGTAGGAGGTCCGTTTCCTCCATTTTGCGGTACGCCAGGCCCCTCCCGATCAACAGGACCCCGTTTCGAACATGGCCGGTCGAACACAAGGCCATTTCCTCCGTTGTGCGGTACCCCAGGCCTCGTTTCCATTGCCTGTTCCGTCCAAGCCCTCCTGATGAACACGACCATGCATTCCGTTCCGACCCAGCCGGTTGGCTCCCCATGAACACGATGACGATGCTATTCCTCCGTTCCGACCCAGCCATGTACGTATGCGCGATAGGCGTTAGAGACCCTGCCCGTATGTACGTACGTGGCCGTATTTTCTTTCTTGCACCCTCGCCGATGTACATACGTGTACATGCTACGTGCACGCCTCTACTACGACACGTGCGCGCCTCTACATCCACGAGACGTGCGCGCCTCTACATCGACCAGTATGTACGTACACGTTCGTGACCAGAATGACAATGCTACGAACGCTTTGACCAGGTGGGTCCCGACTGTCAGGCACTTCCTTGCATGCGAAGATGTAGCTGGTGGGTCCCAGCAGTCAGGGGGGCAAATCGTTTTTTTCGCGAAATATGGTGGCCCGTCCGGTGGGTCCCTACTGTCAGGTGGAGGAATCATTATTTTGCGCGTAATAAGGAGGCACTTCCTTGCGGTGGCCATGCACCCAGCTGTCAGCCTCTCCATGTACAGTCCACGTCCGATGGAAGTCGTTCCTTGACCATGTTGACCACGCCGTGCCGAGAGCACCACGGCGGTGGACGACGGCGAGGCCTAGGAAGGGGAGAACTCGGAGCCGGGGAAGACACAGAAGTGGATGCCCACGCGAAGAGGAGTACGAGGATTCACTGGTTCGGCTGCGGTGTGAGGCTGCTGTCGCCGCAGAATAACAGGGGGTGTGGGTGAGTAGAGGGATGGCTTGGACAGTGGTGGGAGTTTTAGGGGGCGGTGAGGCCTCCGCGGCATCACAGCAGGGCCACGGGAGGCAGGAGCACGCGGCACTACCGGCGCTGGTTTGGGCGGCTGGAGCAAGAAGACCAGAGGTTGAAGAAGCACTACGGCCGTTGGATGAACATCGTACGGTAATAGGAGCTAGAATCGTTCATATTGACTAAGTTGACAAAGCCCTCCATCCCCGTCAACTTGGTAGGCCCACAAGTCAGCCTCCCACTATGCTGGGTTCCAGCTGGCAGGGTTTTTTTGTGCGTAATAAGGAGGCACTTCCTTGCGTGCGAAGATAGCTGGTGGGTCCAACATGTCAGCTGGGGGCACGTTTTTTCGCAAAATACAGAGGCCCTTCCGGTGGGTCCCAGATGTCAGGTGGAGGAATAATTATTTTGCCTGTAATAAGGAGGCACTTCCTTGCTGCGGCCGTGGACCCAGCTGTCAGCCTCTCCATGTACAGTCCACGTCCGATGGAAGCCGTTCCTTGACCATGTTGACCATGCCGCGCGGAGAGCACTAGGGCGGTGGACGACGGCGAGGCCTAGGAAGGGAATGACACGGAGGCAGGGAAGACTCGGCAGTTGTTTCCCATGCGGAGGGGAGTATGACTGTACGAGGGTTTACTGGTTCGTCTGCCCTCACCGGAGAATAACAATAGGTGTGGCCGTGTGGGTGAGTAGAGAGGATGGCTAGGCCAGCGATGGGAGTATGGTGGGGCGGTGAGGCCTGCACGGCAGCACAGCCGGCCGCGGGGAGGAGGGAGCAGGTAGTCCCGCCGGTGCTTGTTTGAGCGGCTGGAGCAGGAAGAGCAAAGATTGAAGAAGCACGACGGCCGTTGGATGGACATCGTACGGTTACTGGAGCTAGAATCGTTCATTTGACTAAGTTGACAAAGCCCTCTGTCCCCATCAACTTAGTAGGCCCAGAAGTCAGCCTCCCACCATGGTGGGTCCCAGCTAGCAGGGGGAGTATTCATTTTTCTGTGCGTAATAAGGAGGCACTTCCGGTGGGTCTGAGCTGACAGCGGGGGGAACGTTTTTTTTGCGAAATACGGTGGTCCGTCCGGTGGGTCCCAGCAGTCAGGGGCAAACATTTTTTTTGCGAAATACGGTGGCCTGTTCGGTGGGTCACAGCAGTCAGGGGGAAACGTTTTTTCCGGGAAATACTGGTGGCCCATCCGGTGGGTCCCCGCTGTTAGGTGGAGGAATAATTATTTTGCACATAATAAGGAGGCACATCCTTGCTGCGGCCGTGGACCCAGCTGTCAGCCTCTCCACGTACAGTCCATGTCCGATGGAAGCTGTTCCTTGACCACGTTGACCACGCCACGCCGAGAGCACTAGGGCGGTGGACGACGGCGAGGCCAAGGGGACGACGTGGAGTCGGGGAAAACGCGGCAGTGGATGCCCACGCGGAGAGGAGTACGAGGGTTCACTGGTTCGGCTGCGGTGTGAGGCTGCCGTCGCCGCAGAATAACAGGGGGAGTGGGTGAGTAGAGGGATGGCCTGGCCAGCGGTGGGAGTAGTATGGCCGGCGCTGCTTTGGGCGGCTGGGGCAAGAAGACCAGAGGTTGAAGAAGCACTACGGCCGTTGGATGGACATCGTTGACCATGCCACGCCGAGAGCACCAGGGTGGTGGACGACGGCGAGGCCTACGAAGGGAACGACAAGGAGCCGGCGAAGACACGGCAGTGGCTGCCCAGGCAGTGAAGAGTACGAGGGTTGACTGGTTTGGCTGCCGTAGCCAGAAAATAACATGAGGTGTGGGTGAGTAGAGGGATAGACAGTCCAGGGATGCGAGTATGATGGGTCCGTGAGGCCTGCCCGGCAGCACTGCCGGCCACGGGAGGCGGGAGCAGGCAGTTCCGATGGCGCTGGTTTGGGCGGCTGGGGCAGGAAGATCAGAGACTGAAGAAGCACGATTGCCGTTAGATTGACATCTAACGGTCTGACGCTGGTAGAGTCGATTGTTGACTAAGTTTCTTTTTTAAGAATCCTTGTGTACGCATGAACTTAGTAGGCCCACAAGTCAGCCTCCAAATCTGTGGCAGACAACATAAAGCCCATTTGCTATTTTTTACAATTTGCAGCCCATTTGCTATTTTTTATAATTTGCAGCCCATTTGCTAATTCTTAAGTAATTTATTACAGCCTATTTTCTGCCCAGGACCACGGTCAAAAAGTTCAACCTTATTTTGCATATTTCGGTGGAGTCCAAACTGTTGTAATCCCGAAATGATAAACATTTTTTAAGAACTTATTGATTTGCCAAAAAATCATTTTGTTTTTGTAAGCAAATAAGACATGGGACAATTGAGTTGGTTTAAGGGAAACCAGTGGTAAAAAAATCAGCGTTGGGTGGGAAAAAACAACAAAAATAAGGATGAAAATATGAAAAGGGAATTTTATGTGTTTTCAATATAATGATACGTGTATATGAACTAGTAAAACTATAGGTAGAGATTAGAAAACGGATGTAGGACATACGTTTCAAGAGGAAAATAGAACTGGGCTGTGTGTTTGATTCAGTAACAAAAATTCCTGCGAATGTTGTAAGACAAAATATAACTAACGCTGGCGGGCCAGAGGCCAGTAGATATCTGCTGGATCTTTGTGCCCCGTTGTCGTCATGGGCTGGGCCCGTTAAAAACAAAACCAACCCTGGTCAGTCTACAGCCCAGTTGAAACTTGCTCGGCCTGAAAAAACAATATACGTGCTCAATAAACGAGAGAATTCTGCAAGCACAGACTGATAGCTGGGACGCAACACGGATATTGTTTTTTTATCATGATAATAAGTGCATGCACTTGTTTCGAAAAAACTGCAAAACTGGGAATTCGAACGGCGGGTGCTTATGCTAGTACCCATCAAATAAAAATCAGGTGCCTGAGAATTTTTTTCGAAACAAATGATTCAGCTTTCTATCCACGTCGACCCTCGGCATGATGGTTGGAAGCAAATGCAAGTTCGTACCAAAAGATCATTAACAACAATACCAACTTGCGGACGACAAGGTAGTACAACTACCAATACCAAACTACTCCTGGGCTCCTGGCCCTAGTGTTCGTCTGGTAGAAAATCTTGCAGAGGACTCCTGGATTCCCGCTCCTTCTCTTTCTCCAGGTCCCCGATGTGGTACTAGTGCATCACCCAGTTGGTCCTCTGCTGGTCGAAGTTCTTGTTGGTGTGCAGCACCAGAACCTTATTTGCTGCCCGTCTGCCGGCCGTTGACCATCACAGGCAAGGTATTGCCGGTCTTGTGCCACATCGCATGCGTGCCGCACTCCGACTGTATCTTGCGACGCGTCCACGTGCCCATTTTGAACGCCCTGGAATTGCGCTGGAAGAAATGCTTCCTTAGGCTACTCAGTGTGATACCTGCAGTATTGTGGAATACAGGTTTTAGTGTACCTAGTTGGCATTTTCATAACAACTTTGGCATGTTGCAGTCACTTGTTTCACTTTTTATTAACTGTCAAATTGTAATTGTTTCACCAGGTCTGCGTCTAAAAAGAAAAATAGAGCTATAAACAAAGGAATATGTTTGTGCAAGTAGACAGCTGATCGGTGTCTTACCTGGAAGTTTCTCAGGTTGGGTGTAGCATATGCCGTGCTCGCTGTCGATGGTTGGTATGAACAAATCGATGAGAGACTGAAATCTCGCGCTGTCAACACTCACTTTGGCCTCAAGGTGCTCGAGCAGCTCCTGATCCGTGGGATCGAACTTGACGCCAGCCGGCAGCACTGGCCAATCCTTCTTCGACTTGCATCGGTAATTCCAGTTATATGGTACTCAATGTATGACCAATCGACTGTTTTAAGTGAATGATGAAAGATTTCAACAGAGTAAAAACTCGCGCTTCTTCGACAGTTGTACGAGAGTAATTGCCATGCCGTTTTGCAAGGGTGCTTGTACAAACTCTAAACTCTATTCTCCTCTTATTTAATGGATGAGGCAAATCTTTTGCCTCTGTTTCGAAAAAAAAAGATTTCGACAGATAAGTGGTACTCCAAATCTGAAGTCCGGAATACGCGAACACGCCGCCGGGATTCTTGTGTCACCTCACGCGCAGCGTGCTGTCACGTCAATTCAATGTGTGGACATGATGAATAATTTGACCGACGTATACTAGTACTGCTACTGTACTACTTACTAGTCATATTTAGTGTCACAATTTATACATAGGTTTAACCAACAAGTACGCACTTGAAGCCTAACTAATATATATGTATATATATGGCTTCTGCACAACATCTCCATCATCATTATCAGTACATCCTACGCAGGTGAGTTAGGATGCACTTGATCCCAGGAAGGTATCTATCCTTCAAACCAGAGGAGTGCTTCAAACTAACAACAGTACATAATATCCAACAAAAGAGGGTCGTGCTACAGCAGCGGATACATGGCTCAGTCTATATCAGCACGAATCAAGTTGTGCATATTTGCTGTTGGCATGAACCACATCGCCGCATGTCGAGTTTGCAAAAGCCATCCATCGCATGGAAGCTTGATGCCTTTCACACACTGAAGATTACCTGGCAACAAGCTGTGTCGACGAATATATGGATATGGTGATTCATGAAACCCATGGTATGATGTGTAAACACAGCCCCCCTCGCGAATGGAAGTTGCATAGCACAGTAATCATCGCCGGTGATATGATCGATGATTGGTTGGATGATCGGATAATTGAGCCCGAGGAATAAGGAGTGGCTGCCGAGGCTGTAAACCCGCCTCCAGTTGAATACGCCTGGCCCAACGGAGCTGGGATCTTTCTCGAACACGAAGCAGCCATAGCCATCAATGTCACGAACGCCCCACGCATTGTACTGCATGTGGTTTGATGTAATGGTTTGGTCAATTTGGTATGTGCGAATGAGCATCAAATGACCGCCGTCAGCTGAACGAGCGATAAACCAGCACCCATCGGCTGGTATGATTCCAGGTCCTGGAATCATGAAGGCCAGCGCATTTGCGTCTGCTCCAACAATTCAAATTGGAGACCAAAAGGACAAAAATAAGCAATCATGTTCAGAGTATGTGTGGAATTAAGATTATTATAACAGTGACACATATCATAGACAGAGAATTGCAATGCCGTGGTCATAATCATACCCCAAGTTAAAAAAATAAGCCAATGGCTTTCATATTCTAGCAACATGTCATGGTTCAAACATCATGTAACAATGAGAGGAAAACAGCTATGACAGCGCCTACTCATATTCTACCATAGCACTTACTACAACTATTCTCATATCAACTCTAAGCAATAACATGCGTTGTTATAAAAATCTAGTAAATGAGAGTAACATATAGCAATCATGATGTTATGCTCATAATATGTATTCTAACAATCATTAGATGCCAATTGTTCTCATATCAACTCTAACAATAACATGTGTGGTCATAAAAATCTAGGAAATGAGAGGAACATATAGCAATGATGTGGTTATAGACATGCTATGCATTCTAAATTTGTAACAAATGAACAGGCAGTCGCATTCATAAGGTAAAGATGAGATGAGATAGAACAATTACACGACGATAGATTCCACCAGTATAGGCAGCCAATCTGTGCGTCGACTGCGTAAACGATGCCATCGTGTACTATAGCATCAGATAGAAATGTTGCCTCAACAGGATTGATGATGAGCCATAACCATGTATGGCGACCAGATTCCAGATAGACTAATCCCATGTTGTACAAGGCAATGAGCTTGTAATCCATGTAGTCTTCTGATGGTGTGGGCACTTCGCAGATTACAACTTTCTTCAAACAAAGGTCGAGCCAAAAGCTTGATGCGTCTCGTGCGTAGTAGGCAGGAGTGTCCGGCGGGCCGCAAAACTTGATGTTGGCAGTATCCAACGATGGAAGGGTGATCTCTCGCTGGTTGTAGATATCCACGAGACGCCACGGACTACCGGTGTGGTGGATGAGGACGATCTAGTTGGCCTTCATGCCCGCCCAGTAGTGGCCGCGCATGAAGGACAGGTGGACGGGTAGTGGTAGCATGTCAAGGGGCACCACGGCAACCTCCGTAGGATCGTCAAGTCGGTGTCTGGGCCACCTGCGAGGATCGGGCATCAGCAAGCAGGGTGTCTTGAAAAGAGCCATTCGGTTGCAGACAAGTAGATGGTACAAAGACACCGAGCATGCGGCCAGACGGACGGTGCAGAGTAGGTCCATACGACTACAGATCTGCTCAAAGAGAACATCAGGGAGGGAATTCCAATCGCGGCTCTGCGTGTCAGTCGGTTCTGCCATTGGGTTTTTCGGTGCGTGCGAGCCAGCGGGGAAGTGGATTCGGGCGGGCGAGCGAAGAAGCTTCTCCTCGTGTGGCCGAGCAGTGAGCGGGGGGATATGGTACACGCGAGCTACCAAGGAAGATGGCGCGGGCGGGGCGAGAAGTTAGCAGGGGTAAATGGTGTGCAGCCGACGATGGGGAAGAGAGGAGGAAGAAGAAGAGAGGAGGAAGAAGAGTGGAAGACGGGGAAGAAAGTGCATTAAATCTCAATTCTACTAGTACTACCACCAGGATATAGGCACCGTCCTCCGTAGTGTAAATAGTTACACCTATGACATGTGGGTCTACCACAAGAGGGCCCATATGTCAGTTAATGGAGGACACAGGTGCGTAGGCGTATTTGCGGAAGCGTGCTCTACTGGCAAACATGATGGCATTACTGGGTAAGGCTGATTTAGTAACACCAACACGCTGGTTCAGCTTATTAATTACGTGTCCCATCTGCTGCAGCGTGTATTGTCACTTCACTGTGAATACTAGTTGAATAGTTCTCTCTGACCGAGATGGGGAATGATGGATTGCGAGGGTTTCCTTTCTACAGTATCCCTATGCCTCTACGCTCACTTCACTCATTTTGCTCCGTACCTAGTCACTTGTTGAAATCTGTAGAAAGACAAATACTCCGTATTTGGGAACAGAGGGAGGCTTTTACTCCATACTGGAGTATTTGGGAACAGAGGGAGTATCACCATATGGAGGGAACAGAGGAAGTTTGAAATATGAACATGTCAATGGGAGGGAGTCAGCCCATGCATGCATGCATGCATGCAACATGCAACACTCACACATACTCCACATGGACTCGCGCAACACTCACGCACCCATGCGGCACACAGCACACGACGCAACACACACACTCACGCTCAAGTGCTCAACCTACTCCCTACGTCCGTGAAAGACTATACATTTAGAGATTTACACATTGACCAGGGTATAATTAACGCCCAAAAGTAGCAGACTTATGTGTGCATGCGGCCATTGAGATAAGAAGATTAAATGAAGGCCGTTGCATGCTGTACTTAAGGATCGACATGTAGCCTATACCTACAGCACAAGTTGGTGCATTAGTCAATCAATATCGATTTCGATTAAAGGCTAAATGCATTGGAAGTGTAGATGTACATCATGTACTACTACACTCTTTGTTTTATAGCCGATGTACACTCTTTGTTGGAAGGCCGAGGGAGGACACGTACATGCACTCACATACACAGCCAGGGCAGTTCGGGCGCAAGGGTTAGACTCGTGTGGCGCCTGCGTAAAGTTTTGTTTAACTGATTTCTTTGCTCCGCTAACTGACAGGTGGGACCCAGAAACCAGGTGACTATTTAACCCGTCAACAAAGTGCCACGTCGACTATGTGGCCGGCCAGTAGGGTGCAATACGGTGCTCTATGATGAGCTAGTGATCGTATAATCGATGCAAAACTATATATAGGGACCGTAAAGAGCGTATTGTTACATACGTTGACCGCCAGTGTATTTTTCTCGTTTCAAATTAAGCCATATTAATCAGAAAGGACGCAGTATGGACTACAACTAGTACTAGTACTGCTTTGATGTGTCCCGTCAACTCGTCGAACGAGGAGAAGCTTGCTTACTACGCCTCTCCCTCGCCCACGTGCACGGTGGTTCATAGGACGAGGAGAGTGTTTTGACTACAGCGCCCTCTCCCTCTTCCTCTCCCTCGCCCTCGCCCTCGCCCTCGCGGTGGACGTGCATCAGTTCAATTGGTGTCAGATTGCCAGACGCATATTGTACTGTAGTATCATCATTGTTGGACCTTCCGAAGAGGTGAAGAGGCAAGTGCAAGGTTCACACGAGTACGAACTGTTGAACCTCCCGAAGAAGCAAAGATCCAAGCGCAAGGTTTTATAGGAGTTGTTGTCCTAGTAGGAGTGTACTACAACTATAGCGAACGATGCTACTGTATGATGCCGCCACGTCACGTATATCCAAAGTTGTGCCACCTTTTTTTCTCAAAGAGCATGTTGGAGCCCATGCAACAACCACACAAGTTGCATGTAGACATAACACATTTACTAGTAATAAATTCTAAAGGACAAATGCCAGTATGCCACACAAGTTCATCTCCAATTCATGTGATAAATTTGTGCACGACTAGTCTACATATATTCACAGCGCTACCGTTCACAATTACCGTACTCCACTTACACGTTATAGATGGGCTACATGCATGTCCTCCTCCAGGTTCCAGTCCCAGGTGTTCTTTATGGATGGCATGATCCATAGCGGTGGGCAACGGAAATCATTGTCGCATCTTTCTAGTTCCGTTCCACACGATGGAGACTCATCCAAGCTGAAGCGACATAAATCAGGGATAGCGTGTCCCAGCATGTCGTTCATCCAGTGGTGCGCAATGAAGACACAACCATGCTTCACGAACGGCAGGCCTTCCGTGTCATGCACGGAAGGTGGCATCCGCTTCACAATGGGGTAGCTGTCCCCGATGAAAAGCGAGTACTCTCCAAGAGTGTTCCTCGGCACCCACGTAGCATCACGGGGGTCGAACTCGGCGCCGTTCATCTGGTACACGCGGCATCCCAGATCTGGACACATGGTGACGTACATAGTCAAGGTCCATGCATAATAATGTTGTGCTCAAATATGGCGGTCAGTAATACTGTGCAGCAAATAGTACTACTCCGGTATAGAGGAAGTAAAATAACCGGCTTATTATATATAGCCACTCTTGGATACATGGATGAGATAGTAAGACATGGAAAAACAAAAATGGTGGCAGCTAGTGGGTTCAAGTCTTCAAGGGCCCAGCTAGCTATACGCGTCCTCCAAGGTAAAAAGTACTCCTACTAGTAGTACTAAGTATACTACTAGTATAACAATGAAAGAGAAGGCGAGAGGGTTGAAAAATGGAATACCTGGGTAGATGGTGACTGTCCGATCGTGGTAGATTGTGTGACCATGTTGCACATCAGTGGTACCATGGGTAACGACTGCTAAGATAGTTGATCCCAATATGCCAAAGTTAGCTATAAGGTTCCAGGTTAGACCGAATCGCGGATGCAAATGCACATCCAGGATCGACGATCTTATTTTGATCGGGGGATGACTGGTCCCTGCAAAATAATGGAGTATCATTAGGGATGCAAATGATGGTTTGTGCATTCCGTTTGTAATCTCCCATACCATAGGATGGCAACCAGATGAAATAAGTCCCCTGGCTTGTCACCGCGAAGATGCGGCCTAGATGGCGCACAGCATCTTCGAACGTGTAGGGGTACAAATCTGCCGCTGCCAACATGCGCCAGCCTCTGCTGTTACTGCATCTTGCATTGATGGCAATCCTTATGTCGAACACCGCGATGAGATAGCAATCGTCGTAGCCGCGTCGCTTTGTCAGCGGGTCCGCAATTGCTATCTTCTTCAATCTCATGTAGGCATCATCATACGTATTCAAGCCCAGCCAGTCCGGAAGGCCGATCCCAATGGTGGATAAGGGGTCTACCGGAATGGCCGCACTGCTGTGGATGTTGTGCAAAATAATGGTGGTATCCGGCCGGAGGTATGC